>OZ005653.1:310701591-313101591 GCA_963930645.1 Salticus scenicus
ATTCCTTACCTGACCCTTCGTGCACCCTAAAAAAAAAATCATTTCTGATCGGTTAAAAACTCACACCGGGTCCCCACTGCCTTCGGCAGCGCAAACCCATGCGCGCTGCGCGCGCACCTGCGAAGGCATACGCGCGCTGCGCGCATATACTCCTTCTCAAATCAAATTTTTATTCTTAAGAAAAGAAAATGAAAAAAAATCATTTCTCATCGGTTAAAAAGTCGGACCCGGTCCCCACTGCCTTCGGCCGCGCAGTCCCGTGCGCGCTGCGCGCACAAGTTAGGGGATACGCGCGCGGTGCACGCCTATCTCTTCCCCACCCTTTCAGCCCCTCCTAATTAACCTACGTATACCAATTTTGAACGGTCTAACTCAATTAGCTGAGATGCAAAGGAAAACGTAATGAGGACACCTCAAAACGTGTAAATCTGGTGAAAACTTTCGATAATTTAAAAGAACTTTAAAATATCTTTCGAATGATGTATTAAAAATAATTTAATCATAATTAGAAATTGAAATATTGAAATTTGAAAATAATACAGCACCATAAGAGAAAACTGATTCAGGACACCTCAAAACGTGTAAATCTCGTGAAAACTTTCGATAATTTAAAAGAACTTTAAAATATCTTTCGAATGATGTATTAAAAATAATTTAATCATAATTAGAAATTGAAATATTGAAATTTGAAAATATTACAGCGCCATGAAAGAACACTGATTCAGGAGACCTCAAAACGTGTAAATCTGTTGAAAACTTTGAATTATGTAAAAGAATTTTAAAATATCTTTCGTATGATGTATAAAAAATAAATCAATCGTAATTAGAAATTGAAATACGCGTATTAGAATATTGCAAAAATGTCCGGCGTGTAAAGATAAAATTTAATTTGCAATTAAAATGTAAATCTTTTGTTTATTAACGAAAATCGATGAAATTTGAAATGCAAGTTTGTTTTGTGGTGTAAATATTATATACTAAATAAAATGTGTAAAATTTGAAAAATTGAAGAAAATAGAAAATTGTAATTTTTAATCGCACTACGAAACACGTGACTCAATAAATACAAGATGTGTTTCCGTTGAAGGACTTAATGTCTGCAAAGATAACATTCTTGTGATTCGTTGCCAACATTTTTTTTATAGTTTAGTTAATTTTAAAAAATCTAATTGTCCGATCGATAAGCCGTTTAAACCATCGGATTGAGAAAAAAAAGCCCTTTCCAATGGTATCTTGTTTGTAACGATACGACTGATATTTCTAATTTATTTTCCACCTTTTCCGTAAAAATGTCGCTTTTTAAGCATTTAATCAGGAATTCTGGGTCATTTTTCGGTAGACAATGGTCAACGTTTTAATTAATATCTCCGCTAATTAGGGTCGCATCGTTTAGCAAATTACATATCGTACATCTGCGATAAATTCTCTGTCCGACGGTACCTGTTCGAAGTCCGTGCGACCGTTAGCGGCGGAGCCTTTTCCGTTTCAAGCCTTTTCTCACAGACACACAGACAGACAAAAACACACACGCGTACAGATTTTAATAATATAAGGAGATTAATAATATAAGGAGATAACTAGCTGGCTTCGCCCGCTAGCGGGTCAGTATTTTCAAATGAATCACTAAAATTAATGAATCACTAACAGTAATTTTTAGTGTTAAGAAAAGAAATTAAAAAAAAAATCATTTCTGATTGGGTAAAAAGTCGGCCCGGGTCCCCACTGCCTTCGGCAGCGCAGTCCCGTGCGCGCTGCGCGCACACAACTTAAAGGATACACGCGCTGCGCGCGCGTATACCTTCCCTGACCTTTCGTGCCCCCTAAAAAAATCATTTCTGATCGGGTAAAAACTCGCACCGGGTCCCCACTGCCTTCGGCAGCGCAGACCCATGCGCGCGCACGTGTGAAGGTATACGTGCGCTGCGTGCACATATTCCTTCTGAAGTCATATTTTTATTCTTAAGAAAAGAAAACTAACAGTAACAGAAACAAAAAGTAACTTTTAGTGTTAAGAAAAGAAATTAAAAAAAATCATTTCTGATTGGGTAAAAAGTCGGACCGGATCCCCACTGCCTTCGGCAGCGCAGTCCCGTGCGCGCTGCGCACGCACAACTTAAGGGATATACGCGCTGCGCGCGCGTATACCTTCCCTGACCTTTCGTGCCCCCTAAAAAAATCATTTCTGATCGGGTAAAAACTCGCACCGGGTCCCCACTGCCTTCGGCAGCGCAGACCCATGCGCGCCCACGTGTGAAGGTATACGTGCGCTGCGCGCACATATTCCTCCTGAAGTCATATTTTTATTCTTAAGAAAAGAAAATTTAAAAAATCATTTCTCATCGGGTACAAAGTCGGACCGGGCCCCCACTGCCTTCGGCAGCGCAGTCACGTGCGCGCTGCGCACGCACAAGTTCACGGACACACGCGCTGCGCTCGCGTATTCCTTCCCTGACCCTTCGTGCCCCCTAAAAAAAAAATCATTTCTGATCGGTTAAAAACTCACACCGGGTCCGCACTGCCTTCGGCAGCGCAAACCCATGCGCGCTGCGCGCGCACGTTTGAAGGTATACGCGCGCTGTGCGCATATACTCCTTCTCAAATCAAATTTTTATTCTTAAGAAAAGAAAATGAAAAAAATCATTTCTCATCGGTTAAAAAGTCGGACCTGGTCCCCACTGCCTTCGGCCGCGCAGTCCTGTGCGCGCTACGCGCACAAGTTAGGGGATACGCGCGCGGTTCACGCCTATCTCTTCCTCACCCTTTCAGCCCCTCCTAATTAACCTACGTATACCAATTTTGAACGGTCTAACTCAATTAGCTGAGATGCAAAGGAAAACGTAATCAGGACACCTCAAAACGTGTAAATCTGGTGAAAACTTTCGATAATTTAAAATAACTTTAAAATATCTTTCGAATGATGTATTAAAAATAATTTAATCATAATTAGAAATTGAAATATTGAAATTTGAAAATATTACAGCGCCATCTGTCGGTAGAAATTTCTGTATTCCACTGTTCCATTCCAATTCAAAAACGCTTTCTAATGATGTATTACTTATGAAATTATTTTAATTAGTAGCTGAGATACAAAGAAAACTAATTCAGGACACCACAAAACGTGTAAATCTGGTGAAAACTTTCGATAATGTAAAAGAACTTTAAAATATCTTTCGAATGATGTATTAAAAAAAATTTAATCATAATTAGAAATTGAAATATTGAAATTTGAAAATAATACAGCACCATAAAAGAAAACTGATTCAGGAGACCTCAAAACGTGTAAATCTCGTGAAAACTTTCGATAAATTAAAAGAACTTTAAAATATCTTTCGAGTGATGCATTAGAAATAATTTAATTATAATTAGGAATTGAAATATTGAAATTTGAAAAAATTACAGCGCCTTCTGGCGGTAGAAATTTCTGTATTCCACTGTTGGATTCCAAATCAAAAAAGCTTTCTAATGATGTATTTTTTATGAAATTATTATAATTAGTATCTGAGATACAAAAGAAAACTCATTCGGGACACCTCAAAACGTGTAAATCTGGTGAAAACTTTCGATAATATAAAAGAACTTTAAAATATCTTTCGAATTAAGTATTAAAAATAATTTAATCATAATTAGAAATTGTAGTATTGAAAATTGAAAATATTACAACGCCATAAAAGAAAACTGATTCAGGACACCTCAAAACGTCTAATTCTGGTGAAAACTTTCGATAATTTAAAAGAACTTTAAAATATCTTTCGAATGATGTATTAAAAATAATTTAATCATAATTAGAAATTGAAATATTGAAATTTGAAAATATTACAGCGCCATGAAAGAACACTGATTCAGGAGACCTGAAAACGTGTAAATCTGTTGAAAACTTTGAATTATGTAAAAGAACTTTAAAATATCTTTCGTATGATGTATAAAAAATAAATCAATCGTAATTTCAAATTTCATCGATTTTGGTCAATAAACAAAAAATTTACATTTTAATTGCAAATTAAATTTTATCTTTACACGCCGGACATTTTTGCAATATTCTAATACGCGTATTTCAATTTCTAATTACGATTGATTTATTTTTTATACATCATACGAAAGATATTTTAAAGTTCTTTTACATAATTCAAAGTTTTCAACAGATTTACACGTTTTGAGGTCTCCTGAATCAGTGTTCTTTCATGGCGCTGTAATATTTTCAAATTTCAATATTTCAATTTCTAATTATGATTAAATTATTTTTAATACATCATTCGAAAGATATTTTAAAGTTCTTTTAAATTATCGAAAGTTTTCACCAGAATTACACGTTTTGAGGTCTCCTACATCAGTTTTCTGTTATGGCGTTGTAATATTTTCAAATTTCAATATTACAATTTCTAATTATGATTAAATTATTTTTAAAACTTAATTCGAAAGATATATTAAAGTTCTTTTATATTATCGAAAGTTTTCACCAGATTTACACGTTTTGAGGTGTCCCGAATGAGTTTTCTTTTGTATCTCTGATACTAATTATAATAATTTCATAAGTAATACATCATTAGAAAGCTTTTTTGATTTGGAATCGAACAGTGGAATACAGAAATTTCTACCGCCAGATGGCGCTGTAATTTTTTCAAATTTCAATATTTCAATTTCTAATTATAATTAAATTATTTTTAATGCATCACTCGAAAGATATTTGAAAGTTCTTTTAAATTATCGAAAGTTTTCACGAGATTTACACGTTTTGAGGTCTCCTGAATCAGTTTTCTCTTATGGTGCTGTATTATTTTCAAATTTCAATACATCATTAGAATTAATACATCATTAGAAAGCGTTTTTGAATTGGAATGGAACAGTGGAATACAGAAATTTCTACCGACAGATGGCGCTGTAATATTTTCAAATTTCAATATTTCAATTTCTAATTATGATTAAATTATTTTTAATACATCATTCGAAAGATATTTTAAACTTCTTTTAAATTATCGAAAATTTTCACCAGATTTATACGTTTTGAGGTGTCCAGAATCAATTTTCTTTATGGCGCTGTATTATTTTCAAATTCCAATATTTCAATTTCTAATTATGATTCAATTATTTTTAATACATCATTCGAAAGATATTTTAAAGTTCTTTTATATTATCGAAAGTTTTCACCAGATTTACACGTTTTGAGGTGTCCCGAATGAGTTTTCTTTTGTATCTCAGATACTTATTATAATAATTTCATAAGTAATACATCATTAGAAAGCTTTTTTGATTTGGAATCAAACAGTGGAATACAGATATTTGTACCGCCAGATGGCGCTGTAATATTTTCAAATTTCAATATTTCAATTTCTAATTATGATTCAATTATTTTTAATACATCATTCGAAAGATATTTTAAAGTTCTTTTAAATTATCGAAAGTTTTCACCAGATTCACACGTTCTGAGGTGTCCTGATTACGTTTTCTTTTGCATCTCAGCCAAATGAGTTAGATCGTTCAAAATTGGTATACGTAGGTTAATTAAGAGGGCCTGAAAGGGTGGAGAAGAAATAGGCGTGCACCGCGCGGGTATCGCTTAACTTGTGCGCGCGCAGCGCGCACGCGACTGCGCTGCCGAAGGCAGTGGGGACCCGGTGCGAGTTTTTTCCCGATCAGAAATGATTTTTTTTTAGGGGGCACGAAGGCTCAGGGAAGGAATACGCGCGCGCAGCGCGTGTATCCCTGAAGTTGTGCGTGCGCAGCGCGCACGGGACTGCGCTGCCGAAGGCAGTGGGGACCCGGTGCGAGTTTTTACCCGATCAGAATTGATTTTTTTTTAGGGGGCACGAAGGGTCAGGGAAGGAATACGCGCGCGCAGCGCGTGTATCCCTTCAGTTGTGCGCGCGCAGCGCACACGGTACTGCGCTGCCGAAGGCAGATTGGACCCGGTGCGAGTTCTTACCCGATCAGAAATGATTTTTTTTAGGGGGCACGTAGGGTCAGGGAAGGAATACGCGTGCGCAGCGCGTGGGGACCCGGCCCGACTTTTTACCTAATCAGAAATGATTTTTTTTTTTATTTCTTTTCTTAACACTAAAAGTTTCTGTTAGTGATTCATTATTTTTAGTGATTCATTTGAAAATACTGACCCGCTAGCGGGCGAAGCCAGCTAGTTTAATCATATTAAAACTTGCATGCTTAATAAATAGAGCAAACTAAATATTTTAAAATGCTACTAGCTAATACCCGTCAAAATTTGACGGATCATGTGCAATTTAAATCTTTTCACGGCATAAAGTTTTAAACATTCCTATTTTAATGTTTCGAATTGCTCTTAACCAGTTTAAAAACCCCTGCTGTAACCAATTATTTTTTAGTTGGAGGGAAAGGGGGAATATATTTCATGAAATTTCAATGTACAAAATTTAGGCATGCTCCATATGATAGAAATAAAATCCCAAGCTTTTTCCTAATTTTACTCTAAATATGACCAAAAGAATGTGAGGAGTAATTAAAAGAAAGATTTTATAAATTATGGTAAGAATGGAGAAAGAAAGCACACATCAATACTTTTCATGCATATTTTTTTAATTTGATAGCTAATTTTTATCTTCAACATACTTTTCTACAAACAGCATAAGACAAAGATCATGACTCGACAAATATTTATTTAACAAAATGGTATTAAACGCAAATCTTTTAAATACTAATTATTGCTAGCGCTTCAATAATTTTGCTGCCGACTGTACATAGCATGAAAGCATCGATAACAATAATATTCTATTTCAGTTACAATATGACAGTAGCGCCATCTATAATCTACCGATGTCAAAAAAGATCTCGGAGGTTTTTTTTTAAATTATTATTTATAAAAAATATTTTTTAAATCACATAAATTTATAGGGCAAAATAATTTAATTTAAAAGAAATTTTAATAATGTTTTGTGTTTTCTTTATATTCTATAATTATAATTTTATTTACACTTAGAAATGGACTATGCTACTTAAAAATAAATAAATAACATCTTTACTTGATTTTCATTGAATATTTTATTTAAACATTATAACACTTTATTCTATCAAAATAGTATATTTTAACAAAAGTATACTGTTAAATAAATAATAATAGTAATAATAATAATAATAATAATAAAATAAAAATGAATCTAATATTTTAGCAAGTTAATTTGCTCAGTAAATTTCTTATAATAAATTATACTATGGGAATTTAAAATCGCATAAAATATCAATATTTTAAAGTTCCTGCTTCTAAATTCTTTTTTCTATATTATAGAAATGAAATAGTATCAGAAAATATAATAATTAGATTTAAAAAAAAAAAAAAAAAAAAAAAAAAAATTAAATATCTATCTCCATCTTATCTAAACGAAGTTTTCAAGTGATAAAAGTTAATCTTTAAAGAACAATAAACTCTGAGATTTTGTTAATTTTAAAGGATTTTTTTTGTTGTTTTAAGAAATGGAAATTAATAATTTTAGGAATATATGTGTTTTATATGGTAACAGATGGCGCCACAGAGTAAAATCCTGAAGTACTATTCTGTGCAAGGAAATTTTCCACGAAAGTGCACATGCCGGTGGTAACCGATAAGAATTCGTGAATTGGTTTATTTTAATATACTGCCTTGGAAAGTATGAATCAATGAATTAACCGTGTGAATTATTTTTATGATTGAGCTTTAATTAGGCGTCTGCCGTAGACATACGAAATATTAATGTCGTCAAATCGACCTCTATCATCGGTTTTCGTATTACACTGCATAAAGGGATGTTCCCGTTCTGAATTGGTTCAAAATTTTCTCGCGCATGCCCAGATCGTACGGTTTTGGTTTTACAGAAAGTGCTTTGTGTTTTAATATTATAGATAAATAAATAAATAAATAAATAAAATAAATAATTATATATATACATATATATATATATATATATATATGAAGTATCCTTTTCCCCATGACCTGGTTTTCCCGCAACATTGGAATCTAAAGCTATTTGATTTCTCTTTGCCGTTCCTGAAATCCAAGGCAGTTTAGTTTCTGTTTTCCCGTAGCCAGCCGATCATGTGACGCAGTATCGGAACTTGAAAGGAAGTGCGTGATCATGACGTGAGTGGTGTTATTTCCTCAACGGGCTGCTAAGAGACCGCTGAAGGAACGACATTCAGTTTTCGACGGGACGTTCAGACGGAACGTAATGACTGCTTCTTTTGAGTTTTCGACGTATTTAGAAAGCGAAGACGTAAATAATTTATGTCACGAACAGTACTACTTCGACGGACATTACCAAAGTATGTTTACGTGAAATATAATCAATTTGATGACTTATTGATTGCTGAGCTTACTTCGATAATTAATTCTAAATGCTCATTAGCATCTATGTAAATATGTAAATATTTTAATTCTTTATTAAAAGTTAAGTAAATATTAGAATTAGTATTGTTCTTAAGGTTTTAAACCGCTCGCCAACCCACCTGATACTATATCAGAAGTGGGATAGAACGCGAATTTTAATTTAAAGTAAATTTGGATTGCAACTTAAATTTTAATTTTAAAGTGAATTTTGATTTTAACGAGAATTTTCGAGAAACACGAACTTTTAAAAACTGTTGCTGAACAGTTGAACTGTGTTTAAAATATAAACTGTATAAACATTTGTTGGACTGAACTTTTAAATTATAAACCGAACTTTTAAAAAAAAAAACTGTTCTTAGATCTGAACTGTGATTGAACTATGTGTCTGCGAATGAAATACGACGTTAAACTGCATTGGAGTTTTTGTGCTCAGATTTATAGTGGATAAACGAGTGATAAAGTGTGTGATAATACTTCATGATCAACAGAAATGTTTACACCTGTGAAATCAGCTTAAACTTAAGCAACGAAGTATCTGCGAATTCTGTGATATAACCACGGATCAACGAGGGTCTTAAGGATTAAAAACAACAGCTGTTTCTAGTCTTCTAAGGTACGTACATTTTATCTTCTTATAAAATGGTTTCATTAGGTGATATACCCAAGATCGGCGCTGCACTGAGGAATGAAAGTTATAGTAAGATTAAAATTCTGCATCGCTTTTTATTTAATGATATAGGTGACAGAAAATATCGATGCAGAATACGAAAGTTTTCTGGCTTTAATTTTGCCATAGATGATGAGAATTATATAAAAAAGCAAAAATTCATCGACGAAAATTTTTCGTTGAATGAATTACTTATTATTTGTAATGTATTAAATGTCCCTTTTGATGGGAGCAAAAATGAACTAAGAGACAGATTATTGTTACATTTGTGTGACACGGAGTTGTTAAAACAAGAGAGTTCAGAAAATAATTCGGAAGAGGAAGATTCGGAAAACGAAAGTAGTGATAATGACGTCGAAAAACTTGACTCCTCTGTGCAATGCCATATAGATAATAAATCCTATGATAATGACGTCGAAAAACTTGACTCCTCTGTGCAATGCCATATGGGCAAACATAAGTGCCATATCAGCAAAAATAAGTGTTATGATTATGATAATGATAGTGATAATGATAATGATAATGTTATTGATGATTATAATAAGGGTAAAAAAAGTATAAATTATAGTAATAATGTGAATTCTGGATCACTTGGTGCAACTGTCTCTTTTAGTGACTTTGAAAACAATATTTCTAAATTTGGCGGCGAACCGCATGAAAATATTATTGAGTTTTTTAACGAATTTGAGGAAATAGCTGAAATGTTTAATCTAAACGAATTGCAAAAAATAATTTTTTGTAAAAGGTCTTTAAGCGGAAACGCTCTTTTGTTTTTGAGATCTGAAAAAGGATTATTAACGTATAAGAAACTAAAAAATGCACTTATCGAAGAATTCAAGATCGAAATAAATTCTGCCTCCTTGCATGACATTTTAAGTAAAAGGAAAAGGAAAATTACTGAAACAGTTACAGAGTATTTTTTAAAAATAAGAGAATTAAGTAAAAACGGGCACATTGAAGATGCCGCGTTAATGCATTACGTGATCCAGGGAATAAACGATAAAAGTGAAAATAAACTAATTTTGTATGGGGCTAAAAATATTCGTGAATTTAAAGAGAAAATAAAATTGTATGAAATGTATAAACGTGATAGTGAAAAAGTTAGACATAAATTTGATAAAACTGAGCTCAACACAAAACCGAAGCATATAGCCCATAATGTATATGAAAAATTTAGTCCTAGAAATGAAGTAAATAATAAATTGTGTTATAATTGTGGTGAAAAAAACCACTTATCTAGAGATTGCCCCCATAAGGCCAAAGGCCTAAAGTGTTTTACGTGCAAGCAGTACGGGCATAAAAGTTCGGAGTGTCCAGGTTCGAAACAAGAAGTTGATGCACTGTGTATTGGCGTAAATCAAAATATGTGTAAAATTATACAAGTAAATGATGTAAATTTTATTGGAATTATTGATACAGGAAGTGAAGCAACATTGTTGCGTAAAAGTTCTTTTGACAAATTAAATGTAAAAGAATTAAATACTATGAGTACTATTTTGAAGGGGATCGGGAAAAGTTCAATAAAGCCGTTAGGCTCATTCGACGCCAATCTTAAAGTTGATGATTTTAAAAGTAAAACTGATATCTGTGCTGTACATGATGATTTAATTCCCTATGATGTAATCCTTGGCATGAATGTATTAATGTTAAGTGAAACAACGATTAATGAGAAAGGTATTTTTATGAGAAATAAGTGTAATTCTCTAGAGGTAAATTTAGTAACAGTACTCCCTGTAAATACATATCAAAACGAAATTAAATCGAATGTTGTTGTTGATGCCCCTATGAACTTTAAGAACAAAAATTTTGAAAAATCCCTAGAAATAAATGAAACAGTGAATAGTGTTGAAAAGTGTGAAATTAAAACTCCCCAACCTTGTTATGCTGTCAAAAAATCATTAGAATCTCCCGAAAAAGCCATAAGTGAAAATGACGATAAAGACGAAAACGACGAGAGTGATGACGATAAGATGCTTTTAAAGGATGATATTAGTGTAAATGATGACAGTGAGGAAGAAGAGGAGCCGCGCCGAAAGGGACGAAGTCAGACGAATGTTTCCAGAATGAAGTCGCTAAACCTTGAAAAGACTTATTTGAAGAGAGATGAAAAACAATTCCTACTTAGAAAAATTTCACAGTTAGCCGAAGAGTTGAAAAAATTAAAAGGAAAAGTTGACGAGAATTCCGAACTCCTTAAAAGAAAGAAATCAAGAAAAAAGCCATTGACAATAGATTCCACTGAATGTAAAAGACAGAATTTCCCAGAAGAAGAGACTGCCGGTATAGATCCAAGAAAAGTGTTGATTCCATCACTTCCATTGACGACCACGATTGGTGAAATAGCCATATTATTTCCCAAAGCTGTACAAATAAAATTAGAAGTTTTCCCTACATATAAGACTGCCATTATAGACTTTTCAACTGAACTTGATGCAACAGACGCCTTAAAAGGCATTAAGACTGAAAATGATCGATTGGAGGGTCTCGAGTTCGAGTCCCAAGATAACTTTGAGTCCCAAAGTAAAGATTTGCGTAAACCTGCTAAAGAACTATGTGTTAAAGTTAAAAAGAAAAATAAAGCAAAAAATAAATTGAGTAAACAACCACCAAAAACTGGTGAACTAAGCGACCAAGTTGCCGTAAAGCCAAAACTGATGTACTTTTGTAACTGTACGACTGTAAAAATTAAAAATGATAATATTGATGAAAAAGTTAGAAATGGATGCCATGAAGGCTCCTATTGCATACCCACTCATGCTAAGATCCTCAGACATAGGATCACTTAGTTTAAAAGCAAAAAATTGAAATGTATTGTAAATAAGTTTGTTTTTATTTTGTGTTGCTTTTGTGTTTTTTTTTTTTTTTGTATCTTTTCAGTGTGATCGCCTGGAGGTCGAGTCGAGGAAGGATGGCCGAATGAAGTATCCTTTTCCCCATGACCTGGTTTTCCCGCAACATTGGAATCTAAAGCTATTTGATTTCTCTTTGCCGTTCCTGAAATCCAAGGCAGTTTAGTTTCTGTTTTCCCGTAGCCAGCCGATCATGTGACGCAGTATCGGAACTTGAAAGGAAGTGCGTGATCATGACGTGAGTGGTGTTACTTCCTCAACGGGCTGCTAAGAGACCGCTGAAGGAACGACATTCAGTTTTCGACGGGACGTTCAGACGGAACGTAATGACTGCTTCTTTTGAGTTTTCGACGAAGCTTGTTTCGACGTATTTAGAAAGCGAAGACGTAAATAATTTATGTCACGAACAGTACTACTTCGACGGACATTACCAAAGTATGTTTACGTGAAATATAATCAATTTGATGACTTATTGATTGCTGAGCTTACTTCGATAATTAATTCTAAATGCTCATTAGCATCTATGTAAATATGTAAATATTTTAATTCTTTATTAAAAGTTAAGTAAATATTAGAATTAGTATTGTTCTTAAGGTTTTAAACCGCTCGCCAACCCACCTGATACTATATATATATATCTGTATATATATATAAATTACGTGTCACGATGTTTGTCCGGGGTAAACTCCTAAACTAAGGAACCGATTTTAATGAAATTTTGCACACTGTGTGCAGTTTAGTCCAACTTGAGAGATAGGATAGTTTTTATCTCAATTTATTGTCACAATATTATTTTATTGCAATTATTTGTTAATTATAGACCTTTATTAAAGTTGCTCCAAAATATCTGTGAGTTCCATTAATTTAATTGTTGCCAAAAAAAAAAAAAAAAAAAAAAAAATACGAGTTCATTTTCTTTCGACATAAAAATAAATACATTTAATCAAACGTGAACGTTAAAAAATTATAAAAAGTTAAATTATGCATCTCACGAAAATTGACGTCATAATCAATTTAAAGATTTTATACACATTGATAAAGTGCTAATGTAGTTTTATCATAGATATAGTAATATATATAGATCTCTCATCCCCATGTTATCGTACAAAGATTTTTGATGCCGAAAAAAAAAAAAAATAAATAAATAAATAAAAGCTTTGGAAACAGCCATTAAGTGGTATTGAAAAAGAAAAAAAAAAAAAAAAAGAAAAGAAAGAAAGAAATATAAATTTGGAACTGTATCTGGAGTCTACCATTCCCCTTTAGCAAATAAATTATTCATAAATTTCATTTGCTAAAATATTAGTATGTATTCCCGTGTGTATTCACTCGGGGAAAGACGGCCATATTTTGGTAAAAACGTCGTCTTTTCCCAAATGAAAAGGAATAACTTTTTTCTCCCCAATGATCACTCTATTCTATATATGCTATACTATATCTATGAGTTCTATACGCAAGCGAAGTGTGACTCACTGACCGTCTGTGCAGCCAAGAAAAAGATTTCCTATGTTAATTGTCCACTGGATTTTTTGTAAGAAATTATTAAAAATCGAGGAAACTTATTTCCCGATTTTAATCCTTATATTTGGGTGTAGATATGTATTAGTTATCGCGGGTGTTAGATTGAATTATTTTGCTGTCAAATTGACAAAATTTTAATTTTAAATTTCAAAACTCTGTCGCCCTTGGCTTTTTTTTATTATTATTATTATTTGGCGATCAAAAGCGTAACACGAAAATATACATGCCAGATGTATGCATTGTACGAAATGTAATATGTATTATTCATTGTACGTATGTATGACATGTAATATGTATTGTACGAAATATTGTTTCATATTATTCATTACTCTTTTAATATAAGTTGTTAAAATAACCATGATTTTTGAAAGGAATTAAATATTTTCGCCAGATAATTTTGCGATATTCCTTTTTTTTTTTTTCGCCAAGGATGACAGAAATGAAATCTATTCCGCTGCAAAATATTAGTATCTTACATCAGATATTTTATTTAGACATTTGAAAACAAATTTGACTTCAAACTATGATAGAATATTTATCATTTTCCTTTTAATTAGTATATTATTAGTATATTAAAATTTAAAAGCATGGTATATAAAAAGTTTTTTTTTTTTTTTTTTTTTTTTTTTTAATCTTATAATTATTCTTATCTTAATCCTCAATGTTTCCCATCTTTATTAACTTGAATTTACTATTAAAATTTTAACATACTCAAAAACTTCTCATCACTTCGTTAAAATACACTAAACTTTTCCAAAATCTTTTTCTATTTAAAATGATACATGTATTTACTTTAAATGTCCAATATTTCATAAGATTTCCAATTTTAAAGTTTTAAAATATTTATCAAATTTACTTATTTTTCTGGTTTAGCCTTATTGTTTTCCTTTTTATAACTACAGCTGTTGCCCTCTTTAAAATATTTAAAATGATGAGGTCATTTTATAGTAAAATTATCCATTATAGCATATATTATATTTCACTCCTCCATAAAAATTGATTTTAAAATCGTCTGTTTCTTTTATACTTTTATTTTAATAGAATTTTAATAGAATTTAATTTATATATTAGTCATTTTAGCAATTTTATCCAAAGTAGCATTAGAAATAATATATATCACTTCTCCATTAAAATTTATAGGACCCTACAATAAAATTAATTTGTGCTTATTATCAACACTACGAAAATTTTTATCAATCGCTTCCAAATTTTGACCTAAGTTTCAAATCTCAACCCTGTGGGTTTTTACATCGGCTACAACGTTTTCGTCTTTGTTCATAAATAATAATTTGACTGTACTAAATAGTTTACAGCCGTATAATTCAACGTATAATTTAGTCACAGCAACGCGTGGCCGGGTCTGCTAGTATATATATATATATATATATATATATATACACTGATGGAAAAAAAAATCCCAACACCAAGAAAAAATTATTGTACAGTAATGAAATTTCAGCAATACATTTGTCTAGGTAACATATTTAATTGATTAAAGTTTCAAGATCACAGGTAGAGCCATTGGCGAGAAGAGCCATTTCAAATGTGAAATGTTGGTACTTTAGTAACCGGTGTAACTGCCAGAATTTTGAATGCAAGCATGCAAACATGCATTCATTGTGTCGTACAGGTGTCGGATATCAGTTTGTGGGATGGAGTTCCATGCCTGTTGCACTTTGGCGGTCAATGCAGGGACGGTTAATGCTGGTTGTGGATGACGCTGGAGTTGTCGTCCAATGATGTCCCATACGTGCTTGATTGGAGAAAGATCTGGTGATCTAGCAGGCCAAGGCAACATGTCGACACTCTGTAGAGCATGTTGGGTTATAACAGCGGTATGAGGACGAGCGTTATCCTGTTGGAAAACACCCCCTTGAATGCTGTTCATGAATGGCAGCACAACAGGTTGTATCACTAGACTGACGTACAAATTTGCAGTCAGGGTGCGTGGGATAACCACGAGAGTGCTCCTGCTGTCATACGAAATTGCTCCCCAAACCATAACTCCAGGAGTAGGCCCTGTGTGTCTAGGCCGCAGACAGGTCGCTAGCAGGTGTTCACCTGGCCTCCTTCTAACCAACACATGGCTAGCACTGCGACCAAGTCAGAACCGGCTTTCATCAGAAAAAAAACAGATCTCCACTCCGACCTCCTCTAGCTTGAAACCACTCACGTCGCAAACGGCAGTGGTTTGGAGTCAGTGGAATGCATGCTACAGGGCGTCTGACTCGGAGCTGTCCTTGAAGTAACCGATTTGTAACAGTTCGTTGTGTCACTATGGTGCCAACTGCAGCTCGAATTTCAGCTGCAGACGCAGTACGATTAGCCACAGCCATACGCCGAACACGGCGGTCTTCCCTCTCAGTAGTGCCACGTGGCCGCCCGGAACCCGGTCTTCTTGAGGCAGTACCTTCCCTTGACCACTGCTGCCAACACTCATGCACAGTGGATACATTCCTGCCAAGTCTTTCTGCAATATCGCGGAAAGAAAACCCACCTTCTCGTAGCCCTACTACACGACCTCGTTCAAACTCAGTGAGCTGTTGATAATGGCTTCTTCGTCTTCTTAGAGGCATCCTTGACTAACATTAACCCACTACGTCAAATCTCAACTGTAAATAACGATCACGAACCTTACAGCGCTTATTTAAAGCAAACCTCATTTGCATTTTCATAGTGTCGCTACTAGCACCACACTTATGCGCGTAGCTCGAAATTTGAATCGACGTCATCTTTCAGATGTATAAACACGCCTACCAAATTTCGTTTATCTAGCACAGCTCCTTCCTGGTGTTGGGATTTTTTTTCCATCAGTGTATATATATACATAGAAAGTATGATTTAATTGTTTTAAATATGTATAAAGCTAGAAAGCTGTCGTATTTTACAATAACTGTTATATATGTATAATGGTTGAGTAATCTATATAAATATTGTGTCTCTGAGCATTCTTCAGCTCTTGCAGATTCCCACATATCATTGAAAGCCATTTTATCACATAGGAAATATTGTTAGGAAAATTACTCAATTTTTTTTTTAATTCTGTTTTCGTAATAAAAAACTACTTCAAAATAAAACAATATATATATATATATACTAGCTGTTACCCGCGACTTCGTTCACGTGGAAATTTTGATGTGTATGTGTGGGAACTGACGGTTTGATCATAATATGTAATGAAATGAAACCTTATCATTGTGGTGCTGTGCAAAACAGAGTCTGATAAAGTACACTCAAAAAATTTTGTAACTCATTGAAAGCCAAAATAAATAAATAAAAAGTTATCGCCAACATGGCGATAAAAATTTAAAATTCGTCCATAGGGATTCTGTACTAAAACAGTACTGCGTTGTGGAAGTATAAAAACTGGGTCGTCAATTATGAATTTTATTTCGAAACCTTTCTTTGTATGATTTTAGTTCACTATTGCACAATATTAATCTGGTTCTAATAATAATTTGGTAACTGGCTAATTAAAATTTTAACTATGTGGTGAAATTCATATAATATTTATGAGCTTCAATTTTTTTTTTTTTTTTTTTTTTTTTTTTTTTTTTTTTTTACAAATAAATGATTTTTTTTTTCTTTTTTTCATTTCCCGGCGAATTGTTGAATAATATTTTAGTTCTTAAACAATTTTGGACGGCTTTGCCCGCTTCGCTGGCAAACTCTTTTCTACATGCTTTATGAAAAAAAAAAAAAAAAAAAAACTGAAATCGGTCAAAAGCTTGCTTTGGGTTCCCGCTGCCTTAGGCAGCACCTTGTTCGTCCTTGCAATCTCCGGTGCCTGTCCCTATTGCCTGAGACAATGGCTTACCCGTGGGCTTCCATTTGGTTGCTTATCATACATAACAGTTTCGATACGGACAGTATCGAAAAATTTGAAGTAGCTCTTTTATATCTAAATCCCAGTTACATATGAACAACATTATATGTGATGTACATAATATTTGCTCTCAAGTTATTTCCTATATTTATTTGATTTAATCAATCAACCATAGAATGACAGCAATTTCAAGCCACATATAATATTACAATATGCTATGATCGGCAACTTCTATCGCATGAGACAATTATTATTTTGTGGTTATATATACTTCATGCTTAGTTAATAGTAGTTGGTATATAGAAAAATAAATAAATTAGTATGTAAACTTGATCATGGTACAGCCTTAATGCCCTTGGCGACTTTTAAATTTTTGTTTCCTTTTTGGACCAAAATATAATATATGCGATTATTGTTCCTATACGCAAGCGAAGTGTGACGTCACTGACCGTCCGTGGATGCAAGAAAATGATTTCCTATGTCAATCGCCCATTGGATTTTTTGTAAAAAATGATTAAAAATCGAAGAAAATTATTTCCCGATTTTAATCCCCATATTTGGGTACACATATGTATTAGTTATCATGTGCATGTGTTAGATTGAGTTATTTTGCTATCAAATTAACAAAATTTTGATTTTAAATTTCAATACTCTGTCGTTCTTGGCGCTTATTGTATTTGGTGATCAAAAACGTAATACGAAAATATACATGCCAGATGTATATTTTCGTAATATGCATTGTACGAAATATTGTTTCATATTATTCATTACTGTCTTAAAATAAGTTGTTAAAATAACCATGATTTTTGAAAGGAATAAAATTATGTTCGGCAAATAATTTGGCGATATTTTATTTTTTCTACCAAGGATGACCGATATCAAATCTATTCCGCTACAACATATTAGTATCTTATATCAGATACTTTATTTAGACATTTGAAAACAAATTTGACTTCAAATTATGATAGAATATTTATCATTTCCCTTTTAATCAGTATATTAGTTGGATATTTATTGTGTTAATATCATCCTTTGAAATTAAATGTTTGTGTTTTCAATCGAATATGGAAGTTTACCATTTTTTTTTTTTTTTTTTCTAGAGTTTTGAAATTCAAAATTCAAATTTTGTCAATTTTACAACAAAAATAACTTAATCTAATGCATGGACATGATAACTAATACATATCTATACCTAAATATGCGGATTAAAATCGGGAAATATTTTTCCTCGATTTTTAATAATGTTTTACAAAAAATCCAATGGGCGTTTAACATAGGAAATATTTTTCTTGCATCCATGAACGGCCAGTGACGTCATCACCTCGCTTGCGTATTTCTTTCTATCTTTTCCTTGGCGAAAAATGTCCGATCTACTTCAGCATCAAAATTATAAAAAATTGTCAAGAATTATCAATAAGAAAATACCTTTACCATAATGCTGAATTAACTTTTATGCCAAGCATGTTTCATCCGCCATACTTAAAAAAAAAAAAAAATCTGAAGTTGAGGTATATAAAAAAAATGCTGTGAAATAAAATTCAGAAGAAATATGTTAGATTTGTAATATTACTATTTTATTTTAAAATTATAATGTGTCATTTTCTCATCGACCAATTTAACATTTAGTAATTTCTTATTTTTCGCATGAAAGCATATTTCATTTTATGCTGAAAACAATAAATAAATATATCTCGTAAACTTTTTTTGGCAACAATTAAAAATTTAAATGGCTTATATTTAAGTCAATATAAGTCAATAAGTTTATTATTCTCATATTTTAATTAATTTTAAAGATTTTTTCAATTTTTTTTTTCCTAAACCATCCCTGACCTATAAGGAAAAAAACAAAAAAAGAATGATCGAAATCGGTTAAGCCGTTTACGATTTTATAAATAACATACAGACAAACATTCATTTTTATATATATATATATATATATATATATATATATATATATATATACAGTCGACACCGGTTATAACGTACCTGGGATATAGCGTACTTTCGCTTATAACGTAGTCAGATGCTTGGTCCCGAATGAAACCCTATATAATGTAATGGTTTACATCTTCGGCTATAACGGACTATGCAAAAGCCTTAATCTGGTTATAACGTACTTTTTAGACTGGAATGATATATAAAGAGCAGAGTCTGTGTGTGTGTGTCTGTCTGTCCGCTATAGAATCCTAGGCCGTTTCACCGAGCGGGACCAAATTTGGCACGGTTAATGTTTACTACCCGAGAAAGACAACGCCGCAAGCGATTTTACAAAATTCGCCCTCCAAGGGGGGAGGGAGGGGGCAAAACGTATTTTCATAAAATCCTTCATATCTCAAACAAAAAAACAGATATCCGTAAAATTTTTGCTTTAAAATATAGCTAATACAAATGTCTAAAAATCGATTTCTGGAATTTTTGAAATTCGGTACCCAAGGGGGGTGGGGTGGGGGGGCAAAACTTGATTTCACATGCGTAAAACGTGATTTCGCATAATCCTATATATCTCAAACAAAAAAAAATAGATATACGTGAAATTTTTGCTCTAAAATATAGCTAATGCAACTATCTAAAAACCAATTGCTGGAATTTTAGAAATTCAGCCCCCAGGTGGGGCAGCAAGCGGGGGGCTATGGAGCAAAAACAAATAGAAATACAGTTAGGCCGTTCAAAATTGGTACAGATAGGTTTTAAAGGCTTGCAAGTCGAATGGGGATATTTTCGATTGTGTAAAGTTATTAGGAGGGCCAAGAAGAGGAGGGGGGGGGCAAAAAAATAAAAATAGTGTCAGATCGTTCAAAATTGGTGCATAGAGGTTTTCGATACTTACAAATCGATTGCGGATATTTTTGAATTTGTAAAATTATTAGGAGGGGCGGGTAGGGGGTGGGGCGGTAAGGGGGCTATGGATCAAAAACAAATAGAAAAACAGTTAGGCCGTTCAAAATTGATACAGATAGGTTTAAGAGGCCTGCAAGTCGAATGGGGATATTTTCGAAAGTGTAAAGTTATTAGGAGGGGCGAGAATGGGGGGGAGGGGAGAGGGGGGGGGCAAGAAAATAAAAATACAGTTAGATCGTTCAAAATTGGTATATAGAGGTTTTCGATATTTACAAATCGATTGCGGATATTTTCGAATTTGTAAAATTATTAGGAAGGGCGGTAAGGGGGTGGGGTGGTAAGGGGGTGGGGTGGTAAGGGGGCTATGGGCAAAAACAAATAGAAATACAGTTAGGCCGTTCAAAATTGGTACAGATAGGTTTTTGAAGGCCTGCAAGTCGAATGGGGATATTTTCGAAAGTGTAAAGTTATTAGGAGGGGCGAGAAGGGGGAGGGGAGAGGGAGGGCAAAAAAATAAATATAGAGTTAGATCGTTCAAAATTGGTTTATAGAGGTTTTCGATACTTACAAATCGATTGCGGATATTTTCGAATTTGTAAAATTATTAGGGGGGGCGGTAAGGGGGGCTATGGGCAAAAACAAATAGAAATACAGTTAGGCCATTCAAAATTGGTACAGATAGGTTTTAGAGGCCTGCAAATCGAATGGGGATATTTTCGAAAGTGTAAAGTTATTAGAAGGGCCGGGTAGGGGTGGGACACAGGGGCAAAAAAAAAAAAAATAGAGTTAGATCATTCAAAATTGGTACATCGAGGTTTTCGATACCTACAAATCGCGGCTAACGAAAAATACAGGCTTGGGCACTGCAAAAACATCTGTGGACAGTAGTCCGGTTAAGTGACCTTGGAAAAGCAGTCCTCAGCGTCTTTAGAGTAAAAAGTACTAGTTCACCATTAAATTCGAATTGTGTTATCACACGTGCACACGTGTTCTTCATGCATATTTTAAAAATATATTTTTTATAAATAGTGGATACCGACTACTTTTTATAAATAGTGGATACCCTAATAGTGGATACCTAGTTCTACACAAGCACAGCATTTATAAAATCAGCCTTATCTGGTGAAGTGAGTCATATTTATTAGAATTTATAAAGTATTCATCAAACAGTTTTATTTAGTTAAAAGTTGAATTTGTGTTTAAAAAATTCATAATATTCGTCTGTGCATAATGCATGATTTGTTATCGAGCGTTTGAAATAAAGTTTAGAACTATTATTCTAAACGCTTAAAAACATTAGTTTTATTTGTCTTATAAATGAACATTAAAAATTTAAACAGTTCTAACAAATGTAACACCGAATCATTCGTTTACTTTGAATTTCTTCCATGAAATTATTTTGGCTGTATTTACAGAAATAATTTCTGGTTGTGATTAATAATAATTTCTAATTTCGTTTTAATATTGAAAAGCAAATAATTATTAAACTAAATATTATTTAAAGTAATAATTATAAAACTTACCCACACGAAAATGTAATAATAATAATAATTTTTTATAATAATAATAATTTTTATGCATGAAAAAATAAATATACCGTTTATTTGTATGTTTTTTTTTTTCTTTCTTTCTTTCTTTCTTTCTTAATATTCTGTTTTATTTCTATATGCTTCTGATAATAAATGTTATCTTTCCTTATTATAAAATCATAAGATTATGAGTAGAATATTGTATCAAATAACAGTTTGAATTATAAAATTACATTTAACTAAAATATAATTATTATATATTTGCACAGTAAATAAATAGAACAATTGTTTTGATACAAATATGTTTGACAACAAATATTAGTTCCATATAAGGTAGTTTTACAATATAAAGTATTAAAAATTAATAACAGTGTGACATTTATAATTAAACACTAGCAGGATTTGCCCGATTCGTTGGTCACTATATTTAAAGGAAACTCTTTTCTATATAGTTTTATGAAAAAAAGAGAAAATAATAATACTAAAATCGCTCAAAAGTTCGCTTTGGGTTCCCGCTACCTTCGGCAGCGCCTTGTTCGTCCTCGCATTCTGCGATATCTGTCCCTATTGCCTGCGACAATGACTTACCCGTGGGCTTCCATTTACGTGCTTATCATATATGACAATTTCGATAAGGATAGTATCGAAAATTTTGAAGTAGCCCTTTATATTTGAATCCTAGTTATATATTGTAAACGTTAATTTTGAACTAATAAAATCTCTATGATAATTTTTTTATCCAAAACAATTAATTATTAAATCCTCAAATATAATCTGTAAATAAATCAACTAAACAATAAAGTTTTAACTCTGGCCCAAATATGATCGTAATAGCAGCAATGATCCGATGATGACAATTGAAATCGAGAACTTGAGCTAAAAAGGAAAATAAAGAAAAATGACTCACCATAGCAGCAGAAGTGAAATACGAGGACAGTAGTTGTTTTAAATCACGAAAATTTATTATTGATAAAACACACACATAAGCTACAGAAAATAGGATACTGGCCAGCCCTTAGGTAAAAGAGAAAATAAGACATCAATGATCGTAATACACTAAAAAAACTTTCACAAATTTTGCACTGAATTTTTCCTGATGGAATAAAAGATTTAATTTAATTCTCAGTCAGCAAATTGCGTTCACACCATTCGCTAGAGTATATTCAACGTACACCTTCACATAAATAAGTTTCGCATAGGACAAAAGGCCAATTGAGAATATTCTGCACCTGGCTGAGCACCACTAAAACTCTGAAGATAGTGTTCGGTAAAAGGAGATGGTGTTCAATACTTAGTAGATAAAAATGGCGCTTGACATTCGTAGCTCACGCCTCATCAGTATGAAATTGAAGCGAAATTCTTGTATCGCTAGCACCACTTAAACTCTGAAGATAGTGTCCGGTAAAAGGAGATGGTGTTCAATACTTAGTAGATAAAAATGGCGCTTGACATTCGTAGCTCACGCCTCATCAGTATGAAATTAAAGCGAATTCTTGTTGCGCTAACGTATATTTATGTCAAATTTTACTGGCCAAAAAGAGTGTATTCCACCCCCTAATCCAGGACAGGGGTGGAATTGTTGAATACTTCGTTGTAGATAGCAACTGTAGATATTAGATGAAGATGTGCAAACATCGGTACGTTAATTATTCCAATCATAATAGTCTTCGTTCTCAGTCTTTTCCAGTAAAATATATTGATGTAATTGAAGTACTAGCATTAATAAAACGACAGTTCAATAATGTTTCTTCATAGCAAAGGATGTTAACCAGGATCGCATTGATCAAATTTTTAACAATGGCGTCGGCTCGGATGCCACGGCGAAAAACTGCCGGGCTCCTGCCAACACGTCTTGCACTCACTCGCTTTTCTCTGGATCTGCCTAACCGAACTTTTTCGCTGGCGAATTTTGAAGCCGCGCGCCGTAATCAGCCAATCAGCTTCGCGAACTTACCGGAAATGACGCGCATCGCCACTTCCCGATAAAAGTTCTGGAACCTTCTTTCGAATTCTAGAAGGAATCCCCTAGCTGCCTCCCCTCTTTTCGAGCGGGAAAGAGGAAGAAACGATGAGGAAAAATGGCTGCCCGGTAAAAATGAAAAAAAACAGTGGCGCGTTTATTTAAAATGCGCAAAATTGCTGTATAAAAATCTTGAAGTTAACTCCCGATATTATTAACGTATATAGATGGGGAATATCTCATTTTAAAGGTAATGATTAATAGATTACTCCGGTATCGATGTCATTACTGAGATATCGACCAAAAGTATTTTATTTATGAATCTAAAAAGGAAAATAAAATGTTAAGAAATAGTTAAATTTGACTGTTTGCAACATTGTTTAATTAAATTTTGAGCGATGTAGTGTTTTCTCTAAATACAAAATTATTTTAGTACACATTTTTTTTACCGGAGTCACGATGTTTTATGATCGATTGTTATCCATAATCATGTAAATTGTCCCTTTTCTTTATCTTTTAACGATGTATACGTTATGAAATTTTTAGGAAAAATGTTACTATTAAACCGGTGTGTAACATTTACCCCCCCCTTTTGGAAAAAAAAATGCTAGGGCACCCCTTGTAAACCATGTAAGGTACTATATATGGAAAGTACGGCACCGTCAATTGTAAATTTTGGACGGAAAATTGTTCACAGTTCCAGAGAGAGCTAAGTGAGGTAAATACAACAATCTTTGGTATGTATGAAATGAAAACAATAGTAAAAAAAGTAAAAACAATTGTAAATATAAAATATGATAATAAATAGTGTTAATATTATGTTAAAATAATTGTATAAATGAGGTGTATAAAAAAATATATATAATGAGTAAATATAAAAAGAATTGCACAACACAAACATCAATGAATAATAGAAGTATAATATGATTATTAAAATAATAAGAGATAAATATTAAAACACAAACATTTCACTGAACCAGGAGTTGGTGAGCCAGATGTATTATTTAATAGCTCAAGTTGCCATCTCATTCATCCATGGATTAACACAATTGGGTAGGGAGAAAAATAAAAAACAAAAATGGGAAAGAAGCAAAGAAAAAATAATTTATTATTATGAAAAAGTTATTTACTTATTGCACAGATCATCAGTGTTATGCAGCAATTTTTGATCAAGTAAGCTTACTATAAACAGGACTTTTACATGAGCTCATATATATATATATATATATATATATTTTTTTTTTTTTTTGTAAATTTGAAGATATTAATTTGATTTTCTAATCTATCATCCCTATTAATTCATAGTGGAGTTTCTGGACGTGCCGATGACGCTGCAAAGAGGCTCGGCTTGAACAAGTCCTTAAAAATTCTCTTAACTATCCATAAGGGAGATTTTAAATGTGAATATCAAGATAAAATAAAGTTTGTATAGTATCTACTTTTAGACATTCATGTGAGTAACCTAGCCACAGATTTACGCCTATCTAAGATAGACCACAAGACTACTAATGTGTACGTCCATATCGACTAATATGTACTGTTGGTGAAATGTCTAACTATACTTCATAAATATTCCTTCTATGCATAGAATAAAAATAATCATAAAATAAAACAAATGTTTCCTATGTAGTTGCCTGTACTTTATGTTGATGCTGCATTCTAGATTGTATGTATCCAATACACCTGAAGTTATGGCAGGAAACAGGTAAGAACAAAACTATTATTATTATTATTATTTTAAAATTTTTTTTTTTTTTTTTTTTTTTTATATTGTATAGTTTAATGTAATTTCAGTGGTTCCACTACTCCGGACCAGCCTGCAAGAAGTAGAGATAGAAACTGTTCTGCAGTAACAGTGTCTTCCACCTAATCATCTGTATATTAATTTTGTGATGTGATTTAATAAAGTTGTCTGAATAGTCACCGAGTTAATTTATTTTTTCATTACACTGAGTACACCTGTCCATACCAAAATTCTCAAGTGAGTTGTTTGATAAAAGAAATTTTAAACACTGATGATTTTACTGTATAGTGTTATTACCTATATCATTGCACCAAATACATCATATCATATATTGCACTTTGCCTTTTAATAACTCCTTTATCTCCATCATAGAGCATGTTTAATGTCTCCACCCGAACACCATGAAATGAACAAGAGATTTATATCTATATACACTTGCAATTTTGAGCCAAAACCACCCAAAAAAAAAAATCTGAAAAACACCTGCCCCACACAGAAACAAAACAAAAAAAAAATGTTATTTCCCTTTATACAATTTACATACATTTACCTTAATCAATTTTGCACTATCGTCGTTAGCATCCTGAATTAAATAATTATTATTCCTGTATTTCCTAATTACCTTGAATGGACCTGAGTATTTCGGGCCAAAAGTAGATGGAGGAATAAATTCTTTGAGGTAGACTATATCGTCTAACTGAAAAATACGATCAGGACCCCCCCTTAAAAATTTTTCATGTGTATCAAAATAATGTTGTTCATTCTCCTTGACCATTTTTTGAGTTGTCTGGAAATGCTCCCTTTGTCTTAGTAAATAATCTGAGTGTTCCTCCACAAAGTTTGGTGGACTAAAAATTTGGATTGGAAGATTTAAATCTCTTCCGAAAAACAATTGTGCTGGTGTAAAATTTGTAACTGCATGTTTTGAATTGTTATAATGTAATACAAAAAATGGTAATCTCTCGGACCATTCTATAACTTGATCAGAGAGTGCAGCTACTGATTGTTTGAGACTACGGTGGATGCGTTCCAGAAGACCATTAGATCTGGGAAAATAGATAGATGTATTACGATGTTCTATATTTAAGGATTTTAAATAGTCATCAAAGTCTTGCGATTGGAAATTTTTTGCATTATCTGACAAAATAATTTTGGGTATGCCATATCTAGAAAAATAATTATTTAAAGTTTTGATTATAGAATGAGAGGTTACATTGGGTAGTGGAACTGCCTCAAGAAAACGAGAATAATGGTCGACAATTGTCAAAATAAAAAATTTGCCATCAAGCGATCTGGGTAATTTTCCTACAACATCAATGGCAATCATTTCACCCGGAGCTAAGTTAGATTTCGAAATCATTTTAGGTTTGGTGTCTGTGGGTTTTGATTTATTAATTAGACACTGATGACATTCATTGCAAAATTTCTGAACTTGTTGAAACATACTTTTCCAAAAATACATCCTCTTCAAAATATCGTAAGTTTTTACTGCACCAAAGTGTGGTTGATGTGCAATAGCTATGGCATCGTTTTGTAATGACGGTGGTAGTATTATTTTAGGAGGATTATCAGATTCATCTATTTTTGTTTTGTACATTAATAAATTGTTGTCTTTGTCAATGGTGTAATTTGGAAGAATCGGTTTATTGTCTGTAATCTTTTTTCTAATTTCCATAAGTTTTTTGTCCTGCAATTGGTGTTTTAGGATATTTTGAAAAGAAAGCAACTGGTCCCCTGGAGCAAAAATATTTAAAGCATTGACCGTCAGATTATCATCTGCATTGTCATAAACTCGAGAAAGAAAATCAGCTGGGTTATTCATGCCTGGAATATGTTCCATTGTGTAATTAAAAGATTGTAAGTACATTAGCCATCTAGATATAATATCAGGTAGTTTACTTAAATTTAAGTGATATGTTAAAGCTTTTGCATCAGTTAAAATTTTAAAGTGTCTGCCATAGAGGTGTTCATGAAAATACTTGACTGAAGCATAAATTGCAAACAATTCTCTTTTTATTGACGGATACTTTGATTCTGATGTTGAAAGAAGTTTTGAAAAAAATTGAATTGGGTAAAAGATGTTATTATCCCTCTGCATTAGTATGCCACAGATGGCATGCTTTGATGCATCTGTAACTAAGTAGAGATCCTTATTGTTGTCAATGTTTTTGATGGTGGGGTTAGAAAGAAGAATGTCTTGTATTTTCATGAAGGCATCTTGGCAGTCCTTATTCCAGAAAAATTTTACGTGTTTTTTGGTGAGGTTAATAATTGGTTTCAAAATTTCAGCAAAGTTAAAAATAAGTGGGCGGAAATAATTGACCATCCCAAGAAATGATTGTACTTGCTTTACATTGGTAGGTACTGGAAAACTTTTTATTTTATGTACATTTTCAGGTGAAGGTGAATAACCATTTCGATTGATGTTAAAACCTAAATAAGTGATGTTTGTTTTACATAATTGTAATTTTGCTGGATCTAAAGTTAAATTAAATTCTCTGAGTTTATGAAATACTTTTTGAAGCCAAAAGAGCATTTCCTCCATATCGTCTGCAGCCACAATGATATCATCTAAAAAGTACTGAATGTTATTCCCCTTAATCCCCTCAAGACATTTATTAATTAAAGTGTGAAAGTATGAAGTACTGTTCACTAATCCAAATGGCAGACGACATGGTTGAAAATTACCGAATTCTGTGGAAAAAGCCAGTAGATGTTTGTCCTGTTCTTTTAATTGTATCTGAAAAAATGCTGCTTTTAAATCAAGTACTGAATATAGTTTTTTTCCTGAAATGTTTTGAATTATGTCATTAATTTTAGGAAGGCAAATTTTATAAGATTCGGTGATGCTGTTTAAAAGACGGTAATCAATGCACATTCTGAATTTTAAATTGTCTGTAGAATCGTTAGGGAGAGATTTTTTTTTAACAAAAATAACAGGAAAACAATAGTTTGATGATGACTCTTCAATAATGCCTGCCTCAAGGAGTTGTGTAATTTCCTTTCTCGCGAATTCTTTAGCAATCTTTGGTATGGGATATGGTTTAGTTTGTAGAGCAAAATCGTGTAGAAGTTTAAATTGTGGTATCACCTTGTCAGTGCTGCCTAAAGTTTTGTATGAGGTAGAAAAAACATGAAAATTGGACATTAACAAATTAAGTAGTCTAGTTTTATCGTTAGGAGGTAAGTGATCTAACTTAAAATTTTCTGGTGTAAGTTCGTTTTTTCTTAGTTTTAAGATTTCATCTGTGTTTAAGGCATTTATTTGATAAGTGGGATCTTCGTAGTTATAGTTGATATCTGCATCCTCAATGGTTTCAATTTTACCTAATTTAGTGTTTTTTCTGATGTATACGTTAGATTCTGAAGGATTGTGGGCATAAATAAAAATGAGTTTTTCGTTTAAATGGATACTTTCATTAATTTGTAAATTAAGTTTAGTTTTGATTGGAGTAAAGAGAAGATTTTTTGCTTGTGAATTGATTTCTGGAACTTTTAGAGCAACAATTTTAGATTGATGGGGATTGATTTTTACAACTTTAAGAGAATTAACAAATTTTTTTATAGAGTTTTTATTACTGTCTTGCATGCTTAAATTAGGGTTATTATGATGTGTGGTGGGAATTGAATTTGGCGTTTTGTTTTCATAAGGAAGAACAATGTTATCTACAATTAAACTTTTGTTGGCTGAGTCAAGTAATATTTTATTCCTGTTAAGGAAATCGTATCCCAAGATAAAATCATAATTGGAAGACCAATTTGAATTTGTGACAAAGAAAACGTTCGAAAACCATTTTTGTGAAATCTTAAATTTTAAATTGACAGTTGAGTAGTATGGTATTACAGTATTATCAATAGTTTTTATGTTAACTGAGCGTGATAAAAAATTTAGTTTCATGTGTTCCCTTAGACCCTCAATTACGTGTGGTTGAACTAAACTCAAATTTGCCCCTGTGTCGATTAATCCGTTAAAAGAAAAACCCCCTATGTTAATTGTAATTATCGGTAAACTATGTTCTATGTTATTGACTGAAAAAACACTTCTATGATTTTGCTCTGTATTTCGATGTCATTGTTGGTGTCTATTATAGTACGGTCTTGTTCTGTTTTTGAAGTTGCGATAATTTCCCCTTCCCCTGTAGTTGTTTTGATTTGAAGCGTTGTTTTGTGGGATGTTTCTGGAGGTGCCTGGGAATTTATAACAGTCAGTCGTCAAATGTTCTTTTCCACAAATGTGGCAAGAGACTTTTTTGAGGTTTTCAATCGTTTCAGTAAGCTCTTTGATCTTTTGGGCGTTTTCTATTTGTAGTTTTAGCAAAAGTTGCATATCTGATTCCTGAGTTATATTGGCTATTGACCCAGCCCCTTCTGAGCTATCTAGAGCTCTTTCAATATTTTTTGCAATCCTGACCGCTGACTCGAAGTCTGATGGACCCTGTTTGGTGAGTTCAAACTTAATGTCTGATCTCAAAGCCTCTAAAAATTTTGAAAAGATCATGCCATGTTGGATGTCGATGATCTGTGGGGCATTATCTGGGTTAGGGACGATTTTGTTAACTAATAATTTTATTTCATCTGCTAGATCTGTCACATTCTGGCCGGGTTTTTGCTTGATCGAGGAAAAACGAGTTTGCAATTCGTGGTGAGATATGGGTCTGTCAAATTTACTTCTCAATAAATATATTAGAGTATTGAAAGAATTTTCCTGTGCCGCTGAAGGGTCATTGTTTAGGAAATCAAGGGCTTTTCCAGTGCATTTAGATCGTAAAATAACCGTTCGCATATTGTTTCCCCAGTTAGCATGGTTAGCTATATCTGAAATTTGGCGAATAAAATTATTCACACTTTCAGTCTTTTCCCCCCCAAACTTATCGATGGTTGTGATTAGATTGTTCATTTTAACTGAATATGGGGTTTTAAAATTAAATATCAATCAGAGAAATGAGGAGAAAAAAATTTTTTTTTTTTTTTTGACGACCCTATGCTTAGAAAATTTTTTATCAAGAGAAACTGAAATATAATCTTCAAATTACCACATGCAAACAAACCGCCCAAAAAAAATTGCGATACTGCAATATCAAACTAAAATAATGCTTTTCCTTAACCCCCCAAATACTATGACAAATAGTAAATATCAAAAAAATTTTATATCTATAAGATACTCATTGAATCAGAATAATACCTCACAAAAAATATATATACCATAAATGTAAACAATAAATATAAAATCAAATGTAAAAGAACGATGTTTGTATTTAAATAAATAAAAGGATAAAAGAAGAATTCTTTATATCTGTACCTTGATCTAGTACTAAAACCTAAATAACCAACAAATATCCCCTCAAAAGTGCAAATTTAGTATATAACTTAAAGAAACATTGAAAATAAATCTCATTCAAATCAAAAATAAATTCCCCAATATTTGCATAAATAGAGAAATCTGAGATTGTAGGTATATTTTAAATTGATTTTTGCCCTACCAAAAAAAATATATATATATAAAATACTGTTAAATTATTTGCACAATAAATAAATAAATAAATAAATAAATAGATGAATAAATAAATAAATAAATAGATAAATAAATAAAATAAAAAAATTGAATAAAACACTATCTCAATGATATGCAAGGAAAATGTTATGTTTATATCTTATTTAAACCCTTGCCAAAATAAATTATTTTTCAAATTCTCTCTCTCTTGGTCATCTGTGTCCGGATGGAGCTTAAAGTCAGAGTTTAAAAAAATGCCACATAAATAGTGCAGAGCAATCTATATTACCCATTACATTAAAATCAGTTGAATATATTTTAATTATTCTACATTAAGATATTTAACAATGTATGATCAAACACAACCCAAATGTTTTAAGTAAATTTTATTTTTCTTTGGATGGTGCTTGATAAATAAAATATATAGGTATATCCATGGATGAAGGATATTGCTCTAAATAAAAATAAAAATCTCTGTCATCGGATCATTAATGCGTTTTTTTTTTTTTTTTTTTGTTAATTAATTTTTGAAAATGAAATTAATTACATAATAACCACCGGTTCGGGACCTCTTTACATTTTTTAACTTTTGGAGCGGCACCATCTATGTAAACGTTAATTTTGAACTAATAAAATCTCTATGATAATTTTTTTATCCAAAACAATTAATTATTAAATCCTCAAATATAATCTGTAAATAAATCAACTAAACAATAAAGTTTTAACTCTGGCCCAAATATGATCGTAATAGCAGCAATGATCCGATGATGACAATTGAAATCGAGAACTTGAGCTAAAAAGGAAAATAAAGAAAAATGACTCACCATAGCAGCAGAAGTGAAATACGAGGACAGTAGTTGTTTTAAATCACGAAAATTTATTATTGATAAAACACACACATAAGCTACAGAAAATAGGATACTGGCCAGCCCTTAGGTAAAAGAGAAAATAAGACATCAATGATCGTAATACACTAAAAAAACTTTCACAAATTTTGCACTGAATTTTTCCTGATGGAATAAAAGATTTAATTTAATTCTCAGTCAGCAAATTGCGTTCACACCATTCGCTAGAGTATATTCAACGTACACCTTCACATAAATAAGTTTCGCATAGGACAAAAGGCCAATTGAGAATATTCTGCACCTGGCTGAGCACCACTAAAACTCTGAAGATAGTGTTCGGTAAAAGGAGATGGTGTTCAATACTTAGTAGATAAAAATGGCGCTTGACATTCGTAGCTCACGCCTCATCAGTATGAAATTGAAGCGAAATTCTTGTATCGCTAGCACCACTTAAACTCTGAAGATAGTGTCCGGTAAAAGGAGATGGTGTTCAATACTTAGTAGATAAAAATGGCGCTTGACATTCGTAGCTCACGCCTCATCAGTATGAAATTAAAGCGAATTCTTGTTGCGCTAACGTATATTTATGTCAAATTTTACTGGCCAAAAAGAGTGTATTCCACCCCCTAATCCAGGACAGGGGTGGAATTGTTGAATACTTCGTTGTAGATAGCAACTGTAGATATTAGATGAAGATGTGCAAACATCGGTACGTTAATTATTCCAATCATAATAGTCTTCGTTCTCAGTCTTTTCCAGTAAAATATATTGATGTAATTGAAGTACTAGCATTAATAAAACGACAGTTCAATAATGTTTCTTCATAGCAAAGGATGTTAACCAGGATCGCATTGATCAAATTTTTAACAATGGCGTCGGCTCGGATGCCACGGCGAAAAACTGCCGGGCTCCTGCCAACACGTCTTGCACTCACTCGCTTTTCTCTGGATCTGCCTAACCGAACTTTTTCGCTGGCGAATTTTGAAGCCGCGCGCCGTAATCAGCCAATCAGCTTCGCGAACTTACCGGAAATGACGCGCATCGCCACTTCCCGATAAAAGTTCTGGAACCTTCTTTCGAATTCTAGAAGGAATCCCCTAGCTGCCTCCCCTCTTTTCGAGCGGGAAAGAGGAAGAAACGATGAGGAAAAATGGCTGCCCGGTAAAAATGAAAAAAAACAGTGGCGCGTTTATTTAAAATGCGCAAAATTGCTGTATAAAAATCTTGAAGTTAACTCCCGATATTATTAACGTATATAGATGGGGAATATCTCATTTTAAAGGTAATGATTAATAGATTACTCCGGTATCGATGTCATTACTGAGATATCGACCAAAAGTATTTTATTTATGAATCTAAAAAGGAAAATAAAATGTTAAGAAATAGTTAAATTTGACTGTTTGCAACATTGTTTAATTAAATTTTGAGCGATGTAGTGTTTTCTCTAAATACAAAATTATTTTAGTACACATTTTTTTTACCGGAGTCACGATGTTTTATGATCGATTGTTATCCATAATCATGTAAATTGTCTCTTTTCTTTATCTTTTAACGATGTATACGTTATGAAATTTTTAGGAAAAATGTTACTATTAAACCGGTGTGTAACATATATGAGCAACATTATACGTGATGTACATAATATTTGCTTTCAAGTTATTCTCTATATTTATTTGATTTAATCGATCAACCATAGAATGACAGCAATTTCAAGCCAAATATACTATTACAATTTGCTATGATCGGCTACTTCTATCGCATGAGACAATTATTATTATTTTGTGGTTATATATACTTCATGCTTAGTTAATAGTAGTTGGTATATAGAAAAATAAATTAATTAATATGTAAACTTGATCATGGTACAGCCTTAATGCCCTTGGCGACTTTTAAATTTTTGTTTCCTTTTTGGACCAAAATATAATTTATGCGATTATTGTTCCTATACGCAAGCGAAGTGTGACGTCACTGACCGTCCGTGGATGCAAGAAAATGATTTCCTATGTTAATCGCCCATTGGATTTTTTGTAAAAAATGATTAAAAATCGAAGAAAATTATTTCCCGATTTTAATCCCCATATTTGGGTACATATATGTATTAGTTATCATGTGCATGTGTTAGATTGAGTTATTTTGCTGTCAAATTGACAAATTTTAATTTTAAATTTCAAAACTCTGGCGTTCTTGGCGCTTATTGTAGTTGGTGATCAAAAACGTAATACGAAAATATACATGCCAGATGTATATTTTCGTAATATGCATTGTACGAAATATTGTTTCATATTATTCATTACTGTCTTAAAATAAGTTGTTAAAATAACCATGATTTTTGAAAGGAATTAAATTATGTTTGCCAAATAATTTGGCGATTTTTTATTTTTCTACCAAGGATGACCGATATCAAATCTATTCCGCTACAACATATTAGTATCTTATATTAGATACTTTATTTAGACATTTGAAAACAAATTTGACTTCAAATTATGATAGAATATTTATCATTTCCCTTTTAATCAGTATATTAGTTGGATATTGTGTAAATATCATCCTTTGAAATGAAATGTTTGTGTTTTCAATTGAATATGGAAGTTTGGCATTTTTTTTTCTAGAGTTTTGAAATTAAAAATTCAAATTTTGTCAATTTTACAACAAAAATAACTTAATGTAATGCATGGACATGATAACTAATACATATCTATACCTAAATACGGGGATTAAAATCGGGAAATATTTTTCCTCGATTTTTAATATTTTTTTACAAAAAATCCAATGGGCGTTTAACATAGGAAATATTTTTCTTGCATCCACGAACGGCCAGTGACGTCATCACTTCGCTTGCGTATTTCTTTCTATCTTTTCCTTGGCGAAAAATGTCCGGTCTACTTCAGCATCAAAATTATTAAAAAATTGTCAAGAATTATCAATAAGAAAATATCTTTAATACATTGCTGAATTAGCGTTTATGCCAAGCGTGTTTCATCCGCCGTACTAAAAAAAAAAAAAAAAAAAATTGGAAGTTGAGGTATATAAAAAAATGCTGTGAAATAAAATTCAGAAGAAATATGTTAGATTTGTAATATTACTATTTTATTTTAAAATTATAAAGCGTCATTTTCTCATCGACCAATTTTACATTTAGTAATTCCTTATTTTTCGCGTGAAAGCATATTTCATTTTATGCTGAAAACAATAAATAAATACATCTCGTAAACTTTTTTTGGCAACAATTAAAAATTTAAATGGCTTATATTAAGTCAATATAAGTCAATAAGTTTATTATTTTCATATTTTAATTAATTTTGAAGATTTTTTCAATTTTTTTTTTTTTTTTCCTAAACCATCCCTGACCTATAAGGAAAAAAACAAAAAAAGAATGATCGAAATCGGTCAAGCCGTTTACGATTTTATAAATAACATACAGACAAACATTCATTTTTATATATATAGATTAAGCTATCATATATCAATCATCATATTAAGTAGAACTTACTAATATCGCTTTAAAAAATTAATACTTATTTTACGAATAATAAAAATACCACAAAAATTTCATGGCATTAAAAATTAAATTGGTTTTTATATAGTATATATAACTTTAATACTCTAACATTTTTTTTTTTTTTAATGAGAGTTTAAAATGGAAAATATAATTTAATTGATTAGACAATTGAATGATATGTTATAAATTATACTCTAAACTACATAGATAAAACTATATTTAAATAAATGTATATCACCATCATTATTAATATTCTCTATTCTAACCCATATGATAGAGAAATAATTTATTTTGTATCAAACATTTTCGAAAATTAGTTTTTCTCTATTTACACGTTTTGAGGTTCCCTGAATCTGAAAATAATATTTATAGCAGTCGATTGGTCTGTGTCTGTGTATGAGACTGTTATCAGCATAACTCAAGAACAAATGTTAAAAAGAAGTCAAAAATTAGTAAATATCTAGACAAAAGAATCATGTAAAAGAGACATACAAAAGTATTCAAATACATTATGCCTATGGGCGAAAATTCTGGTACCTACAATTTATTAATGTTAGACTAAATTAAACATTATAAAATTGTCATTAAAGTGATATGTATACAGCAGGGGTGATTGTGTTCAGGTAATTTACCTGATTCCGGTTATTTAATTTTCAATACCGAAATACTAATTTCCCTGCCGTAAATCAGTCGATGGTACTACTAAACATAATTAATTTTAATACTTTCATAATGAGAAGATTAGACCTCCCTGAAATAAATTATATATTCTTCGTATAAGAAAAATCTTTGAATACACATTATAAAATGCAAAAACTCGCAACAATTGCTTCAGGTCGAAAGAAAACACGACCCTTCGTCAAGTGAGAAAATAAGCACGAGTACAGCAAACAAAGCGGCAACGCTTTTGTTGCTTAAAAAAAAAAAAATCTCGTTAAAATTTCAGGTAATTTTTCATGAAATCACTATCACCCCTGATACAGTAATGTAGGGTAAGAGAAAGTAAATTTCTAATTTTCTTTTAGATTGTGGACTATAATTATGCCCCGTCGCAGGATATTGATCTAATTATGACAGTGAACCAGCCTATCACTAGCTTTTCTTTATCTAAAGATTACAATTTTACATTTTGTATATAGCACGATTTATTGTTATTTATAAATTATTAGCAACTATTATTAATTATTATATTTTGTCATTTGATGTTTATACAGTAAATAAATTTTTAATGCAAGTTTCCATTTATTTATTGTTTCCTAAAAAAATAAACAAAAATAAATATTGTTTTTGTTTTTCTAGTATTCATCATATGTACTGTGCATTTCATTGAACCAGTAATGTTAGAAAACTTCTATAATAATGAAATTCAAAAGAAGCGATGCATCACAACTTTTATTTCAAATATTCTTAAATCAAATAGAATTATTTCTCTTCATCTTCAATAGTTACTCTGAATAACATCACGGAAAATTTAATATAAATTAGAAAAGGCTCATTACTAATTAATTTTTAAGGATGCTAACATTGAAAACTACATATATTCGTTTATGTTTAAAACAAATAAAATAAAATAAAAAAGCAAAATTTAGTGATGAAAATATATGGGTAGCATACCTTTTCATCATTATTATTTTACACTTCCTAAGGATTAAAAGTTTTGTCAAGATTTACAAATAACTAATAATAATAATAATAATAAATAAGATGTTTATTTGAAAATGCATAAATAAATAAAAGGAAGATTTTAAATTGACCCATTTTTAAGAAATTGTTTTAGGATTTATATAACTAATTCATTACATAAAGAATAAATTCATAATTAGCAAAAGATATTAAACTACTTTCAATTCATGTGAAAATTCGATTATTTTCTTTTACCTATCAACTGTTTTATACATGATTATAGTATCAATTAAATGCAAAAATTATAAAAATCTCATTGGCAGTGAAATTTGAAGAAAGTGATACACTGAAAACTATGCATATCCATTTATCGGAAGATAAAGAATAATATTTATTTTCTGGGATAGATCCAGGTTTTAATTTTTGGTGTCTATTTTTTTAAAGGACTATGTTATTTTGTTTTATTTATTTATTTATTTTATGTATATTTAGGAAAAAGGTACTATCATGTAAAATCTCCCATTTTAGCAGTCACTCTACAATGTTTAATATCATGTTAATAGTATTTCATTGAACCAAGTATAGACTATCAATTGAAATAATACTGAAAAAATAAAAAAAATGAAAGATTCATTTTTATAAAATGAAATTTTGAGATAGAGCTAGTTTTATAAATTTGAATCTCATGAAGGAGCAGCAAAATGGTCCCAATTTTCGACTAGATAAGCCCCTGATTTTAGGAATAAATTGATAGTTACTAAAATAAATATTCAATTATTTTAAAACAATAATGTTGGCAATACCTTATTCAAAGAATATAGAAGTTCTTTGACTTACTAATAAGTAATATTAATAAAACTGATACATTCACTTACAATAAAAGAAAGTTTTTTTTTTTTTTAATGAAACAGAAGTTTCATTCAAAACAGTATAGTAATACACAGGATTGGGTGAAAAGATATTTTTATTTTATGTTGTTTAGAGCTTCATTTAATTTAACTATTTGGCTTTCTCATATAAATACTGAATGCCACTTACAAAGAAAAGTATCTATTAAAATAATAATAATAATAATATTTCTATCCTAAAACCAATACATAAATTGGTAGTCTACATCAATTAATAATATTATTTAAGATAGAAGTATATATATATTTAAAATTTTGTGTCTGTATTAAAATTTACTATGTCTCTGTCCAATGCAGAAACATGCGTATGTCTATAATAAAATTTATATTAAACAAAGACAGCTATGTTATTTCATAGCTTCATTTCATAATATTATTTAAGATAGAAGTGTATATATTTAAAATTTTGTGTTTGTATTAAAATTCATAAGCTAAACTATGTCTTTGTCCAAGACAGAAATGTGCGTCATGTACTGTCGGTAACAAAAGTGTCCGAACACTAGCAAAAATTCCTATGTAAGAAAAGTACACTTCATACGGTTTTGTTAAATAAATCCTTATCGAATCATGTTTTTACACTGACTAAGAACAGGATTCGACAGGGATTTATTTAACAAAACCGTATGAAATGTACTTTTTTTACATGGGAATTTTTGCTAGTGTTCGGACACTTTTGTTACCGACTGTATATAATACAATTTATACTAAACAAAGACAGCTGTGATATTTCATAGCTGAACTGAAGAGATCGTCATGATTTTTCAGTGTTACAAAGAATGTATTATTAAAACGGGAAAAAAAATGTATTTATTGTATATTATTACTATTTCACGTTTCGTCTTTGTACCGACCGGACTACTATTTTCAGCTGTTAGATTTTTTCTCCCCAAGTGCCCAAGCCTGTATTTTTCGTTAGCCGCGCTACAAATCGATTGCGGATATTTTTGAATTTTTTAAATTATTGGGAGGGGCGGGAAGGGGGGAGGAAGCGGAAAGGCAAAAAAATAAAAATAGAGATAGATCGTTCAAAACTGGTGCATAGAGGTTTTTGATACTTACAAATCGATTGCGGATATTTTCGAATTTGTAAAAATATTAGGGCGCTCATATATATGCATTCGCGCGTGCGCATATATGACATTCGTCGGATCTGAAAAATGATCTCTCTGATCGGGAAAAAATGTCGCCTTTTTTTTTTCTTTTTCTGTTCTTTTTTTTTTTTTTTTTTTTTTTTTTTTCACATGATAAAAATTAATGCAATTTTGAGAATTCATTAATTGTAATGATTCATTTAAAAATAGTGACCAGCGAAGCGGGCGTAGCCTGCTAGTATATATATATAACAAGAACAAATTTAACAATTGTGAATTTTCTGTTTATAAACACCGAACTTAAAACAAATAAATAATGAATATTCCCAAAACAAATTTCTGCATAGAAATAACATGGGGTTTGGCTGCCAGTTGCAGAAAAATCGTGCAAAGTAAATAGTATTGTACGCTTGGACCATGTAAAGATGCATTTCATCAAAATTCTTTTGATTTTTTTTTTAAGGCATAACTTGCGAACATGAAATCATATTTTAATAGTTGTTAGTATTGAGTAATGGATTATTTCTCTATTTAAAAAAAATAATCCTAAAGTTTTGAATTTTTTTTTTTTTTTTTTTTCTTAATTAAACTTTAAATGTGATACCCATTTTTTCCGTGTCATTTGACATTTGATCCATTTTCAAATCCATTGCTATAATTGGACATGGGTTATTGCTCTGGTTACGCCATCTACCGGTCATTACAAACACGAATATGCATACAAGCATTTTTTTTTTTTTTTTTTGGTAAGTAACTGTATAATTGTTTTAGAATTATAAATATATGCATGCAATGGACTGAAATATACAATAATGCAAATTAAAATTCATCGAATATTATTCAAATTTAATAAAAGAAAATTTTAAAATGCTCCCTGCTAACAATTTTTCAGTTTAACAAAATATTTTAAATATGTTTGTGTACTACTTTGTGAATTTATCGATGAGTTATTTTTTATAATACATTTTTATGTTTGAATACTAAATATTTGCATTAAATTTCAGCATTTAAACATAGAAATAATTAACAAAATTAAAAAATCAGTATTTAATTTGTATTTAAATAAATAATAATAATAATAATAAATCATAAATAGTCAGTAACCAAAGTGTCCGAACACTAGCAAAAATTCCTATGTAAAGAAATTACACTTCATACGGTGGGGCGGGTTCAGGCTCTCGATCGATCCAATTGGTCGTGGAACAATGCATCCAGTCTCATCGACCGGTCTGGATCAAAGTCGTCCAGTGTAATGTGTTCCATGGACCGGTCGTGGATCCGCGATTGTAATGAAATGCTCTCCCTCTGGTGGGCTAAGGTGAAATTACAATAAGCATGCTTTAATTCGGCTTTCAACAAGCCGCCATTGCTGGCCGATGTTTAGTTTCACATATATTTATTGAATAAAAATGAATAAATCCGGTAAAAAAGATAACACATACTGTTGTGTGCTACAGTGTAACTCCAAAGGATCAAGAAATCCAGAATTAAGCTTCCATTTATTTCCAAATGACAAATTTAAAATTTCCGTTGCTTCGGCTAATGGAAGTAAAGAATTAATCAGATGATTTGAAACTAGTATTTGTTCAACTTCAGTTAATAATCTACTTCCGATCGAACTTTGAATAAACTGAAATATTTTTTTCCCAAAAGCAATCAATTTTCCATGATGTAATGGCGGAGAAATTATAGTACGAATATTAAGTAGAATAACAAAAAGAACAATAATAAATACACGTGTCTATTATATTTACTAACAACAGAAACTGAAAAAGCGCCATCTATCGATCATTACAAACGCGGATCAAATCGCCCAAGAAATTTTTCCGAGTCATTTGATCCATTTTTACTGATCCATTGCTGTGATTGGACATTGGTTATTGCTCTGGTTCCGCCATCTATCGATCCTTACAAACGCGAATATGCATACAAGCATTTTTTTTTTTTTTTTTTTTTTTTTTTTTTTGTAAATAACTGTATAATTGTTTTAGAATCATAAATATATGCATGCAATGGATTGAAATATACAATAATGCAAATTAAAATTCATCGAATATTATTTAAATTTAATAAAATAAAATTTTAAAATGCTCCCTGCTAACATTTTTTTTTTTAAATTTTGAGTTCAACAAAATATTTTAAATTTGTTTGTGAACTACTTTGGGAATTTATCGATCAGTTAATTTTTATGAAACATTTTTATGTTTGAATACTAAATATTCGCTTTAAATTTCAGCATTCAAACATAACAATAATTAACAATATTTAAAAATCAACATTTAACTTGTATTTAAATAATAATATTAATAAAAAATCATAAATATATTAAACATTTAAAATATTATTGATTGAAATCAGAATTAATTGAATTTAACAAACCAATTTAATGATGATTATAATCAAAAGAATGATAATTTAAAAAACTGTTATAAAAATCTTTTTTTTTTTTTTTTAATCATTGATTTAAATTTAAATTTAAATATAAATTTTATAATTTTTTGGTAATGTATAATAGTTTTATATTTCTTACTTTAGATCATAATAAAACTTGATCCAACTTCTTAAAAAAAAATATTTGTTTTAAATTTCAGCATTCCAACCTAAAAATATTTAACAAAAATTACCTTGATAATAAATCCACAAAATAAAACTTTAAATTGTTTACAGTATATCATTAAAATACAATAATGCATAATTGAAGGAAATAATTAAAATAATGTTTTGCTGGTAAAATTTCTAAAATTAAAATTTTATTGTTATTACTTGCTGGCTTCGCCCGCTAGCGGGTCAGTATTTTCAAATGAATCACTAACAGTAATTTTTTGTGTTAAGAAAAGAAATTAAAAAAAAAATCATTTCTGATTGGGTAAAAAGTCGTCCCGGGTCCCCACTGCCTTCGGCAGCGCAGTGCCGTGCGCGCGTATACCTTCCCTGACCTTTCGTGCCCCCTAAAAAAATCATTTCTGATCGGGTAAAAACTCGCACCGGGTCCCCACTGCCTTCGGCAGCGCAGACCCATGCGCGCGCACGTGTGAAGGTATTGTTGTAAAATTTATACCCTTTCCGTGTTGATTCTCAAATTTAAATTTAAATTCATTTACTACTTAAATATAATTTAAATTCACTTTATAACCTTTAAAGTTTAAGTTATTAATTAAATGAATTATAGCGTTTAGTGCTATTTTCTCTTTTGATACTGCCATTTGAGTTAAAGATATATTAAAATTAAAAAGCTTAATGATAATTACTTTTAGTTAAAAATTATATTCCTTATTAATATATTTATGTTTAAGTCTTTTGAAATAACTTTAATTACTTACCTCATATTTAAAAGCATATTTTATTAAAATTAACTTAAAGAAAAATATGTTTAAATCCTTTTACGGATTGTTCTTTTCGCTACTTAGCGAGGAGATGTAATATTTTTTCAACTGCAGAGTCTTTTTGCTTAGCCCACAGATGGCGGCCGACTCGCAGCGTCGTGTTGCTATAGTTATGGGAGGCGTTCCTATTCTACAGCATCTAGTAGCTGTTACTTTGAATCCGTTTCGTGACTATAAAAAGGAGGTAGGAAATATGTAATCAGTCTCTTAAGCTCTGAAGCCCTTAATCTTTTAAGCTTTTATGTTTTTTCAGTTTAGCTCAAAGTCATGAGCTGGTATTTCGATATAATTATAAACTGTTTAGTTTTATTATGATTGTAAATTACGTTTTTGTGACTTGTTCGTTTAGTGTATCTAGTTATTTCACAATGAAAAGTAGCTTTCTATTTGAACTCAGTATGGCAGTATTTTTAAGGGTATTTAACCTTTCGTCAGCAACCTTTCTAAAATTGTTTCAGCTGATTTAATGTTATTCATCATTTTGTTTCAACTTTAATAAACTGTTTTAATTGAACTTTTGTCTTCAATGAATGCCACATATATTTATCTTCTTTATAGCTTTTTAGAGCTGAGCAACTATCATTTCACTGCACTGCTAACTCTGCTAACTTGATATATGTGGAAATTGTTTTTTTTCACAACAAGCGGTTATGGGCAATTTTGGCTCGTTGTCAGCTCATAGCATTAAAATTTTGATAATAGTTTTTATGGCATTCTAAGTGTTTGAAGATAAGAAATTGAAATGGCAGTAAGTTTAAACCCCACGATTGAAAAATTACGGATGAATAATTATACTACGTGGGTCAAGGACATTAAATTTATTTTAATTGAAAGAAACTGCTGGAATATAATATGTAAAAAAGAAAAACTGCCTGTTGAAGATGCTGAGGCCGGAATAACTTCAAAACAAGTGGAGGATTTTAAATCTCGTAGTCGAGTTGCATTATCAACAATATATCTGAATACATCGCCTGAAGTCAGAAGCATTATTGAAAATTGTGATTGTGCTATTGATGCCTGGGAGATTTTGAAGAAGACCTTTATATCAGACTCAAGAGCTCATCATATGGGACTGTTTACAGAGTTCATTAATTGTAGAATGTCTGAGAATGAAACGGTGAATTCTTTTGTAACCCGGTTATCAAGAATACTGGACCAGCTGCGTGAAATTGGTCATGCTATGGAGGATGTGTACTGCTGTTTCCAGCTCTTGCAACACCTACCATCCAAGTTTGAATCTGCAGTGCAATATTTGTTGCGTTGGAAGAACGACCAGTTCAAGTTTCAGAATATTGTGTCCGAGTTAACAGCGGAGGAATCGCGTCTACAGCTTCGTGAGGGTGATATTAAGAAAGATGCCAATAACAGTGTTCAGATACAGAACGTCCAGCACAAAGGTAAGAAACTTCTTACTCGACCTATCCGAAGACATACGAGTACCGTGATGTCTCGCCGCCACAAAAGCAACCCCACCAGCAGGAGCCCCACAGGCTCCGACACCCCAGACACCACACCACACACCGCCCGCACCGTGCGGGAGACAGGGACCGCACAGAGCGGCACCCACCCAGCAAGTGCAACACGCAAGCGCCACCGCCCGCAAACCACCCAGGCAAAGCCCAGGCGCCGCCGCAGCGAACAGCGCCACACCACAACCCACCTCAACACACCCCCCAACAGGAAGGTTACAAACTAAAGCCAGACACGGCAATAAAAGATAAAATATTCAATAAAACAACATTAATATATTATCAAGTAGTGGGTGTATGGGAACATTAGGCAAAATTGAAAACAAGAAGCCAGGTCAGAGGCACGAAACAGCTCGTTCACCAAACATACAAATAATAAGCCAGTTCCCAAAAAGAAATAACAAATACCATTTTTTATTTTATTTTTATTAAAACCAGTTCCTTGAAACTCTCAAGGAACAAAACAAACAAAAACAGAAAGAACACTCCAACATAAATAAACATCACCACAACACATTTTCATACACAAAACTTCCAAAACTTAGTAATCATAAGAATAAAAATACAACCATTCTAATAAGTTATGAAAACAACGCAAACTCAAACTTTAAATATAATTTAAATAATAAATATATATAATTGAACAAAGTCAATAAACAAAAACACTTAACACGTCACAGCACAACACAACACACAGAATAATTTAAAGATACAAACCCCAAGAGATTAATATCTCTAAGAATTCCATAAAAACGAGCCAAATAATACTCCTGAAAATAACAAGTCACAAAACCATATCACACACCACAACACACACCACAATATAACTAAAAACACTCACCTCTAACTTAGAGATTAGAAAATAATATATTACAAAAATATTTAACGATTTCCAACAAACCAATCTTGGTTTTCTTGTTGGTCAATAATATAAAAAGCTTTATATTTTTGTAATCTTTTGGGAAATAGTTGAGCCTCAATTCCTCAACTAAAGGACAAGCGTAAACAATGTGTTCGATATTTTGAATTCCTTGGTTACAGCTACACAGGAAACTCTTACCAAAAAATCTATTCTGGTAAGTTCCCATGAAGCCGTGATTCGTAACCAACTGATTGAGGTAGAAATCGCCAAAATTCCTCCTTGTATCAACCCTAGGAAAGAGCTGATATGTATGACGTCCAGTGTCTGAACTCTCCCACTCACTCTGCCACTCCTGAATCTTGTACTTGTTAAATTGCGCTCTTAAATGATTCTTTTTCTTCTTAACAAACACATCTATCACTTCTTTCTCTGTGGCTTCTTTTGCTAACTTATCCACCTCCTCATTCCACTTAAATCCTACATGAGCTTTAATCCAAAAGAATTTAAATGTACACTCAGAATCTTCAACCTCTTGACGTATATCATTTATGATATCGTTTTTCATTTCAAAGCTTTCCAGAGCCGAGAGCACAGACCTGGAGTCAGTGACAATATTGACATTACTCCACCTTTGAACTTTAGCAAAAATAACTGCTTGTTTAATAGCAATTGCCTCCGCATCATAAACACTTGTATGATCGGAGATTCTAAATAAAAAGTAATTTAAGATCAGATTATTTCTAATGTGCAAGTAAGCACAGCCAACAGTAAATAATCTGAGTGTTCCTCCACAAAGTTTGGTGGACTAAAAATTTGGATTGGAAGATTTAAATCTCTTCCGAAAAACAATTGTGCTGGTGTAAAATTTGTAACTGCATGTTTTGAATTGTTATAATGTAATACAAAAAATGGTAATCTCTCGGACCATTCTATAACTTGATCAGAGAGTGCAGCTACTGATTGTTTGAGACTACGGTGGATGCGTTCCAGAAGACCATTAGATCTGGGAAAATAGATAGATGTATTACGATGTTCTATATTTAAGGATTTTAAATAGTCATCAAAGTCTTGCGATTGGAAATTTTTTGCATTATCTGACAAAATAATTTTGGGTATGCCATATCTAGAAAAATAATTATTTAAAGTTTTGATTATAGAATGAGAGGTTACATTGGGTAGTGGAACTGCCTCAAGAAAACGAGAATAATGGTCGACAATTGTCAAAATAAAAAATTTGCCATCAAGCGATCTGGGTAATTTTCCTACAACATCAATGGCAATCATTTCACCCGGAGCTAAGTTAGATTTCGAAATCATTTTAGGTTTGGTGTCTGTGGGTTTTGATTTATTAATTAGACACTGATGACATTCATTGCAAAATTTCTGAACTTGTTGAAACATACTTTTCCAAAAATACATCCTCTTCAAAATATCGTAAGTTTTTACTGCACCAAAGTGTGGTTGATGTGCAATAGCTATGGCATCGTTTTGTAATGACGGTGGTAGTATTATTTTAGGAGGATTATCAGATTCATCTATTTTTGTTTTGTACATTAATAAATTGTTGTCTTTGTCAATGGTGTAATTTGGAAGAATCGGTTTATTGTCTGTAATCTTTTTTCTAATTTCCATAAGTTTTTTGTCCTGCAATTGGTGTTTTAGGATATTTTGAAAAGAAAGCAACTGGTCCCCTGGAGCAAAAATATTTAAAGCATTGACCGTCAGATTATCATCTGCATTGTCATAAACTCGAGAAAGAAAATCAGCTGGGTTATTCATGCCTGGAATATGTTCCATTGTGTAATTAAAAGATTGTAAGTACATTAGCCATCTAGATATAATATCAGGTAGTTTACTTAAATTTAAGTGATATGTTAAAGCTTTTGCATCAGTTAAAATTTTAAAGTGTCTGCCATAGAGGTGTTCATGAAAATACTTGACTGAAGCATAAATTGCAAACAATTCTCTTTTTATTGACGGATACTTTGATTCTGATGTTGAAAGAAGTTTTGAAAAAAATTGAATTGGGTAAAAGATGTTATTATCCCTCTGCATTAGTATGCCACAGATGGCATGCTTTGATGCATCTGTAACTAAGTAGAGATCCTTATTGTTGTCAATGTTTTTGATGGTGGGGTTAGAAAGAAGAATGTCTTGTATTTTCATGAAGGCATCTTGGCAGTCCTTATTCCAGAAAAATTTTACGTGTTTTTTGGTGAGGTTAATAATTGGTTTCAAAATTTCAGCAAAGTTAAAAATAAGTGGGCGGAAATAATTGACCATCCCAAGAAATGATTGTACTTGCTTTACATTGGTAGGTACTGGAAAACTTTTTATTTTATGTACATTTTCAGGTGAAGGTGAATAACCATTTCGATTGATGTTAAAACCTAAATAAGTGATGTTTGTTTTACATAATTGTAATTTTGCTGGATCTAAAGTTAAATTAAATTCTCTGAGTTTATGAAATACTTTTTGAAGCCAAAAGAGCATTTCCTCCATATCGTCTGCAGCCACAATGATATCATCTAAAAAGTACTGAATGTTATTCCCCTTAATCCCCTCAAGACATTTATTAATTAAAGTGTGAAAGTATGAAGTACTGTTCACTAATCCAAATGGCAGACGACATGGTTGAAAATTACCGAATTCTGTGGAAAAAGCCAGTAGATGTTTGTCCTGTTCTTTTAATTGTATCTGAAAAAATGCTGCTTTTAAATCAAGTACTGAATATAGTTTTTTTCCTGAAATGTTTTGAATTATGTCATTAATTTTAGGAAGGCAAATTTTATAAGATTCGGTGATGCTGTTTAAAAGACGGTAATCAATGCACATTCTGAATTTTAAATTGTCTGTAGAATCGTTAGGGAGAGATTTTTTTTTAACAAAAATAACAGGAAAACAATAGTTTGATGATGACTCTTCAATAATGCCTGCCTCAAGGAGTTGTGTAATTTCCTTTCTCGCGAATTCTTTAGCAATCTTTGGTATGGGATATGGTTTAGTTTGTAGAGCAAAATCGTGTAGAAGTTTAAATTGTGGTATCACCTTGTCAGTGCTGCCTAAAGTTTTGTATGAGGTAGAAAAAACATGAAAATTGGACATTAACAAATTAAGTAGTCTAGTTTTATCGTTAGGAGGTAAGTGATCTAACTTAAAATTTTCTGGTGTAAGTTCGTTTTTTCTTAGTTTTAAGATTTCATCTGTGTTTAAGGCATTTATTTGATAAGTGGGATCTTCGTAGTTATAGTTGATATCTGCATCCTCAATGGTTTCAATTTTACCTAATTTAGTGTTTTTTCTGATGTATACGTTAGATTCTGAAGGATTGTGGGCATAAATAAAAATGAGTTTTTCGTTTAAATGGATACTTTCATTAATTTGTAAATTAAGTTTAGTTTTGATTGGAGTAAAGAGAAGATTTTTTGCTTGTGAATTGATTTCTGGAACTTTTAGAGCAACAATTTTAGATTGATGGGGATTGATTTTTACAACTTTAAGAGAATTAACAAATTTTTTTATAGAGTTTTTATTACTGTCTTGCATGCTTAAATTAGGGTTATTATGATGTGTGGTGGGAATTGAATTTGGCGTTTTGTTTTCATAAGGAAGAACAATGTTATCTACAATTAAACTTTTGTTGGCTGAGTCAAGTAATATTTTATTCCTGTTAAGGAAATCGTATCCCAAGATAAAATCATAATTGGAAGACCAATTTGAATTTGTGACAAAGAAAACGTTCGAAAACCATTTTTGTGAAATCTTAAATTTTAAATTGACAGTTGAGTAGTATGGTATTACAGTATTATCAATAGTTTTTATGTTAACTGAGCGTGATAAAAAATTTAGTTTCATGTGTTCCCTTAGACCCTCAATTACGTGTGGTTGAACTAAACTCAAATTTGCCCCTGTGTCGATTAATCCGTTAAAAGAAAAACCCCCTATGTTAATTGTAATTATCGGTAAACTATGTTCTATGTTATTGACTGAAAAAACACTTCTATGATTTTGCTCTGTATTTCGATGTCATTGTTGGTGTCTATTATAGTACGGTCTTGTTCTGTTTTTGAAGTTGCGATAATTTCCCCTTCCCCTGTAGTTGTTTTGATTTGAAGCGTTGTTTTGTGGGATGTTTCTGGAGGTGCCTGGGAATTTATAACAGTCAGTCGTCAAATGTTCTTTTCCACAAATGTGGCAAGAGACTTTTTTGAGGTTTTCAATCGTTTCAGTAAGCTCTTTGATCTTTTGGGCGTTTTCTATTTGTAGTTTTAGCAAAAGTTGCATATCTGATTCCTGAGTTATATTGGCTATTGACCCAGCCCCTTCTGAGCTATCTAGAGCTCTTTCAATATTTTTTGCAATCCTGACCGCTGACTCGAAGTCTGATGGACCCTGTTTGGTGAGTTCAAACTTAATGTCTGATCTCAAAGCCTCTAAAAATTTTGAAAAGATCATGCCATGTTGGATGTCGATGATCTGTGGGGCATTATCTGGGTTAGGGACGATTTTGTTAACTAATAATTTTATTTCATCTGCTAGATCTGTCACATTCTGGCCGGGTTTTTGCTTGATCGAGGAAAAACGAGTTTGCAATTCGTGGTGAGATATGGGTCTGTCAAATTTACTTCTCAATAAATATATTAGAGTATTGAAAGAATTTTCCTGTGCCGCTGAAGGGTCATTGTTTAGGAAATCAAGGGCTTTTCCAGTGCATTTAGATCGTAAAATAACCGTTCGCATATTGTTTCCCCAGTTAGCATGGTTAGCTATATCTGAAATTTGGCGAATAAAATTATTCACACTTTCAGTCTTTTCCCCCCCAAACTTATCGATGGTTGTGATTAGATTGTTCATTTTAACTGAATATGGGGTTTTAAAATTAAATATCAATCAGAGAAATGAGGAGAAAAAAATTTTTTTTTTTTTTTTGACGACCCTATGCTTAGAAAATTTTTTATCAAGAGAAACTGAAATATAATCTTCAAATTACCACATGCAAACAAACCGCCCAAAAAAAATTGCGATACTGCAATATCAAACTAAAATAATGCTTTTCCTTAACCCCCCAAATACTATGACAAATAGTAAATATCAAAAAAATTTTATATCTATAAGATACTCATTGAATCAGAATAATACCTCACAAAAAATATATATACCATAAATGTAAACAATAAATATAAAATCAAATGTAAAAGAACGATGTTTGTATTTAAATAAATAAAAGGATAAAAGAAGAATTCTTTATATCTGTACCTTGATCTAGTACTAAAACCTAAATAACCAACAAATATCCCCTCAAAAGTGCAAATTTAGTATATAACTTAAAGAAACATTGAAAATAAATCTCATTCAAATCAAAAATAAATTCCCCAATATTTGCATAAATAGAGAAATCTGAGATTGTAGGTATATTTTAAATTGATTTTTGCCCTACCAAAAAAAATATATATATATAAAATACTGTTAAATTATTTGCACAATAAATAAATAAATAAATAAATAAATAGATGAATAAATAAATAAATAAATAGATAAATAAATAAAATAAAAAAATTGAATAAAACACTATCTCAATGATATGCAAGGAAAATGTTATGTTTATATCTTATTTAAACCCTTGCCAAAATAAATTATTTTTCAAATTCTCTCTCTCTTGGTCATCTGTGTCCGGATGGAGCTTAAAGTCAGAGTTTAAAAAAATGCCACATAAATAGTGCAGAGCAATCTATATTACCCATTACATTAAAATCAGTTGAATATATTTTAATTATTCTACATTAAGATATTTAACAATGTATGATCAAACACAACCCAAATGTTTTAAGTAAATTTTATTTTTCTTTGGATGGTGCTTGATAAATAAAATATATAGGTATATCCATGGATGAAGGATATTGCTCTAAATAAAAATAAAAATCTCTGTCATCGGATCATTAATGCGTTTTTTTTTTTTTTTTTTTGTTAATTAATTTTTGAAAATGAAATTAATTACATAATAACCACCGGTTCGGGACCTCTTTACATTTTTTAACTTTTGGAGCGGCACCATCTATGTAAACGTTAATTTTGAACTAATAAAATCTCTATGATAATTTTTTTATCCAAAACAATTAATTATTAAATCCTCAAATATAATCTGTAAATAAATCAACTAAACAATAAAGTTTTAACTCTGGCCCAAATATGATCGTAATAGCAGCAATGATCCGATGATGACAATTGAAATCGAGAACTTGAGCTAAAAAGGAAAATAAAGAAAAATGACTCACCATAGCAGCAGAAGTGAAATACGAGGACAGTAGTTGTTTTAAATCACGAAAATTTATTATTGATAAAACACACACATAAGCTACAGAAAATAGGATACTGGCCAGCCCTTAGGTAAAAGAGAAAATAAGACATCAATGATCGTAATACACTAAAAAAACTTTCACAAATTTTGCACTGAATTTTTCCTGATGGAATAAAAGATTTAATTTAATTCTCAGTCAGCAAATTGCGTTCACACCATTCGCTAGAGTATATTCAACGTACACCTTCACATAAATAAGTTTCGCATAGGACAAAAGGCCAATTGAGAATATTCTGCACCTGGCTGAGCACCACTAAAACTCTGAAGATAGTGTTCGGTAAAAGGAGATGGTGTTCAATACTTAGTAGATAAAAATGGCGCTTGACATTCGTAGCTCACGCCTCATCAGTATGAAATTGAAGCGAAATTCTTGTATCGCTAGCACCACTTAAACTCTGAAGATAGTGTCCGGTAAAAGGAGATGGTGTTCAATACTTAGTAGATAAAAATGGCGCTTGACATTCGTAGCTCACGCCTCATCAGTATGAAATTAAAGCGAATTCTTGTTGCGCTAACGTATATTTATGTCAAATTTTACTGGCCAAAAAGAGTGTATTCCACCCCCTAATCCAGGACAGGGGTGGAATTGTTGAATACTTCGTTGTAGATAGCAACTGTAGATATTAGATGAAGATGTGCAAACATCGGTACGTTAATTATTCCAATCATAATAGTCTTCGTTCTCAGTCTTTTCCAGTAAAATATATTGATGTAATTGAAGTACTAGCATTAATAAAACGACAGTTCAATAATGTTTCTTCATAGCAAAGGATGTTAACCAGGATCGCATTGATCAAATTTTTAACAATGGCGTCGGCTCGGATGCCACGGCGAAAAACTGCCGGGCTCCTGCCAACACGTCTTGCACTCACTCGCTTTTCTCTGGATCTGCCTAACCGAACTTTTTCGCTGGCGAATTTTGAAGCCGCGCGCCGTAATCAGCCAATCAGCTTCGCGAACTTACCGGAAATGACGCGCATCGCCACTTCCCGATAAAAGTTCTGGAACCTTCTTTCGAATTCTAGAAGGAATCCCCTAGCTGCCTCCCCTCTTTTCGAGCGGGAAAGAGGAAGAAACGATGAGGAAAAATGGCTGCCCGGTAAAAATGAAAAAAAACAGTGGCGCGTTTATTTAAAATGCGCAAAATTGCTGTATAAAAATCTTGAAGTTAACTCCCGATATTATTAACGTATATAGATGGGGAATATCTCATTTTAAAGGTAATGATTAATAGATTACTCCGGTATCGATGTCATTACTGAGATATCGACCAAAAGTATTTTATTTATGAATCTAAAAAGGAAAATAAAATGTTAAGAAATAGTTAAATTTGACTGTTTGCAACATTGTTTAATTAAATTTTGAGCGATGTAGTGTTTTCTCTAAATACAAAATTATTTTAGTACACATTTTTTTTACCGGAGTCACGATGTTTTATGATCGATTGTTATCCATAATCATGTAAATTGTCTCTTTTCTTTATCTTTTAACGATGTATACGTTATGAAATTTTTAGGAAAAATGTTACTATTAAACCGGTGTGTAACATATATGAGCAACATTATACGTGATGTACATAATATTTGCTTTCAAGTTATTCTCTATATTTATTTGATTTAATCGATCAACCATAGAATGACAGCAATTTCAAGCCAAATATACTATTACAATTTGCTATGATCGGCTACTTCTATCGCATGAGACAATTATTATTATTTTGTGGTTATATATACTTCATGCTTAGTTAATAGTAGTTGGTATATAGAAAAATAAATTAATTAATATGTAAACTTGATCATGGTACAGCCTTAATGCCCTTGGCGACTTTTAAATTTTTGTTTCCTTTTTGGACCAAAATATAATTTATGCGATTATTGTTCCTATACGCAAGCGAAGTGTGACGTCACTGACCGTCCGTGGATGCAAGAAAATGATTTCCTATGTTAATCGCCCATTGGATTTTTTGTAAAAAATGATTAAAAATCGAAGAAAATTATTTCCCGATTTTAATCCCCATATTTGGGTACATATATGTATTAGTTATCATGTGCATGTGTTAGATTGAGTTATTTTGCTGTCAAATTGACAAATTTTAATTTTAAATTTCAAAACTCTGGCGTTCTTGGCGCTTATTGTAGTTGGTGATCAAAAACGTAATACGAAAATATACATGCCAGATGTATATTTTCGTAATATGCATTGTACGAAATATTGTTTCATATTATTCATTACTGTCTTAAAATAAGTTGTTAAAATAACCATGATTTTTGAAAGGAATTAAATTATGTTTGCCAAATAATTTGGCGATTTTTTATTTTTCTACCAAGGATGACCGATATCAAATCTATTCCGCTACAACATATTAGTATCTTATATTAGATACTTTATTTAGACATTTGAAAACAAATTTGACTTCAAATTATGATAGAATATTTATCATTTCCCTTTTAATCAGTATATTAGTTGGATATTGTGTAAATATCATCCTTTGAAATGAAATGTTTGTGTTTTCAATTGAATATGGAAGTTTGGCATTTTTTTTTCTAGAGTTTTGAAATTAAAAATTCAAATTTTGTCAATTTTACAACAAAAATAACTTAATGTAATGCATGGACATGATAACTAATACATATCTATACCTAAATACGGGGATTAAAATCGGGAAATATTTTTCCTCGATTTTTAATATTTTTTTACAAAAAATCCAATGGGCGTTTAACATAGGAAATATTTTTCTTGCATCCACGAACGGCCAGTGACGTCATCACTTCGCTTGCGTATTTCTTTCTATCTTTTCCTTGGCGAAAAATGTCCGGTCTACTTCAGCATCAAAATTATTAAAAAATTGTCAAGAATTATCAATAAGAAAATATCTTTAATACATTGCTGAATTAGCGTTTATGCCAAGCGTGTTTCATCCGCCGTACTAAAAAAAAAAAAAAAAAAAATTGGAAGTTGAGGTATATAAAAAAATGCTGTGAAATAAAATTCAGAAGAAATATGTTAGATTTGTAATATTACTATTTTATTTTAAAATTATAAAGCGTCATTTTCTCATCGACCAATTTTACATTTAGTAATTCCTTATTTTTCGCGTGAAAGCATATTTCATTTTATGCTGAAAACAATAAATAAATACATCTCGTAAACTTTTTTTGGCAACAATTAAAAATTTAAATGGCTTATATTAAGTCAATATAAGTCAATAAGTTTATTATTTTCATATTTTAATTAATTTTGAAGATTTTTTCAATTTTTTTTTTTTTTCCTAAACCATCCCTGACCTATAAGGAAAAAAACAAAAAAAGAATGATCGAAATCGGTCAAGCCGTTTACGATTTTATAAATAACATACAGACAAACATTCATTTTTATATATATAGATTAAGCTATCATATATCAATCATCATATTAAGTAGAACTTACTAATATCGCTTTAAAAAATTAATACTTATTTTACGAATAATAAAAATACCACAAAAATTTCATGGCATTAAAAATTAAATTGGTTTTTATATAGTATATATAACTTTAATACTCTAACATTTTTTTTTTTTTTAATGAGAGTTTAAAATGGAAAATATAATTTAATTGATTAGACAATTGAATGATATGTTATAAATTATACTCTAAACTACATAGATAAAACTATATTTAAATAAATGTATATCACCATCATTATTAATATTCTCTATTCTAACCCATATGATAGAGAAATAATTTATTTTGTATCAAACATTTTCGAAAATTAGTTTTTCTCTATTTACACGTTTTGAGGTTCCCTGAATCTGAAAATAATATTTATAGCAGTCGATTGGTCTGTGTCTGTGTATGAGACTGTTATCAGCATAACTCAAGAACAAATGTTAAAAAGAAGTCAAAAATTAGTAAATATCTAGACAAAAGAATCATGTAAAAGAGACATACAAAAGTATTCAAATACATTATGCCTATGGGCGAAAATTCTGGTACCTACAATTTATTAATGTTAGACTAAATTAAACATTATAAAATTGTCATTAAAGTGATATGTATACAGCAGGGGTGATTGTGTTCAGGTAATTTACCTGATTCCGGTTATTTAATTTTCAATACCGAAATACTAATTTCCCTGCCGTAAATCAGTCGATGGTACTACTAAACATAATTAATTTTAATACTTTCATAATGAGAAGATTAGACCTCCCTGAAATAAATTATATATTCTTCGTATAAGAAAAATCTTTGAATACACATTATAAAATGCAAAAACTCGCAACAATTGCTTCAGGTCGAAAGAAAACACGACCCTTCGTCAAGTGAGAAAATAAGCACGAGTACAGCAAACAAAGCGGCAACGCTTTTGTTGCTTAAAAAAAAAAAAATCTCGTTAAAATTTCAGGTAATTTTTCATGAAATCACTATCACCCCTGATACAGTAATGTAGGGTAAGAGAAAGTAAATTTCTAATTTTCTTTTAGATTGTGGACTATAATTATGCCCCGTCGCAGGATATTGATCTAATTATGACAGTGAACCAGCCTATCACTAGCTTTTCTTTATCTAAAGATTACAATTTTACATTTTGTATATAGCACGATTTATTGTTATTTATAAATTATTAGCAACTATTATTAATTATTATATTTTGTCATTTGATGTTTATACAGTAAATAAATTTTTAATGCAAGTTTCCATTTATTTATTGTTTCCTAAAAAAATAAACAAAAATAAATATTGTTTTTGTTTTTCTAGTATTCATCATATGTACTGTGCATTTCATTGAACCAGTAATGTTAGAAAACTTCTATAATAATGAAATTCAAAAGAAGCGATGCATCACAACTTTTATTTCAAATATTCTTAAATCAAATAGAATTATTTCTCTTCATCTTCAATAGTTACTCTGAATAACATCACGGAAAATTTAATATAAATTAGAAAAGGCTCATTACTAATTAATTTTTAAGGATGCTAACATTGAAAACTACATATATTCGTTTATGTTTAAAACAAATAAAATAAAATAAAAAAGCAAAATTTAGTGATGAAAATATATGGGTAGCATACCTTTTCATCATTATTATTTTACACTTCCTAAGGATTAAAAGTTTTGTCAAGATTTACAAATAACTAATAATAATAATAATAATAAATAAGATGTTTATTTGAAAATGCATAAATAAATAAAAGGAAGATTTTAAATTGACCCATTTTTAAGAAATTGTTTTAGGATTTATATAACTAATTCATTACATAAAGAATAAATTCATAATTAGCAAAAGATATTAAACTACTTTCAATTCATGTGAAAATTCGATTATTTTCTTTTACCTATCAACTGTTTTATACATGATTATAGTATCAATTAAATGCAAAAATTATAAAAATCTCATTGGCAGTGAAATTTGAAGAAAGTGATACACTGAAAACTATGCATATCCGTTTATCGGAAGATAAAGAATAATATTTATTTTCTGGGATAGATCCAGGTTTTAATTTTTGGTGTCTATTTTTTTAAAGGACTATGTTATTTTGTTTTATTTATTTATTTATTTTATGTATATTTAGGAAAAAGGTACTATCATGTAAAATCTCCCATTTTAGCAGTCACTCTACAATGTTTAATATCATGTTAATAGTATTTCATTGAACCAAGTATAGACTATCAATTGAAATAATACTGAAAAAATAAAAAAAATGAAAGATTCATTTTTATAAAATGAAATTTTGAGATAGAGCTAGTTTTATAAATTTGAATCTCATGAAGGAGCAGCAAAATGGTCCCAATTTTCGACTAGATAAGCCCCTGATTTTAGGAATAAATTGATAGTTACTAAAATAAATATTCAATTATTTTAAAACAATAATGTTGGCAATACCTTATTCAAAGAATATAGAAGTTCTTTGACTTACTAATAAGTAATATTAATAAAACTGATACATTCACTTACAATAAAAGAAAGTTTTTTTTTTTTTTAATGAAACAGAAGTTTCATTCAAAACAGTATAGTAATACACAGGATTGGGTGAAAAGATATTTTTATTTTATGTTGTTTAGAGCTTCATTTAATTTAACTATTTGGCTTTCTCATATAAATACTGAATGCCACTTACAAAGAAAAGTATCTATTAAAATAATAATAATAATAATATTTCTATCCTAAAACCAATACATAAATTGGTAGTCTACATCAATTAATAATATTATTTAAGATAGAAGTATATATATATTTAAAATTTTGTGTCTGTATTAAAATTTACTATGTCTCTGTCCAATGCAGAAACATGCGTATGTCTATAATAAAATTTATATTAAACAAAGACAGCTATGTTATTTCATAGCTTCATTTCATAATATTATTTAAGATAGAAGTGTATATATTTAAAATTTTGTGTTTGTATTAAAATTCATAAGCTAAACTATGTCTTTGTCCAAGACAGAAATGTGCGTCATGTACTGTCGGTAACAAAAGTGTCCGAACACTAGCAAAAATTCCTATGTAAGAAAAGTACACTTCATACGGTTTTGTTAAATAAATCCTTATCGAATCATGTTTTTACACTGACTAAGAACAGGATTCGACAGGGATTTATTTAACAAAACCGTATGAAATGTACTTTTTTTACATGGGAATTTTTGCTAGTGTTCGGACACTTTTGTTACCGACTGTATATAATACAATTTATACTAAACAAAGACAGCTGTGATATTTCATAGCTGAACTGAAGAGATCGTCATGATTTTTCAGTGTTACAAAGAATGTATTATTAAAACGGGAAAAAAAATGTATTTATTGTATATTATTACTATTTCACGTTTCGTCTTTGTACCGACCGGACTACTATTTTCAGCTGTTAGATTTTTTCTCCCCAAGTGCCCAAGCCTGTATTTTTCGTTAGCCGCGCTACAAATCGATTGCGGATATTTTTGAATTTTTTAAATTATTGGGAGGGGCGGGAAGGGGGGAGGAAGCGGAAAGGCAAAAAAATAAAAATAGAGATAGATCGTTCAAAACTGGTGCATAGAGGTTTTTGATACTTACAAATCGATTGCGGATATTTTCGAATTTGTAAAAATATTAGGGCGCTCATATATATGCATTCGCGCGTGCGCATATATGACATTCGTCGGATCTGAAAAATGATCTCTCTGATCGGGAAAAAATGTCGCCTTTTTTTTTTCTTTTTCTGTTCTTTTTTTTTTTTTTTTTTTTTTTTTTTTCACATGATAAAAATTAATGCAATTTTGAGAATTCATTAATTGTAATGATTCATTTAAAAATAGTGACCAGCGAAGCGGGCGTAGCCTGCTAGTATATATATATAACAAGAACAAATTTAACAATTGTGAATTTTCTGTTTATAAACACCGAACTTAAAACAAATAAATAATGAATATTCCCAAAACAAATTTCTGCATAGAAATAACATGGGGTTTGGCTGCCAGTTGCAGAAAAATCGTGCAAAGTAAATAGTATTGTACGCTTGGACCATGTAAAGATGCATTTCATCAAAATTCTTTTGATTTTTTTTTTAAGGCATAACTTGCGAACATGAAATCATATTTTAATAGTTGTTAGTATTGAGTAATGGATTATTTCTCTATTTAAAAAAAATAATCCTAAAGTTTTGAATTTTTTTTTTTTTTTTTTTTCTTAATTAAACTTTAAATGTGATACCCATTTTTTCCGTGTCATTTGACATTTGATCCATTTTCAAATCCATTGCTATAATTGGACATGGGTTATTGCTCTGGTTACGCCATCTACCGGTCATTACAAACACGAATATGCATACAAGCATTTTTTTTTTTTTTTTTGGTAAGTAACTGTATAATTGTTTTAGAATTATAAATATATGCATGCAATGGACTGAAATATACAATAATGCAAATTAAAATTCATCGAATATTATTCAAATTTAATAAAAGAAAATTTTAAAATGCTCCCTGCTAACAATTTTTCAGTTTAACAAAATATTTTAAATATGTTTGTGTACTACTTTGTGAATTTATCGATGAGTTATTTTTTATAATACATTTTTATGTTTGAATACTAAATATTTGCATTAAATTTCAGCATTTAAACATAGAAATAATTAACAAAATTAAAAAATCAGTATTTAATTTGTATTTAAATAAATAATAATAATAATAATAAATCATAAATAGTCAGTAACCAAAGTGTCCGAACACTAGCAAAAATTCCTATGTAAAGAAATTACACTTCATACGGTGGGGCGGGTTCAGGCTCTCGATCGATCCAATTGGTCGTGGAACAATGCATCCAGTCTCATCGACCGGTCTGGATCAAAGTCGTCCAGTGTAATGTGTTCCATGGACCGGTCGTGGATCCGCGATTGTAATGAAATGCTCTCCCTCTGGTGGGCTAAGGTGAAATTACAATAAGCATGCTTTAATTCGGCTTTCAACAAGCCGCCATTGCTGGCCGATGTTTAGTTTCACATATATTTATTGAATAAAAATGAATAAATCCGGTAAAAAAGATAACACATACTGTTGTGTGCTACAGTGTAACTCCAAAGGATCAAGAAATCCAGAATTAAGCTTCCATTTATTTCCAAATGACAAATTTAAAATTTCCGTTGCTTCGGCTAATGGAAGTAAAGAATTAATCAGATGATTTGAAACTAGTATTTGTTCAACTTCAGTTAATAATCTACTTCCGATCGAACTTTGAATAAACTGAAATATTTTTTTCCCAAAAGCAATCAATTTTCCATGATGTAATGGCGGAGAAATTATAGTACGAATATTAAGTAGAATAACAAAAAGAACAATAATAAATACACGTGTCTATTATATTTACTAACAACAGAAACTGAAAAAGCGCCATCTATCGATCATTACAAACGCGGATCAAATCGCCCAAGAAATTTTTCCGAGTCATTTGATCCATTTTTACTGATCCATTGCTGTGATTGGACATTGGTTATTGCTCTGGTTCCGCCATCTATCGATCCTTACAAACGCGAATATGCATACAAGCATTTTTTTTTTTTTTTTTTTTTTTTTTTTTTGTAAATAACTGTATAATTGTTTTAGAATCATAAATATATGCATGCAATGGATTGAAATATACAATAATGCAAATTAAAATTCATCGAATATTATTTAAATTTAATAAAATAAAATTTTAAAATGCTCCCTGCTAACATTTTTTTTTTTAAATTTTGAGTTCAACAAAATATTTTAAATTTGTTTGTGAACTACTTTGGGAATTTATCGATCAGTTAATTTTTATGAAACATTTTTATGTTTGAATACTAAATATTCGCTTTAAATTTCAGCATTCAAACATAACAATAATTAACAATATTTAAAAATCAACATTTAACTTGTATTTAAATAATAATATTAATAAAAAATCATAAATATATTAAACATTTAAAATATTATTGATTGAAATCAGAATTAATTGAATTTAACAAACCAATTTAATGATGATTATAATCAAAAGAATGATAATTTAAAAAACTGTTATAAAAATCTTTTTTTTTTTTTTTTAATCATTGATTTAAATTTAAATTTAAATATAAATTTTATAATTTTTTGGTAATGTATAATAGTTTTATATTTCTTACTTTAGATCATAATAAAACTTGATCCAACTTCTTAAAAAAAAATATTTGTTTTAAATTTCAGCATTCCAACCTAAAAATATTTAACAAAAATTACCTTGATAATAAATCCACAAAATAAAACTTTAAATTGTTTACAGTATATCATTAAAATACAATAATGCATAATTGAAGGAAATAATTAAAATAATGTTTTGCTGGTAAAATTTCTAAAATTAAAATTTTATTGTTATTACTTGCTGGCTTCGCCCGCTAGCGGGTCAGTATTTTCAAATGAATCACTAACAGTAATTTTTTGTGTTAAGAAAAGAAATTAAAAAAAAAATCATTTCTGATTGGGTAAAAAGTCGTCCCGGGTCCCCACTGCCTTCGGCAGCGCAGTGCCGTGCGCGCGTATACCTTCCCTGACCTTTCGTGCCCCCTAAAAAAATCATTTCTGATCGGGTAAAAACTCGCACCGGGTCCCCACTGCCTTCGGCAGCGCAGACCCATGCGCGCGCACGTGTGAAGGTATTGTTGTAAAATTTATACCCTTTCCGTGTTGATTCTCAAATTTAAATTTAAATTCATTTACTACTTAAATATAATTTAAATTCACTTTATAACCTTTAAAGTTTAAGTTATTAATTAAATGAATTATAGCGTTTAGTGCTATTTTCTCTTTTGATACTGCCATTTGAGTTAAAGATATATTAAAATTAAAAAGCTTAATGATAATTACTTTTAGTTAAAAATTATATTCCTTATTAATATATTTATGTTTAAGTCTTTTGAAATAACTTTAATTACTTACCTCATATTTAAAAGCATATTTTATTAAAATTAACTTAAAGAAAAATATGTTTAAATCCTTTTACGGATTGTTCTTTTCGCTACTTAGCGAGGAGATGTAATATTTTTTCAACTGCAGAGTCTTTTTGCTTAGCCCACAGATGGCGGCCGACTCGCAGCGTCGTGTTGCTATAGTTATGGGAGGCGTTCCTATTCTACAGCATCTAGTAGCTGTTACTTTGAATCCGTTTCGTGACTATAAAAAGGAGGTAGGAAATATGTAATCAGTCTCTTAAGCTCTGAAGCCCTTAATCTTTTAAGCTTTTATGTTTTTTCAGTTTAGCTCAAAGTCATGAGCTGGTATTTCGATATAATTATAAACTGTTTAGTTTTATTATGATTGTAAATTACGTTTTTGTGACTTGTTCGTTTAGTGTATCTAGTTATTTCACAATGAAAAGTAGCTTTCTATTTGAACTCAGTATGGCAGTATTTTTAAGGGTATTTAACCTTTCGTCAGCAACCTTTCTAAAATTGTTTCAGCTGATTTAATGTTATTCATCATTTTGTTTCAACTTTAATAAACTGTTTTAATTGAACTTTTGTCTTCAATGAATGCCACATATATTTATCTTCTTTATAGCTTTTTAGAGCTGAGCAACTATCATTTCACTGCACTGCTAACTCTGCTAACTTGATATATGTGGAAATTGTTTTTTTTCACAACAAGCGGTTATGGGCAATTTTGGCTCGTTGTCAGCTCATAGCATTAAAATTTTGATAATAGTTTTTATGGCATTCTAAGTGTTTGAAGATAAGAAATTGAAATGGCAGTAAGTTTAAACCCCACGATTGAAAAATTACGGATGAATAATTATACTACGTGGGTCAAGGACATTAAATTTATTTTAATTGAAAGAAACTGCTGGAATATAATATGTAAAAAAGAAAAACTGCCTGTTGAAGATGCTGAGGCCGGAATAACTTCAAAACAAGTGGAGGATTTTAAATCTCGTAGTCGAGTTGCATTATCAACAATATATCTGAATACATCGCCTGAAGTCAGAAGCATTATTGAAAATTGTGATTGTGCTATTGATGCCTGGGAGATTTTGAAGAAGACCTTTATATCAGACTCAAGAGCTCATCATATGGGACTGTTTACAGAGTTCATTAATTGTAGAATGTCTGAGAATGAAACGGTGAATTCTTTTGTAACCCGGTTATCAAGAATACTGGACCAGCTGCGTGAAATTGGTCATGCTATGGAGGATGTGTACTGCTGTTTCCAGCTCTTGCAACACCTACCATCCAAGTTTGAATCTGCAGTGCAATATTTGTTGCGTTGGAAGAACGACCAGTTCAAGTTTCAGAATATTGTGTCCGAGTTAACAGCGGAGGAATCGCGTCTACAGCTTCGTGAGGGTGATATTAAGAAAGATGCCAATAACAGTGTTCAGATACAGAACGTCCAGCACAAAGGTAAGAAACTTCTTACTCGACCTATCCGAAGACATACGAGTACCGTGATGTCTCGCCGCCACAAAAGCAACCCCACCAGCAGGAGCCCCACAGGCTCCGACACCCCAGACACCACACCACACACCGCCCGCACCGTGCGGGAGACAGGGACCGCACAGAGCGGCACCCACCCAGCAAGTGCAACACGCAAGCGCCACCGCCCGCAAACCACCCAGGCAAAGCCCAGGCGCCGCCGCAGCGAACAGCGCCACACCACAACCCACCTCAACACACCCCCCAACAGGAAGGTTACAAACTAAAGCCAGACACGGCAATAAAAGATAAAATATTCAATAAAACAACATTAATATATTATCAAGTAGTGGGTGTATGGGAACATTAGGCAAAATTGAAAACAAGAAGCCAGGTCAGAGGCACGAAACAGCTCGTTCACCAAACATACAAATAATAAGCCAGTTCCCAAAAAGAAATAACAAATACCATTTTTTATTTTATTTTTATTAAAACCAGTTCCTTGAAACTCTCAAGGAACAAAACAAACAAAAACAGAAAGAACACTCCAACATAAATAAACATCACCACAACACATTTTCATACACAAAACTTCCAAAACTTAGTAATCATAAGAATAAAAATACAACCATTCTAATAAGTTATGAAAACAACGCAAACTCAAACTTTAAATATAATTTAAATAATAAATATATATAATTGAACAAAGTCAATAAACAAAAACACTTAACACGTCACAGCACAACACAACACACAGAATAATTTAAAGATACAAACCCCAAGAGATTAATATCTCTAAGAATTCCATAAAAACGAGCCAAATAATACTCCTGAAAATAACAAGTCACAAAACCATATCACACACCACAACACACACCACAATATAACTAAAAACACTCACCTCTAACTTAGAGATTAGAAAATAATATATTACAAAAATATTTAACGATTTCCAACAAACCAATCTTGGTTTTCTTGTTGGTCAATAATATAAAAAGCTTTATATTTTTGTAATCTTTTGGGAAATAGTTGAGCCTCAATTCCTCAACTAAAGGACAAGCGTAAACAATGTGTTCGATATTTTGAATTCCTTGGTTACAGCTACACAGGAAACTCTTACCAAAAAATCTATTCTGGTAAGTTCCCATGAAGCCGTGATTCGTAACCAACTGATTGAGGTAGAAATCGCCAAAATTCCTCCTTGTATCAACCCTAGGAAAGAGCTGATATGTATGACGTCCAGTGTCTGAACTCTCCCACTCACTCTGCCACTCCTGAATCTTGTACTTGTTAAATTGCGCTCTTAAATGATTCTTTTTCTTCTTAACAAACACATCTATCACTTCTTTCTCTGTGGCTTCTTTTGCTAACTTATCCACCTCCTCATTCCACTTAAATCCTACATGAGCTTTAATCCAAAAGAATTTAAATGTACACTCAGAATCTTCAACCTCTTGACGTATATCATTTATGATATCGTTTTTCATTTCAAAGCTTTCCAGAGCCGAGAGCACAGACCTGGAGTCAGTGACAATATTGACATTACTCCACCTTTGAACTTTAGCAAAAATAACTGCTTGTTTAATAGCAATTGCCTCCGCATCATAAACACTTGTATGATCGGAGATTCTAAATAAAAAGTAATTTAAGATCAGATTATTTCTAATGTGCAAGTAAGCACAGCCAACAGTAAATAATCTGAGTGTTCCTCCACAAAGTTTGGTGGACTAAAAATTTGGATTGGAAGATTTAAATCTCTTCCGAAAAACAATTGTGCTGGTGTAAAATTTGTAACTGCATGTTTTGAATTGTTATAATGTAATACAAAAAATGGTAATCTCTCGGACCATTCTATAACTTGATCAGAGAGTGCAGCTACTGATTGTTTGAGACTACGGTGGATGCGTTCCAGAAGACCATTAGATCTGGGAAAATAGATAGATGTATTACGATGTTCTATATTTAAGGATTTTAAATAGTCATCAAAGTCTTGCGATTGGAAATTTTTTGCATTATCTGACAAAATAATTTTGGGTATGCCATATCTAGAAAAATAATTATTTAAAGTTTTGATTATAGAATGAGAGGTTACATTGGGTAGTGGAACTGCCTCAAGAAAACGAGAATAATGGTCGACAATTGTCAAAATAAAAAATTTGCCATCAAGCGATCTGGGTAATTTTCCTACAACATCAATGGCAATCATTTCACCCGGAGCTAAGTTAGATTTCGAAATCATTTTAGGTTTGGTGTCTGTGGGTTTTGATTTATTAATTAGACACTGATGACATTCATTGCAAAATTTCTGAACTTGTTGAAACATACTTTTCCAAAAATACATCCTCTTCAAAATATCGTAAGTTTTTACTGCACCAAAGTGTGGTTGATGTGCAATAGCTATGGCATCGTTTTGTAATGACGGTGGTAGTATTATTTTAGGAGGATTATCAGATTCATCTATTTTTGTTTTGTACATTAATAAATTGTTGTCTTTGTCAATGGTGTAATTTGGAAGAATCGGTTTATTGTCTGTAATCTTTTTTCTAATTTCCATAAGTTTTTTGTCCTGCAATTGGTGTTTTAGGATATTTTGAAAAGAAAGCAACTGGTCCCCTGGAGCAAAAATATTTAAAGCATTGACCGTCAGATTATCATCTGCATTGTCATAAACTCGAGAAAGAAAATCAGCTGGGTTATTCATGCCTGGAATATGTTCCATTGTGTAATTAAAAGATTGTAAGTACATTAGCCATCTAGATATAATATCAGGTAGTTTACTTAAATTTAAGTGATATGTTAAAGCTTTTGCATCAGTTAAAATTTTAAAGTGTCTGCCATAGAGGTGTTCATGAAAATACTTGACTGAAGCATAAATTGCAAACAATTCTCTTTTTATTGACGGATACTTTGATTCTGATGTTGAAAGAAGTTTTGAAAAAAATTGAATTGGGTAAAAGATGTTATTATCCCTCTGCATTAGTATGCCACAGATGGCATGCTTTGATGCATCTGTAACTAAGTAGAGATCCTTATTGTTGTCAATGTTTTTGATGGTGGGGTTAGAAAGAAGAATGTCTTGTATTTTCATGAAGGCATCTTGGCAGTCCTTATTCCAGAAAAATTTTACGTGTTTTTTGGTGAGGTTAATAATTGGTTTCAAAATTTCAGCAAAGTTAAAAATAAGTGGGCGGAAATAATTGACCATCCCAAGAAATGATTGTACTTGCTTTACATTGGTAGGTACTGGAAAACTTTTTATTTTATGTACATTTTCAGGTGAAGGTGAATAACCATTTCGATTGATGTTAAAACCTAAATAAGTGATGTTTGTTTTACATAATTGTAATTTTGCTGGATCTAAAGTTAAATTAAATTCTCTGAGTTTATGAAATACTTTTTGAAGCCAAAAGAGCATTTCCTCCATATCGTCTGCAGCCACAATGATATCATCTAAAAAGTACTGAATGTTATTCCCCTTAATCCCCTCAAGACATTTATTAATTAAAGTGTGAAAGTATGAAGTACTGTTCACTAATCCAAATGGCAGACGACATGGTTGAAAATTACCGAATTCTGTGGAAAAAGCCAGTAGATGTTTGTCCTGTTCTTTTAATTGTATCTGAAAAAATGCTGCTTTTAAATCAAGTACTGAATATAGTTTTTTTCCTGAAATGTTTTGAATTATGTCATTAATTTTAGGAAGGCAAATTTTATAAGATTCGGTGATGCTGTTTAAAAGACGGTAATCAATGCACATTCTGAATTTTAAATTGTCTGTAGAATCGTTAGGGAGAGATTTTTTTTTAACAAAAATAACAGGAAAACAATAGTTTGATGATGACTCTTCAATAATGCCTGCCTCAAGGAGTTGTGTAATTTCCTTTCTCGCGAATTCTTTAGCAATCTTTGGTATGGGATATGGTTTAGTTTGTAGAGCAAAATCGTGTAGAAGTTTAAATTGTGGTATCACCTTGTCAGTGCTGCCTAAAGTTTTGTATGAGGTAGAAAAAACATGAAAATTGGACATTAACAAATTAAGTAGTCTAGTTTTATCGTTAGGAGGTAAGTGATCTAACTTAAAATTTTCTGGTGTAAGTTCGTTTTTTCTTAGTTTTAAGATTTCATCTGTGTTTAAGGCATTTATTTGATAAGTGGGATCTTCGTAGTTATAGTTGATATCTGCATCCTCAATGGTTTCAATTTTACCTAATTTAGTGTTTTTTCTGATGTATACGTTAGATTCTGAAGGATTGTGGGCATAAATAAAAATGAGTTTTTCGTTTAAATGGATACTTTCATTAATTTGTAAATTAAGTTTAGTTTTGATTGGAGTAAAGAGAAGATTTTTTGCTTGTGAATTGATTTCTGGAACTTTTAGAGCAACAATTTTAGATTGATGGGGATTGATTTTTACAACTTTAAGAGAATTAACAAATTTTTTTATAGAGTTTTTATTACTGTCTTGCATGCTTAAATTAGGGTTATTATGATGTGTGGTGGGAATTGAATTTGGCGTTTTGTTTTCATAAGGAAGAACAATGTTATCTACAATTAAACTTTTGTTGGCTGAGTCAAGTAATATTTTATTCCTGTTAAGGAAATCGTATCCCAAGATAAAATCATAATTGGAAGACCAATTTGAATTTGTGACAAAGAAAACGTTCGAAAACCATTTTTGTGAAATCTTAAATTTTAAATTGACAGTTGAGTAGTATGGTATTACAGTATTATCAATAGTTTTTATGTTAACTGAGCGTGATAAAAAATTTAGTTTCATGTGTTCCCTTAGACCCTCAATTACGTGTGGTTGAACTAAACTCAAATTTGCCCCTGTGTCGATTAATCCGTTAAAAGAAAAACCCCCTATGTTAATTGTAATTATCGGTAAACTATGTTCTATGTTATTGACTGAAAAAACACTTCTATGATTTTGCTCTGTATTTCGATGTCATTGTTGGTGTCTATTATAGTACGGTCTTGTTCTGTTTTTGAAGTTGCGATAATTTCCCCTTCCCCTGTAGTTGTTTTGATTTGAAGCGTTGTTTTGTGGGATGTTTCTGGAGGTGCCTGGGAATTTATAACAGTCAGTCGTCAAATGTTCTTTTCCACAAATGTGGCAAGAGACTTTTTTGAGGTTTTCAATCGTTTCAGTAAGCTCTTTGATCTTTTGGGCGTTTTCTATTTGTAGTTTTAGCAAAAGTTGCATATCTGATTCCTGAGTTATATTGGCTATTGACCCAGCCCCTTCTGAGCTATCTAGAGCTCTTTCAATATTTTTTGCAATCCTGACCGCTGACTCGAAGTCTGATGGACCCTGTTTGGTGAGTTCAAACTTAATGTCTGATCTCAAAGCCTCTAAAAATTTTGAAAAGATCATGCCATGTTGGATGTCGATGATCTGTGGGGCATTATCTGGGTTAGGGACGATTTTGTTAACTAATAATTTTATTTCATCTGCTAGATCTGTCACATTCTGGCCGGGTTTTTGCTTGATCGAGGAAAAACGAGTTTGCAATTCGTGGTGAGATATGGGTCTGTCAAATTTACTTCTCAATAAATATATTAGAGTATTGAAAGAATTTTCCTGTGCCGCTGAAGGGTCATTGTTTAGGAAATCAAGGGCTTTTCCAGTGCATTTAGATCGTAAAATAACCGTTCGCATATTGTTTCCCCAGTTAGCATGGTTAGCTATATCTGAAATTTGGCGAATAAAATTATTCACACTTTCAGTCTTTTCCCCCCCAAACTTATCGATGGTTGTGATTAGATTGTTCATTTTAACTGAATATGGGGTTTTAAAATTAAATATCAATCAGAGAAATGAGGAGAAAAAAATTTTTTTTTTTTTTTTGACGACCCTATGCTTAGAAAATTTTTTATCAAGAGAAACTGAAATATAATCTTCAAATTACCACATGCAAACAAACCGCCCAAAAAAAATTGCGATACTGCAATATCAAACTAAAATAATGCTTTTCCTTAACCCCCCAAATACTATGACAAATAGTAAATATCAAAAAAATTTTATATCTATAAGATACTCATTGAATCAGAATAATACCTCACAAAAAATATATATACCATAAATGTAAACAATAAATATAAAATCAAATGTAAAAGAACGATGTTTGTATTTAAATAAATAAAAGGATAAAAGAAGAATTCTTTATATCTGTACCTTGATCTAGTACTAAAACCTAAATAACCAACAAATATCCCCTCAAAAGTGCAAATTTAGTATATAACTTAAAGAAACATTGAAAATAAATCTCATTCAAATCAAAAATAAATTCCCCAATATTTGCATAAATAGAGAAATCTGAGATTGTAGGTATATTTTAAATTGATTTTTGCCCTACCAAAAAAAATATATATATATAAAATACTGTTAAATTATTTGCACAATAAATAAATAAATAAATAAATAAATAGATGAATAAATAAATAAATAAATAGATAAATAAATAAAATAAAAAAATTGAATAAAACACTATCTCAATGATATGCAAGGAAAATGTTATGTTTATATCTTATTTAAACCCTTGCCAAAATAAATTATTTTTCAAATTCTCTCTCTCTTGGTCATCTGTGTCCGGATGGAGCTTAAAGTCAGAGTTTAAAAAAATGCCACATAAATAGTGCAGAGCAATCTATATTACCCATTACATTAAAATCAGTTGAATATATTTTAATTATTCTACATTAAGATATTTAACAATGTATGATCAAACACAACCCAAATGTTTTAAGTAAATTTTATTTTTCTTTGGATGGTGCTTGATAAATAAAATATATAGGTATATCCATGGATGAAGGATATTGCTCTAAATAAAAATAAAAATCTCTGTCATCGGATCATTAATGCGTTTTTTTTTTTTTTTTTTTGTTAATTAATTTTTGAAAATGAAATTAATTACATAATAACCACCGGTTCGGGACCTCTTTACATTTTTTAACTTTTGGAGCGGCACCATCTATGTAAACGTTAATTTTGAACTAATAAAATCTCTATGATAATTTTTTTATCCAAAACAATTAATTATTAAATCCTCAAATATAATCTGTAAATAAATCAACTAAACAATAAAGTTTTAACTCTGGCCCAAATATGATCGTAATAGCAGCAATGATCCGATGATGACAATTGAAATCGAGAACTTGAGCTAAAAAGGAAAATAAAGAAAAATGACTCACCATAGCAGCAGAAGTGAAATACGAGGACAGTAGTTGTTTTAAATCACGAAAATTTATTATTGATAAAACACACACATAAGCTACAGAAAATAGGATACTGGCCAGCCCTTAGGTAAAAGAGAAAATAAGACATCAATGATCGTAATACACTAAAAAAACTTTCACAAATTTTGCACTGAATTTTTCCTGATGGAATAAAAGATTTAATTTAATTCTCAGTCAGCAAATTGCGTTCACACCATTCGCTAGAGTATATTCAACGTACACCTTCACATAAATAAGTTTCGCATAGGACAAAAGGCCAATTGAGAATATTCTGCACCTGGCTGAGCACCACTAAAACTCTGAAGATAGTGTTCGGTAAAAGGAGATGGTGTTCAATACTTAGTAGATAAAAATGGCGCTTGACATTCGTAGCTCACGCCTCATCAGTATGAAATTGAAGCGAAATTCTTGTATCGCTAGCACCACTTAAACTCTGAAGATAGTGTCCGGTAAAAGGAGATGGTGTTCAATACTTAGTAGATAAAAATGGCGCTTGACATTCGTAGCTCACGCCTCATCAGTATGAAATTAAAGCGAATTCTTGTTGCGCTAACGTATATTTATGTCAAATTTTACTGGCCAAAAAGAGTGTATTCCACCCCCTAATCCAGGACAGGGGTGGAATTGTTGAATACTTCGTTGTAGATAGCAACTGTAGATATTAGATGAAGATGTGCAAACATCGGTACGTTAATTATTCCAATCATAATAGTCTTCGTTCTCAGTCTTTTCCAGTAAAATATATTGATGTAATTGAAGTACTAGCATTAATAAAACGACAGTTCAATAATGTTTCTTCATAGCAAAGGATGTTAACCAGGATCGCATTGATCAAATTTTTAACAATGGCGTCGGCTCGGATGCCACGGCGAAAAACTGCCGGGCTCCTGCCAACACGTCTTGCACTCACTCGCTTTTCTCTGGATCTGCCTAACCGAACTTTTTCGCTGGCGAATTTTGAAGCCGCGCGCCGTAATCAGCCAATCAGCTTCGCGAACTTACCGGAAATGACGCGCATCGCCACTTCCCGATAAAAGTTCTGGAACCTTCTTTCGAATTCTAGAAGGAATCCCCTAGCTGCCTCCCCTCTTTTCGAGCGGGAAAGAGGAAGAAACGATGAGGAAAAATGGCTGCCCGGTAAAAATGAAAAAAAACAGTGGCGCGTTTATTTAAAATGCGCAAAATTGCTGTATAAAAATCTTGAAGTTAACTCCCGATATTATTAACGTATATAGATGGGGAATATCTCATTTTAAAGGTAATGATTAATAGATTACTCCGGTATCGATGTCATTACTGAGATATCGACCAAAAGTATTTTATTTATGAATCTAAAAAGGAAAATAAAATGTTAAGAAATAGTTAAATTTGACTGTTTGCAACATTGTTTAATTAAATTTTGAGCGATGTAGTGTTTTCTCTAAATACAAAATTATTTTAGTACACATTTTTTTTACCGGAGTCACGATGTTTTATGATCGATTGTTATCCATAATCATGTAAATTGTCTCTTTTCTTTATCTTTTAACGATGTATACGTTATGAAATTTTTAGGAAAAATGTTACTATTAAACCGGTGTGTAACATATATGAGCAACATTATACGTGATGTACATAATATTTGCTTTCAAGTTATTCTCTATATTTATTTGATTTAATCGATCAACCATAGAATGACAGCAATTTCAAGCCAAATATACTATTACAATTTGCTATGATCGGCTACTTCTATCGCATGAGACAATTATTATTATTTTGTGGTTATATATACTTCATGCTTAGTTAATAGTAGTTGGTATATAGAAAAATAAATTAATTAATATGTAAACTTGATCATGGTACAGCCTTAATGCCCTTGGCGACTTTTAAATTTTTGTTTCCTTTTTGGACCAAAATATAATTTATGCGATTATTGTTCCTATACGCAAGCGAAGTGTGACGTCACTGACCGTCCGTGGATGCAAGAAAATGATTTCCTATGTTAATCGCCCATTGGATTTTTTGTAAAAAATGATTAAAAATCGAAGAAAATTATTTCCCGATTTTAATCCCCATATTTGGGTACATATATGTATTAGTTATCATGTGCATGTGTTAGATTGAGTTATTTTGCTGTCAAATTGACAAATTTTTATTTTAAATTTCAAAACTCTGGCGTTCTTGGCGCTTATTGTAGTTGGTGATCAAAAACGTAATACGAAAATATACATGCCAGATGTATATTTTCGTAATATGCATTGTACGAAATATTGTTTCATATTATTCATTACTGTCTTAAAATAAGTTGTTAAAATAACCATGATTTTTGAAAGGAATTAAATTATGTTTGCCAAATAATTTGGCGATTTTTTATTTTTCTACCAAGGATGACCGATATCAAATCTATTCCGCTACAACATATTAGTATCTTATATTAGATACTTTATTTAGACATTTGAAAACAAATTTGACTTCAAATTATGATAGAATATTTATCATTTCCCTTTTAATCAGTATATTAGTTGGATATTGTGTAAATATCATCCTTTGAAATGAAATGTTTGTGTTTTCAATTGAATATGGAAGTTTGGCATTTTTTTTTCTAGAGTTTTGAAATTAAAAATTCAAATTTTGTCAATTTTACAACAAAAATAACTTAATGTAATGCATGGACATGATAACTAATACATATCTATACCTAAATACGGGGATTAAAATCGGGAAATATTTTTCCTCGATTTTTAATATTTTTTTACAAAAAATCCAATGGGCGTTTAACATAGGAAATATTTTTCTTGCATCCACGAACGGCCAGTGACGTCATCACTTCGCTTGCGTATTTCTTTCTATCTTTTCCTTGGCGAAAAATGTCCGGTCTACTTCAGCATCAAAATTATTAAAAAATTGTCAAGAATTATCAATAAGAAAATATCTTTAATACATTGCTGAATTAGCGTTTATGCCAAGCGTGTTTCATCCGCCGTACTAAAAAAAAAAAAAAAAAAAATTGGAAGTTGAGGTATATAAAAAAATGCTGTGAAATAAAATTCAGAAGAAATATGTTAGATTTGTAATATTACTATTTTATTTTAAAATTATAAAGCGTCATTTTCTCATCGACCAATTTTACATTTAGTAATTCCTTATTTTTCGCGTGAAAGCATATTTCATTTTATGCTGAAAACAATAAATAAATACATCTCGTAAACTTTTTTTGGCAACAATTAAAAATTTAAATGGCTTATATTAAGTCAATATAAGTCAATAAGTTTATTATTTTCATATTTTAATTAATTTTGAAGATTTTTTCAATTTTTTTTTTTTTTTTCCTAAACCATCCCTGACCTATAAGGAAAAAAACAAAAAAAGAATGATCGAAATCGGTCAAGCCGTTTACGATTTTATAAATAACATACAGACAAACATTCATTTTTATATATATAGATTAAGCTATCATATATCAATCATCATATTAAGTAGAACTTACTAATATCGCTTTAAAAAATTAATACTTATTTTACGAATAATAAAAATACCACAAAAATTTCATGGCATTAAAAATTAAATTGGTTTTTATATAGTATATATAACTTTAATACTCTAACATTTTTTTTTTTTTTAATGAGAGTTTAAAATGGAAAATATAATTTAATTGATTAGACAATTGAATGATATGTTATAAATTATACTCTAAACTACATAGATAAAACTATATTTAAATAAATGTATATCACCATCATTATTAATATTCTCTATTCTAACCCATATGATAGAGAAATAATTTATTTTGTATCAAACATTTTCGAAAATTAGTTTTTCTCTATTTACACGTTTTGAGGTTCCCTGAATCTGAAAATAATATTTATAGCAGTCGATTGGTCTGTGTCTGTGTATGAGACTGTTATCAGCATAACTCAAGAACAAATGTTAAAAAGAAGTCAAAAATTAGTAAATATCTAGACAAAAGAATCATGTAAAAGAGACATACAAAAGTATTCAAATACATTATGCCTATGGGCGAAAATTCTGGTACCTACAATTTATTAATGTTAGACTAAATTAAACATTATAAAATTGTCATTAAAGTGATATGTATACAGCAGGGGTGATTGTGTTCAGGTAATTTACCTGATTCCGGTTATTTAATTTTCAATACCGAAATACTAATTTCCCTGCCGTAAATCAGTCGATGGTACTACTAAACATAATTAATTTTAATACTTTCATAATGAGAAGATTAGACCTCCCTGAAATAAATTATATATTCTTCGTATAAGAAAAATCTTTGAATACACATTATAAAATGCAAAAACTCGCAACAATTGCTTCAGGTCGAAAGAAAACACGACCCTTCGTCAAGTGAGAAAATAAGCACGAGTACAGCAAACAAAGCGGCAACGCTTTTGTTGCTTAAAAAAAAAAAAATCTCGTTAAAATTTCAGGTAATTTTTCATGAAATCACTATCACCCCTGATACAGTAATGTAGGGTAAGAGAAAGTAAATTTCTAATTTTCTTTTAGATTGTGGACTATAATTATGCCCCGTCGCAGGATATTGATCTAATTATGACAGTGAACCAGCCTATCACTAGCTTTTCTTTATCTAAAGATTACAATTTTACATTTTGTATATAGCACGATTTATTGTTATTTATAAATTATTAGCAACTATTATTAATTATTATATTTTGTCATTTGATGTTTATACAGTAAATAAATTTTTAATGCAAGTTTCCATTTATTTATTGTTTCCTAAAAAAATAAACAAAAATAAATATTGTTTTTGTTTTTCTAGTATTCATCATATGTACTGTGCATTTCATTGAACCAGTAATGTTAGAAAACTTCTATAATAATGAAATTCAAAAGAAGCGATGCATCACAACTTTTATTTCAAATATTCTTAAATCAAATAGAATTATTTCTCTTCATCTTCAATAGTTACTCTGAATAACATCACGGAAAATTTAATATAAATTAGAAAAGGCTCATTACTAATTAATTTTTAAGGATGCTAACATTGAAAACTACATATATTCGTTTATGTTTAAAACAAATAAAATAAAATAAAAAAGCAAAATTTAGTGATGAAAATATATGGGTAGCATACCTTTTCATCATTATTATTTTACACTTCCTAAGGATTAAAAGTTTTGTCAAGATTTACAAATAACTAATAATAATAATAATAATAAATAAGATGTTTATTTGAAAATGCATAAATAAATAAAAGGAAGATTTTAAATTGACCCATTTTTAAGAAATTGTTTTAGGATTTATATAACTAATTCATTACATAAAGAATAAATTCATAATTAGCAAAAGATATTAAACTACTTTCAATTCATGTGAAAATTCGATTATTTTCTTTTACCTATCAACTGTTTTATACATGATTATAGTATCAATTAAATGCAAAAATTATAAAAATCTCATTGGCAGTGAAATTTGAAGAAAGTGATACACTGAAAACTATGCATATCCATTTATCGGAAGATAAAGAATAATATTTATTTTCTGGGATAGATCCAGGTTTTAATTTTTGGTGTCTATTTTTTTAAAGGACTATGTTATTTTGTTTTATTTATTTATTTATTTTATGTATATTTAGGAAAAAGGTACTATCATGTAAAATCTCCCATTTTAGCAGTCACTCTACAATGTTTAATATCATGTTAATAGTATTTCATTGAACCAAGTATAGACTATCAATTGAAATAATACTGAAAAAATAAAAAAAATGAAAGATTCATTTTTATAAAATGAAATTTTGAGATAGAGCTAGTTTTATAAATTTGAATCTCATGAAGGAGCAGCAAAATGGTCCCAATTTTCGACTAGATAAGCCCCTGATTTTAGGAATAAATTGATAGTTACTAAAATAAATATTCAATTATTTTAAAACAATAATGTTGGCAATACCTTATTCAAAGAATATAGAAGTTCTTTGACTTACTAATAAGTAATATTAATAAAACTGATACATTCACTTACAATAAAAGAAAGTTTTTTTTTTTTTTAATGAAACAGAAGTTTCATTCAAAACAGTATAGTAATACACAGGATTGGGTGAAAAGATATTTTTATTTTATGTTGTTTAGAGCTTCATTTAATTTAACTATTTGGCTTTCTCATATAAATACTGAATGCCACTTACAAAGAAAAGTATCTATTAAAATAATAATAATAATAATATTTCTATCCTAAAACCAATACATAAATTGGTAGTCTACATCAATTAATAATATTATTTAAGATAGAAGTATATATATATTTAAAATTTTGTGTCTGTATTAAAATTTACTATGTCTCTGTCCAATGCAGAAACATGCGTATGTCTATAATAAAATTTATATTAAACAAAGACAGCTATGTTATTTCATAGCTTCATTTCATAATATTATTTAAGATAGAAGTGTATATATTTAAAATTTTGTGTTTGTATTAAAATTCATAAGCTAAACTATGTCTTTGTCCAAGACAGAAATGTGCGTCATGTACTGTCGGTAACAAAAGTGTCCGAACACTAGCAAAAATTCCTATGTAAGAAAAGTACACTTCATACGGTTTTGTTAAATAAATCCTTATCGAATCATGTTTTTACACTGACTAAGAACAGGATTCGACAGGGATTTATTTAACAAAACCGTATGAAATGTACTTTTTTTACATGGGAATTTTTGCTAGTGTTCGGACACTTTTGTTACCGACTGTATATAATACAATTTATACTAAACAAAGACAGCTGTGATATTTCATAGCTGAACTGAAGAGATCGTCATGATTTTTCAGTGTTACAAAGAATGTATTATTAAAACGGGAAAAAAAATGTATTTATTGTATATTATTACTATTTCACGTTTCGTCTTTGTACCGACCGGACTACTATTTTCAGCTGTTAGATTTTTTCTCCCCAAGTGCCCAAGCCTGTATTTTTCGTTAGCCGCGCTACAAATCGATTGCGGATATTTTTGAATTTTTTAAATTATTGGGAGGGGCGGGAAGGGGGGAGGAAGCGGAAAGGCAAAAAAATAAAAATAGAGATAGATCGTTCAAAACTGGTGCATAGAGGTTTTTGATACTTACAAATCGATTGCGGATATTTTCGAATTTGTAAAAATATTAGGGCGCTCATATATATGCATTCGCGCGTGCGCATATATGACATTCGTCGGATCTGAAAAATGATCTCTCTGATCGGGAAAAAATGTCGCCTTTTTTTTTTCTTTTTCTGTTCTTTTTTTTTTTTTTTTTTTTTTTTTTTTCACATGATAAAAATTAATGCAATTTTGAGAATTCATTAATTGTAATGATTCATTTAAAAATAGTGACCAGCGAAGCGGGCGTAGCCTGCTAGTATATATATATAACAAGAACAAATTTAACAATTGTGAATTTTCTGTTTATAAACACCGAACTTAAAACAAATAAATAATGAATATTCCCAAAACAAATTTCTGCATAGAAATAACATGGGGTTTGGCTGCCAGTTGCAGAAAAATCGTGCAAAGTAAATAGTATTGTACGCTTGGACCATGTAAAGATGCATTTCATCAAAATTCTTTTGATTTTTTTTTTAAGGCATAACTTGCGAACATGAAATCATATTTTAATAGTTGTTAGTATTGAGTAATGGATTATTTCTCTATTTAAAAAAAATAATCCTAAAGTTTTGAATTTTTTTTTTTTTTTTTTTTCTTAATTAAACTTTAAATGTGATACCCATTTTTTCCGTGTCATTTGACATTTGATCCATTTTCAAATCCATTGCTATAATTGGACATGGGTTATTGCTCTGGTTACGCCATCTACCGGTCATTACAAACACGAATATGCATACAAGCATTTTTTTTTTTTTTTTTGGTAAGTAACTGTATAATTGTTTTAGAATTATAAATATATGCATGCAATGGACTGAAATATACAATAATGCAAATTAAAATTCATCGAATATTATTCAAATTTAATAAAAGAAAATTTTAAAATGCTCCCTGCTAACAATTTTTCAGTTTAACAAAATATTTTAAATATGTTTGTGTACTACTTTGTGAATTTATCGATGAGTTATTTTTTATAATACATTTTTATGTTTGAATACTAAATATTTGCATTAAATTTCAGCATTTAAACATAGAAATAATTAACAAAATTAAAAAATCAGTATTTAATTTGTATTTAAATAAATAATAATAATAATAATAAATCATAAATAGTCAGTAACCAAAGTGTCCGAACACTAGCAAAAATTCCTATGTAAAGAAATTACACTTCATACGGTGGGGCGGGTTCAGGCTCTCGATCGATCCAATTGGTCGTGGAACAATGCATCCAGTCTCATCGACCGGTCTGGATCAAAGTCGTCCAGTGTAATGTGTTCCATGGACCGGTCGTGGATCCGCGATTGTAATGAAATGCTCTCCCTCTGGTGGGCTAAGGTGAAATTACAATAAGCATGCTTTAATTCGGCTTTCAACAAGCCGCCATTGCTGGCCGATGTTTAGTTTCACATATATTTATTGAATAAAAATGAATAAATCCGGTAAAAAAGATAACACATACTGTTGTGTGCTACAGTGTAACTCCAAAGGATCAAGAAATCCAGAATTAAGCTTCCATTTATTTCCAAATGACAAATTTAAAATTTCCGTTGCTTCGGCTAATGGAAGTAAAGAATTAATCAGATGATTTGAAACTAGTATTTGTTCAACTTCAGTTAATAATCTACTTCCGATCGAACTTTGAATAAACTGAAATATTTTTTTCCCAAAAGCAATCAATTTTCCATGATGTAATGGCGGAGAAATTATAGTACGAATATTAAGTAGAATAACAAAAAGAACAATAATAAATACACGTGTCTATTATATTTACTAACAACAGAAACTGAAAAAGCGCCATCTATCGATCATTACAAACGCGGATCAAATCGCCCAAGAAATTTTTCCGAGTCATTTGATCCATTTTTACTGATCCATTGCTGTGATTGGACATTGGTTATTGCTCTGGTTCCGCCATCTATCGATCCTTACAAACGCGAATATGCATACAAGCATTTTTTTTTTTTTTTTTTTTTTTTTTTTTTTGTAAATAACTGTATAATTGTTTTAGAATCATAAATATATGCATGCAATGGATTGAAATATACAATAATGCAAATTAAAATTCATCGAATATTATTTAAATTTAATAAAATAAAATTTTAAAATGCTCCCTGCTAACATTTTTTTTTTTAAATTTTGAGTTCAACAAAATATTTTAAATTTGTTTGTGAACTACTTTGGGAATTTATCGATCAGTTAATTTTTATGAAACATTTTTATGTTTGAATACTAAATATTCGCTTTAAATTTCAGCATTCAAACATAACAATAATTAACAATATTTAAAAATCAACATTTAACTTGTATTTAAATAATAATATTAATAAAAAATCATAAATATATTAAACATTTAAAATATTATTGATTGAAATCAGAATTAATTGAATTTAACAAACCAATTTAATGATGATTATAATCAAAAGAATGATAATTTAAAAAACTGTTATAAAAATCTTTTTTTTTTTTTTTTAATCATTGATTTAAATTTAAATTTAAATATAAATTTTATAATTTTTTGGTAATGTATAATAGTTTTATATTTCTTACTTTAGATCATAATAAAACTTGATCCAACTTCTTAAAAAAAAATATTTGTTTTAAATTTCAGCATTCCAACCTAAAAATATTTAACAAAAATTACCTTGATAATAAATCCACAAAATAAAACTTTAAATTGTTTACAGTATATCATTAAAATACAATAATGCATAATTGAAGGAAATAATTAAAATAATGTTTTGCTGGTAAAATTTCTAAAATTAAAATTTTATTGTTATTACTTGCTGGCTTCGCCCGCTAGCGGGTCAGTATTTTCAAATGAATCACTAACAGTAATTTTTTGTGTTAAGAAAAGAAATTAAAAAAAAAATCATTTCTGATTGGGTAAAAAGTCGTCCCGGGTCCCCACTGCCTTCGGCAGCGCAGTGCCGTGCGCGCGTATACCTTCCCTGACCTTTCGTGCCCCCTAAAAAAATCATTTCTGATCGGGTAAAAACTCGCACCGGGTCCCCACTGCCTTCGGCAGCGCAGACCCATGCGCGCGCACGTGTGAAGGTATTGTTGTAAAATTTATACCCTTTCCGTGTTGATTCTCAAATTTAAATTTAAATTCATTTACTACTTAAATATAATTTAAATTCACTTTATAACCTTTAAAGTTTAAGTTATTAATTAAATGAATTATAGCGTTTAGTGCTATTTTCTCTTTTGATACTGCCATTTGAGTTAAAGATATATTAAAATTAAAAAGCTTAATGATAATTACTTTTAGTTAAAAATTATATTCCTTATTAATATATTTATGTTTAAGTCTTTTGAAATAACTTTAATTACTTACCTCATATTTAAAAGCATATTTTATTAAAATTAACTTAAAGAAAAATATGTTTAAATCCTTTTACGGATTGTTCTTTTCGCTACTTAGCGAGGAGATGTAATATTTTTTCAACTGCAGAGTCTTTTTGCTTAGCCCACAGATGGCGGCCGACTCGCAGCGTCGTGTTGCTATAGTTATGGGAGGCGTTCCTATTCTACAGCATCTAGTAGCTGTTACTTTGAATCCGTTTCGTGACTATAAAAAGGAGGTAGGAAATATGTAATCAGTCTCTTAAGCTCTGAAGCCCTTAATCTTTTAAGCTTTTATGTTTTTTCAGTTTAGCTCAAAGTCATGAGCTGGTATTTCGATATAATTATAAACTGTTTAGTTTTATTATGATTGTAAATTACGTTTTTGTGACTTGTTCGTTTAGTGTATCTAGTTATTTCACAATGAAAAGTAGCTTTCTATTTGAACTCAGTATGGCAGTATTTTTAAGGGTATTTAACCTTTCGTCAGCAACCTTTCTAAAATTGTTTCAGCTGATTTAATGTTATTCATCATTTTGTTTCAACTTTAATAAACTGTTTTAATTGAACTTTTGTCTTCAATGAATGCCACATATATTTATCTTCTTTATAGCTTTTTAGAGCTGAGCAACTATCATTTCACTGCACTGCTAACTCTGCTAACTTGATATATGTGGAAATTGTTTTTTTTCACAACAAGCGGTTATGGGCAATTTTGGCTCGTTGTCAGCTCATAGCATTAAAATTTTGATAATAGTTTTTATGGCATTCTAAGTGTTTGAAGATAAGAAATTGAAATGGCAGTAAGTTTAAACCCCACGATTGAAAAATTACGGATGAATAATTATACTACGTGGGTCAAGGACATTAAATTTATTTTAATTGAAAGAAACTGCTGGAATATAATATGTAAAAAAGAAAAACTGCCTGTTGAAGATGCTGAGGCCGGAATAACTTCAAAACAAGTGGAGGATTTTAAATCTCGTAGTCGAGTTGCATTATCAACAATATATCTGAATACATCGCCTGAAGTCAGAAGCATTATTGAAAATTGTGATTGTGCTATTGATGCCTGGGAGATTTTGAAGAAGACCTTTATATCAGACTCAAGAGCTCATCATATGGGACTGTTTACAGAGTTCATTAATTGTAGAATGTCTGAGAATGAAACGGTGAATTCTTTTGTAACCCGGTTATCAAGAATACTGGACCAGCTGCGTGAAATTGGTCATGCTATGGAGGATGTGTACTGCTGTTTCCAGCTCTTGCAACACCTACCATCCAAGTTTGAATCTGCAGTGCAATATTTGTTGCGTTGGAAGAACGACCAGTTCAAGTTTCAGAATATTGTGTCCGAGTTAACAGCGGAGGAATCGCGTCTACAGCTTCGTGAGGGTGATATTAAGAAAGATGCCAATAACAGTGTTCAGATACAGAACGTCCAGCACAAAGGTAAGAAACTTCTTACTCGACCTATCCGAAGACATACGAGTACCGTGATGTCTCGCCGCCACAAAAGCAACCCCACCAGCAGGAGCCCCACAGGCTCCGACACCCCAGACACCACACCACACACCGCCCGCACCGTGCGGGAGACAGGGACCGCACAGAGCGGCACCCACCCAGCAAGTGCAACACGCAAGCGCCACCGCCCGCAAACCACCCAGGCAAAGCCCAGGCGCCGCCGCAGCGAACAGCGCCACACCACAACCCACCTCAACACACCCCCCAACAGGAAGGTTACAAACTAAAGCCAGACACGGCAATAAAAGATAAAATATTCAATAAAACAACATTAATATATTATCAAGTAGTGGGTGTATGGGAACATTAGGCAAAATTGAAAACAAGAAGCCAGGTCAGAGGCACGAAACAGCTCGTTCACCAAACATACAAATAATAAGCCAGTTCCCAAAAAGAAATAACAAATACCATTTTTTATTTTATTTTTATTAAAACCAGTTCCTTGAAACTCTCAAGGAACAAAACAAACAAAAACAGAAAGAACACTCCAACATAAATAAACATCACCACAACACATTTTCATACACAAAACTTCCAAAACTTAGTAATCATAAGAATAAAAATACAACCATTCTAATAAGTTATGAAAACAACGCAAACTCAAACTTTAAATATAATTTAAATAATAAATATATATAATTGAACAAAGTCAATAAACAAAAACACTTAACACGTCACAGCACAACACAACACACAGAATAATTTAAAGATACAAACCCCAAGAGATTAATATCTCTAAGAATTCCATAAAAACGAGCCAAATAATACTCCTGAAAATAACAAGTCACAAAACCATATCACACACCACAACACACACCACAATATAACTAAAAACACTCACCTCTAACTTAGAGATTAGAAAATAATATATTACAAAAATATTTAACGATTTCCAACAAACCAATCTTGGTTTTCTTGTTGGTCAATAATATAAAAAGCTTTATATTTTTGTAATCTTTTGGGAAATAGTTGAGCCTCAATTCCTCAACTAAAGGACAAGCGTAAACAATGTGTTCGATATTTTGAATTCCTTGGTTACAGCTACACAGGAAACTCTTACCAAAAAATCTATTCTGGTAAGTTCCCATGAAGCCGTGATTCGTAACCAACTGATTGAGGTAGAAATCGCCAAAATTCCTCCTTGTATCAACCCTAGGAAAGAGCTGATATGTATGACGTCCAGTGTCTGAACTCTCCCACTCACTCTGCCACTCCTGAATCTTGTACTTGTTAAATTGCGCTCTTAAATGATTCTTTTTCTTCTTAACAAACACATCTATCACTTCTTTCTCTGTGGCTTCTTTTGCTAACTTATCCACCTCCTCATTCCACTTAAATCCTACATGAGCTTTAATCCAAAAGAATTTAAATGTACACTCAGAATCTTCAACCTCTTGACGTATATCATTTATGATATCGTTTTTCATTTCAAAGCTTTCCAGAGCCGAGAGCACAGACCTGGAGTCAGTGACAATATTGACATTACTCCACCTTTGAACTTTAGCAAAAATAACTGCTTGTTTAATAGCAATTGCCTCCGCATCATAAACACTTGTATGATCGGAGATTCTAAATAAAAAGTAATTTAAGATCAGATTATTTCTAATGTGCAAGTAAGCACAGCCAACTTTTTCATTCATTTTCGATCCATCCGTGTAAATACACTCTTCTTTCCCCAACTCGTCCAAATTTCTTTCATCATAATACTTCCATTTAATACTGACTGGATTCCAAGGAATAACAGTCTTCGTATTTTCCTTAAGATAATCATTGGCATCCAGTTCATGCGAGCCATATCTCACATTTTCTTTCCAATCTAAAATCATAATCTTCATTTGGTGAAATTTTAGGGTGATACTAAGGGGCATGACACCAGTGATGACGCAAAGAGCATCCGTGGCCACCGTGGTATAACACTTAGATATAACTAAAAGATAAATTCGTTGAATACTTTTCAACTTATCTCTAATGTATCTTTTCTCCGAGAACCAAATCTCTGCACAATACTCTATGATCTTCTCAACGACCACAAAATATAAAATTTTTAATAAATTCTTATCTAAGCCCCACGTGGCCCTGGCAATACTCCTCACGCTAAGAGAATATTCCTCCACTTTCTCATATAGATAATTTAAATGCTCTGTCCAGTTGAATTTGTAATCAATCATAACTCCTAAATATTTAATAGCCTTATAATACTCAATCTTCATATCTTTAAACTTCAACTTAGGAGTATTGGAGATCAGTTTAGCTCCTTTCCTGATCATAGTATAGCATGATTTGTTTTGATTGATTACTAAACCTCTAACAGTAGCCCAGCCATAAACTTTTTCCATAAAATAACTACCAATACTAACAAAATGATAAGGAGCAGTCGCATTTGCAATAATTAGCAAATCGTCAGCAAATGCCTGGACAATACCTTTATCCTCAGGCATCTCTAACAAATCATTAATAACCATATTCCAAATCTTCGGTCCTAAACTGGAACCCTGCGGGACACCTCTATTGTACTTCAACACAACATCATCATAGGAAACTTCTCTATGGTCCAGAAAGGATAAAATAATATTAAAGAGACTGGGCGGAATCTTATACTTCAAAAGAGAATCTTGAATAGATTCCCAAAAAATACTGTTAAAGGCATTCTTGAAATCTATAGAGAGAAGCATAACAATTTCTTTATTATTATTTATCCTAATAATGTTGTTAACCACATTCTTAAGAGCTATCGAAGTGGAGAAGCCTTTTCTAAATCCATACTGATTCCTCGAAATAATATTATTAGATTCTAAATAATAATCAAGTCTTCTTGTAACGATTTTATCCAAAATCTTACCTAAAGTCGGAAGTAGACAAATAGGTCTATAACTTCCTGGGTAGGCGGGATCCTGCCCTTTTTTAGGTATCAATAACACCTTAGCTCTTTTCCAAACATTTGGAAAGATACTGTTGCTCAAGCAGTAATTCATTAACGTCGTAAACCATTTTCTATCAGCATAAAAGATGTGCTTAATAATTTCATATTGGATCCCGTCTAAACCAGGAGCCTTGTGATCCTTCAAACTCCCTATTACCATGGCAACCTCATTTTCAGTGACTTGTTGAAAGTCGTCTTCGTTGATAAACTTCTCCCTTTTCCAAACATTGTAATTAACTCCAAAGTGATGCTCCAAAATCACTCTAATACTTTCACTTCTGGTTTCAGTTTTCTCACCATTCTCCTTGAAAACACTTTCAATTTCAATACTCTTTTTAGCTTTTCCAACAGCAATAGTATAAAAGCTATTATATATAGACTTCTTTGAGATATTCCCGATATATTCCTTAAATTTTTCTCTTTTTGTTTGTAAGATAAGCTTCTTATATTTACTCTGACTTTTTCTGTAGTCTAAGAGCTTCACCATCCTCTCATCCTCATCCCTTTCTTTCTGATAACGACGTCTGAAAGCCCTAGTTTTGCTCCTAAGGCACTGCAGCTCCAGAGTCCACCAGGGAGCATTCTTCTTCTGTTTTTCCAACGGTTTCCTGACGCAATCAACAATCACCTCATGCAGCTTATTTTGAAAATCCACTATATACTTTTCAAATTCCACAGTATTAATAACCCTAAAATTATTAATCAGATCTAAGAGCTTCAACTTCATTTTCCACCAATTTAACCTTTTCAAGGAAATCTGGTTACACTCCAGCTTAATACTGGTATCCAAATGGATATTAGTAGTAACCAAGTTATGATCACTACCATAGTGTTTGTCTAACACATTAAAATCATAAGTAATGTTATGGTCAAAGCCTTTGACCATAACTAAATCAATCCAGCTCTTTCTTTCTCCTCTAATAAAAGTGGGTAAAGAATCAGGTCGATTCAATAACATTAAATCATATCCTAATAATAACTCAATAACTCTGTCGCCTCTATCATCCAAGGGCCTTTGTCCCCATATGTAGGACTTAGCATTCCAGTCACCCATGATAATAAAAGGAGTTGAAGTATATTTATTTAATAGGAGTTGGATGACATTTATTTCATCCCTGATGTCACCAGAAGGTTTGGAATACACAGAAGCAACAATAAATTTAAAAATACTAATTGTGATCTCCACAACTACCACAGAACTACTACAATAATAACAAAAAGTAGTAAAATAAGGATTACAAATAATAATAGCAGCCTTTGCTTGAAAATTATTATAAAACACCTTACAATTTTTTGGTAAATTCACAATCTTATCTTTATACAGATACATTTCATTGATACTAACTAGATCCATATCGCTACTCTTTAAATCTTGAAAAAGTGTGGCCGAAGCCACTTTACTATTGCCCAAGCCAGCACAAAGGTAAAAAACCTTTAACTTGTTTTAAGTGTGGCCGTATTGGCCACTTTAAAAAAAACTGTTTTTTGAATAGTAATGTTAAATTTAAACCTAGAAATTTAAAGTATAACTCCAACGGTCGTGACAAATGCAAATCTCCCCCCTCCTACTACATAGCTCAAGCTAACTTTAGTAATTTAAGTGATGATGACAGCTTTATTTTTGATACTGCTGCTTCAAATCATTTTCTAAGAAATTTAGATCTTTTTGAGCATTATACTCCTGTGGAGGGAGAGGAGCTTTTTGTCGCGATCGATGGTATTAGTTTTCCTATTACTGCTAAAGGAACTGTTAAGTTGAATTTTGGTAAAAATGTATTGTATTTAAAAGATGTGTTATATTCCCCAAAGTTACGGAAAAATTTAATATCGGGTCCTAAATTAGATGTGAACGGTGCCACATACACTGGCGGTAAGGGCCGAGTGTCGGTGTTCGGTAGAGATAAAAGACATATTTTTACTGCTAAAATTAAAGACGGTGTTTACTATTTATATCCTAATGTTTCTAAAGTTAAAAAGGGGAGTAAAGCGAATGGGGGGCACCCAGAAAATCCTTCAGTTTCTCTTGCAAAAGTTAATGAAATTGGGTATTGGCATGCTCGTTTTGGGCATGTAAGTCCTGATACTATTGTAAATACTAGCAAGAAGAACGGGGTGAGGGGCCTTCCTAAACTTAAGTTTAAGAAATTTTTTTGTGAACCTTGTAGGATTAGTAAACAAAACCGTGTGTCTTTTAAATCATCCGATGTTCATGGCGTTAAATCACCGTTAGAGAAAGTATTTATGGACGTCTGGGGCCCAATTAAGGTAACTGGTAAAAATGGGGAAAGGTTCTTTTTGTCCATTATTGATGGATTTTCTAAAAGGGTTGCTGTTTATCCTTTAAAGGATAAGTCTCAGGTTTTTGGTGTATTCGAGAGACACATTGCACGGGCAGAACGTAGTTTGAATAAAAAATTGAAAGCTATTCGTACGGACAATGGTTCCGAATTTGTAAATGACAACTTCAAATCATTTTGTAGTAAAAATGGAGTTGTTCATGAGTTAACTAACACGTTCACACCTGAGCAAAATGGGTTAAGTGAGCGGTTTAATCAAACTTCTTTAAATTGCGTTAGAGCTATTATCACGGATAGTGGTTTGCCTTTTTCTTTCTGGCCCGATGCAATGTTGTATTTCGCGTACACTTGGAACCGTTTAATCCATAGGGGACAAACTAAGACTCCTTTTGAGTTATATACTGGGTTTAAACCATCCGTAAGACACCTGAAGCCGTTTGGATTAATTTCGTATGTTGGGATCCCAAAACAGCATAGAGACCATAAGCTTGAACCTAAGGCTAAAAAGGGAGTACTAATAGGTTATTCATTAAAGACTAAGGGGTATAAAATTTGGTTGGAGGATGAGGATAAAATAGTTGAAACTATAAACGTAACGTTCTCTGATCAGCTATTTAGTAAATGCAGTGGAGCGGTGATGGGCACCTCACTGGAGGAATTGGACTTACTTCCGGAAAGTACAGTTGATTGTCAAGCTTCCGATCCTGTTGACATTGTTTTCGGGGGTGAGCCCGATGATTCTAGTGACGAGCCCGTCGATGAAACTCCTGTAGATAAATCTTCTCTTAAACCTCTTTCTTCAATTACTTGGAATAGAAAACCCGTACCCAGAAAAATGAGTGACAGAGTTGACATCTTCTATTACCCGGACAACACTAAAACTAGATTGAGATCAATGAACGATGTCAAGCAATATTGTGATAAAAATAATTTAATTTTTGACTCTAATTTTTTTGATTTCTCTAGTAGTAATAAGTTCGAGGGGTAGTTGATCAGCAAAACTCGAATAACCCAACTTCAAGTTTAACTCATAAAAAATCATGACTAGTTATCCCTATACCTAAAACATATAATCAGGCCGTTAAATCTTCAGAATGTGTTGAATGGAAAAATGCCATGGATGATGAGATAAATAATATGAAAACTCGTAAAGTTTGGCATCAGGTTAATTTACCGGAGGGGAAAAAAGTTTTGGGAAATAGATGGGTATACGCCGTTAAAAGAGATGAGCTAGGAAACGTTGCCCGCTTTAAAGCGAGGCTCGTGGCCCAGGGCTTTCATCAGATAAAGGGGGACACTTATGACGAGACGTTTTCACCCGTCGTTAATTTCTCAGTAATACGTTTCTTTTTTTCATTATTGGTCTCATGTTATAAATGGCATAATGTTCAATGCGATATAAAATGTGCTTATCTTTATGCACCTTTAAAAGAAGAAATTTATATGTCTCAGCCAAAAGGATATGTTGTAAAGGGAGGGGAAAATCTTGTTTGTAAACTAGACAAAGCGTTATATGGCCTTCATCAAAGTGGTCGGCTCTGGTATTATGAGTTAAATAAAGTACTATTAGATTTAGGGTTTAATAAATTTAACTGGTGTAATTGTTCATATTATTTTGAAAATTATATTGTTTTATTAGTTTATGTAGATGATTTAGTTTTGTTTGGTAAAAATCAATTTCAAATAGACAAAATTCTTAATTTATTAAAATGTAAATTTGATATAAAAATTTTAGGTAAAACCAAGAAATTACTTGGTGTAGAATTTAATTATGAAAATGATTCAGTACAAATTTTTCAGGAATTATATATTAATGAAGTGTATGACAGGTTTAAGTCGTTTAACATCCCTTTCTGCTCATTACCTATTGTAAAAGGCATTAAGTATTCGAAAAAAGATTGTCCTACTAATCAAAATGAAATTGATGAAATGTCTAAATTTCCATATCGGAATATCTTAGGATGTTTATCTTTCATTGCAAACAGGACACGACCTGATATTGCCTACGCAGTTAATATATTCAGTCAATTTCAAAATTCACCGGGGTTTAATCATTGGAATGGGTTAATTAAATTACTTGGGTATGTTTCGTGTACTCGAGATTTGAAATTAAATTTGAATTGTTTTAATCCATGTTTAACTGCTTTCTCTGACGCTGATTTCGCGATGAATAGAGATGACTTCGTATCAATGGGGGGACAAATTTTATTTTTGGATAATAGCCCTATTTCTTGGAAAACCTTTAAGCAAAAAAGTGTTTGCCTTTCAACCATGGAAAGTGAATTTGTATCCATGTGTGACGGGGTTAAAGAATTAATGTGGTTTGATAATATATTACGAGATTGTATTGATTTTAAATTAATTGCTATTTCATATAAACCACCAATACTTTTTGCTGATAACCAAGCAGCTATTAATTTTACGAGGTCTCCTATAGAGAATAACAAATCTAAACATATTAATGTAAAATTATTTTTCATCCGTGAATGGCTATTTGAGGAACGGTTTGATTTAAAATATGTAAATACTAAAAATAACTTTGCCGATCCCTTCACAAAGCCCCTTACTAAAGGTGATATGACTAAATTTGTAAATAAGGTATTTATTAAGTAAATGTACATAGAGTAAATTTAAAATATTTTTGAACGTATAATATATATTTGAATTTTTTGAAACTGAAAAAATGGTTTTTTAGAGGGATATGTATGCATTTTCTTGGTGGGTTTTTCCTACGTTTTCCATTGTGTAGTGATGTATAGTTTAGTTTAACTTTTGTATGAGAGAAATTCGTAGCGCTACGTGTAATTGGTTATGTGTATGTTATATAAATGTTTCATATATTTGTGAATATCATCGTTTTCTTATTTTGACAATGGGGAATGGGGGAAAAAAGAAGGTTTCCTTGAAATGCTGTGCATATTTGCTCTATATTAATATCTTGTTCTTTCTTTTAGTAGATGTGTATAGTATATTGATAGTGCTACTGTTTTTTTGAAAGTGTGAGTTGGACTTGTGGACTCTTGATCTTATGATTTACGAGATTGACAAACCTTGTAGCTTTGTGTGAAGTATATTCTGTAGAAGACATATGTGAATCTCTCATCAAGTCACTAAATATTCAAGGAATTTTTTTTTTTTATTTCTTTTCTAATAAAGTTTATATTGTAATTGCTGACGTTTGTGTTTGTCGAATCAACACGGTGGGGGGCCTTGTTGTAAAATTTATACCCTTTCCGTGTTGATTCTCAAATTTAAATTTAAATTCATTTACTACTTAAATATAATTTAAATTCACTTTATAACCTTTAAAGTTTAAGTTATTAATTAAATGAACTATAGCGTTTAGTGCTATTTTCTCTTTTGATACAGCCATTTGAGTTAAAGATATATTAAAATTAAAAAGCTTAATGATAATTACTTTTAGTTAAAAATTATATTCCTTATTAATATATTTATGTTTAAGTCTTTTGAAATAACTTTAATTACTTACCTCATATTTAAAAGCATATTTTATTAAAATTAACTTAAAGAAAAATATGTTTAAATCCTTTTACGGATTGTTCTTTTCGCTACTTAGCGAGGAGATGTAATATTTTTTTCAACTGCAGAGTCTTTTTGCTTAGCCCACAGATGGCGGCCGACTCGCAGCGTCGTGTTGCTATAGTTATGGGAGGCGTTCCTATTCTACAGCATCTAGTAGCTGTTACTTTGAATCCGTTTCGTGACTATAAAAAAGAGGTAGGAAATATGTAATCAGTCTCTTAAGCTCTGAAGCCCTTAATCTTTTAAGCTTTTATGTTTTTTCAGTTTAGCTCAAAGTCATGAGCTGGTATTTCGATATAATTATAAACTGTTTAGTTTTATTATGACTGTAAATTACGTTTTTGTGACTTGTTCGTTTAGTGTATCTAGTTATTTCACAATGAAAAGTAGCTTTCTATTTGAACTCAGTATGGCAGTATTTTTAAGGGTATTTAACCTTTCGTCAGCAACCTTTCTAAAATTGTTTCAGCTGATTTAATGTTATTCATCATTTTGTTTCAACTTTAATAAACTGTTTTAATTGAACTTTTGTCTTCAATGAATGCCACATATATTTATCTTCTTTATAGCTTTTTAGAGCTGAGCAACTATCATTTCACTGCACTGCTAACTCTGCTAACTTGATATATGTGGAAATTGTTTTTTTTCACAACAGGTATACGTGCGCTGCGCGCACATATTCCTTCTGAAGTCATATTTTTATTCTTAAGAAAAGAAAACTAACAGTAACAGAAACAAAAAGTAACTTTTAGTGTTAAGAAAAGAAATTTAAAAAAATCATTTCTGATTGGGTAAAAAGTCGGCCCGGGTCCCCACTGCCTTCGGCAGCGCAGTCCCGTGCGCGCTGCGCGCGCGTATACCTACCCTGACCTTTCGTGCCCCCTAAAAAAATCATTTCTGATCGGGTAAAAACTCGCACCGGGTCCCCACTGCCTTCGGCAGCGCGGACCCATGCGCGCACACGTGTGAAGGTATACGTGCACTGCGCGCACATATTCCTCCTGAAGTCATATTTTTATTCTTAAGAAAAGAAAAATTAAAAAATCATTTCTCATCGGGTACAAAGTCGGACCGGGTCCCCACTGCCTTCGGCAGCGCAGTCACGTGCGCCCTGCGCACGCACAAGTTCACGGATACACGCGCTGCGCTCGCGTATTCCTTCCCTGACCCTTCGTGCCCCCTAAAAAAATCATTTCTGATCGGTTAAAAACTCAAACCGGGTCCCCACTGCCTTCGGCAGCGCAACCCATGCGCGCTGCGCGCGCACGTGTGAAGGTATACGCGCGCTGCGCGCATATACTCCTTCTCAAATCAAATTTTTATTCTTAAGAAAAGAAACCGTGCGCGCTGCGCGCACAAGTTAGGGGATACGCGCGCGGTGCACGCCTATCTCTTCCCCACCCTTTCAGCCCCTCCTAATTAACCTACGTATACCAATTTTGAACGATCTAACTCAATTAGCTGAGATGCAAAGGAAAACGTAATCAGGACACCTCAAAACATGTAAATCTGGTGAAAACTTTCGATAATTTAAAAGAACTTTAAAATATCTTTCGAATGATGTATTAAAAATAATTTAATCATAATTAGAAATTGAAATATTAAAATTTGAAAATATTATAGCGCCATCTGTCGGTAGAAATTTCTGTATTCCACTGTTCCATTCCAATTCAAAAACGCTTTCTAATGATGTATTACTTATGAAATTACTTTAATTAGTAGCTGAGATACAAAGAAAACTAATTCAGGACACCTCAAAACGTGTAAATCTGGTGAAAACTTTCGATAATATAAAAGAACTTCAAAATATCTTTCGAATGATGTATTAAAAAAAATTTAATCATAATTAGAAATCGAAATATTGAAATTTGAAAATAATACAGCACCATAAGAGAAAACTGATTCAGGAGACCTCAAAACGTGTAAATCTCGTGAAAACTTTCGATAATTTAAAAGAACTTTAAAATATCTTTCGAGTGATGCATTAAAAATAATTTAATTATAATTAGAAATTGAAATATTGAAATTTGAAAAAATTACAGCGCCATCTGGCGGTAGAAATTTCTGTATTCCACTGTTCGATTCCAAATCAAAAAAGCTTTCTAATGATGTATTACTTATGAAATTATTATATTTAGTATCTGAGATACAAAGGAAACTCATTCGGGACACCTCAAAACGTGTAAATCTGGTGAAAACTTTCGATAATATAAAAGAACTTTAAAATATCTTTCGAATTAAGTATTAAAAATAATTTAATCATAATTAGAAATTGTAATATTGAAAATTGAAAATATTACAACGCCATAAAAGAAAACTGATTCAGGACACCCCAAAACGTGTAATTCTGGTGAAAACTTTCGATAATTTAAAAGAACTTTAAAATATCTTTCGAATGATGTATTAAAAATAATTTAATCATAATTAGAAATTGAAATATTGAAATTTGAAAATATTACAGCGCCATGAAAGAACACTGATTCAGGAGACCTCAAAACGTGTAAATCTGTTGAAAACTTTGAATTATGTAAAAGAACTTTAAAATATCTTTCGTATGATGTATAAAAAATAAATCAATCGTAATTAGAAATTGAAATACGCGTATTAGAATATTGCAAAAATGTCCGGCGTGTAAAGATAAAATTTAATTTGCAATTAAAATGTAAATCTTTTGTTTATTGACGAAAATCGATGAAATTTGAAATGCAAGTTTGTTTTGTGGTGTAAATATTATATACTAAATAAAATGTGTAAAATTTGAAAATTTGAAAAATTGAAGAAAATAGAAAATTGTAATTTTTAATCGCACTACGAAACACGTGACTTCATTAAATACCAGATGTGTTTCCGTTGAAGACTGCTGTAGACTTAATGTCTGCAAAGACAACGAGATATATAAATTAGAGTGCTGATTCAATGGATGAAGGATTAGCTTCCCGTGGTTCAAGATGAATCACGTGACATGCTCCAATAGGTTGCTGTGTTTGGCCGTTTATCGCTATTTTGGCATTTAAAAGATCAGTTCGACAAATTATCATTATTATTAGGTAACATGGCAGTCCTATGACCGAAATAAATTGTTTTTAAAATAATTTTACACATATTTCACATTTTAATAAATAATAAAATACCTTTTTTTCATCGTTTCCCAACAAAGTTTAAAAGTGTTTACAAAAGAAAATTAAACTTTTAAAGAGCTAAATTTAACAACAAATAATATTTTTTCAACTGTTTTTAATCATTTTGTCTGTTAAAGTTCAACTATACGAAATAAGAAAGAAGTAAAATCAAAATCAAAATGATTTAGGACAAAAGAATATTAAACTACATAAGTAAACAAAAACATTGGCGGTTATGAGTTTTGCCAAGAACAATCTCCAAACCGTTGACATAGAAATTTACTGAAAATAAGGTGTTACCAAGGGAACCACCGAATACGCAGGTACAAAGAGAGCATGTCACATGACTCATCTTGGACCCAGTGGCGGATTTAAGGGGGGGTGCTAGGGGGCTGAAGCCCCCCCCCCGAAAGTACTGACATTCCCAGTTGAATAGTACATTTGCAAACTTTTCATTGATCTGGAATTACATCTTGAAAAATCTTAGCCCCCCCCAAAAGTTAAGTTCTGGATCCGCCACTGCTTGGACCTTCTCAAGGGTTACCATTTATCACTCTACTTTATATATCTCGTTGTGCAAAGATAACATTCTTGTAATTCGTTGCCAACATTTTTTTATAGTTTAGTTAATTTTAAAAAATCTAATTGTCCGATCGATAAGCCGTTTAAACCATCGGATTGAGAAAAAAAAGCCCTTTCCAATGGTATCTTGTTTGTAACGATACGACTGATATTTCTAATTTATTTTCCACTTTTTCCGTAAAAATGTCGCTTTTTAAGCATTTAATCATGAATTCTGGGTCATTTTTCGGTAGACAATGGTCAACGTTTTAATTTATATCTCCGCTAATTAGGGTCGCATCGTTTAGCAAATTAGATAACCCTGATCTGCGATAAATTCTCTGTCCGACGATACCTGTTCGATGTCCGTGCGACCTTTAGCGGCGGAGCCTTAGCTGCGTCAAGCCGTTTCTCACAGACACACACACGCGTACAGATTTTAATAATATAAGGGATATTTTTATTTAAATAATTTTCAAAAAAGGTATAATTAATATTATTGTATCCGCGATTGTAATGAAATGCTCGCCCTCTCGTGGGTTAAGGTGAAATTACAATTAACATGCTTTAATTCGGCTTTCATCCAGCCGCTATTGCATGCCGATGTTTAGTTTTACATATATTTATTGAATAAAAATGAATAAAAGATAAGGTAAAAAAGATAACACATACTGTTGTGTGCTCCAGTGTAACTCCAAAGGACCAAGAAATCCAGAATTAAGCTTCCATTTATTTCCAAATGACAAATTTAAAAATCTCAGTTGCTTCGGCTAATGGAAGTAAAGAATTAATCAGATGATTTGAAACTAATATTTGTCCAACTTCAGTTAAAAATCTACTTCCGATCGAACTTTGAATAAACTGAAATATTTTTTTCCAAAAGCAATCAATTTTCCATGATGTAATGGCGGAGAAATTATAGTATGAATATTAAGTAGAATAACAAAAAGAACAATAATAAATACACGTGGCTATAATATTTACTAACAACAAAAGCTGAAAAAGCGCCATCTATGGATCATTACAAACGCAGATTGCAGTGCATATGTACCCAACTATGCAGATTACAAAAAAAAAAAAAAAAAAAAAAAAAAAAAAGTTTATTATTCGTAGTTAAATTATATTTTTATTAATGAATTAAATCTTTCTTTATATAATATTTTATAGCTAATTTGAAACTAAGCCTACAGATGGCAGCACTGATATTGATCCCATAAAAGGATCGGAGTCGTCCAGCCTCTGTTTTCGACCGGTCGTGGATCAAATGTCAGGGCCCCGTTGGATCGGTCGAAGGGACTCATCCGTGGGTTGAGTCCAGCCTCTGGAACACTTCGACCGATCCAACTGGGCCCTGAGTCATTTGATCCACGACCGGTCGAAAGAAGAGCCTGGACGACTCCGATCCCCCCATTGGATCAAAATCAGTGCTGCCATCTGTAGGCTTAGTTTGAAATTAGCTCTAAAATATTAGAATTAAATTAGTTAAAGAAAAATTTAATTCATTAATTAAAAATGTAATTCAACTATGAATAAAAAAAAAAAGATAGATGCATATCTGTTTTTTTCTATTCTGCACAGTTGGGTACATATGCACTGAGATATAATAATATTAATTGTATAATTCTTTTTCGAAAATTATTTTAAAAAATAATAATAACAATAAAATTTTAATTTTAGCAAATTTTCCAGCATATATTTTTTAATTATTTCCCTCAATTATGCATTTTTGTATTTTAACGATATATTGTAAACAATTTTAAGTAATATTTTATGGATTTATTATCAAGCTAATTTTTTTAAAACATTTCTAAGTTGGAATGTTGAAATTTAAAGCAAATATTTAGCATTCAAATATTTGATGTAAATAAGAAGTAGGTTCAAGTTTTATTATTATGATCTAAGGTAAGAAATATGAAACTATTACACATTGCCAAAAAAAATATAAAATTTAAATTTATTTAAATCAATGATTACAATAATAATAATAATAATAATAATACAGTTTTTTAAATTATCACTTCATTGATTGGTTTGTAAATTCAATTAATTATGATTTCAATCAATAATATTTTAAACGTTTAATATAGTTATGATTTTTTTTTTTTTATTTAAATACAAACTAAATATTGATTTTTAAATATTGTTAATTACTTTTATGTTTGAATGCTAAAATTTAAGGCAAATATATAAACAAAGCAGTACAAAACATATTTAAAATATTTTGTTAAACTGAAAATTTAAAAATTGTTAGCAAGGAGCATTTTAAAATTTTTTTTTATTAAATTAAAATAATATTCGATGAATTTTAATTTGCATTATTGTATTATATTTCAATCCATTGCATGATTATATTTATAGTTCTAAAACAATTATACAGTTCTTTACAAAAAAAAAAAAAAAAATTGCTTGTATGCATATTTGCGTTTGTAAGGACCGATAGATGGCGGAACCAGAGCAATAACCAACGGCCAATCAGAGCAATGTATCATTAAATGGATCAAATGACCATAGAATAATAATAGAGGAAGAAAGAGCACGCCAATAGTCTTAATGCTTACAAAGCCCTTCTAGTGAAATGCCAGCGAAAGCTACTTTTGCTCCTCTCAATATTGAAGTTTGTTAATAAAGGCTTGTTAATAATCGCTGTTTTTTGTGGCAACACAACAGCTTATGTAGAAACCTTATGCTCCTTCTTCCTTTATTATTATTCTATGCAAATGACTCGGAAAAAATTCTTGGGTGATTTGATCCACGACCGGTCCATGGAACACATAGGGCGAGTCCATACTCTGGAACACTTCGACCGATTCAACTGGGCCCTGAGACATTTGATCCACGACCGGTCGAAAGAAGAGGCTGGACGATTCCGATCCCTGTATTGGATCAAAATCGGTGCTGCCATCTGTAGGCTTAGTTTGAAATTAGCTCTAAAATATTAGAATTAAATTAGTTAAAGAAAAATTTAATTCATTAATTAAAAATGTAATTTAACTATGAATAAAAAAAGATAGATGCATATCTATTTTTTTCTATTCTGCATAGTTGGGTACATATGCAATGAGATACAATAATATTAATTATATAATTCTCTTTCGAAAATTATTTAAAAAAAATAATAACAATAAAATTTTAATTTTAGAAAATTTTCCAGCAAATTTTTTTTTTAATTATTTCCCTCAATTATGCATTTTTGTATTTTAACGATATATTGTAAACAATTTTAAGTAATATTTTATGGCTTTATTATCAAGCTAATTTTTGTTAAATATTTTTAAGTTGGAATGTTGAAATTTAAAGCAAATATTTAGCATTCAAATATTTGATGTAAATAAGAAGTAGGTTCAAGTTTTATTATTATGATCGAAGGTAAGAAATATGAAACTATTACACATTGCCAAAAAATTTTAATTTTAATTTAAATCAATGATTACAAAAAAAAAAAAAAAAAAAAAAAAAAAAAAAAAAAAAAGTTTTTTAAATTATCATTTCATTGATTGGTTTGTAAATTCAATTAATTATGGATTCAATCAATAATATTTTAAATGTTTACTATATTTATGATTTTTTTTAAAATTTAAATACAAATTAAATATTGTTAATTACTTTTATGTTTGAATGCTAAAATTTAATGCAAATATATTAACAAAGCAGTACAAAACATATTTAAAATATTTAAATATGTTTTGTACTGCTAATAATATTTTGTTAAACTGAAAATTTAAAAATTGTTAGCAGGGAGCATTTTAAAATTTTATTTTATTAAATTTAAATAATATTCGATAATTTTCTTTTTGCATTATTGTATTATATTTCAATCCATTGCATGAATATATTTATAATTCTAAAACAATTATACAGTTCTTTAGCAAAAAAAAAAAAAAAAAAAAAAAAATGCTTGTATGCATATTCGCGTTTGTAAGGACCGATAGATGGCGGAACCAGAGCAATAACCAACGGCCAATCAGAGCAATGGATTTGTAAATGGATCAAATGACTCGGAAAAAGTTCTCGGGCGATTTGATCCACGACCGGTCCATGGAACACATTACACTGGACGACTTTGATCCAGACCGGTCGATGAGACTGGACGCATTGTTCCACGACCAATTGGATCGATCCTGGATCGGTCGAGAGCCTGAACCCACCCATAGACGACTTTGATCCAGACCCGACCATGAGACTGGACGCATTGTTCCACGATCAATTGAATCAATCCTGGATCGCTCGAGAGCCTGAACCCGCCCCTAGAGAGAGATAAAAAGATAAATTGACCATATTCCTCCTTTGGGTTCGAGACTATAAAAAATCGGCTGTTTTTGGAAAACAATTCTCAACTCTACGGGCGGGTTCAAGCTCTCGACCCGTCCAGGATCGATCCAATTGGTCGTGGAACAATGCGTCCAGTCTCATCGACCGGTCTGGATCAAAGTCGTCCAGTGTAATGTGTTCCATCGACCGGTCGTGGATCAAATCGCCCAAGAAATTTTTCCGAGTCATTTGATCCATTTACAAATCCATTGCTATGATTGGACGTTGGTTATTGCTCTGGTTACGCCATCTATCGGTCCTTACAAACGCTAATATGCATACAAGCATTTTATTTGGTCAATAACTGTATAATTGTTTTAGAATTATAAATATATACATGCAATGGATTGAAATATACAATAATGCAAATTAAAATTTATCGAATATTATTTAAATAAAATTTTAAAATACTCCCTGCTAACAATTTATCGATCAGTTAATTTTTATGAAACATTTTTATGTTTGAATACTAAATATTTGCATTAAATTTCAACATTCAAACATAAAAATAATTAACAATATTTAAAAATCAACATTTAATTTGCATTTAAATAATAATAATATTAATAAAAAATCATAAATATATTAAACGTTTAAAATATTATTGATTCAAATCAGAATTTATTGAATTTAACAAACCAATTTAATGAAGATTTGAATCAAATGAATGATAATTTAAAAAACTTATAAAAATCTTTTTTTTTTTTTTTTTGTAATTATTGATTTAAATTTAAATTTTATAATTTTTTGCAATGCGTAATAGTTTTATGTTTCTGAACTTAGATCATAATAAAATTTGAACCTACTTCTTATTTACACCGAATATTTGAATGCTAAATATTTGTTTTAAATTTCAGCATTCCAACTTAAAAATATTTAACAAAAATTAGCTTGATAATAAATCCATAAAATAAAACTTATAATTGTTTACAGTATATCATTAAAATACAATAATACATAATTGAGGGAAGTAATTAAAAAAAAAAAAAAAAAAAAAAGAAAGAAAGAAAGAAAAATTGCTGAAAAAAATTCTAAAATTAAAATTTTATTGTTATTATTTTTTTATTTAAATAATTTTCAAAAAAGAATTATATAATTAATATTATTGTATTTCAGTGTATATGTACCCAACTATGCAGAATAAAAAATAAAAAATAATGTTATGCACCTATCTTTTTTTTATTATTCATCGTTAAATTTCATTTTTAAATAATGAATTAAATTTTTCTTTAATTAATTTAACTTTCTAATATTCTATAGCTAATTTCAAACTAAGCCTACAGATGGCAGCACTGATTTTGATCCAATAAAAGGATCGGAATCGTCCAGCCTTTGCTTTCGACCGGTCGTGGAACAAATGACTCAGGGCCCAGTTGGATCGGTCGAAGTGTTCCAGAGGCTGGACTCGCCCTACCATAGCAAAGCATTGTGGCCTACAAATTTTTATCTTGAAAATATTATTTATAAGAGTTACAGATTATATGAAATTGAAGTAAGAGTGATATAGTGATACCTTTGTTTTGTTTTTAATCCAGTTTTAGTAAGATACTTTAATATTAATCAACATATGTATTATTAAAAGTTGCCATGTGAACTGTGGCGATGTTAACAATTTTTAATGGATGTTCCATTTAACAAATTCCTTTATTAAAGTGATTGAAATTCTAATTATTTAAGCTTTGTTGTCTATATATATGTGTGTGTGTATAAAATGTTCTTATTAATCTTTTATTCATTATATATATACAGTCGGTAACAGAAGTGTCCGAACACTAGCAAAAATTCCTATGTAAAAAAAGTACACTTCATACGGTTTTGTTAAATAAATCCTTGTCGAATCCTGTTCTTAGTCAGTGTAAGAACACGATTCGATAAGGATTTATTTAACAAAACCGTATAAAGTGTACTTTTTTTACATAGGAATTTTTGCTAGTGTTCGGACACTTCTGTTACCGACTGTATGTGTGTATACATAAAATTTTCTGCAATTTTACGATATGGAATAGTCTTAACTTTATCTTTCGATTAAGTTGTTTACATTTCTCTTTTGTTCTTGTTTGAACAGATATCTGATTATTAAGTTTCACTGGAGAAATATTTAGGAAAATGTTATGCGTAACAATAAAATGGCATCTTGAATCTAATTTGTTTACAAAATATCGGCCACGTGTTCGGCAATTTTACCCACTGTGACGTCACAGGAATATTGTCCATTATAAAATAAAATAAAATTACATTAGTTTATAGAAACTAACTGCCATATTAATAAGTTTTGCATTACATTTCATTTTTATATATTTATATTTTACATTCTTCGAGTCACCCCTACCTTTTCGTTGACAAACAACTGTTTTTTCTTGCTTATATATATATACAGTGGTGGATATAATTATAAAACACCTATCTCATTCGACAAATAGTGAAATAAAAGATTCAGAGCTTAAAAATATTTTATCAAATACATCAAAAACATAAATTTATTCTGTTATCAAACGTAATTGTTTTACAGAAATGATATTTTTATAGAGTTTAATAAAAAAAAATTAAAAATACCCTGGACAAAATTATAAGATACCCTAACATTTTAATTAACCCTCTCATGCATGCATTATTTTATAATTATCAAAAAAAAATTTTTTTAGTTGCAGTTTGCCTCAAAATGAGTCAGAATAAAGGTGAGGAATTAAATTTAAAAAAAAAAATAATTTTTTAAGAAGCTACAAGCACAACCTCAAATGAGGCTTACATGCATCTAAGGGTGCATTTCTGAAAAAAAAATTATTTTTCATTGAAGTCTTCAAAGCATTCTGGGCATAAATTAACATTAAATCGACAACAAGTATATCTTGTTTTACTTTTGCAAAGTTCATTTTTACATTTTAATGCAAATTTTCCATCGGACTTCTTTGGATAGTGTTTTCCGTTATCGAATCTCAACTCGTTTGCTACATTAGACAATTTCATTTTCTTTATTGTTTATACAGTGGAATCAGAATTGCTACTGGATGGTCTACCCTATTTCTTTGCCATCAATGAGCTTCCTGTGTATACGAGACTTGATGCAATTCTGCTTTTGAATTCCAACAAATCGTTCGTTTCTCTTCCATCTTTTCTCCAAAGTAGCCAAGCATTGACTACAGCAATGTTCAACAGGTGGTAAAATATTCTCATATACCATCGTTTATTCCTCTGGGAATGACAATAGTGCTACAAGGTAATCCATTAAATCAACACCTCCCATATGAAGGTTATACATTTTTACTGCATTTGGCGTAGCTATTTCTATCAAAGATTTAGTTGCATGAGAAAAACGTTTTGCACTCCAGCAAAAGATAAAACTGCATGCACAAGATTTTTATCGACCCATCGAGTCACAGTTATGTTTTCTTCATTAGTAGTCACACATACTGACCCCCTACCTTCTTTCAGAAGAGATTTAACATCCTTTAACTTATCATTTGTACCTAGCATTCTATTAGATCGAATTGACATACATAAATTACTTAATTAGTGATTGAATATTAATATAGTTTAGAAACATGATCTCTCAATACAGGAATCATGTTAAATATTACCAAATTAATGACATAATTAGCCATCTATGAATTACATATAAATGGAAATAAGCAAGTATTTATTATTAAGTGTACTATATAAATCACAATTGATTTAATAAACTAAGCATTAGCTCCTCCAATAAGAAAATTTCTAGCACTACTATTCATCATAGCATCAACAACCTCAAATGAGGCTTACATGCAGTCAAAGCTGTTAGCTACCATAACTGCATGATAACCTCATTTGAGGTTCTCAATAAAAATAGCTTTATTTTAGCTAATAAATTGTTAATAACTCATAAGTTTTTGTTCATTATAGTAAAAATAATGTAGAAAACAGGAAATATTTTTATTTACTTGATATTTGCAAATAAAGTGCAGAAATGGTCTTCATAAATCGGTTGTTCTGTGACTTCTAATGCTGGTACAAAATGGCTACTTTTAAGTGATCAGAATAAACTGCATAGCTAGTGTTGCCATCTTTTGCTGCATTTTACAAGCTTTCCTTGTTACCGTAGTGGAATACAGTACAATTGAGAATCCAAATTATTTGAAATACCATTTATTTCGTGGGTTTTTCCTAGTAGCCTCATATGGGGTTTCCATGCATGAGAGGGTTAAAACACCTGCTAACATTTTAATTAAAACACCTTTTTTGGTAAAGAACTGTATAATTGTTTTAGAATTATAAATATATGCATGCAATGGATTGAAATATAAAATAATGCAAATTAAAATTCCTCGAATATTATTTAAATTTAATAAAATAAAATTTTAAAATGCTCCCTGCTGACAATTTATCGATTAGTTAATTTTTATGAAATATTTTTATGTTTGAATACAAAATATTTGCATTAAATTTCAGCATTAAAACATAAAAATAATTAACAATATTTAAAAATCCAAAATAATAATATTAATAAATTTAAATAATAATAATATTAATAAAAAATCATAAATGTATTAAACATTTAAAATATTATTGATTGAAATCAGAATTAATTGAATTTAACAAACGAATTTAATGAAGATTTATAAAAATCTTTTTTTTTTTTTTTGTAATAATTGATTTAAATATAAATTTTATAATTTTTTGCAATGTGTAATAGTTTTATATTTCTTACCTTAGATCATAATAAAAGCACCTACTTCTTATTTACATCAAATATTTGAATGCTAATTATTTGTTTTAAATTTCAGCATTCAAACTTAAAAATATTTAAAAAAAATTAGCTTGATAATAAATCCACAAAATAAAACTTAAAATTGTTTACAGTATATCATTAAAATACAATAATGCATAACTGAGGGAAATAATAAAAATTTTTTTTTGCTGGAAAAATTTCTAAAATTAAAATTTTATTGTTATTATTTTTTTGTTTAAATAATTTTCAAAAAAGAATTATATAATTAATATTATTTTATTTCAGTGTATATGTACACAACTATGCAGAATACAAAAAAAAAAAAAAAAAAAAAATGGTTATGCACCTATTTTTTTTTTATTATTCATCGTTAAATTACATTTTTAAATAATGAATTAAATTTTTCTTTAATTAATTTAACGTTATAATATTCTATAGCTAATTTCAAACTAAGCCTATAGATGGCAGCAGTGGATCCAATAAACATAGATATAGTAATATACATAGATCTATCATCCCCATGTTAACGTGCAAAGATTTTTGATGCCGAAAAAGTTTTTGGCATCAGTCATGATGAGAGAGTACAAAACTCGAAATCAACAATGGAATAGAATGTTGATATCATAGATATAGTAATAAGACATGGTTGATATATATTGAAAATGCCGAAGTACTGCGCGGCATTTAATTGTAGAAATAAATTTATGAAAGGAAGTGGAATAAGTTTTCATAAGTAAGTTAAATTTAACTAATTTATGAAAAATATGATTCTTTATAATCAGTTGCTTTGTTATTATTATGGTTTAAATACTGTTTTGATTTTTAATGAAATACTTTTTTTAAAATTTTAATATTTTTTAAGTTTTTATATTAGTAAGTAATATCGAATTTTCAAAATTCTTTTAAATGTAGTTAGCAATGGCAGAGGTAAAACCCGCTTGTTTTAATATATAACTAGTATTACCACAAGACTTTCTTCTCTATTTAATCCTATACCAATTTACGCAATACAGATTATTTATTAAGTTATAATTTATTAAAGATATTTTCCATGATGAATGCAGACGATTTTTATCTTAAAGCAGTATAATAATAAATGCTGGAAAAAATCATTTTTGTGCAGACATGAAAAGATATACAGTCGAATTTTGTTAACGTGAATCTCAAGGGGGATCAAAATTCTGTTCATCTTATCAGTAGTTCATGCTATCAGTAACTGATCGTCATATAACTAAAGTAATCTTCATTTTGACGGGGATTGTGGTAACAGTTCATGTTAAAATTAATTCACGTTAACGAGGTTCGACTGTATATATATATATATATATATATCTGTCTATTCTATATATATATATTATATATAACATTAAAAATAAAAGAAATCGGTAGCTTCGTTTTAAATTAATGCAGACGTATGGTTCAACCATTCGTTTTAGAAATATTGACGAGTTCTTTCTAAAATATCCACATTGAAAATTTACACAGGCTCCGGGGGAAGAGCACTTCCTTCCCAGGAGGAAAGCAATGCTCCTACATGCACACATTTTTTTTTTCAAGTTTATTACTACTATTATCAATAATTCATATAAATTTTACATTCATGCGTTAAAAATAACTCACATTATATACATTTATATGAAATTTTGTTCTATACTGTCATGTTAAGTACTTAGAAAAGGAAAAAAAATAGGATGGCAGCGCCACCTGTTGAGCGATTGATTCCCAAATCTAATCAGCACCAGTTTAGGTCAAGATCCAACTGAATACAAGTTCGGTCGAATTTCGTTCATATTAGGGGCTATAAATCGAACATATAAGCGAGACGTATTAACCCTGGACGATAGGACCCATGCCCCAGCCCGCCCGATTCCCGCTCTTCGATGTCTTTTTCTAGTCAACTTTCTCCCCTTGTTACTTCCGGTGTGAGCTTTTTTTTTTTTTTTTTTTTTTTTTTTTTACACACTTGACATTGTGAGTTTTTTTGGTTTTCTTCCCATGCTATTCCTATGGGGTTTTTAGCTTTTTTTCCCCTCTTTTCCTATATTCTAAAGTGGCGGTGAACGATGGTTAGGGTTATAAAGTGGACGATGATTATTTTAACCGTTAAATGTCTTCTGAGGAGCTACAGTGGTAAAAAGTTCTGAAACACGAACATTTGTAGTAAGGAGGATACTTGAGAGGATTTGTGCCCAGAAAAAAAAAAAAAAAAAAAAAAAAAAACACTTAACCCTAAAATTTAATCAAAATTATCACATTCACTTCCGAGTAAACCCATTTATTGTTATAAATTTCGACTGGCCGTTAAAGGGTTAACGCGATTTTTTCTGAAGATGAGGATATGTCCATTCGTTTTAGCTCTCTAAAGAAAACTTAACCCCAAACTTTTATAAAAACCATTACATTCATTTCCGAGTAAAACTAATTTCTATTATATGTTGCGACTGGCCGTTAAAGGGTTAACGCTAATTTTCCTGAAGATGAGGATATGTCCATTCCTTTTATCTCTCTAAAGAACATTTAATCCCAAACTTTTATAAAAATCGTTATATCCATTTCCGAGTAAACCTAATTTCCATTATATGTTGCGACTGGTCGTTAAAGGGTTAACGCGAATTTTCCTAAAGATGAGGATATGTCCAATCGCTTTATCTCTCTAAAGAACACTTAATCTCAAACTTTAATTAAAATCGTTATATCCGTTTCCGAGTAAACCTAATTTCTATTATATGTTGCGACTGGCCGTTAAAGGGTTAACGCAAATTTTCCTCAAGATGAGTATGTGTCCATTCGCTTTATCTCTCAAAAGAACACTTAATCCATAACTTTTATAAAAATCGTTATATCCATTTCCGAGTAAACCTAATTTCTATTATATGTTGCGACCATAGATATAGTAATATACATAGATCTATCATCCCCATGTTAACGTGCAAAGATTTTTGATGCCGAAAAAGTTTTTGGCATCAGCCATGATGAGAGAGTATAAAACTCGAAAACAACAATGGAATAGAATGTTGATATCATAGATATAGTAATAAGACATGGTTGATATATATTGAAAATGCCGAAGTACTGCGCGGCTTTTAATTGTAGAAATAAATTTATGAAAGGAAGTGGAATAAGTTTTCATAAGTAAGTTAAATTTAACTAATTTATGAAAAATATGATTCTTTATAATCAGTTGCTTTGTTATTATTATGGTTTAAATACTGTTTTGACTTTTAATGAAATACTTTTTTTTTTTAATTTTAATATTTTTTAAGTTTTTATATTAGTAATATCGAATTTTCAAAATTCTTTTAAATGTAGTTAGCAGTGGCAGAGGTAAAACCCGCTTGTTTTAATATATTATAACTAGTATCCGCGTTTGTAATGATCGATAGATGGCGCTCTCTGAACACTGCAGTTGTTAGTAAATATAACAGCCACGTGTAATTATTATTCTTTCTCCGCCATTTCATCATGGAAAGTCGATTGCATAATATGAGGATATGCAGTGGTGTGATAATTTCACCTTAGCCCACCAGAGGGCGAGCATTTCATTACAATCGCGGATTACCACAAGACTTTCTTCTCTATTTAATCCTATACCAATTTACGCAATACAAATCATTTATTAAGTTATAATTTATTAAAGATATTTTCCATGATGAATGCAGACGATTTTTTTCTTAAAGCAGTATAATAATAAATGCTGAAAAAAATCATTTTTGTGCAGACATGAAAAGATATACAGTCGAATTTTGTTAACGTGAATCTCAAGGGGGATCAAAAATCTGTCCATCTTATCAGTAGTTCATGCTATCAGTAACTGATCGTCATATAACTAAAGTAAAAAAAAAAAGGAAGAAGGAGAAAAGAAAAAGAAAAGAGAGAAAGAAAAATGAGTATCTGGAGTTTTTTCATTCATCTTTAGTACATAAATTATTCATAAATTTTATTTGCTAAATTATCTGTGTGTATTCCCGTGTATATTCAGTCGGGGAAAGACATTCACAAGAGAGTAAAATGGCCGTCTTTTCCCGAAAAAAAAAGGCATCACTTTTTCGGCCTCGCTGATCAATCTATGTCTTATTACTATATCTATGGTTGCGACAGGCCGTTAAAGGGTTAACACACATTTTTCTGAAGATGAGGATATGTCCAAACGTTCTAGTTCTTAAAAAATTAAAAAAAAAAGACACTTAACTCCAAACTTTAAACAAAATCGTTATATCCATTTCTGATTAAACTCAATTTCTACTACATGTTGCGATTGGCAGTTAAAGGGTTAACACTAATTTTCTTGATGCTAAGGATGTTCCAATTGTTTTAGGTCTCTAAAAAGCACTTATCCCAAACTTTTATTAATATCTTTATAACCATTTCCGAGTAAACATAAATTTCTACTCTATACAGTCGGTAACAAAAGTGTCCGACTGCATTGCGATTGGCAATTAAAGGGTTAACTCTAATATCTCAAAAGATGAGGATAAGTCCAATAGTTTTTTCGACCATAAAAACTTTTAACCAAACAGAAATGGTAGACAGAAACGATAAATTTCTTTAAATGTCGTTATTCCATACAAAAAAAAAAAAAAAAAAAGGAAGAAGAAAAAAAGAAAAAGAAAAGAAGAAGAAAAGAGAGAAAGAAAAATGAGTATCTGGAGTTTTTCCATTCATCTTTAGTATATAAATTATTCATAAATTTTATTTGCTAAATTATCTGTGTGTATTCCCGTGTATATTCAGTCGGGGAAAGACATCCACAAGAGAGTAAAATGGCCGTATTTCCCGAAAAAAAAAGGCATCACTTTTTCGGCCTCGCTGATCAATCTATGTCTTATTACTATATCTATGCCAATAAAAGGATCGGAGTCGTCCAGCCTCTGCTTTCGACCGGTCGTGGATCAAATGACTCAGGGCCCAGTTGGATCGGTCGAAGTGTTCCAGAGGCTGGACTCGCCCGAGGTCAATGGTCTTTTTTTTTGCAATCTGGTATGGCAACAGGCAGGCAACACCGATTTTCATTCTTTTCGTTTTCATTCTTTTGTCTTTCATCCTTTCATTTTCATCTCATCCGTCGTTCCATAATTTTATTGTTCTTTTAACTTCGGTTTACTAGTCATTTTATATTTGTTAATTTCAGTAAGTAATACCTTTCCTTAGTAGTTTTTTTTAAATGGCTGTAGAGAATTTATCATTTTTTAAGCATTTTTAGTTATTTTATATTTTATTCTTTGTGTGCCGCCAAATGCATTTTCTAAGTCGATATTTTTCATTCTGTCGTAAATTTTACAAAATAATTACTTATTTCGTATTGTGTGTAGTATGTAGTGTAGCTTATTGTATTTTATAAATATTTTGATATTTTATTACGTACAATTGCCATTCATGTTCTTGGTCTTCAGTTTTTTTTTTTTTTTTTTTTTTTTTTTTTGTCTTTACAGTTTTTAATTTTAAGTAATAAATTTTTCATATGTGTATTCATTATAATATTCCAGAATTAAAACTGAAGCTTTTGCTTTGAATAACACGTTGGTTTTGAAATTCCTAACTTCGAATGTTTAAAATCCTGGCAATGCTTAAATATTCATTTGGAATAATGTAGCTTAAATATTCATATTTAAGGTCGTTTTATCTACGTATAAGCTAAGCATTATTGTTACAAAATATTGCCTCAAAAAAAAATATTGATATTTTGAAACCTGCAAAGTCATTCCGGCTTAGATGTAAAAAACAAAATGGCGCAAATTGAGAACATGAAGCTCTGTCCAGCAGACAAAAGAATTATAATTTGATATTTCTTTAACCCTTACTACAATCAGCTACATTATTCCATATATTTTTTAATTTTATAATATTTCCATCTTCCTCTCACCCCCCCCCCCTTTTTTTTTTTTTTTTTTTTTACAACTTAAAGAATCATTTAATTTGATATAGTCATTGCTTTGAAGTCGAACTCCATAACAAAGTAGAAATGTTATATAGTATTAAGGCGCTTATTTAGTATATATATATATAATTTTTTAAATGAAGACTCTTTCTGTCTGTTTGCGCGATATAGTTTTAAATTTCGCGCGTAACCGTCGTACTATTACAGTCTGTGAACCATATTGTAAATGTCAATATTCATTTTAAACTTTTAAAAAAAATAGTAATTAAATACACACGAAAAATTAACTTTTAAATCTCAAACACGCATTAAAAATAAGAACAGAAGAAAAAAAATCCGCATTACGATAAAAGCACACGAACTGCCGGCACAAAAAGAAAAAAAAATTTCTAAGACGAAGTTCCGTTCCGCTACAAAAAGGATACTATTAAAATGTGTCGTTACACTGAATCGCATCACAGCGTCATGAATGGCCAATGGGTGCCCTATAGTAGAGCTTAGCCAACTTCACGAGAATCCGAACTTATGAAAAATTATATATTTCCAGCGCTTCTAATTTTTTACTCCCCCCCCCCTTTTTTTTTTCTTATTTCCATCCAGCAATCTGCGATTATTGCCCTGTGAGAACCATCTGTTTCCTCAGTGTTCTAACCAACGTTGCACGGAAGCCTCTAGATTCTAAATCTTTCTCCATCATCCTCAATATAAATATTAATATTCATTTTAAGCTTGCTTTATGACATTCTATAACACATAAAGGAATAGAATTATTCAATATTTCTCACTCATGTAATTATTATTTTTAAATTCCCCCCTCCTTTTTTTCCTCTCTGATAATTGGCGTTCACTCTGAGGAAGCATTTTTGTTTCAGAATATTTCTCCATGCACAATATAAATGTCAATATTTATTTTAAATTTGCTTTATGATATTCCAAAACCTATAAAGAAGTAGAATCTCTTAATTCTCAGTCGTGAAATATTTTTTTCCCCACTCCCTCTTTTCTCATTTCTTGCCACCAATCAACGATTAAACATTCTGAGTTGTTTCAACTTTCTCAGTTTATAAGTTCTTGAATCAGTAAATTGATAATGCACAATTTGTTGAATCAATTAAGTTTAAAATGGTGTGTTGAGTCATTCCGTGTCAAATCAACACAAAAAAGTGGTGTCTTTAACCTGACCCTCCCCCCTCGGATATTTATGAAATTGGGCTCATTTGTCTTACAGAGAAATGATTGTATACCAATTAAGTCCGTATCACTTTTAGTTTTTGATATACAGGGCTGTAAAAGTGGAAATTTTCAAAATTCTTGTGTTACAAATGACCTTGTATCTTGTTCCCTAATTGTGTCAGAGAAATAAAATTGATATCGTTAGAAAGCTTTCAGTACATGCTTTCAAATGATATGACTTGCAAATATTGACATTTTTCATTTCAAGGTCAAACAATTTGACCTTCAATATCTCAAAAAAAAATTCTAACTTTGCAAAAGATTAAAAAAAAAAAAAAAAAAATTCCGCGCAAAATTTCTGCAAGATAGGAAAATTTTCCACGTATGGCATGCGTGCGTCTCTATTCTACAGCCCTGATTTCAGCATGGCACGGCTATGGGATACTGAGTTGTAAATTAAAATGCAATCCTCCATGAGTATTTCCATACTAACCTAATAACCTAAGTTTTATAAGATAATGGGTGTCCCATGATGAAACTTAGTCGGTAACAAGTGTCCGAACACTAGCAAAAAAAGTACATTTCATACAGTTTTGTTAAATAAATCCTTGTTGAATCCTGTTTTTAGTCAGTGTATTGTAAGAAAAGGATTCGATAAGGATTTATTTAACAAAACCGTATGAAGTGTACTTTTTTTACATAGGAATTTTTGCTAGTGTTCGGACATTTTTGTTATCGACTGTACAATGATTATCTATAATAATAAAAGATGTCTGTCTGTGCATGTATACATTCAGCTCCTACAGAACGTAGAAGTACAAAATTTGACATACGGGTGCTCAGAAGCTTTCCTGAGTGCATAGTGCAAAAATAATTTAAAAATTTTAATTAGAACCGGAGATATTAATTAAAATGTCTAATCAAAAAAAGATTCAAAAAGCTAGGCGACTGTAATTTTTCCCCTGAACTGCGTTCCTCAAAAGAAAAAGCAGAGAAAATTTTGCAGGTTTTTATAAAGCCATCCCAGCTTAATTGTTCCAGATATTGAAAATATGCCTGTACCACAAGAAAGAGCATTTATTACCTATTCTTACGGTACAAATTTTTTTGAAAAATACGAATTTTTTATATTTAAAAAAAGTAAAGGGTCCAAAATTTCTTTTTCTCAATCGTCTTTTTTAAAATGCCCTGGATGAAAGAGCAATAGTCCCATTTCTTAACAACTGGTATATTTTGAAAGGGCATTTAATCCTCTTTCGAACCGTATAAATTTTTTTTACAAAATATGGATTAGCAATCTATATTTTTAGATCTTACGAAACATAGATTTTTTTTCACAACATTTTTAGAACTCAATCTTTTAGTGATAAATCTTTTTTTTTTTTTTTAATATAGATCTTGATAAGACAAATCGGATCTCAAAAGATTGCGAGTGTATTTCAGAAACTGAATCGGTTATAAATTTTTTTATTTTCTGCATCCATGTACTTTTTCATAAGATTCTGAATTGCATTTGTGGGTCGAGCAATACTTGGTATATTGGTTACCATGGAAACTCTTTTAATTTCACAGACAGTATTTTGAAAGTGGTGCGATAGAAAATATCTTTTACTGATTGAGGTCATACTTTTTTTGACTGAGACAGGCATGAGAATTTTCCGCGGATCCGCGATTTTCCGCTTTTTTGTGATTTTTGTTAATTTTGAGATTTTTTTATTTTGTTAAAATCAAACTCCAATAACGATCAGTGTTCAAACGCTCCACGAAAAACTTCAGATTCTCAATCTTTTTCCATCCAAAATATAAATGTCAATATTCATTTTAACCATCGCCAATCAAACATTTTGCGGGAAGCCTGTTATTTTTAAATATTTATCCATCCACAACAAAAATGTCAATATTAATTTTAAACTTACTTTATGATATTCTAGAACCCATAAAGAATTGTTTAATATTTCTCACTCGTAAACTACTTTTTACCTCCCCTTTCCCATTTTCCATCACCAATCAATGATTAAATGTTGATTGCTAGCTCTGTTTTTTTTTAACACATGTTCTACTGTGCTGATGTTATTCTTTTAGTTTAATTTGTCACTTTTAAAATATTTTGTATAGTTCTTTCCTGTGAGCATTATTTTTTCATTTGAAATAAATTTTATGAACACATTTGTATAGTTTTCCCTGCACGCGTTATTTTTTCATTTGAAATTAATTTTATGGACATGAGTGTTTCCTCTTTTTTTAATTTTCTGCACTCTCATGCCTGCTGAGATTAAAAATTGCGAATTTGAAAATTCTTCAATTTTCCTTTGTCTCACACAAAACTTACTATACAGCAATCGCATCACAAGACAAATTTGCAGTTCAAATTTCATAGATTTCTGTCAATAAACAAAAAATTGGTGCTGTAATATTTTAAAATTTCAAGTTATAATTATGACTAAATAATTTTTAATACATTATTCAAAAGACATTTTAAAGTACTTTTATATTATCGAAAGTGGGATTCGATATTTTACCCGATTTACACGTTTTAAGGTCTCCTGTTTAGTTTTTTTTTTTTTTTTTAAATCTCAGCTACTAATTAAAATATTTTCATAAGTAATACATTATTTGAAAGGTTTGTTGATTTAGAATTGAACAGTATATTACAGAAATTTCTGCCGCCATATGGTGCTGTAATATTTTAAATTTTCAACATTACAAATTTTAATTATCATTAAATTATTAATTTTTAATGTATCATTCAAAAGATATTTTAAAGTAATTTTATATTATCGAAATTGGAATTAAAGATTTCCCCTGATTTATGTTTTAAGGTGTCCTCTGATATTAAAATAATTTCATAAATAATACATCATTTGAAAGCTTTGTTGATTTGGAATTGAACAGCAGATTACAGAAATTTCTACTGCCAGATGGCACTGTAATATTTTAAAATTTCAAATTCTAATGAGCAAGGAAGGTGTTGTAAGTTCCAAAACGGGGATAAGGTGCCACTGATCGGGACTTTGCTAGAGTCAGAAATTCAGGGGTTAATACAGGTCGAGTTTACTACCTTTTATGGGTACCTTCACAAAAATCAATCTGGCAAAAAAGGTATTTTCACAAAAATCAATCTGGCAAAAAAGGTATCTTCACAAAAATCAATCTGGCAAAAAAGGTACCTTCACAAAAATCATTCAGCTAAAATTGGTACCTTCACAAAAATCTTAGTCATCCCAGCAAAATCTGTCATCTTAAATGAGCACATTTTCAAAGAAGAGTAACTTATTTGTGCATTCCTGTTGATGCAATTCACAAAGCAAGAAACATACACAATGTTGGTTTTAATCTACACACAAGTGTTTTCTACGGGTGAGAAATGGTGTAGCATAAGTAAACAAAACGATCCTCGCATGTATCTGTACAGACACGCTTTGGAGTTGTGGCCATAATGTACTGTTTGCTGATTCGTCAGGTGGTTTGACGCTTTGATGACTGTATGGTGATGTGTGTATCCTCCCTTGTACAATTCATGTGTAGTGCAGTGATAATAGCACAAATAAAAACAACTTGTACTTACATTCTCTCTACTGAACTGTTTACTTCAGAGAGAAATGGGTTTTGATTCCTGTTCTGCTATAAGCCTCACACCAACTGTTAAGCGTTATTTTTATTTTACTTAGTTTAAACTTCCCCCCCACACACACACACAGAACAAGAGTGTGCTGCAATTTTTCACAAAAATAGGTATTAATTTTGAAATCCTGGATTGGCCCCTGAAATTTGAAAGATCATAAAATGGTGAGTGAACAGGCTGTTTCAGATATTGAAACGGGAAGAGGGTGCCACATGTGCTACCGAGTGGGAATTTACTGCAATTAAATTTTTCAATAAAGAAAGCTATTTTCACTATGTCGATAAGCTGTTATAAGACAACCTGAAACAGGAAAAAAACACTGCAGACGCCACTGAGTGGGAGTTTTGTGTAGTCGGATTTTTCAAGGATCTCGAACCAGCTGGTCACAGAAGGTGGCTAGTAGATAATAAATGCAAGAATACCATATAAAATTAAATATTTATTTATTAAGTACTTACATTTTTATTATTAAACAATTATATTTTTAAAAGAAAATTAAATGTGTCAAAGGTCAAAATTTTTTACCTTAAAATTAAAAATATATACATGTGATATATCATTTAGAAGCCTATGTTAGCATCTTGAGGTAACCAGAATACAATTTGATTATTTTTAGAAAATGTCTGTGTAACAGCTCTAGTTCAAGAGTTAATGTACAGAATTTCATATAAATTTATTCATAGTTGCATATTAACAAAAAAAAGTGCCCATCAACTTTTGGTGCAAATTACTCAATAGGTGGCATTGCTATACTGTGATTTCTCCCGTTTAAAGGAAGACTGTATCTCAACTTCTGCTGTATATAATTTAGACTAAGCATGTCACAGGGCTATTATGAAACATTTTTAATTTCTGTGTATCAGCCAACAGGGTAATGCTGCAATTTTCCCATGAATGGAGAAGTTGTATATCGGATTCATTTGTGTATAGTTGCACAGAATTTGGTATGTGAGAGGGCCATTTTTATGAAACAATGTTGATTCAATTCTGATGCTTGATGCATATTGGTCGACAGGTGGCTATACTGTGCTGCAATTTACTGTATGAATAGGAAGGCTAAATCTCAATGTTTATAACATTTAACTGCACTTAACTTGATATACAAGATAAATAATATGAGTGAAAGCTGGCTTAATTTCGGTGTATATTGACAAACAGATGTCGCAGCTGCCACTCACCTTCTGTGATTCTCCACATGGCTACATCTCAAAATCTTTTGATTAAAATTGCACTAAACTTCACATCTAAAATCTTTATTGTGAGAAGCTGCGATTGTTTCGTCTGTGCATGTTAAACAGCATATAGCGTTGTATAGAGTGATGTAGAAGAAAGTTTTGGGATGGCTATAACATACTAGTATGAAGCTTTTAGTCTTTTTTTCCTTCTTTTTTTTTTTTCTTATGAATATCTCAAAAGAAAATATTGGATTCATAAAAATCTTCAACTTTTGGTTTTCGATGGATTTATACATTTTGAGAGGTTCAGAACCTGGTTTGATCAATTTAAAAGAAATATGTGTCTGTGTGCGTATTCTGTTCAACTGTACCTCTGGAATTACTGTGTAGAATTATATATAAGTTTATGTTGTTGCACCATGACATAAATCAGTGCCTATCGACTTTTGGTGTAAATGGTTCAACATGTGGCACTGTCATACTGCGATTTCTATAGCTTAAAGGAAGACTATAACAGGAACTACTGCAGAGAATTTCATATACATATGTACATGCACCTTGGCATATATTAGTGCCTATCAACTTTTGGGGCCAGTTATTCATCAGGTGGTACTGTTATCAGGGGTCCCAGTGTTCCTATATTTTTAAGATCATTTTATTATGCTCTAACCACAATCTTCAAAAAGAAAATTTTCTTCTAGGTTTTGGTGCTATTTTGTCATGAAAACCTTCTTAAAAATTTTCTTTTTGAAAATTGTGGTGAGTGTAATAAAATGATCGTAAAAATATAGGTACGCTGGGACCCCCTGTGTTATACAGTGTTTTTCTATATCTTATGTTCTGTTGCGTATAATTAGTACATGAGACTTTGTTGGAAGGGCATTGTGAGAATTATGCTAATTCAATTTGTGCATGTTGGCTGATAGGTGGCACTGCTATATATAGAAATTTCTCTCAAAATGGAAAGGATATATTTCAGATTTATTGTGTATAATTGCACAAAACTTGGTATGTGAGAGAGCCAGCCATTATAAAACCCTATTGTGATTAGGGATGAAACGGATATCCGGTAACTATCCGGTATCCGGCCTATCCGGCGGGGTACCGGATATCAGCACACCGGATACGGATATCCGGCAATTTCAAGCCGGATATCCGAAGGAGAAAATTTAAGCTTAAACTCCCATCAGATGAAAATTTTGCGATAATTTTTTTATTTTTTTAGATCAGTTGTAGCTTGTAAAGGATTTTTTTTTTTTTTTTTTTAAGTTGGCTTCTGTGAAAATCGATTTTGGACTCATTAGCAAACAAATTTAGCCAAAAGTAGCTTCAGGTCTAAGAAATATAGAAGCCCTATTTTAATTTTGTACAGAGTTAGCTAGGTTTTTCTTCCAGAGTGATCTATAACATTCTCCCTAATCTTCCCCATAACAATAAAAAGAGCTGTTCATTGTTGTTCCCGAACAAATGATATTTATTCTCTGCAGCTGCAGCGTATATATAACTCTGTTTTCATGTCTTTTGCTAATATGTTGTTAGATTGTTCAGTAATATTGTTAGCCTTGGATGTTAAAGTTGTTAGATTGTTTCGAGAATGTGTCAAATAATGTGCATTTATTGACTAGAACCTGTTTATTTACAATCCAGTTTTCCATACACAATAAAGTTGTTGTTTTTGTGACCATATATTTATACTAGCAGAAACCTGGCATTACTTGTGCCATATATCTATTAGATTTGGATTTTTTAAAAAAACCCTCCAATTTATATAAATTTGCATTTTTAATGGAATATCTTACTAAAGCACCTGAATTTAGAATTCCCTGTTGCGTTGCATAGATATATCCCAAAAAATTAAAATTACTTCAAATAAAAGTAGGTACATATTCAAATTTTCAGAAAGTCTGTACTTTCACTTTCATATTGTTTATAGAAAAAAAATTCAGTTATTTAAATTTTTTGATTTTGTAATGCAGAAAAACTTCACTTACTTAAAGAATTTTAATAACTAATGTAAAATTTTCTTTCGTGTCTGTACAGAATGTAAAAATATAAAATAAGTAAAAAGTATAAATTCATTTTGAATTATTACTTTCTTCTATATTAAATAGAAGGAAGTATTGGATTCATGAAAATGTTCAACTTCCAGTTTTCGGTGGATTTACGCATTTTGAGGGAACCAAAACACAATGTGACCATTTTTGGAAAATGTCTATCTGACAAAAATTTTGGGCAGTTCAAGCGTTAATGCACAAAATTTCATATAAATTTATACATAGTTGCATCTTACCAAAGAAAAAAAAAGTGCCCATCAACTTTCGGTGCAAATCACTCAACAGATGGCGCTGCTATACTGTGATTTCTCCCATTTAAAGGAAGACTATATCTCAGCTTATACTGTGTATAATTAAAAAAAAATAAACTAAGTGTGTCACAGGGAGGGCTATTATGAAACATGTTCATTCAATTTCTGTACATAACGGCCAATAGATGATGATGATGCTATCCTGCAATTTTCCCGTGAATGGGGAAGTTATATCTCAGATTTATTCGTGTATAATTGCTAAAAATTTAGTATGGGAAATGGTCATTTTTATAAAACATCATGCTGATTCAATTTTGGTGCATATTGGTCGATAGGTGGCTATATTATGTTGCAATTTACTCTATGAATAGGAAGGCTAAATCTCAACATCTATAAAATTTAAGAGATAAACAAGATAAAAATAATATGAGAATAAAAGTTGGCGTAATTTGGGTGTACATCGACCAACAGGTGGAGCAGCTGTTTCTCACCTTCTGTGATTCTCCACATGGCTACGTCTCAAAATTTTTTGATTAAAATTGCACTAAACTCAATATCTACAATCGTTATTGTAAGCAGCTATGATTGTTTCTTCTGCATGTTAAACAGCATGTAGCGTTGTTATATAGAGAGATATAGAAGAAAGTTTTGTGATGGCCATAACATACTAGTTTGAAGCTTTTAGTTTATTTATTTATTTTATGTTTTCTTATAAATGTCTCAAAAGAAAGTATTGGATACATAAAAATTTTCAACTTCTGGTTTTTGATGGATTTACACATTTTAAGAAGTCCAGAACCTGGTTTGACCAATTTTTTAAAAAAATGTCTGTGTGTGTGTGTGTGTGTGTGTGTGACAAAAATTCTGTTCAACTGTACCTCCGGAACTACTGCGTACTACAATTACATATAAATTTATGTGTAGTTGCACCATGATATAAATCAGTGCCTACCAACTTTTGGTGCAAATGGCTCAACAGGTGGTGCTGCCATACTGCAATTTCTGCAACTTAGAGGAAGGCTATATTTCAGAAACTACTGCACAGCATTTCATATAAATATATATGTACATGTAACTTGGCATATATTAGTGCCTATCAAATTTTGGTGCCAATCGCTCTACAGGTGGTGCTGTTATACAGTGCTTTCTGCAATTTAGGGAAGGCTATATTTTAGGTTCTATTTCATGTAACTACACAAAACTTCATGTTGGAAAGGCATTATGAGAAATTATGCTAGTTCAGTTTGGATGCATGTTGGCTAGTAGGTGGCTCTGCAATACAGAAATTTCCCCCCAAAAGGGGAAGGCTATATCTCTTATTCTATTGTGTATAATTGCATAGAACTTGGTATGTGTGAGAGAACCAGCCATTGTGAAACACTATTGCAATTTATTTTAGGTGTATATCGGCCAACAGGTGGCAATACTGCACTACAATTTACCCAATGAATAGGTTAAGTTAATCCCAACATATATGACATATGTGCATGAAACTTGATATATAAGACAACCATTATGAAAGCAAATGTTAACCTTATTTATGTGTATATCAGCCGACAGGTGAAGCTTCTATTATGATTTTTCACAATCGTGTATCTCAGCATCTGTTGATTAAAATTGCATAAACTCCTTTTGTACAATATTTATTGTGAGAAGCTGTGGTTAAACTTTTGTACAACGTAAACAGTAAGTGGCACTGGTATATAGAATGATATAACAGAAAGTTTTGTGATGGCCACAACATATTAGTTTTCATGTGAAAATAACCCTTCACCTGTGATTATATTAGTAAAATATTTTATTTCATTTTTTTAATAATAGTATTGTGTAAATAATAAATTTTAATTTTATAATTCTGAACAAAACCTATATTTTTGTGATAGTGCTTTCCACCAAAAATTGCAAGTGTAGGAGGAATGAGTATGTTAGGCCTAAAATTTTATTCTTCATGGCAATATTGCACAAATAGAATATTAAATAAATATGTTTAAAAAAATTATATTTAAAATGTTTTTTTAAAAGAATAGTATATGAAATATGTTTATATTTTATTGTTTTAAAATAAAGAAAAGAAATATACAACACAACAAAAAACAAAACTAATGCCGGATATCCAACGGATATCTGTATCCGGCAGGCAGAAGAGCTCCGGATATCCGGTATCCGGCAAAATCACTATCCGTTTCATCCCTAATTGTGATTTATTTTGGGTGTATATATCGGTAACAGGCAATACTGCAATGCAATTTAACCCCATACAGTAAGTCTAAACTTCTATGACATAAGTGCATGAAACTTGATACAAACGTGGATTATTATAAAAATGAATGTAGACCTTATTTAGGTGTATCAGCCAACAGGAGGAACTTCTATTATTTTTCACAAGCCTATATCTCGGCATCTGTTGATTTAAACTGCACCAAACTCCATATTTAAAATATTGTGTGAAGCCATAATTAAACTTTTGTACAATTTAAACAATAAGTGGCATTGTTATAGAATGATTAAAAGAAAGTTATACGATGGCCACAACATATTAGTTTTCCTATGAAAATAACCCTTCAACTCTGATTATATTAGTAAAATATTTTGTTACATTTTTAAATTTCAGTTTTATAATTCTGAACAAAACCTATCTTTTTGTGACAATGCTTTTCCAGGACTCGCACTAAAAAAGAAAAGAGAGTGGAATTCTCCCACTCTAACAGAAAAATTAAGTGGGATTTTCAAAATTTAAATGAGATCTTTGAAATTTAAGTCAGTAATTACATTTTGCCAAAAAAAAAAAAAAAAAAAAAATTCAAGATATAAGCAAATTTTTTTATGTATGTGCATTAATCATTCATATAAAAGTAGCAGTATATAATTATTAGTTTCAAACGTGTATAAAACCAACTGAGTATTAATTTTCTTAAATTGATTTGGAAAAAAATTTCAGACAAGAAAAATCTATTCTTCATTTCCCCCATGTTTACAAATCTGGTATAGATACAACACATAAAGATTTAATTTGAGAAAAAATAGATTCATTAAGTTCAGCTGCTTTGTTTCTAGAATTGATCACTATCTGGAGATGGGGAAAGAGGGGGATAAAAAAATTACATAATAAGAAATATTAAACTCTTTCAGTTCTACTTCTAGAATATAATTTGTTTCAAATGGTTAAAGATTGGGAAACAAGACTTCTGCAGAACATTTTGATTGCTGATTGCTAGATGGAGATAAAGGGGGAGGTGGGCAATAAAATATATGAGCAAGAAATATTTAACAATTCCATTTAGTGGCGTCACCAGAAAAATGTTCAGGACGGGGCAAACTGAAATTCGCAGTTTCAGCATGTTTAAAAATTCAGTTAGATTTAAATAGTTGACTGGTTGATTGAGGTGATTAAGTAAGCCAGTGTATAAGCATAAGCATTTACTGCAACAAATCTTTATGCATGTAATTTAAGCTAAAACTTGTTATTTATAAAATTATACTCTAAAACAACACTAATCCTAAAAACTTACTATAAAGTCAATTTTAAAATCTGTTTGCAGGGAAAGGTTAGAGACAACCTATAAATGCATGTTGGGTCGGTTTAACTCTAATTGGACATAGTTTTAAAGCTTCAATTGTAATTTTTTTAAATTCTTTACTTATTAGAATTTTACAGGAGGGGCAAGTTCCCCTATATGCCGACGCCCATGATTCCATTTCTTTACAGGTTCTGGAATCTCATAAAGCAAGTTTAAAATGGATGTTGAAATTTATGTTGTGGATGGAGAGAGACTGGGAATCGGAAGCTTTTGTAGAACATTTAATTGCCTATTTTATTTATTTTTTACGAACGATATCTGCAACTTTTTTAAAATAGGAAAAAATATTTGCAGGGTCCTGCAAATTAGATTTAAGTTAAAAAAAAAAAAAAAAAAAAAATCAGATGAAAGAGCAAGAAATTTTGTACTTTTTTGTTAATAAACAGCAGGAAAAGCATGCATGTGTAAAAGTGGGAATTTTTTTTTTTTTTTTTTTATACTGTGCAATTTTTGCGATCCCGCACTCTAGTGCAAATCCTGTTTTCACCACAAACTGCAAGTGTAGGAATGATTATGTTAAACTTAAACTATTTTATTATGTACAACTAGCAGGCTATGTCTGCTTTGATGGCCATATATTTAAATGAATTTTCAAAAGAATTGAATCACTATGTTTTATAAGTTAAAACTAGAAAAAAATCTGGAGTGCCCCGCAGTTGACTTTCCCCAACATTAAACAGTTAACTGTTGCATAAATAAAGTAACACAAGTCGTTAAATAAAACTGAAAATTATAATAGGTTTGAATATTTATCTCCATTGTTTAATTTTACATTATTGCAATTGCACTTCAAATAATTTGAGCCCTTGCATCATAATGATAAAGAATATTTAGTTGTGTCCCTGTAAAAACTTTAAGAGCTAGATTAACCATAATGTATACACCAGTGTTTCAGCTACGGTAGCATTTTTTGTGAAATGCTAAGAGATTTATCCAAAATGGGAAAATGAAATAACATGTTTTAGCTTTTTTGCTAAAACATCTTACTAAACACAGATTGAGAAAATAAAAACAAAACTTCAGCGAAAATATTATAACAAATCTTTCATGGGGGAAAAAATTGCAACATTGATCGAGAAAAATCCATCGGTTCATGCATATAAAGGTGCTATCAGACGGAAGACAATATATTCTAAAATATAAGCTATTGCTGCTCAAAAGTGACCAAACGACTTCAGTGGGGTTGTTTTTAAGCATAAACGGAAGAACGAAATCCAGAAATGTAAACAACGGACCCAACATTTGGCTATTATTCTTCCCCAAGGATGTTTAAAAGGGAAAAGAATAGAGGGTGTTCTGTAATCGCGATCCTCTGGTTGGAGGATTTCGTTCTAAAAACTACTGTATGTGCTTTAAACAGTCGAAAATGCGTGATTGACGAACATACGTTCTGCAGTTTGTATCAAACGGCATATTTGGATCGTTTCCCGCATGAAAAACCTGTTTGAGGTATTTTGTGCTAAAAACTATCGTATGGTTCTTCGTTTGATAGTGGCTTAAGGAAAATCAAATGCTGAACTACGCATAAGAATCACATACAGGAAATCAATTTGTAAAAAAAAAACATGAGGCATTTGTAAAGTGCTCTAATATGAAAGAAAGAAAAATTATAAATTGTAGTAAACCAAAAAGCTTTGAATAGTAATAAACCAATTTCACTTACTTTTTTTTTTGTGTGTGTGTTATGTTTTTATTTTTAGATACAGACAGTATAAGCTTAACACATTCATGCCGGCGCATTCTTCTCAAAAGTATCTGAGCACTAGCCAATAATTCCGATATAAAAAAAGTATACTGGGTAATTCCATTTTAAATCAACAAATTTTCAAAAAAGTTGTTGCATGACAATTTTTGATTTTGATGACAATTTGCATGTGCTTTCCCCATACCTTTTTGACCACAAAAATATATTTTTTTTATTTAAAAAAAAATTACCCTTTGATATGAAGGCTATTTTTGTCGTTGCCAACAGCAAAAATTAGATATTTTGATGCTTTGCTTTATGAACTATAACTTTTTTCCTATCAAAGCTATCAAACTCAACTATAGCTCATTGGAAAGCTAAAAAAAAGATCTTTTTCCATATGGTATCAATAAATTTGAGATTTAAAAACAAAGGTTATTTTTTCAAGGTCAAAGTTTGCGATGCAAAATTAATTTTTTGCCACTTTTGAAAATTAAAAAACCTATCAAGGGCTTGGAATAACAAGCCCTCTTTTTTTTCTTATATACATATATAAGGTTGCTTATTGTATTAAAAAGTTTGGCTTGTTACTCTGCCCCCTTCACAAGATACGACTCCCCCGAAGTTGCAAATTTTCTAAAAAATCCAATTTTCAATGCTAAAAAAATGCATGTGGGGGGGCAAGGTAAATTTTTTTTTTACTTGTGTGATTTTAAGTACTTCATACCATCTTTCAAACAAAAAAAAAATTACTTTGTTATTCAAAGGCGTTTGGCAGCTATAAGGTAAAGCTGGAAATTAGCGGTCGCCACTCGCCACATGGCGACTAGATTTTTAAAAGTGGCGACTAAAGAAATTGCCTTTGGTCGCCACTGCAGTAGCCACTTCTCTTCTACCCATTCTTTATAAAATATACCCCATTCCACGGCAAACTTGGATCGCGCGGCGGCTTTTTCGCGGTAAACGCGCCGCGCAAAGAATTCAGGCTGTTCTAAAATCTAACCTTGCAATTTGCAAACATATTTCGGAAGTCAATTTTAATAGTAAACACTTAAAATTCTTCTACCCATACCCATTCTTTATAGAATGTTCTTTCCAATGCAAACTTGGATCGTGCGGCGGCGTTTTCGCAGTAAACGCGCCGTGCGCCTCGAATTCAGGCTTTCTCAAATCTAACATCGCCACTTACAAACATTTTCGGAAGTCAATTTTAACAGTAAACACTGGAAATTGGCAGCTAGTCTTATTCATATACTAAAAAAACGTATGGATTTTTTCCATTTTTCTATAAAAGTATTAGATTTTGATTTTTAAAAAATGTCAAAATGAGAGTTTCGGCCGACTTTCGGGAGACAGAGACGAAAAGGAAGCTCGTGAGATAATCAATCGGCTAAAACTCCGATTGTATTACGTTCGCAGAAAAATTAAAAACGTCATTCGACGCATTTTCTTTGTTATTTTATACCACTTTCTTTTCAAACTTGGCATTTCTATCCATTCCCAACGGCCGTATCGCATTCAGTCATACGCGTGGTTTCTCGAAATTTCAATCTTTAAAACAAGCTTTATATAGTAATATAAATTTTGGATTTATTGCTTTAATATGAAGAGGTTTAAAGAAAATCCTGAATCACAAAGCAACCGTAGTGGTAGTAAACGTGGAGCTACAGATAATTCTGTAAAAATAACATCTTTTTTCGGAAAAAGGTAAGTGCGTTTTCTGTTATTATTAAAAAAAAATGTATATATGTATGTATATTTTTAGTTCTTAATCAGAAAAATGCATAATTTATTGAATATTTTATTTATTTACTACATATTATTTAATATTTGTTATTGCATATGAACTATTTTTTACTTTCTTCTATATGTAATATAGAGAAAGTATTGGATTCGCGAAAATTTTCGACCTCCGTTTTTTGACGGATCTACACGTTTTGGGGTGTCCTGAACACAAATTGATAGTTTTTAAATAATGTCTGTACAGCCACACTCTCTAAATTCAGTTAGAGAGGGGGATTATAATTGCAAATTATTAAAAATTCATTATTATTAAAGAAAAATTAATTTATAATTCATTTGTAACATGAAAAAAAAAAAGGAAAAAGAAACTTGCAAAAAAAAAAAGTATTATTAAAAAAATTTTTTTATTTACATATACTAATATATTTTCATGAATCAAAGATGTTTTTTTTTTTTCGAAAAAGTAGATGGGGCAATATAATCGGAAATTTTCTGTTATAAAATAATATAACCAAAAGAGCATTTTAAACATATGAATTTTGTATTGAATAGTATTTTCTTGCATTCATAGTATAAATTATGTAAATCTATTCCTATTTCATTTATTAAAATTTATCAGAAATGTATTATTGTGGATGAGTTTCAAAAAGTTGACTACCTTAATTATTTTCTTAATGATTTGTCGAGACTGAACATAGGAAAAATTAAAGAAAAGAAAATTTTATTTTACTTTTACTTTTATCAGCGAGTGGGCCACTAACTTTTTAAAAGTGGCCACTAAAAAAATGAAGGCTAGTGGCCAGTGGCCACCAACCAAATTTCTTAATTTCCACCTTTACTATAAGGGTCTGAATTTTCAAATAATCACACTAAAACCATCCAATTTTTTCATGTACTTTTTTTTTGGAAACATGTCATTTATTATTATTTTTTTTTATTTGATGGACTTAGATTGACCTCACAAATAAGAATATATCATATTCCTACTTTTCCTCATTTATGGTAATCTATTTGCCAGTTAAAAGCAAGAATAGACAGATAACATACATTTTAAAGAAAATTATCCTGATTTGAAAGTAGGGTTATCTAAATTTGCCGATCTTAGACCAAAATTTTGTGTGTTAGCTGGAGCATCTGGTACACATTCAGTGTGCGTTTGTTTGTACCATCAAAATGTAAAACTTATGCTATCAGCGATTAAAAGTGATCATAGCTACAAAGATCTGCTGCAGATTATGGTCTGTGATACTGAAAATGAGAATTGTATGTTTTCGGAATGTACTGCATGTCCAGGTGTGGATGCCATTTTATCACTGATTTCTCCAAGTAACAGCACCCAAATTGACTTGGAAAATGATGAATTTGAGGATTTGCAAGTTTTATATAAGCAGTGGATGTCCACAGACAGATGTGAACTGACATCATGTGTGCTACCTTTACAAGAATTCTTGGTTAAGTGTTGTGAAAAACTTGAGCATCTAAAGAGCCACCATTTCATTGCCAGTAAACAAGCAGCATTTCTAAAATCAAAGAAAGAAGATCTGGATAAGGGGGAATTTTTGATACTTGGAGATTTTTCAGAGAATTTCTCTTGTGTTGTTCAAGACGAGGTGCAGACCTATCACTGGTCAGGTGTGCAATGTACGCTTCATCCTTTTGTTGTCTACTGGGAAAAAGATGGAGAAATTCAAACTCAAAGTTTTTGCTTTGTAAGCGACTGCCTTGACCACAACACAACTACATTCTACGCCTTTCAAATGATCCTTGTTAAAAAACTGAAGGCAGATCATGCTTTAATTTCAAAATTATTCTATTTTTCAGATGGATCTGCCGCACAGTACAAAAACAGGAAAAACTTCATTAACTTGAGCCATCATGAACAAGACTTTGGGATAAAAGCAGAGTGGCATTTTTTTGCTACATCCCACGGGAAAGGCCCTTGCGATGGGATTGGAGGAACAGTGAAGAGGCTAGTGCGAAAGGCTAGTTTGCAATGACCGGTCAGTAATCAAATCTTGAATCCATTAGATGTCTTTGAATACTGCACTGAACATATTAATAGTGTAACGTTTTTCTATGTTTCCTGTGATGATGTTAATGCAGTAGGAAAAGTTCTTGAGGAAAGATATAAAACAGCACTATCATTACCCCAAACTCGGTCTTTCCACAGCTACATTCCACTCAACAGAAATATCATTCATGCCAGACGTACATCATTTTCTTTAGATTTTACAACCTTTCATGTCATCAAAGACGAACCTATCAACCTTAGATTATCCGCACCAACAACCCGACCAAAGTTGTCCGATTATGTTTGTTGCGTATATGATGGTGACTGGTGGCTAGGAGAAGTGGTGGAAATAAAGGTATTTGATGTCGAAGAAGAATACAGGATCCACTTTTTTCATCCTAAAGGACCTGGAACATCGTTTAAAAAATCAAGTCATGATAACAAAACTTGGGTTCGGTTTCCAGATATTTTGAAAATCCTGACTGCGTCAGAACTATGGTCAGCACAGGGAAGAGGTCATAATATCACACCTGTGATGAGTGAACATTTGTCAACTCTTCTCTGAGACAATAAACCACTGAACAAAAAAGTTTTGCATGTTTTGAGAGGTAAGTTAAATTCTATATACCCAGATGTTAGAAACCTTAAATTAGCTTATCAAAGTTTAAATGTGTTCTTTGACAACTCTTCTTAGTCTTTTTAGTTGTTTTCACCATTTAAAACTAACAATTAAGTAAAAAATAACTTTTCACTAACACCTAAGATTAAGAAGTATGAAAATAATTGCGTTGTTTCAGTATAATTATTTGAAAATTTAGACCCTTATAGCTGCCAAACGCCTTTGAATAACAAAGTAACTTTTTTTTTGTTTGAAAGATGGTAAGAAGTACTTAAAATCACACAAGTAAAAAAAAATCTACCTTACCCCCCACATGCATTTTTTTAGCATTGAAAATTGGATTTTTTAGAAAATTTGCAACTTTGGGGGGTCGTATCTTGTGAAGGAGGCAGAGTAACAAGCCAAACTTTTTAATACAATAAGCAACCTTATATATGTATATAAGAAAAAAAAGAGGGCTTGTTATTCCAAGCCCTTCATAGGTTTTTTAATTTTCAAAAGTGGCAAAAAATTAATTTTGCATCACAAACTTTGACCTTGAAAAAATAACATTTGTTTTTAAATCTCAAATTTATTGATACCATATGGAAAAAGATCTTTTTTTTAGCTTTCCAATGAGCTATAGTTGAGCTTGATAGCTTTTATAGAAAAAAAGTTATAGTTCATAACGCAAAGCATCAAAATATCCAATTTTCGCTGTTGGCAACGACAAAAATAGCCTACATATCGAAGGGTAAATTTTTTTTAAATAAAAAAAATATATTTTTGTGGTCTAAAAAATATGGGGAAAGCATGTGCAAATTGTCATCAAAAATGGTGTTGCACACCCCATTTGTTGATTTAAAATGGAATGACTCTACTTAAAACTGTTTTGTTCAATAAATCCTTGTTGTATCATGTTCTTAAACTAAGATCATGATATGATTCGACAAGGATTTATTTAACTAAGCAGTATTAAGTACTTTTTTTGGACAAGGATTATTGCTAGTGTTCTCGGATACTTTTGCTGTGACACGCCGGTGTGAATGTAGTTTTACATGCTATAGTGATAATTATGGTACAACTATAGTATTTTATTTTCCCTCAGCTGAATTTGGCGATTTTTCTTTGGTGCCGATTTGTACGATAACGATGTTGTTCTGGATTGTTTGGGATATAATATGGCAGCGTGCATGCTATTTATTTTGGATTTATGATTTATAGTTTAGCTTACGATTTTATCATTTATGCTATATGATTTATGATTTAACCATAATCGCCAACGAAAAATCGGCAAATCCAGCTGAGGGGAAATACTATAGTTGTTCCAGTAATAATCTAAGAAGTTTAATATTTTTCATGTCTGCAATAAATGTGTTATGCTTGTACTATATTTGAATTGATCTGGTTACAGTGGTAAGTACAATTATTCACTTTTTTGTTTTTCATTTCAAATTAAAAAAAAAAAAAAAAAACCTGTGTATAATTCTTTAAAGACCTGATTAAAAACTTTTAAGTTTAATTTACAAATGAAAATCAAACATATCGAGGCATTTAGTTAGAATAATGTGTAAGCTGATATTCATCTTTTTTACTGTTTCTGACATTTTAGCATTTTGCTAAAGCTTTTCTGATTTTAACTTTTTTGCTAAAGAAAATTTTTACTCAGCTTAAACCCTGGTATACAGATTGTGCAACTGTGAGCTATAATATGTCTGTGTATAAATTTTCAGGTCAATCAAATAATGCGTCTAGACACTATTGCAATTAGGGATGAAACGGATATCCGGTAACTATCCGGTATCCGGCCTATCCGGCTGAGTTTTAAATATCCGGCGGGGTACCGGATATCAGCACACCGGATACGGATATCCGGCAATTTCAAGCCGGATATCCGACGGATATCCGAAGGAGAAAATTTAAGCTTAAACTCCCATCAGATGAAAATTTTGCGATAATTTTTTTATTTTTTTAGATCAGTTGTAGCTTGTAAAGGATTTTTTTTTTTTTTTTTTTTAAGTTGGCTTCTGTGAAAATCGATTTTGGACTCATTAGCAAACAAATTTAGCCAAAAGTAGCTTCAGGTCTAAGAAATATAGAAGCCCTATTTTAATTTTGTACAGAGTTAGCTAGGTTTTTCTTCCAGAGTGATCTATAACATTCTCCCTAATCTTCCCCATAACAATAAAAAGAGCTGTTCATTGTTGTTCCCGAACAAATGATATTTATTCTCTGCAGCTGCAGCGTATATATAACTCTGTTTTCATGTCTTTTGCTAATATGTTGTTAGATTGTTCAGTAATATTGTTAGCCTTGGATGTTAAAGTTGTTAGATTGTTTCGAGAATGTGTCAAATAATGTGCATTTATTGACTAGAACCTGTTTATTTACAATCCAGTTTTCCATACACAATAAAGTTGTTGTTTTTGTGACCATATATTTATACTAGCAGAAACCTGGCATTACTTGTGCCATATATCTATTCGATTTGGATTTTTTAAAAAAACCCTCCAATTTATATAAATTTGCATTTTTAATGGAATATCTTACTAAAGCACCTGAATTTAGAATTCCCTGTTGCGTTGCATAGATATATCCCAAAAAACTAAAATTACTTCAAATAAAAGTACATATTCAAATTTTCAGAAAGTCTGTACTTTCACTTTCATATTGTTTATAGAAAAAAAATTCAGTTATTTAAATTTTTTGATTTTGTAATGCAGAAAAACTTCACTTACTTAAAGAATTTTAATAACTAATGTAAAATTTTCTTTCGTGTCTGTACAGAATGTAAAAATATAAAATAAGTAAAAAGTATAAATTCATTTTGAATTATTACTTTCTTCTATATTAAATAGAAGGAAGTATTGGATTCATGAAAATGTTCAACTTCCAGTTTTCGGTGGATTTACGCATTTTGAGGGAACCAAAACACAATGTGACCATTTTTGGAAAATGTCTATCTGACAAAAATTTTGGGCAGTTCAAGCGTTAATGCACAAAATTTCATATAAATTTATACATAGTTGCATCTTACCAAAGAAAAAAAAAGTGCCCATCAACTTTCGGTGCAAATCACTCAACAGATGGCGCTGCTATACTGTGATTTCTCCCATTTAAAGGAAGACTATATCTCAGCTTATACTGTGTATAATTAAAAAAAAAATAAACTAAGTGTGTCACAGGGAGGGCTATTATGAAACATGTTCATTCAATTTCTGTACATAACGGCCAATAGATGATGATGATGCTATCCTGCAATTTTCCCGTGAATGGGGAAGTTATATCTCAGATTTATTCGTGTATAATTGCTAAAAATTTAGTATGGGAAATGGTCATTTTTATAAAACATCATGCTGATTCAATTTTGGTGCATATTGGTCGATAGGTGGCTATATTATGTTGCAATTTACTCTATGAATAGGAAGGCTAAATCTCAACATCTATAAAATTTAAGAGATAAACAAGATAAAAATAATATGAGAATAAAAGTTGGCGTAATTTGGGTGTACATCGACCAACAGGTGGAGCAGCTGTTTCTCACCTTCTGTGATTCTCCATGGCTACGTCTCAAAATTTTTTGATTAAAATTGCACTAAACTCAATATCTACAATCTTTATTGTAAGCAGCTATGATTATGTTTCTTCTGCATGTTAAACAGCATGTAGCGTTGTTATATAGAGAGATATAGAAGAAAGTTTTGTGATGGCCATAACATACTAGTTTGAAGCTTTTAGTTTATTTATTTATTTTATGTTTTCTTATAAATGTCTCAAAAGAAAGTATTGGATACATAAAAATTTTCAACTTCTGGTTTTTGATGGATTTACACATTTTAAGAAGTCCAGAACCTGGTTTGACCAATTTTTTAAAAAAATGTCTGTGTGTGTGTGTGTGTGACAAAAATTCTGTTCAACTGTACCTCCGGAACTACTGCGTACTACAATTACATATAAATTTATGTGTAGTTGCACCATGATATAAATCAGTGCCTACCAACTTTTGGTGCAAATGGCTCAACAGGTGGTGCTGCCATACTGCAATTTCTGCAACTTAGAGGAAGGCTATATTTCAGAAACTACTGCACAGCATTTCATATAAATATATATGTACATGTAACTTGGCATATATTAGTGCCTATCAAATTTTGGTGCCAATCGCTCTACAGGTGGTGCTGTTATACAGTGCTTTCTGCAATTTAGGGAAGGCTATATTTTAGGTTCTATTTCATGTAACTACACAAAACTTCATGTTGGAAAGGCATTATGAGAAATTATGCTAGTTCAGTTTGGATGCATGTTGGCTAGTAGGTGGCTCTGCAATACAGAAATTTCCCCCCAAAAGGGGAAGGCTATATCTCTTATTCTATTGTGTATAATTGCATAGAACTTGGTATGTGTGAGAGAACCAGCCATTGTGAAACACTATTGCAATTTATTTTAGGTGTATATCGGCCAACAGGTGGCAATACTGCACTACAATTTACCCAATGAATAGGTTAAGTTAATCCCAACATATATGACATATGTGCATGAAACTTGATATATAAGACAACCATTATGAAAGCAAATGTTAACCTTATTTATGTGTATATCAGCCGACAGGTGAAGCTTCTATTATGATTTTTCACAATCGTGTATCTCAGCATCTGTTGATTAAAATTGCATAAACTCCTTTTGTACAATATTTATTGTGAGAAGCTGTGGTTAAACTTTTGTACAACGTAAACAGTAAGTGGCACTGGTATATAGAATGATATAACAGAAAGTTTTGTGATGGCCACAACATATTAGTTTTCATGTGAAAATAACCCTTCACCTGTGATTATATTAGTAAAATATTTTATTTCATTTTTTTAATAATAGTATTGTGTAAATAATAAATTTTAATTTTATAATTCTGAACAAAACCTATATTTTTGTGATAGTGCTTTCCACCAAAAATTGCAAGTGTAGGAGGAATGAGTATGTTAGGCCTAAAATTTTATTCTTCATGGCAATATTGCACAAATAGAATATTAAATAAATATGTTTAAAAAAATTATATTTAAAATGTTTTTTTAAAAGAATAGTATATGAAATATGTTTATATTTTATTGTTTTAAAATAAAGAAAAAGAAAAGAAATATACAACACAACAAAAAACAAAACTAATGCCGGATATCCGTATCCGGCAGGCAGAAGAGCTCCGGATATCCGGTATCCGGCAAAATCACTATCCGTTTCATCCCTAATTGCAATTTTAAAAAATCTGAAGTGACTCCTAGACTTTCTGAACATTAAGTATCTAATTAACAGTTGTATAAATAAAGTTAGACAAGTCATTAAATATACAAAACTGAAAATAGGAAATAAAACAATTACAATTTTTTTATTATTATTAAATGATTGTTCTTTAAATATTCTAAAATTTTGTCTATATGCTTATTGTAAGTTAGATATAAAAGTGTAATTTTATATAAGGATTATGAAAAAACAAAAAACCCACTTAGATCTGTTGTGTTGGAGTGGGTTTTATTAAAAAAAAAACAAAAAAAACAATGCAATAGTTTTATTTTACAAAACATTCAAAATTTAGAAGATACATAATGAAATGTATTCCTTAACCCCGTTTCTGTAGCATTTTTATGAATTTAAGTACTGAAAATTTGAGATTTAGTCTATACATATCAGAGATTGAAAGATCTTCATGATCAATTTAAGATTTTTTAAATTTCTCTTAAATATTTACTGTTAACTTGTTTTAAATTGGTTTCAGTTCAGTATTTAATTTTTTCTTTCCCTTTTTAGTTTTCTAGTCATTTTCGACAAACATCTGTCTGTGCAACCATGTCCCAACAGTTTTGTTTAAAGTGGAACAACCACATGAATAATATGATGGATGTTTTTAAGAGCTTGTTATCAACTGAGACAATGGTAGATGTTACGTTAGCCTGTGATGGAAAGAGTTTAAAAGCACACAAGGTAGTTCTGTCAGCTTGCAGTCCTTACTTTCAGACTCTGTTTTTAGAAAATCCTTGTAAGCACCCTATTGTGATACTTAAAGATATGAAATATACAGAACTAAGTGCAATTATACAATTCATGTATCATGGTGAGGTTAATGTTGCTCAAGATCAATTGTCAGCTTTAATGAAAACTGCTGAAACTTTAAGAGTGAAAGGACTTGCTGAGATGACAAATGAAAAAAATCAGTCTGAAGATGAGACCTCACAACATCGATCAGTTTCTAGACCAAGTTCTCCTCGAAAACGAAAAAGAAACAGGAAGCGATCAATCAGTGACCAAAGTGATGATGGACCATCTGATTCAGTCAAAAATCGTGATTCTGACATTGAAGAAGTATCTTGTGATATAGACTCTACCGCTTCATACCCAGTTCCTTCAAAAGTGCCTTCACGTGCAAATCGCACAGATTCTTTTCTATCTCAGCCAGAACAGCCAGTTGAGCAAAATCAAATTAATTATGCTACAAAGGAAATCTTCAGTAATGAGCCTCAAAAATTACTACGACAAACTTTAACAGAAGATGATGTGGTGAGTTTTAAGTTTTATTCTTAGTGCATTGCGTTAAATTATTTATAAATGCTTAACTATTTGTAATTTCATTACAGTTACCAAGACGATCAGTTCTTCCATCAGCACATTCAAATACAAGGCTGTCTGAGAGTAGAACAGATGTCCTGGTTCCTGTCACATCTACACCTTTGTCATCCAGTGCTGTAGTTCCCATTCAGCAACCTCTTCTTGGTAAAATTTTATTTTTCCCTTATGTCTGATTTAATTTACTTTTTACACTTATCTAGATTTTAACTACTTACATTTACGACATATATATGGCTCCCAAGACTTCTTGGTTTTGGTATTTTTTTCGTGCTTCCTGCCAAAAAATAAAATCTTCCTGATTTTGAAATTTTTTTCCATATTACATTTTAATCTCCAAAACAAGACAATTTAATATATACTCTATAACAAAAAAAGTGACACACCAAGGAGTAGGGGTGCAGAAAATGTTCAGATCTCGGTAATTTCCCCCAAATACAGTATAAATTTCCCTCAATAATGCAAAAATCTACTTTGCTATACTATACAAAATCACTTGTTCTATGTAATATATCTTTAAGAGAATAAGTATACAGTGTAACATAAAAATATCGCTGTTAGTGTATATTATAAGAACAAGCAAATTGTTATTTTTGATTTACATTTTTATTTTCTGTTTAAAAAATATTTTCCCCAAAATTTCCCCAGTCAGTTTATATTTCCCCCCCGAACCTCGTTGGGCATTCGGACATATTCTGTACCCCTGAGGAGGAGTAATGCAAACTGGGCACAAATTGACATACATACAGGTTTTGTTGGGATCAAGCACCAATTCATCATTATCGTCCATCCTCAAGGTTTTAACCATCATGTCAAAAAACCCTTTTTGACATAGTTTTTGACAACAATTGTCAAAAACCTAAAATTCTATACAAAAAGCATTCTGAAATTATTTTTTGTAACTAATTCATATCTACATTTTCTTATTTTTGGATTTAGTCCCTTGAGTAAATTTTATAAGTTTAAGACACCAAAAACCACATGTCCCATCAAAAATTGTGATTTTTTGTCAGTAAGCTTCTTTTTGAAAAATAGAAAATAATTTTAGGATTTTTTTTTTTTTTTTTTTTAATCGCTAATTTTTATCATTACCTTACTTTTTTATAAACAATATATAAAACTAAGATCATGAATCGATAAATATTTACGTAACAAAATAGTATTAGGTGCACATCTTTTAAATAGAAATTATTGCTAGTGCATCAATAATTTTGCTGCCAACTGTACACGAGGTAATTAGTAAGGTATGGCTTAAACCATGCAAGGGTTCATTTCATCAAAATTCTTTTGATTTTTACTTTTTTCGATTTGTTCTACTTTTAAGCATAGTTTGCGAACACAAAATTATATTTTTAATAGTTGGTGGCAGGGTTAGAAAGCGGTCGTTAGTTGCATTTTGCGACCAGATTTTTTATTTTGACGCCTAGAATTCCAGTCATAGGTGCCATATTTGATGGGTGCCATTTTTTCCTCATCATACCTAATAATTTTCCCAATCTCATCAGACTGTGAACAAGTCTATTTCGGTCAATTGAACCTTATAAAAACTGATTTAAGAAATCTTATCTCTATGAAAGTAGTTGACGATATGTTAATGATTAAATTAAACAGCCCTAAATTGGAAGATTTCTGCCCAGAAAATGCTATTAAATTGTGGTGGAATGAAAAATCTAGGCAAAGAATGAATTTGCGATTTTAAATATGTACGTTTAATATTGTCAATATAATTACATTCATTACATAAATATTTTTTATGTAATCTATTGCATATATTATTTACAAGTTGATGCTTTATTATTTTTTTAACATACATATTTAATTATAGATGGCACCTAGATTTTTCATTTGGATGCCCAAAGAATTTAATCCAGGTGTCATTTTGACGCCTAGTTTCAAAATTCTTATTTCTAACACTGGTTGGTGGTATTGGATAATGGATGTCATCCTCTATTCAAAAAAATTAATCTGGAAGTTTGAGATTTTTTTATTGTCGTTATTTAACTTTAAACGTAACACCTGTATGAGATTTTTCAAGTACAATTCAATTTCTGATATTTTAAGCAAATAAAGAAATATTGAGTTCTTTCAACTAAACCTCCAATTACAAGATATGATACAATTAATTTGATTTCCTTAAATTTTAATCAAAATCTTGCTGTTTATTTAGGCAATTAATTGTATTTTCTTTTCCTACATTAGAAATTAGTTTAAAAAGTGATTAGTTTTAAAAATTGATTTAAAAAAATGTAATTGTTTTTTATATAAGATTTTTCTCTAAAATTTTCAACAATGCCAATTTTGTAATTAAAGCTTTTTTTTTTTTATTTAACAAAGATTATGACAATGTCCTCTCAGAACCAGAGCCGATAAGGTGACTGAAGTCAATTGTTGCCAGAGTTTGAAAAACATTGCCATATCATCATTTATCAAATTAACATTTTGAAAAACAGATATACATGCTCAGCAGTATAGTAGTGCATTAATTTGTCAATATGTTCTCTTTTTGTAATGTTGCCAAATGCAGGGGTGCAGAAAATGTTCAAACCTCGGAAATTTCCCCAAAACACAGTATAAATTTCCCTCAATAATGCAAAAAATCTACTTTGCTATACAAAGTCATTTGTTCTATGTAATAAATCTTTAAGAGAATAAGTATACAGTGTAACATAAAAAATATCACTGTTAGTGTATAAGCACTTCAAAGTAGCAAACTGTTATTTTTGATTTACATTTTTATTTTCTCTTAAAAATATTCAAAATTTCCCCAGTCAGTTTAAATTTCCCCCGAACCTCATTCGGACATATTCTGCACCCCTGGCCAAATGCTTTATAATTAAATTATGTTCTTACAAACTTATTGAATGGGCATTTAAAATTCTGATTAGCAACCACAGATCTCTTGTATTATAACTTCTTCCTTGAGCAAGTTCCTCAAAACATATCTGGTAACTTTCTAAATGATGACTTTAATCAGAAACTTTTGTTTTTCCCACTGTATATAGCATTACTGTGACTAATAAAAGATATCTTAAATACAGTGAACTCGCGTTAAAACGGACAATCAAGGGCCGACAGTTTTTGTCCATATTAATGCGAGTCCATTATAACAGGAGTTCATAAACTGAAGTTCTATATGAACATTAAAATTACTATTATATACACATACAAATGAAAATTTGTTTCCTCAAACCTTTTTATTCACAAAAAATATAAACACAGGAAAAACAATACTTACAAAACTTCTTTTCTTTGTATAGTACAACATAGTACTACTTGATTTAACCCCTTAACGCGCGGTGTCCTCGCCAGGAAGACGCAAAATTTAAGATCCAGCTGCAAAAATTCATCCCGGAAATATTTTAGCAAAAATTCACGTTTATAACATATCAGAAAAGGCCAGTTTTTTAAACCTTAAAATTTAAAATTTCTTTTAGTTTAATTTAGTTCATGAATTCCGGTGGCAGTATAATTTAAATGTTTCAAATTGTCTTGCGCCGCAAAGGGTTAAACAAAGAGTAAAAGTGTGAGACTTTCGGATTGTAGGATCAGATAAGAAATCACGTGATTACACTGACTACAGCTGGACTGAGTAACCAGTTTTCAGAAACTGAGGAAAGAATGTGTACTCCTACGTACTGTAGGACGATTGCCACTGATTACGAAATCCTTTGCTATGTTTTCACAACAGAAGTGGAGACAGGTACAAATTGTTGATCTCAAATGTCACTGTCAATCAATGCTGTTTACCTCTTACGGTGTAATAGTGCAGAGTGAAAGAGATTAACTCTTTTATTATTGCACCTTTTCATGTTAAAAGAGAGAAAAAAAAAACTTGTAAAGATTTTGGGAATTGACTCTTTTTCGAAGGGGGAAAAATGTCCATCTTAACGAATGACTTGTACGTATAAAGCGATGTTTATTACATGCAATTATTATAGGCCTTAGCCGGGGATTCTGTTTTTGTATGTAATAACGATAAATCCATCTTAAGCGGAGCCGTCTTAATGAGTTCACTGTATATCATGCAAAAAATTTACTAAAAAAATTTTTTTTTTTTTTTTGGTTGGAAAATTTTCCGGAAAAACATACTAGAACATTTTCCAAAAAAAGAATTTTCCACCCCACATCACTACCTTTAATGTATAAAAGAGTAGCCCTTAGGATATGAATAGTAGATTTTGATTGAAAGTAATAATAATAAATTACAAAAGATAATTAGTTAAAATTTTAATTATTTCAAGAAAATTAACCTGTCAACTATTTCAAGGCATGGTAATAAATATCCTTGCCTGTCACTTCCACTGTTTTACCCTAGGTAATGGAAATATTGCACTAAATTTCAAAAATTAGAAAAATAGAGAGTTGATTAACTTTAAAACAATAGTTTTTAAGCTACTTTCGCACAAAAATAATTTCCATAGTAGCCTGGATTGATTTTAGTAGCAAAAAAGTTACTTTTTAGTCGTCGCTGGGAGCCCTGTATTACTCATTACCTAAAATATATTTTTTAATTTTGAAGCTATAAAATGCAAAAAAAAAATACCCTTAGTTCATGTGACACACTTTATAGCTTTAGAAAAATTCAATTTTAGTAAACAAGTTCTAATTTAACAAATGTGAATTTTATGACTGTGAAGACTGAATTTAAAAAGTAATGAATAATTTTAATAATTTTTTTTTTTCAATATAATAGCTTGGTGTTTAGAAATTTATGGCAATAGGTGATATGTCACTTTAAGACTTTCCACCATCACACCTTTGTGGAGACATCCTGATATTGATAATTGCCTTTCCAACATCATACCCTTGTGGAGATATGTTGGATCCTGATATTGATAATAATAAACCCTTTATTATGAAATATTAATTAAAAACCTGTAGCTATAATGATTTCCAATTCTATATAACAATGTTGTAATTGCTGCTTATGTCACGTCTATGTACAAAATGAAATATTTAGATAACTTAAATTCAGTGATTGAATAATAAAAATCATGGATATTTAAAGAATTTTAGTATTTAAATTAATAACATCTGTAACTAGCTTTAATAATTAAATAATAAAAAATATAAATAGTTCTATTTTAAAAGGCATCTAATAATCTCAATATTTTTGTTGCTATTCTTTCCTTCACAAATAGGAATTATACTTTGTATTTTAATTAAAATTACAATAATGTAATACAAAACTATTTATAATATATAAATTATGATTCACTCAGTTTTGTATCTTGATTTACAATAAAATACTTTTAATAAGATTACCTGAGGTTTTTGACATCAAAAATCCAACCCTGGAGGGGGGGGGATCCAAAAATCGTCAAACTGCCTCACGTAATTATTATGGACGTACCCTAAGTAGTTTTTCAAATCGGGTTAGTAAAAAATGGTTATTTCTATTTCAGCTATGCTTACTATATAGGGGGGGGGGGGGAAAATCTGAACTGACTTCTGCAGAACGGTGGTAGTTCAGTCTATTGATCAAATTCAAAATCATCACATTAAAATAAACTTGATAATCACATAAATTTGAAATTTAAAGAATATATTTTTTTCATATGTAAAGATTTTTCGAAAAAATACTTAGGAATGTGGTTGTACTTAAGCCTTCACATAACTTATATTTCTGTAATCCTTACTCTGCATATACACCATATTAGGGTGGCTAGAAGTCAGGGGAAATCAGGGAAATGTTAGGAATTTAGAAAATATGAAAAAGTTGATTTTCATTTAAGTTAGGGTATTTTGATAAATTTAAGGCTAATTTAACTTTGTGTTGACTCAAACTTTGTTGTTTTAAATCTTAGACATAAAGCCAGAGATTTTAGACTTAGAACCACCTGAATCTCCTGTAGCCGGTCCATCTCATATTGCAGATGAAAGTTCCATGACATATATGGACCAATCGAATATGTCAACTATGTCGGAGCCCAGTGGCTATGAAGAAAATTCATCTTTAGTGGCAACAGATTCTCAACAAGGTAATTATATAATTCACTTAAAAGTGAGAAGTTTGTCTTTGTCAGACTTCTTAACTTTACTTGTGTGAGAGAATACCTTGGTAAAGGTGCTTGTTTTACATAATCTTTGCTGATGAAGCACATAGTATTGATTGAATTTGAATGATTTTTTTTTTTTTTTTTTTCAGCTAATAAAATTTTGACAAATATTTGAATTTTTGTTCGTATAGAAAGAAAACTTGAATTTCAATATTGTTTTGAAATTCTAGTTTATTTTTGTGGCAAGCACTTTTACTGGAGTTTAACTTGGTTTTGCATACTTACGGCTGTACATCAGTCAGATAGCTCCCTTTTTCCTTTTCCATGTTATCAAATGGGATTTTCGTCGCTTCATTTTATAAGCATCTCATTCAAAAATGAACTTCTTCGAATTCTGTTTTTTTTTTTTTTTTTAATATTACTTTTTGAACAGGTCGTCTTTTAGCTTAGTGAGCAATTTTTCGAAAAAATAAATTTAAATATTTTACTTGATCAGTCCATAATTCACTTATTGAAATAAAATATTTAAATTAAATTTTTCAAAAAATTGCTCACTAAGCTAAAAGGCGACCTGTTCAAAAAGTAATATTCAACAGATTTCGCAAAGCTTAATTTCTGAATGAGACATTTTTATAAAATGAAGCGACAGAAATCCCATTGGATAACATGGGAAGGGAGAAAGGGAGCTGACTGTACAGCCTTAAGAATTAAATGCTTCTAGAACTTTTTGTTAATATTAGTTTATAATCATGAAAAAATTTATCAGTTTAGATATGTTAGTAATGTTTCATCAAAGAAATTTGCCTGAAAACTAATTGTATCTATAAAAGTTTATTTAAATATGGAGTTTATATTTTTAACTGCGAGTTGTTCAGCTTGTTGATTTGGTTTTGCCGTGCAAACTTGTATTCTGTTTCTGATTGAAAGAAAGAAAACTATGCCCATCATTTAAATGTGATTTGGAATTTCTAAATTTCATGCTATTAAATATGTAACATTTTATAATGGTAAATCTATTCAAAACGGTTGTGATACCAAAGTTACCAACTACTTTTTAATCGATGTTGCAATGAAGTTTTTCAGATTTTTTTTTTTACTTTGAATTGCCTCTATAACGATGTACAACTTTTTCCGCTTTTGCTATTCCGTCAACTGCAGTTCCAAGAAAGAAGAAAATGGATTCTTATTTTAATATATGGTAAGTTGGCTTCTTTTTCTTTTTTAAATACTGTGCAATATGTATTTGAATCATGTATTTTTGTCAGAAGGTAAGCTGACACTAACTTGAATGGCTAACATAATTTTCCTTTCAGCTGTAAATATTATTTTCAGAATTACATTCTGTTGACTGATACTGACTTGTATGACTAACATTTCAATTTCCCTTTCAGCTGTATATTATATTTCTTAAAAGTATATTCTGTTCAATTTGTTGTGAAGCACACGAGATTGTGTGTGCTGTTTTTGAATTAAATTATATACTGTTCTAGTCATTGTAAAGCACATGGAATTGTGTGTGCTACTTTTAAATTTCTTTATGGTGAAATTTTATGTGATCTTATTACTGTTCAATTGTGATAAATTGTATTAATACCTGTTAATAAATTTGCTTTTCCTTATCTAGCTGTTTTGTTTCTGTTGAGCTTGAAATTTTTACTGTGTCAATTCATAAAATTAGGCCCCTTCAGAAAAATCAAATCCTTGAATTAAGCCCTTTCATGAAAGTCATGAAACTGCTTTTTTCACAAAAATTTTGTTATAAAAATGATACTTTTGTTTTAAAAAAAAGTTTTCATTATTTTAATGATTACCTATGTGTGATTCAATAAAACAGTATTTTATTAGAGCTGTACGAAGTATTCTGCCAATTTGCCAAGTACACGATACTCAGCTAATACAGAGTAACTGTAAAAATTTCATTATTTTTATGCATTATTGAAGAAAAATGTATCAACAGATGTTTACTAACAACTAAACTAAAAAGTCATGAAAATATATAGTCATTATAAATTTTGCTATAAACGGCTTCATGCATTTGAAACAAGTGAGCATATTGTTACCAAATTTGGTATAGATGGTTAATGAAAAATGCACTTGTCCGTTTTAGCTATAGAAAGCTGTTTATAGCAGAAATTTAATTATCATTCATCCTGTATGTAAGTAATGTGTTTACACTAAAATTTATTTTAATAATTAATCTGTTTCGCAAATTATAGCCCAAAACCATTTATTTCATGGGCGGATTTCTTTATGTATCTAAATTGTTTTTCTTACAATTATTCAGTTTAAGTGCTGATTTTCTTTTTGAAAGCCAAATTCAGTTTTAAATTTTTCTGATCCCCTTTTAGTACCAGATTTGCGATTAAAAATACTTTATGGTGCCTGCCTTATCAACTGCACCTAACTGACGTGTCCTACTGGTGAATCATGTATTTACCTTTGTTTCACCTCTTTTACAGTTTTATGTAGGAATACATGACTGTCAACTTTTCTGTTTTGGGCTGAAGCTTTCAAATTTTTAAGTTAATCTTCTCATTTATAAATATTACAGGGTTCATACTCCTCAAGGAATATTCAGGGAATTTATAAAAAAAAAAAAAAAAAAAATTCATTAAAAGTCGGGGAAAATCGGTTATAAAACCTGGAAAAACTGTTTTTTTTTCTCTCAAGTCATGTTTTTCTTGTTTAGCTTCGTATCAAAATTTAAATGATTAAGTATTGTGGAAATACGCATGTAAATGATTTCTACCTGAATTTCTATCTGGCAGTAATATGACATCATACAGTGGAAGTACTTGTATTTTGTCCTGTGTAGAAGAGTGTTTTTTGTAATATGTCGCTAATTTCTTGAAACTTGTCTGGGAACTCTGAATATTTTTCCCTTATTTGAGTATGAACCCTGTATTAATATTCATTTTAAATTTGATTTACGCTATTCTAGAACATATAAAGAAATATAATTATTCAATATTTCTTGCTCCTGTTATTTTTTCCTTTCCCCCCTCCCCCTTATGTCCAACTAGTGGTTGGCGAGTAAATGCTTTGTTGAAGCAGATTGTTTCCTTAGCTTTCTCCATCCAGGTCCTCAGGACCCGCAATAATTCTGCATCCCTTCCATTAAAATTGGGGTCAATGGTGTGCTATAATGAACCAATGTGAGCCCTGATATCACTAAACATAGATCTTATGCAAGATATATATCAGTAGCTGGAAATGTAAGCTAGAAAATGTACAATGTGGATTTTTAATACATTTTTTTCACATTATCTTACAAACCTACTTAGGTAATTAAGGATTGTATTATTTGCTATAAAAAATATCTGGTCTCTCTGCTAAAGTTGCTTTTTTTGCAAGATGCTAGCAGGGTTCATACTCATCAGGGAATACTCGGGGAATTTGTTAAAAAAAAGTCAGGGAAAATAAGAATTTTCATTAAAAGTCAGGGAAAATCAGTTATAAAACCTGGAAAAACAATTTTTTTTTCCTCTCTCAAGTTATGTTTTTAGTTTTCAGATTCGTATCAAAATTTAAATGATTAAGTATTGTGAGAATACGCATATAAAAAATGATTTCTAGCATGATTGGCTGTAATGCGACACCATAAAGCAGAAGTAGTTGTATTCTGTCCTGTCTAGAGAAGCATTTCTTGAAATATGTCGCTAATATTTTCTTGAAAATTGTCTGGGTACTCAGGGAATTTTTTCCCCATATTTGAGTATGAACCCTGGGCATCTATTCTCCGATCCGACCGCCATAGCGACCGTCCTTAAACGACAATCGTTAAATTCCAGTTTTACCGACTTTCTTTCCTCCCACTGCTAAAGAGCGATTCTCCCCCCAATGTTGTTTTGTTATCTAAGGTAGTAATAAAAGTAGTCTTCTTCCGAGGCTAAGGATGTCGGTGATTTCAGCCAATGGCGTGTTGAAGTAGACGCTACACCTGTGAATAGACGTCGTGTAAGAAAAGCAACATTGCGAGGCAATATGGGAATTGCACATCCAGAAATGCGCGTTCTAAAAAAGTTCATTGTTTAGAGTTTGCGTTTCTTTATTATCAATACTGTGTAAAAATTTCATTACAAGAATTATTATATGTTAAAATTTTATCTTTACTAATATGAAGAGATAAAGCTGTTAGAGTGTATAAATTTAATAGGAGAAAAATAAACTAAAGTACCACAAAGTTCTTTTTTTAATATGGTTTTTTCTTTTTTTCTATTTCTTATCTCTCTCTCTCTTATTTTCATTTATTTATTTTCTTTTGGCGGTTTAAATTATTTTGATAAGTTTGCTTATTTAAAAAATGTTTTCATCTGCAGAAGTAAGATTACTTATTAGAAAATGTAATTCAACTCAAATCTATATGTAATGCAATTATTATTATATATATTTTTATTATTTGTGTTAACCTACTTATTTCATAACATAAATTTTCGCTTAATTTATTAATAAAATCTACAATATATTAAGGTGTCTGTTAAATAATAAATAAAATTCGACATGGAAATTAGATGTAGAAAGAAAATGTTTTGCCCACAATACGAGTAAAATATAAGTAGATTATTTTGAAGCAAAATTAATTTTTCAAACTCCTTATATTCAAATGAACACTATTATAATACTATTTAGCTGATTTAATCATTTTATTTTATTCACAAATAGCTGGTAAATTGAATTTAATTTACTATTATTATTTATTTATGATATATATTGAAACTAAACATGATAGAAATCTGAAATTTTTTTATTTTAACTTTATATGAAATTTCATTTTATGCGTAGCATAAATGCACTTTTAGAATAATATTATTTTTTAAACACCTCCTATTGGGAGCTTCATTACTCCAAAACTGACTTAAAAAAAAAAAAAAAATCTGAAAATTTGTTAATTCGAACCTCTCTATCTGTGCTTAATAAATATATTATAAATAAATACTGCGTTTTTACGAAGAAGATTTTATACATTTTTATTTAAAAAGAAATGTGTTTTTCATAGGATTAAGAATACAAAGATTTTCCAATTATATTGAATACACAAGGAAAATAATTTTTACATAAACAAAATACAGACTAATATAGGTAATTATTATAGTTCAAAAAATATTTAGCCTTAAATAATAAGTAATAAAAAGCATTAAAAAATTGCATTAAACATTTTAGTTTTTTTTTTTTTTAGTAACAATCTGAAAACCAGTAAAGTTCAAAAACTTTTCATTAGAAATATTTAATATATATATAAAGAGTGAGTAAATAAACTATATGTAACTTCAGTTTAGCAGTTAATTTGAAAGAAAAAAAATCTAATGAATAAATTACATATTTTTTAAACAACGATCATTTTAAAAGGAAGAGTTTTTCTGATTTTCCTAAAATGTTTAATGTGTCTAAAATCTTTTGTTTCTCGGCTTTTACTACTTAATATATAGATATATATATATATTCAGTAAGAGAGGAAAAATTAAACAAAATGGCAATCCATTTTTTTTTCTTTACTTTATATCAAGTTTTATTTTATTCATAGCATAAAAGCACCTTTAGAATTATTATTTGTTTTAACTATTCCCATATTGGAAATATCATCCTACTCCAAAATCAAATTTGTTAAAAATCTGAAAAGTTATTAATTTGAAAATCTATCTATGATTAATAAATAAATTCTAACTGAATATAATGCGTATATGTTTAAAAGATTTTATGCTTTTTTTTTTTTTTTTATGTTGAATACACCGGGAAATAACTCTTCTTCAACCAACAAAATACAGAATACTGGTACATAATTATTACAATTGAAAAATATTTATCCTTAATAAGTAAAAAAAATCATTCAAAGAAATTGCATAAAACATTTGCATTTTTTGAAAATAACATTCCGAAAAACTGTAAAATTCAAGAACTTTTCTGCAAAAATACTTTTAAAAAATAATGTAAATTAAGTTTAAAAGCTATTAAAACAAAGAAAAAAAGAAATTGAATGAATAAAGTACACATTTTTTAAACAATAATCATTTAAAAAGGAAAATCTTTTCTGATTTTCCGATAATGCTCAATTTGTGCTATAATAAATGGCGAAAAAATTTTTTTTTTTTGAAAAACTATTACACTATTAGTTAAAACTATTATAATTATATACAAGCATATATCTACACTGCACAGTTGGAAAATCATATTTTCATGTTATCACTTCAGTTAGAATTATATAGGTCTGCTTTTTCAAAAATAATATTGGGGAGAGGGGGGATAAACTAACCTCACAATACCAATTTATATATTGATAAACTGATCTTTCCCAAAAAATCATTTCACGAGAACTGAAGAAAATAGGGACGAGTCATCTTTATAAGGACTGCATGAAGGAGTCGTTATCATAAGGACTGAAACAAACCGGATCTTCACCGCAAATCTCTAGGACTGAGAGGGGAGAATAGCAAAAGGTCGGAATGTCACGTCACGTGATCAAAATAACGACTTTGACAGTCGGAATTGAGATATAGTCGGATCGGAGAATAGACCCCCTGGCTAGTTATTCAAAGTACAGTACTTAATGATGTGGGGTGGAAAATTTTCTAATCAAAAACACAATTTTTTTAGTAAATCCTTGCATGGTATCTTTAATTTTTTTTTTTTTTATTAGTCACAGTACAGTTAGCACTGTATAATGCTACATACAGTGTGAGAAACAAGTTTCTGATTAGAGTCATTTAGAAAGCTACCCGATATGGTTTGAGCAACTTGCTTAAGAAAGAGGTTATTTATTATAATGCAAGAGATCTGTGGTTGCTAATCAAAATTTTGAGTGTCCATTCAATAAGTTTGTGTGAACATAATTATAAAGCATTTGGCAATATAACAAAAAGGAATATTAATGCACTAGTATACTGCTAAGCATGTTCATCTGTTTTTCAAAATATTCATTTGATAAATGATAATACACATGCTTTTCAAACTGAGGCAGCAATTCTGACTTAGGTCAGCTTATGGTCTCTGCATACCTGCCAACTCTCCATTATTTTAACGGAGACTCCGTTGTTTTGAGACTGTGTTCCACTCTCAGTTATTCTCAAACTTTTCTCCATAATGAAGATTTAAACATTATACCTATACTTTATTCAAAGCTTCAACAAACCTTCATTTTTTTTAAGCAAAATTTTGCTTTTGCTGAAAGAAAATTCTCATGAATCTATATTACTATTTTAAATTGATAATTACTTAATTTTTATTTAATAATTAAATTTAAGTTACCCACATAACTTTTCGATAATTTAAGCCATGGATTAAACTATTAAAATACTGTCATATGTCGAAAACACATCAATGTTTTCTAGACCTGAAAATGCCACTTATAAAATCTCAGTTATTTTGATTCTTCAGTGTTGGCAGGTATGTCCGTTTCTGAGAGTGACTCAGAAAGTTCGGATATTGTCATAATCTTCGTTAAGTATTCAATATTAAAAAAAAATTAAAAAAGTTGTTTTAATTACAAAATTGGTATTGTTGAAAAGTTTAGAGAAAAATCTTATATAAAAACATAATTATTTCTAAAGTGGGAAAAAAAGTTTTTTTATGCAAACAGGAAATACAATTAATTGCCTAAATAAACAGCACGATTTTAAAATTTGAGGAAATCAAATAAAATGAATTGCATCATATCTTGTAACTGGAAGTTTAGTTGAAAGAACTCAATATTTCTTTATTTGCTTAAAATATCAGAAATTGAATTGTATTTGAAAAATCTCATAGTGGGTGTTACATTTAAAATTAATAATTTAAAAAAAAAAAACTTCCAGATTAATTTTTTTTTTAATAGAGGACATCCATTATCCAATACCACCAACTATAAAAAAGGATTTTGATGAAATGAACCCTTGCATGGTCTGAGCCATAATTACCTTGTATTAGTCGACAGCAAAATTATTGATGCGCTAACAATTTCTATAGTGCAAAAAAGAATTTCAATCAATTTTTTCCATTTTATAACTTCAATATGAAGTACTAAAAATTAAATTTTAAGAAAAGCAAACGCAAATTATATTTTTCTACATTCTTTTTTTTTTTTTTTTTTTTTTTTTAATATTGAAAACATAATTTTAAAAAAAATTATCATAAAAATTTTCTGTGTAATAAAATGGGATTCAGCTGTTATCAGTGATATGCGAGGATCTGACAGCTACAGAATGTTCAGACACCTTATTTATATAGATTATTCAACCATTATTCATGCAAAACAGTCATTAAAAGTTATAACTTTCTAGCTTTATACATATTTAAAAAACCATTAAATCATAATTTCTGTGTTTTGTTTATTCTTTTTTATTTTTTTTATTGAATAATTATTCGTACTTTTCTTTGAATGATTTTGTTTACTTGTACCTTGTAATGTATTTGTTTTATTTTACAAAACCTTAATAATTTAGAGACTGAAATTTTCCAGAAAACTCACAGTACTTGAAGAACAAGTTTTTGCTGTTTACTAAAGAATTTCATTAAATACTATTTTCAAAAGAATCTTTCATGAAATAGTTAAAATTCAGTTTTAACACTATTTCAGAAAAAAAAAATTCTGACTTTTTCATTAAATTATAACTGTACAGAAGTAATTTCAGTAAAATAAGCTTCTGATCCCAGTGGCTGACACACGGCGACACAGTTGCGGACACAGAAAAATGGCTTGTGGACAGTTTTTGTGTGCACCAATATTAAAAAAAAAAAAAATCTGCATCTTTCGGATAACAATTCACTTACAAAAAAATTTCTGTATCAAAAACTAAAACTTTTATTATATGTAATTATTTATATTGTGTTGTGTCAAACATCGCTATAAAATATTTAATTGAATGAGATGAATTGAATGAATACACACACAATTGTTCTGTAGTAAAATTATATTTGTGTATTGTTGCCCGAGATCACTGCTCCCCTAATTACATGCTTTTATCCCCTAATTACATGCAAATTTTTCAGACAGATTATGAAATTTTAAAAGCCTGTCGCAGACAGCTACAAAACTTTCTGCCACTGGGCATGCCCCCTGCTGATAACGTCTGTGCATCTACTACTGGAAATCTGCATGATACGTCTTATATTTTTGTGAATGTAACCCCAGTATATTCACCACCACTGAAAATCTTGGTGGTCATTTTGAAGTAGGAAACATTTTATTCTCATCCAGTAAAAACATTTGAATGTTTTATCAGCTATGCCTGCAGTAAAATTGCTCCATATATATTATTTTAGCCGCTGTTACATTTCTGTTTGCATCCCCATAAATAAACTCCATGATTATTGTGGTCTGTGTTTTTATTAGTTCTACAAAATAATAAACGTCAATATGTCTTCCCCCCCCCCCCCCCCCCCCCCAAAAAAAAAAAAAAAAAAAAAAAATTATCGCAATGCAAGCAAGAGATTGTGAAAGAAGACAATAATCCTCGCCTCTATATCACTGAATATTAAAAAAAAAAAAAACTAGTTTGCATATTCGTATTTGACTCTATATGTGACGCTAATATGCATTGCATAAATCTCAATGGCATTTACTACATAGATTGCTTAAGACAAAACTTAAATGATTTCTTTTTATTAGAAACACGTAAAATTAATTTTTATCCTGAGCTTTTCGCTTTGAAATTCCAAAGCATCATTGATCAGGGATTTTTATTACTGAATTAAATGAGCAGAATTATTACAGCACCACCTACTATCAAACTTTACATCTCCGAAGCTAATTATATCATTAAACGCAAAAATACAATAAATTCTAAAGATGCTGCAATTTTGCCAATAATTTGGCACAATATTATAAAATACTAATAGTTTATTTCTGCTAGTTCATTATGGTTTTTCTCCTACAATAGCCTCGTGTGATTTTCCAATACTTCCAGCTTCTCTTACTTTCCTTAGCTCCTTGGTCCAACCTTCACCGAACTCAGTGGCGCACCCACGGAGGGGGCTTAGGGGGCTGAAGCCCCCTCCAGAACGAGCTGACATAGTAAAAAATTTCAGATGTGCATGAAAAAAAAAAATACTACTCAAACACAGATATTGTAAGCAGAAATAGTTTATAAATTATACATTAAATATTAGGAATTTTTGAAATCCTTACTGACAAAAACAATGAACTAGTTCTTTGATTTTTAGTTGAAAGAAGTTGCAATTTTTAGGAATGGGCTTCTAAGGTCCTAAACTAGAGAATATACTGTTATCACGAAATCGAGTAAGTATCGAAAAAGTCAGACAGAAGAAGCAATCAGACGTGGAAATAAGCTGGGATGTATTTTTCAGGAAAAAGGGATACCAAGCTCATGCAGTTATTGTATCTTAATTTATGAGTATTTATAGCATCTTTGTGGAAGTGTGTTTTGTCCCTGGGCAAAATTAACACATTCACATCGGCAAATGAAAATTCTCGTTTGATATGAAATAAAAATTAGCTTTGCTCTTATAGTCGTTCCTCTAAAACTAAATTTTAAATTAAAAATGGACTTTGCATATTCGTGTTAAACCCTTTAAATGCATCTAGTACAAATACATGCTAGTGAAATTTCGCATCAATTGCTGAAGATAAAATTTAATTGATCTGATCACAAATGAGTAAAATATTTTTCTAAAAATATACAGATTTAGAGAAATGCCACAAAGCGTATTCTACTGTTCAAAATAGGAAAATACCCTGATAATAATATTTTGAGATATTTTACAGATGCTTGGGAGGATGGGGTTAATTATTTTTTTTTTTTTTTTGTAACAGTATGTAGAAAATACAGTAGGGTCCAAGCACAATTTTCATTTTTGCTTCTGATGTCACTGAGATCTAAGCTCCGTTCTTGGATAATAAAATTTTTGCCTGTTATAAAAATTCAAATTTCATAAATATATATTATATTATTGGAATACAATATCCTGTAATGATATTACTCAGAAAGGTAACGCTTGAAATATTTACCAACTGAACAAACTATTCTAATATATGTTTTAAGATATTAAGAGGTTCTGCCCCCTGCTTGCTGTGTTGGCTTACCCCCACGAAGACTACACATCCGATTTGTTTCTGTTAATCGAACCTTGAAAGAGCATCGCCCCACACTCCAGATAATTAAATAAAAATAGCCATGTAAAAATTTACACTGAAATTCTGTTCTAATTCATACTTATAACAACTGCAGCTTTTATTTGGCTATAATTATTAAGATTTCTTAATTACTTAAGTGTTACTGCATATACAAATAAAGCATCACAAAAGGGTATTAAAATTGATCAAATTTTATTTTCAATGGAAATATTTGGGTGGGGGCATTTCATTTCGAGTAAATTTTATGTTCACCAGCTTGTCATTCTTTTGATCGTAGATGGACCTAGAAAATTTTGATCGTAGACAGTTTTTGATCATAGTTGAATCTACAACTTTATGTTCGAAAGTTCAATTTCAACCCCAACTGACCGAATTACTTGCACATTATATACGGAGATAAATTCCACAATTGTGCTATTCAACTTAAATTCAGTTTCATTCATTCATTCATTTATTTCAAAAGAAACATTTAAAACAGATTCTTTACTATGCATATGTCTGCGTACCAGTGGCGGCTCATTGACCGAAAATAGGTGAAGAGCCATTTCACCTAATATTTTACACTGTATTCATTTATAGAGTATAAATTTACATTTAAATAGAATGAGTATTTTTAATTAAAATTATGCATTAAAACTACTTAAATGTTATTTCTCAGCTCTTCATCTATTTTCGGTTCATGAGCCGCCGTTGCTGCGTATATGGACATAAACCTATTACTATACTGTAGGACCCAATTACTCTTCAGCCCCCTCCAGCCAGAAATTCTGGGTGCGCCACTGACCGAACTTCAAATTGACTTTGCTGCTGTTCATGTTATTAGAAGACAACTGTTAACTGTGAAAGGAAAATTATTTAAAAAACTGCTCATTTAATTCAGTAATAAAAATCTCCTATGATGCTTTGGAATTTCAAAACTAAAAGCTTAGGATAATATTTTTTAAATAACAATTTTACGTGTTTTTAATAAAAATAACAAGTGGCATGTGTTTAACTCTTTTTTAGAGATATTGTTTAAAGGATTTAATTGCAAATATTTAAAATCATTTTGTTTTACAATGTAAAGTTTTAGAAAAATGTGTAAAGGCGTGACTTATTTTCATTACATAAAATTACAAATTAATTTTGTGTTCAAATCTATCTCTAGTCTGTTATAACTACATCCATTGTTACATCATTTCCACTCTTTTATTGCAAGATTTTTTAATTACAAGCTAAAAAACAATATTTAAAATAAAAATTTTAATCAGTTTAGATCTATGAAAATTGCATTAGTAAAATAAAAATTTTACTTTTTTGCTTTATTTGATGTGCAAATCTTACTTTTGCGCACAACTTTTTGAATTTTGGAGTATGAAAAGTATCATTTAAATTGACTTTTCATTGTAAAAATATATGGTATTTATATGAAATAAGTGTTTTCCCTATTACATATAAATGTCTCGAAAATTCGTAAATTTCTATAAATTAAAGTAACATACAGATATGTAACAGTGGAAAAAATTTCCCTGTTACCAATCCAAAAAATATATAAATCATATATTTGTTCTGAGGTAAACTTATTCATTTTTACAATACATATTCAATATCTTTTATAATTTGATGAATTAAACTTATTTTTGAAACATAAAATGTACCCCCCCCCCCCCCCCCCAAAAAAAAAAAAAAAAAAAAAAAAAACTGAATTTTTAATTAAAAGCTGAAACTCAACTATAGTCAAACTTAGGGGATACAAACGTGGACCATTCAGTTAGTATCCAATGTGGACACTAACCTAATTCAACTTTGTTATTTGGAGAAATTGGTTCTCAAAATTACCCAATGTATATCTTTAAATTCAGTTTTCCCATTTAAAAAAGTGATTCCTTATTGAATTGATTCTAGTTTTCTGATAGTAGTTTTTTTAATATTTCAATTTTTGAGCTATAAAATGCAAAAATTTGCCCTCAATTTTTCATACTTCACAGCTTTTAAAATCAAATACTTAAAAATTAATTTTAATGGTTGAGAATTTTCTCTGTGGGAAACGGGATTTTAGAATACACATTAATTAGGTAATAAGTAATTTTTATAACAGATTTTTTCATTAAAAAAAAAAAAAAAAATTTGGTTGCTGTCTGTGTTAACTGAAATTTTTACATCATCTACAGGTCTGAAACATTTCTGGCACTATAGCTGAGTAATGTGGTAAGAATTTGATTTAAAAGCTAATGAAATTGCTCTGTCAGGGTTTCAATTCAATAGTAGTACCTGAAATTCTGGGAAAACTCGCAAAATTTTCAAAAAAACAAAAGAAAAAAAAAAATTACATTTCAGTTTTTAATATTAAATTGTTTGGTTTTGTAGTTTAGAGAAATTTTTTATTTTATTTTTTTTTGTTTTTTGTTTTCGTAATGAAGTAAAAAGTCATTATAATTAGGAAAATCATGTAGTTAAGTTAAATGAATATACCAGATTTGTTAAATTAACTGGCAGTGCTGTATGTCACTTTTAAATTATTTTGAAACTGCATTGATTTTTATAAATTTTCTTATCTATGTAACTGACATAACAACAGGGTGGCCACTGGTCAGGGAATCATGGAAAATTTAGGAATTTCAGAGAGTAGAATAATCGGGGAATTTAAACAAATTTTGTGGAAATAAACCATATTTGAAAGCTCGCTATTGTAAATTATTTGCTAATTTTGTGGGAAATAAACAGCAAAAGGCAGGGGAAATGGTATAAGTAGTAGAAATCTGCACGGGCTTAAAATGTGGGCCAACTAGCATTTTTTGCCCATACACAGTAAATTCTAAATGTCTCTCTTAAAATTGTAGATTAGTAATTTTGTTCCGAAATTATCTTGAAACTTGATCTTGTATTTATACTACCCTTCTATTTTTAAATTTTTTATTTAAAGAATATCATTTGGTTATTTAACATGTTCCTTTTACAAGCTCAGTGATAAATGTTTAAAATTACTTAATTACCTAATTATGTTTAAAAATTTACTACTGGCAAACATAAAACGAAAAAATTTAAACAAATATAGAACATTAAAATTTTATATTAAATTTATAGTAATTAAATTTACATTTTATTTGTTTTATTTATTAATTAAAGCCACTTCTATATACAGCTGCGTAACTCGTAAATATACCAATTGTGCCCATACCTAAATATACACATAAAAATTGTAATATGTATGAATTATAGCAGCATTTCAATGTAAATTTTTACTCAGCTATTTTTATTTATAAATATCTGGAGTATGGAGGTATATCCCCAAGCATGGTTTGGGGGTTATATCAAGCAGGGGACAAAGAGGCTGTACATCAGATTCCCTCTTTCTTTCTTCCCGTGTTTTCTAATGGGATTTTCATTGCTTCATTTTATAAGAATATCTTATTAAAAAATGAAGTTTTTTGAATATGTCTCCTGTCAAAAGGCGACATTCAAAAAACAGAATTTGAAAACTTCATTTTTAAATGAGCTATCTTCATAAAACAAAACATCGAAAATCCGATAGGATAACATGGGAAGGAGAAGAAGAGGGAATCTAATTAAGGTATAAACCAGAGTGTCACTTGGGTTCCATTTTCTTTGGAGCGAACTAAACCCGAGAGAACTCACTTAACTATTAAATTGCCAATTAAATATGTTCGTTGTCTGTTAAAATATTATTTATGAACTTTCTACTTTACATATAAATATGTCAATATATATAGATATATAACAGCACTTGACAGATGCAAATTTATGAAACGATCTGGAATCAAAATTCAAATTATATTTATTTTGAGCGTTTTATTAAACAATACTATTAACTAATAAAAGCTATTTTTAAGTTTTCGGTAAACCATTAGGATAAGTTTTCATTCAATTTTATTTGAAATTTCACAATCAAAATGTTTCCTTATGAGCACTTTTTTTTTTACTTGTTTTTTCATTAATTTATAGTAAACTTAAGTAGTTTCAACATTATGAATGAAATCAGTATTTTCCTACACAAATTCACAAAGTGCAAATAATTTTTGAAACTATTACACTGCTCAGCATGAAAATCGGCCCCAACACCGTTTTTGCAAATCCTTATATAAAATGACCTCCTGAATCCGAATACGATGCCCATTTTCCCTATCGCCCACTGTGGGATGCCCTCCTCTTTTTGTATTACTTTTCAGTAATTTTATGGCTATAAATTTAATTTGTAGGCAAGGAAAGGATTATTTTAACTGTTAAATATCTTTTGAGGGGCTACAGAGTTGGAAAATTCTAAAACATGAACATTTGCAGCAAGTGAAAGATTAGGGGGGGGGGGGGGGATTTGCCACTGAAATTATATATATTTTATTAATCAAATATTATTTATTATACTTTTTTTATTGTTGTTGTTAAAATAATTCTTTTCCATTCTCCAAATCAAATTCATGGTCATAAAATTACCAATCAGTGATAGATATTGGGGGAGATGATGGTGTACCGAGAAAACAGTGGGTGATTGGGCGAAATGGGTTTCAGATTCAGGTCATTTTACATAAGAATCAGCAAGAATAGTATCAGGGCTCAATTTTTTTTTTTTTTTTTCCCCAGTGCAGTGTCATTTATAAAAATTATCTAACATGATAAATGCAAGTGATTTTTATCTTAAAAGGAAACATTCAAAAGGTGTCATCTTAAAAAATATATTGAAAAAGATATATATGATTCTCTCTTCATAAAACAAGAAAATGAAAGAAATATCGGCTTAAATGAATTGCAGCGACCACAAAAAAGCATAAAAATTAAGCATATTTGGCGATTGATTTTGAGTACTTGGCGGAGAAGCAAAACACGGTTCTTGTTCGTACACGGCAATCTCGGTGCTAACGAACTTATCGCCTAACAGAGCTAAATCACCAAAAATGCTTAATTTTGATAATTTTTTGTGGTTGCTGTAAATCATTCCTGGTGTTTCATGAAGAGTAGAATCACATATGTTTTTCAATATTTTTTGAAGACGCCTTTTGAATGTTTCCTTGTTAGAGAAAACTAACACTAAGTATCCAAAAAAATACATTTTTATAATGGTTATCTCGTATCAAGTTTCATACAGTTATATGCTATGGAAAGTGAAATATAGCCTTCTCGTTATCGAGGAAATTTGCAGTATAGCAGCGCCACCTATTGGCCAATAAGTATCCAAATTGAATCAGCATAATGTCATATAAATGGCCTTCTCACATATCAGGTTTTGTTTGATGATACGCAATAGAACCTTAGATATAGCTTTCCCTTAAATAGCAGAAATCGCGGTGTAGCAGCACCACCTTGTGAGCGGTAGACACCAAAAGTTGATAGGCACTAATTTAGGTTAAGGTACATTTACATATAAATTTATGTATAATTCTGAGCAGTAGTTCCAGAGATAATTGCCACAAAATTTTTGTCACATACACATACATTTTCTATAAATGGTCAAATAGTGTTCTAGACTTCTCATAACGTGTAAATCCGTCAAAATGTTTTACAAATCTAATACTTTCTTCTATTGAATATAGAAAAAAGTAAAAAAAAAAAAAAAAAAACTAGTATGTTGTGGCCACCACAAGACTTTCTTCTATATTTTCCTATACAAATTCACTAAGTGCAAATTATTTATTAAAATTATCTAACATGAATGGAAATGATTTTCATCTTTGAGAAAACTAACACTAAATATACAAAGAAAGACAGTTTTATTGTCTGTAAATCACATCTTAAACTAGTATGTTGTGACCACCACAAGACTTTCTTCTATATTTTCCTATATATCTTCTATATTTCCTATCCCTCAGTTTAAATAACTTAAAACTATTGAAATTTTCTACCATAATGAATGCAAGCGATTTTCATCTTGGTAAAAACACTAAATGTCCAAACAAACACAGTTTAACTAATATCTAAAAAAAAAAAAAATGGATTTTCATAATGGTTATCTCATGTATCAAGTTTTGTACAGGTAAATGCCATAGAAGTTTAAATATAGCATTCCCGTTCTCAGGGAAAATCTGCACTACAGGAGCACAACCTATTGGTAGATATAAATCCAGATTCAACTGGCATGTCTGATAATGGCTTTTTCACATATATAGTGTTTGATTATTCACATTAGAACCTGAAATATAGTCTTCTCTTAAACTGAGGAAATTGCTGATGCACCACCTATTGAGCAATTAGTACCAAAAGTTGATCCGCAGTAACTTATCTGAAGGTGCATCCTCATATAAATTTTTATTCAGTTTTGCACAGTTCTTCCTGAGATATAATCCTTCCTCAAAGTATTAAAATTGCTGCACATCAGTGCCACTTATTGAGCAGTTCACCCCAAAAGTTGATAAGTACTAACATAGTTAAGATGCATCTACATATGGCTGAATATCACATAAGTGTGCATTTTGGATTTTTTCAAACTTTGTATTTTAATTTGAATTTTTTAAAATAAGTCCGTAAGTACATCTTAAATAAATTCTGAGTTTGACAGAGATCGATCATAATTTTTTAAAATTTTATTGAAATTTTTCAATAAAAATTTATAATTTTAATTATCTTATAAAATCAAAAATACCATTTAATTTTTTTTTTTTTTTTGGTTCAGATTCATTAAAAAATACAAGACTTAGGCTTTTCTAAAAAAATCTTCCCATTTTAAAAAATAAAATAAAATAAAAAAACCCAAAATTTTTAAATTAAAAAAAATAAATAAATAAATAAAAAAATTTAAATTTAATTTTTTATAAACATAAATTATATCAATGGGAAATATAGACTGCATACCTCTTGACTGTAAACTGGAAATAATTAGTTTACTTGCATTAAATTTTTAATTATAGCATTTAAAGATGTCAAAAAATGTCACTGAAATGACAATGTTTGTCACAGAAACGACTGTTTGTCACTGAAATGACAATATTTGTCAAAATGACTATTTTTCAGTGAAATAACATTGTCAATGAAATAGGACCATATAATATTAGAACATAAGAGAAAAGATTGTGAAGGGAAAAGAAAGAGCAATAATGAGAATATCAAGCAATTTTATTGTATTAAAATCCTTGTAGTTACAAGTTTAATGATTAACTGAATTAAATTCAGAAAAAGCATTTTGAACATTATTAAAATCTTCATCCTGAAGTTTAAAATATCTATTTGAAGCAGGTTCAGGAGAATTCCTAATTTTGCACAGAATATGCGACACTTGAATTTCATGGACATCCTCTTTCTCAGGCCATGCAAACTTATTTTTTCTGCATCTTGCCATAAATGACACAAGTAAAATATTTTGAGTAACATTCTCAATAACACCTTAAAGGGGACAAAAAAAAAAAAAGTTTGCTTTTTTAATTATATCTTAATATTAATGTCGTATGTAATTTTTTTTTATATATACCTGGATACCGGAAAGTACTTTAAATATTTAAATATAAAGCTTATCCTACACCAACAAATCTTTTAACTCAAAATAAAAAATTATTTAAATCCAGGGCTTACAAAATAGTAAATCTGCAACAAATGTCATTTTCGTGACGTCACGAAAATGACAAATCGTCAATAATTCGTTCTGTACTGAAAAACATGCTTTCACTAAGCCGATATCGTCGCATTTTCTTCTTCTGGTCGTCATTCTATATTAAAATAAAACTTTGTTCTAAATTTTATAATATTTTTTTATTTTTTGTGCATCTCGAAAATGACAAGCAATAAAAATACGCACAGCATGTAAACAATAAAAATAATGTTAACTCTTACCTGTTTTTAATTTTCTTGAGATTTATTTTCCCCACATATCGTCAATGTTGATTTCTGATCTTAAACTTTAAAAAAAGTGAATGGTGGCACCATCCCTTGATGATATATGAAGTTATTTTCACGTGTCACGAAAATGACGTCAAGACTTGCATACAAGCATTTTAATTACTCATGCATGAAAATTAACGTAATTAAAAAGAAAAAAAAATTTCCTTTGAAAACAAATAGTTTTTTTTACAAGAATTAACAATTATTATAATTATCATTTTATTTTTTTTAGTAAAAAACATACTTTGTATGTAAACATTTGGTCTTGGAGACAGTCACGAAAATGACGATTTTAAGGTTTAAAATTTTCTAAAAAATACTGAAATTGCTATAAACTCACATTTTATGATTGGATGCTTTTTTAAAAAGGTACTTCTAAAGAATAATAATAAAATTGTACAATTTATTTGCTTAAAATTAATAATAAAGACCTGAAACACTAAAATGCACATTTATGTGATATTCAGCCATATAAATTTATATGCATTTTTATGCGTAGACACTGAGCTATAGCCTTACCTTAAGCTGTAGAAATCGCTGCATAGCAGCGCCACCTATTGAGCTGCTGACACCAAAAGTTGATAGGCTCTAATTTATATCAAGTTGTATCTATATAAATGACTATATGCATTTTTGTGGAGTAGTTTCTGAGATACTGCTAACACCAAAAGTTGATAGGCTCTAATTTATATCAAGTTGTATCTATATAAATGACTATATGCATTTTTGTGGAGTAGTTTCTGAGATACAGCTATCCCTCAAATTGTGGAAATCGCTGCATGACAGTGCACCTGTTGAGCAGTTGATAGGCACTAAAAGGTGCTAAAAGTAGTCGAATGTCTTGATCTTCTAAACCTTTCAAAATGTGTAAATCAGTTGAAATTTTTTATGAATCCAATACTTTATTCTATTGAATATAGAAGAAAATAAAAATGTATTTTCATCATGGTTACCTCACATATCAAGAAGTTTTGTGCAGTTATGTGCCACAGAAGTTGAGACGTAGCATTCCCATTTTCAAGAAAATTTACTATACATATATTGGTGCCACCTATTGGTCAATGAGCATCGAAATTGAATCAGCGTATTGTCTCATAATGGCCTCACATATCAAGTTTTGTTTCATGATAAGCAATAGAACCTGAGATATACTCTTCCCTTAAATTAGGGAAATCACTGTGTAGCAGCTCCACCTATTGAGCGGTTCACACCAAAAGTTGATATGCAGTAATTTATGTCAAGGTGCATCTACATATAAATTTATATAGAATTCTGTGCAGTAGTTTGCGAGATAGTCACCACGAAATTTTTGTCACAGACAGATAGATTAATGTTCAGTGAAATTGCTTTGCCTTTGAGATCTTTTGGAGTTTTCAGACTTTTAAACAGAAATAACAGCCTTGAACCCCTAACGCCAAAATATAAAAGCAAAACATGTATTTAAGCAAGTCATTTTCGCTCAACACGGTTCCAAGAAAAAAGAAGTGTTTCATTTTAAACTACTATGTTGTGGCCACCACAAGACTTTCTTCTATATTTCCCTATACAAATTCACTAAGCACAAATAACTATTATTTATTAAAATTATCTAACATGATGAATGCAAATTATTTGCATTTTAGAGAAAACTAACACTAAATATCCGAAGAAAGACAGTTTTATTGTCTGTAAATAACATATAAAAAAAATTTGTTTTATAATGGTTATCTCATATTATAAAATTTCATAGTTATATGCCATAGAAGTTGAGATATAGCCTTCCTGTTATCGAGGAATTTTTCCGCCATCTATTGCCCTATAAGCATCCAACTTGAAACAGCATAATGTCTTATAATGGCCTTCTCACATGTCAAGTTTTGTTTGATTATACGCAATAGAACCTGAGATATATCCTTTCTTTAAATTGCAGAAATCGCTGTATAGCAATGCCACTTGCTGAGCGGTTGACAGGCACTAACTTAGGTCAAGCTCCATCTACATATAAATACATATGCGATTCTGTGCAGTAGTTCCTGAGATATAGCCTTCTCTTAAATTGCAGAAATCGCTGTATAGCAGTGCCACCTGTTGGCCGATAAGCATTCAAATTGAATCAGCATAATGTCTCATAATGACGTTCTTACGTATCAAGTTTTGTTTTATATGCAATAGAACCTCAGATATAGCCTCCCTTTAACCCCTTAACGCGCGTTGTCCTCGCTGCGAGGACGCAAAATTTAAAATCCAGCTGCAAAAATTCATCCCGGAAATTTTTTAGCAAAAGTTTACGTTTATAACATATCAGAAAAGGCCGGTTTTTTTAACCTTAAAATTAAAAATTTCTTTTAGTTTAATTTAGTTCATGAATTCCGGTGGTAGTATAATTTAAATGGTCCGAATTGTCTTGCGCCGCAAAGGGTTATATTGCAGGTATTGCTGTGTAGCATCGCCACCTGTTGAGCACCAAAAGTTGATAGGCACTAATTTAGGTCAAGGTGCATCTACATATAAACTTGTATACAATTCTGAGCATTAGTTCCGTACATACAGTTGCCACAAAATTTTTGTCACACACACACAAACAGACAGACATTTTCTAAAAATGGTAAAATCGTGTTCTAAACCTGTCAAAACATGTAAATCCGTCGAAAATTTTTATGAGTCCAATACTTTCTTCTATTGAATATAGAAGAAAGTAAAAATAAATCAACATGTTCAACGAAATTTTTACCACCTTCTACATTCAATAGAAGAAAGTATTGGATTCGTAAAAATTTTCGACTTACGATTTTCGGTGGATTTACATGTTTTGAAAGATCCGGAACTTGGTTTGACCATTTTTAGAAAATATCTGTCTCTGTGTGACAAAAATTTTGTGGCGGCGACTGTCTCAGGAACTACTGCATATAATTTTATATGCAAATGCACCTTCACTTAAATTAGTGCCTATCTGCTTTTGGTGTCAACTGCTCAACAGGTGGCGCTGCTATGCAGCGATTTTTGCAATTTAAGAGAAGGCTATTTCTCAGGAACTACTCCACAAAAATACATATATCAAGTTGCATCTATATATGAATTTATATGTATTTTTGTGGAGTAGTTCCTGAGAAATAGCCTTCTCTTAAATTGCGGAAATCGCTGCATAGCAGCGCCACTTGTTGAGCGGTTGACGCCAAAAGCTGGTCACCCCCCCCCCCCCCCTCCACACACACAAACGTCACGAAAATTCGTGTCAAATCTTTGATATCTCCAAAACGGGAACTTGTGTTAAAACCAAAGTTGCAGGTGTACAACTAGACATTGTAACACCTGCACATATAAATTTGCAACATTCTACGATCATTCATTTTTGAGCTGTGTGAAATACAAAATCCATTTCGCAAATCAGGATTACAATACTTCCTTATAGTTTGTATAGTATAAGGAAGTAAAAAAGAGTATGTATATTCTTGGGAAAAAATGAATTTATCACATGGGATGCACTTGTAATACCTCATTTGATAAATTATTTGATTTTTTTTTAAGGTAATTCCGGATTTTTAGTCGAACATAAGAACTGGGGTCCCTACAGATATTTTCCATCTCTTAACATAATAATGTGAAGAAAAAGTAGGGTTTAAATTTGAAAAAAATGAGTTTCTGTTACATGGGGCCTTAGGAACCCAGCCCAGCTATAATATAGATTATTCAAATACACAAAACTTTTGAAATCAATATGTTCAAAGAAATTACTTTCCTTTCGAGATATTTTGGTGTATACAGACTTTGAAACACTCTGTATATATCTTCATATGTCTAGAAATTTTTACCATCTAAGCTGGCTCTGATGGGCTTTAGCCCTTTTAACTCCATTCCACGGGTACTCCTCTGATTTTGGGTATCATTGCAAATAGTGTGAATTTTGTCAGTTGATAGTTGAATGACTAATAAAGTAATTTAGGAATCATCTCTGATTAAAAAAAAAAAAAAAATTATTTTGTGTTAGCAGGCTTCGCTGATCACTGTATTTAAATTAATTCTCAAAATTACATATAACTTATTAATATAAAAAATCTCATAAAATTAAAAAAAAGAATAAAAATTCTGTCAAAGACAGAATTTAGTTTAGTACGGAGGACTATCAATTTCAATCTGTAAGTTTTTTATTTTTAAATTTTTATCTTATTTTTTGACCGTAAAATGACTGAAATTTTTTTTAAATGACTGAAATGAATTAAAAGGAAGTGGCACCTAAATTTCATACGTTTATTAATTTAAAAAAATCTAATTACCGTGTCGAAAAACTGTTTGCACCCCTGTTGGATTCAGAAAAATCGTCTCTTTCATTTGGTACCGATAGGACTGATATTTCTAATTTATTTTTGTGTTACACAAAACTGGTCTACAAAAACGCCTGAATGAAACTAATACAGTTGGCAGCAAAAGTATCCGAGCACAAGCAATAATCTGTCTAAAAAAAGTACACTTAATACTGCTTTGTTAAATAAATCCTTGCCGTTCGAGTCATGTTCTTAGTCAGTCTAAGAACATGATTCAACAAGGATTTATTTAACAAAACAGTTTTAAGTGTACTTTTTTGATATTTTAATTATTGGCTGGTGCTCGGATACTTTTGCTGCCAACTGTAATCCTCCGTCCTAAAAAAGAAGAAAAAATTAAATCGGTCAAAAATCTCGGTCTTCCTCCTTCCTCCTCTTCCATACGCCAAAGGAGGGGGAATTAACAAGGTTCCTTTATAAATGTATCTTACTAGGAGAGGTCACGACATGGAAAATTCAGATCGGGACGAAATTGCACAGGATTGTAGTATACTATGAAGGTAACAACATATTAAAGCAGTAGGACCCAGTGGCGGATCCAGAACTTGACTTTTGGGGGGGGGGGGGGGCTAAGATTTTTCAAAGTGTTGTTCTAGACCAATAAAAAATTTACAATTGCAATATTCAATTGTGAATGTCAGTGTTTTGGGGGGGGGGGGCTTCAGCCCCCCCCCCTTAAATCCGCCACTGGTAGGACCCACTAGCCACAGAATTTCGGAAAAAAATCGTTTAAAGTTTCAATAATCTTTACATACAAGTTATTTCGCGACATAGACAAATTCCAATGGCGTGTGAGATGGTTGCCAAGCAGAGGGTCCGGATTCAATGCTACCAACGGGAACGTTTTTTCCCCCATTTATTTATTTAATCTAAATATTTTATTTTACTGTTACTTTCTCTCATAATTCAATTCAAAATTAAAAAAAAAAAATAATAATAATTTCTTGAAAGAAACATGTATGTTTTAAAATATTCTATTTTTTTATATTTATAATTTTCTATAAAATAAATAAATAAATTTTTCAACTATATTGTGTCTAACTATAAAATAAAGCAGAGCTTTTTAAAATCTAAACATTTTATTTCATTTTAGGTGTACTTAAAACAATGCTAAACTTTGTTTTTTTTTTTAAATTTCAGAAAATAAAATATTACAGAGAAATAAAGATTTTAATTGTACATATAATTACGGCGCAAATAAATTTATAATAATTACTTCTCCAATCATTACAGCTTCTTGAAGAATTATAATACGGGATTCCGATTATATTAAATTATATTACAGGCAAACAAATATCCAAAATGTGTTGGGTTGTTCAGAAAGTAATTTCTTTTTTCTCCGCAGAGGACTTAATTGTATTTTTTTTTTTTTTTCACACCATCTTCACAATTAGGTGCATTACCATTATATAGTGTGACAGCTTATATAGCAAGGCTTGCTTGTGAAAAAGTTCGTTTTATTCTGCTCAATAGGTTTTGATTGGTGCCCTATCAAATACAGAAAATCAGAAGCGACATTTGTGGCATATTTTGTTTTTGCTATTAAAAAGGCGAAAACACTGTTCAAACAAGGAAAAAGGTATACGATGTGCATACAGAGAATTTATTTAAAGAACGCCAGTGTCAAAACTGGTTTACCAAATTTTATCCGTCAATTTTGACGTTGAAGATGCATTACGTTCTGAAAAACCAGTTTATGCTAATGAAGACAAAGCAAAATATTGATTTATGAAAACTGCTAAATAACAACCCGTGAGATCGCTAAGGAACCGATCAAAGTGGAGAATATATAATTCAATGAAATATTTATACAATATAAGAAAATCGTCTTTCATTTTCAAAGGAAAAAACAAAATTATTTTCCGAACAGCCCAATACATTTTCTTTAAATGTAGATTTTAAATATTAATCAACGTACGTTTTTCTTCGACAATCTGTTTTTTATACTTCTGTGCACGAAATAAAATTTCAGCTGCTCTCTAATATTAACAGCCTCAAAACGGTTAATCCGTTATTAGTCGCTAGTTGGTCGATTTGCTGCCCATCCTTCAGTGTTGCCAAATTTTTTTATTCAATAGCCACCAAAATATTTAGAAGTGGCATTTGATATATCAAAACGCGAATAAAATCGACGAATTGTCGATCACATCACTTCTTAAAATTTTTGGTGGCAGTTAAATAAAATGTGCGCAATCTGTAATAGGTGGCGCTGTCTATAGCGACTACTAACGGGTTAAGTAATTCATGCATATTAAAACTTAAAACCATATCAGGAAATTTTAACCAAGATTTAAACACACCTGCTGTTTTTCACTTCGGTTTATTTTTTAATTATTATTATTATTATTTGTTTTACTAATTATTTATTTATTTTATTTTATTTGTTGTCTATTTTTTTCTTTATTTTTATATTTGTTATTCAGGGAAGGACAAATGATTGTAAAATTTAATCTTTTGAATAATTAAACCTGAAATTTTAAAAATTTAATGAACAATAATTTTTGAATTTTTGTGGTTTAAAAAATATGTAGGTTACATAGTTATAATTTCATGTGTGTAATATTTGATATTTTCTATAACTTAAAAAAAATAATAAATTTTAGCTTGTTTTAATTATAAAATAAAATGCTTAGATAAATAAATATTATATGCATATATATAATATAATATGAATATATATTTTTTAAATAAAAGGATTCCCTTTATTTTTACTTTATTTTATAATTAAAACAAAGCTAAAATTTATTTTTTAAGTTAAAATTTAAAAACCTCTATTTTTTTTTTTTTTTTTTTTAAGTTCAAGAAAAAAAGTAATTATTATTTATTAAGATTTTCAAAATTTGAATTGAATTATAAGAGAAAGTAACAGTAAAATAAAATGTTTAGATTAAATAAATAAAAAGGGAAAAAAACATTCCCGTCGGTAGCATTGAACCCGAGCCCTCCGTGCTCCGTGTGGCAACCATTTACTCAGCTGACCACGCCACTGGAACGTTGTCTGTTTTGCGAAATAACTTGTATTTAAAGATTACTGAAACTTTAAACGCTTTTTTCTATAAATTCTGTGGCTAGTGGGTCCTACTGCTTTAATATGTTGTTACCTTCCCAGTATACAAGAATCCTGCGCAATTCCATCCCGATCTGAATTTTCCATGTCGTGACCTCTCCTTGTAAGAAAAATGTATTAAAATTAATTAACAGAAAATTAATTAAGGGGAAAAAACTTTTATTTAGAAAAATATTTTATATTAATTATTCTCTATGGTTCATTAGTAATTATTTTTATTTTATCTAAATTTCCCAAACTAATAAACTCTCAAAATTTTATTTAAAATTATCTTGTCAAGAATAAAGGTAAATTGATTTTTGAATTCATGACTAAGCATTTCTTTGTTTTTTCACTTTGAAACAAGGTGGTTTCCCTAAAAGTAAAATAGTTAAGTCTTATTTAAGCTCCTTTGATTTTTAATATGAAATATGGATGGCAGCAGTATGCAACTGTTAAACATTTAGAACGATTAACAGTTAAAAATATAATATCGAAATTAAAATTTATTATGATGAATAAATCTCCTTGCACTAAAAAAATAATCATTCAGTCATTAACATTTTATTGGATAAGTAATTAATTTAGTTATTTATTTAATTTTAAATTAATTTTAACTGCCAACCTAATACATTACAAGATTACAACTCACTTCGTAACTGCTAGATTTCAAACTGACGTTCCATTACTCATGTTTTGATTTCTGTACCTTATTCTGGTAAAAACCTCAATGATAAAGTTTCTGGATTCATTCTGTCTATTTCTTTTGATTCATTTCAAGGTAATTTTTTTAGTGGGTTTGAGCTGTCTTTTGGTATTTTGCTTAATATTGCTTACTAAAAACAGAAAACCTGCATTTATCTGCTCAATGCTTTTAGGGACAGCTCCTGATGAAGTCCTATAGCATTTTGAGCTTTTTATTTAATATTCAATTTACTTATTGTGAAACCCAAAAATCATTTGCTAATCTCAACTTCTGTGGTTCATTTCATTATTGATTTTTCCCTTTTATAATACTATTATACTTTACTAGATCCTTCTTTTCTACAGCATAACCTTGCAAGCATGGGCGTTGGCAGAATGGGACAAGCGCCCCCCTGAAACATTTTAATAAGCATTTTTTTTCTTTAACTTTAAAACTATGCTATCAGAAAAAAATATTTTTTCAGGTTGTGCCCCCCCCCCCCCCTGAAATTTTTTCTGGCGACGCCACTGCTCCTAATAGCAATAAAAATAGTCATTAAAATATTAGCTATAATTTAATTGTTGCCAAAAATAAATACATTTAATTAAACGTGAGCGTTAAAATATTGTAAAAAGTTAAATTATGCATCTGGCAAAAATTGACGTCATTATCATTTTAAAGATTTTCTACACATTGATAAAGTGCTAATGTAATTCATGATGCAAATATATGTTGTTCTGAAAGGATTAATATTTATTTTTAAAACCAACTTTTTTTTTTTTTTTTTTCTTGTAACTCTTTAACCAATCACATTAGAACGTCCATCTTTGCAATATCGATAAAAAGGATTTTCTCGCCAAAAGTCGCCAAGGGCAAAAATTCGCCAAATCCATTACCTGCCTATTGGAGCTTTTTAACCCTTTGCGGCGCAAGACAATTTGTAACATTTAAAGTATACTGCCACCGGAATTCATGAACTAAATTAAACTAAAAGAAATTTTAAGGTTTAAAAAACCGGCCTTTTCTGATATGTTATAAACGTGAATTTTTGCTAAAAAAATTCCGGGATGAATTTTTGCAGCTGGATCTTAAATTTTGCGTCCTCGCAGCGAGGACAGCGCACGTTAAGGGGTTAATGCGTTTTAAAGGGCAAATTAAGCTATTTTAACGTGACAAAGAGCTGGAAATGCAGAAAATTTACATTTTATCAACTAAGAATTTATACAAAAATAAATACAATTATTTACAATTTCGTAACAATACGCATTGATAAAGTGCTAATGTAGTTAGTTCTATAGCTATGATTCAACAGAAAATTTAAAAACATGGTTTATAAAAAGTTTTTTATCTTATAATTATTTAAATTTATCTACAAACGATAATTATTTTTTTTTAATGATAATAATAATACACGTTTTCTTGGTAATCAATAAAGCATTTTTATAAGTGTTTTTTATTGATTTTATTTTAATAAAGTACGAAACTTTAAAAACATATAGAAATCTATTCGAGATCCGCGATTGTAATGAAATGCTCGCCCTCTGGTGGACTAAGGTGAAATTACAATTAACATGCTTTAATTCGGCGTTCATCAAGCCGCCATTGCTTGCCGATGTTTAGTTTCACATATATTTATTGAATAAATCCGGTAAAAAAGATAACACATACTGTTGTGAGCTACAGTGTAACTCCAAAGGTTCAAGAAATCCAGAATTAAGCTTCCATTTATTTCCAAATGACAAATTTAAAATTTCAGTTGCTTCGGCTAATGGAAGTATAGAATTAATTAGATGATTTGAAACTAATATTTGTTCAGCTTCAGTTAAAAATTTACTTCCGATCGAACTTTGAATAAACTGAAATATTTTTTTCCAAAAGCAATCAATTTTCCATGATGTAATGGCGGAGAAATTATAGTACGAATCTTAAGTAGAATAACAAAAAGAACAATAATAAATACACGTGGCTATTATATTTACTAACAACAAAAGTTGAAAAAGCGCCCTCTATCGATTATTACAAACGCGGATCACAGACTCATACATAGCAGATGGATACGAATAGACACTGAAATTTTAAATATTTACTTAAATTAGTCGCATCATTCATCAATAAAGAAAATACATGGAAAGCAAGTATTTAACTAATTTAAACATCCCACAGTGCCTACAATTTTTAATGCATCCAATTAATAAAACATTTCTTTGTTAAAAATTCCATTTAACAGAGAGATGCTCTCTTTCGTATTGCCCGCCATCTTGAAAGATGACGTTACACAGCCTATACCTCTGACTGGTTGAAAGCTGGAAGAAAATTGTTCGTACGCCCAATTTTTTAAAGCGTGGAAGAAAAAAGTTGTTCGAATTCAGAATCGCTGTCACACTGGGTGTTGAAGCAATTTCTCACAGAAAATCGGCGCAAATTAAGCGTTGGGTCAAAAATTGCTCGAAAAGTTGGGGAATCTGATACGGCCTTTAGTGCGTGTCAGGGCTGTAGAATCAATCTTCACACCAAAATTTGTGACCCAGTCTCAGTGTCTCACACAGAATTGCCACAGCAGTATTAACTCAGTGGTGGATGTAATCTTTTATATGTATAGATGATGAATTATGTGAAATCACGTTCTGTCCTTCCCATCCCCCTCCTTGGGGGCCGAATTTCTAAAATTCAAGAAAAAGAAGACTGTCCTCTTAAAAAGAGGATGTGTGGTCACCTTACCTAAGATTAGCATGATTCTTCGTTTTTAAATCGATTTTTTTTTTTTTTTTTTTTTTGTAGCACCGTATATTTTGAGAATTCTATATACATTTAGACCGAAATTTTACTCGCCACAGTAAAATTTCCACTCGCCAATGGCGAGCGGAAATTTCGCGCCCTGCGTTAGAGACATAAAAATTTATACAGATAATAAGACACAACCCTGTAATCACATGCTAGAGCTGATTCCATTTTAAGCATTACTTTTTACAGGGTGATGACAAACACTTTTATTTTTCTTTAATTTTTTTAATCTTACCCCGATTGAATACAAGCGAATGATTTAGCAAATTAAATTTATGAATAATTTATGTACTAACGGTTAATGAAAAAATCCAGATACAGTTTCCAAATCATTTTTCTTTCTTTTTTTTTTTTTAACTATATTAAGTTAGTTACTATTTAAACTTTTTTTATACATTAAAACTAGTGGGCTTTACCTGCGCCACTGCTAACTTTATTTAAAAGAATTTTGAAAATTGCATATTACTTATTAAAATAAAATATTTAAAAAATATTAAAATTTTAAAAAAATCTCTGAATATGAAAACAGCAATTATTTCATAATAATAACAAAGCAACATTATAAAATTTATACTTTTTATAAATTTGTCAAATATAGCTTACTGAAAAAAACTTATCTCATTTCATTTCATATATACTCTATAACAAAAAAAAAAAAAAAAAAAAAAAAAAAGCGACCAATTAAGAAGGAGTAATGCAAACTGGACAAAAATTGACATACATACAGGTTTCGATGGAAAATGCAAAACTTTAAAGTTTGGTTGCCATCGAATGAGCATGCAACGCTGCAGCGCATCTTAACTGCGCAGTTATGAAACAGACAGAATATTAAAAATGAGAAATTTTAATTCCAGGTCATAAATTCTTTGAGAGTTTTATTCCATCTTCTCAGAAAGACAGGAACTATGCCTCGTATACAAGTGCGGAAACAACATGCGCAGATGTCAGCACTTGAGTATGGTGTGTAGTTGGGCTCAAAGAAGCCGGTTGGTCTAATCTGCGATTTGTTTGACAATTGGATAGGAGCGGTACCACTATTAAATAATATTGACAGAAATGGAGGAACCATGGCCGAACACAGTGTCAGGGTGGAAACGGTCGGCCTAATGAGAGGACAGAAAGTGAGAACCAGTCAGTCGTCAAAGGGGTATTCTAAGCTACAATTCATCCTTATCCTCGATCCTATGTGCAACTGGTACTTCAGTGACTTCAAAGACCCTAATAGACGGCTCAATGAAGTGGAGTTGAGCTCAGTCCCCGGATCTCTCTTCTAATGAGGACGTTTGGAGCATCATAAAAAAGGCCCTACAACCAGCTCGGGATTTTACCAATCTAACGTACCAATTGGACAGAATTTGCGACGATACTTCACAGGAGCACATCTGCAAACTCTATCAATTAATACCAAGTCGAACAACTGCGTGCCTAAGGACTAGAAGTGGATCAACGCGTTATTGACTTCTTTACTTTGTGAGGTCCTTTCTCTTGATTAAATCATTCAAATTTTCTGAAACTGCAATCAATTGTTTTTCTCCACATGTACATCACATCTACCAATTTTTGTCCCATTCGGATAACTCCTTCTTGGTGCGTCGCTTTTTTTTTTTTTTTTTTTGAGTGTATTTATTAGAACAATTAAAAGCCATTCAGCATTCCGGTATTTTCAAAATTCATCAACATTATAACATTTATATTTTTTATAAATTTGTCAAATATAGCTTACTGATGAAAACTTACCTCATTTCCTTTCATATATTTATTAGAACAATTAAAAGCCACTCAACATTCCGGTATTTTCAAAATTCATCAACATTTTATTCTATTACTATTGCCGAGTTTCAGTCATACAAGGTCTGGCTATTAATTTCCAGGACTCATAGAATAACTCAGAAGAAAAAAAAGTTAAACACGTAGTCATTTAATATGATTCAAAGTAATCCCCATCAGCCGTAATGCACGTCTGTGCTCGACTGTACAAATTTCGGAAAGCAGTTTTAAAGTCCTCTTTTGGAATGCTCTTTAATACTGACGTTACGGTTTTCTTGATGGCTTCGACATCCTGAAATCTTGTTCCCTTCATCGAATTTTTCAGCTTAGGAAACAGGAAAAAGTCTGCAGGTGCTAGGTCTGGAGAGTATGGTGGATGCCGCATCTCAACGACACCATGCTGGGCTAAGAATCGCTTCACAGGCGTACGGACTGCGGCCGACCTGTGTGTGGATCATCTTCGACACTTTCTCGCCCGTCCCGAAAGCGTTTAAACCATTCAAAAGTTCTTGAGCGGGATAATGCTTCCTTGCCGTAAACTTGTTTTAACATTTCGTAGGTTTCCGCAGCTGTCTTGCCCAATTTGAAGCAAAATTTAATGTTAATTCTCTGCTCCATTTTCACTTTGACAATAGGAATTTAAGAGCTACGTTTAAATGCGCCTTTCCAAGAGAACAACTTACTTCAGAATGGCGCCGATTGCACTGCACATGCGCAAGAAAACGCTCCTCAATATGCAATCACTAGCGCCATCTTCCGGCTTTTCGTTCGCCTACAGTTACGTCAGTCCTGGAAATTAAAAGCCAGACCTTGTAGATATAGTAATTCCTATAGATCTATCATCCCCATGTTAACGAGCAAAGATTTTTGATGCTGAAAATAATTTTTGGTATCAGCCATTAGAGAGTATGGAGAGTATAAAACTCGGAAATAGTAATAGAACAGAATGTCGATGAAAAATATAATTTTTATAATCAGTTGCTTTGTTGTTATTATTATGGTTTAAATGCTGTTTTTATTTTTAATGGAATACCTTTTTTAAAGTTTGATATATTTTTTAAAATTTTATATTAGTGAGTAATATAGAATTTTCAAAATTCTTTTAAATAGCAGCGGTGCAGGTAAAAAACGCTAGTTTTAGTATATAAAAAGAGTTTAACTTTAAATGTTAACTAAATTAATAGGTATGGTAAAAAAAAAAAAAAGAAAAATGAATTTGAAACTGTATACGTCTTTAAAATGTAAAATAGACATATATCAATCTAAAACACAAACACCACGCTACTAAAATTTATCTTCCCATAAAAAACACAAATAATTTAAACATGGCGTTTATATGGGCGTTTATGACGTATGTATAGGAAGTTTCCATTTCCAATCCGCCATGAACATTTCAATTTTTAAAGCTTAAATAATCCAATTATAAAACAAAATCCATTCATTTACTGAATAAATATTCCTCATCACACACCTCAAAGTATACAAATAAGAGGATAAAATCTCCTGAAAATATTCCTATATACTTTCAATAAATTATTAAATAATTTCTTATTGCCGTTCTGCATTAGCTAGTTGGATCCATAGATATAGTATTTCATATATACTCTGTTCGCCGAGAACTGATAGCGAAAGTAAATAAAACAACGTGTTTCTTGGCGATACTGTTGAATGACTAGCGTTCGATTGAAGACAAACGGTGTCTCTCTGACAAGCGAACAACTTCTTTTTTCTGTTTGTTTATTTCGTAGCGGTGTTTTTCCGTTTGCAGGTGTTTAATGAGAATTATGGAAACTGAAATCATGGAAAGTCCTCGGAAAGAAAAATAAATGAATCCAGATAATAGTTTTTATCCAGCTGTCACAAACTATACTGGCTTGCAAAGCAGGGAAAGCTAACCTCCGTCAATATAAACAGAATCGCCCATTCAGCGAGAAAACGTAAATGTGGCAAACCCTGGTGATAAAACAACAAACCTTTATTAAAACCAATAAAAATTACATTAGGAACGCCGAAGAGAAAAAAATATAGGAAGCAAACAGCTGTTTCGGTAGCCTTTAGCGTACCGTCTTCAGTGCATAAAGATAACTGGAACTGGATTTTCACATTCTGGAGTACCTAGAAGACACTTCTTTACCTCCGGTGTATATTATATTGTCTTTAATTAGATCCCAGTGAAAATAAAGTGTTAGTAAGCAGTAGGACTGCACATTAAGATGTTAGAGAGAGGTCTAAAAAAGTTTCAAAATAGTTCACAGATCCAAGGCCAAAAAAAAAAGCCGTGGAAAAGTCGATCAGAAATGCAGGAAAGTCTGTCCAAATAAAAAAAAGGGCACTATTCAGTGACCATACAATAGTCTGAAAACGTAAATAGAGAGTTTTTTTAAAAAGTGAAATGGTAATCGAAAATAATTTTTCAAAGTCAGAAAATAAAATATGTTGAAGGTATTAACTACAGCTAAAAAGTAAAGAAATCAGAAAGATTTCAACGATTTTTGGTGTCGCCATCTGTAGGCAAAAAGTTGAAAGAATTGAAAAGAGCTAGATAAATTGAAAAATCGGCTAAGTAAATAAAAAAACTTAATTGTGAAAAAGGGATGGGATTTTATCAGAGAATTCTTCGAATTCGCTGATGATTACACAAATTTTGTCGAGAGGGTTATCATGATTCTTAATTTTTTGGGCTATTTCTTTAATAAAATTAATAAATTTGGCAATTTGGAAAAATTTCTTTTTAGGTCTTTGAAAGTATTAAAGATTTCACCTAATTCGCTTATGACAGGAATAGAAGAACGGTCAGTATTGCTTGAATTTTCAGAATTTGGAAGGGTAGGGAATTGTTCATCGTAATTAACAATTACATTAGTCTTTTCGTTGGAATTAATTTCAGTTTGATTATTATCGCTCGTAGGAGGCGGGGCTAAGTTAGGGTTTTTAGAGCGAGGTATTTTTCGCGTGTAATTAAATTCGGAGAGAATTTCAGCAAATTGTTGACTTTCTTCGTGCAATTTATTTTGTTTTTTGGATTTTTCAATATTAGTTTTTTTTGTTTAGATTAAGGGGATATTTAGGACACCCTCGTTAGGAGGCAGGATGGTTATCGCCACAATTAGCGCATTTAGGAGTAAATTGCCCTTTTTTAGGGCAGTCGGATGTTAAGTGCTCATCGGCACATTTAACGCATTTAGGAGTAAGTCCGCAGGTATCACTGGAATGCCCAAAGAGCTGGCAGCATCTGCATTGCTTAACGGGATCTGATCTGAAACGCTCAATAGTAACTGAGATACAGGCGATGTTAGTAATTTCGTAAATTTTTTCGAAGTCTTTTTGTGGAAGAATGTTAATTACATATAATGGCATAGGCTGGCCAGTGCGTCTATTTTTGAGCATGGTAGCACGAGTAGCAATGAAAGCCTTGTTCAGCGAAGCTATTTATTATTGTTTGTTGGTCAGTATAACATGGCATACCTTTGAGGCATATTTTCTTCGGTCGCTTATCAACGGGATTTAGAGTGGTAAATTTTCGATTATTTTCTGAAAGGTATTTATTTTTGAGTAATTCTAAAATTATCAGAGTTTTTTGTGGGTAACTTAGATAAGTCTGCCATTTAATTAAATTAGGAGATTGACTTGGCAAAGTTCGGAGATTGATTTAGCAGTATCATTCCAATTTTCCGAGCATCTAATAAAGAATGGGGAAGGTTCTTCATTTTTAGTCTTAGCCGGTTTTTCAGCATTATCAGTGTTATTTTCATTGATATTTTCTACATCAGACATATCGGAATCATTAAGGTTTTCCAAAGAGGAAAAGGAGTTTTTAGTGGGTATACTAGGACTGACAGGAGTGTCAGGAATTTTACGCTTACGTAATTTTTTTAAAAATCTTTTTGAATTTTGAGTAGACCTTCGAGAGCATTAGATCTATGGCTTAAAAGAACTTGGATGGAAGTTTGATTGAATTTATCCTTACAGAAGTCCTTCAAAGTTAGTACATTAGCAATAGGAAGATTATAGGTGTGGTGAAAATAATACTTCATTAACTTTAATGTTTTCATATTTTTAATTTATTTCATTAACATTATAAATTTTAATTATCAATAGAAATCAAATATTGAGGATCAAAAAGCTCATGGCGTACATTGCTTATAACATTACGTTGTGACCACTAAACCTTTTGTTCTTTTTGGTCAAGTGATCAAATATACTCAAACTATTTTTATTTACATAAGAGAAAAGAGGAATATATTCCTTAATTGCTAGAATGCTGTAAAAGAAAAAAAAAAGGCAGAAAAAATTTTCACAAATAAAATCTATACTATTGCATCAGAATTCTATTCTTTATTTTCAAATCAAAACTAGTAAATTCAAATTAAGCATGATCTAAAAATAGATATTGTTTTTTTTTTTTTTTTTTTTTTTTTTTTTTTAATAAATATGCAACAGTTGAATCTCAGATATATCTATATTATTATTAAATAGGCACTCTCTCTCCAAATGATAAAATGGTCACAGTATTTTAAACACAGAAGATAAACAAATCTTTCTCACCCATGTTGCTCTCTTGAGTGCTGCTCAAACTCAACTGATTTTAAAATCCCCGGGATAACAGAAGGTGGGGTCAGAACATCATCCTATTGGCTCTCAGAATGGTGTGATATGACATCACCACTAGAAAAGAAGAACCAATTTTTCTCCTGTGTGTGTATTTCAGTAAAGCAAACACAACAGGGTGAGTTGAGCCAGCTAAGAGACACAAAGCATTTAAGTGCAGAAAAACGATCTTATTTAAAATTTAAAAAGAAGTGATGTTTTTAACATCACATTACCCCTAACGACCATTAAAAAAATTTGGAAGACTAAAAATGTGAATGGAGAGTGCATACCTACATTTACATGAAGGATTACAATTTTTTTTTTTTTTTTTTTTTTTTACATGTGAAAAACAAGGAAATGTCCATATTGACTATATAATATTGTAAGAACGGCCATTAACGGCATGCATGAAACAAAGTAAATGTTTAAGCAAATGAAAGGTCTTACAATACCTTGAATAACATGCACTTGATAAAAAATTTCAGAAATTTTGAGAACAATGTACATGTGACACAAAATCTGAACCAAACATAATACAAAATCGATATGTAAAGCTGAAACAATAAAATTCCGACAAACAATTCAATATCAACGCCTACCCTGGTATGTGATCAATTCTACAAAAATAGGCGAGGAATACACTATTTCATCAAAAACAATACTATTTCAGCACTGTGGTTACAGACACTCTCAAAGATAAGCTTGTTATTGATACAAAAGCGGTCAGTGACATATTTTAGTATAAAAACATTTATTAGGCTATTGACAACTAATAAAATATAACTATAAATGCAACCATGACACAGTTTTTATCTTATTGAAATGTCAAACATTGAACAAAAATTAAGTAATCAAGTATAAAAAAAATAAAATAAAAAAAAAACAATAATTTATGACGAAATCACCAAGAAAACCTTGTTGAGAGATATAACAGTAGAAAATCAAGTGACATGAGTAAAAATCAGATATTGATACCTTTAAAGAAAAACAGTATTATAAACAGAGATATTGAAAAGCATGCTAAGTGCTGTAAAATTTCTTTCTTATAAATTTGTAAAAATAATTAGTTAAAGAGAGTAAAAAAAAAAAAAAAAAAAAAAAAAAAAAAAATGCATGACATGACAAAAGAATTTTAGTGGATGTGCAATTTCAACAAAAATATTTAACCAATAATCTTGATATTAAATACACGCATTATGATAAAACAAAATCAGTTATTATATTTCAGTATAAAATATTTACAGATGACCTCTTGAAGCATTATTATGAAGGAGAAAAAAAAAATCAAAATAAGTATCAATACAAATGTCAAAATAATCTTACAGATAAATATTACATTAGATACGGAAAAAGCATTCCAAACACTTAAGTATAATATTCGAATAAGATTTTTTAAATTTTATCATTACCATTATTATTATTATTATTATTATTATTATTATTATTTGAATATACATATTATAAATGGAAATAATAAATGTGAGTGGCTACTGAGGCCACCAAGTTAGATTACTAAACAAAATCAAAAATGCACTTTATATAAACGTCAAGTAATACTCAAAATAAACATACTATCAGATATAACCAAAACAAAACTGCAATGTCAATAATCACAATAAACAAAGAATTTTATCAAACATTATACACATTTATATACATATCATGTGTGGATTGTGTATTAATTTGATTGTGTAATAGTGTGGATGTTGTGTATACTTGTGTTGTATAAGTGATGTTTGTGTCTGTGAAAATGGTGTGGAAGCTTCCAGAAATTGTATTTAATAACCCAATATATTTATAAACATGACAATGTGTAGTAATTAATATATGAAAAGAAAGAAGAAAAATTATGTATACACATATAAATATGCAAGTTTCCGATACATATAACACACACATACTGTACATTTTGAGCAGTAATTAATTATAGTATAGTTATCAAATTTAACAAATAAGACAATATATAAAATAAAGCAGCATAACAGAAGATTTATATTCATATTAAATACAATACACACTTCACTAAGTTATTGTAGATATTCAACATTTGCCACAGGAAAAAAAATATGTATATATAACCACACAATATATAATAGGACAATATACAAAATACAACTTATCAAATATACCTGTACCAACTCATACTTGTTTACAACAGGCAACTTTGGTGAATGAACTGATTATCAAGTCCCCTAAAAAAAAACTTAAAAAAAAACATGTTAAAAGAACATTTGTGAAAATGGAAACAAAAAACAAAAAAAATTAAGTTTTGCATCTTGGTCTGAGATCATAATGAGACTGCGGTTGAACAATCCCAGCTGGTTGACCTGTCTGAATTGTTTGTGGAATGAGATGTTGCTTTCTTTTATGAGCCAGGATGACACGGTCTATGTTGATAGTGAATGGTTCAGCCCCTTCATTTTCGAATTCTCTGACGGAGAGTAACACATCAGATATTACTTTTTGAACTGAATATGGGCCTATGAATCTTGGTTTAAATGTATCTTTGGTTTTTATAAAGACCATGTCATTTTCTTTGAATTTCCGGAGAACTGCTTTTTTATGTTGTCTAATATTACGTTGGTTTTGGTGAAACTTCATGTTATGATGTACTTGCCTGAAAATCTGTTTCATTGATTCCATGTATTTATGGTATTCATATGGAAATTCCAGTGTTTCTAACTGAGGAGCTTCAAACAAGTCAAAGATGCTTGTTAGTGACCTGCCAAAATGCAGAAAGGCTGGAGAATATCCAGTTGAAGAATGAACGGTGGTGTTATACAGGTTCTTGTGTATCATCAAAGCCTGATGAAAATCAAATCCTTCCTTGGTAAGAGTGGCAATTGAGGATTTGATGCTGGTATTAATTCTTTCTGATGAGCCTTGTGTTTGCGGGTGTCTTGATGATGAATGGGAGATTGTAATTTTCAATGTCCGTGCCAAGTTGTTAAAGATGTTTGCTGTGAACTGTGGGCCTAAGTCTGAGAGTATCGCAGAGGGTCGACCAAAGGTAGTGATGTATCCCGTAATGGCTTTAACTACAGCTTGTGCTGTTGCATTTTTTACTGGTACCAATTCAATATGTTTAGAAAAATGATCGAGAAATGTTAACACATGGAAGCCATTAGAGAAAGGACCCAAAAAGTCCATGGAAACCAACATACTCGGCGCAGAAGGAACACACATTTCCTGTAGTGGAGCAGGTGGAATTCTGTGCGGTTTATATTGAATACATAATGTACAGGACAGAACAAAGTTTTTCACATCTTCAAATAATCCTGTCCAATAAAAGTGTTTAAATATTCTTGTGTATGTATTTCTAATTCCAAAGTGAGGCATGTGACAAATTTTTAATACTTTTGGTTTTAACTTCTGTGGTACTACAATTTTTGTTTTTGGAGAGTTCTCAGGCTGGTGAAACTTTCGTTTGATCATTAACAGACCTGTGTCCGGATGGACAAAATAATTTTTATATATAGGAGAAGGTTTCTCCGAAGTGATATCGACAATAATTTTTAGCAGAAAGTCATCTTCTCTTTGCTCTTTAAAAAAACATTCTTCCGAGATTTCCATCATAAGATTATCTGCGTCAGAGCTGTTTAAGGAACGACTGAGTGGAGCAGCATCGTTACTTAACAACTGAGGTAAAGAAGAACGATGAGGCTCTGATGAGGTGAGTGACTTATCAAATTTATGTGTGACATTGATATGATGGAGTTCAATTGTTGGAGAATCTGAAGAAATGGGTAAATTGTTAGCCTCTTTAATTAATTCTGGGTTTAAGGTTAGATCTTCTGTGTATGACGAAAAGTCTTCTCTTGAAAAATAGTCTGCCAAAACATTTGTTTTCCCTTTTACATATTTGAATGTGTACTGATAGTTTGATAATTCAATCAGCCACTTAGTAGTTAAATCAGCAGGAGAGGAAATTTTCTTATAGTGTTCAAGTGGTCTGCTATCACTGAGAATAGTGAAAGGTCGGTTGAAAAGGAAAAATTTAAATGCACTGACTGACTTAGCTATGGCCATCAGCTCAAGCTTGATGGCTGAATATCGCTGTTCTGATTTAGATAGTGTTTTACTAAAGTAACTAACCGGAAGGAGAATGGCATCCTTTTCTTGTAGAAGAACCCCTGAAATAGCAATTTTGCTAGCATCTGTATTAAGAAAAAATTGTTTTGACCAATCCGGTAATGAAAGTAAAGGTTTAGAGAAAAAAAATTTCTGTATTTGTTTAAAGACTTCAGCATGTTGCTCTGTCCATTTAAATGTAGTTTTTGGAGATGTTAATTTTATCAAAGGATCAATTAATTTTGAGTAGCAGGGAATGAGTTTTCTGTAGAATCCACACAATCCTATAAATCTCTTCAGTTGTTTTCTGGTTGCTGGGACAGGAAATTGAGTAATTTTAGTAATGTTAGAAGAAATAGGATGTATTTTTTGATTTTGGATATTGAAACCGAGATATTCAATTAACGACTGATGGAATTTACATTTCTTTGGAGACAATGTCAGATTGTACTTTTGTAGAGTAGCTAAAAGTGTTTGTAATTTTTCTGTTGTTTCTTGGAAAGAGTCACTACCTATGATAATATCGTCCTGGTAAGCATATATGCCTGAACAATTGCACTCTTGTATAATTGTGTCAATAAGCATTTGGAATGTTGATGCGGCTGATCTCAGCCCAAACATTAATCTTTTAAATGAATAAGTTCCCCATTGTGTAGTAAATGAGAGACGTCGTCTGTATTCTTTAGGTAATGAAATTTGATGATACGCTGAGGGAAAGTCTAATGTTGTAAAATATTTAAATTTTGAGATGTTATTTATTATCGTATCAATTCTTGGAAGAGGATAAGTAGAGCATCAAATCATAGAGTTGATTAACCTTAAATCTAGGGCCAGTCTAAAGGAAGGTTTATCCTCCTTAGACACAGCTTTCTTTTTAACCATGAGCATTGGGCATGCCCATTCAGAGATATTTCTCTCAATGATCCCTGCATCCAGTAATTTGTCAAGTTGATCTTTTGCCTCTTCTTGAATAGCTTGTGGAATAGGAAAAGGGTAAGTTTTTAAGGGAATATCTGAAATGAATTTTATATGTAGAGTGATATGATCGGTGTGTCCAATCGACTTTAGTGAACATGAAAATACAGAGTTAAATTTCTGAAGAATATCTTGCATTATTACCCTTTCTGTAGGTTTTAAATGCTGAATAGAAAAATTATCTACATTAAATTCTTTCTGTCTTAAGGATAAAACTTCTGGTGTAGCCTTAATTAGATTACACATGTGATCAGGTGTATTCGTTGCAAGATCTAATGTATTTTCTTCTATTTTATCTATCTCTGAAATGTATCCGCAAATAGTATTTTTATTTATATGCAGTTTCTTGCTCGAATTATTATACATAGGAATAAAAAATTGAATTAATTCTTGTTTAGTAGAATTTTCCTTGATATGTTGTACCTCCATAAGAGAAGGCTAGGACGCAAGTGGACAGTGCTTGTTAGACGATGTAAACATTACTAACTGATCTTCTGGAATAAGCGTGGACCGCACAGGCACATATATAGTATCCTGTGGATCAATCATAATCTTCTGGGTAAGCCAACATTTTTGACAAGAGGGCAAATTATCTTTATGAACATCAATTTTAGATTTTTTACATCCAGTTTGAGTGAAGTCCATATGAGTATCTATCTTATGCGATGCCCGCTTCATATCAGATTCAGATGATAAAAGACTGCACGAGGGTACAGTGTCTAGAATATCTAAAGCATTTTCATTAATTTGTATCTTGTTATTATGTAAATTGATAACAACGTGATGGGACTTTAAAAAATCAAAGCCAAGTATACCAATAAATTTGGATTCAGTTGGTATTTCAATAAAAAAAAATGTGTGTTTGTAAAAAGTTTTCCCTATTTTAAAGGAAATGCAAACACATCCATCACATTGGACTATAGAGTTTACTGTAGATATTTTGACTCTTGAAGCAATTCTTTTGTAATATAATTTGCTTTGATTTTGTAAAAAGTAATGTTTTGAGAGTAATGACACAGAAGCTCCTGAGTCGAGAAGAAAATTCTCTAATGTTTTGTTTAACAATAATTGTATGATGGGGAGATTGGGCAGATCATTGTCTGTGTGTAACAAGAATTCCTGTGAATTAACTAATATACAGTCTCCATTTTCCTCCACACTCGGGGGCGTTACCAGTACTGGAGATGTCTGTATCGCAACAGATTTTACTTTACGTTCTAATGACAAAGGGAACTTTGCCTGTGTGTCTGGAGATCTCAGAATGATTTCATTGTTATTTACAAAAAAATTATTAGGTAGATTAGAATATGTTGAGTTAGTCTGTGAAAAGTTGTTATGGTAATTGACTTTAGTCAAACCTGACCTATATGAGGAACTCTTTGTACCTCGGAGTTTAGTGTCACTTCTACCATTCTCCACTTCTAGTCATTGTGACTGACTACTTTTGGTTTGAGGGGAGTTGGATTTAAATGTTTTAGGTGGCCTGGCTCTCCGTGACATGTCTCTATAGGTCTAGAGAAAGTTTGCCCATTACGATATCTGTAAGAAAACTTATTATTTTGTAATTTTCTGAGTGCAAAGCACTTCTGAGCAGAATGTCCAGGTCTTTCACACCATTGGCATTGAATCGTATGTGAACCTTTGTTTTGTGGAAATTTATTGTATGGCCGCTTGCTATAAGATGAATTGTTAACCTTAGTCAATTTGTTTTCAGAGTTTGTACCTATCACTTCACTATCTGTTTTATGATTGAAGTTCTAAATAGTAGCAAAAGATGTTCCTGGTAAGACAGGGTTTACTTGCAAGTTATAAATTTCCTGAAATTTTTCGAGACATTCCACCATCTGATAAAAGGTTGTGGCTTTTTGTGATAGTAGATGAATTCTAAAGTGGGGCGGGATGAGGTCATTGAATTTTGCGATGAGTAATTGTTCAAGGGCTTTTTCTTCCATATCAGGAAATCGTTTTCTCACTAAATTTTCGAGCTTATTAGCAAAAATATTAATATTGACATCGGACTCAAAACTAAACTCATTAAATTGTTGTGCTATTGAAGTTTCCGACTCTACCTTAAAATATTTCTTAAATATATTAAATAATTCTTCAGTATTTTTGGCTTTTTGGCAAGCTGGGGAGGAGACATAAAACTTAAGAGCAGTATCTGCTAATTTTGATTTCACAAAAGCCAAAGCATGGGATTCATTCCATTTGCTGTTCTCGGTTTTAAATTTCACTTGTTCAATAAAGAAATCCAATAATTGAGGGTCTCCAGAAAATGGCGTTACTAAAGTTTTGAACGGTAAACATCTTGTCAATCCTTTGTTAGAAGCCATTATTTTTTGTATATATATGAAACTACTATATTGGTTTAAAAAAAACACAGATGTATGAAGCTTGTTATTTAAATTTTTTGATTTTTACATGTGTTGATAGCTATTTGCATATAATAAATTCAAGTAGTTGAGGAGAGAGAGACATACCTACATTTTTTTTTTTTTTAAGGCCAACACTACAAAGTTCTGTTGGTTATTATTTATTTAATCAGTTATTCAAAATATATTGAACCAAAAATTTTTTTCATTTGTACAAAGTTCCAGCATATCACAATTTTTGAAACAGGGAATTGTTTTATAGGTCACTTGGTATATATTCAATCACAAAAAAATGTAATTGGTTATGTATGACTTTAAAAATAATTTCAGTAATTCTAGCAATAAAAATAAAATAACTTATTCAAAATAAACAATCTCTACAGTATCATTCATTCTTAAGAACAATAATCAAGTATTCCTTTCATTTTCCATTTTTATTTATTTCCATGCATATATTCTTCAAAATTGCAGCTTATAGAAACATGTTAGATAATATAAGTCATACTAATTCACTAAACATTTAAAATAACCTAATATTTTCCTCTTTTGCAATATTTTGGTAATCTAAATAAATGTACCTAATAAAAATGGATATTTTGATTTGTGATCTCAATCTTTTTCCATCGGATCACAATTTGACACAACCGGCACCAAATGTGGTGAAATATATTCATTTACTTTAATGTTTTCATATTTTTAATTTATTTCATTAACATTATAAATTTTAATTATCAATAGAAATCAAATATTGAGGATCAAAAAGCTCATGGCGTACATTGCTTATAACATTACGTTGTGACCACTAAACCTTTTGTTCTTTTTGGTCAAGTGATCAAATATACTCAAACTATTTTTATTTACATAAGAGAAAAGAGAATTATATTCCTTAATTGCTAGAATGCTGTAAAAGAAAAAAAAAAGGCAGAACAAATTTTCACAAATAAAATCTATACTATTGCATCAGAATTCTATTCTTTATTTTCAAATCAAAACTAGTAAATTCAAATTAAGCATGATCTAAAAATAGATATTGTTTTTTTTTCTTTTTTTTTTTTAAAATAAATATGCAACATTTGAATCTCAGATATATCTATATTATTATTAAATAGGCACTCTCTCTCCAAATGATAAAATGGTCACAGTATTTTAAACACAGAAGATAAACAAATCTTTCTCACCCATGTTGCTCTCTTGAGTGCTGCTCAAACTCAACTGATTTTAAAATCCCCGGGATAACAGAAGGTGGGGTCAGAACATCATCCTATTGGCTCTCAGAATGGTGTGATATGACATCACCACTAGGAAAGAAGAACCAATTTTTCTCCTGTGTGTGTATTTCAGTAAAGCAAACACAACAGGGTGAGTTGAGCCAGCTAAGAGACACGAAGCATTTAAGGGCAGAAAAACGATCTTATTTAAAATTTAAAAAGAAGTGATGTTTTTAACATCACAATAGGGATCTAAAAAGAACGTAAGACATTCATCAGAAATAAAACTCACCGCTTCTTGTAGGGTGATATCTTGAGAGACATTGAATTTCAGAATGAGATTAGATATACTTTCTTCTATGTATCCAGAAAAGTGGTCTAGTAATTCATTATATTTAGGATCTTGAGTAGAGATGGTCACAGAATTTAGGTTTGATACTACCTGCAGCAATTCCAGCTACAAGTGTATGTTGTAGAGATGGGATAAATAGTTACTTTTCAGTAATTGGTTACTTCGTTCCATACTATATTTTTGCAACATATTATTTTCATAACATATTTCTTTTTAGTTTACATATGGCTAATGTTTTTCTAATCCTTTCTGGATGATATACAATATATACATGTGTCCTACATAGCGGATGCGGTTCATGTTTTTAAGTCCCAATGCTTTCGAATAGTAATCTTCATTTTATTTAACACTAGAATTTCTTCAATAATAATAATAAAAAAAAACAAAAACGCTGTCATGAAATAGTGGTAGAGTCAAAATTTTACATAAACGTTTGTCTCAATCAAGTAAGCTTAAGGTTCATTAAACCAATTACTTTAAACACAAAAATAGAATATTTCAAATAATATCAAGAAACACGTACACGAAAGCCGTTTTCTGAAAAAAAAAAAAAAAAGGAATTCTCATATTATAAGTCATATATGTAATTAAGAAACAATTAAATAATAATAGCAAATTTTTAAGAAACGTCTTTAAGGCATCCCAAATTTTAAACTGCCGAGTGATTGTTTCTTTTGATTTTCCAAAGAACTTGAACTTTCCACACTGACAAGAAAATTAGTGTTTTTCACTCATACATAGCAAACAGTCACTTTGAATATGTTTTCTAAAATTAGAAACACTTGTTTAAAAATATAGATTTTGCTTACAAAAATTGCATAAAATGATGTATTTTCTCAGACACTTAATTTTAACATAAGAGCATAATTAACTATTCTTAACACCTTTACTCATTTTAAATCTAAAAAAATAGTCTCAAGAAAAAATCAGATAAAAAAAAAAAAAAAAAAAAAAGTGAAGAAAAGCTAAACAGTAAAAATAAATAAATAAATAAATAAATATTCGATTTTCTTCTCAAATTATTCTTAATTAAGCTTAAACAATATTCTTAATAAAACCACAATAAATGCTGTATGCCATTACGCATTTTCAATTCCATCTGCTATAAGCAATTAAAATATAAACAAGCACTCATTCCTTTCAATTATCCAACTCCCGAAATATCTGTTTCCAATACGCAAGCGAATCCAAACCTAGCAAGTGCTATCCCATTCCTCACCTTCATGATGAAATAGTAATCACCATCTAATAATCACCCCTTACCTATCTCATGCTAGCTGCATAAATTAACACTATTTCGTTAAACCGTGGTATCAAAGTATTTTATTCAAACGACTTTATTATCCCATGAAAAATAATCAACACCATATAAAATCATTTCTAAATTAATATAAGCACGATGTTATTTGTCCTAAACGTTAAAATTATATTGCTTATTAAAATTATTTTGATTAATATATTTCACAAGGAATATTCAGTAATACATTCTAGAAAATATTATCATTACAAAATTACTGTTAAAAAAATAATACAGCTGCAGCTGTATTATTTTTTTAACGATAATTTTATGAACATGGAAATGGAAAGATATTACTCATTGAGAATATCACTGAGTAACAGAGTTGCATGAAATCGTATGCATTCCTAGGTATTTTTTCAGACATGAAGTGACAAATCGATTCGAACATCAGCGCGGAAAGTCTGATGCGAGTAAACCGTATGACGCAATTTGGACTATCAGTTTTCGTATGATATTTCAGTAGTATCCGGCGTTCATAATATTGTTTTTGTATTTTATAGATAAAATAAAATAAAAAAGTAATTATGTAAAAGAAATAATTCAAGCTTTTTACTTGTATAATGGTGTATTATATCAGTTTTATCGCCAGAAATTTCTTGCCTATTTCGCGTGCAGAGATAAAGTTGAAAATATTATTTTTTTAATAGGATATTTTTAGTAATGTATTGCAGTGTTAATAAGCTACAATGCAATAATAATATTACTTATTATGTTACGTGAAATAACGCCCATCTCTAGTATGTTGATCAATTGGATGGCCGTTAAAATTGTAGGTCGGCATCTTATATGATTATCTTCCGGGCAGCGAGAAATATAGCCCTGAAAATGGCTTCACCCACACGTAGGAAAAATCAAAATAAGAGCAGATCAAGCTGAGAAAAGTAAATACATTGCAGGAGAGCACACCAGATGGCGCTACCCCCCAGACTGAAATCACGTCTTCTTCGTTCGTAGTCTAACAGAAAAGGTCCCGTGTGACTGAGTGTGTGTCAGATAACTGGAACTGGAACTGGATTATAGCATTGATGGAGTACCTAGAAGACAGCTTCTTTACCTCCGGTCTACATTATATAGTCTTTAATTAGATCCCAGAGAAAATAAAGTGTTAGTAAGCAGTAAAGACTGCATTAAAAAATTGTATAGAGAGGGGTCTAAAAAAATATAAATAACAAATAGTTCACAGATCCAAAGAAAAAAAAAAAAAAAACATGCCGTGGAAAAGTCGGTCATAAAGCAGGAAACTCTGATCAAAAAAGAAAAAAAGGCACCTTTCAGTGACCATACAATAGTCTATTAAATTAAAATAGAGAGTTTTTTATATAAGAAATGGTAATCGAAAAAATATTTACAAAGTTAAAAAATAAAATAAGTTGACGGTATTAAATTTCAGATAAAAAGCAAAGAAATCAGAAGATTTCAATGATTTTTGGTGTCGCCATCTGTAGGAAAAAAGTTGAAATAATGGAAAAGGACTAGATAAATTGAAAAATCGCCTAAGAAAAAGTAAATTTAATTGTGAGTTAAGGATGGGAGTTCATCAGAGAATTTTTCGAATTCGCTGATGATGACACAGATTTTGTCGAGAGGATTATCATGGTTTTTAATTTTTTGGGCTATTTTTTTAATAAAATTAATAAATTTGGCAATTTGAAAAATTTCCTTTAGGTCTTTGAAAGTATTAAAGATTTCTCCTAATTCGTTTACGACTGGAATAGAAGACCGATCATTATTGCTAGAATTTTCAGAATTTCAATTTGGTAGTGTAGGGAATTGATTATCGTGATTAACAATTACATCAGTCTTTTCATTGGAACTTATTTCTGTCTGATTAATATTGTTCGTAGTTTGCGGGTCTAAGTTTGGATTTTCAGAACGATGATTTTTTTCGCGTGTAATTAAATTCGGAGAGAATTTCAGCGAATTGCAGGCTGTCTTTGTGTAAATTATTGTGGTTTTTGGATTTATCAATATTGGTTTTTTTATTAGGATTAAGGGGATACTTAGGACATCCTCGGTAAGAGGCAGGATGGGAATCGCCACAATTAGCGCATTTAGGAATGAATTTCCCATTTTTAGGGCAGTCGGATGTTAAGTGCTCGTCGGCGCATTTAACGCATTTTGGGGTAAGTCCGCAAGTATCACTGGAATGCCCAAAGAGCTGGCAGCGTCTGCATTGCTTAACGGGATCCGATCTGAAACGCTCAATAGTAACTGAGATACAGGCGATGTTAGTAATTTCGTAAATTTTTTCGAAGTCTTTTTGTGGAAGTATGTTAACCATATATAATGGCATAGGCTGGCCAGTGCGTCTGTTTGTGAGCATGGTAGCACGAGTGGCAATGAAGCCATGTTCGGCAAAGCTATTTATAATTGTTTGTTGATCAGTATAACAGGGCATTCCTTTGAGGCATATTTTCTTCAGACGCTTATCAACGGGATTTAGAGTGGTAAATTTTAGATTATTTTCTGTAAGGTAATTTTGAATAAGTCTAAAATCATCAGAGTTTTTTGGGGTAACTTTGATAAGTCTGCCATTTAATTTAATTAGTGGATTGACCTGGCAAAGTTCGGAGATTGATTTAGCAGTTTTGTTCCAATTTTCCGAGCATTCAAGAAAGAATAGGGAGGGTTTTACATTATTAGTCTTAGCCGACTCTTCAGCATTATCAGTTATGTTAGCATTGGTATTTTCATTATTTTCAGTGATATTTTCTACATCAGACATATCGGTATCATTAAGGTTTTCTAAAGAGGAAAAGGAGTTTGTAGTGGATATACTAGGACTGACAGGTGTGTCAGGAGTTTTACGTTTACGTACTTTATTTTCAGAATCTCTAACATATTTAAGCAGTCCGTCGAGATTATTAGGTTTATGTTTTAAGAGAACCTGGATGGGAGGTAGATTGAATTTATCTTTACAAAAATCCTTAAAGTTAGTAGGTTAGAAATAGGAAGATTGTAGAGATCTAAAAAGAACGTAAGACATTCATCAGAAATAAAACTCACCGCTTCTTGCAGGGTGATGTCTTGAGAGATAACCGGAACTGGAGAAATGCTCATATATATAGAAGAAGGACAGAAGGACCGAATTCTGTTCAACCAATAGGATTACGGGAAAGGTGAGGAGAGTGACCAATAGGAATTTTAGAAATGCTAGTTGTGTAAACTGTAGAAAATTTAAGAAAATGTTGACCAAATGTAAAATTTGCAACAATCAGGGAACAGCGAAATCACAATTGACAAGATTTTTATAAATATAAAAAGCTGCAAAAAAATCGAGATCATGAATGGATTTAGGTCTGCAAATTATTTTAGCTGAATCAAATTTAAAATTATGATTTTCCTCCCGGCAATGCTTAGAAATAACCGATTTACTGATTTATTGTTTACGGACGTAATTAATATGCTCTTTTAGACGGAATTTGAGACTGCGTTTAGTTTGGGCAATGTATGGCAAACCGCATTGACAGGAAATATTATAGATGCCCCAAGAATTATACCTATCTATCGGATCTTTTAGCTGAGAAAATGTGAGTTTATTTATATTGACCAAACGTCCCTATTTTCTGGGGACAAATGGGGCCTTTTTTTTTTTTTTTTTTTTTTAAGGCATTTTTCCAAGTTTTAAAAATTTTTAGAAAGCAAATTATTAATCAGTAATACTTTATTTTTAGTCCTTATTTATTAGGAATGAAAAAATGCATCCATAATTGGATAATTGTAGCAATTTTTAACGCTTCTGTCTTATAAAGGTACTTTGATCTGGTCAGTCTAGTTTATTGAAAGGCGAAAAAAATATTTTAAAATCATGTTGTTTAAGAATTTTTGCTAAGGCATGACTGGATCTAGAAAAATAGGGTAAAACAATACTGATATTTGAAGAGACTGATTTAGTGGATGAAGTACGAGGGAGTTGTAATTTTTGGATAGCTTTGTTTATAATGGAAGGATTATAACCTCTGTCAATTGCTATGGCTTTCAGATATTTGATTTCAGAGTTTAATAAAACAGGATCAGAACAAATATTAAGGGCACGATTAAAAAAAGTATACAAAGCAGCCATTTTTGGGGTAGGTGAATAACACGAACGCGCATGGGGAGGTAGAGAGACTGCAAAACTTTTACGATAAACGGTGGTGGAAAATCCATCTACTCTGCGAGAGACAAGGGTATCAAGAAAAGGAAGTGAGCCATTATTTTCTATTTCATAAGTAAATTGGATATTACTGTCTATGGAATTTAAAGTTTCTAAGACATAGTCAATATTGTGACGAGATGTGTTGATAAACGTAAAGGTGTCATCAACGTAATAGGTCCAAAAAGGAAAAGACATTTTCTTAAAAAGCCTACTTTCAAAATAATGCATATATAAATATCTGCGCGACTTGGGGAGAGAGAGGATCCCATGGCTAAACCTTTAGATTGACGATAAAATTTACTTTGGAAAGAAAAAGTAGTTTGTGATAAACAAATGCGGATTAGATTAATTAATTTTTTTATTTCAAAAGATGGGAAATGAAACTCTTAATCTCATTTCGAGACAGCAGAGGGCGCCACTTATTAGAACATTGGTGAAAAGGGATTTTACATTAAATGGGGCCGCTTTACAATTTTGGCGGCCCTGGCTCTAGCAATAGATTTTTGGCGGCCCCCTCTAATAGATATTACGCCATGGCAGCTTATCCCTTTCCGACCCAGGCAATACGATCGTGCGGGTTAGACATCCACTTACATTTTTGCATATGGAACAGTCGTATGTAATAAAATCAGGAAATGAACGATCGAGCTAATTTTCAGAAAGTGTAAAGTACAATTTTCAACCAACACATGTCGCTTATAGTCCATATTTTTCTTTCAGTTTGCAAAAACAGAAGAATGTAATGTTTTAAGGTAAAAACGTTTCGGCTTTCGGGTCGTAAAGGGTTAAAGATTTCATGTGACCCCAGGTAAATATTTTCACTGTGATCCCCCCCCCTCTCCTTATAGAAGAAAAAAGCTACTATATTAAGATTTAACTTGTTCTGATGTTATAAGTTAATATAAATTTAAATAACAATAACATTTTCATTTTTTTTTTTTTTTTTTTTTTTTTTTTTGTAAAAATTGAATTGGATCCGGCATATTTAGAAATACAAGTTGAATCAAAACTTTAGCTTTTCTATCTGACTGCGCAAAACGTTCGATTGGGAAAATGCCTTAAAATTTCTGTTTATACTAATCTCCATTCACTACATGACATCGCAATTGATGTGCAATTTAACTACTGTACATCAGTACTGTTATATCTGTTCATGTACTCATATACCATGTACAGCTTGTACCATAAACTGTTTGGCTGAAAATTTGAGTAAAAACTATTACAATGAAATGAAAAAGAAAATTTTTGCATGGCCAGAAGAAAAGGGAATTTGAAATCTGTCATTCCTTCACCATTGCTCAGCTATCAGATTGCGGCATCGCGTCACAAAACCGAGTGAATTCATCAAGATGCTACATTTTTAACACCGAAAAAATTCCAGAGTGAATAATAATAATATTAAAATATTACTATTATATCTATCTATCTATCTATCTATCTATATATATATACACCGTGACCAATAAGTTCTCATACACTTTTAAATTTTTATTACAGTAACACAAAATAAATCATACAAAAACTTTTTGCATCAATTTAAAGTGGCAGTCATTGAGTATCTTTACAATAAATGCTTTGGAATAATTTCGCCTTTTAGTTTCTTAACGAGCTTAAGTCTCTTTTCAAATCCATCACATGTGACACGCACGGCTTCCATTGACATTTCCTGCCATATCTTTTGAATTACATTTTTGAATTTGCTCAAATCGGTGTTCTTTTTGTCATTCAGTTGAGAGAGCATATATGACCACACAAAATAATCAAGCGGGTTCAGATTGGTGGAGTTGGAAGGCCATTCGTTCTTTGACAAAAAGTCAGCTAAATTTTGACTGCACCACTCCCGAACCACACGTGCGGTATGAGAAGGGGCACCATCTTGTTGGAAGCAAAAATATTCCGCCCCATACATTCTCTGGACATTTGGGAGTAAAACGTTTTCCAAAACCTCAGTTTTATAATATTGGGCATTGATTTTTACTCCCTTATCAATGAAGACTAACGGGAATTTTCCTCTTTTGGAAATAGCGGCCCAAACCATCAGAGACGAAGCATTTTGATAACGCGGAACGTAATGCTGGCTCTCAGGGATGTTATCAATAGAAACTGACCATAATCTCTCATTTTGGAGGTTGAGACTTTGCTGTAAAATGAACAGTTTCTCGTCTGAAAAGATAAATTCATCCCCAGCGTGCCAAGCAAGAACTGCTTCCACCTTTTGCTTCCTTTTCATCTTAGCAGACTCCGAAACTCCGTGAATTTTACGTTTTATATAAGCCTTGCATCCAAGATCTATTTTTAGGATGTTTAACTTTGATCCCTTCGATATTTTGAGCTCTCGTGCTAGTGTTCTAGCAGATCTTTGTCCGTTTCGTCGTATCATTTCCCTGACCCTTTACACGGCCTCTTTTGTCCGGACAGACCTCGGTCTGCCAGATCTTTTTCTGTCATCGACAGGGGACGTCTCATTATACCTTCTGATAGTTCTGTAAATGAAATCTCTCTTCAGCCCCAGAGTAAGATTAGTATGAGGGCAGTTTTGAATATTTTTTGCGAAATTAATACAGTTTTTGGGGTACATACAAATGAAACACTTCCAGTTGCAAAGCCGTTTGCAAGCGGTCCAAATGTATGACTGCAGTCGGCAGCAAAAGTATCCGAGCACTAGCAAAATTTCCTATATGAAAAAAGCACACTTAACACTGTTTTGTTAAATAAAGCTTTGTCGAATCATGTTCTTAGACTGACTAAGGACAGGATTCGACAAGGATTTAATTAACAAAACTGCATTGAGTGTACTCTTTTTACATAGGAATTTTCGCTAGTAATCGGATACTTTTGCTGCCGACTGTATTTGCAAAAAACTTGCAAAATTTACGTCATCGAAATTACAAGTGTTCCGTTTGTATGTAACCCTTTTACAGTATAAATATTTGTAGAAATTAGAAGTTGAGCTAAACGATAGGAAGCTGTACTGATATTAGAGACGATGGACGAAAAGGGATATTGACCTTTGGTAATGCGTAAAATCTGGTACAATTAGCTATAGAAGGAATAAGATGAGATTTATTGAGTCCAAAAACAAAGGGCAAGATTTTATAGCAGATTTAATTTTAATTAATTCCTCGAGGAGAGGGGTCACGAGGCAAAGGAATATATGGGCCATCATTGATTAGTTCGGTTACACTACTTTATCTGCTTTGGTTATGCTGATATTTTTATTAGATTTTAATTCATTGAAGGCACTTTTTTTCTGCAGAGCTGAGATTAGCCTTCAGTAAATAATGTATAGATTGATCATTGGGGAGAAAAAAGTGATTCCTTTTCACTTGGGAAAAGACGGCCAAAATATGGCCGTCTTTCCCTGAGTGAATACACACGAATATCTTAGCAAATAAAATTTATGAATAATTTATTTACTACTAGCCGCCTTAGGTGACCAGCTGGTTCGCGATCCCTGAAAAATCCGACTTTACGAAACTCCCGCTCGGTGGCGCCTGCGGCGCATTTTTCCCGTTTCAGGTCTAATAACAGCTTATTAATATATCGTGAAAATAGCTTATTGAAATCGCAGTAAGTTCCCGTGCGGTAGCGCCTTCGGTGCTCTCTTCCCTTTTCAATATCTGAAACAGCCTGTTCGCTCACCATGTTATGATCTTTCAAATTTCTGACTTCAGCTAAGTCCCGCTCGGTGGCGCCTGTAGCGCCTTATCCCCGTTTTAGAACATGTATTACTTATGAAATTATTTTGATTAGTAGCTGAGATACAAAAGAAAACCTAATCAGGACACCTTAAAACGTGTAAATCAGGTGAAATCTCGAATTCCACTTTCGATAATATAAAAATGAAATTATACTCATTAGAAGCTGAAATACAAAGATAATACAAACATTTTTTTTTTAAAGATTTGTGTCTGACTTATCTGTGGTTTTCTCCAAAACTTGCTTAATTCCGGGCTATATGCCGTTAAAAATTATTAGTACGAAATATGAGCGAAAATCTGAATTTGAAACTGTAAAATATAAAAGGTTAAAAATTTTCTGGTTTTTCCGTAGTTTTCTCCGAAAGTATCGTACAGAATTTGAACGGCTTATATCATTTTAATAGCCTGCAATAAAAATACTTCAAAATATCTTTTGAATGATGTATTATGTATTACAATAATGAATATCTTTGATATATTTTATACTCAAAATGGCTAATCTATCAAGGGCGATTAACGATTTCTATTGAAATCCGTCTAAAATTTAAGAATTCCAAAACTGCTTTTTTACAACCGAATTCATAAAAAAAAGGAAAAAAAAATCAATATTATTCTGTTAAAAGTAACTTTTGGTGTCATTAACAGATGAAATAAAAATGAATTTAAATAAATATAATATGTCTATTTATTTTATTTTTAAAGCTATACTTTAGATTTTTTAACTGCATACAGGTGAGCCATAATGACGGGCAATTTCGAAGTTCTGCCTTTGATCGATTTTAAATTGAAAAAATTCAAAAACTGCTTTTTTCATTTCCAGTACTTTGTCATGTGGTCGAAACAAGAAAAGCAATTTTTCCCGAACGGAAGAATAGTCTAGCCAGCATGTCTAGCACCTGGCGCTGAAGAATCTTTGATAAATGAAATAATTAAGTGTTCTGCCTGTTTCCAACTAAATTTCATACTTTAGTTAATTTTAAAAAATCTAATTGCTGTAGAGATAAGCCACTTCCACTCTCAGATTCGGAAAAAAATCCCCTTTCAATTGGTACCAAATTCGTAACGATCGAACTAATATTTCTAATTTATTTTCCACTTTTTCTGATTTTAACTCCGTTAAAATATCTATTTTTATGCAATCGCGGTGAATTCTAAGTAATTGAGATCGCTTTTTACATTTTAATTAATATCTCCGAAACTAATTAAAATTTTTAAATTCTGTTTTCACTATCAACTCGGGAAGGCTTCTGAGCACCCGTATGTCAAATTTTATACTTCTGCGTTCAGTAGGGGCTGAACGTATAGATGCACAGACAGACAGACAAACATCTTCTTTTATTATTATATCGAAAAGTGAATGAAGAACTCCAGATACAGTTTTATTTTCAAATTCACTTTTCTTTCTTTTCTTTTCTTTTTCAAAACCACTTAATGGCTGATTCCAAAGCTTTTTTTTTCGGCGTCAAAAATCTTTGCTCGATAACATGGGATGACGTCACGAGCATGTTTGCTGATGGACAGTTGACGCCACTGACCCATTTTATCATTGCGGAATAGTGTTACAAATTTATTGTAAGACAGTGTTGTAAATGTATTTGTAAAAGCATAAAAAAATTCGACTACTACGCTTCCAAAGGCATGGAAAAATTAGCATTGTCCTTCAGCAAAGTACGGTTGCTAAGAAGAAAGTCACGTGGTTGTTAGAACTCTATATATATTACTATATGTATGATCAATCTATGTCTTATTACTATATCTATGGTTGTGTCCACAGATTATTATAAAGATAGGACACTCCCGTATATTCTTCGGTAACCAAAATTTGACTGCAACGACCCTATTGTCAACGGCTGTAAGTTTCTCGAGCTCTCTAGCTTACGCAATCGCTCGTCTTATTTTTATTGTATCTATGTTCGTATCGTAATAGTGCAACGTTAAACCCAACATCCAACCAACTAACCATTGAATTGATGTTGGTAACTTTGTTATTGTTTACGAATTTGATTATCGAAAGCAATTTATTTTAAGAAACAAGTACTAAAATATTAAGCAAATAAATTTCGAAAATATACATAAACCAGAAATATTTTTTTTTCCTTTTTAAAGCATTTTGTATTATTTAAACCAAGGGGTACATACAAACGGAACGCTTGCAACTTCGATGACGTAAATTTTGCAAGTGGTTTGCAAATAGTCATACATGCTTGCAGGCGGTGACGTCAACTTGCAAGAATTATCGATTGCGATGAATGATAAACCAATAGGAAACAAGAATACACGAATCGAACAATATTCGACAAAAAATTCGAAAAATTCAGTGGGTTTTTGTTTTTGTTTATTTGTGACTTTTGAGGATCGCTATAATTTTTTAGACATTACTTACATATTATTGACATTTTTATATTATTTTATATATCAATGTATAACTTATAACCATTTTAAATATGGATAATAGTGTATAAATAACCAGAATAATTTATTTAAATTTCAGAAATACTCTGATATACTACTAACAGACCATGATACAACTTTGTATTAAACATTTTCATATTTTTCCTCTGATTATTCAAAAGGATTGGATATAATTTTTTTTTTTTTTTTTTTTACTATTTTTTAATACTAGTGGGATAATCTTATGCACTGTCCTTTTTTGTCATAAGGCCATGTATTAGCTTATCCTTCTATGTAAATATTACTAAGGAAAATAGTCTTATTCTGTGATTAAATATTACTTAGTCCTGAATTTTCTAAATTTCATTGTTAAGTAAACACATGGACTATGGTTGTTCAGAGAATTACTTACTGTAGTAGGAGTTCATCTTACAGTCCATCAGGTAAGTTTGATTAAAATTATTATTTATTTGTTTATAACGTTCAATATGTATTTTTCAATACTTGTAATGAAAATTATTAGAATCATATTCATTATGAATGCAACTTCAATATTTGCACTGAAGGGCAATCCAATGCATAGTATTATGTAAAAAGCGCGAAAAGGATATCCCATCAGCTTATTGCCTTTATTTTATACATACATAAAATTTCAGGAGGGGCTGCAGTCCACCAGCCCTTCCCCCCCCCCAGATACGCCACCGTTGCAGTGGTTAATATTCAGATGTATGCTCACTTCACGAGCATTATAATAAAAAATAAATAATTAAAAAATAAAAAGAACTTTTTATATAGCGTGTTTTTAAATTTTCTGTTAAATCATATAAATTCTACCAAAGGCAGCGGGAACACAAAACAATTGGCTAAAAGTATTTAACACGTTCATGCTGGCACATTTTGTTTACATGTACATAGACTACTCAAAAGTATCCGAACACTAGCCAATAATTCCTATATTAAAAAAGTACACTTAAAACTGTTTTGTTCAATAAATACTTGTCGAATTATGTTCTTAGACTGACTAAGAACATGACTCGACAAGGATTTATTTAACAAAGCAGTATTAAGTGTACTTTTTTTGGCCAGGCATTATTGCTAGTGTTCAGATACTTTTCTGCCGACTGTAGCTGTGACACGCCGGTGTGAATGTGTTAAAAAAATGTCATTGTTTTATGAGTTATTCTAAAAGATTCAAATATCTAGCTAATCAAGAAATTATATGATTGTTGAATCATATAAATGCTACTGAAGGCAGCAGGGACCCAAATCAATTGGCTCAAAGTATTAAAAAAATGCATTGTCTTTGTGTTCTGAGCTATTCTAACAGTATCAAATGTCTAGCTAGTCGGGAAGTTAGTTAAATAAATTTTCTGTTGAATCATATAAACACTAATGAAGGTAGCGGGGAGACAAAACAATTGGCTAAAGGTATTTAAAAAATGCATTGTCATCGTGTTCTGAGCTATTCTAAAAGTTTCAAATGTCTAGCTAATCGGGAAGTTAGTTAAAAATTGTTTGCAAGATTTGTACTGGACAAACAAAAAAACAAGCAAACAAGAATAAGAGTTAATAAAAACATGGTAAAAACGAAAAGAAAAAATCACTGAATATCACTAATTCGTTGTGTATGAATATCTGTACTGCATCAATTACTGTCATACGCAATTTACTTTTCTAAATAATTTCAATTATTTAAAAAATAAGTAAAATAACTCAAAAAATAATTTTTAAATCTGAAAAATGCATTTAAAAAAAAAAAAAAAAAAGCATCATTCAGCTGGGCTGTGAAGCAAAAAAAAAAAAAAAAAACAATAAGAAAGTTCCGAGACATGTAAACGACATTCCAATACAAAAAGTTTACTAGTAAAAAATGTCAATACACTTTTATGACACATAACTGTGTCATGAATTACCAATGGGTGCCTTTTAGTAAAGCTTAGTCAAATGCAGGTCTAATTTTGTGATTAAATTTCAATTGAATATTTCAATAAAACCTTATAAATTTAGAATTTTTGACTAATTTAATAAACATTTTTATATTAAATATAAAAAAATAACACTACAGAACTGACATTTAAAAGTAATAAGTATAAAAAAAATGAATAAACACCATAAAATGCAAGAACCCGCAACAAATGTTACAGGCTGAAAGTAAGCACAACCTTCGCCTTAGAAAGGGTCGTGTTTTCTTTTGACTCAAAAGAATTTTTGAGAGTTCTTGCATTTTATGGTGTTAATTCAAAGTTTCATACTTTTTTATTTTTTACATCACTTCTATGATGCTTTTTTTTAAATCTTTTTTCTTCTTGCACCAAGTAAGTAATTTTGTGAAAGTTTGTTTTCTTTTTATTGTTTTATTTGTTAAATCCCCCCCTCCCTTTTTTTTCTCCTCATTTTTTGTGTCCTTCATTTCAAATTTTTTTTATTGTTTAACCCTGCCTTTTTTTTTTTATGTGTGTGAAGTGCCCCAACATGCAAAGCATAACATATGTCTCACAATTTATCCACATGAGAGGCATTTGCGTCATTTTTTTAATGTAAACTTTGTTATTTGTAAGTTGATTTTTCTCAAATGCTGCATTTTTGTGTCATTTTTCCAACCCCGGTACAAGATACTGTTATTTAAAAAACTTATATGTTTATTAAGAAGACTAACAGTTAATAATTTTTTTCGCTTTGAATTCAGCATATCACTACTATTTAGGTATAGTAATATTTTCTAAGAATTTTCTACATTGAAGTAAACCACTGTTTCTAAATAGTAATTTTTTATAATTTTCATAATTTAAAATAAATAAATATAAATTACTAAATATAAATGATACTATTCAAAAAGAAAAAAAAAAAATCAAAGCAGTCTTTGGATACTGCCGATAGAAGTGAAAACTAAGTAACTTGTGAATTGTATCATCGAGCTATTAGATTATTATTTTCGAATTATTTTTGGTTTGTAAGGAAGAGTTTATGATCTGTATTATATAATTCGGCACAATATTTGTAGCTACCCATATTAAGTGAACTAAGCCTTATATTACGTAAAAATATTGATTACTTATGAAATTATTTTAATTAGTAGCTGAGATACAAAAGAAAACCGATTCAGGACACCTCAAAACGTGTAAATCAGATGAAATCTCGAATTCCACTTTCGATAATATAAAAGAACTTTAAAATATCTTTCGAATGATGTATTAAAAATAATTTAATCATAATTAGAATTTGAAATATCGAATTTTTAAAATATTACAGCGCCATCTGGCGGTAGAAATTTCTGTAAGCTACTGTTCGATTCCAACTCAACAAAGCTTTCAAATGATGTATTACTTATGAAATTATTTTAATTAGTAGCTGAGATACAAAAGAAAACCGATTCAGGACACCTCAAAACATGTAAATCAGCTGAAATCTCGAATTCCACTTTCGATAATATAAACTGGTAAAAATATGTTTCTTCTCATGAAAAGCCTTCGCTGATGACGACGCAAGTTTCATGATTTTTGTTTACCCAAAAGTGCTCAACGCGCCTAAAGAAGTTTTCACTTCAAAAATGTAGTTTAAAACAACCACACGACTTCCTTTACCCACTATTACATGTACTTTTGGGAAATAATACAGGGTTAGTCAAAATGAATAGGACAATAAGAAAACTATTTTTAGACGAATGTATGTTTATTGTAACCAAACTACAGCTACGTATGGACAGATAAACTATCAAAGTTTTATTTGGCAACACACATGTACGTTAATGCCGCTAGTAGACGCTGTTTTCAAAATGGCGCAATCAGGCAAGGAGAAGGCGCTTTGTGTGATATTTGCTAAAACAATGTCAGTACAGTAATTACGGTCCAGCGACAATTTCGAGCCAAGTATGACAAGGAACCACCTCATCAACATTCCATTGTGAGGTGGGTAAAGCAATTTGAGGAGACAGGGTGCTTATGCAATGGTAAAAGCACAGGACAACCACGTGTCTCCGAAGAAACTGTGGAATCCATTCGTGCATCCTTTCAACGAAGTCCCCAGAAGTTGACAAATCGTGCAGCCATGGAATTGGAAGTTCCATGAGAAAAAACTTTGATAGTTTATCTGTCCATACGTAGCTGTAGTTTGATTACAATAAACATACATTCGTCTAAAAATAGTTTTCTTATTGTCCTATTCTTTTTGACTAACCCTGTATAATCAAAAGACATAAAACTTACCTAATAAAATAGACATCTGAAAATTTTGCAGTACGAGAAAGCTGATACTTATATAAATGCATATAAAACAGAATTTACATAGCGAGTTAAAAAAAATAAGAGAAAAAAAATCAGTTTAAACTTTTTTTATTTTTAAAACACTAATTTTAAGATCTAAAACTGACCTACCTAATCAGTATAACTGTTAATTTTCCTGTAATAACTATGCAATACATGAGAAAGGATATCTAATGGGTTTATGCAACAATTTTCAAGAAAGTTATTAGAATCGCTTTTTAGATACCGACTTTTACCAAAACTTGGCGTACTCAATTGTTGACCCAAAAATAACAATTACATACAAAAAAGGAGATTAATATGAGAAGTTTGAAAAAAATTCGTACAGCTGTTTTTAAAGGCATGCACTTGTGAGACCTGAAATTGAGATATTTATACAGGACACCTATCAATTTTTCTGAACTAACCAACTCATTCATATTAAAGAACATCTAATCAAGTGTATATACAGCAGCTTCGAATAAAATCATTAGAACCGTTTTTGAAATATGGACTTACAGCCCCACTCCTGGTTCTTGATAGTCGAATTTTCATCAAAAGTTAGAAAAATCATCTATACACCCGGCGTGTCTCAATTCTGAAGTTTCATAGTTCCATCTATCAGTTTCGGAGAAATGATAATCAGAAGATTCCACACACACATTCTGACCAATTGCTAAAAACTTTTTTTTTTTGGACTCAGGACACCTTAAAACATGTAAATCAAGTGAAAACTCGATATTGAATTTTTGAACTGAACACAATACAATTTTTATTAAAATCACACAATCAACTGTGGAAGAAAATCATATTTATTGAAATTTTGTTTTTCCGACTGAGTGAAAGATTTCCGAAAGTCAAAGATCCGGGGTTCGACTCCCGGTCCAGGCATTATTTTCACTCAGTCGGAAAAATAAAATTTCAATAAATAGGAACACAATACTTCCATTACTTACACAGTAATAGTGTAGTAGTAGTAAAAAATTAAGATAATGACACCTGAATATAAGAGTAAACAGCTAGCTACATAGTTACTATTTAGCTTGAAGAATATTCAATATTTGACCAAATAGTTAGTGATGATAATATAGCATAATAATAATAATTAAAATAATAAATTACTTATATAACCAGACTTGACATTGAACAGAAAGATTTACACAATGTTGAAAACACCAATGCAAAAAATGCTAAAACCAAACTGCAATTTCAGTAGCAAGCTTTAAGTATATCGTTATCAGTGCAGAATGCATTAAGCATATCATCCATCAGTTTACAAATTCTCAATCAGGTTTGACACTGATGATGGTAGGTACACTTAATGCTACAGAAACTGCAGTTTGGTTTTAACACTTTTTTACATTGGTGTTTTTAGCATTATGTAAATACTTATAGTAAATTGTTTATCATTCTTGATAATAAAAAGGTAAATCCATGAAATAAATGATATTTTTAACAGCAGTGTATTAAACTTCAGTATTTAGGCATCATTAATTAATCTGAAAAAGAACTTGTTTTGTCAATATATTAAAACTGACATAACAGACAAATTCTAATTCAGATGTTTATTCGTAAAACTAAGAAGAAATGCATTCTTCATTGATCAGATCAACATTCACCTGCCAGAATCTGGTTCAAGACTGAAGTAAATTTATTCATATTTTAAAATACTCACTCAATTTCTCAATAATAAAAACTATAAAAATTTGAAAAGTATATTATACTTACAAAAAACATAATCCTTTATATGCATTAGTATATTTTTCAAATAGACGACTGCTTCACTTCAGAAGAAGCACTTTTCAAGATTTTGTGCTTCATTGAACAATCTGAAAGAGAATTTAGTACGTTATGCCAATATACTAAAACTGACATAACAGCCAAATTCTCATTCGGATAGTTGTTCGATAAACTGGAATATTCTTCATCAGGTCCACACTGAGGTTCTTCATTTAGAGAGATTTTTAATTCAAGATTGAGGTGAACGCACTGATATTTAAAAATACTCATTCGATTGACGAGTTACCATACTCTTGATCATAACAAAAAAAAAAAAAATAAATAAATAAAAATAAATCAAAAACAAAATACTTTCAAAATAAAATTATAAGTCTTTATACTTCTTAATATTTTTTTCTATCTTATAAAATCAGAATTTTTATAATAGTCTCTATCGAATGGTATTCAAAATATAAATCATATAATATTAATAAAATAAAATAATTGAGGGGTGAATAAAAATTATAAATAATATTATAACATTACTTTAATATTTTGCTTATTCTTCAATTATTTAAATTTAAATAAATAAAATAATACTTAGATGAATATAAACATCACATAGAATTGGTGTTGCTATCATGCATAACATAAAATGTAACATTCTCAGTTAAGTAAAAATATTTATCATTTGATAATAAAACTTTTAATTTAAATCTTACCTTTAACAGAACTCCATTTGAAATTCAGCATTTATAACATTGTAGCATCATTATCCGAAAAAGAGCTTAATATGTTATGCCAAAATAGTAAAACTGACATAACACATAAATTCCCATTCAGATGTTAGTTCAATAAGCTACAAATGTTTTTCAATGTTTATCTCTTCAGATCTTCTCAACCACATATTTAAAAAATAAAATACATAATCATCTAATTTTAAAACTAAAATCAACACTCTCTATGTATTTTTATTGCCAATATTTAAAAATATAAATAGTTAATGAAAGATTTTAGTTATAATAAGCAAGACAATATAAAATAACTATATTGCAGTTGATTCTCTCAATGCAAATTTAAGTAGCATTTTAAATAATTTTATATTCATACATAATGGTTAAAAGTACAGAAATAAGTGGGAGAGAAAATAAAATAAGTATATCTAATACCACCAATACCAAATCAGTCGTATGCAATTGTAAGTAAAATATAATCTACTCTTACAGCTTATGAACTTTTAATGATTTTGATTTTAATAATGAAAGTTGATATTTGAATATTGAGCTTACCACATACTGCAATTTCAATATACACTCTTGTTAAAGCAACATTAACTCTTCCCTTCTTTCTATCTTTTGCAGTTTTAGTCATCTACTAACTCCAAACCATGTAATTATAAGGTAATAAATTTAAGAAATGTTTAGATTTCAATGAAGATTGAAAAAATATGTTTATAACACACACACTTGATTTTCATACAAAGTGTAGCCTCCAAAATATTGAAATTATACTTTATTAAATAATTGAAATTTTATAGAAATCTCGAATTTAGCTTCAATTCTATTTATTTTAGTGTTCTATGACCTCAATACAAAGTATAAAACAATATAGACTTAATTTTAAAAGTGAACATTTGGATGATGATGCAAATGTTAAAATTGTTCATAGAAAAAACATAACCGATTAAAATTAATTATATCAAATTCTTCAAACAGATAATTCACTTGAAACTAAAAAGAATATTTGAAGTCAGTTGACCAGTTAAAATGAACTGCAATAATATAATACTTCGGAAAACATACATATATGTGCATATATCATAATATAAACAAAACGAAAATAAAAAATTGAAACGTAGTTCGGTTACGAACTGTAAATAAACTTCCATTATCCCAAACTAAATAAATCTTATTTGTCTCTTAAAGAATTGATTTAATATCATGTATATATATATATGAAGAACTGATTAATTCTTCAAAATAATAACTCGCCATCTTTCACATTTGCAACTGCAAGTTGACTTACGACAGGTGCAAAGCTCTTGCAGATTTGCAAGTGGGTTTGCTGTCAGTTTGCAAGCGATATGTTCCGTTTGTATTGAAACTTCCATTGCAAGCGGCTTTGCAACCGGAAGTGTTTCATTTGTATGTACCCCCAAGAGCAATGTTAAATATTTAAGATTTCATACCATACTGCTATTTCAGCATTACAGTTTGTTATATTAATTTGTACACTTGAACACGAATGTGTTTGGCAAAATTTATTTTCAAACATAATAAAAATTAGTTTTATTTCTTAAAAAATAGCTGTGAATGTAATGATTTTCTGAATTTAAAAGTAGTAGAAAAAGTGAAGGAAAGAAAACTGCACATACGTTTTCGTTTGGCAACTTCATTATTGTTTACAAACTTTATCCGCGATTGTAATGAAATGCTCGCCCTCTGGTGGGCTACGGTGAAATTACAATAAACATGGTTTAATTCGAATTCCATATAGCCGCCATTGCTAGCTGATGTTTAGTTTCACATATATTTATTGAATAAAAATGAATAAATACGGTAAAAAAGATAACACATACTTTTGTGTGCCACAGTGTAAATCCAAAGCATCAAGAAATCCAGAATTGAGCTTCCATTTATTTCCAAATGACGAATTTAAAATTTCAGTTGCTTCGGCTAATGGAAGTAAAGAATTAATCAGATGATTTGAAATTAATATTTGTTCAACTTCAGTTAAAAATCTACTTCCGATCGAACTTTGAATAAACTGAAGTATTTTTTCCAAAAGCAATCAATTTTCCATAATGTAATGGCGGAGAAATTATAGTACGAATATTAAGTAGAATAACAAGAACACTATTGGAACACACGTGGCTAATGTTTACTAACAACTGCAGTGTTCACAAAGCGCCATCTATCGATCATTACAAACGCGGATTGTCAAAACAATTTATTTTAAGAAGCAAGTGCTAAATATTAAGAAAATAAACTTTGAAAATATACATAAAATAAAAACATTTTTCATTTTAAAGCATTTTGTATTATTTGAACCAAGCAACGTTTAATATTTAATGATTTCATACTGCTATTTCAGAATTACAGTTTGTAATTTTAATTTGTACTTGAATATGAATATGTTTGACAAAGCATATTTTTAAACATTATAAAAATTGATTTTTATTTCTTAGAAGAATAGCTGTGAATGTTTTGAGGATAATTTTGTGAATTCAAAAACAATAGAAAGTGAAGAAAAAGAAAACTTCCCATACTAACCTGCTACCACGGAGTAATATTAATCTTTTTACTCCGTGCCTGCTACTAACTACTCGCGAAATAGAAAAACAATTTTCGATCAAAGATGTTATTCATGTAGACTTAACCACTTAACACATGTAGTTCCCCTCTGTTGACACTAGTGGTGCTACTATCCGCGATTGTAATGAAATGCTCGCCCTCTGGTGGGCTACGGTGAAATTACAATAAACATGGTTTAATTCGAATTCCATATAGCCGCCATTGCTAGCCGATGTTTAGTTTCACATATATTTATTGAATAAAAATGAATAAATACGGTAAAAAAGATAACACATACTTTTGTGTGCCACAGTGTAAATCCAAAGCATCAAGAAATCCAGAATTGAGCTTCCATTTATTTCCAAATGACGAATTTAAAATTTCAGTTGCTTCGGCTAATGGAAGTAAAGAATTAATCAGATGATTTGAAACTAATATTTGTTCAACTTCATTTAAAATCTACTTCCGAATCGAACTTTGAATAAACTGAAGTATTTTTTCCAAAAGCAATCAATTTTCCATAATGTAATGGCGGAGAAATTATAGTACGAATATTAAGTAGAATAACAAGAACACTATTGGAACACACGTGGCTAATGTTTACTAACAACTGCAGTGTTCACAAAGCGCCGTCTATCGATCATTACAAACGCGGATATTTCCGGTTCGCGTTTTAGCTTCACTGTCCTATCTGTATGATAATCTGTGGGTTGGGTCCATGTACCTAAGACTAGTCTTACATGTACCCACTAAGTTTTGTGACGTCATTCCCAGATTATACCCAAACTAAGACTACTATATAAGTAGTATATAGTTATACTGACCAAACGTCCCCATTTTCTGGGGACAAATGGGGACGCCCTTTTTTTTAAGGCATTTTTCTAAGTTTTAAAAAATTGTAGAAACTAAATTATTAATCAGTAACATTTTATTTTTAGTCCTTATTTATTAGGAATGAAAAAATGCATTCATAATTTGATAATAGTAGCAATTTTTTATGCTTCTCTATTATAAAGGTACTTTGATCTGGTCAGCCTATATATAGTAGTCTTAACCCAAACTAACACTCCTATATAGGAGCTCTAACCCAAACATCAAACTCAGTGGTCTTTGTTAAAGATTGCGATCGCTGCATTCTAGCTGTATGTGCCTTTCTGACATTTGGGAACTTAACTGTGACCATCACATCAACTGTTTTCGGATGGTTTTATTTTTACTTTTGCTTTGTCGGAGTACGGGTGTTTATGTTCAGATTGTTCCAATGTAATCACTGTAAAGCTGTTAAAACTTTTTTTTATTCTTATTTAAGATGGAACTTTTAATGAATTCAGATTATTATGTTCTTGTAAGTGACAAATTTAGTCTATGGTGCAGCAGAAGTGATGGATCTTTAATTCCTATGAATGGTATGTCAAATTCGGAAGTGAATGTCTTTCCTCATTTCTAATTGCTAAAATCACTTTTACGCTCTATTAAATAAATGAGGGATAAATTCTTTCAACTTTGGATGTAAATGAAAGAAAATCGTTTCCAAGTCTTTTTTGTAATTGCTAATTAATAGATTTTTGTTTTAAAGTTTTAAGACTAATTTTTTTGAAAAAGTATTTTTGCTTAGCCAAGTCTTTTTGTGTGTTATATTGTGTACTATGTTTTATACAGTTTGAAATATTAAATGTTAATGCTTTAATTGCGACAGTCATATACTTCCGGGTGATGTATAATAAAGCGAATAATGTATGATTAGTATTAAATTAATTTGTTTATTATTGCTAAATCTGGGATATATTTTTAAAAATCACATTTATTTTGACAAATTTTTTCAAAAATTGTTCCTTTGATAGAGCATTAAGCGAAAATTTTCGTTATTTCGTACTTATGCAAGATAAGTTTTATGTTTTTTTTCCCCCCCAGAATGTAGTTTTTTTTTTATCCAGTAGTTTCATGTTTCTTATATAGAAAATTTCGCTTGTATATATGTTATTGAAAATTGACATTTCAATATTAGAAAATTATACAAATGGAGAAAGCTTTTGTAGTAAAATAAGGAGAAAGCAGCTTGTTTAATATAAATCCTTGCATACACATTCCTTTTAAAGATAAAGTACAGTAACTTTTATTAACATTTCTGAATTTTAATTTTTAATGAGTTAAAAATGAAGAAACAGGAAATAAGAACAAATAAGCGTTTATTTGGGTCAAAGGAACTGATTTGGTATCTTGTCATCCTTGATGGAATTAAAAAATAAATAACTGGTCAAATTATTATTTATTTCATTTAATTAATTTCTGTAATTTTCTGAATAGTAGGCAGTGTCATCACTCATTGATGTTCTTATTGGGTTCCACAAATTACAACTGTGTTCATTGGCTAAAATTTCAATCATTTTCTGGTTTATTTTGCTTGAGTAATATTTGAAATTTCCAAGGTTCTATTATGTTTTTAAAAATAATTTTTGCTTAAATTAATAAAGAGCAAAATATGTTTTGCTCTTTATTGATTTTGGAGAGCAAAACATAAAGATTAAAGTAAAATAGCTCTTTAATTTCAAGAACTATTTATGTGCAATAAACCGGTAAATGCTAAAAATTTTTAGCCAACGAGCACATTTGCAACTGTATGGAACCCAATTGAAATGTCAGTGAGAGATTGTGCTGCCTCCTCCATTTGACTCACTCCAGAAAAAGCTACTTCACATCAGCACACATTTCCGTAAAAAATAGCACTTTTCTCGAAAAACAAAAATATCCCCTCTGCATATTATGATATAATCATGTACACCAACCACATTAACATCACTCTAAACACTAATCCAAAGCTTTTTTCAGCATAAACATTCAATTGTACAAAACTAACAAATTACAATTTTACATAAGAAAAGCGACAAACTGAAACAACATTACTCTTGGAAAAACGAAGAAAATAATCTCCTCTGGAGATTTCGATTTAATCATGTACACCAACCACATCAACACAATTTCAAACCATACTCAAACGTATTTCTTATGATATTCAACATAAATAATCAATTTAAAATAAATCACAATTTTTCAGAAGAAAAACAACAAACTCAATTACAAACGTGTGCCTGACACATGCAATGAAACGGCCTACTGTTGCCAGAATTAAAAAAACAAAAGAAACAAATCGAAATACCAGACTCTTTCTGAAAGGATAAAAAAAAAACCCATCAGAGAATACAACAATAACCTTAAATATAACCCAGATAAGCAGAGTGGATTTAACGTCACACTACTACTGCGTTATGGGCGATAATCTCGATACGCAAGTAGTGTTGCATTTAACATCGCACTAGCACTACGCTTCGGCGACAATCTCAGGGATACGCCAGTAAGGTAAGGTGACCATATTTTCAAACACTGATTTGAGGACAAATTACCGTTTGTCCCCAAATCGAAGTAAATTTCGAGGACATTGAAAACTCTATTTGGGGACTTTTTCGAGGACACAATAGACCAATATCTATATGCATTATTAATAAAAATAACTCTGATTTATACATTACAAAATGCTTTGAATCACTTTTTTTCTATGAAAAATTGCTGAGCCTAAGGTAAGTTTATGCAAATTAAACTATCCCAGCATTATTAAAATAATCAAGTCTATAGAATAACCCATTTAAACTTTATTATGATGATAGGAGAAAACACAAAATAGCACCATTTCATTTTAATCTTCAGAATCCCCACTCCCTGAAATGCAGAAATTATTCCCGATTACATAACTACAAGAAATAATTTCATTAAGCAAATTTTATTTTTCACTTAACATAAATCGGGCAAGATAGAAATTATATACTGATTAGTAGTGCATGATTCTTTCTCTGCTTATGAAGTATGAGTGTCTTTATTTCTAAGTTCCGTTGATTTTCAAGATTATCCAATTACTTCTGCATTAGACTGCGATTTTCATTGGATTGGAATAGATGGGTTTTACGTCTCATTAGTGCTGTACAATGGGCAATTGGCGACAGTCTAGCACTTACCCCCAGAGGTAGTCCGGAGACATGCCATCACAATTTTGATCCTCCACGGAATGGACTGTGATTTTGAAAGAAATACACGCAAATATTTAAATTTGGTGACATTTAGCGTCCCCGAGTAGTTGGGGTCAAAATTTTTGGGGACAAGAAATAGCAAAGGCCAAAATTCGAGGACAGTCCTCGAATTTCGAGGACGTATGGTCACCTTACAGTAAGGTAGCATTTAACTTCGCACTAGCACTGCGCTTCGGCTACAATCTCGGAGATACGCCAGTAAGGTCAGGGGTTAATACAGGTTGATTTTACTACCGTTTATGGGGACCTTCACAAAAATCAAGCTGGCAAAAAAGGTACCTTCACAAAAATCGACTTGACAAAAAAGGTACCTTCACAAAAATCATACAGCTAAAATCGGTACTTTGACAAAAATCTTAGTCATCCTAGCAAAATCTGACATTTTAAATGAGCACATTTTCGAAGAAAAGTAACTTGTTTGTGCATTTCTGTTGATGCGACTCAAGAAGCAAGAATCTTGCAGAATGTTGGTTTAATCTACACTAACATTTACTTGGGCAAGAAACGGTATAGGATATACTCTCTGGAGTTGTGGCCATAGTGTACTGTTCGCTGATTTGTCAGATTGGTTTGACGTTCTGATGACTGTATGGTGATGTGTCTATCCTCCCATAGTGCAGTGATACTAGCATGAATGAAAACAACTCCTACTTACAGTCTCTCTACTGAACTGTTTACTTCAGAGAAAAGCGAGTTTTAGTTTCTGTTCTGCTATAAGCCTCACACTAATTGCTAAACATTATTTTTATTATTCTACTTAGTTTGAACTCTTCCCCCCTCCCCCCCCCCCCCACACACGCACGCACAGAGAAAAAGAGTGTGCTACAATTTTTCACAAAAATAAAATATAGTTAAGATTTTTCACAAAAATAGGTATTTATTTTGAAATCCTGGATTGGCCCCTGAAGGTAGCATTTAACTTCGCACTAGCACTGCGCTTCGGTGACTTTTCGCAGCAATGAGTAATATGCATACGGTCCGCGTATATGAAAAAAAAAAAAAAAAACACTGGATACCACACCCGCATTGTGCATGAATGTATAAAACATACGAAATTTTGTTTACATCGATCAGTAAAATTAAAAAAATCCCTTTATTTTGCTTCATTACTCATGTCATAAAGCTTTTTCGCCGGAGGGCCCTCCGCGTCCTCGGTGCCTTCCGTTTGCAGTGGACCGGTGAAAAAACTTTATGACATGAGTAACGAAGCATTCGTTTTGCAGGGACCAGTAATATGCACGTCTGTACGCTCCGCGTACATGAAAACCAAAAAAAAACATCACTGCCATAAAAGGACATCCTGGGGACATCTTCAGGATGTCTTGTGGACGAAATGTCGTTTTGCAGCGACCAGTTATATGCACGTCTGTACGCTCCACCTACATGACCCCCCCCCCCCTCCAAAAAAAAAAAAAAAAATCACTGCCTTAAAAGCACATTTTTTCCAAATGATGTCCTCCGGACAAAATGTCGTTTTGCAGCGACCAGTAATATGCACGTATGTACCAAAAACAAAACATCACTCTATACCTCACCCGCATTCTGCATGAATCTCTTAAACATACGAAATTTCGTTTCGCATCGATCAGTAAAGCGTACATAAAAACCAAAGAAATATCACTAAATACGTCTCGCACAAACTCCATGAATCTTTAAAACATAGGAAATTTCGTTTCGCATCGATCAGTAACTCGTATATAAAAACCAAAAAAAATATTACTAAATACGTCTCACACAAACTCCATGAGTCTTTAAAATGTACGAAATTTCGTTTGGCAACAATAACATACGCGAAAATCACAGTTTCAAAACATCATGGGGAGGTTAGCACATTTCAAACATCGATCGCTCAGCGGCGCATAAACACCGTGGTTACTAAAATTGGCATCTTTATCCGCGATCAGAAGCAAGTCGCCAAGCAGTACCGTAAAGCACATTCCAACCCTTGATTATATAAGGTAAAATTATTATTATTGTTGTAAAATTTTAAAATTTAAATTAAAAAAAAATTAAGAATAACATACTCTAAAATTAAAAAAAATATATTTGTTTTTTGTAATACTAAAATTTATATAACCTGAACTTTTTAGAATGGAATCTCAGTAAGATCAGGAGTTATGACAAAAATTTAATATCACTGCACATGAAAAAGTGTATTGTAATTAGTACCATATATTGTGCATACATCATAAAGGACCTATTTTTTAAAGTTTGAATACTAAAGCATTATCAAATAAAACAAACTGATGTGTATAGTGTAACCATGTTTCCTAAAACTAGCAGTGAGAAACAGTCCAAAAGTTTGGAGGGGTGCCGATTTGACCGACGGCTTGAAACTTGGAAAACATCCAGTAATTCCACGCTCTCTTATCGCTTATTTTCTTTAAATCAGATGACTGTCTCCCCTATTTTAACACTGGACTCGTTGAGTCAGTGCTTGTGCAGAGGCTTCCGTGGTCTCAAGAAATGTGGTCAAAAAATAACATAATTATGCTTCTGACAGAATATTTTTATGCTTTTTGCAACAAGCCTTGTTCGTGTAAACCTTTTTTGCAAGACAATTCTGATATATTTTCTAATTTACACCTAATATGTACATATAATTGTAAATATATCAATATTATTTATAAACTGTTTGAAGAATTCTTAAAAACAAGACATGAGTTTCTATTTTCTACTGAAATTTAGGAATATCTTTAATTTTTATGAGCAAATCTTTCTGCAAGTGACAATTTCTTTTCTGCGACAATGTCGTTTTGTTGCCTAAATTCTGCCACAGGGATGATTATGATTGCTATAAAATATATATATATAATTTTTTTTTAAATAAAAATTTGATATTAAAAATTTAATTATTTTAATTTGATCATTTAAAAGATATCACTATATGCAATAAAGTGAAGCAAAATGTTTATTCCCCCCCCCTCCCCATGGTTGGGTTTCTTCTAGGACAGTGGAAGAAAGTGGGAAAAACTGGAAAAAACCAACAAAAAGACAAAACAGATGCTCAAAATTGAAACAAATTAACTATATATTAACTCAAAGCATGCATAATATAGTGTCAAATCAAAACTATAATCCAATTAATATTAAAAATATTATTTTTAGAAAAATAACTTTAAATATTTAATTGGTGATGTGTTCTTACTACTTTATGGGTAGGGTGTTTTTTAACAATTTCTACCATTTCTGTAAAAAAGAAATACCTACAAGTTTTTTAAGTATAAAAATGCATAATTTTATATGTGAAGATTACTGTGCAACATATTAAATAAATAATAGTTTAATTGTTTAGGTTTTTAAAGAAGGATATTTAAAGTGTTTCAAATTATCTCTCTCCATAGGTATACATTTAACAAATTGTTTGATGTATTAATTTTAAAATACAAATAAATTTTAATATTCAAAAAACTTTAATAAATATTTATTTAATTTTGCAGCAAATGATGTGGAAAAGCTATCAGATTTCGTATGCTTAGGAATGGTTTTTGGTTTTATTGGAAAATTCACAGTTCAGCATGGTGAGTAAATAATTATAATTTTCTTTTTAGTATTTTTACGTTAGGGATAGTTTATTTTCTTAGTAATAAAAGCGCAAGTTTCCTGAAGCTTTTGCTGGAAATGATGTCATAGCTTAAACAGTGTATTAGAATAAAGGAAGTATTTTTATCCATGGTTTCCATGTGTGCATTTCAATTGAATAAAATAATGAAAAAAGGATAATTTAACTGGAAAAACTTACAATCAAAACAATGTTTTAAAATAAAGAAAATAAAATTCTATCCATGATTAGCATGTTTTTGAAAGATTCATTCATTGATTCAAATAATAAATTAAACGAACAAAATTCATTGATCCATTTACAGGGATTTATTTAAAATATATATATATATTAGTATAGTGTATAATAGTTGTTATCATTGTTTAACAATCATATAAAAATTGAGTATAAAAGTATTTTCTTTTTAGCTTAAGTGTAGATTTTTTTTTTTTCTGTTACTGCGACCAAATTCATTATTCACTAACAATGCTATGAAATGGAATAAATTAGAATAAACTAGAAATATTGTGAGGTATAAAATGATAATGGACCCACTCCAAATTTGGAACAATAAAATAAATTAAAATGAAGAAATTTTTAATAATTATGTTATTGCCAACTCTTTGTTTAATGGGATAAAAGTTTAGCCCTGTAAGTTACTTGACCACGCTCGGATTTTCTATGCCACGGTATATTCATGGCCTCAGCTGATAGTCTTTCCACCACTACTATAACAGTTCATTTTTTTTTTCCCTATTATTTGATGTAGGAAGAATGGTATAAATGAATTATGTGCAGTATGAAATGCTATAACTTTATATTTTAAGATTTTTTGCAGTTTCTGCCCAGTGACTGGCATATAATCTACCATTTCCAAGGTGGCTGATGGTTATTTTCTTATTGTTTATTATATAAATTATACACCAAGTTTAGAGCAATATGAAATATATATATTTTTTTCTTTGACAAGTTAAGACTCTTACTCCTACCACTACTGCACATGTGACAACTGATGTTCATTTTGGTTGATACCGTAAACAATTACTTAGAAATAGGAATTGGTTGGTATGAAATCATTACAAAAAATGCAATACTGCCTTCCATATTATCTGATAAGCATCAATAATGACTGTTTTCTGATAAATCTCTCTTCTTTTTATTTATTAAACATACAAATACTATGCTATGTCATTTTCAAATCCTTCTGGTTGTTTTTGACCACCACTAATTTTTGTGGCTATTTCTAATTTTTCCTGAAAAAATCTCATTTTATTTTGCTTTTATTTTACAGTTGTTAATAGTCTTAAAGAACTGAACATCTTAGAAATGACCACCATCAATAATGAATATGTATTTAGAGGTGTAGTGTAGTGTGTAAGGTTGAATTTGTATACCAATTATGTGAACAGAGCCGGGGGTCAAATTTAGGCACTGAACCACCTTGGCTAAATTACCCACTCAGCATTTCTCACATAAGTTAGGTAATCAGGCAGGGTGGTTCAGTGCTAGAGCATCCATATAGTAAACAGAATGCTCAGGTTTGATTCCTGGCTCTGGCATTTTTCACTTAGTATAAAAATTCAATCTTAACACTCCATCTTTAAATAAATGAATGAACATCTTTAGATTATATTCTCATGTCATGCTCTGCATGAAAATTGGCCCCAATACCATTTTTGCAAGTTCTTAGGTAAAATGACCTCCTGAATCTGAATATGATGCCAGGGGTCGATCCAGGCAAAATTTGGGTCCCTTTTGCGGCCCCTTCACAAAATTCCACATAGTAAAAAGGGACCCTTCACAAAATTCAAATTCATAAAAAGGGACCCTTCACAAAATTCAAATTCATAAAAAGGGACCCTTCACAAAATTCAAATTTATAAAAAGGGACCCTTCACAAAATTCAAATTTATAAAATGAGTCCTTTCACAAGATTTTGTTTTATAAAAATGATCCTTTTATTAAATGTTTTCATATTTTCAGTATTATGTTTAATTTATGCCTTAATTTGGCTCAACGAAACTCTATTAACTTGATATTAAACATTACATAAAGTGATTGTAAAAACTGAAGATTTTACACAATACTTTACTTTTTCACAAAAATAAATAAAAATTTCACAAAAATATTTTGTTTTTCACAAAAAAAGGACCCAAAAATTAAAACCTGGATCGACCCTTGGATGCTCATTTTGCCCTATCACCCACCATTTTTGGGGGACGCTCCCCTATTCTTATCACTTTTTGGTAATTTTATGGCTATAAATTTGATTTGTAGTGGGGGGAAAGGATCAATTTAACTGTTAAATATCTTCTGAGGGACTGCAGAAGTGAAATATTCTAAAGCATGAACATTTGCAGCAAGGGGGAAATTTAGGGGGGGGGGGATTTGCCACTGAAATTATTAATTACATTTATTATATTTATTAATCAATTATTTGCAATACATTATTATTATTATTTTTCTTTTAGTGTTACAATAATTCTTTTCCATTCTCCAAATCAAATTCATGGCTATAAAATTATCAAACAGTGACAGATATTGGGGGAGGGGGTGGCATCCCGAGAAAACGGTGGGTGATTGGGCAAAATAAGGGTCATATTCGAATTCAGAAAGTTATTTTACATAAGAAACAGCAGGAATGGTACTAGGGCTCAGGGGGAATTTTTTTTTTTTTTTTTGCAGCACAGTGTAGTTTGTGATTGGTTATTATTTCATTTTTGCAGTTGTAAACAAAATTTGGTTAAGAATCACTCTTCAATATTGGTTTAAGCTAAAAGCTGCTTTAAAGAAGTATGATCCCTATAATTTTTACCTATTTCCTTAAAATTTGTTTTTATCACACTTTTATCATGTTTTATTATTTATGGATCGCTAATCCATATTTTGTAAAAATGTTTATATGGTTCGAAAGAGGATTAAATTTCCTTTCCAAATATACCAGTTGTTAAGAAATGGAACCGTTACTCGGTCGTACAGGGCGTTTAAAAAAAAAGACAATCGAGAAAAAGAGAAATTTTCGACCCTTTTTAAAACTTTTTTTAAAAATATAAAAAATCCGTATTTTTTAAAAAACATTGTACCGTAAGAATCGGTAATAAATGCTCTTTCTCGTGGTACAGGTGTATTTTCGATATTTCCAACAGATCGGAAGCGATCGCTTTAGAAAAACCCGCGAAATTTTCCTCTCTCTGCTTTCTCTTTTGAGGAACACGCTGAAGGGCGAAAATTACGATCCGCTCGCTTTTTAATTAGGCATTGGTCGACGTTTTAATTAATATCTCCGGAACTAATTAAAATTTTTAAATTCTGTTTTCACTATCAACTCAGGAAGGCTTCTGAGCACCCGTATGCCAAATTTTATACTTCTGCGTTCAGTAGGGGCTGAACGTATAGATGCACAGACAGACAGACAGACAAACATCTTCTTTTATTATTATAGATTAAAATTTTAAGAAATTTAAAAACAAAAATTAAAAAATTGATATACGGTCAACTCTGTGAAATCTTCAACTGTATAATCTTCAATTTTGTATAATTCCCACTTCACTTTTGAATATGAACCATAAAAGTCACGTTTAAGGGTATACTTCACCTAACGTGGACAACAGACTAACCCCATGTTAATCTATGGAGGAATTTTTTTTTAGAATTACTCATTACCTAATGTTTTTTTTTTTTTTTTTTAATTGCGTTTTCACATTTAGAAAATTGACAGTTGTTAAATTGATTCCCGTTTTCTGAAAATGGAATTTTAATTTTTTAAATATTTCATTTTGAATCTATAAAGCTCTTAGTTAATTTTTTCCGCTTTAGTGCTTCAAAACAAAATATGAAAAAATTAATTTTTTAAAAACGGAAATCAATTTGATGGTTATGATTTTTCTAAATGTGAAAATGGAATTTTTAAGATAATGCGTGAGGTAATCAGTAGTTTTGAAAACAATTTTCTCTATAAAATAACATGGATTTAGGCTACTATACATGTTAGGCGAAGGATCCCCTTAACAGTCAAGTTGATAAAGTAAATTAAATATGGTGGCAATTTTTTGCTAAATTCCTGCTGTATTAAATCTACACATTCTAATCTACACATTCTAATATACATATTAATAGAACTTAAGTATATTTTTTTCCATGCACAAAATTACTATTATTGAAAGTTCTATTATATGCTTTCTGTTTGAATCCACTGTAAAAACACTAGTGAAAGTTTTATAGAAGTCAGGTAAATAAACTTTCAAACACTGGATGAAAGTTCAAGTGGGGTTAATCCTGTGTTTTAAATATACTTTTAATAATTAAATAACTTGTCGAACATAGTTTGCATTTAGTTTTTATTTATTGTTTTAATGCAAATTTATACTCTAATTAAAATAAAAAAATATTTAAACAAATAATGATCTGTAATACACAGAAGCCTTGGTTCCAACTTTTGTGGATTTTGAGTTGACTGTTTCATTCTTTATGCATATATGTGTCAATTAATAATGATGATATTCCTTGTATTATTTTAGATAGTGACAAACGTCTTGTTCTTATACGAGAAAGTTCTGTTGTTGGCTGTTTACCTGGAAACCATGATGTATATAAAGTCAAGAAAATAGCCCTTTTGCCTTTGAGTCAACATCATTTGCCAGATGCTGAATTTGAGGTTTGCATAACTTTAATTATAACATTGTTCTTCTATAAGAGGCATATATCCAGAAAATAAATTCTATTCTATAGGTAAAAAGAAAAGAAACAAGCCTATTCAGAGAAAACATTTTATAATTTTCCATGTCCAGGAAAACTACTCAGGAGTCATGTGAGTGCCACACCAGATTATTTAAATGTGTGCGAGAGTTTCTGAACACTTGCTAAATTCAGGGTTATAATTAGCATTCATATAGAAGCATTGAAAAAAAATTGAGAATTTTTTTCTTTTCTGATATCATAATAATAAATTAGTGGTGCACAACCTGTGGCCTGGGGGCCAAATGTGGCATTCCAATAAGTCTTATAAATATTAAATTTAACCGATTTTTTTCCCCACTGTAATTATTAAATTATTTTTATTTAATAATTATTGGTAGTTGTATGCTACCAAATCAGTTGTCTGCTTTTCAGTTTTTTCCTTTGACATTCAAGACCCCGAAGATTTCCTTGGTTTTAATTATGTTATCTTCCTACTTCCTCAAATGGTGATTTGTGTTGCATTCTTTATTGAAACAATGAGGCTACTTCTTTATGATAAAGAGCATTCTAAATTATGTAAAGATATTCTTTCAATGTATTAAAATAAATTTTGTAGTATTGAATATTGTGAACTAAGCAAAAAATTAGAGTATGCCAACTTATTCTTTATTGAGTCTTTTCTTTATTTGGTCAGGTTTGTAAAAAACATCGTTTTAATCCAAAGAGACTAGATAAGCCTTCTAGTAATCCAGACATTCAGCAAAAGGCATTTCAAAAGACATGGAACACCCTGAAAGCAGCTACTTCCCAAGTGAAATCAAGAAAAGTGAGTTGAATATTCTTTTTTATACTTTGCTTTAACTTGTTCGTAATAACAGTTGAAAGCAAAACTACATTTATAAATTACTCATTATTTTTTCTTCTCTAAAACATTACCTTTTTCTTTTGTGAGATTCTAAATTCAGTTATCTATTGAATTAGATCGTTAATTAAAATTATTAAAGTAATTTCAGAAAACATTATACTTCTTTTTTTTCCTTAACTTTCAGTTAAAAAAAAATAATAATAAATGTTTCTTGACACAAAATGATAGGATAGAAAAAAGTTTAAATGAATTTGTGTAATACATATACGCTGTCCAAACAACACCACATAAACTCTGCAGATCCAGATTCCTCGCTTGGAGTACGTAAAAAATACCTAAAGAACCATATCTCTATGACTAATAGTTTTCGAGAAAAATGCAAAAGAAAAAAATATGACATTTTATCCAGTGTATGAGAGAAAACTTAATCAGAAACATTAATATCATATCGGTATTTTGCATATGCACTACTTTTCTATAAATGACCGGGCACTTTCAATTTCAGACATTTTTCCAGATATATCAAAAAGTACTTTACAAATCATCTTGAAATTTCAGGACTGTAAAGAACATTTAATACCTCGTATATTTTGGTAAAAGTTTTGCCCCGAAAGTAAAAAAAAGGGGAGGGAAGGGGGTAGTAAAAAATTAAAGTATTTGGCATCACCTTGTAAAAAGTAATCTTTGAAATGTGATCTGGTTACAGTATGTGATTATGAGGCTCTTTCTTGTTATCTGTATAAATTTTTATATCTGTACTGCATGTAATCAGGGAAGGAAATAAACAGTTTCTTAAAAAAAAAGTCAATTTTTTAGATATAACATGCAATGTATTAAACTCAGTGCAAAGCCATTTATGGAAGCTTGACATACAGTATCAGACACAACATACTGCAATTAAAATGAAAAAAATATTAAATATCTAATAAAGTATGAGCATTTTTACTAAATAGTTTTTAACTATATGCATGTGTAAGATTTAGCGAAATTTCATATTTAATTATTTAAAAAATAATTATTTTACTGCTTTGAATGACTTTTTGCTATTTAGTGGAATTTAATTTTAACACATCATTTCAGCTATTAAATTTCATGAAAGAATTTCTGTGCATTTCAAGTAACATTATTAATGGGTCTCAGTGTTTTTAATCTATCAAACTTGAGTAAAAATATTGTAATTTAGATTTACTAAGGTGTAAAATAAATTCCTTTATACATTTTTTTTTCCAACATATGACTTTTCCATCATGGAGGTGTTCTTTCTGCTCTAAACATTCATTTCTGTATTGCTGACATTGTCAAGTTATAATATATGCAACGTATATCCACTCATATTTTTTGGCCATTATAATACTGTAGTGTCAAAACAAGTTCTTTCTGTAGGTTTTCCGTTCATTGCTTACATCTGCATCATTCCTGACCAGTAATATTATCTTCCCTGTGCTTTTAAACCAAGTAGACTTAGGACCATGGAGTGTATATTACCAAATTATTTCAATACAGGTATGCAAAAATTGTGGTGCATGTCTGAGTTTTGGAGAGCAGACAAAACAGTTTTTTTCCTTCTAACACCTAACTGATTTCTACTACATTTAACACTATTAAATTTTTCAAATAATATATTAAATTGTACAGAGTGGACCAGAAAACTTTGACACATTTTAAACTTTAATATGAAATCAAGAAATTGATTTATGACAGTGTGGTTTGATGAAAAGTTTTGTTTTAGTAAATAAAGTCAGTTCAAAATTTTGCTCATAGATAGTATTGTACCCTAAAAATTGCAAAAAAAGCCTTAAAAAAGACGTACATCACAGATACATCACACTGTCCCATTCACATGCCGCCACTTTTCGCTATGAATAGTACATCAATGTGAAAGTGTTTTACAATATTTTTACAACTTCTTGTATGCAGTCAAAGTTGAATGTGAAAAATATGTCCATAAGACATTAATAGCATTGTGAAATCACACGCATGCACCAGTGTGATTTTTATGCAATTATGTGTCACAAATTGAGGACATTTCCATATATGTTCAACATTCCGGAGAAGTATCTGGAATTGTGTGACATCTCTGCAATGTCATCAATGTTAAACTGTGATGTGTTTTCCACATTAAGGGGATGAAAGTATACTATATAAGGGACCAGCAATTAAAGAACATTTATTTTTTGAAATTCACAGCAATATTTCTATATGTATGCTCTTTATAACATGAACAACATCAAAACAATAATGCATTTCAATCCACCTGTTCATTAGCACTTATCATGAAGATACTATATTAAATGCATTATTAGAGTCTTCTGTAGTTCAATGTTAGCCACAAAGGAAACATTCACTCCAAAAGAAGAAATTAAGAAGGGTTAACTGGTGATTGAATATACCATATAGCAAAACTATAAGAAATGCTGTATAAATCAAACATAAAGACATGGCGTCATCTGATGAAAATTTTAAAATTAAATTTTTTTATTTTCATTTTTTCCTTAAACTAAATTTTTCAATGTATATATCTGTACTGATAAGTATAAAGGATTTAAGTCCAAAAATGTCGATTTTGAGTTAAATACATAGACTCAGAAAAAAATTCTCTATCGATTGGTATAAAGGATTTAAGTCTATGTCAATTAGTCTTTGAGAAAATCCATTGGTAAAAAAAGGTTCAAGTCAGAAATTTACCATTCATGTATGGCATAAAATATTTAATTCAAATTTTCCCGTTATTAAATGAAGGTTGACAACCACTGAATGGTATAAAGGGTATAAATCAACGTAATTCCTTTTTCCTAATCAATTCTTCTGATTTCTATTTAGCTAGTTAAACTTTATTTTTCGTCTCCTGAAAAATCAAGAATATGGACTTAAATCCTTTATACTTATCAGTACAGATATATAGTACAAAGATTATAGTGCAAACTGCATTCTTGTATTTTACTTACTTGATTTTATATTAAAGCTTAAAAATGTGCCCGCACTGTACATGTATCAGGGTTTGGTTTTTCTCTTAGTTAATGAAAATTTCTAAAATTTAAAAGAATTTTTGACAAAAATATATTTAATGATAAATTTATTTTTATGCTTTAAATATATGCACATCTTGAAAATATATTTTGGTTTGTAATTGATCCAATCAGTTGCAATACAAATATTTTTCTAGAAATTAATTAATTAAAAAAAAAGAAAGAAAGAAAGAAAAATGTTACAGTTAAATCTTTAAATTGTATATTTTACACCTTAGTATAGATTAACAACATATAGTATAAATCCATTAAGAGAATTATCTTAGCCCTTTCCAACCCAGGCTGTACGATCGTGTGGGTTAGACATCCACAACATCCAACTTACATTTTTGCATCTGGAACAGTCGTATTTTATAAAATCAGGAAATGAACGATCAAGCTAATTAGCAAAATGTGTAAAGTACAATTTTCAATCAACAAATGTCAGTTATAGCCCATATTTTTCTTTCAGTTTGCAAAAACAGAAGAATCTAATGTTTTAAAGTAAAAATGTTCCAGGTCAGAAAGGGTTAATAAGAAAATGCAAAACAATTATTTAAAAAGGCATTCAAGGCATTAATATTGCCATCTCTATATCTAGAAAGTCTTAATGTTATATACAAAGTTATATTTTGTAGGTTTAAATAATTTTAATTTATTTGTACATAATGATTGAGCTTAATATGGTTGAACTTTTGTGTTACAGTATCGCTACACATAATGCTTTCCCTTAAAAATTTCTCATTAGGGCATGTGCTACTTATTGAATGGCCCTTTAAGATAGTTAGTGAAAAAATTATATATATATATAAGGTTTTTATGCACTTTCTGAAAATTTTAGTAACTTAGATCCTGTAATTTGTAATACAGTTCTTGCATGTTAATTACTATTGTTTGCAAAATAATCAATTTTGGAAGTGATTCATGTGCATGTTTTTTTTTCTTTTTTTATAATTATTTTTTGAAATATTTTGAATCTAGATGCAAAATGTGGTTGTAAAAAAACATATTTTTAAAAAATCTTTAAAATCTGAATCAATAAATTAACAAATTTTAACTAAGTGTGACATCTAACATAAAGCTTTAAAAAGAAAAAGCATTATGATAGTTGATTTGGTATGTTTTTATAATTTTAGCATATGACAATAACATTAATATATATTGATAAGCCAGCTACTACCTTGTACAAATTTATTATCTTATCTATTTATAAGTACTTTAGTAAGGAAACTTAATATAAAATGGTCAAGACTAGATCTGCATAACTGTTTGCTCATTCAAACTATACCCGAGACTTCTAGGATGCACATGATTTCTGCCTTTGTTCCTTTTTAAAATAAATATTAGTAGTCAAAAATCAATCAACAGTTTTCATTAACTTATCTGAAAAATTTAAAAAATAAAGTTTTAAAATCATTTTGAATCAGCATGAAATATTAAACAGAATTTAAAATGCATAAGAATCTCTTATTTAACTATTACATACCTGGTAATAATTATAATTTATTCCAGAGCATTGTTAGTGTCCACCCTTTTTTCACACCACTATTTTTAAAGAACATTTTTCTTATTTCATTGTAGTTACAGTGAAGCATCCATAATCGGGAATTCTATAATCCGGCAGCACCCATAAACCGACACTAATGACTTTTTCTATTTTTTTTTTTTCCTTTCTTTTCTGCTTCTTTTTTTTTTTTTTTTTTTTTTTTTACCGCCACCTGTAAATCGTAGTAGTATTCAACTTGTTGTTCGCAGCTTGCTTGACTTTTATGGATCATTAGTAAAGTTTACGGATTTTCATTTAATTTTATTGATTTACGCGCTAGTGTTAATTTTTTACAGATTAATCAGGATGGCAAAAATTCCAAAAAAGAACAACGAAATAATTTTTGTCTTGCAATGACAAATCCGAAAGTTATTAATAAAAGAGATTGTTCCTATTCCTGATACCGAAAGTCAAAACAAATACGACCATCCGAAATCACGGTCAACAGTTTTTAGGACTTGAAAAATATGATTTTATCAGCGATAACCAACTAATGAATGTGCATATGTTAATCATTCAGTGACAAACTGAAAAACAAAAAAGAATGAAACAAATGAAATTAACCGACATATTTAATAGGATATAGCATTGTCAAATTTCTGATCTTATTTGTTTATTAAACCAGTTTTAATATCAATTTATTATTATTATTTGTACAAAAATAAACGATCTGTATTAATGTTTATAATTGTTATTTTAAAAATTTTAATTTATTTCAAATGTTATTTTAATTATTTTCGTTTTTGATAAGGCTTTGCATAAATTTTAAAAACTATTTTTTTTTTAAATATTTTCTTAGAGGCTGTAACTGATATATAATTTCGATATATGTCTTTGGAACACTTATAATCCAAAAAAATCTGTAATCTGGCAATGTCTATTTCCCACCGATGCTGGATTATCGATGCTTCACTGTACATATTGAAGAAATTTTCTCTACAAGCAAAGTAGTGTGAAAAAAGGCAAACACTAACAGTACACCGAAATAAATTATAAATGTTACCAGGTATACTATTATTTGAACACAAAAATTATTGGGTCCTGGGGCCCATACATGCTAAAGGAGAGCAACAATTCATGAACTGAAGCAGTTTTCCCCCTCAACAAGATTCTGGGGGGGGGGGGGGATGAATTTGTGCATAGGGCCCCTGAAGTTTCAGTATTTTTGCAATACTCTGGCGTTGCTCGGGTTTTATTTCAACAATAAATCCTAAAGGCAAAACAAAAAAAGCAGTGTATGTTGTAAAGCAGATTTCTTTTCACATTACATGATTTCATGAAAAATAAATAAATGTATGATTTTAATTAGAAAAAATTAAATTTGTGTCATGTGGATCAATGGGGTGCTTCATGTGTGATAGTTCATTTGATATATTTAAAATTATTGAGCATTTGACTGTATATCTTGATGATTTTTGATAAATATACTTATTAGTGTATCATTACTATGTAACAAGAAAATATAACAATTATATACAAATATTTTTTACTAAGCTTAAAAATCTGTACAAATTGTTAAAAAACATGTATTTTAAACATTTTTCATGTATATTTTTGGAGGAGGACAAAGAAATCAATATTTAGAGAAAATGACTCATATATTGATGTTTTCTAATAGCAGATCATTTATAATTAATATAGTCTAGCAACCATGCTTCTATTTTCTTTTTTTTTTTTTAATCAGAATATTTCAATAATATTGAAGTTTTTAAATATTGATGTCTTATTGAAATTGATAATTTTTTCCATATATTGCAGCAACCCAAGGAACAAAGAGACAGAGAAAAACTAGAAAGGAAAATTATAGAGGTAAATGCTTTTATTGCTTTCTGTTTTTCCTTCTCCTTTTGTGTACATAAAATGCATGTTTATATATGATTAGCATTCATTTTATCTTCTAAATACATTGCTTTACAAGCATCCACTTGTTTCCATTTATAGAGGTGCCAATTATTACGATTTGTCCGTAATTATTACGGATTTACGGCAATAATTACGGCATTACGGACAACATATAAAATTACGGATTATATGCTTTTAAGAAAATCGCGGATGTCGACCGTTTAAAAAAAAAAAAAAGAATCCCTACTAACTATTGACGATAAAACGCACAACGGAAGCCTTCCAATTCTCAATCTTTCTTCATCCACAACATAAATGTCAATATTCATTTTAAACTTGCGTTATTAGATTCTAGAAACTATAAAGAAATAAAAATATACAATATTTCTCTCTGATGTAATTTTTTTTACCCCCCCCCCCCCCCCCCCCCCCTCCGTTTTCTTATCTCCAACTAGCCATCGACAATTAAAAGCTCTGCAGAAGCCTTTTTAGGCTTTATTACTGAACTTGATGAATCTATTTGTTTTTCCTTAATAAATTTAAAATTCATACTGTATCATCAAACAAAAAATATGCAAGATGCATAAAGAAAAGAACAATGTTTTAGTATTTAATGCCATAACAACAGTTGTCTGAAAGAAAAAAAAAGACTATTAAAAGAATAATAATAGTAAATAAAATATTTTTTTGTAAAATCACCCCCCCCCCTCCCTCAAAAAAAAAAAAAAAAAAAAAAAAAAAACTTTCATTTTGCAAGAAGGTAAAAAAATACATATTTATTTACTTTTGTTCAGATTTTTTTCTAATTTTTAATTAATATATTTGCTTACAAAAACTGTGCAATTCATTATTATATATGAGTTTGTGCGTAAAAAATATTCTGTGACGCAGTTCACGTTTCATAAATGTATAACTCTGATTACTGATAGCTGTTATTAAAAATTGGCACCTCTTTTCATCCCTGCCTCAACCCAACCTTTAAAGTTTGCTTCCTGCAGTACACGTAACTGGGGGACTGGGCGTTCCTTTCCTTAGTCGTTTGTGTTTCTTCTTTTGGCAGGACAGGATCATGGGCAGATTGACCAATTGGGAGCATATGTTTCCATGATTTCAGCTCTGTGGACCTGTTTGCCTCACAGAGTATGGGATTTGAACCAATCTCACCAATCTGTCCTCCCCCTCTGCCGTTTGTTACTTTGGAAATTTGATTTCCAAATATATATATATATATATAATAAAGATGATCTATTAAGTATAGTAGAAGCCAAGCAACATATACAAGATCACTGAAACACCAATGACCAATAAGATTAAAAAAAAAAAAAAATATCAGTAGATGAAATACACTAATGTAAAGAAACCAGATCTATTAATTAACAGCCTGCAAAACAAACGAATCAATAAAGTAACACAATAAATCTTAACTTAAAACCATAAACTTATCAAAATTAATGAAAAAACAACCCAAGAAACACAAGATAGGAAGAAGGAGGCAGGCGGCAAGACTTGTGACTTGCCGTTAGGGTTAAACTAGTTTTACGCCGGCAACACTCCCCCAGCCTGCCACGACCAGAACAGGAACCATATGGATTTAAAAAAGCAGAATTTCAAAGCAGATGAACAACAATGATATCACGAAGCAACAATGAAATTCACCGATTGATCACATTGTGTTTAATAGTATATTTAGAATTTTAAATATAGTTGACAACTGAAAAAGGAAGAAACTGAAATTTTAGTGGAAAAAGAAAGTTTGCGTAGTAATACAAAGCAAATGCAACAAGCCTTCTACTTTTTTTTTTTTTTTAATTTCACAAACCCACCCAACCATATATATGTATATATAATAAAGATGATCTATTAAGCATAGTAGAAGCCAAGCAACAGATACAAGATCACTGAAACGCCAATGACCAATAAGATTTAAAGAAAAAAAAAAATTATCAGTGGATGAAATACACTAATGTAAAGAAACCAGATCTATTAATTAACAGCCTGCAAAACAAATGAATCAATAAAGTAAAACAACAAATCTTAACTTAAAACCATAAACTTATCAAAATTAATGAAAAAACAACCCAAGAAACACAAGATAGAAAGATGGAGGCAGACGGCAAGACTTGTGACTTGCCTGTATATATATATATATTTATATATTTTATATATATTTATATATATATATAATAAAGATGATCTATTAAGCATAGTAGAAGCCAAGCAACAGATAGAAGATCACTGAAACACCAATGACCAATAAGATAAAAAAAAAAAAAAAAAAAAAATCAGTGGATGAAATACACTAATGTAAAGAAACCAGATCTATTAACTAACAGCCTGCAAAACAAACGAATCAATAAAGTAAAACAACAAATCTTAACTTAAAACCATAAACTTATCAAAATTAATGAAAAAACAACCTAAGAAACACAAGGTAGGAAGAAGGAGGCAGGCGGCAAGACTTGTGACTTGCCTGTGGGGTTACACTAGTTTTATGCCAGCAACACTCCCCCAGCCTGCCACAACCAGAACAGGAACCATATGGATTTAAAAATGCAAATTTCAAAGCAGATGAACAACAATGAAACCACGAAGCCACAATATATATATAAGCCAAGAAAAACCATGTCCAACTATGCACAATGTATAATCCCTTTTAATCTTAACACATATAGCCTTTAGAGTATATTATTCCTTAAGATAGAATATTATTCCATGTTTTTAAATGAAATACCATAGAAATTGTTTAAATTTTAGTATTATGCAATTTAAAAATTGAATTATGTGTTTATACCATGTCCTAACCTTTTCTGCAATTACTCAAGATGCTCTATTTGATTTGTAATAGAAATAAAATTGGATTTAACCTAATTTGTCTTCATTTCTAATACAGTGGCATGTAATTTATTTCATTTATTTACTCATTTAGCTCGGCAATATTTCAGTTTAAAAATTATTCTTGATGATGCAAATATTCAATTGTATCTTAGTATATGTTCTTACTTCTTAGCACAAATGACCTTAAAAAAACCACCAGAACAACTTTACATTATTCTTATTATTAGAATTCAAATTATCAAATGGTTAATTTATTACTTTTAGTTCTCATTTAATTAATTACTGCCAGTCATTGACACAACAGAGATATCCATAAAAAATTTTCTACCATTATATATGGCCTACTATAATAGAGATTTCAACAAAAACTAATGACAGAACTCATAAGGATATTATTATGAAAATTGCCGATATTCTTGCATATAGAAAGTAATTTGTAAAGACATAGATAGGTTCTAGTCGATGGATGCACTTTAGTGAATATTTTGAGAACAGTTGAATAAAATTGCTATTTGTATCATCACAAAAGTCAATAATCAACTAATATTCTCGATCACTTATCCTATGATAAAATATTAAAATTCTTTTATGCATCCTTATAAACTAGATCTTTTTGTGTTTTTAAATTTCTCAAACTAACGCGAAAAAGTATCTTTTGACTAATATTTTATATCTAGGGATTTAGTCTTTGTGTTAATGAAAGAATCATTGCAATAGCAATGATCTCTATGTTGTGACTATAAATGAAATTAGTGCATTATGAATTTAAAAACTGCCTTTCATATTACAGTACAAGACAAAAAAAAAAAAATTATTTTATTTTTAACATTGTAATAAATTTTACAAAAAATTTATATGATTTTTTCTCTTTTCAGGAATTTACAAAAATGTTTACCGAAACAGATTCCTTTTACTATTCTTTAACCGGAGATATTACAAATTCAATTCAGAGGCAGTATGATCAGTCAAAGGACTCTTCCTATAAAACCTTGCCATTGTGGAAAAAAATTGATGATCGTTTCTTTTGGAATAGACACATGCTCTCAGATTTAATAAATCTTGAGGTAAATTGCATTTCCTAATCAAATATTTTAAATTCTTGTGATCCTATTTATCTCATTGAAATTAATTAACATAAAACATTTTCTTTTAACCACTTTGCTTATTATAAAATCTCTGTTATCTCAATCTTAAAATTAGTAAATCTTTTTATGATTCCATACCTGCCAACTCTCCGTTATTTTGGGACTGTCTTCCACTCTTGTTATTCTCAAACATTTCTCCATTATTCTGAAGGTTTTCAAGTTATACCTATAATTTATTCAAAATTTCAACGAACCTTCATATTTTTTTTAGCAAGATTTTGCTTTTGTTGAAAAAAATTCCATGAATCTCTTATATATATTACTATTTTTAATTAATAATTATTTAATTTTTATTTAGTAGTTAAATGTAACTTACCTGTATAACTTTTTGGTAATTTAAGTCATGGATTAAACTATTAAAATACTGACATATGACGAAAACACATCAATGTTTTCTAGGTTGAAAATGCCACTTATAAAATCTCCGTTATTTTGATTTTTCAATGTTGGCAGGTATGTGATTCCATTTTTGTTCATGGTTTTCATTCAATTTAAATTTTTTTCCTATTTTTTACATAATATCTAATTTTAACTCCGGGATATTTAGCCCTGAATATCTATGCATGTTTAATTGTTATTCAGAGCCTATGTATGTAGAATACTGATCTAATTTTATATATTGAAGACAATTTTTTATATAAATAATTGATTCCTGCAGACATGCCAAGTTTCCTGCTTTTTGCTTGTTTTTCTATGCTCCTGCTTTTCCACTCATTTCTCCTGCTTTTCTGATGTAATTTTTATCTATCCCTTTTAGCATAATTTATGCTTAAAATTTGTGGGATTGGGTAAAAAAATGTGAAAGAAAATTGAAATTTATCTTGCCCTGCAATTTATCAAGTTCAGTTTGAATGTGAATTACTATACAACTGTACAATGCTTTGAAACTAATTTTTGCTAAGAATAAATTTTTAACTTTCATTTTTGCATAATGAAAAATGTCTCATTATCAAATGATTTTTTTTTTTTTTTTTTTTTTAAATACCATAACTATTGAAAACTTAAAGAATTCAAATTTCATTAGAATATAGCTGATATTTTCATTTCTTTATTACCTTTTCTTTTACAAAGATAATGGGGAAATTGCACACGGAAGGAAAAACAATTTCTTATAATTGTAATCGATAAAATCAATCTTGGGAATCCGAAAAATCCAATTAAAATCGTAAAATTATTTCAAATTAACTTTTAATTAACGTTTTAAAATCGCTAAAAACCAAAACAAAACCACGTGATCCGAAAACGCTCCGTGAGGGGATTGACGTCACAGTACACGAAGTGTGAATGTTTACTCTCTTCTACCGCTTGCTTTTCTTTTTGTTCGCTCTATTCTAATCTGTATTTTATAGTTTATTCTTAAAATTTTTACCTTTTGTAAGAAATAACTTAAACCTTCCTTAACTATACTATATCTCATATATATATATTTCTATTTTTATTTGTATAATGTCGATTTTGGATTTGTAAAAGAGCAATCGGATAATGTTCCAAAAATAGATGCTCTTTCCATATTTTCATTTTTGAGAAGAAACCTCGATTTTATTAGCGCATAAATATAAGAGTAGCTAAAGCATCTAGATTTGTCCTGTATTCATATTTTGAAAATTATAAACGTCTTCATAATAGAATTTTAGCATTTCTTTAATATATTAGTAGTATTTTTTTACATTTCTCTAATTTTTTAGATGCTTGTATGTGAGAATATTTCTTTTTTCATAATGTATGCTTAAAGATTTAATTATAATTAAAATATTCATTAAAATTTCATAGTACACAAAAATATATTTTACTGATTATTTATTTTATTATTATTATGTTTTTTAACCAGAATTTTTTAATTATGTTATTTTATAAATTATATATGATTATTTTATAGAGCAGTCATTAATTATGTATTTAATATTTACTTCATGTTTTTGCAACGAAAAAAAAAAATGTTATTTTCAAATTGCATTATTTATTTATTATTTTTATTTTATTTTATGAAAAAAAAAAAAAAGTTTACTTTTTATAATTTTTTAAGTAATTTATATATATATATATATATATTTCAATTTTATCCATTTATTTTTCCATTTAATTTTTCTTAAATTTATTTGAATTATATTGTTCTACGTTGTTTACATTAGCAACGGCTGTTACACAACTATTTATTTATTTAATTAATTCATTTCAAAAGGAAAATATAATTAAATATTTTTATCGGGAAAATGTTAATATCGCGTAAAGGATTAGTCTTATTAAAATTTAAATTTAATAAAAACTTATTATTTATTTAATGCCTTTGAAAGGAAAATCTTTTGTTATTTATTTATTTATTGTACTAATCGAAATGAAATGGTAATATAGCAGAAAAAGTGATTGCAATAAAGTACATGGTGTCAAAATTAAAGTATATTTAATAGATGCTGAGATACAGCTATCCTTAAAATCTTAGTTTTTGAATAATAGCAGCTTTCGCCTCCTGATATGTACACAAATTGAAGTGCCCACGAAAGACATTGCTGCGGGCAATAAGAACCCAGATCCAAAAAAGCAGGGTACACTGGAGGGAAAGAAGTTGCCGCAGGCTGCGAATAACCAAAACGATGTTAAGAGCAATTTCAATGAATTTATTTTTTAATTATCTATTTATTTATTTTTTGTTTATAGAATGATATAAAAGAAATAAGTTTTTTTTTTCTTTTTTTTTTTGTTAATTTATTAAATTTAGCGACCAGCGAAGCAGGCGAAGACTGTCAGTTATAGTATATGCAAGGGTTGTTCCAGGTTTACTTTTGGGGCTCATTTTTATAAAAAACAATTTTTTTTTTTTTTTTTTTTTTTGTGAAAATTTATTTCTTTTTTTGATAAAGAATTATCACACGAAACCTTTCACTTAAGAAGTTACTCTATCTAATGTTCATTATCAAGTTAACAGCATATTACTGAGCCAAGTATACACACTCATTAAAAATAATATTGTTAACATGGGAAACTTTTACAAAATCATCATCTTTTTAAAAATAAATCTTGAGAAAGGCCTGTTGTTATGAATCTGAATTTTGTGAAGAGACCCATTTTATGGATTTGTATTTTCTAAAGGGGCCCATTTTAGATATTTGGATTTTGTGAAGGGGAAGCAAATGGGTCCCAGTTTTTACCTGGATCGACCCCTGATATATTCTAAACATATTTGGATTTTACATTAAGGCTTCATTGATAAATGAAATTAATATACATATATATATACACACACACACATATACACACACACACACACACACACACACACACACACATATATATATATATATATATATATATATATATATACACTGGTGGACAATTGCTAAGGACGGATGACAATAGCTTAGTTATTGTCATCCGTCCTTAGCAATTGTCCACCAGTGTATATATTGCGTTTGATTGCTGAAATTTACTGCAAATTTTTAATTAATTATTTAATACCATTCATATTTATAACTAGATCATGTATAACTTATAAGGTATTATTACATTTAACAAATATTTCATGTGTTTATTTTATTTTAAAGTACTTTATATCTTTCCTATTGCTAAATGTTGTTATTATTATTACTTTCTATTTCTATTAATATTTTCTTTCTATTTTTAAATTTTTCCAAATAAAAAAGTAATTACATTATAAAAATAACTAAACGCGTTTCTATATATATAATATTAATATTTTTGTACGGAGACCTTCTTTTTAATTTTATTTATTTAGAATGATAAGCGCATGTAATTTTCCTTAAATACTTTTCAATTTCTCAAACTGCATCACTATAATGTTTTTAATTATTCACAATCTTCAACTGCTATTTTAATAGAAATATTGTTAAGTTATAATATTGAAATGTATTAAAAAAGTTATATATATATATATATATATATATATATACAGATATACTGGCATCTCATAATTATAAAAGTAATCTAATTTAGGTTAATTTAGCATAAACTAGTCTAGATTATTTAAGCAATGAAAATATGTATATTATTCAGTTAAATATTATTACTCAATATTTTATTTCTGTACTCAGTCTATAATAATAATAAAATAATAATAAATCTATAAAACATAATAAAATGAAACAAAACAAGTATTTAAAAGACACATCATTGGCATAGCATACTAAAAACATTCTTTAAGAAAATTCTATTGATCAACTATTATTTCGATTATAGTTTAATTTGGATTAATAACAGCAGGCGAGTACAAAAAAATATCATTGAAACTTGGTGTCATTTATAGAATGAAGTGATGTTTAATGAGTTCAAATAGTTTTAATATTTTTTTTTAAAGAAATAATACAAAATTTCGCTGAATGCACGATTTTTCTTTACAATACAAGAGGGAGAAATTCAGCCGGCAGTTCATTTCATGGATAGTGACGTCACGATAGGTTTTATCACGTGACGCAGCGTTTTCCCGCCAACATGAGAACTACGTCTTTTAAAGTTTATTTATTAAAGCATCCGGTTTTCAAATATGCATAAAAATGGTATCAAAATGTTTGTATTTTCATGCTCTATCATTTACAAGTCAAAATGAAAAATGTGCAATTTCCCCATTAAGATTCTTATTGTTTTATATTAGGAGCAGAATGATCAAATCTGTCTATTTTGGCTTAAATTTTAAACAACTGATGTCTGAGGGGGTTTTTTTTTTGATAGTTTGTTTTACTGCAAGAAACATATATTATTCATTTAATTTTAATACTGATGTATTGTAAATACCTCCTCAGCTTATAAAGCTTTACTTAAAATTAAATTTGCATTATTTTACTCATTTTTCTTACAAACTTTCTTGTTGGAAAAAGTCCCGTGATTTCTGTTAAAAAATCTCCTGCTTTTTTGTCATTAGAAGTTGGCATCTCTGTAACCTGTCTTTACATATATTTATGATTGTAGAATTAGAACATAAATATTTGAAAATTTAAGCATTAGATATAATCACAGTTTTTTACTCCCTAGTCTAATCTTGAGCTTAAAAAAATGGAAAAATTAAAAATTAAATAAGTGAAAGATAATTAAACAACTTTTATGGTTATTGAGAAAAATGTTTGTGTAAAAATTTAATCATTCTATATTTTTACTTTTTTTCATTATCAACTGTATCAAAGGAAATATTTAGTATATGTATAGAAATTACTTTGTTCTTCTTCTTTTTTTTTATTAAATTGAGAAATTTCCTCATCGTTTTATTTGTTGATGGAATTTTCAGCAATATAGTGAAAAAATGCACTAATGTAAACATAATTATCAATATCTACTTAGAAATAGATATGGAATTTTATTTTATTTATGTTGATTGATTTAATCTTGTGAAAGTGTTCAGGACGTTTGGTTCTAATCTTCAACAAGAAACTGAAAATTCTTAGAAAATTTTAGATTAATTTTAAGTTACCGAAGAAGTTTGTTTTTCCCCAGGGTTATTTAACTATGCTAACATGTTAACAGTACAAAACACAAGGAAGAAAATATATATATATTATCTAAATTATGGTTTAACTTTTTTTTTTTTTATTTAATGATATATATATATTTACAATTCTTCCTACTATTTATCAATTCACTTGTTCAAAAAATTTCTTAGAAAATACAGTTTTTTGTCAAAAAATTATGCTACTATTGCAACAGTCTAATTCTAATTCTATTAATAGACTGTCACATATGTTAGATTTCAATAACAGTTCAGAACAGTTAAAAGTTCAATTCATCTTGAATCAATTCAGAGTCAAAATTGCTCTTCATTTTTTAACAAATGTTTCACTCTGCTTTTGGTGAAAAGAAAAATATTAAAGCTAGAAATTAAGTTATATTGCTGTTATTGTGAAGTAATTATTTTATTTTTTGTAAAGTTTGATTTGTTTGTTTATATTAATTTTTAAAAAAAGTAACCTAGATGCAATTTTGGCTTTATATTTCATATGCAGGGGTGCAGAATATGTCCGAACGCCCGAACGAGGTTCGGGGGAAATTTAAACTGACTGGGGAAATTTTGAATATTTTTTTAAGAGAAAATAAAAATGTAAATCAAAAATAACAATTTGGTACTTTGAAGTGCTTATAATATACACTAACAGCGATATTTTTATGTTACACTGTATACTTATTCTCGTAAAGATTTATTACAAAGAACAAATGACTTTGTATAGCAAAGTAGATTTTTGCATTATTGAGAGAAATTTATACTGTGTTTGGGGGAAATTTCCAAGGTTTGAACATTCTCTGCACCCCTGTTCATATGTATATTAAAATATATGCTTTGTAAAGTCACTTTATTTTTATTAGATTTTTGATTAATGTTTAGCAGGGGCATAGCTTAAGGGGGGGGGGAGTCCCCCCCCACCCCCCAATGTTTGAAAAAATAGGGCGGCATATTGAAGTTTCCGGGGGTGCTGTTTTGCGACTTAAAGTTCATTTGAAAGTGGATCATAATTTTGTTAATTATCGTTATTTACCAAAAACACTTAAGATTTTTATGTATCACAAGCTGACCAACTAGTTCACCAACCAGCAAAAAATGTTTGCATTAAAATGTCTGACTGTAGCAAACTCCCGTTAGGTGGCGCCTGCGGTGCCCTCTAAACTAATTAAGACGCCTAAAACAGTCTGTTTTCCTACTGTGCAAATGACCTTTGAAAATTCTCATTGTATTCTTGACGGTTAAAAAAATCTGATCATAACAAATTCCTGTTTGGGGGCGCCTATGGCATGATTTCCCGTTTTGTTCACTTACAATAGCCTGTTCGCTTACCGTACAAAAGACTGATGAAATTCTAATCGTATTTGGAACCCTTTAAGAATAAGTTAGTAGCAAACTCCAGCTGAGCGGCGCCCTTCCCTGTTCAGGTACCTACAAAGGCATAATGAGGTTTCTGGGTGCGCTGTTTTGCGCCTTGAAGTTCATTTGAAAGTGGATCATAATTTTGTTGATTATCGTTAGTTACCAAAAACACTTAAGATTTTTATGCATCAGAAGCTGCCTTCAGCGACCAACTGGTTCACCGACCAGCAAAAAAAGTGTGCATTAAAATGTCGGACTTTAGCAAACTCCCGTTAGGTGGTGCCCTCTTAACTAATTAGACGCCTAAAACAGCATTTTTAAACGTGTATAACAGCCTATTTTCCTACTGTGCAAACAATCCTTGAAAATTCTCTTCTTATTCACGACCCTTAATAAAATCTGATTATAACAAATTCCTGTTTGGGGACGCCTATGGCATGATTTCCCATTTCAAACACTTACAATAGTCTGTTCGCTTACCGTGCGAAAGACTGTTGAAAGCTTTGATCGTATTCAGGACCCTTTAAGAATAAATTAGCAGCAAACTCCAGCTGAGCGGCGCCTCTCCCTGTTTAGGCACCTACAACAGCATGTTCGCTTACCATGCAACAACCCTTGAAAATTCTGACCTTAGCAAATTCGCACACTGTGGCGACTGCGGCACCCTTCTCCCATTTCAGATACAACTGACTCGTAAGTAAAATCGCTTTCTCACCTCCAAAAACTTAAAATTACGATTTTTCAAGACCTTAGCTTGAAAAAAAAAAAAGCAGTTTATTGTAAGTTATGGCTATTGTATAAAAACGAAATTAGATGAGGTTTGATTTGATTGTAATGATTTCTCACTAACAATTTTTGATTCTAACTGATCCTTTAAGCAATTTTTTCATTTTAGTTTCATTGCTTACGGGTTTTGAAATATTTATAAGTCTATAAAATTCAACTAGTGCTTCTTGACATGAAATAGCGTGAGGAAGCTGATTTAACGTCGCATTAATAGGCACATATTGGGCAATTGGCGACGGTTTGGGATTAACGCCCCAGTGGCGATCCGAAGACAAGCCATCACAATTTTTATCTTCTGCGGAAGAGATGGCTCCCCCGCTTCATTATCTCCTAGAGGCATTATTTGTACAGAGCATGGAGGATATTGCAGCCACGGCAGAGTTTACGTGTACCAGAGACTGACTTTCATGGTGGTCTTCAATTGCCTCGATTATTGAATCCACAATCTTTCTGTCAAGCTGGTAGACGTGAGGTGCCGGGTATGATCCCAGGTCGCGCTTGTCGGCCTAGTCGTTCGGAATTTTCCATGGTTTTCTCCGAAACTTGCGTAAATATGGGCTAGGACCCCCTAGAAAGATCTCCACAGAAGGCACTCCTCCTCAGGTCTAGGACCCTAGAGCAGTTAATCGGCCTTTTTCCCAAACACCGACACCAACACTTAAGTAAGATATAAATTTCTGTACAAAAAAGGATTTAATTTTGGACAACGGGACTTTTTTTTTAGTTTGTTCTTCCACATAAAGGCATGCGGTAATTGTGTCGCGTTCCTTAGCAATGACTATTTCATTTCTTAAAATATTTTTCACGCGATATGGGAAAAAAGAAAAACGTTTTTTAATTGGTTTGAATATATAAAATAGCAATAATAAATAAATTACTGTTTTTTTTTTCCTTAAGAGTGAACAATATCTAATTTCATAATAAGAAAACAGCACAGAACTGTCGTTTAAAAGCAATAATTTCAAAACTTTGAATAAACACCATAAAATGCAATAAACTTGCAATAATTGTTTCGGTTCGAAAGAACATACGATCCTTCGTCAGGCGAAAAAAGTAGGCACAAATGCTGCAGTCAAAGCGGCAATGCACAAAACCGTTTTAAGTGAACAGCAAAAATGTATACAGATGAATGTAAACATAAATACTGGTGTGAGGAGAATAGTGCTGACTCTAAAATAAAAGGGCTGCCTGGGGGAATTCAATATAAAGGGGCATTATTTGTATAATTTGTGGTGTTCTATGTTAGGATTTTTGTATGTAACAAAAGTAAATTACTAATTTTCCTTGTAGATATATAGGCTGTATGCATTTGTTATTCCAGGAATGCTGCAGAAGTATTGCTAAGAAAGTTTAAAAGTCAGGGGGGGGGATCTAAAGGCCTGTAAGCATTTAAAATGTTATAAAAGGCTACTTGGTACCAAAATGTTTTTAAAAGGGCTGCCAGGTGCTGAAATATGTTGAAAAAGGGCCACAGGGTGCTAAAAACTGTTTAAAAGGGCATCCTGCCAAATTAGCCTTGTGTCAGCACTACAGAATTATGGAATAAAAGAAGAAAATAAATAAATAAATAAATTAGATTAAAAAATGTAACAAAATCTACAAATTTAAAAAATATCAAAGTCAAACGAAAATTGAACTTAGGTGAGTAATTTCATAGCATCAGACAAGAATGGAGTGGAACAAATCATTAACAAGATTTTTCGAATTTTTAAATATGTAAAAATCTTCATGGATATTCAAATGGAAAATGAAGACAGGAGATGAAATTATGTTACTTTTAGAAAAATCAAAACGATTAGGAGACAACCAATACTCTGGTTGTCCTAAGAAAGATACTTTTGCTTAGTCTCATACAAGAATATATATATATATGTATTTATTTCTGCAAAGCACATTAATCATATCTTTCGAACGCAATCCCTTCCTTTTATTGAATAGGCTAAATATGTAAGAGGAATTTCATGTCTGCATATTAAAATATAGATTTGCTGAAAAAATTTAGAATGCTCCAAAGATGTATTTAAAAAAAAAAAGCTACTGAATGGAGGAGGGGGAAAAAAAAAAAAAAAAAAAAAAAAGCTGCTAAATGGATGGGGGGGGGGGGGGGGGGAACAGCTTTTTTTTTTTTTTTTCTTTGGAGATTTTAGGAATATGCCCCGAAGGAGAGGGGGGGGCATGTATTAACCGACGAGAGAGCCTGTGCCCTCAATTCCAAAGATGGCAACACTCTTGAAAGTATGTGGGTGGCATTTTCAGATGAGGAATACGAAAGGGTGCCAAACTTTGGATCTCCCTCCCCCCCAATCAAATTTTCATGCTACGCCCCTGATGTTTAGTGATACTTATTTTTCTTCTACCTTATTTTAATTTTTGCAAATCATATATTGATTATTTCTATTTTAAATGTTCTTAAATTAAAATGATTTTATAGAGTGAACTAGCTGATCCTTGGATTATACCCGTCATTCAAGGATTTGTCCAGATTGAGCAATGTTGGATAGATTCAACTGATGATGCTGATACTTTAAGTGCCGAAGGAGCCAGATTTTTTACTCCTCCAGCAAACCCTCAAATTACTCCTGGCAAGAATTACACCATGATATTAATCTCTCGTAGAAGTCGACATCGTGCTGGTACTCGTTATAAGCGTAGAGGTGTCGATGAATCTGGTAAATGTGCAAACTATGTAGAGACAGAGCAAATATTTGAATATGCTTCTCATATTGTGTCATTTGTACAAGTAAGAGGTTCAGTTCCTGTGTTTTGGAGTCAACCAGGATATAAGTACAGACCTCCACCGCAGCTGGATAAAGGTATTGACAGTTGAAGTAACTTTTTAAATTTACTTAATAACTCATGTAAATACTAAATGTATAGTGAACCTTTGACTTCTTTATGCTCATCTCAAGTGTCATTCAGGCACTGATAGGTACACAAGTTTTACAGCATAAATTTTTTTAAACATGTTGTCATACTTGCCAACTCTTATTTTGGGACTGTCTTCTACTCTTTCTTATCAACAAACATTTCTACCTTTTTCTGAACATTTTCAAATTATGCATGAAATTTATCAAAAACTTCAACAAATTTTAATATTTTAATCAAAACTTTTGCTTTTTACTAAAATCTTCTTGCATCTCAATAGATAACACTGTATTTTATTTATAATTACTAGATTAATAACAGTTTAAGGCATAGATTAAACTCTCAAAAACTGGCATATGTTGAAATTGAATAATAGTTAAATCTCAATTTTTTTTATCAGGTGGATGAGGGACAATATTAATTTTTATTTTTACAACTATTTGAAACTCTAGACACAGAAAGCTGTGACTAAATTACAGGTGGAAAATTGTTTTATAAGCTGTTTTACAGTTATTGTTTATTATTTTACCATATCAAGTACTTTTCTTTTAACTATAGTACTTAATAGCAATTGTAATCTGAACTACTAAATGAGGTGACACACAAGCCATCTTTCCACATGGAATTTTTTATAAAAGCCTTTTTGCATAATATCTTGCTGCAAGCATATACCTAAGGCCACTTATTGGACTTGTACATAAATTTGCTGCATGGTTCCAGGTACAGTTTTTATCATATTCTGTGTGTTATTTATTTTAAGTTTTCTAAATAATAACAGAAAGACAGCAGATATAATATGTGAAACAATTTTTATTTTTGAAATTGTAAGTTACTAGATTGAGTTTTACTACTGGAGTTCAGTAAAATGTGTTTTGCTCAATTTGAGTGTCACCGACATAACATTTGATTAAGAAATGTAAAAATTTTTTATGTTATAAATATTTTACATATATATTTACAAATAATCACAAAGTAAAACTTTTCATTTTAAAATGTTTGTAACCTCTGTATTTATCAGTTTATCATATTGAAACTTTGAATAAATATTTTTATTATGTTTTTTCGTACTGTTAGAATTTTATCTTAAAACTTATTTATCTCAAAAGACGTGGTCAAAAACTAAGATGATGTGGAATACTGACATAAACAATCCAGTAAAAAAAAGAAAGAAAATACAGGGTGTCCAGAAAAGGACTTACTGATTTCAAAATTAAATATCTCGAAAACAAAGGACAATAGAGGGGTGAGACAAACTGTACATTTATTACGAAAGCTGTAAAAATTTGATACAGGAATTTTGAAAATAGTAACAAAAGTTGCCAGCAGATGGCGCTGTGCACTGTACAGAGTTATGGAAAAGAAAAGAAAAGCAGTTCTTCCGCAAGTAGCCCATAGAATCAACGTAAAATCTGTTCAAAATGTTCACCGCTAGCTATGCAAAGGTAGCGTAAACTAACAACAAAATTTGCCATCACTCCCTGTAGTGTGTCAGTGGAAATGGACTTGCATGCCACGGAGATTGCCTCTTCAAGCTCGTCCAGTGTCTTGGGATTGTTTGCAGCACCATCTGTTGCCAACTTTTGTTACTATTTTCAAAATTCCTGTAACCAATTTTTACAGCTTTCATAATAAATCTGTACTGATAAGTATAAAGGATTTAAGTCCATATTCTTGATTTTTCAGGAAACGAAAAATAAAGTTAAACCAACTAAAAACTAATCAGCAGAATCGATTAGGAAAAAGGGATTATGTTGTTTTATACCCTTTATACCATTCAGTGATTGTCAACCTTCATTTAATAAAGGAGAAAAGTTGAATTAAATGTGTTATACCAAAGATTAATGCTAAATTTCTGACTTGAATCTTCTTTTACCAATGGATTTTCTCAAAGACTAAATGACATGGATTTAAATCCTTTATACCAATTGATAGATAATTTTTTTCTGAGTCTGACTATGTACTTAACTCAAAATCGACATTTTTGGACTTAAATCCTTTATACTTATCGGTACAGAAATATACAGTGTGTCTCATCCCTCTATTGTACTTTGTTTTTGAGATATTTAATTTTGAAATCAGTAAGTTCTTTTCTGGACACCCTGTATGCATGTATGCAATTAGAGTAGTCAAGAGAAAAAGAAAAATCTTAACAAAAAGACTATGCAAGTTGAATTACTTGAAATGAATTACACATTCAAATAATAACTCGGTGATAAAAACACTATTTATCAAATTGAGAAAAGTAATGTCTTTCGTAAATTGCCTAAACCAAAACTGTTGGGTTCAGAATGCCAATGTCTACTGCAGGGAGTAGTCAATCTTTTTCTACTTACCACTTAGTAGTAAAATTTTCCAACCGTCCACAGATTCCACAAAAATGGGGATTTATAAAGTAGGGAAGTAGCCTTACTTCACAAAATTTACAAAACATTGTAAGTTAAAGCATATAACAGCTAAGCATTTTTCTACTTCAATGATTTTAAAAAGTCAATTAAATATTTAAAAAGTAAAGTGCTTCAGTATTGGACAAAAGCTCTCCACCATAAAAGTTACAATGTCCAGTAATGGGCAGTAGGGACCAAGTTGACTACCACTGGTCTACAGCTTATTTTAAGAATCAGTTTTTCAAATCATGGGAAAATATAAATACAATAAGATCTTGTATCCTGGGCCAAAAATCTGATATTTGAAATTTTTTTATGTTATAATGAGCTTATTATTTTTTAAATAAAGCTGATATGCATTTGCACTGTATGAAATAAATTTAGGAATGTAGCTTTAATTATTAAAAAAGAAATATATATATATATATAAAAGAAAGAAAAAAAAGAGAAAAAAAAAATGTTGATATTATTGATATTTTTAATATTAACATTTAATTTTTAAAATTTTTATGTAAATTATTTGCACATGATTCTATTTCTTCATTATCGCCAATTAATCTCTTAACTTGACAGTTAAAACAAAAAAAAAAAAGTGCGGTTGGCATAGGTGGACTTTGCTCATTTCCCCCATCATATATTTGTTCTCATAACTATCTAACTATCTACTATAGGGCATATTATTCTTATGTTAAGAAAAATGAACTCAGTTGATTACTGTTCATAGTCCAGATTGAAATGCCCTACTTACTAAGGCACCGTATCTCCAGTTGTTGACCTTATCCTAATCTGCTAATTGATTTTATTGGGGATGGTTTCATATTTTAATTTTCATGCAATTCTAAACTATTTTCAATGGAATAATCCTCATAGTGTATGTTTATACTTTGTCTTGACCTATTCTCTCATGATTAAGAAACTTTTAAATTTTGAATAACTTATAAAGTTTCTAAATTAGAATATTCACGATCAGTGATGTTCATGTCATTGTTATAAATTATATTTTAAAGCTGGTCTGACATCATTAGAATCAAAATATTTTTTGTGATACATATTTGTGTGAAAATTTCCTTTTTTTATTCCTATTTTTTTAAAAAATTGTAAATTTTGAATAACTTAAAAAGTTTTGAAGCAGAATATTCATATTTAATGATCATGTCAGCATCATAAATAATATTTTAAAACTGATCTGATATCTTTACTATGGAAATAATTCTTATAATGCATGATATCTCCAATTATTTACGAAGTTTTAAGATTAGAATGTTGAAAATAAAGTTCTTACGAATATCGTATGCGAAATTTTGAAATCATACAACAACTTTATGATAATTTATTCTTGAGATAGTGTCTACACAGACTTACCAAACTAATTAATGAACCATTTAACCTACAAATGGATGCCCATGCCACATCAATCTTATGAATTTTCGGATTTCTTATTCCTCAAAACATGTAAAAACATCAAAAATTCAAGATCAGATATTTTCATGAATATCCAAGTTCCTTATATGTTATGGTATGATGAGAAATTAATTAATAATTATGTAATAAAAATAAATAAATAAATAAAATGGAAATATATTTTGCCATTAGGCAAAACTGAGTATTTTGTTATTAGGTTAAACTAAATAATTAGTATTCTATTAAACCATTTTATTTATAATCAAGTCCAAATAGTTTACTTGTGCTATAGAATGTTTTATCTTTAACTTTTTTTTTTTTTTTTTTTTTTTTAATGCTGTTACAAACAAATTTGGTTTATTTTGTTCTGAGAAATCGCCAGGATTTTGAAACAGAACAATCTTTCAACTGTTTTCATTGTAATTTATTGATTCTTTATTAACATTAAGATTAAGATTAGAAACAAAAAATAAGAGCAAAGTACCCTCACAACTAGATAAAACAAAATTATTAACTTCCTAAATATTTTCTATTTATTTCTTTTAAATCATTGTTTTTAGTTTTGTTGAAATATGGGTAATATTTTACATCTTAATTATTGCTCTGAAAATGAGTTTAAGCAATGTTTTTATAAAATTTACAGATTTTTAATAAATTCAATTTTTTAAAATGTATATTTGTATATTATATCTATAAATATCCTAGAAGATAATGTGTTTTATAAATTTATTTGTTTGTCTGTTTGTTGTTGTAGGTTTTTAAAATGTGTAATAAAGTGAAAATATATATTAAAAAGATTTTTTTTTTTTTTTTTTTTTTTTTTATCAAATTTGTTTATTGTAGGAGAAGAAGAAACTCAAGTTGCCTTTGAAAAGCATTTTGCTGAAGAGTTGGATATATATAAATCACAAGTGATTATCAACTTGATGGAACAAAGTGGGAAAGAAAAAATTATTAATGACGCTTATTTAAATCACATATTGGAATTCAGCTGCCCTGATCTTGTATATGTCAGTTTTGATTTTCATGAATATTGGTAAGCAAAGAATTTTATTTTATTTTGGTTTTGTAGAAAAGATTTTGTGTGTGTGTGTGTAAGTATTTGTTAAATACAGTAAAACCTCTCTAAGTTGGACACCTACGGTTCCAAAAAAAAGTGTCCAACTTATAGGGGTTAGACATAATGTTAATGGATACATTCCGTTCAGAGAAAAAGCGTCCAACTTAGAGGGGTGTCCAACTTGAGAGGTTTCACTGTAATTGTTCCCATAGAGCATAGAATGTTTCAGTTATGTTGCAAAAAGCTTACAATCTTTCATTATCGTGACACATTCCAGAAAGCTCTCTGATATCTTTTTTTTTTTTCCAGTGTTCTATATCTTAAGTGATTGAAACTTTTCTCTTATTTTATCGATTTTTTATTATGATCGCGAACATTTTTACGCTTCGGAAATTAATATGAAAGCAAATTGAACATTTTGAAATGTTTCTACGATAGTTACAATTGGTTGATGTTATATGATGGTTGTGTTCTGGAACATTTTGTGCTGTCAGAGTTCTTAAGGGAAGTGTAATTTTTGCAATTATCAAAAGTATATCTTTATTGCTCTTAAAGGAAGTGTAGTTTTTACAATCTGTCAAAAATGCCTTTAAAGGTACTCGTTTTTTCTTTTGTTACTTTAAATTTAGTTCTTGAAATGTTTATTTATGTTGTACATGTTCTTTGTTATAAATAGATTTCTTTGATTTTTCAAATCACAGAATATTTCTGTTAAGTTTACTTAAAAATTAAAAATCTATAATTGCTAGTGAATTGTTAATATCCTTTTTTAGTTTATGCTTTTTTGAAAAATAAAAAAGTGTTTTAGCCTTATCTCTAAAAACTTAGATAAAATGTCATATGATCACATTATTTTTTGATTATTTTCCTTTTCATTAACAAATTGCCTTTGTAACCAATCTGCAAATTTACCACACTGGTAAGGAATCACGCTTACTTACTCAGCTGCTCTGATTTTTCCAAGTACTGCAATTTTAAACAAAATATTTCATTTCTTAAACATTTTTATGAATTTCAGACACATTAATTCGAAATTTGTTATATCTTACGTTCATATCTTTTAACCCTCTCAGTGTGTCACCTCAAATGACATTTGTACTTAAAAAGTAATTTTATTGTCTAACAAAAATAATCTTGTGGACTATTCTAGCTTCATCATTTTAAATTACAATTAGTTCCCCATCATACAATAGGTATGGGGAACTTAGGTAATCGTGAAAATTTTCGACCTTGGTTTTTTGACTTTTTTACACGTTTTCAGGTGTGAGGAATCCGAAAATGACAAAATTTGTAGGGTGTCTGTTAGTGTGTTAGTCTGTTAGTGTGTTAGTCCGTTAGTTTGTTAGTCTGTGTACACGATATCTCAAGAACAAATTGTCGCAGAGAGGTCAGATCAGTTTTAAAATATTACTTTCGACACTAGCAAGAACCCTATTTATTTGCAACATTCGAATTTAAAAACTTCGTAAGTTATTAGAAATTTACGATTTTCTTAACATGGGAGAATAGGGCAAAAATTCACTTAAACGTGCATTAAATGGAAACTTTTTACTGTAAAAATGTCAGACCAGTTTTAAAATATCAGTTTTAATGCCAGAATGAACATCAGTAACTATGAATATGCTACTTTGAAAATTTCGCAAGTTATTGGAAATTTACGAATTTCTTAACATGGCAGTATAGGGCAAAATTTCACATAAACGTCAATTTTGAGAGATATTTTCATTGTAAAGATGTCAGACTACTTTTGAAATATTATTTAAGACACTGGCATGAGTATTAATGACTATGAATTTTCCAATATAAAAATTTGGAAATTTCATAAGTTATTGGAAATTTACGAATGTCTTAACATGGCAGAATAGAGCAAAATTTCACATAAACGTCAATCTTGAGGGATATTTTCATCGTAAAGATGTCAAACCACTTTCGAAATACTATTCAGAATACTGGCATGAATATCATAGACTATGATTTTTCCAATTTAAAAAATTCGTAAGTTATTTGGAATTTACGATTTACTTAACATGTCAGAATAAGGCAAAATTGAGCATAAACTTCCATTTGAGGATAATAAATACATTAGACAACTTCAAAATTACATTTATAGTATTTGTTTGAACATGATTGAATACAAATATTCTAATAAGAAAATTTCGTAAATTATTCGTAATTTACAATTTTATCAACATAGCAAAATGGGGAGATATTTCATAAAAATACGCTTTTTTAGGAAAGTTGCATTGGAAATAGTAGCATGAAAACTAAACAACGGAATTGACCCTGATAAAATAAATTAATAGATTAGAATAAGATAAATACATCGAAGTGAACGGTGGATAGCCTATTAGGCAGGGATTTTATTCTGTCACTGTATCAAGCTTTGGTGAAATTCATTTATTTTAACATGATTATAATATGTCTCGCACTAGAAATTTGTGAGAACATAAATATGATGGGGAACTGAGCAGAGTCCACCTATGCCTACTAGTTTTACTTCTCACACGAGTTGAAGAGAGATTTCTTGCTTTACAATAACCAGCCTCAAACCATTTGAAAGGTGTTTATTTGAGTTACAAAAATCTGGTTCAAACGCTTAGAGGGTTTTAATTAAATGGAATATCTATCTTTATTGTGGTTACAATTTTATTGTTATTCATAAAAGAATTATTATTTGCTTATTCATATGCTTTTATGAAACTCTTGAATAAAATTCTTATGAATGTGCTTTAACAAAATTTATCATAAAAATGGCTTATATCTTGCTAATGTTACATAAAACATGCACTCATTATATAACTTCTTAATTTCTATAGTGTATATTGATATCAGTATGTGAGTAAAAAGTAAAAGTATATACCAAGGTTTGAAAAAAAAAAAAAAAACTGGTGTGAAACAACCACACGACTTCTATTACCCACTATTACACGTATTGTATGCATTTTTACTTCCATTACCCTACTACCGTAGGTAATGGAAGTATTGTATTCAGTCTGAAAATTTGATATCGGGTTTTCACCTGATTTACACGTTTTAAGGTCCCCTGAGTCCAAAAAAGTGGTTTTTGGCAATTGGTCAGTGTGTATGTATGTGGAGAATCTTCTGGCTATTATAGCTCAGAAACTAATAAAGATAGAGCTACGAAACTTTAGAATTTAAATACGTCTGGTGTACAGATGAAATTTCCAAATTTTGGTGAAAATTGAAAAACTGTAAGTGGGACTGTAAGTCCGTATCTCAAAAACGGCTCTAACGATTTTCTTCAAACTTGCTATATAAACACTCTATTAGATGTCCTTTCCAATAATATAGTTGGTTAGTTCAGGAAAATTGATACGCGTCCTGTATAAATAGCTCAATTTCAGGCCTCGCAAAGGCGTTCCTTTAAAAACGGTTGTACGGATTTTTTTCAAACTCGCCATTTTAACTCACTTTTAAATATGCTTTTGTATGTAATTATTGTTTTCCTATCAATAATTGAGTTTAACCGGAAGTGGGACATCAGAAACCGGAAGTGGGACCATAAGTCCGTATCTCAAAAACGGCTCTAACGATTTTCTTCAAATTTGCTATATAAACACTCTATTAGATGTGCTTTCGAATGATATAGTTGGTTAGTTCTGGAAAATTGATAGGCTTCCTGTATAAGTAGTTCAATTTCAGGTCTTCTAAGTTCCTTTAAAAACGGCTGTACGGATTTTTTTTTAAACTCGCCCTATTAACTCACTTTTAAATATCCTTTTGTATGTAATTATTGCTTTCTGGTCAATAATTGATTTTTTGTAAAAATTGGTATCAAAAACGGCTCTAACGATTTCCTCTTTAAGTCACTTTTATGTTTTCTGATCACATTATCTCTCAAAAATGCCTATAATCAATACCTTGTAATCAAGGCCTTCCAAGATGATTGTGTCGTCACATGCTTTGGGCTACTTTTTATGCACATCTTTGTAAATGGATTTAGAAATATTTTGAGATGACAAGAAGTTATTTAGTATACTAAGATTATGAGAGTATTGGAATGTATAATTAAAAGAGAGAAATATTTGAAATTGTAAACATAAAAAGGGAAATTATGCTTTTAAAACTAATTTATGTTTTTCTCCCGCATAAGTAAGAGATTTTATGTATGACTGCTGGTGTTTACCCTTTTTGCCTACTAGTAATGTTAATAAAAATATATATGTTTGGTATAGTTATTCAAATGCTGTTTTTTACTCCCAGTTTCATTTATTATATTTATTATAATTACTAAACTAAAAAGTATAAAGCTTTAATGAGAAATAACCATTTACCTATAAGTTTCGGAAATTTTTAACAATGAATCCGAGAGAAAATTTGTCATTTGTCTAAGTTTCATTTTGAATTAGCGTGAAAAGAAGAAAACTAATATATACAGAGAGAAAAAAAAAATGTTTTCGGAAATCACCATTATAGACATATTTCTTTACTGATTGAATTTTTATGTATTCATATTTCAAAAAATAAGATTTATTTTGTTAAATAGGACAATAAGTCACATAGATTTCAAATACAAGGAAAAAAAAAAAAAAAATGACTTGTTCGTTATTTTTAGAACTATCATTAGAACCTTAAAAAAAAAAAAATCTAATTTTTAAAGCAGAATATATAAAAAATTTTAAACTTTGTAAATTATACACGTGTGTCTGTGTGTATGTATTTACATATTTGAATTACTGAGATAAATGCAGAAGGAAGGTGAAAGAAAGATATGAATATTAAAAAGGATAAATAAGTCATACAGTATTATAAACAAGAATATCGTTTAACTTTCAATATACGTTGCTTACGTGATCACACTACAGACAGAAAGACAGATAAATTAAATTCTTAATCACTCTTAAATATTGTTGAAAAGTGTTAACCATTAGTACAAACAGAAATGCAATTTCAGCATTTTCCAACTGTAGCCCTTAATGTATCCAAATATTTACTGTAGTCCTGTCAATCTTAATGCCTAACATACCATAATTTATAAAACATGTTTTAGCATATGGATAACAAATGTAAATTTAATTATGATTTGTGCAGTACTATGTTAACTGTAATTTTTAGAAATGCTTCCCATAAAACACAAGGCATTAGCATTCTTTTCTGGGAAAAATAGTCGTGGTATTTATATCACTTTCAATGGGAAAATGCCATCGTGAACATGAATAACATATATCAGTTTGGTGAAATTGTGAAAATGTTTACACACCCTAGAGGCGGACAGACAAATTGAAATCATAAACTATTTTCAATTTTGTTGGAAAGTGTCCAAAATTAATATTAGATACGTTTCAGTTGAAAATTTTATAAATCTTTATTTTATTACATTTTTTTTTTTTTTTAATCAACCCAGCTTCTCACAATAAATATTTTACAAACTAATTTAACCAATAGATGCTGAAAATTGGAAATTTACACAAAGTAACAGTAGCGCCGCACGTCATCTCATGTACATCCAAATTGATTCGGCATAGTTTTTCATAACATACATCTTACATATAAAATTCGATGCATATATATATCATAGAAGCTGAGATATGGCTCGCCTATAAATGGAGAAATTTGCATCATGCCAAAGACATCGGTCGGCTGATATGCGTCCAAATTTAATCAGTATAATAGTTTATAATGGCTGTTGCACGTATCAAGTTTAGTGCTTTTATATTACATAGAAGCTCAATTATAGCGTTTTCTTAAAAGGGGAAAATTGCAACATACTAGCATTACCTGTAGTCAGACATGCACCTAAGTTGAATAAACATAGTATTTCACAATCGAGTACTTGCACATCAAGTTAGGGAAAGTTACACACAATAGAAGCTAAGGTATAATCTTTCCTTAATTGTGGGAAATTGCAGCATAGCAGCGCCATTAGTTGGGCGATATGTACCGAAAGCTATTTAGAACCAATTTATATCAAAGTGCATCGAAATATAAACTTTTTCACAATTCGGTTCATTATTTTGCGAGATACAGCACTCAAAACATAAAAATTTGATTATACATAGTCAGATATCTCCTAAAAAGGGTTTAAAGAAATCTCAAAATGTGTAAATGAACCAAAAACCAAATAAAGAAAGTTTTCAAAAATCCAATACTTTATTGTTATGTAAATAGAATAAAATAAAAATGAATTTTAAGTTATTGTGGAAATAGTATATACAACAGAATAACTAATAATTTAAACTCATATTATTTTTGGTTAAATTTGTTCTGAAAAAAAAAAAATCAAATTTTTAATAACTAAAAATATCAACATTTTATTACAATCATCAATCATTTTAATGAAACACATAACATGAAGTTGAATATACATATATATGCTTTTATATATATATATATATTTACCAAGATATCTATTATTTATCGCTAATAATTAATATTGCGTACAAGAACAATTTGATTTTAAACTAAGAACAGAATATAGTATGTAGTAATTTAAATTCATATTATTTTGCTCAAATTTGTTCTGAAAAATTTGGTATCAAATAGTTAATAACTAAAAAGTCAATTTTTTATTACCTATTACAATTATCAAGCATTTGCCAAAAATATTCAAATTTAAAAAGATACATTTATTTATTTCGAAATGAAAAAAAAACAAAAAAAAAAAAAAAAAAACATAGAATACATAACAGATAAACAAAGAACCTTTTAAATTTTTGAATTCATCTCATTAAAAATTTTAAATATAGAACACTTCTAAACTATCTTTAGGGAAAAATAAAGCGTTGCAATTATGTGTATAAAAATATTAGTACGCGAATTCTACCAATTTACAATTCTAACAACAATTTAAAAAAAAATATAATAAAATAAAGTATTTAACACTTACTTTTGGTTGTAAACTCAATTCGTTGATTTGAAAAACTCTCGGGTTCTTTAATATAAAGGAAAATTATTAGAAACACGCTAAACGACATCAACGATTTAAAATTTCTAATAAGAAAGTATTCGAAATTCGAATTCGACGCTCTCATTACATGTGAAATAACTAGCCCAAATGCTCATACGTCACACCACTTCTGGTTTTGCGGTTGGAAGGCCTTGATTAGAAGGTATTGCTATAATACGTGTAATAGTGGGTAATGGAAGTTGTGTGGTTTTTTCACACCAGATTTTTTGGAGATAATGTGATCAGAAGATATAAAAGTTACCTAAAGATGTAAAAACATAACATTTTTCCGATAAGAGAAACTTTATACACATGGAAAGACATATAAAACAAAGCTTACATATTGCGAGATAAAAAAAAAATTATTTTTTGAAACACCAATTTCCGAGATCTACCTAAACTTCTGACCTACCTAAACAGGATGGCTGTTAATTTTCCTCTAATAACCACGAAGGAGACTTTATATCAGCTGTAGAATTTTTTGCCATTAAAGTTATTTTAATTTTTTTTTTCCATATATAGATTAAAAATTTTAATATCTTCTTGATTTTGTCACCATTCAAGTGCTACTTCGTTTTAATGTAATTAATCCACAAGAAAAAAAAAGGTCCTTGAATAAAGAACTTTTCATGAAATTTCAAAATTAAAGATAATAAATTGTTTTTTTTTTGTTTTTTAATTGACGGGACATATTAATTCCAATGCTTTTTTTTTTTTTTTTTTATTTGATTATTCAAAATCATTATATCTTGCTTTTGTATTCAGTATATAGATAACAAAATCGGCTTGTTTTAATTGTTATCATGTTATAATAAATATCCAGTTTTAAAGACTACTTTGTTTTGTTTTAAATGAAACTTTTTTTTTTTAATATATAAAAAGGAAAACAGCTTCCTTAATTATACAACGTATCTTATTTAAAGTGCCTTAATCCTGTACTCTTTTTTTTTTTTTTTTTTTTTTTTTAAACCTTTTTGTACTGCATTTAGCCTAACATCTTTTTCTTTTATAATTTTAAAACTCATTAATATAGTCAAAGTTTTTCTTTCGCAAATAAATTTTTCTTTTTTCTTTCTTTCTTTCTTTTTTTTTTTTTTTTTTGTTTGTTCATATATAATAACTTTTAATCCAGTAACACATAAATAAAACCTTCAGTGAAGCAAGATTACAATTGAAATAAATTGAGTAATGAATAAAATTCATTTATATAAAAATAGTCTAGAAATTTCAATCAATGACGGGCAATCAAATAAATAATTTTGAATTTTTTTGTAAAAGAAAAAAAAAATTAAAAGAAAACCATTTTTATTTTGTTTTTTTAAGGGAGGGGTGGAGGGGGGCATTTGTTTTAAATCATGTGAACTCAGCTAAATACCCCCCCCCCCCCTCCTCAAAAAATAAAATAAATAAATAAATAAAAAATCTGTTATATTAATTAAAACTTCAAATATAAGTCATTATAATAAAAATTTTAACGATTTGTCTTAATTTTTACACAAACATTTTATATTACTATTCTTTTTATAAAGATGATTGATTTACTGAAAATTATTTTGTGTATTTTTGTAGTCGTGGTATGAAATTTGAAAATGTATCTGTCCTCATTGAAAGTATCCAGGATATTATACGTGATATGAGATACTGCTGGTAAGATAATTTATTATTATTTAATATAATTATAAAATTTTCATTATGTTCAATTTTTACATGCTTTTGTTTACAACTTGGTTGTTCTGTCTGGGTCAAATCTTGCTGTTAATTTTAATCCACTTCAATCAAACTGATTTTGCTCAATGTTTGCACAGGAATTCATAGTCAATGACAATCTAATATGCAAGCATTTACAGGGATTTATCTTACCAGGAACAGGTACCAAGGGTGTTTGTAAAATCTTGCGATTTAATTTTAGTGCTCTTCTGCCAAACTGATTTTACTCAAATTAAGACTGAAGTCCGTAGTTGACAAGAATGTAATATGCAAACATTTTCCTAGATTTCTCTCATGTTTCTTACGTCATTAATCTTCATCTTAATTTTCATATTAATTGAATTTAGTAATTTATGCAGCATTATTTCAAATATGTATTTTATTGTTTTGTTTGCCATTTTATATTTTCTGTTTTTTATGTATATAGGTATGTTTGTACTTTAGTGTTTGGTTATTTTATAATATTTAATTTTAGATATTGTATTATGAAAGAGATAATAATGATTGTGTAAAGATAATTATACAGTTATTTCCACAATTGTTTTTATTTTCTTTATGTGGAGTAAAGCCCGTAATATTAATATTGTATAAAAAATAAAATTTACATTGCGATTATCTGTTAGAATTGATTGTTTACACATTTTTGTAAATACTATATTTTTGGATTATATACCAAATAAAGATCATTATTATTTACTGAAATTCTTAGTTTCTATTATCTTCGAGATTCTGTGAACATACAAAAATTATGAAAAAATAATGCATGTTTAAATTAGAAATTTCTTAATCTAAACATTGCACTATGAGCAATCTATTGGCCTATTGAATAATTAATTTTTTATCTCACAAATTCCTTAAAGATTATTTTATAAAATTCTGTAAAAGAAAAGCATGTTAATTAAATATTATAAAAATAACTTACCTTCAATAGTACTAAAAATCACACAATTAATAATCCACACTTAAGTGAGTATCCGATTATATACTGATAATAATAAAGAGCTGTACATATACATGGAATATATATAACACATTATATGGACATATATTATGAGCTGGAATTAAATCATCCAAACTGATATCTTGACATAATAAGTATACATATAAATTCTTTTTATTAAAATGTGACTTTATTGATAATAAAATACTCATTCTGGTGAGATGGTGTGTTATTGAGTATGCACTTTTGCAGATCAATATGTTGGTTCACACTGGAACATATATGGTTGTATAATTTGTTTAGCATCAATGGAGGATAATACAAAATATAGATAAAAAAATATATAATCACTTTTCTAAGCAATATCTCCATTACATTGTATCACAGATGCAAATTCATAAAAATTGTAATCATTTCTTATTTCAAACTAGGCATTAAGTTAAACAGTTGACAGTGGAAACTGGATGTAAAAGAAAAAAAAAAAAATCCAGATTGGATATGTTTCACAGCTGGTTCAGAATTACCTTGATATCAGTTGCCAGAATAAAGGTGAAATGTTTGATCAGTTATCTCAACAAATTATGAAAAAACATAGTCAACATATGTTTGCCTGATAGTTTTTAACCACAAATAGTTTTTATCCACAAATAATTTTTCATAAAAGAAACTATATAAAATATATCTGAATACTGCATAACCGGAGATTTAATACTGTAAAATGCAGTGCTGCTGTTGAAAACCCTCTTCAGCAGCAAAGTCTCTGGAGACAGATAGGCAATTGTAGTAGTTGAGAGTTTTAAACCAAGTATCACTTTCCCCTAACTCTGTATGCCTGTGGAACCTGATTGAACTGCATTTCTTATATTACAGGGAGTGTTATAGATTTATTTTTAAAATGTTTAATTTTAATAAAAAGTTTTATTAAAATCGAGGAAATTTAATCGCTGTTATTTGATTATTTAGACTTCAGTTTATTTTCTGCTGAATATTTAGCAAAAGACACTATCTTGAAATTCAGCACAGGTATACTTTCAGTAACATGCAAATTCAAATCTTCAAGAATAATCTAGGAATCTTTTATGAAGAAACTTCACTGGATGCTGAATGAATTTATTTACTTAAATGTCATTTATTTATAATTTGATATGAAAGTTTATAATTAACTTTTTAGCATAATTAATATAAATTGAAGGTGCAATATAAAAATGCTGTAATTTTATTCATCATTATTTTTTCTTTCTCCTGTAGCTATTAGAATGTTTACCTTGTTTAAGTTACTTTGCTTTCATTTATGACACTGTACTTAAATAGCATTTAGATGTATTGCTTATAATTTTGTAATAATAATAAATATTCATTTCAGGATTGACAGTGAAGGACTTATATGTGAGCAGCGTGGTGCTTTTCGTGTCAATTGTGTTGATTGTTTAGATCGTACTAATATTGTTCAGACAGCTTTAGCAAAAACTGTTATGGATATTCAAGTAAGTAGCAAAATGTGACATTAATGTTTTCATTCGCTTAAACCAAACTTTTTACCATAAGCATAAGAAGCATTGTAGGGCAAAAACACACACTCATCATTTACTTCATTTTATACTAAAGTTTAAATGTGTTACTTTTGGTGCGTTCTTCTGTAGAGCTGCCAAGTAATGTACTCATATGTCGATACTAAAAACATGTACTCATTTTATACTAATTATTTATTGCTTTTCTACTGCAACTTTACACCTGATATTTCTGTAAAATACAATTGTTGACTAAATCTTATTCCAGTAATCCCTGCCCTCCCTTGAAGATATGGGGAGTCATTTATTGCAAGGCATTTGGGGCACATATATTTTAAACCTCCCAACAAGAGGGAGCCTCCAAAATATCATAGATACTTTTTTAAAAATTCTTTTAATAATGACAAATGAAAACATTTCTGTCATTTGAAAATTTTCCTTGCATAAATCATTTTCAAAATCTCTTCCTAAGGATGGACATCATTATTTTTAAAACCATATGTCAACTAAATTAAAAGAAGTAAATCAAGAAAGAGAGAGAGAGAAAAGCTTTTGCTTGCATGTTTTGGGTTAGATTTCAAGTTTGCCATTTTTAATTTTGCCATACTAGTAAAAATTTGAAGGAGGGGAGGTATGTTTATGGGTTATTTTAAATGTTGTTTTTTAATATATAATTTAATTTTTTTTTTTTTTTTAAATGAATGCTGCAGGCACCCACAGCTGTAAATGTCCGGGCGCCTTGGCATGTGTGAGTCAATCTCTGAGGAGACAGTGTTCCTTGTAATGATTATAATTCATCTGATATTGGTTAAGGAAAAGAAACCTCGAAACTTACTTTAAACTTAAAAGAACATTCCCATTATGTCGCTTGTCATAAAAAAATTTAATTTTCTTTAGAAATGAAAACTAATGAAAAATCTGATTCTACTTATCCACTGTTTGTAAAAATTTGATTTAGTAGTATTTTTTACATCTATTCCCTTCTTCCCCCCCCCCCCTCTGTCTTATAGTATTATTTTTTTTTCCCCCATTTGAAAAATAGTTTTCTGTCAATAATGAATAAATAATTATATATTTTAGTTTAACAAACTGGGTTTACTACCTCCTGAAGGAATTTTACCTGCTGGATGTCGCAGAATATTCCAGATGCTGTGGGCTAACAATGGAGATATAATTAGTCGTCAGTATGCTGGAACTGTGGCTTTAAAGGTATGCACTTTGCTGTAGAGTCCCAAATGTCCATTAATTGTGAAAACAGGTATTTCAGATCACCAAAATTAATTAAACATTTTTTGACATAAGTTAAATATTTTAAATTAAAATAAACAATATTTATTTATTTATTTAAAAAAAAAAAAAAAAAATGTTATTTTAAATAATAAACCAGAATTAAGCAATATTAATCGCTATATTTAGAATACAATGTTTGGCTACAAAACTGAGACTCAAATATAGAGGGAAAATGCATAATTTATTTTTTCTTGCACAAAAGTGATGTTATTGAATATGATTAAAAAAAGACTCTTATTTAAATATACTTCAATAAACATTCACTATGGGCATTATATTTTGGGTATTATCAGTTATATCTGCCTTATTCTTGCAGCTGGTCATTTCCTCAACAGTCTGTGCAGATTTTTTTTTTTTTTTCCCATTGGATTGTGCTTTCTTTTATTGATTTTTTTTTCCATGTTTTGATCACACTATAAATACAGGGTTCCCACGGGTCAGGGAAAACCTGAAAAACGTGGAATAGTCAGGGAATTTCAAATTAATGAAAAAAGTCAGGGAAATTTGCAAATATTGCCCCTAAACCTGGAAAATGCTTTTTGAGCATTCAATTTGTCACGAGTCTCGTTACTATGTTGTCTTTTATGTCGTGGGCTATGTTATGTCTTATGCCGTGAGCTATTTTTTGTCACAAATAACATTTTGTGACTGGAATTTTCTAAAAATAGACCTGGAAAAGTCAGGAAATTTTATTTTTGAAATTGAATGAGAACCCTATTATAAATATTCTTTTTAATAATTATTCCCAATGTCATTCCCCATAGTTATACATATATAATTGCTTAATTTCTTTACATCTTCCAAATTTGTTTTGACATTTACACTGTTGCATAATTTATGCAACAGTGTTATCTTGATTTAGATAGAATATGCTAGAAGCTTTTATGTTTTAAATGCAGCTTGCTAACAGTTTTAAATTAAGTCTGTAGTCGAGGAGTACAAAATCTTATTCAAATTATTGTTTGAACTTATTATTTTATTTTATTCATATTATTATTATTTAAACAAAAATATATATTTTACAACTGGAACTGTGCAAAATCAGTGATTTGTCTAGTGCAAATTACAAATATAAAGACAAAATTGTTTATATCTTATGGTTACAAAAGGAAATTTTTGCTTGAATCTCAGTGTGTATTTGAAAGATAATAATAATAATAAAAAAGATTTCAAAATTTTAAAAATTGGGGTTTGGGAGTATTTTAAGGGTTGAAACCAGTGTTGGGCATAATTGATTAAAAAGTAATTGAATTACAACTGAATTTCAATTAAATTACAATTATAATTATTTTACTGTCAATAGATTAACAAGTAATTGAATACAAATAAATTGAATTATTACAAATAAATTGAATAAGTAATTCAATTTATTTCCAATCAATTAATTTTTAATTGATTGATAGTAAAATAATTATAATTGTAATTTAATTGTAATTCAATTACTTTTTAATCAATTATGCCCAACACTGGTTGAAACAGACCTTGATACTAAATTACCAACTCTGTGATGATGTGAATACAGCTAAATAGCACTAACTCATCTAGATAACTTGTGATATTTTTAAACATTGATATTGATTAAAAGAATTTTTTTTAGGGCGATTACACTCGAACTGGTGAGCGTCGGATAGCTGGTATGATGAAAGATGGTTACCATTCAGCTAATAGGTAAGCATTTTTTCTAGTGGTTATAATCTTTATAACATAATAGCTAGTTATTATAATTTTCTAATTTAGAATATATTTTTTTTTTCTTTGACTACATACATAAAATAAAAGTTAGAACTAATTTTTTGGTCATGCATTAAACCTTTGTGATGCTGTTAGCTTTGTCTGAAAATCAGTCATGAATATTTGCTAATGGATAGTCATTTTTTTTTTTTTTTCTTCTTTTTTTTTCTATGTAAATAAACTGACTAATTTCAAATTATTCCTATTTTTGCCCTGAGTGGTTTTGATTTTCATGAAATAACAATCTCACACAGTTTTTAAAAAATCTCACTTTGTTTTTGAGGAAGGTTGAGAGATTCCCACCCAATTTTTTCCTCTGATGAGAACCCTGTATAAGGCTATTTTTCAGTCTATCTTTGATAATAACAAGCATTCTATTTTTATTTATTTTTTTCAATGAATATATCTTTTTAGTAAGATTGTAATATCTATAGTTTTTCCATAAATGTATGCTAGATTTTTTAATTATGCTAGAATTTTTAATTTTTTCTGCTAGAATTTTTAATTTTGCTCATTTGTTTTATTTTGGTGATTTTTTATTTTATTTTATTTTATTTTATTTTATTTTTTTGTTAACAATGAAAAAAGCACAAAATCCCAAAATTAATTATTGCAATTAATTTTTTTTTTTTTTTGTATATTCACATTTATATTGGCCTCTTACTTATGTGTCTCTTATTTCTAAAGGAATATATATATTTTTTTTTTTTTTTTTTTTTTTTAAATCTACACATATTTGCCACTTAAAAATATTTATCTCGGTTCAGTCTTAAAAAAAATGAAATGAATGAATGAAAAAGTTATGCTACAAAATTTTCTTATTTTATAAATGTTAATAATTTTTTTCTAAAATCATATTAGAAAAGAAAAAAAAAAAAGTAGAAACAGTTTTTAATAATCTTACCATTGAAAAGTCATGAAAATAATAAGAAATGAGTTATTGGCGGTGAAATTAATACTAGATTACTAAGTGTAAATTATGGAATTTATTTTAAAAAATATAAAATATTTACAGATATTAAAATTATATCACATATAGCTTTAAAAAAAATTGCTAAACAATGAACAACAGCTTAAATACAAAAGTGTTACGAAATTGCCAAGCAAAAACAAAAGAAATTGAAATATATGAATATAACTAAAATTCATTAATTAATTCTTTCAGAGCCTGGCATTGAGAATCAGAAAAAAGAGCAACAGTAGTTAATTTTATCACTTTATTTCTTGCTAAAAGGAATAAAACACATTACAAGAAAAAAGTAATAAAATAAATAAAAATGAGATAAGCATGCTTAATTCACTCAACCTATTTTATCATCAAGGGAAATGGGGGGGGGGGGGGGGGGGAGTCGCTCTGTATTGCCAAAAGCATGATAGGAGGTATCTGTAGTCTTTAATTGCTTAAATAAACGATTGTTTTACTGCTAACAAAAAAAAAAAAAAAAAAAGTTTATTTCTTAAAGCTGATTCTCAAAGAATTATTTTGCAAGAAATCAATGAAATTTCTGGCTTCTAAATTTCTAATTTAAGAAATATGTCATATTTTTTTTTGATTGTATAGGAAATGCAATATAGTTTTACCATTATTTTACTAAATTTATGTTTAATTATTGAGAAATATGCATTTTTTATGTGATCAATTAATGATACATTTTTTTTTTTCTTTTTATGTTCACAACAGAAAAATAAAAGTCCCAAGATTTTTAAGTTGCCATTTTATTTAGTTTAGTCACCATGTGGTGAATGAATGTTTTTAGGTTTATACTTTTCTTTTCTGATGTGTATATAAGATGAAAGACAATATACATATGCATATTTTGTCATTGTTTAACTTTCTGTAATTGCATCACTTTTAGATATTATGTGAATCGTTTTAAAGATGCCTTTCGACAAGCTACAATTGATTTAATGATGGGAAATCCTGTTACTGAGGATATAACTGCTGTAACTCCTGAGAGAGAAGAGGCCGATTCAGAAATAGAGATTAATGAGCAAGAACATCATGAGCGTGTTAAGCAGCTAATTGATGACTGCAAGAAGATATTAATTCCTGAAACTGAAGTAGTTCTGGGAGGATGGGCATTGATTGATGCTGATCCTGTGTAAGTATTGGAATGCTGATACTTTCGATTGACTCCTTGACTGATGTTGCTTTTATTTATTCATGTTATTGTATGAATGAAGAAATGTTAAAAGAAATAAGAAGGTATTTGTAAATATTTATTTATTTGTTTAGCATCATGGTACATAAATAAAAATAGCTAAACATTTAAAAAAGGCTGATAATAAAAGAGACTTATTGAACCTATTATACTTTATTGTTAAAAATCGAAAAATGCAAAAGAGTTACTATATAGCGTAGGGGCCGTTTGTAATTTAAGTAATTTTCAACCATATGCCGTTCAAAAATAGTTAAAATTTTAGTGATGTATTACACTCTGGACAGTTGACTGTGACAGAGTGGTGACGTCAGTTCTGTTTGTTTTAACTGGAAGAATCAACAAAAAACAGATTGAGAATCAGCAGAAATTGTTGAAAATATTTAATCAACAGTGGTTAAGCACTACATTATAATGTTTATTGAGTCAAATATATGTATTAAATACAAAATATTTGCTGTATTTGGTATTTGGGCGGTGTAATAAGGTTCATTTAAAATCAAGAGCCACCAGAATTTGAGAACAAAGTTAGAAAAAAAAAAAAAAAAAAAAAAATGATTTTTTGATTTTTTTTTTTTTTTTTTTTTTTTTAAATTAAGTTAAAAAAATGAAATTTTTAAAAATTTCTGGGATGAAATTTTGAAGGTGAGAATTAAAATTAGCAGCTGTATTCACCATTAACTTCAACTCCCAGTTGAGCACAGAAGCCTGAAAAGCGTCTAAAGTCAGAGTGCAGCTATCCAGCAAAATTTGATGTACTGCTTCTACCATCTAGCAAAGAAGATTTCACATATTGTGAGATTTGTTATTTTCAGCGAAAAGTCTGAAAATAACAGTGTCATTAGGTGGCAGAAGTAATGTGTCAATTTTTGCTGCAAAATTGCATCCTGACTTTTAGAGGCTTTTCAGGTTTTTGTGTTGAACCAAGTGTTTAAGTCAATATTGAACATGACTGTCAGTAGTATAAAATATATCCATCACTTTCTAAATTTGATTCAAGTTCTTTAATAGATATATATGTATATATATATATGCATACTTGGAGATCTGATTTAAGGAATTATACACAATTTACAATGAATTTTTTAAAAAAAGTGAAATTAAACACATTTTAATTTGCAACTAATACATCAATGACTTTGTTTAAAGTGTATCTCTTGAACTTTTTATTATACAATTCTGAAATTTTGTATATCATCTGATACAAAGGAGTATATTTTACTCAAAGGATATTTTTTGGATGGATTGGAGGGGGGGGGGGGATCTGTAAAATTAAATTATGTCATATGTGAAAATAAAGCCCTTGGAATTATTTATCAATTTCATAAAAATCTGTATATTTTTTTACACTTTTTTGTAATTTATGTTTGAAAATAATATTTAATGAGTTAAAAACCATGGTCATGATTTTTGAACAGCTGGTATATTCAATTATTATTTGTATATTTTTTTATTTAATTTATTTAATAAAATCTGATCTAGTCTTTAATTCAAAAAGTGCAAGATTCCTATCTTGCAGTTCTCAGGTATTTGCTTGGTATTTGGAATTGAGTCATACTCATTTTATTTCATTCTGTTAACTTTGCCAAAATAAGTATAGAGAGATGTGCCATTGTGAAAAACTGTATTATACTTTTTTTTTTCCAGTACTGGTGATCCCGATAAACAAGATATGGATGCAATTTTAATCCTGACCAAAGATTCCTACTTTGTTGCTGAGTAAGTGTTTTGAGGTTGTTTTGTTTTTAAATTTATTTCTGCCATAAAACATTTCTAACCAAATATTAATATTTTAGATATGATGACCAAACTGATAGAATAATTAAGTATCAACATGTGCTTTTAGAAGATTTGGAAAGGATAGAAATAGGTTTGTAATTTAGTGTTGTTGTTTTATTGCTGAAATTAATTTTATGATAATCTGCCTTTTATGCCAATCTTATCACTTTTGTTTTCTTTAATCATAATCTGTATATTTCAGTATTTTAGTAATGTATCATATGATTTAATTTCCTGTTTCTTCTCATTCATTTAAACTGGGCATATATACTTTAGGGAAAATCCGTGTGTCCAGCAATAGGTTATTCGGATGTTAAAGATGTAATAAGTTAATTGGATATTAAAGGACATTTTATAATATAAATTAATGCAGCTAATTAAGCATAAATAGATTTAAGATAAAAGTTGACTCAAACTTTAAAGCTGCGTTCAAACCCTAGCAACGATGCAGAGCGACTAAGTCATAAATTATCCATTGTCCGAAAATGACCCTTGAAATTTTGCACATGTTTACAATGAAGGACATTACTTTTTATTGCTCTTTTACAAAAGAGACCTAAGTTCACCATGCAGTTATCGCAGTAGGAGTTTTTGTCAGAAGAGAAAACTTCTCTTCCAGCTTCGTGACTATTCAAATCACACATCAAAGGAATTTGAATAGAGCCCACCCTTGTCGCCCTGCAATCGCTAGTTTTTGAACGCAGCTTAATAACAATAACAATTTTATTTAAAGACTAGTGATAATAAAACAAAGCATTAAAAATGAATTTAAAAGCAAAATAAAATGGCTATATATATATTATATAAACAAAAATGGTGTTGTAAAAGTAAAACATAAATACTAATAATATTTGAGACCCACTTGTGATGAAGCAAAAATATGTTATTCCTTTAATCACATTGCAGAATAACTGTAATTAATCTCTGTAAGACAACACAAAAAACTATTAAACTATAATAAAGAAGTCTCTTTAAATAAGTAGACGTCGCTTCAGCCATTTTTAAACTGATAGCAAGATGTGGGAAGCAGATGAATGGAATAACTTAGGCTAAACAAAAACAAAGAAAACAAGGCAACTACATCATTTGTTAACTAGTTTGTTATTAATTTTTGAGGTATTAAAATGTTAAAGTCTTATTTTTGTAATTTGAATAAGATCTTTTTGAAACATCTGCTTGCTCTTCTAAATGCTTCCAACAGTAGAGACAGATGGAAAGCAGTTTTTGAATTTCTTCAAATTTTAGATAGACTTTAACAAATATTGGTAATCAATCATAATTATCATAAATGTACAGTTCAAAGATCTCCTCAATCCCTGAAGAAATAAGAATTTTCAGTAATGAGAAATGCCTATGAAAATGATCAGTGGATGTTGAGACATTGCCATTTGTGAATTCATATTTGTTGATTAAAAGCAGTCAGCTTTCGGCTGATATATACACAAAAAGAAAATTGCAAAAGAGTAGTGTCATCTGTCGGCTGATATACATCTAAAATTTTTTAATTAAACCTAGGACTTTAAAAAAACTGTATTTGGTTTTGGAGGATAATGCATGAACATTTGAAGGTGTAGAATTAATGATGGGGGGAGGGGAGATTTAAAAATTGTAAAATAGAGCTACAGACTAAAAAAGGTGTGTATTTAGGTTTTGGGGGCATTTTAAAGGATAAGGTGGGCAGATATCGAAAAAAATATATAAAATAATATTTCTCTAACGTGGACCAGTTATGATTATTATTCTGTAGAAATGCCAAAGTGACAATAAAATACACGAGAATTAAAAATAATATACAAGTATTAAAGACATTTGTCTGTTTAGATTATTTTATAGGAAATATTTAAAAATTTGCATTTTTACAATCCTTGCAAGTGTCATTTTAAACCCAGCAATACTTTAAAGGTGTAAACAAAATATGAACTTTTTCATACATTGACTGAAAAACGCATTAATTAAAGTATAATTAAAATAGGGTACTAAGTGTTTTTAACAAAAAATTGTGCCAAAATGACTAAATCTATAATAATAAAAGAAGATGTTTGTCTGTCTGTCTGTCTGTCTGTCTGTCTGTCTGTCTGTCTGTGCATCTATACGTTCAGCCCCTACTGAACGCAGAAGTATAAAATTTGACGTACGGGTGCTCAGAAGCCTTCCCGAGTTGATAGTGAAAACAGAATTTAAAAATTTTAATTAGTTCCGGAGATATTAATTAAAACGTCGACCAATGCCCAATTAAAAAGCGAGCGGATCGTAATTTTCGCCCTTCAGCGTGTTCCTCAAAAGAGAAAGCAGAGAGAGGAAAATTTCGCGGGTTTTTCTAAAGCGATCGCTTCCGATCTATTGGAAATATCGAAAATACACCTGTACCACGAGAAAGAGCATTTATTACCGATTCTTACGGTACAATTTTTTTTTTTAAATACGGATTTTTTATATTTTTAAAAAAAGTTTTAAGAAGGGTCGAAAATTTCTCTTTTTCTCGATTGTCGTTTTTGAAACGCCCTGTATGACCGAGTAACTGTTCCATTTCTTAAAACCTGGTATATTTGGAAAGGACATTTAATCTTCTTTCGAACCATATAAACATTTTTACAAAATACGGATTAGCGATCCATATTTTTAGATTTTACGAAACATCGATTTTTTCACAAAACATGTTATAACTCAAAAGCGTTTAGAGATAAATCATTTCTTTTTTATTTGTATATAGATCTCGCTTCAACAATTGAATAACCAGAAGATTGAGAGAAAATTTCAAAAACTGAATGAGTTATAATTTTTTTAATTTTCAGTATCGCGGCAGCTTTCGATGAAATTCTGAAACTCTTGCAACTGACCTTGACAGAGAAGAGAGAATAAGATTCTTCAGTGCCAGGTGCTAGAGGTCTGAAAAAATTGCTTTTTTGTTTTTCGCCCACGTGACAAAGTATACTGGAAATAAAAAAAGTAGTTTTTGAATTTTTTCAATTTAAAATCGATCAAAAGCAGAACTTCGAAATTGCCCGTCATTATGGCTCACCTGTATGCAGTTAAAAAATCTAAAGTATAGCTTTAAAAATAAAATAAATAGACATATTTTATTTATTTAAATTCATTTTTATTTCATCTGTTAATGACACCATTCACCAATTTCATCTCTTAATGAGTTACTTTTAACAGAATAATATTGATTCCCCCCCCCCTTTTTTTTATGAATTCGGTTGTAAAAAAGCAGTTTTGGAATTCTTAAATTTTAGATGGATTTCAATAGAAATCGTTAATCGCCCTTGATAGATTAGCCATTTTGAGTCTAAAATATATCATAGATATTCATTATTGTAATACATAACACATCATTCAAAAGATATTTTAAAGTATTTTTATTGCAGGTTATTAAAATGATATAATCCGTTCAAATTCTGTACGAAACTTTCGGAGAAAACTACGGAAAAACCAGAAAATTTTTATTCTTTTATATTTTACAGAGTTTCAAATTCAGATTTTCGCTCACATTTCGTACTAATAATTTTTAACGATATATAGCCCGGAATTAAGCACGTTTTGGAGAAAAACCACAGATAAATCAGACACAAGTCTTTTAAAAAAATGTTATACGGCGCCGCAGGCGCCACCGAGCGGGACTTAGCTAAAGTCAGAAATTTGAAAGATCATAACATGGTGAGCGAACAGGCTGTTTCAGATATTGAAAAGGGAAGAGGGCGCCGAAGGCGCTTCCACACGGGAATTTACTGCGCTTTCAATAAGGTATTTTCACGATATATTGATAAGCTGTTATTAGACCTGAAACGGGAAGCAGGCGCCACCGAGCGGGAGTTTCGTAAAGTCGGATTTTTCAGGGATCGCGAACCAGCTGGTCGCCGAAGGCGGCTAGTAATAAATAAAAGGGATCTTACCAACATGGTGGCAAAAATTTTAAAGTCGCCATAGGGGTCTTTTATTAAAGCTATCGTGCCTGGGGAAGTATGAAAACTAGGTCGTCAAACATAATATTAACATAAATTTATTTTGAAACTTTTCTTTGAATGATTTGGTCTAACTATCATTAGCACTTCATCCCACAAAAACTAATAACAATTTGGCTTCTTGTGAATTAAAATTTTAATTGAATGCTGAAAATGATATAAAACTTATAAGTTTCAAATTTTAAAAAGTAAATAAAAAAAGAAAAAAATTGCAAAAATTTTGCATGGGTTTGCTAGTATAAAATAATAGAGCTAACTCCTTGCCATAGTGGAATTTTGCTATGGTCAGAATTTTTCGAAGTTGTTTGTATGGTGAGAGACCAGGTTATTATAGGTTCTGAAAAGAGGATTGGGGGGGGGGGGGGAGGACAGTTGCCACAGACATTGTTAAGTGAAAGTTTTCTATGATCAGAGTTTTCAAAGGTAATTTGCATGTTGAGCAGACAGGTTGTTACAGGTTATGAAGCAGGGAGAGAACTACCTAGCAGAAGTTTAATACAGTTGACATTTTCAAGGATCAAAAACCAGCTGGTTGCTGAATGTGGCTAGTATGTAAACAGATATTTTTTTCTAAACATGATAGCATTTCCCACAGATTTGATAAAAATCTGTGATAGACGATAACATCAGTTTCTTGCAAAATCAATTTTTTTTCTCCTTCATTGTTTTGTGGTCACAAAAACTAAATTTGACACATCTATAGACTAAATCATTTCATATAAGATCAAAATAAAGAAAACTAATTTAGTAGTTTTGTCTTATGGGCTGTCCTAAAGAATAGGCCTTCGGTTTTAAATGTATAAATAATTATATGTAAAGAATCCTTTTAAGTTCCTGGAAAAAAAAAAAAAAAAAAATCTTTTCTGATTGTATTATATTAGTTATAAATATTGTTTATCTCTAATAATAATAATAATAATAATAAAATTATCCAATAAATAAAATAAATTTTGGATAAAGGTTTTGTATATTTGAAGACTTTATTTTATTATTTTTTTAAATTATTTACATTTTCTGTAAATAATTTTACTGAGACTTGGAAAGACATAAGTATTGTTTATTTAATCAGTATAGTTTTTGCTATTCTTATTGATTCTTTTTTTATTTTAAAAATACATTTGTGAGTTATTTGTATGAATCTTAGAAGTAGTTACAAATATTAAGGGAAGAAAAATCAGCTATAAGAATTTTAGCTATTTTAGAAAAAATTTGTATGTTGTTAAAAAAAAAAAAAAAAGCAAGTTAAAAATAAAATTTTCTTATAAACAAATTTCTCCCTAATTCTAAACTTTTCTAAAGGGATAGTTTTGTTCTTCATAATTAATGCAATTGTTTAAAAAAAAAAAAAAAAAATTTCAATGGGCCACAGCTATAGAGTAATAAATTATTTCCAAACTTATCGGGCAAAAAATATGTGCATTCATATTTGTTGCAGCATATTTCCATTGCTTTCTAAAATTAAAAATTACATTTTAAATTATAATCCTGCTAGAAACTAGAATTGATTGACTAAATTAATGAAATAAATAAAGTAACAAAAATAAAATAAATGAATAATTAAAAATTGTAAATTTTATTGTTTATAACAGAAAATGATGTGAACTACACAGATTAACCCTGCTGCTGTGTTCATTTTAAATTCACCAAGCATATCTTCATTTTCAAAAATTGGGCACCCATTGATTTCATTTCAATAGCTTATTGTGCTTCCATTTTCTAGTTTCGAAAAAAAGTTAGTGTAAAAGTTTGTTTTGTGTTTCCAAGAAAGTAGTCAACATAAAATGAGAAATTTTGATTTTGGATCAAAATGGACCTGAACGCAGCAACAGGATTAAGTGAGTTGATTTTGCATTAATTTTTGTGAATACTTAATTCTGAAATACATATTTTTTTTTCCCCCTTAAAAGGTCCAGAGCCAGGTGTCTTCAAATCTAAACATTATTGCCTCCGTCTACATTATTCTGTTTATGGCCAATCGGGCTACTTTCACATGTTTCGTTCTACTAATACACGATTTTTTAACAATATGGCTGTTCCTATTTCAAGCGAAGAAGAAGCTGCTGGTAATATATTTGCATATTCAAATTCAAAATGAATAGATGTGTAGTGAGTTCTGAAATGTACTTGATTTAATCTACTATCTCAACCTTTTTCTCTCTAAAAGAATAGGTTTTTTTTTTTCCTTAAAAAGAGCAGTGTAAAAATTTTGTAGTTTTTATTTTATTATTTTAGTTTAAAAATGATTATTGTGCAAAAGTTTCACATCTAAATATTTTTGTATGTGTTTTTAATTTGTATTTTTAAATAATTAATATTTCTATAAGAAAAATGAAATTGATATGATCAGTGCAAAAGTACAACTCATTCTCATTCAAGTCATATAGGTGTACTTGAGCTGTGTGGTTTATACAATTAAACTGAAATGTAATTTTTTCCCCCTTCAATAATCTTTGGATATCTAATAGCTTTTCTATGTATGATACTAACTTTATTTTTGCACCAATATCTAAAGCTTCATTTTCTATATTATGTTCTTCCTTTGTAAGTTTTATATTACTAATTAAAAATGAAAAAAAAATTCTAATATATTTGTTATTAATTAAATTGAATTAGCAGCAGTTAAACCTTCTGACCTCCAGAACTGAACACATCCATGCTGTTGTTTTTTCGATAATGTACTTATAATTGAAAGTTGCATGATCATTAATTTTTAGCTTGTTTTCCAAATAGGAATATCATATTCAAATGCATATGTTGAAGTAACCTACATTTTTGTGTATTGAGAAAACAAGTCATATATATCAGGGTGTCTACTAGGTCATGAAAAGGTCATGAAAATCAACAATCCTATTCTTAGACTGACTAAGAACAGAATTCGACAAGGATTTATTTAACAAAACAGTATTAAGTTTACTTTTTTATATAGGAGTTTTTTCTAGTGTTCGGACACTTTTGTTACCGAGTGTATAACTGAATGAACTAATTTTTTCTAATTCAAAATGTATTCTATTTTGAAGTATAGGAAAGACATCGAAATGCAAAGTTTGAGATGTATAGTTATATACTTTTTGTAGTTTAATAATTTTATTCTTCTATTCTTAGTCTTTTCGTGGGAAAAAAAAAAAAAAAAAGTTTGCAGATTTGAAGAAAAATTTAATACTATATATTCCTCTCCTTAATGCAAGGAAAATAAATGACGATTTTCAAATCCCCCAAAAATCTAATAGTTACAATATTATAACATTGCAAAAATAGTGTACAATGTATGTAATTATATATGTCTGTTTTAGATTGATTTCCATTACTATTTACTTAGATTGTTAATAAAAAAAAAAAAAAAAAAAAGTTTTCAGGTTTTTTTTTTTTTTTTTTTTTTTTTTTTTTTTTACAGCTAATGTTGTTAAACTATAATTTTTAAACTAAAGCAAGGTGATATATTGGATTAAAAAAAAAAAAGAAGAATATGTTAATTTAAAAACAAAGGTTGGATATGTGGATAAAAAAGGTCCTGAAAATTTTTTTTGAGGTCATGAATTTTTTTTTCTGTCAAGTCAGTAGACACCCTAATATATATATATATATATATATATATTATGTGTGTGTTTTGCCTGTTTCTAAGAGAATTTATTTATTTATTTAGTGATTACATATTTAAATGATATTTCCTCAAACTTCTATATTAAAATGGGGAAATTATTCTTTAAAATGATCATGACTACTTTTAGAATCTCTCTAAAATAATATAAGCATTGAGATTTTACTAAAATTTTCTATATATTAAAAAAAGAAGAAAAAGATCATATTTTTAAAGCTTTTTCACTATTTATATTTCAACAATGAATTTTGCAATGTATTTTTAGCCTATAAAATTTAAAGGTCTTAACCCAAAATTTTATACATTGACGGGGTAGGGTTCCCAAGGGTCAGGGAGAACCTGGAAAAGTCAGGGAATTTCAAATTAGTGAAAAAAGTCAGGAAAAATTGCAAATATTGCCCAAAAACCTGGAGAAAGGATAATATAAACCTGGAAAATGCTTTTTGAGCATGCAGTTTATGTCATGAGTTGTTGTCATTTATGTTGTAAGCTATGTTGTTTTATGCCATGAGCTATTTTTTATGTCACAAATCAAATTTTGTAACTGGAATTTTATAAATATAGACCTGGAAGACCTAGAAAAGTCAGAAAATTTTATTTCTTAAATTAAGTGGGAACCCTGTATTGAGTTTTTGAGTTAAACAATCTCCTAATCTATGTGCATATTAAAATCATTGAATGTGTATTGCACTTCTACTCTTTTTTTTTTTTTTTTTTTTTTAAGAAAAGTCTAAATGAGTATATTCATGCAGAAATTATTTATGTAAAATATTTGTACTAGCATACATTTGTATATACTCTTTAACTACATTTCTTGCGACCATGGAAGCCTCTGTGCAGTGCGGATTCAACGATTCCACTAGTAAAATAGGAAAGGCAAGCTTTTCGTTGAGAGAAAATAAGCGATAAGGGAATACCGAATGACTGGATGTTTACTAAATTCAAACCTGTTGGTCAACTTGGAAACCCTCCAAGATTTTCGACTCGTCCTCACTGGTAGGCGTAGGAAACGTGGTTACACTATATTAATGATTTTAATTAATTGTATATATATGTTATGATATTATTTGGTAACACAATCTATAAATAGTAAGGAAAGATTGTCTCTCAATAAAGAGTCCAGTGGTTTTTACGCAGCCATTTATTGAGTGCTCTTGGACAGATTACAGTTTATTTTCAAATCATTAGGTCCAAGCAAGCTAACACATTCAGTCGGCCGCCAAATAAAGATGATGCTATCTCTTTTATAATCTCATCTTGGAACTACAGTCTGCATTTCCTGCTCCCGGAGCACTAATTGATGTGAATATATTTAAACAGGAATAACACTTGACACATTTGGTGCCGATCACGCATCAGCGCGTGATGTCCAGTATTGTTTCAAATGGCAGTCACGTGAGACCAGCAGCGAATGTGTTAAAAACAGGGTTCCCACAGGTCAGGGAGAACCTGGAAAACCTGGAAAAGTCAGGGAATTTGAAATCAGAAAAAAAAAGTCAGGGAAATGTCAGGGAAAATTGCAGATATTGCCCCAAAACCTGGAAAAAACAGGATATAAACCTGGAAAATACTTTTTGAGCATGAAGTTTATGTTGCATGTTATGTTTTCTGCCATGAGCTATTTTGTATGTTGCGAACCAAATTTTGTGACTGGAATTTTCTAAAAATAGTTCTGGAAAACCTGGAAAAGTGAGGGAATTTTATTTTTGAAATTAAAAACACAGGTTTTCACATGCATCTGCATATATAGTGCTCATTTTGGTGCAAATTTACTCTCCTCCTACGCTCTTTTATTAGTTATTAACTTAATGATTGACGCTTTAACTGAGACCTGGAAATCTAGGGTTCATTAATATGCATTATTTTACCTCAAGAAATGGAAAGTTGCATATGATTCAGCACTATTTATTCTAAAAGTTGTGCAATTTTTCGATTTTCGTGTTATGAAAACATCTTTGCTGCGAAATTCGCTTTACAGGGAAAACTTTAGAAAGAATTTCAAGTTATGAATTCTGAATAGGATTTCCTTTAGATTATCACATAATATTAATTTAAAATAATAATTTAAAATTTTAATTATTTCTATCCATTCATATATATTTTTATGTATTTTTTTCACAGAATCTCTAAAAGCCATTTGTGAAACATTCAAAGTTGCCCTCTGTGTAAAAGAACTTAATGTCCCCATTTTCGAAGGAAAGTTAGAGCGAAGAAAAAGTAAGATGCCATTATCTCAAGCTGGTGTTCGAGCTGGTGTTTTTCGCAGCAACCGAAATCATCATCATGGTCCTAATCCTAATCATGGATTCCATTTGGAGTTACCATCACTCTCTTCCATGCCTCGCAATATATCTGAGGGACAGTTAAATTCTTTGAAAACTGTTGGTACTCGAGCTTTAAGCAATATGACTTCTCATTTTGCTAAATTAAATCCAATTACTACAGTGAAAGCACTGAGAAAGAAAGCTGCCAATGGTTCAACTTCTAGTGCTCCCACAATTTTGGCGTCAGTTGATGAAACAAGTGCTACTGTGGTAAGAATATTTCCGCTATAGATATTGACAGAATATATACTTTATTTTATCTCTCATTCACTTTTTTAGTTACTTTAGGTTATTAAGATGGTATTTTAATTTAAATTAATTAATTTATATTTTTGAATGTCCTGTGCAGCCAAGACAAAAAATGTCTCTGATGTTTATTTTGAATCCAATTGTATGTAAACTCTAAAAGGACAAAGTTTCATTATGTTAAATATTGGCCCTTTATTTTCTAACACATGCACTAATATTTAGATTGAACTAGAATGTCATCTTGATGTACTATAAATAATCAAATAAGTACATGTAACACTAATTAACATAAACTGATGCACAACATAACTTATAGACGACATATATTGTAAAACAAGCAGGCTTTACCTGCCACTATACTTAAATGAATTATCTAAATTTCTTATCACTTATTAATTTACAAATCTAAAAGTATCAAAAGTTTCATTGAAACCAGTCAAAACCTCGATTTTGGTTCCCAATGCTTTCAGCAACTCTAAGTCCATATCCCTAGTACCCGTGAGTAGAAACAAACTTATTCACAAACGAATTTTTATTGGGACCCCCAATGCTGGTGAAATCATTGGGGCCATTTTCACTGTGTCAGGTCCTGGTCTTCAATATGTGCTATAGTGCCATACCCTTAAATGCTGTGCACACCCTCCTCTATCTATCCATTTTAATTTTACAACTACTAAAATAAGTGCAATCAATTTATTCCCAGACCCCAAAATCACCTTCCTGATGTAATTTGGAACAGAGTTACGCTTGAAATTGTGTTTATTGGATTGGAAATACTATGAAGTTGCATAAAAACTAAAATAAATATAAAACTGACCCTAATAAATTTAAACAACAAATTAAAATTAAATGTATCAAAGCAGAAAGAGGATAGCCCATTCAGTTGAAGCAGTTCATTCTGCAACCTTACCGAGTGATAGGTAAACTTATTTTCTCTTAACATGATTATAATATGAGCTTTAATAGAAATTTATAAGAACAAATATATGGAAGGGAACTGGTAGAGTCCATCCATGCCAGCTAATTTTTCATTAAAAATTTAAACTTGTAAATGCATGATCTTAATTTTTACACTTATTTCTCAAATGTAATGTTGAAAAACTATTTAGCTGTCACCTGCCAGACTCTCAATATTTTCAAATAATCTAATTTTTAAACTGAATGCTCGTATTACCCTAGCTATCACGCCAATTTAAATCATTTAACATCCGTTTATACTTTAAAAAATATATCATTTACACTGAAACCTATACATTGTAATGTTAAGTCCAAAAGGCTCCAAAAAATTAAAAATATCATCATAATCTTTAAATCAACTATATTCCATCATATTTTTTTCCATCCCTAAGTTAACCCTAATTATAATCTTATTTCTTGTCTTTTAAATTATTTTTTCTTCTTTTTTATTTGTTTCAAATCAAAAATAAAATATTTTCTGTTTCATAATACATACAATGTTGTAATTTTGATGTCTTTTTTTTTCTATTGAATTACCTTTTTATTTATTTATTTATTTATTTTTTTCTATTGAAATATTATTTTACTTGTATATAACCCCGTCAAAAATGACGGAATGTGAAATCAGTTAAGGTAGTGAGTCAACGAATGCTTTGTCAGCTTCGCTGGACACTATATTTAAAGGGGACTAATGTGCAAGTTGCACCTGACGGGACTAATATGCAAGTTGTACCTGACGGGACTAATGTGCAAGTTGCACCGAATGAACAAACTATTTATTTTTAACGAAAATACCTACTAACCCTGGACAATAGGTCTAATATAATGTATCATATTATATATCATATTTAACGTAATATAACTCAGTACTTATTTCACTTCCTTCTTCCATTCATTTTAATAAATATTTTTTATATGCATAGGCAAGTTTGATAATTATTTTATTTTTAATTTTTCGCGTGAAAACATTATTTTATCTTATGCCTCTCCCCCCCCCCCTCCCTCAAAAAAAAAAAATATATATATATATATATAACAATAACTGGTAAATTTTTTTGGCAACAATCATAAATTTAAATGTCCAATTTTGAAATTATTTTCATATTTCAATTAATTCTAAAATATCTAATCAAAACTTCATTACAAATAAGGTACCAAATGAAAGGTACCATATTTGTAACGAAGTAGTCTTAGGTACCTTATTTGTAACCTTATTTATTTTAACTAATTTGATAAATATGACGTCACAATCAACTGTTTGTTTAGTTTATATCAGATAAGTACATTATCCATGATTGCAAGAAAATGATGTAATAACTATTAGCCCATAATTTTTATGATTGAATTTTATGTTGCATTTTAATTTTATCCTCCATGGGTATTTCAGAATTGCAATGGTAGTTATAAACTTTCGTTGAAATCTTTTTACTTTCTTCTATATGTAATATAGAGAAAGTATTGGATTCGTAAAAATTTTCGACCTCGGGTTTTTGATGGATTTACACGTTTTGAAAGCTGTAGAACACGATTTGACCCTTTTCAGAAAATGTCTGTCTGTCTGTCTGTCAGTCTGTCTGTGTGTGTGTGTGAGACAAAATTTTGTGGCAACTGTTGTCGTTAAAATTCTTAACGACTTTATAAAAATCATCATTCAAGCACATGTCGCTACTTTGGCGACTCATTTCATATATATCTTTTCATATATAATTATTAATAAACATTTCAGAATATTAAATTTAAATAAGGTAAATATCTTACCTTATCGGTCCACATTCGTGGGGACTGCCGGCCTCTGTAGGTTCCTGTCTATTCATTGGAGTTGAATTCAAGACATAAATCCAAAATAATAGGAGATCAATTACGTCTACACACATTTATTACATACTATAAAACGAACACGAAGAACACACTAAAGAGAAAAGAAGAAACAGAACATTAATATCGGCGCGCAGCGCCATCTACAGGTTTAGATTAGACCAATAAACAACACATTGGCCCCCGGATGAACATTAACTTTATGTTCATTTTCCCATTGTAATTATATCTGACATTTCTATATCTAATATAGTTCAAATTGTAAGTCCACACAAATGTCATAGTTTATAAGTGAAAGTTTTTAAAGTTTATTTAGTCCTTTTCAAAAATTTCAACTGGATAAATCAACTGGAAAGGACGTCTCAATGTACCTGTAGAGGTTTTTATTTCACAAGATCGAACCTTTCCATCTCTACCGGGAAACACTTGTGTTATTACTCCCAATTTCCACAAGTGCCGTGGCAATTTGGAATCGTGGATTAACACAACATCATTTGGAGTATATTCACGAATACTGGAGTGTCGACTTGTCATGGCGTTTTTGAGCTGTAGAAGGTATTCCTTCTTCCACCTTGACCAGAACTGGTCCAATATTCTTTCCTTTTGATTAAAACGTTTGATATATGTTGCCGAAGTTCCAGGAAGCACATGTGGTTCCATATGCACGATAGGTAGGGTAGTAAGTCGCTGACCTACCAAGAAGTGTGCTGGCGTAATTGGGGAAGGTTCTCCTGAGTCTGCATATGTATATGTAATGGGTCGGGAATTTATTGACCCTTCAATTTCACATATAACTGTATGTAGTTGTGTGTGTGTTAAAGTGGTTTTGCCAACCACCTTTCTTAAGGCAGATTTTACAGATCGCACTAGTCTCTCATAAAAGCCTCCCCACCATGGCGACATTTCCATGATAAACTTCCATTTTATTTTATTACTACTATAGTAATCTTTAACGTCGGGATGGGTGATTATTTTCCAGATGTGCCTTAACTCAATATCAGCTCGATGAAAGGTTCGTGCGTTGTCGGAGTAAACCGTATGGCAAAGACCCCGCCTTGCTACTATTCTTCTGAAGGCCAATAAAAATGTTTCTGTAGAAAGGTTCTCTACCAATTCTAGGTGCACTGCTCTTGTGATAGCGCATGTGCACAACAAAATATATATTTTGCTATCCGTATTTCGGATGTATAAAGGGCCTGCAAAATCAAGGCCTATCACTGCAAATGGCTTTTGTTCATTGATACGATCTGCAGGTAACGGAGCTGATATCTGGGCTCCAGCTCTAGAATTAAATTTTATGCAAATTCTGCATCTTCTTAATACGCTTTTTACTGCCTGTCTGCCCTTGATTACCCAAAATTCCTCCCGTAATTGTACTAATGTATCATTAATGCCAAAATGGAAAACTTTTTCATGCGCATTTTTTATTAACAAATCAATTAATTTACCCTTTGAAGGCAACAGGATCGGGTGTTTTTCGTTAAAGGAATAATTTGATTTCTGAAGCCTTCCTCCGATGCGCATTATTCCTACGGAATCCAAAAATGGTGAGAACTCAATTAAATTTGAATTTTTAGAAATAGGTTCCCCATTTACCAAACAGTTTAATTCATTCGGAAAACTAATTTTCTGTGTATATTTAACCCATATTGTTTGCACACTACCAATTTCTTCTGCCGATAATGGACCGCTAACTTTCTCGTTTTTAGGATTCGCGTTGTTAAGAAATCTCTTTATCCATGCCGTAATTCTGAGCTCTTAAAATGTTACTATATTTTTCAAGATCCAATATTGGTTCAACTGTTTCTATACAGATTTTAAACTGAATTATTTTTTCAGGTGTTTTCCTTTTTTCTTCGGTAATATATTGCGTGTCTACCTTTTCCCCAATATCATTACCTTTACCATTTAGCTCAGATAACCATTTTGGACCTTTAAACCAAAAATCATTATTAACTAACGCATTTGCGCTAATACCACGAGTAACTAAATCTGCGGGATTATCCTTTGTATTACAATATGACCAATTTTCGGGTACTGACAATTCCTGAATTTCAACTACTCTATTTTTAACAAAGGGTTTCCATTGTTTCGCCGATCCCTTCACCCAGTGTAAAACAATAGTAGAATCTGTCCAATAAAATTTCTCGATGTTAATTTCCTTAAATATATCACAAATATATTTCGCTACTCTAGCTGCTATCACCGCTCCCATTAACTCCAATCTTGGTAGTGTTAGTTTCTTTAGCGGCGCAACTCTAGCCTTTGACATAATCATACTTACATAACATTTTTTATCATTACTGATAACCCGAAAATATGCAACGCAACCATATGCAAGTGGTGAAGCATCTGAAAAAATGTGTAGTTCTACACGCGAATTTTTCAAATCAACATACGTGAAATAGCATCTATCTATTCGAATTTCTAATAAATCCTTAATTTCGTTACACCACTTTATCCAAATTCCCTTAAGATCATCCGGCAATTCGTGATCCCAATCCATACCTCTTTCCCACATTCTTTGAAGAAAACACTTTATCCTAATTAAAAAGGGAGATATAATCCCAATAGGATCAAAAAATTTTGCAGCTGTATGTAATACATATCTCTTCGTACATACCGATATATCCAAATTTTCAACTATAGATTTCAAAGCTAATCCTAATTTATCACTATCTTTATCCCACACCAATCCAAGAATATTTATTACATTTTCATTATTTACCTCCGAAAAACAATCATTTTTATCCCACATGTTCTTTAATTTCTGTGAATTCGTACTAAACTTTCTTAATTTCATTCCAGCCTTTGCTAAAATATTTACCGCAGTAGAAGTTAATTCATAGGCACCGTTTACGGTGTCTGAGCCATAAAGCAAATCGTCCACAAACAGAGCTGAATTTAACATTTCATAACTATCCGGATAAATTTCCTTATATTCCTTAATGTGTTTCTTAATTGTTGCCGTTAAAAAGAAAGGAGAAGTTGTACAACCAAATGTAGCTCTGGTCATTCGCATTATTTTATAATTCTCGGTATCCTCGTCAAACCATAAAAACTTTAGAAAATTTCTATCGGGTTCCGCGATTTCTATCATTAAAAACGCCTTTTCAATATCTGCGCAAAACGCAATCTTAAACATTCGAAATCTATTAATTACATCCAAAATTGGTGGTGTAAGACATGGCCCTTTTACGAGACAATCATTTAAAGATTTACACCCCAATACTCTACTGGAACAATTAAAAACAATCCGTACCTTTGATGTTTGTTTTTCCCGTCTTACAATTTCTCTATGTGGAGCGAAATACTCTTTTTTTGTGCGACCGCAGTCTTCAACGATACCCAATTGTTTTTGTTCTGTGATTATCTGCCTATATTGCTCGAAAATCCATTTATCCGCTTTTAATCTTTTTCTCAAATAATTGAATTGGCGTTTAGCGTTTTCAAAATTATTCTCAAATTTGTCAATACCATGATCATTCCATAATAAATGAGTAACATAATGACCCTGTTTATATTCTAACTGTTTATCAAATTTATTTATTATTTCCTGATCGGAAGCAGAAATCAATTTATCATCATTTATTCCCAAAAAATCCAAAGACCATAACCTTTGCAAATCATTACCCGTAGAATCGGATGATTCATTTTTTTTCATGCATGGATGGTTTTCATGTAAACAAAAAGAGTTACCACATTCAATCTTTAACACGCTGGCGCCAGTAATTAAGTTGTCTGAATCGTTTCCTGAATTATTGTTCCCTGACAATGTCCATCCGAATAATGTATTTACAGCAAACAACGAACGATTAATTTTCTTTTTATTTTTTTGCAGTTTCCAAAATAATCCGCCGCCAATTAGAATGTCTGGAGCCTTCGAATGCAATTGCGGAATTTTATTTCCTTCCCCCTCTCTCGAAACCCAAAGTTTTCGAAATGATGCGTCATCCAGAATCTGTAACTTCGTAAAAGAGATTTGATTTACGACCAATGCCTCTACATAACATTTCTGTTTGTGGTTTTTTAAATGAGACAATTCGAAATTTACGACTGAATATTCGTTCGATTGGGGTTGTTTACACGAAAACGGATATATTATGACAGTTTCTTTTCTAATCACCGGCAATTTTAATTCACGGGCGAGTGATATGTTTATGAAATTTCTTTGGGATGCATTATCGAATAATACGGCACACTTTAGAGAGTTTAAATTAGAACTATTTGTTATTCTTGCGAAGCAAGTTTGTAAATATATTTCATTATTCTCAAGCGGATTTTGTACAGGACACTTATAGGACAATACAGAATTATCATTTTCGCAAGCACTGTTCTCAGAATTATTTGTTTGGGTATGTTCGATGTGATTTTTATCTTTCATATGAGCCGTTGGAGTTTCCGATTTTTGCTTATAGCAAATTAATGTATTGTGTTTTCCTGAACATGTATCACATTTGAGACCCGATAAGCAGAATTTTGCGGTATGTTTACCTCTTTTGAAACATAAATAACAGATTCCCTGTTTGCGTAAAGACAATTTTTTATCCTCTAAATTTAATTTACACATTTTACTGTCATGATCGTTTATTGCATCAACACAAAATATACATTTACTAACAGTTAATTTAAAGGCTGATGCCCTTTGCATTGTGTTAGAATTTTTATATCCCGAAGCAGATTTCCGGTAGGAAGCATTATTATTATTTTCCGATGATTTTGAATCAAATCTGGAATTTGAGTTTTTATACCCGCTATTGTAAGTTTCTACTTCGCGTTTTAAAAATAAAAAGGTTTTTTCCCTAGTCTGAACTTCTAATTTTAAATGTTTTAACAAATCTTGTACATCCCATTCCTCGGATTCTGTTTTCATTTTATTATAGTCTATCATAATACTGGTAGGTATTAATTTTGTAACAATTGGAAATAACAAATTTCCGTAAGATTTTAAATCCACACCTAAATTTTCGAGAGATTTAATATTAATATCAAGGGCATCGTGCAGTAAGCGTAATTCTTTAATTTGATTTGGAGATTTAACAGGGTTCAAATTTAATAACGCGTCAATTTTATATCTTATTATAATATCTTTTTTTCCGAATCTAGATTTTAATAAATCAATTGCAGTATTGTAATTTTGATCTGAAAGTGCTAAACCCTGAATAGCTGTTAAAGCTTGGGCTTTTAAAAAGCTGCGTAAATACACAAATTTCTGCACATTAGAAATGTTGTTGTTATTATGTATTGTAATTTCATACTGGCTCCAAAATTCAATCCAGTTTTCTGGAGAACCGTCATAAACAGGAATTGATAACTTGGGTAGTCTCACAGAACTAGCATTAATTCTTTCTAAATGCAGATTGGGTGTTTGCTCATTTCTTGGCTGCGATAAGATCGGAGTAACGTTTAAATTTTTAATTTTCTCTATCTTATTGATAATTTGAGCTTTTACATCAATAATTGAATCTCTGTACTCTTGTCTCGTTTCTATTTCCGTTTGTAGCTCGTTGAGATCCGTGATTTTGGCCTCAATTTGATCTTCAACTTCTATAATTTCGTTATTCTTTACTTGCTGTTTTTCTAACTGTGATTCTAATTCAAAAACATTTAACCCTTCGTCGGGTTCATTTAATTTTATATTTATCGTATTAATCAATTTCGTACATAATCCTTTTAGGGTAGATCTTTTTCTCTTCAATTTTTCAAGTTCGGTAGCCATATTGATTTAATTTACAAATTTGGACTATAGTATAAGTAACAGCTTTAAATCATATTTAAGGGCCTGGCAGTCCCTGTTAGGGCGCCAATATTTATGTCGCTAAAATTCTTAACGACTTTATAAAAATCATCATTCAAGCACATGTTGCTACTTTGGCGACTCATTTCATATATATCTTTTCATATATAATTATTAATAAACATTTCAGAATATTAAATTTAAATAAGGTAAATATCTTACCTTATCGGTCCAGATTCGTGGGGACTGCCGGCCTCTGTAGGTTCCTGTCTATTCATTGGAGTTGAATTCAAGACATAAATCCAAAATAATAGGAGATCAATTACGTCTACACACATTTATTACATACTATAAAACGAACACGAAGAACACACTAAAGAGAAAAGAAGAAACAGAACATTAATATCGGCGCGCAGCGCCATCTACAGGTTTAGATTAGACCAATAAACAACAACTGTATCTCAGGAACTACTGCACAGAATTTCATACAAATTAGTATGTAGTTGCACCTTGACATAAATTAGGGCCTATCAACTTTTGGTAAAAATTGTCTTACAGGTTGCGTTGCCATCCCGCTTTTTCTAAATTTTTAACATGGTGATATAGGACAAAATTTTGTATAAATGTGCATAAAGAGAATTATTTTTTAGTAATCATTATGGAATTTACAAGAATTATTTATAATAGAGGTAGTCAACTGGGGAAAAAATTTTGTATGCGTAGGAGCCTCGTGAACCCCCCTGGGGGGGAAGTCCCCCCTCGAGGGGAGAAAATTTTCAAGATGGGTATCTTTCGAAAGGTCTCGTCAATACCTTTAAAACGAATGGTTGAACTATAAATCTGTGATAATTTAAAACAAAGTTATCGATTTTTTTTACTTTTAACAAAAAGTAACTTAGAAAAAAAATCATTTTTTTCTTTTTTTTTTTTTTTTTTACGAAATTTAACCAGACTTGGTATTTAGTTGGCCCCTGACATAAACTGAGGCTGATTAGATTTGGGGATCAATCACTCAACAGGTGGTGCTGTGATCGTATTTTTTCTAAATTTTTAACATGGCAGTATAGGACAAAACTTCGTATAAATGTACATAATGGGAGTTATTCTTAACCTGTGATTGTGAAATTAATATGAATTATTGATAATAGTAGTAGTTAATTAGGAAAAAAATCTCGGTCATCGCTTCCCCCCCCCCAGGAGAAAGTACCCGGGGGGGGGGGGGGGGGGTAAATTTTCAAGATGGGTATCTTTCGGAAGGTCTCGTCAATATCTTTAAAACGAATGGTTGAACTATAAATATGTGATAATTTAAAACAAAGTTATCGATTTTTTTTTTTTTTTCTTAACGTAAAAAAAAACTTTGAAAAAAAAATCGTATTTTTTTTTTTTTTTTTTTTTTAATATTGTTACTGCGTGAATTTGTATAGGTAAATATAGAAGAAAGTCTTGTGGTGGCCACAGCATACTAGTTACATATTGAGATTAAGGGAAAAATGTAAGCAGAAAATTCAGTTTTGAAAGATCTTTCTAATGATGTAACATTTATGCAGATAAAATAAAAAAATAAAAATATATAGCATTTCTTTTTTTTAAAAAAAAGGGCTACCAAAAGTCTCTATTTTGAAATTGTCTAACCGGAATTGTTCCTGACAGAATATGGTCATTATTATTATTAATTTTTTCAAACCATGGATAATTATTTTTCTTGCTTTTAAAACATTATTGTAGTAGCTTAGATGTTACTCTTTTGCATTATGATACAAACAAGTCAATATCTTTTAAGATATAATTTAGTGTGTAATTTATTATTTACATGCATTAACTGTTTTAGCATTTTCTTGTAAAATAAAGAATATATTTATTTTTTTAGAATCCACATTTTAACATGGATAGTTCTTCAGAATCCGAAGAAGATTCTGTTCTGCACCATAAAGCTTACACAGCTGCAGGCTTTCATGGTCATATAAGTGATCGCACTCTGAGCTCTGACTATTCTGAGTTCAGTGATGTTGATGAACAAGAATTAATGTTATCAACTGAATGCTTAAATATTAATCCTATGAATGGTGCTAATAATGAGGCTAAACATGACACAGTCCTCGAAAGCTGTGGTATCTTAGCTACTTACAATTCAAAGTTTGTCAGTGATTCAGCTATTGATAATTTTGTGCTTCAGGATGAACGAGGCAGCTTACTTCACAAAAGATACAATATGGATGTAGATGATTTTGTTTTAGATGCAATGAAGAAAATTACTCTGAGGCAGTTAAATAGAAAATCTTCGAAGGAAACTAAAGAGCCAAAAAGTAAACCCCATTTAAATCTAACATCGATGCCTCAAATCCATATAAGTACTGAGAGCAATTTAGCTGCCTATATTAAACCAGATGATCCAACATCTTGTTCAGGAAAAGTTGGTGTTTCCCGAAAGTTGTCAAAGTCATCTGAGGATCTTGATTTCCGCCCTTGTATGATGGCAACTTCAAACGAAGTATCTCATTTATTGGTGCAAGAAGAGGTGATGCTAGACACAGATGGCATGAATGCCAAAATGAAAACCTCCCACAGTGAAAGTGCAATCCAAGATTTTTCCATCCCCTCCCTCAATCTGTCCAACACATTATCACCAATCGCAATTAAGAAAGATTTGGTACTGTCTCCTCTTTCTAGAATAGCTAAAGGTGTGCAGAATTTTGGTATGAATTTACGCCCAGGCCATCATCGCAACATCCCCTTGTCACCTGATACTGAAGATTATGAGAAAGCAAAAATGCGAAGAAAAAATTGTGCAACACGAATTATTGAACTGTGATTATATCTATCATTTATAGTGTTGCACATTATTAGTGATATACTTAAACTATATTTGTATAGAGAGATAATATATGCAATGGTTATGGAATTTAGCTTTAGCTCTTGATTAAAATTGAAGACAAAGTCTTTTATTACCTGATGCAGATTCAGTGAAACCCACATGAGAAATTTTTTTAAACTAAAAATTATTCATTTTTAATTTGTTATAAAATATATATAAGCACACAAGACTATCTGTATAACACTAATAATGGTTTGACCTATAGATAATTGTGTTTATTTTTATTGTTGCAACACAAGAATGATATAACTTATTCAGATTTCTTTCATTGTTATATCACTTTTTTCGATCATCCACCTAGTACTCAATTAACACGAGTTTTAAAAACTCTTAATTTTTAATTAACTCATCTACACTTCATACATTCATTCAGCTATATTTATCATCTTTTGATGTATATTAATTTTAAATCTATCTCAGTTTATTTTTAATTGAAATATATATATTTTAACATTATTATTTTTAAAGAACAGTCAATTTTTGCTTTTAATTTTTTATGTTAAAAAACAGTTTTAAAGTAAAAAATTGATACAACCTATATTGTATTGTTACTCACTTTATAAATAATTTGATTTGTTAATTTATTTTCTCAAAGTGGGTTTCTTGCATTTCTAAATTTTGTACTTTGCTGTGCAAGGAAACATCGTTTTATAGCCAGTAATCTTTGCATATTAATATATTGACAACACAATTTTTCCTTTTTTTAAAAAAAAAAGTAAAAATAGCTTATAAGTGCTTTTGAACTCTTTATTTCAATATATATACTAAAATGTTACTATTTAGGCAAAAATACGTATTAGATTATGTATAAATATTAAAAAAAAAGTATAGTTTGCCATTTAGATTACTGCTGTTAAAATATATGTGTAAAAAAAAAAAATAGACTAATTGCATTAGAATAAAATAAATGTATTTTAAAAACTATTTTTTTATAAAATTGGTAAAAATTTCTGTCTCAAAAACTTTTTTCCTCCGTCTTCTGAAAATTAGCAATTCAACTAATTGATTAAATATTCTAAAAATTTTGTTGCAAAAATTTGCCTCGCAATATCTCACTATCTTTAACAAACTGTGCTGGCATAATTTATTTATTTTTAATACATATACACATCAATATTTTGCATTTATTGTGAAATAAGTTAAAATATCAAAACATTTTGCTGGAATAAAATAATTATTTTAGTCAATATTTAGAAAAAATAAACCAAACTTGTGAAATATATCAGTTAGTAATTATTTATTTGTTTATTTTCAAGCTATGTAGAATTTTATTTCTCTTGTTATCTAAAAACAAATCATTTTCAATTTAAAATAACTGTTCTAATACTGTGGAATTGTAGATTTTACACACTTTATTTACTTCTACATAAAAATTTATTTTATTTTTATTTTATTTATTTATTTATTATTTTTTTTTTTTATCTGTAAACAAAGTCCTTTTCAATTTGAAATACATATTTCTAACATTATAGAATTGTAGATTTTACACTTGTTGTTTACTTCTGCATAAAAATCTTATCTGCTTTTTCCCTTGAATATATAGATCAAAGCTGTGATTTTCAACTTTTTTTTTTTTTTTAATGTCATAGTTTTTTAACAGTTTCAAAAATTTGCACCACACTAACAATAAGATACCAAATTATCCTGACCTTTTGGATCTTAATCGCTATGACGCCAGACTAAATGCCATAGCACAGCGGTTGAAAAACATTGTATCGGAATATAACAAATACTATCTGTGTTGGGAAAAAAAAAATTGTGAATAAAATAAGTAAATAAATTTTTCCCTCATTTTAAATTAAAACTTCTGTCAGTGCAATTCCCAATGATTTTTTTTCTTCTTTTTTTTATAAAATTACATAATTTTCATAATAAATACTAACTTGATATGACCAAAGCTTTGACATATCTGTGTTGTAATTTCTGAACTTTCATAATGTAAATTATAAATTATGAAATTAATATTAAAATATATTAACTACAACTTATCAAATTCATTCAGTTCCTATATAAATATACACAATTTTAGCTTTTTTTCAATTAGTTGTATTTTAGTTATCTTGAAAAATAAAATCATAAGAATAAGTTCTTGGAGTATGACGTAGAAAAATTTCATTACTGAATGCACATAATAAAATTCTACTTTCAAGGGAAACTTTGAAATCAACTTTTTACAAACAAAATTAAAAAACTCAAAATTAATTCTCAACTGTATATTTTTAGAATGAAGATCCATTTCTCTCAGCCAAAGTAGACCAAACTTTTTTTCTTTTAAGCATCAAGTTAAAATAAACTTTTTTTTATATATAAAATCCTTGTTTTTAAAGATATTGTAATGCTTTAAAAAATATTTGTGCCAAATTTATTTGAAAACTATAATTTGTACGTATTTTTTAATTCCATCATATTTCAGAGTTAGTTTTTACTTGAGCTAGAAAAATTCACATGAATAACCATTTATAATAGCGTTACATTTTTAAAATACTGCAGTATTATTTTTATTATTATTTCCAAGAGGACGTTAATAAAATAATAATAATAAAGCATTGTACATTATGTTAACCTTTAAAAAAAAAAAAAGGCTAAAGCTTTATTTTGTAAAATTTTTGTACTTTTCTTTTCTTTTCTTTTTTTAATGAGACATTATGAGAACTGTTACGTTTTGTTTTAGAATATTTATTTATTTGTATTATTAATTTATTATTTTGTGTTATTATATGTATATATATTTTTAATTCTTCGTCATTTTTATTTATTAAAGTGATTCTTTAAAAAGTATTTATCTTTATCAGTTTTGCATTTTTCAATATTTGAAATACCATTTGACTGTTTTTAATACATAGGAGTACACATTGAGTAATTATGTAGAAATGTTCATTATTCTTTGAGTTAAGCATTTACTAATTCCTATTGCAGTTTAGTGGCATTCATGTAGCAATAATAACCCTATCAAGTATTTATTATTTAACCTTTTCCTTACGGACGGGATTTCTGCAAAACCCCATGCTTTAGGGGAAGAAATGTTTTGATGACGGTAATACCAACTCCGTATTTTTAAACACCTTTTTACTCGGGACTGTGGAAGTCCCACCTTTAAGGAAAAGGTTAATGGAAGTTTCACTGTCCAGTTAATTATAATAAATAATTTGCAATTCTATTGGGTTCTTCGATAAATAATGTCGTCTTTTTTTCATGTTTTTCAAAGTGAATTTATTTATATTAACAACAAACATTAATCAATGATATATTGACCATTTTGTTGGATGACCTTTTGCCATCTTTCGTTAAGTTGAAAAATTCCACGTTCAAAGAAGCCTTGGTTTTTAGAAGCGAAGGTTTTAAAAAACGACATTATTTATGGAACAACCCAATAATTACAAATACTATTATTTACAGACTGGCAAACTCGTACAAAATTTTAGCATTTTTTTCTTTTCTTATTTACCTTTTAAAATTTGAAACTCATAAATCTCATATTATTACTACAACCAAATTAATATTGTGTTAGAAAATGCTAATGATAGTTAAACCAAAATCATTCAAAGAAAGGTTTTAAAATAAAATTCATGTTTGACAACTCATTTTTCAAGGAGTAAGTAACTGTTTAACCCTTTCGCTACCAGTGACTCAGGAGAAAATCTGCCACCACAGCCCAGACGTCTTATTATTTAAATATGATACCAATTGTCATTTATTTTTGTGGGATATATATATAACGTTCTAACTAAGACCAATAACATCCTGTATCTATTTTATTGTTTTATAACATAACCCGTCTGTGTGCAACACGATTTGGTGCAAACAATTATCATAAACTGATAATGAACACCCGTCACATATTTGTGACGCCGGGCTCAGGTAAGAAAATCGGATTGTCACATATATGTGATGCTGCTAACAAAAAGGTTAAAAAAAAACTTTTTTACAAACTTTTTTAAGTCTACATAATAAAGTCTCAACATCATAAATATTTGTAAACTGATGGGATTTTTATTTAACCTTCCAGCATGTGCATCTGCACAAAATTTACAACAAATTCTTTTTTAATTGACTTTTTTCACATATTGCAGCTGGGATATACGAAGGTCACTTTGTAATTTTGCAACAATAAGGTTAATTTTTTTTATTATTTAAATAATTTACTGTCAGTGCTAATTTATTTTTATCATTTTCATGCCAAAAATGGTAAAATATTATCTGTTGTAAAGAATACAACACACGCGTGCTGGAAGGTTAATATGAACATAAAATTTTAACAGCTTATTAGAATTTAAAACTCTAATAAGAGTGTGTAATTATTAGGTCGTTGCAAAAGTTCGTGCGGACGCAGATCATTTTATTGCCTCCAAAGATGAGAGCTTCTATCGCCGTGGTATGCATTTGTTACCCAAAAAATGGGCAAAGGTTGTAGAAAGTAATGGAGAGTATTTTGATTAAAAATTGTCATTTGATTTGATGTATTTTTATGAAATGAAGCAATAAAAACCGTACGAATTTATGCAAAGACCTAATAGTCAAATGCTAAATTTAAATTCTAAAAAATTTTGTTACTTGTGCAATATTTTTATTTTTTTTTATTTTAGAGAGTTTTCTCTTAAATTCAATATTTATTATTTTTTATAAAATAAAAAAAAAATTATTTGAAATGTTATTTTTCCTGATTTTAATCTTCACTCACAAATAAAAAAATCTTATTACAATATCTCTGTAGAATGGATATTTCTCCATGCTTTGCTACATCTGATGATCATTATTAATTATAAATTGCCCCATAACCTATTATATTTAACACAAATTATGATTTTATAATGGTTCACTGTGGTGTTATATTCCATATAAATTCTTTTGTCTTTATTATTATTTGTTTATTTGCAACATATTTATGCATTTTAAAGAATCACTTTAAATTAATTTTTCAGTGCAATAGGTTGCTATTATTTTAATATAAATTTACATTTTGTTGATTTTTATTTATTTATTTATTTTTTCATTCCATTTTCATTTTATGTTCAAGATTTGTATATATGTAGTATACTGTATAGCTCTAAAATAATTTTGAAGATTTATCTGTAATAGTTATATAGTATCCATAACTTATTTGTATTTTTACTTTACACTTTTAACTTCTTTTTCATTATTGATATAATCATCTTTATACATAAATAAAGAGTAGTAACTTTTTTTTTTTTTTTTTTTTTTTTTTAAGTATATATTTTCTATGCTGTTAAATTTTATAGTTTTCTCTTAAACAAATAAGATTTGTTTATTATTTGATCATATTTGAAATTCTTAGCAGCTAATATATTCATACATGTTTTATTTATTTTGAAGTATGACTTATATTTTTAAAAATTCCTCTATTGGAGAATAATAGGTGATAAGTGCAATCTGTATATTTGTTTATATATCAAATGTACTAGTGTATATTTGTACATATAATTGTATACAAGAGTATATACATATTTATTCATATCGAATATTTATCAAAACATAAAATTATATTTATAAAAAAGATAAATTGTTTAATTTTAAAGCAGTTTATTATTTCCTAAATAACTTTAACCAAAAATATCATTGAAACCAGTGAAGATGTGTTATGTTAGTGTATACATCATTATGTAAATATGTTTTCGAGAGCTATAGCATAAATTATATATTACATACGTTTTTTATGTGCATAACAAACAATAGTGACAAAGTGTAATGTTTTTTTATTACACGAAATTTCCTTTGAACACTGTTTTCTGAACTTCTTCTTAAGATTAACTAAAGATTCTTCCTCTCTTAAAAATGTTTATTGCTCTAACAGCACACTTATTCTTAGAACCTCCTGGAGATTTCTGTAGGAAGTTTTTTTTATCTTTAAGATATCTAGAGTATGTCCTGGGGGATAAGATGGGCTGTTATGGTGATTACTCAAGAGAATTTACTTAAAAAAAATTCCTTTGACTTTCTTTTATTATTGGAAAGTGAGATACATTTTTTCTTTTAATATATATTTTTTATTACAAATACAACATTTTGTTGTTTTATCTTGATAATGGGTTTTATGTTTGTTTGAGTTATACTTTTTAGATGAGGTATCATAAGGCACCGAATTCTTAACTTTATTTTGGTTACAGCTTTCTAGTTTAAATATTTTTATTTTAATGATATTTTTTCTAAAAGTACTCCTGGAATGTATTGTCTTAATTAAATGTACAGGAAAATGTTAAATTCTGCTCCTGTTTATTTTATTTTATATCTTCTAAAAAATCCCCTTGTGTGGAATTTATGTTTTTTTACTTTTATTTCTTTCTAATATGATCTCACTAGTTGACTTAAAAAATTCCATTTATTTATTTCTATTTTTACTTGCTTTTGTGTGATATATTTCACTTTATCAAACTGGGTATGATGTTTATGTTCTATGTAAGTAGAATTTCTATTTATATAGAATTATATTCTATATGTTAATATTTATGTGTCTGTGGTGAAATTATTTCTGTGTAACAGGATCCTTGTCTTATAAGTTCATTAGTATTTTTGTTATTTCCCTACCTTTTTTAAATGGTGCTTATGTATACATACTGTATTGTATTAATCTAAATAAACAAAGTTGTTTTATACTTTAAAATCACTGAGCTTAACTGATAAAGAGAAAAAAATTCATTGACCTTCTAGTTGACCCAGAGTTTGTAATTGAAACCTATAATTTATTATAATTAATCAAAGTTGCAGTAAGCGGTGGTGCACATTCTATTCTAACACCATGTACTAACAAATGAATAAAGTTAACACCAATCAAGAAAATTTAGTGGTTTAAAAAGACCACCTAGTCTGATTTGGTGGTCCAAAAATGCAAAATGGTAGACAATACAAATGGACATTTTTTATATGTTTTTTTTTTTACTGTATATATGTCGAGGTTTTATGCGAAAACAGTACAAGCGCTTTCATTATAAGCTATTTATATAAACTTTTTATACATTTCTGTTTTATTAATACTGTTTTAAACCTATAAATTATGCAAGATAGATTTTTAACAACTTTCAATAAAAGGTACAAAATATTGATGGTGAAAAGCATACAGTGACACAGTAGTTGTTTTTAGACAAAATAATTAAGAATGACCTTTCATCAGGGAAAAAGAAATGATTGTAATGTGCAATATAAAAACAAAAACGTAATGTAGTAGACTCTGTCAACATAGATTGCTGACCCTACAAAGTGAGCTGCCTAAAAAAAAAAAAAAAAAAAAAAAAAAAAACAAGGTCAAAAGGCCTAAAAATAAGTTTTGTCTCATGTATTATGTTAATTTATTTACAGATTTTCTAAAATCAACTTTCACACTAAAAATAATATAGTTTATATATTTTCATTAGCATATGGAGATGTCATTAATTATGGCACCATGAAATTTGAATTTAGATCAATTTACAGATATTGAATAAATATTGTCATGCAATCAACTGATGTTTTTAATATCATTGTGTTGTAAAAATTTAATTTAGCAGCAATTTATATTTGCATCAGGACCTTGAATATAGAAATACTTTCAAAAGTATCATTAAGCTATAAATCATGTTTAATTAAACTTACATTGGAAATTACAGTTAGAAGTTTGTTTTAAATATTTTAAACACATGGATTTTGATCATTAAAAGGTTTCTTTTTATTGAGATTTTATGAATTATATCAAAACATATTTTTGAAAAAATAGGTTTATAAAAATATTTTAGGCAAGAAACTTTTTGTCCCATTATGCTGACATGAACCCTACGAATGAGGATCATCAATTTCTGGGAATATGTTAAGTTATCAAAAGAAAAATAAAGATTGTGTACTTTACAGTGTTGTAATACTGCATTTATGGGCTAGCTTATGAATTTATGATCACATTGAATTATTGTAATGTTCTTCTAAATTAAATATAATTAACTTCTTGTTTTTATGATGAAAAAGTTATATTTTCAAGGGGTTTTTTGTTATTGGCATAAATTCATTTTTGAGGAACAATTTACCTAAATTTATGCAAAGATATTTTAATGCTATATGAATTATAGCACTATTATATTAGTTAAAAAAAAAAAAAAATGAACTGCATAATTTCCTTTCAGCATAAATGACTAAAAATATATAAAATTTTGTATTTTGCACTTCCGTTTGTTGCTGGAATAAGAAGGTGCTTTATATTAGTGATAGTTCAGTGATTGGAGTATAAAACAAATTTATTTATTGGTCAACAAGTACATTTTTAGGAAGCTCCTAAGACTTTTAACCAAGAAATATTTTCATGTGCAAGTTAAAATAAGTTGAACTTCTGATTTTGTTTATCGAGTGAAACATTATTATTTATTTCTGTCATTCAATTCATTTTATGCAGCTATGTCGTATTCTGTACGTTTTACGTTCTTTATGTCATAAGTGATAAAGATTTTTCTTTTTTAATATTATTATTTATTATTCTATTGGTGGATGTATTACGTATTATTTTGGTAAACCAAATAAAAGCAGTCATTTCTGTACTAAATCCCAAAACTGCCTAATTTAACATTTTCATATTATTGAATTTTAATAGTGTAAATTGGTATGTATATTTGTAAATAGTTATTATACATTAAAAAAACACGATTATTGTATATATAAATTTTATTTTTCAGAAATTCCTATTTTGCATTGCATTTCCTTCTGCTAAAATTAGTAGGTTAATTACGGTGAAATCACTCTCTAGTCAGTTATTTTAGACCATTTTTCATGTTTTCTATTTTAAATTTGTATTTGTACTTATGTAACATTTAATGCACATTTATTGTTAATAATTACATAATGTAGATTCTTTTATATTTTAAACTTTTTTTAAAATCATTCTGAATTTCCACCAGAATTTATTGTTCATTCAAAAAGTACTAATAAATAATGTAACATTTATAGTAAATTTGAAAAATAAACTTATTTTATTTGCTCTAGTTTGAAGGAAAAATAAAAAAAGATATATGTATAATTTTAAATATAAATTATTGATTAAATGTAGCTATAATTTTATGTATATTTTTATAACCTTTCATCAACTTTATTTAGTATCATTATTTTATAGGATATTGGATTATAAAATAAAACATACCTAATGTACAAAAACAGTGCGTGCAACCATCTAAAATATATATTTTTTCATTAGGAAAATGTACATAGATTATAATGGTGTTTCATTTAGAATCAGGGAAAGTTTTTGATAGTAAGGAAAAAAAAAACTTAAGTCTTTGATTCCAATTAACAATGGGGACTGAAAGGGTTAGTCCAGAGTTTCCCCCAAGTTTAAAAAGGGGTAGGGCGCTGCAAATAAAATAAGGGCTAATAAAAAAAGGGCATTTTGCAGATTGAGGGCAGTTTTGGATTCTTAAGGGCATATTTAACAATGAAAATCCAGACACTTATTTTAAAATTTCGATTTTAGGTATAAATAGAAGAAAAGGCTTTAAATTTTAACTTTCTTTACACCTTAATTTTGCTTCTTACTGATGTATGAACGAACGTTGATATTTATGCACAATACATTTATAACATATCTCCAGTTTGAAGGTTATTTTCAATAAAAGGCAGTAAGGATGCAATATTTTTAGATTAAGGTCAAGAAGGGTGCAATTTTTTTTTTTTTTGGATGAGGGGCAAGAAGGGTACTATTTTTTCAGTCATAGGGCAAGCAGGGCACAGCACCCTCTGAATACGGAAACTGTTGTTCATCCACACAATCAGAGCTAAAAATTGAAAAATGTTTCGAGAACATTCAGATGAATTTGATTGGGAATATATTTACTTATTATTTAGCGTTTTCAGTAGAATATAAAATTTTAAGATTCCTGCTATATTTCTATCCATTGAAAGAAATCTAGTTATGTACTTTTTCCACAATTAAATTCTATTAAAAAAAAAAAAAAAAAAAAACTGACAGGTGTTTTAATAAAATTAAATGCACTCATTTTGAAGACATCATTGAAGGTCTTAAATAATAGATTTTTCAAATATGTTATAAAGCAAATTTCTTAAACTTGTTTTTTCCTAGAAATCCTTACAGGATAGGATATTAAAAAATACTAATTTCAGCTTATAAAATTTGACAAAGATTTTTAAATATATTTTAGATTATTAACATAAATCAATATGCATATTATGGAATGGTAATTTTCTGACAATTGCATATAGTAACATCTCATGCAATTATAAATTTTTTAATAGCTTTTTTTCTGTGTTTTCTTGATTGCATAACAATTTATTCTTACATAACAGTAAAAGTTTCAGAAACAGCCAACAAGTTCATTCATCATAATTTATAAGGATTTTTTTTTTTTTTTTTTTTTTTTTTAATCTACATATTGTTGCCTCTTCTATATTATAGCTGCATTTTATACATAATTCTTTTTTTTACAAATCGATGCTTTTATTATTTTATTTGTAGATATTTTTTCTCTTCCTTAGAATATTTTAAGTTCTTAATGAAAACTGTAAACGTAAACATTTTTAACCAGTCTTTTATTTTTCTGACACTCACTAATGATATCAGTCTCTCTCTCTCTCTGTAGTAATGAAATCCCTTGTTAATTTTGGGGGAAAATTAGAAGATAATTTTTCATTACCCAATGTAGTTAAAGCGATAACTTAATATTCCTGATTATACATAACAATTTCTTTAACAGTAGATTTATATAGTCAGTGTATTGTTAATTTTTTTTTTTTTTTTTTTAAATGGCAACATGATTGCAAAATGGTTAGTACTTTGTCCTTGTGTTGGATTCGAATTCCAGTTAAAGCTTTGATGTTCATAGCATTTACTTTAAACTATAGGTCGTGGTCTAATGAACCTTAATGTGGAACAAATGACTGCAGAGTGGCACCTCAAACTCAACTTTAAATTTTAAAGATTTTTGAAATGGCTACATAAACTTTTTAAAGTTTATTTTGCATTTCTGATTCATTTTATGAACAATATTGTTCTCTAATCAAAAACAGAATTTTAGTAATTGGTTAGTTAATGAGCAGTCATCTTTCTAAATTTTTCTTCTTTAGTTAGCATAAGGTTTTGCCACCACAAAGAGAGAAACTAATATAGACAGTGTGCATCCTTATTGCTGTTTAGAAACATGATATATATATATTTTTTTTTTTGTTCTCCTTTGCATAATACTTTTATTAGAACTAATTATAATTTAATAATTATATAAAGCTAATTGAATTATTTAAAATTTATAAAATTGCATTAATAAATGCATTGTTTCCTTTTGCATTTCATTGATACAATAATTATTGTGAGTTTTTGTAACTTCTAACATGGGATTTTTTGAAATCAATATATTTATTGTATAAGACAGATAAAATTAATTATTTTGCCGATATATTATGTTTTCTTCATAGACACATCTGTAAATATACATAAACTCTTTGTATTTTTTCTCTTTGTGTCTAATTATCTTTGAATTTCTCTCCTATTCTATTGCTATAAAATTTTTCAATGTTGAGAATTACCTTTACATTTGTATACACCAAATGAAAAATTTCAACTAAGCATTTTGTATTGGAAATATATACATATTAACTTCTTTATGTATATTCTTTCTATCACTAAAGAGTTTCTACTTTAAAAGTCTATTTTAAAACTTCCATTTTTCTCTTCTTGAAGGAAGTCAGGCTCTTAATTAAATAAGATGAGTTTATTTTTGTATTTGTATACCATACTATTTAAGCCACTTATAATAATGAATGTTTGTGCTAAATATACTGATGTAACTTGTATAGTTTAAAAAAGTAATTAATAAAACTGTATTTGAATGATAAGTAAAATTTTGCATTCCTTTTGTGAAATTGTATTTTTTTAATGGACCAAAAAATAAAGAGAAAAATAAATTGAAGTCATCTTATGATTAAGAGTCAGTCTACTTTAAGAATGTTACAACATTAAACCAAAGAACTTGAGCATTTTTATTTATTTTTTATTACAAATATTATATATATATATATATATATTCCCCCTCATGACAAAGAGAAAGGTGTTTTGAAACTTGATATCAGATGTAAAATTTAAATAGTGAATAGGCAGTCTTGCACAATATTTTATTATATATATATATATATATATATATTACTTAATTGACAATAAAAGTTGTTCAAAATTTATGTACGAGAGCTGTCTGTAATGTATCCGGATTTAATTTATAACTAAAAAAATATAATGGTTATACATATTTCAGTTTAATCTCCTTCAAAGTATCGTCCTTGAGAAGCAACGCATTTAGCCCAATGTTGTTGCCACTCTTGGAAGCAGGATTGGAAGTCGTTCTTTCGAATGGCCAACAGCTGTTTGATCGCTTTTTGTTTGATGGTCATCACATCCTCAAACCGTCGTCCTTTAAGCGATTTGAATGGTGCAATGTTTGGTGCCAAACTTTGGCAATTTGAACGGTGCCATGTTTGGTTAAGTTAAAAAATTTCACATTTCCAAAGCTAAAGAAAACGCTTAAAGGATGATGGTTTGAGGATGTGACGACCATCAAACAAAAAGCGATCGAACAGCTGTTGGCCATTCCAACGTACAACCTCCAATTCTGCTTCCAAGAGTGGCAACAATGTTGGGCTAAGTGTGTTGCTTCTCAAGGACGATACTTTGAAGGGGCTTAAACTGAAGTGTGTCTATCCATTATATTTTTTTAGTTATAAATTAAATCTGGATACTTTACGGATAGCCCTCATATGTCTAACCATTTATTGTTTTAATAAAAGTTTTTTGTATTTTCTATTCTTCCCCCATTTAATTCAAGTGATATTATTATTGCAAGTACATTTTAAATCTTTTCATTTTATTTTATTTATTTATTTTTGAAATATAAGGTAAGTAACTCAATTTATTTGTTTCTATTATAATTGACATTTCTAAAAGATGAAGTTTAATTCTCGGTATAGGTCTTTTTTTTAATTGACTATATCCATTAATAACACATTTTCTCATGTTATAAGATAACTTTGTAATTTTTTTTTTTTTTTTAATATTTAGAATTTCATATATATATGAGAAGTTAAAGGGGTATTTACTTTAAAAGCATTATGTCTTTTATTGTTATATTTTTTCAAAATTTAATACTTTCAAAAGTAACGTTTTTGTTGCTTGTAAATAAGAATAGAGAATATTAATAACTTAATGCATAATGTTTTAATATTCAAAGTTATTTAGTTCATACTAGTAAAGCACATGTAATCAGTATATCATCAGATGTAATGTGCTAATTTATAATTATGAAATTGGGAAAATTATAAAATGTTAAACTTGTTTAGTATTATTGCTTAGAGATCTCTCTCACCAATCTTTTTTAACCCTACTTATTTAATGTTAACACTTTATGAAAGGAAAAAGTTTTATTGTAAAAAAAATTTTTTAAACTGTGAATAATGTTTTTAGTTACAAGACTGCAAATGTAAAAAAAAAAAAAAAAAAAAAAAAAAAAAGATTTTAATTTTTATTTATTTATTTATTTATTTTTAATTATTGTAACTATTATTAGATACAATGTAAACATTTTACAAATGTGAAAATTCTTTGGTCAAGTGTTTTACACTGTGAAATTGTAGATAGCATATACCTTCTAGTATTCCTATACATTGAGTGATTCACTTCCCTGTGATATGCCTTAGCTTCACAATACGCTGAAAAATTGCTGTAAGTAGATGAAAGTATTATGTACTATGTAAATAAAGAACTGAACTGCAAAAAAACTTGATTAAATCTTTATTTTAATTCTCATTCACCTTTTCATACAAATAATAAAGCAAATTATATCATTTATTTATGGGCGTTACCTGTTTAGCATAAATATTATAATCATTGATTTCATTCAGAATGTACTTTTCAAAAAGTTACTGAATTTAACATTAAGTTCGATTTCAATTGCTTATGATGCAACTTGAAGTCAGATTTATGAGTGAAAGTTAAAAAAAGAAAGTAGAGGTTGGACAAAGTATTATTTATAAGCACATTAAAAGTTAAAACATCATTTAATAAAAGTTTAACCAACATTTAATTACAAGGCTTGATAGTAATTTTATAATTGCAAACAAATACAGCTGAATACCATATTCATTAACAATCTGACTGCACCACCGCTGACTGATATATCCGGTCACTGAGCTGTTCTTTTTTCCACAATACACTAATAATTAAAAATTATATAATTTTAATTTTTAGATTAATTTGAAGATTTTAAACAATAGCTATAAGGGTTATAATAATGTGCATACTTATATTTTTAATCTCAAGTTGAATTAAGTATTTTATGAAATAGAAAAGACTGTGCAGTGAAAACATTACAATCTTGTTCTTTTTTATGGGAGTCAGAGGGTTAATACTGAAGAGTACATCGTTTGGAGAGATATAAAGAAATCACACTATGTAATTACTTATATAACAGCTAAAGATAAAAACTAAATGTTCATGCATACATGTCAATAAAGAGAGACGTGCCATTTGATGCATGGACAAATCAATGAGTCATTGAAACATTGACAAAAATTATTTATTTTATTATTAGTTTTAACTTTTTAGCAAAAAAAAATTCCCCGTTTTTGCACTTGGACAGAGATCAAACTGAGTAGATATTAATAATCAAACTAAAAACTTCTTCACACTCCATAAAACTATTGAAAACACTACCGGTTTCAAAAGGACGTGTCTTTTCTTCCTCAGGTATAACCACCATGTGCTACTGTCTTGGCGACAAAAGCAAGACTGAGCGCAGGGCGAAACCCAAAGGTAGAAACAAGCGAACACACACAAAAAATTGAGGGAAGAGGCTTTGAAATAATCAAGTATTTAGAATTTAATTTTATGTAAATACCTAACAATTAATTAATGTCAATTTAATCAACCCTAGAACACTAATGTACATAAATATTATGTGTGGTCTTTCTTTATTGGTTCTTTTTAGCTATTAGTATACATTTTTATATACAAATAATTATTCAGTTAATGAAAAATTACAAATATTGGGTAAAACAGCAAATAATTAATCATGTTTAAAAACAACATTAATGTAATATAAGCAAATAAAATGAATTTTACATGAGCACGTAAATTTTACATATCTCTAGTTATGTAGCAGCAGATATGAACACACTAGTGTTCTAGGGTTAATATATATTTTTTATTTATTTATTTTATATATATATATATATATATATATATATATATATTATTATTTACTATTTAAAAATCATCACATCTCGTAAAATTGTTATATTTTAATTACACTAAAAATCGAGACAATTATAATATACATTAAAATGTACAATTAAAATTAACATAAATTTATATGTTTTGAGCCTTATTTTAGGCTCCTTGTCATCAATAAAACCATCATAAAAGTAAATGTAGAGAAGAATGATAGTTTTTCTTATACAGAAGCGTAGTGTATTCTGCAGGGACTGTGCATGATTCATTATGAGGTAAAAAATGTAGTTTCAAATACCAGTGTTCAAGGAAAATTTTTAGAATGATAATTTAAACAGTTAGATAAAATTATTTTAGTATTGTCAAAATCAGGTAGGTGGTTGGTTTCTATAGCATGGTGGACAGTTTTAGAATGAATATCATGGTTTTTGAAGTTTCTTTTATGTTCAAGAATTCGAGTATGAAGGGAACAGCCAGTTTCACCTGTATAAACAGAATTGCAAGATTTACTAGGAATATTATAAATAACTTCTGTACGGGAAAATGGGGGGGGGATAACAGGTTTAAAATTAATGTATATTATAAATTTTCTCGATTTTTAGTGTAATTAAAATATAATAAAAATGATATTTTATTTAATCTCATTCAAGTGAAGATTTCAGACCATCAATTATAATCACCCAATAGATATTCATTGCTTTATAAAATATTATCTCCGTAGCATACAAAATGAGGTTGGTCGAAATCCGGCACCATCCTCCTTGAGGTTGCCTCAAAAGACAAAAGTCCTTTGGTTCGTGCAGTTCCTAGTGCTCTAGGCTTTGGTAATTTAATCTAATAAGAGCTAATCTAAAAATAAATAAGATACCAGAAAGAGATAAATCATTATAATAGAGTATAAATTATCCAGATAAATTTTTGTTTCTGACTAATCGGGAAAAATCAACATTCTATTCTGTATTATATTAATAATCACCAGAATTTATTTAATTAGCTTGATTGATATTGTGATTTTAATCAAATTATTATTAGTTTATTTATTTATTTATTTATTTTAATTATTGATTTAATTTGCATTGAATATTCTAACTTATAATTTTTTTAATCATAATTATTATAAACAAAAATCAAAACAATTAATTTCAATTTTTTTTTCTAAGCCTACAAAATTCTAAGCCTATCCTGATAATCAATATGGCTAATTTACATTTTAATATAATTCTTGTGTAGAATTTTAAATTAGTACATAGTGGGGAATGTCCCATTCATCCCAACCATCACATGATCATATAAAACAGAAAATAGGCTTAATGAACAATTGTCAATATTCTTCTTTAATATCATAAACACAATAAAAGACTATGCCTTTTCACCATATAAGAGTTATATTCAAGCAAATAGTTAATTTCTTAATTACTACCTAACTGAATCAGTAAAAACTTACTTTGGCAGCTGAAAAAGACACTTTAATTTTTTTCTGCCTTTCTATGAATAACAGAATTCTGAAACTACACTTGATGATTGACCTCAGTGCTGCCATATATCAGAAAAATTGTCAAGTTTCTGGTACTTGCAAAACATAAAAATTTTGCTATTGTCCCGTTCATCCTGCGTCCCATTCATCCCCACTCTCCTCTACATTTAATATGTAAATAAGTTTAGTAAATCATAATTAATTAGTTATAGGTCATATTTTTTGCCTAAAACAGATCATCGAAAAAAAGATTGGCAGTTGGACTGGAAACACTTGCTGTTTATTGACTTATGAGTGTACGACTGTGTACCACACAATACACTCTGGAAGGCACTGGAACAATTGCCGGTAAAGGACACTATTATTGAAGCAATTAAAGAACTATATAGAAATTCAAAAATTAAAATCGAAGTCTGAAAAAAAACATCAGAAGGTTTTTTAATTACAAAGGGTTTAAGACAGGGCTGCTGTATCTCCAACGTTATTCAAAATTTATATAGAGAAAGCACTTAAATCCTGGAAAAAAAATTGCAAACCAATGGGAATTCATATAAATGAGACAAAATATTTACCCTACAATTTGCAGATGACCAAGTGGTGTTGGCTGAAGATAAAGAAGACCTTGAATATATGACAAGTAAATTAAAGGAAGAATATGAGAAACAGAGATTATCAATAAATATTAACAAAACGAAGTACTTATGTATTGTAAGAGAAGAAGCAAATTTACAACTTGAGGGAGAAGAGATAGAGGTATGCAAAAACTATGAATACTTGGGGGTAGATATAGATAAAGATGGTAGAGATGATTTGGAGATAAAAAATTGAATCACTCAGGGAGGAAAAGCAATTGGAAGACTAAATGGAATTTGGTGGAGTGAGGAGTTTACAAGGAATAGAAAAAAGAATATATATGACACCATTGTAAAAAGCATACTAATATATGGATCGGAGGCTTGGAGAATGACAGAGGGATGGAAGAAAAAGTTGTTGGTCATAGGAATGGTTTTATTAAGACGATCCTGCAACATCTCAAGAAAACAAATAATGAAGGAATTAAGGAGATGATAAAACTGGACGAGACAATCTTTGATTATATAAAAAAAAACAATTAATTTGGTTTGGACATGTGAAGAAACTGAATGAAGAAAGACTGGCAAAGAGGGTTATGAAAATTCAAATCAATGAAGAAAAGAAAGAAAGGAAGACCTAGGAAAGGGAGGGGCTCAGGGGGCCCAAGCCCCCCCCCCCTTATTGGTAGTTATAAAATTTTTATTTAATGCAAAATAAAAAACTCACCCATTTAAAACCAAAATTAAAGTCTATAAATGTTTATAATTACTGATATTTTTCAATTAATACTAATATTAGTTAATATCTTAATATTAATAAATATTTAATTATTAATTGATTTTCCTGAGATTTATTTTGAGTCATTTTTAAAATAAAATTTATTGAGCCCTTCCCATGAGTTTTGAATGGACGACTAGAACGAGGCGGAGTTTTCCTTTGTTTGTGGGGAAAAGCTGTGCTATGATTGGCTATAGTCCTTTATTTGTGGGCTAAATTAAGACTCCTATAGGTTAAATTTCATCATGACATCGAATGACGACAGAAAGTCAAGTCCTGGACCTAGGAGAACCTGGATGGGAGGGTATTGCCCAAGCCACTACTAAATTGGGTATTAATCAGAATATATGCCTGGACAGAACCCAATGGAAAAAAGTCCTGGAATTCGGAAGGAGACGATAGCCTGCATAAGCCAATGTATATATATATATATATATATAAATCATAATTAAGAAATGTGGAATATTTATTTGCACCTAAAATCATCTACCACTGAATCATCGGTTAAATTTGGTGCAATCAGTTGAAAAAAAAATTTTTGGAAACGAAAAGAAAAAAAGTTAATGTTCTTTTGTAATGATAAAAAAAGAAAACATCTAAAGTGATGATTATTCCAGTATGATAGCTGAACAGAAATGAAAAAAGAATATATGTGCATTTTATAAAAATAGAAGTATTCTGTTTTATATATTTTTTGGATAACTTATTTGCAGGTAAGCTTTTTTAAAATAATTATGGATAAATTGAGCAAGGTTATTGAAAAAAGAAGCTCTGTACGAGCTAGTATTACTAAATTAATTAAAAAAAGTTCAAACTTTAGATTTTGAAAACGAAACTTTTGATACTTTAAATGAATTATTAGAAATTTTAGATATGAAATCGAAACAGTTAAAAGAGCATGATGCAGAAATTGAAGATCTTATTAATGATCCTATTAAATTTAAGAACGAAATTACTCAATCAGAAGAATATGAAGATAAAATAATTACAACTAAACTTAAATCTACACTCATGTTTGTGAAAATTGCATCACCATGAAAGAATTGTCAGAAATTAATGAAATTTATATAGTGGTACAAATAAACAATCAAATGTACAAGACAAAAAGAATGTCTTAAATCAGTACTTTGTGTATCCACCACGCTGAGTGATAAGAACCTTGTTGTTTATTGGTCAAATCTAAACCTGTAGATGGCGCTGCGCGCCGATATTAATGTTTTGTTTTCTTCTTTTCAGTTTAGTGTGTTCTTCGTGTTCGTTTTTTGTAGTATGTAATAAATGTGTGTAGCCGTAATTGATCTCCTATTATTTTGGATTTATGTCTTGAATTCGACTCCAATGAATAGACAGGAACCTACAGAGGCCGGCAGTCCCCACGAATCTGGACCGATAAGGTAAGATATTTACCTTATTTAAATTTAATATTCTGAAATGTTTATTAATAACTATATATGAAAAGATATATCTGAAATGAGTCGCCAAAGTAGCGACATGTGTTTGAATGATGATTTTTATAAAGTCGTTAAGAATTTTAGCGATAAAATTATTGGCGCCCGAACAGGGACTGCCAGGCCCTTAAATATGATTTAAAGCTGTTACTTATAATATAGTCCAAATTTGTAAATTAAATCAATATGGCTACCGAACTTGAAAAATTGAAGAGAAAAAGATCTACCCTAAAAGGATTGTGTACAAAATTGATAAACACGATAAATATAAAATTAAATGAACCCGACGAAGGGTTAAATGTTTTTGAATTAGAATCACAGTTAGAAAAACTGCAAGTAAAGAATAACGAAATTATAGAAGTTGAAGATCAAATTGAGGCCAAAATCACGGATCTCAACGAGCTACAATCTGAAATAGAAACGAGACAAGAGTATAGAGATTCAATTATTGATGTAAAAGCTCAAATTATCAATAAGATAGAGAAAATTAAAAATTTAAACGTTACTCCGATCTTATCGCAGCCAAGAAATGAGCAAACACCCAATCCGCATTTAGAAAGAATTAATGCTAGTTCTGTGAGATTACCCAAGTTATCAATTCCTGTTTATGACGGTTCTCCAGAAAACTGGATTGAATTTTGGAGTCAGTATGAAATCACAATACATAACAACAACAACATTTCTAATGTGCAGAAATTTGTGTATTTACGCAGCTTTTTAAAAGCCGAAGCTTTAACAGCTATTCAGGGTTTAGCACTCTCAGATCAAAATTACAATACTGCAATTGATTTATTAAAATCTAGATTCGGAAAAAAAGATATTATAATAAGATATAAAATTGACGCGTTATTAAATTTGAACCCTGTTAAATCTCCAAATCAAATTAAAGAATTACGCTTACTGCACGACGCCCTTGATGTTAATATTAAATCTCTCGAAAATTTAGGTGTGGATTTAAAATCTTACGGAAATTTGTTGTTTCCAATTGTTACAAAATTAATACCCACCAGTATTATGATAGACTATAATAAAATGAAAACAGAATCCGAGGAATGGGATGTACAAGATTTGTTAAAACATTTAAAATTAGAAGTTCAGACTAGGGAAAAAACCTTTTTATTTTTAAAACGCGAAGTAGAAACTCACAATAGCGGATATAAAAACTCAAATTCCAGATTTGATTCAAAATCATCGGAAAATAATAATAATAATGCTTACTACCGGAAATCTGGTTCGGGATATAAAAATTCTAACACAATGCAAAAGGCATCAGTCTTTAAATTAACTGTTAGTAAATGTATATTTTGTGTTGATGCAAATAACGATCATGACAGTAAAATGTGTAAATTAAATTTAGAGGATAAAAAATTGTCTTTACGCAAACAGGGAATCTGTTATTTATGTTTCAAAAGAGGTAAACACCGCAAAATTCTGTTTATCGGGTCTCAAATGTGACACATGTTCAGGAAAACACAATACATTAATTTGCTATAAGCAAAAATCGGAAACTCCAACGGCTCATATGAAAGATAAAAATCACATCGAACATACCCAAACAAATAATTCTGAGAACAGTGTTTGCGAAAATGATAATTCTGTATTGTCCTATAAGTGTCCTGTACAAAATCCGCTTGAGAATAATGAAATATATTTACAAACTTGCTTCGCAAGAATAACAAATAGTTCTAATTTAAACTCTCTAAAGTGTGCCGTATTATTCGATAATGCATCCCAAAGAAATTTCATAAACATATCACTCGCCCGTGAATTAAAATTGCCGGTGATTAGAAAAGAAACTCTCTTAATCTATCCGTTTTCGTGTGAACAGCCCCAATCTAACGAATATTCAGTCGTAAATTTCGAATTGTCTCATTTAAAAAACCACAAACAGAAATGTTATGTAGAGGCATTGGTCGTAAATCAAATCTCTTTTACGAAGTTACAGATTCTGGATGACGCATCATTTCGAAAACTTTTGGTTTCGAGAGAGGGGGAAGAAAATAAAATTGCGCAATTCCATTCGAAGGCTCCAGAGATATTAATCGGCGCAGGTTTATTTTGGAAGCTGCAAAAAAATAAAAAGAAAATTAATCGTTCGTTGTTTGCTGTAAATACATTATTCGGATGGACATTGTCAGGCAAAAATAATTCAGGAAACAACCCAGACAACTTAATTACTGGCGCCAGCGTGTTAAAGATCGAATGTGGTAACTCTTTTTGTTTACATGAAAACCATCCATGCATGAAAAAAAATGAATCATCCGATTCTACGGGTAATGATTTGCAAAGGTTATGGTCTTTGGATTTTTTGGGAATAAATGATGATAAATTGATTTCTGCTTCCGATCAAGAAATAATAAATAAATTTGATAAACAGTTAGAATATAAACAGGGTCATTATGTTACTCATTTATTATGGAATGATCATGGTATGGATAAATTTGAGAATAATTTTGAAAATGCAAGACGACAATTCGATTATTTGAGAAAAAGATTAAAAGCGGATAAATGGATTTTCGAGCAATATAGGCAGATAATCACAGAACAAAAACAATTGGGTATCGTTGAAGAATGCGGTCGCACAAAAAAAGAGTATTTCGCTCCACATAGAGAAATTGTAAGACGGGAAAAACAAACATCAAAGGTACGAATTGTTTTTAATTGTTCCAGTAGAGTATCGGGGTGTAAATCTTTAAATGATTGTCTCGTAAAAGGGCCATGTCTTACACCTCCAATTTTGGATGTAATTAATAGATTTCGAATGTTTAAGATTGCGTTTTGCGCAGATATTGAAAAGGCGTTTTTAATGATAGAAATCGCGGAACCCGATAGAAATTTTCTAAAGTTTTTATGGTTTGACGAGGATACCGAGAATAGAGTCCTGCATCGGGTCGGGTAACCCGATTTTACCCGAACCCGACCCGACCCGCGGGTCGGGTTCGGGTCGGGTTGACAGAAATTTTTCTCTTGCGGATCGGGTTCGGGTCGGGTTGACTGATCTTTTTTTCGTGCGGGTCGGGTTCGGGTCGGGTTGACTGAATTTTATTTCTTGCGGGTCGGGTTCGGGTTCGGGTCGGGTTTGGATTTCAATAAGTCGGGTCGACTTGAGAACACCTTTCAAAATATTTTTTACAATTATAAACATAAATTTATAGGCATGTTTACAACTATGTATCTAATTTAAGCATTCTGCACATACTAGACATGTATCGGTTGGTTGGTTGGTTGGAGGATTTAAGGCCGATTGACTCCAGATGTGTCCTAGGCCTATAGGGGATTGCCCTCCGTTTGAGTCTTCGTAAGGAGGTCCTAGCCCGTATTTACGCGTGTTTCGGAGGAAACCACGGAAAACTCCGAACGGTTAAGCCGATGAACGCGACCTGGGAGCGAATCCGAAACCTCCCATATATCAGCTTCGAGCGCAGAACCGCTCGGCTGCTGGTGGGCAGACATGTACCGGAGCTCCCTATTCGTATCTGAAAAATAGATCCGTATTTGTATCTGTTTTCTTTTCTTCAACGGAACTAATATGTATCTTTTGTAGAATTTGTATGAAAATTAGAAAAGTATTATAAATCTTTCTCGACTGTTGTTAATATATAAATTAAAGAAATAGAAATACAGTATAACCTCGCATTTGCATTCTGGAAATTGAAAAGATTTCGCAGTTTACAAGATTTTTTTTTTTTTTTTTTTTTTTAACCTTTCTTCTATATTTAGTAGAAGAAAGTATTAGATTCTATCAACTTTTGGTGTCAACCGCTCGACGGGTGGCACTGCTATACAGCGATTTCTGCAATTTCAGAGGAGGCTATATCTCAGGTTCTGTTGCGTATAATCCAACAAAACTTGATATGTGAGAAGACCAATATGAGATATTATGCTGATTCAATTTGAATGCCTATCAGCCAACAGGTAGTGCTGCTACACAGCGATTTCCGCAATTTAAGGAAAGGCAATATCTCAAGAACTACTGCACATAATTTCATATAAATTTGTATGTAGGTGCCATTTAATATATATTAGCGCCTGTCAACTTCTGGTGTAAACCGCTCAACAGATGGCGCTGCTACTTAGCGATTTCTACAACTACAAGGAAAGCTATATCTCGTGTTCTGTTGTGTTTCATCAAACAAAACTTAATATGTGAGAAGGCGAGATTATTAGACATTATGCTGACTCAGTTTGAATGCTTGTCGGCCAATAGGTGGCGTTGTTATACTGCAAATTTCATCGATAACAGGATGGCTATATCTCAACTTCTATGCCATATAACTGTACAAACCATGATATGTGAGATAACCATTATAAAAATGAATTGTTTAAGAAGTTATTTATAGACGATAAAACTGTCTCTCTTTGGATATTTAGTGTTAGATTTCCCTAAGATGAAAATTATTTGCATTGATCACGTTAAACTTTTTAGTAATAGTTTTAATAAATTATTCGCACTTAGTGAATTTGACAGAAAAATGTAGAAGAATGTCTTGTGGTGACCACAACATACTAGTTTTTTTTTTATAATTTACCAATAGTGTAACAATGAAAATTTACTTTATTTTATATCATGTTATATCATTTTACGTTGTTTTGCATGATTTTTAGATGAATAAGTAATGTTGATTTATTTTTCGGGTTTCAGGTCGGGTTCGGGTTAGATAAGTCGGGTTTCGGGTCGGGTTCGGGTCGCAAAAAATTCACTGTTGCGGGTTCGGGTCGGTTTTCGGGTTGATGAAAATTTTTTTGTCGGGTTCGGGTCGGGTTTCGGGTTGATGAAATTTTTTTTGTCGGGTTCGGGTCGGGTTTCGGGTTGATTTAAAATTCATCTGTCGGGTTCGGGTCGGGTAAAACCCGACCCGCGCAGGACTCTAACCGAGAATTATAAAATAATGCGAATGACCAGAGCTACATTTGGTTGTACAACTTCTCCTTTCTTTTTAACGGCAACAATTAAGAAACACATTAAGGAATATAAGGAAATTTATCCGGATAGTTATGAAATGTTAAATTCAGCTCTGTTTGTGGACGATTTGCTTTATGGCTCAGATACCGTAAACGGTGCCTATGAATTAACTTCTACTGCGGTAAATATTTTAGCAAAGGCTGGAATGAAATTAAGAAAGTTTAGTACGAATTCACAGAAATTAAAGAACATGTGGGATAAAAATGATTGTTTTTCGGAGGTAAATAATGAAAATGTAATAAATATTCTTGGATTGGTGTGGGATAAAGATAGTGATAAATTAGGATTAGCTTTGAAATCTATAGTTGAAAATTTGGATATATCGGTATGTACGAAGAGATATGTATTACATACAGCTGCAAAATTTTTTGATCCTATTGGGATTATATCTCCCTTTTTAATTAGGATAAAGTGTTTTCTTCAAAGAATGTGGGAAAGAGGTATGGATTGGGATCACGAATTGCCGGATGATCTTAAGGGAATTTGGATAAAGTGGTGTAACGAAATTAAGGATTTATTAGAAATTCGAATAGATAGATGCTATTTCACGTATGTTGATTTGAAAAATTCGCGTGTAGAACTACACATTTTTTCAGATGCTTCACCACTTGCATATGGTTGTGTTGCATATTTTCGGGTTATCAGTAATGATAAAAAATGTTATGTAAGTATGATTATGTCAAAGGCTAGAGTTGCGCCGCTAAAGAAACTAACATTACCAAGATTGGAGTTAATGGGAGCGGTGATAGCAGCTAGAGTAGCGAAATATATTTGTGATATATTTAAGGAAATTAACATCGAGAAATTTTATTGGACAGATTCTACTATTGTTTTACACTGGGTGAAGGGATCGGCGAAACAATGGAAACCCTTTGTTAAAAATAGAGTAGTTGAAATTCAAGAATTGTCAGTACCCGAAAATTGGTCATATTGTAATACAAAGGACAATCCCGCAGATTTAGTTACTCGTGGTATTAGCGCAAATGCGTTAGTTAATAATGATTTTTGGTTTAAAGGTCCAAAATGGTTATCTGAGCTAAATGGTAAAGGTAATGATATTGGGGAAAAGGTAGACACGCAATATATTACCGAAGAAAAAAGGAAAACACCTGAAAAAATAATTCAGTTTAAAATCTCTATAGAAACAGTTGAACCAATATTGGATCTTGAAAAATATAGTAACATTTTAAGAGTTCTCAGAATTACGGCATGGATAAAGAGATTTCTTAACAACGCGAATCCTAAAAACGAGAAAGTTAGCGGTCCATTATCGGCAGAAGAAATTGGTAGTGCGCAAACAATGTGGGTTAAATATACACAGAAAATTAGTTTTCCGAATGAATTAAACTGTTTGGTAAATGGGGAACCTATTTCTAAAAATTCAAATTTAATTGAGTTTTCACCATTTTTGGATTCCGAAGGAATAATGCGCATCGGAGGAAGGCTTCAGAAATCAAATTATTCCTTTAACGAAAAACACCCGATCCTGTTGCCTTCAAAGGGTAAATTAATTGATTTGTTAATAAAAAATGCGCATGAAAAAGTTTTCCATTTTGGCATTAATGATACATTAGTACAATTACGGGAGGAATTTTGGGTAATCAAGGGCAGACAGGCAGTAAAAAGCGTATTAAGAAGATGCAGAATTTGCATAAAATTTAATTCTAGAGCTGGAGCCCAGATATCAGCTCCGTTACCTGCAGATCGTATCAATGAACAAAAGCCATTTGCAGTGATAGGCCTTGATTTTGCAGGCCCTTTATACATCCGAAATACGGATAGCAAAATATATATATTATTGTGCACATGCGCAATCACAAGAGCAGTGCACCTAGAATTGGTAGAGAACCTATCTTCAGAAACATTTTTATTGGCCTTCAGAAGAATAGTAGCAAGGCGGGGTCTTTGCCATACGGTTTACTCCGACAACGCACGAACCTTTCATCGAGCTGATATTGAGTTAAGGCACATCTGGAAAACAATTACCCATCCCGACGTTAAAGATTACTATAGTAGTAATAAAATAAAATGGAAGTTTATTATGGAAATGTCGCCATGGTGGGGAGGCTTCTATGAACGACTTGTGCGATCTGTAAAATCTGCCTTAAGAAAGGTGGTTGGCAAAACCACTTTAACACACACACAACTACATACAGTTATATGTGAAATTGAAGGGTCAATAAATTCGCGACCCATTACATACACATATGCAGACTCAGGAGAACCTTCCCCAATTACGCCAGCACACTTCTTGGTAGGTCAGCGACTTACTACCCTACCTATCGTGCATATGAAACCACATGAGCTTCCTGGAACTTCGGCAACATATATCAAACGTTTTAATCAAAAGGAAAGAATATTGGACCAGTTCTGGTCAAGATGGAAGAAGGAATACCTTCTACAGCTCAAAAACGCCATAACAAGTCGACACTCCAGTATTCGTGAATATACTCCAAATGATGTTGTTTTAATCCACGATTCCAAATTGCCACGGCACTTGTGGAAATTGGGAGTAATAACACAAGTGTTTCCCGGTAGAGATGGAAAGGTTCGATCTTGTGAGATAAAAACCTCTACAGGTACATTGAGACGTCCTTTCCAGTTGATTTATCCAGTTGAAATTTTTGAAAAGGACTAAATAAACTTTAAAAACTTTCATTTATAAACTATGACATTTGAGTGGACTTACAATTTGAAATATTTAGATATGGAAATATTAGATATAATTAGAATGGGAAAATGAACATAAAGTTAATGTTCATCCGGGGGCCAATGTGCTGTTTATTGGTCAAATCTAAACCTGTAGATGGCGCTGCGCGCCGATATTAATGTTTTGTTTTCTTCTTTTCAGTTTAGTGTGTTCTTCGTGTTCGTTTTTTGTAGTATGTAATAAATGTGTGTAGCCGTAATTGATCTCCTATTATTTTGGATTTATGTCTTGAATTCGACTCCAATGAATAGACAGGAACCTACAGAGGCCGGCAGTCCCCACGAATCTGGACCGATAAGGTAAGATATTTACCTTATTTAAATTTAATATTCTGAAATGTTTATTAATAACTATATATGAAAAGATATATCTGAAATGAGTCGCCAAAGTAGCGACATGTGTTTGAATGATGATTTTTATAAAGTCGTTAAGAATTTTAGCGATAAACCTGTACACGTTGTGGCATTGATTTATACAGGTTCTGAATGTAAACCTAGGGAATGCCATTACAGATGACTTTGACTTGATGCCAAAGTTTAATCTTGCTGTGCGCCCCACTAGTTACGAACGAGTCACCGACCAATGAAATCCCAGACATGCTCAATGGGTGATGTATCCGGAGAATAAGCAGGCCATGGAAGAAGCGAAACCTGTTGTGCACTGAAGAAGGCTTGTGCTGTCTGAGAAACATGTGCACGGGCATTATCCTGCTGAAATACAGCACCCGGAATGCGTCAAAGAATGGAAAGGAGCTCTGGCTCCAAAATTTCCCTTATGTAGTGATCACTGTTGAGGTTGCTCGCAATGGGCACTAGATGGGATCAACAATTATACCCAATAGCTCCCCATACCATGATGCTTGGTATTTGTGCAGTATGACACTGGATAACACACTGTGGGAGCAGAAGTTCCCTCCTGTAACGTCTGATGCGTACTCTTCCATCATTGTACTCCAGATTGTAGCAAGATTCATTGGAGAAAACAATTTGTTGCCACTGGGCATGCCATGTGCTGGGTTGCTGAGCCCATTGAAGTCGAAGGCATCTTGTGATTCAGTGAGAGGGGAATCCTGCGTAAAGGAACTCTTGCACTCAGTTCATCCTGTAGCAAATGACGATGAACCGTGGAGCTAGACAACAAAACACCTGTAGCCATGCTCCAACGATGTGCTAACAAATGAAAGGATGCTGTACGGTCCATAACAGCCATGCGGATGAGGTGTCTGTCATCTCATCCCATTGTTCTATTGCATGCCCCACTGCCAGGTTTTCGGCTTGTTTGATTCTCCTGTGTCCTTTTCTTCCAAACACGCATCACTGTTGTGATATTACACTGCTTGCGGGCTGCAATTTCTCAATACAAAAATCCACCCTCTCGCATACCAACAATGCGGCCTCATACAAACTCCGTTAGTTGTTGGTATGGCACCCTCCATTTTTAACAAGGCATATTGACCACCAATTAAACGTTTACCACAGATAGAGGACAATAAACAGATTTCAACACACCCTTACAGTCCTTTACATAAGCTGGAATAAATGACTGATAAAGAGTCTGTTCTCGTTCCATGCATGCACAGTCACTTTGTAATTCTAATCATTTGCACGCCTTACCTCTCTTTATATTTCCTGTAAATTTGATTCAATTTGCATAATCCCTTCATGGTGTTGCAATTTTCACAAACATGATTGTATAATTAAAGAAATAAATAAAAAACAGCAAAACCAAAGTAGCAATGAGAGTATTTACAGAACAGAATTTTTCATCATTGAAATTGCCCCAGTTAGAGATGCCTCGTTATTCTGGTAGTTTTAATTTCATGGAATACCTAAATTGTTTTGATAACACGACAGGGTCGAACAAATCCCCAACTAAAATTTAAAAATTTCAATATTTAAAAAGTCTGTTTTCACCCCCCGCTTATAATGTTGTCGCTGGGTTTGAATTAAGTGAAAAGAATTATGATTCTTGCATAGATCTTTTAAAACAACGTTATGGACGTACTGACTTTATTATTAATTCATACAAGTCTAAATTACTTAATTTAGAACCAGTGAGGAATTCGTCGAACGTAAAAGATTGTGTAAATTATACTCGTATGATGAGATGAGATAGAGCCTCTTAGTCGGGCCCTGGATAGAGGTAAACATAAGGAATTTATGCGCTTTAAATGTTACTAAAGGATCATACGGTCATTTATTAAACCCTTGCTTAAATTATTACCCCAAGATTTAGTTTTAGAATTTCACAGAAAAAGAAATAAAGAAACGAATTGTGAGGTTTCAGAAATAATGACGTTTGTAAGAAATGAAGTGGAATCGCGTGAAATTTGTGAAACCATAACAAATTTTTTTAAAGATTGTGAAACTAAACGTACTGCTTTTCAGCAAACCGGAGAAACGTATCAAAAAAATTTCTCTAAACATAAAAATATACCAACTGCAGCAACATTACTCACACAAGGAAAAAATTCATGTATTTTTTGCGAATTAAATTCTCATGATTCGTTAAATTGTAGAAAATTAGATATAGAACAGAAAATTAATAAACTTAAGTCTGAAGCTTGGTGCTAGTCATGTTTTAAACCCAAACACATAAGTAAAGTTTGTAAATAGGTATTGTTTGCAAAATATGTTTTTCTAGATTTCATCATGAGTCAGTTTGTAGAAAAAATTATAAACCCTCGAACAAAAGTAGAGCGCAACAGAAAAAATTGTAAAAATTCACGTAGTTTAAATTCTAATGAAAACGAAAATGAACGGGACAGCTCTAATGGTTCTGGAGTTATTACTTCCATTTCTCGATGTAATGTAAATACAAACTGTTCAAAAAATGTTTATTTGCAAACTTGCACTGTTATAGCTAAACCGAAAAATAAATCTTTCTTATCAAGATTAATGTTTGACTGTGGAAATTCGGAATTATTTATTAGTGAAAAATTAGCGAATGACTTAAAATTAAAAACCATTCGGAATGAAATTTTATCAGTTTATTCTTTTGGAATGAAATGCCCAAAAGAAGATGTTGAAGTAACACTTGAAAGCAAGGCGCGAAATTTCCGCTCGCCAGCTCGCCATTGGCGAGTAAGTTTTCTCTTTTGAAATATTGTGTTTCAAATCAAACTATACACGCCATGTTTACACGGTAAAAGAAATAACAGAAAATCTAGGAGAATAAATTCTTAAACAGAATGATATTCACAGCATTAATGGTTATACAGTAAAGAAAGTGCTATGAGAGACCTTTTGCAATCTTGCAATACTGTTATGACCAGGCTAACCAGATTAGAGTACCTTTTTAACAGAGAAGCGTTAAAAATTACTACAATTTTCCAATTACGGATGTATTTTTTCATTCCTAATACATAAGGACTAAAAATAAAATATTATTGATTAATAATTTAATGTCTACAGTTAGAAAAATACCTTCAAAATAAAGACTGTTCCCAGAAACTGGGGAGATTTGGTCAGCTTAGTAGTTATAACCCATCTTGAACAGGTGTCCAATGAAAAACGCAATGATATTGCTAAAGCTAACGGTTTACTGAAAAATTTGAAGGATAATAAGTTTCTTAGAATTCTGTACTTAGATTTCTACTGAAATTTGAACCCTTTAAATGTGGCATGAGAAAACAAGGAATTTGTCATTTCATGTTTGAAAACAGAAACTAAACATTGCATTTCAGTTTTGATAGATCTCGAATCTGCTGTTTGACCAAGTGAACAGTAATTTTTGGATTAAGTATCCATTTTAGGGATAACTGAGAATGTGTAATTAACAGATACTAAAAATTAGAAGCAAGAGTTTCAGACTTTCAGAGGGAGATTAATTAAACATGCAAAAGACATACATCAAAGAAAGACTAAAATCTATGTCAACAGATGTGTTAACATCTTTGCATGTTTTTGACACCTTGGATTTGTATCCCAAAGATCCACCCACCCAGAGTTTGACCCTACAGTTGCTATTGATAAATGGTACTTTGGTGAATAAATGCAGTGCTACAAAAATATTAATAGCTGAAAGTACGCAATTTTTTTTTTCTGAAATGACGTTTTTAGTGGTATGTGACAATTTCTGGAACCACTAAAACATTATGATAACCTTATTTTGAAATATTAGTACATTGCAATAAATATGTTTCAGTTTTCATCTTCCACATTCTTTTATGGTTTCGGTCACGAAAAAGTTATCTATATTACAACATCTGATATCCTTTTAAAAATGTATGCTTTTCATAAATGTAAAATAGTGGCGAGCAAAAATTTAATCTGGCTAGTACCTTTGGAACTGAAATTTCATGCCCTGCTTGAAAGTACAAATTATTCTTTTCAAAAAAACTCAGGAACTGTTTATTTCTCGCTTTGCTTTGCTTTGCTTGTGCTTTGAGGTGTAGGCTACAGCTTGTGCCGGCATTACCTCAATTGATCCTCAGTCGACGCAGCATCCTAGCTGGCCAGCAAAACACACCAACAAAAAACGGAAAAAAAAAGAGTAGGCAAGGGATATGAAATATGAAACCAAACATTAAAAAAAACTCGTTGTACTGAAACAGGAAAAACCAAACAAAAAGTATATTACAGGAAGCTGGAAACAAACAACTCAGTTTCTTACTGTTGATAATTTAAAACTTTAAAACCGCCCACTGTGCAAAAACAGTCTGATGAAAAGCCGATAGAACATAGTGTTTGAGCTTAGTAGGTCCCAAAACTCGGACCATTCTGGAGTATTTGAACAGTCGATATTCATTTCTTTAAGCAGGGAAGTTCTTTCGTCGGCCCAGGCGCGACAATTAAAAATGTAGTGCTTTTCTGTTCCGTAATCCGCACCACAAAATGAGCACATGGGCGAGTCCCTAAGCTTGCATTTAAAAAGCCTGTATTCCGTAGGTAGGCTTTCGGTACGAAACCGAGCTAACAAAACGGCTTCCTTCCTATTATGAATATTAGTAGAGTGAAGCTTCCCTAGGTGATTGCAATTTTCTGCATATTTGCTAATATTCCACCATTGTTCGAATTTGTACTTGAGAGTTCGGTGGAGATGATTCTTAAGGTCTTCTTGATACTCAATACCACTATACGTAGAGATAGCAAACGGTCCGAATTTGGCCAGCTGGTCGGCGCATTCATTGGCATGAATACCAATGTGTCCCGGAACCCACATTAAAATTAGTTTTTTAGCTCTCTGTGTAGCTTGCTGCAAGGTATGATAGAGATAGAGGATACAGGCAGGAGATTTCTGATTGGATGATTTGAGAGCTGCGAGAGCTGACTTGCTGTCGGTGATAATGATGTAGTTATCATTTTTCCCGAAAATTTGAACTGCGAGATTGATGGCTAAAACTTCAGCAGTAAAGACTGAATTTAAGTGCTGGATTATATGGGCTTTTTTTTGTTGGGTAGCAATATTAATGGCGGCAATGGAGGTTTTGACCATGTCTTTAGAGGCGTCTGTTGCAATAATTTGGTAATGCCCGTAATTTTCTGCGAGATATGCATAAAATAATTGCTGGATAATGGTGGGAGGGAGATCCTTGGTTTAAAAAAGGAGACTGTTTTCGATAATGTCCACATACTCTGAGATAATTCCGTTGGGCCAAAACTTTTGAATGAGCATGGAGTGGGAATACATCGAGCCATTAACAATCCAAGAGAAGTCAGCTGAATAGGAAGCAGGAGAAAGGAGATTACAACTTGCAGCCTTAGAGCAGCGAATATAAAAACAGTCAGCTAAGTAGGTTCTTCTAAAGGTCAGAGGAATTTGATTGGCTTCGCGATATAATTTGTAAATGGGGGTCCATTTTGGAAGACCAAGGGCAAATCTTAGAGCAGCGTTATATATAATGTTCAGAGTCTTCAGCACAGTTTTAGATGCTGCTTGATAAATGACACACGCATACTCAATGGTACCACGAATCATGGCGTTGACATTATGAACCAAATGCCAGGAAGACGCACCCCAGCGAGGTGATGCGATAGCTTTAAGAAAATTAAGGCGCTTAAGACATTTCCTTTGCACCTGCTGGATATGCAACCTGTAGGTCAAATTTTTCTCAAAAACAACCCCTAAGATCTTCGTGGAATCTTGCCAAGGGATGGTAACGCCTTTGAGAGAGAGGAAAGAGTCCGAAGTATCGTTCTTACGTGATAAATTAATAGCTGCACACTTGTCTGGGCGGACTTCTAAATGCCAATAGTTACACCAAGTATTGATCCTGTGCAGGGTTTCATTGAGCTTACGGCAAACGTTTTCCATTGAAGTGTCAGAGTAGTAAAGTATTATGTCATCCGCGTAGATGACCATCTTGACACCAGAATCAATACATTCAAAGAGATCTATCTTGTAGATCAGAAAAAGAATAGGGGAAATGACACTGCCTTGGGGGACACCACAATAGGATTCTACAGAGTTTGAAACAACACCTCGCCATTTCACTTTTAAGATCCTGTTATTAATCCAGTTTGTGATCCACAGGGCCACATTACCACCAATTCCAATGGTGACCATTTTGTAAATGAGGGCATCTCTCCAGGTAGAATCATATGCTGATTGGATATCCAACATAATTATTTTGGACACACATAATTATTTTGGCACCTAGCTTGTCGAATGTCTCTCTCCAGAACCCATAAAGCTTTACAACAGTCGCTGTTTGGAAGGAAGCCAAAGTGTCTCTCGTTCCGGATTGGATTAGACATAATCCAATCTAACATACGTTTGAGGATCATTCTCTCCATTATCTTGCACAGCACAGAAGTCAGAGCAGTTGGACGTTAGGAACCAACATTGAGCTTGGGTCTACCAACTTTCCAAATGGGCAAGATAATAGCAGATCTCCATCCTTCAGGGACATAACCACTTTCATGTTAAGGAGATTCGCCCTACTTTGCTGGTTGAGAGCTTTAAGTCTGCTGACGGTGACCCCGTCTTCACCAGGAGTTGTGTTCCTTGAAACACTAATTGCATTATTTAATTCCTCTAAGGAAAAGGACTTATTCCAGAGGGTGCATGAGTTGCTGAAATCATAGGGGATCCCAGGAAGAATTTCCCGATTCCCGAAATTTTCAGCAAAGGCTTGAGCTTGCTCCCTACGGTCTGCAATATTGACGCCATTAAGGTTGATCGAGAACTGCGAGTCAGCCTCCGGGGCTCTCCTAGAGACCCCTTTGATAATTTTATAAATGCTGCTGGAATTGGCGGTAGCGCAAACGTTGCTCCAATAAGCTCGAGCTTGTTTTCTCATATATAGTTTAAGCTGAGCAGAAAAGTTTTTGTACTGCAGCCAATGGTCCCTACTCAGGTAGACTTTCGAGAGACGGAGAAACTTTCGTTTTTATCCCAACAGCCAAGCGCACTGGGAATCCCACCAGGGAGGATTATCATTCAGTTTAATATTAACAGGGAAAGAGTTCTTTTTTTTAGACGCCTGAAAGATCTGTGCAAAGTCTACAATTTTAGGTTTGACTTCATCTGTAAGCCAAACATTCATATTCATGTCAACGGCAGACCAATTAGTCCACAGTAAATAGGACTAGAGGGAAAATCGATGTGGATGGTAATCGGAAAAGGATCCGAGTCAAAAGGATTGGGGTGCACCTCCAGATAAGTTCTGCGAAACATTTCTGGGCTGGAAATTGATAAGTCAATCAGCGACATGGCTTCATTAGGACTGATGTGAGTGGGCTTACTAGAGTTTAAAAGACAAACATTACAGTTGAAAAGCCAATTTGCTATCACATCAGAACCAGAAGAATTGCAGGAGTTGCCCCAAGCCACATTCTTTTGATTGAAATCGCCTAAAATTAGGAAGGGGGGATGAAGATTTTGTACAAGATTTTGGAGCCAAGAATCTCTGCAGTTGCCATGGGCAGAATATAAGTTTATGATGGAAAGCCAACGATTAGAAAGCCAAACTCTGATACCAAAAGCTTCAACTCTGTCCGGATCAGAGAAATCAGTATGAATCCGAGCTGAAAAGAGCTTGCTATTCACAGCAAACAACCAGCCCCCACCTCTGCCTGCACGATCAAGGCGATAGACAGTTTTCCCTGGGAGGATTAACTCCTGCGAGGGGGAAAGGAAAGTCTCCTGAATAACCATAATATCAACATTGGCGAAACTAGAACTCTTAAGCCAAAAATTTTAGACCGGATGCCCCTGGCGTTCCACTGAACAAGATGAGTAGAAAAATCTGACGCACCTTGAGCCATAAAAAAGAAAAAAACGAAAAAGGGGGAAAATATAGGGAAAACAAAAGAGGGGCGAAACAAGGAAACCAAGGAGGGAATACTAAGTATCCCCCTCCATACCTTCCTCGGGAAGATTGATAGCAGGATCCTGGTAAAATTCAGCATCAGAGGAGTCGTTGATAAAGGCAGAAGGAAGGAGTTCGTTAGCTGGCGACGAGGGTTTTCGACGCTTATTTTTAATGAGCTGAGGAGACTGTTGGGATTTGTTTACAGTAGGTTTATCCGTTTTACCTTGAATATTTCCAGTGGAGACGGTTGTCAAAGAGGAGGTTAAGCCCCCAATCGCTTGCAGAAAAATTGTTGCTTGTTGCTGCATAGCTTGCACTATTAACTCTTGAGTCCGTTGAAAAAAAGAGTCTAAGGTTTGAGTAAGCTCTTGTTTAGTAATAAATTTATCAAGTTTTTCAGGAGCAGAGAAACAGCTGCTGCGTAATTTTTGCACGGGAATGTTTGGCGAAACGTCTTCGAGCCTCTGTGATAGGTAAATGGCTATCTGTCTTGAGTTTTAAAAAGTCCATTTCTTTGGCTGTAGCAGAGCACTGGAGGTCAGAAGCTAAGTGGGCAGATTCGCAATTAATGCAAGAGAGAGTGTCACTGGTACAAGCATTAGCGGAGTGAGACCCACCGCATTTACGGCACACAGTTTCATATTTACATTTCACCGTGGCGTGGTCAAAGCGCCAGCAGTTTAAACACTGCCGAAGCCTGTCTTAAAAAGGCCGTATTCTTTCCAGCATATAAAACATTTTTACTTCCCTTGGAAGACTGGTGCCAAAAATAGTTACAAGTACCGTTTCTGACAATTGAACTGACCCAGAGCGGTCTTTCCTCGTAAAGCGCCGCATCTCTTTAATTTTTAAATCATTCGAATTTTGAATTTCTTGGCCAAGCTCTTGGAGGGGAATACTAGAGTCAATGTTGTGGACCGCGAAACGGGAGGTAATGTATTCTTGCTGTACGTTAACCTGAACTGGGATGTTCATAAGTGAGTTTATTTCCGTAGCAGCGAGAACACATTTTTCATCAGACGTTTCTATAAGAAGTCTGCCTGTTCTGGTAAATTTTATATTCAATGGGGCGTTAACACAGAGTTTATTGTCTATCTCGGCTTTTAGGATTTGAGGTTTATTGCGTGGTAAAACACCGGTAAGTGGGTCAAGAAACATACATACATTAGTAGCACCATTAGAAAAAGCATATTGGAGTTGGAGCACTGGGCTAATTATTTCTTTAATGTATATGTTAGGGTCATTGGAGCTCGCATCACTGATTTTAATTTCAGACTGCATTTTGAAACAGAGGGGGAAGAAAAAATACACCCTCTGCCGACTAGGCGAGGTAAACCAAGGGCACTTAACCTAGCAGTGCCCACAGAAAAAAGAAATACCAAAAAGAGAAAAAACAATAAAATAATATATAATTAGAGAAGCCCTCACCCAAGAACTACCAGGGGAAACGAAAAAAGGACAGAAAACTAAAATAAATCACTACCCTTACGTAGCCGAAAAGAGCCACGTCTACACCTAAGTCCGCTGGAGCATCTGAGCACAAGTGCAACCTACACCTCCGAGAACCAGAGAGCCTTATTTCTTGCACTATAACAGGCGCAACGGAACGGTGAAATATCCAGATGCAAAAGTAAAAAATTTAAGACAGGAATGGAATTTGAAGTTATCTCATTCAGCTAACTTGGATTAACATTCTCTTAGGGGGCGATGCTTGTTGGGAATTAATTTATGGGGAAAGGATACCTATAAATAAACACTTTTCAGCTTTGAATAGTGCATTTGGTTGACTGATTTTTGGAGCGGACGATAATGAAAGTAGTTGTTCTGAAAACATAATTATTCTAAATAATGCTATTTTAAATGATTTAAGATAATTTTGGGAAATTGAAGACTTTCCGAATGAAAATCTGTCGGAAAAGGATAATTAACTGATTAAAAATTTTGAGGATTCTTTAAAATTTAACGGTGAACGGTATGTGTGTAAATTAATGTGGAACGATAATATGGGACCTGGGAACCCACTTAGAATTGGATTCTAATTATGAGGTCGCGAGCAGGCGTTTTAATTCATTAAAAATTAAATTGGATAAAAATCCTGAAAATTTTTATCAGTATAAGGAAATTGTATCGAATCAATTGAAATGTAATATTGTTGGAAATTGTATTGACGAGGATTTCAATTTAGGTTATTATATGCCCCACAGAGCAGTAATAAGGAGGGATAAATAAACTACTCACGTTCGGAGGGTTTATGATTGCAGCTCTAAAGCGAATGAAAGTAAAAATTCTTTAAATGATTCCCTTCAATAAGGAGTTAATCTTTATCCAAATTTATTAGATGTTATATTTAAATTTCGAGAAAATCAAGTTGCTTTTTGATCTAGAGAAAGCTTTCTTTATGATTGAAATTGTGGTGAGGATAGAAAATATCTAAAATTTTTGTGGTTTCCGGACGAACCCGATAATCCGGTACAGACACTTCAACTTAATCGTTTACCCTTTGGATTAACGACTTCTCCATTTGCGCTAGCTTGCGTTTTGGAATTTCACATAGGGAAATATCAAGATGATTATGAAATGTTAAATTCCTTGTACGTCGATGACTTGTACAATGGAGCTAAAACTGCACAGGATGCTTTATGAGTTAACCTCTTTGGCAATAGAAATATAACGTGCTGCTGTATTTAAACTCAGGAAATTAAAAATTAATTACGATGAATTGAAACATCTTTGGCATGTAAACGAGTGTGAGGGAAATATGGATTTCGGGCAAGGAGAATAATTTTTGGGATTAAAGTGGGATGCAAGTAAGGATAAAATTAAATTAGATTTAAGGGATATTAGGGATTCTTTGGAATTTGGAATCACCAAACGTTATGTATTGAGAATAATTTCTAAAATATTCGATCCTTGTGGACTAATTAGCCCATTTATAATCAGAGTTAAAATTCTCATTCAAGAATTGTGGGAAAGAGGTCTGCAATGGGATGAAAATTTACCATATGACTTAGAAAAAAAAATGGAGAACGTGGTGTTCTGAACTTTCTGAATTGGAAAATTTTAACATCGAATGTAAGCTTTTTTCAATGGAAGATGTTAGTGAAATATCTCTTCATGTTTTTGTAAACGCCAATCCTAAGGCGTATAGAGCTGTAACATATATCCGATTTGTAACATGTGAACGAGAAATTAACATTAGTGTTGTGATTTCCAAAAGTAAAGCTTCTCCTCTAAAAAGTTTAACCTTAACCAGATTAGAATAAATGGCAGCACTTGTAGGTGCTCGTTTAGGAAATTACATTCAGAGCATTTTTCTAGCCATTACTCAAAAAATATTTTTCTGGAGTGACGCCAAAATTGTTCATCACTGGGTGAAAGGTTCATCCAAAGTTTGAGAACATTTTGTAGCCAATAAAGTGGTTCATGTGCAACTACTTTCCCTTCCTGAGTGCTGGAGTTTTTGCAGTGGTTCGGAGAATCCTGAAGATCTTACAACTAGAAGAGAATCAGCAAAAAGTATTATTTCGAGTTTCTTGTGGTGGATGGGCCTTCCTTGGTTGTCTTGTCTCAACCCGTTCACTTGTGGCCTGGTCGAATTCTCATCAACCAATCTTATGACAATGTTCAACAAATACTTTCGAAAGAGCTACGAGCTATAGCAGTAAATACTGTCTGTTTTACTAATTATTCTGTCTTAAAGATCATTAAAATAAATAATTACAGTAACCTTTCTTGACTTTTGCGGGTGACAGCTTGGGTAAAAAGATTTGCCCACCCGGCTCTCAAAAACGCCGGTGACCCATATGTGCTTCAGAACTTATGGAGGCTTTTGATTCTTGAATCAAGACAATTCAACATGAGCATTACGGGAGTCAAATCCAGCAACTTCTCTCCCAGGGTACTGTAAATAAAAATTCTCGAATTTACAGTTTAAACTGTGAACTTAACCAAAATAACTTTTTGTATTTTAAGGGACGCTTGCAGTTTTCAAGTAATAATGAGCAGGCCAAACACCGCCTGATGATTCAAACCAACAATAAATTCGTTGAATTACTCATCTTTGATGCTCACATAAAAATAAGCTATTTGGGTGTAGATGCTACTTTAACTAGAGTGACCATATTTTTTCCATTGAATTTGGGGACAAAGATGTCGGCGTCCTCGAATTTCGAGGACAGAAAAATAAAAAAATAATTAAATCACCTTAAATAGTAAAATTTTAGTAATTTTTATGTATAAAGCACCTAAAAGAACTTATTTCAGCTTATTTATTATACATATAATAAATTACTATAATAAAACATTAATAACTTTATAACCGTCGTCCCCAAATGTGTTGTAATTTTTTGGGGACGAAGGTAGTTTTGTCCTCGAGATTCGAGGACATATGGTCAGCCTACTTTAACCCACCTGAGAGAATAGTTTTGGATTCTTAAATATGGACAATTCGTAAAAAGAGTCCTAAAAGACTGTTCGATTTGTAGATGTTTTTCAGTGAAAGCTGGTAATCAGGTGGTAGCTCCTCTACCCCCGACAGAATTCAAGAACATACCCCCTTTGATGCTCCTGGTGTGGATTTTGTGGGACCCTTTTTTACTACTGACTGCGAAAAATGTTACTTGTGCAGTTACAAGCGCTATACATTTGGCATTAGTTATTGATATGAGTACAGATTCATTTTTATTATGTTTCAGACGATTTATCTCTCGTAGAGGTTTATGTTCTCTTTTATACTCTAATAATGCTAAAGTCTTTAAAAGAGCAAAAAGTAAATTGAAAAAATGGTGGAGTCAAATTGATAACCCTGTTTGCCTGTAAAGGTATAGAATGGAAATTCATTGTTGAAAGGCGTCTTTGGTGGGGAGGTTTCTGGGAAAAGCAGATACGTACCATTAAAACTAGCTTAAAGAAAATTATTGGTAAATCCTCTCTTTCTCTTAAAGAATTAGAAACTGTTTTTCTAGAAATTGAAGCAATGATTAATTCTAGACCTATTACGTATATGTACACAGCCACACTGCATTCATTTCTTTTTACATATTGCATAGCCCATTTGGTAGCCAAATTTTTAACGCGCCAAGTTAAAATTCCCGTTCAAACATGAATGGTCGTAGTTTCTTGGAATTAACTTAAAATTGTAGTTTTTCGTTCAATGAGCCTTAACAATATTAATACGTAATAATAAAAAAGGCCGTACAATGAGCGGCATTTCTTTTATATATTTATACTAGCAGACCCGGCCACGCGTTGCTGTGACTAAGTTATACGTTGAATTATAGGCTGTAAACTATTTAGTACAGTCAAATTATTATTTACGAACAAAGACGAAAACGTTGTAGCCGATGTAAAAACCCACAGGGTTGAGATTTGAAACTTAGGTCAAAATTTGGATGCGATTGATAAAAATTTTCGCAGTGTTGATATTAAGCACAAATTAATTTTATTGTAGGGTCCTATAAATTTTAATGGAGAAGCGATATATAATATTTCTAATGCTACTTTGGATAAAATTGCTGAAATGAGTAATATATAAATTAAATTCTATTAAAATAAAAGTATAAAAGAAACAGGCGATTTTAAAATCAATTTTTATGGAGGAGTGGAATATAATATATGCTATAATGGATAATTTTACTATAAAATGACCTCATCATTTTAAATATTTTAAAGAGGGCAACAGCTGTAGTTATAAAAAGGAAAACAATAAGGCTAAACCAGAAAAATAAGTAAATTTGATAAATATTTTAAAATTTTAAAATTGGAAATCTTATGCAATATTGGACATTTAAAGTAAATACATGTATCATTTTAAATAGAAAAAGATTTTGGAAAAGTTTAGTGTATTTTAACGAAGTGATGAGAAGTTTTTGAGTATGTTAAAATTTTAATAGTAAATTCAAGTTAATAAAGATGGGAAACATTGAGGATTAAGATAAGAATAATTATAAGATTAAAAAAAAACTTTTTATATACCATGCTTTTAAATTTTAATATACTAATAATATACTAATTAAAAGGAAAATGATAAATATTCTATCATAGTTTGAAGTCAAATTTGTTTTCAAATGTCTAAATAAAATATCTGATGTAAGATACTAATATTTTGCAGCGGAATAGGTTTCATTTCTGTCATTCTTGGCAAAAAAAAAAAAGAATATCGCCAAATTATCTGGCGAAAATATTTAATTCCTTTCAAAAATCATGGTTATTTTAACAACTTATATTAAAAGAGTAATGAATAATATGAAACAATATTTCGTACAATACATATTACATGTCATACATACGTACAATGAATAATACATATTACATTTCGACATTTCGTACAATGAATACATCTGGCATGTATATTTTCGTGTTACGCTTTTGATCGCCAAATAATAATAATAATAATAAAAAAAGCCAAGGGCGACAGAGGTTTGAAATTTAAAATTAAAATTTTGTCAATTTGACAGCAAAATAATTCAATCTAACACCCGCGATAACTAATACATATCTATACCCAAATATAAGGATTAAAATAGGGAAATAAATTTCCTCGATTTTTAATAATTTCTTACAAAAAATCCAGTGGGCAATTAACATAGGAAATCTTTTTCTTGGCTGCACAGACGGTCAGTGAGTCACACTTCGCTTGCGTATAGAACTCATAGATATAGTATAGCATATATAGAATAGAGTGATCATTGGGGAGAAAAAAGTTATTCCTTTTCATTTGGGAAAAGACGACGTTTTTACCAAAATATGGCCGTCTTTCCCCGAGTGAATACACACGGGAATACATACTAATATTTTAGCAAATAAAATTTATGAATAATTTATTTGCTAAAGGGGAATGGAAGACTCCAGATACAGTTTCAAATTCATATTTCTTTCTTTTTTTTTTTTTTCAATACCACTTAATGGCTGTTTCCAAAGCTTTTTTTTTTTTTTTTTTTTTTTCGGCATCAAAAATCTTTGTACGATAACATGGGGATGAGAGATCTATATATATTACTATATCTATGATAGAACTACATTAGCACTTTATCAATGTGTATAAAATCTTTAAATTGATTATGACGTCAATTTTCGTGAGATGCATAATTTAACTTTTTGTACTTTTTTAACGTTCAATTTTGATTAAATGTATTTATTTTTATGTCGAAAGAAAATGAACTCGTATTTTTTTTTTTTTTTTTTTTGGCAACAATTAAATTAATGGAACTCACATATATTTTGGAGCAACTTTAATAAAGGTCTATAATTAACAAATAATTGCAATAAAACAGTATTGTGACAATAAATTGAGATATAAACTATCCTATCTCTCAAGTTGGACCAAACTGCACACAGTGTGCAAAATTTCATTAAAATCGGTTCCTTAGTTTAGGAGTTTACCCCGGACAAACATCGTGACACGTAATTTATATATATATACATATGAGTGTGTTTAAGTATAATAATGTGAATTCAAACATTTAAAACATATATAAAAAATATATTATTTTTCTTCGAGGGATCTTTCACAATCTATATTCAATTAAAATTGAATAATTATAAAAACGTAGTCCACACGCACACATAAATTTTATTTGAAATGACTAGTACATAGAAAGGAATCAGTAATAATTTCGTTTTAAAAATGGAGTAATATATATGTATTCTTTTCCGATATCATTATGATAAATTTAAAAAAATATGTATTAATGTATATATACTAGAATATAACCCCGTCAAAAATGACGGAATGTGAAATCAGTTAAGGTAGTGAATCAACGAATGCTTTTGCACCTGACGGGACTAATACGCGAGTTGTACCTGACGGGACTAATGTGCAAGTTGCACCGAACGAACAAACTATTTCTTTTAACGAAAATACCTACTAACCCTGGACGATAGATCTAATATAACGTATCATATATATCGTACTTATCGTAATATAACTCAGTACTTATTTCGCTTCCTTCTTCGACTCATTTTAATAAGTATTTTTTATATGCATGGGCAAATTTAATGTTTTTTAATTTTTCGCGTGAAAACATTATTTTATCTTATGCCCCCCCCCCCCCCCCATATATATACACACTCCTTCTCATATTTATAAGGACACTTTATATTTTTAAATAACTAACGTAAAAATAAGTGCACTTAATATATCTAGTATTCTAAAAACCAAAACTGTTATAATTTTTTAATATTGTATTGTTGCGTACTTGGGGGTTCGTGAGTTGTCTGAGAATAAAAGGCCAAACGTACAAAAATTCAGTAATTTATTCACAGAAAGTTCCAGAAAAATACAGGTCAATAAACCAATTATCAGCTTCAATTCAAGCAGTAACCACAGCTTAAACAACAGCTGTCAATAGCAAATCCACAGTACAAACTGTATACCAATAACACTTGAAGCAAGTCTCTCTCAAAGAGGCTTAAGAGCAATGCAAGCACTAGCGAAGCTGGCTGAGATCTGAACTGAACTGACTGCCTTGGCGAGGAAGCGCTCCTTATATGCTGTTCCATGGAACCCAGATTTTTCGAGAAAACTCTAGAAAGTGGTCAACCAATCAACTTACAGCTTCCATATTTGGTATATCCCATATAAGGATTTTCTCGCCAAGGTCGCCAAAAAAATCGCCAAGGTGGGAAAAAGTCGCCAAATTTGGCGCCAAAACCATTACCTGCATTACTGAGGCTTTTTAATGCGTTTTTAAGGGAAAATAAGGCTATTTCAACGCTAAAACGACTAGAAATGCACAAAATTAGCACTTTATCAACTTACTAAGCCTTTGAAAGAATTTATACAAAAATAAACACAATTATTTACAATTTCGTAACACTGCCCCCCTCCCAAGGACTGCACGTCCCGGGCAGTGCAACCCTTGGTCAAGAGGCGAAACCAAACAAATTTACACAATCTAAAACACAAAAACTAAGTTGCATATAACGATAAAATAGAAATAGAAATCAAGTGAGAAATATTTACAAAATTCACAAATATGTACAAATATTTATATACAAATATTTACATTACGCATGCGCAAATTTTACAAGTATTTACATTTTTAATTTACTTGTGGTACTTGGCTAGCCTATTATAGTGCACCACCTTCGGTTTTGATGAAGGTGTTTTAGTGATCCGCACCACTACATCATTCAGCCTTTTTAAGACTGTGTATGGTCCGTCCCAGCTGCACTGTAATTTGGGAGAGAGTCCTTTGCGTCGAACAGGATTCCACAACCAGACCTTCTCTCCTTCCTGAAACTCATGTTGCGTAGCCTTTAGATCGTACCTTGTCTTCATTTTCTCCGATGCAATGTGAATTCGCTCCCGAGCAAAGTTGTGAACGTCCTCAAATCGTGCCTGGAGATCTTGGATGTACTCCTCGGGCGATGAAGGCGCATCGGGTGGACAACCAAACAGGAGATCACAAGGGAGACGAAGTTCACGTCCAAACAGAATCTGGGCTGGAGTATAGCCGGTGGTTTCATGGACAGCACTTCGATAAGCCAGCAGGAACAATGGCAACTTCAAGTCCCAATCTTGCTGGTTCCTTGATACTAGAAGGGAGAGGTTATTCAGAATGGTACGATTGAACCTCTCGACCATGCCGTCCGACTGGGGATGTAAGGGTGTTGTCCGGGTTTTGTCTATGCCGAGTAGTTCACACAGTCCTTTGAAAACATCAGAGGTAAAGTTCCTACCTTGGTGGGTATGAAGTTGTAGGGGCGTGCCGTACCTTGACACCCATTGCTGCACTAGGACTTCTGCGACTGTGTATGCCTCTTGATTGGGAATGGGATATGCCTCAGGCCACTTGGTGAAATAGTCCATCACGACGAGGATGTATTTATTTCCACTGGAGGTCCGTGGCAAAGGACCCAAGATGTCGATTGCAATCCGTTCAAATGGTGCTCCCACGTTATACCGTTGCAGTCTTCCTCGACTTCGTTTCTGCGGGCCTTTACGTGCCGCACAAGCATCATAGGATTTACACCATTTCTCCACATCCTCCTTTGCCTTGCACCAATAGAAGCGTTCCCGAACTTTCTGCAGAGTCTTCATTACCCCAAAATGGCCTCCGGTAGAGCTACTATGCAGTTGTTCTAAAACAGCTGGAATTTTTGATCTTGGTAATAAAATCTGCCATCTGAAGCTTTTCCCATCGGCAGATTCCCACTTTCTGTATAATACGCCGTTTCTGATATGAAGAGAGTCCCAAAGTGCCCAATAACTTTTCGTAATGGGACTAAATCTGGAAATGTCCTGCCAGCTAGGTCTGTTGCTGGTCGTCTCCTTCAGCTGTAATATTGGCTTTATGTCAGGATCTTCCAACTGGGCTTTTCTAAGTTCTTCGTCACTCCATGGATCGGGATCTTGATCTGATGGTGTTGAGACAGTAACTTGGCAGGCAACCGGATTTATCGGCAGGTATTTCTGTTCGGCTCTAGAGCAGTACTTGCAGCTTTCCGAGCAGGCTTCCGTGACAAGGCATCTGCATTACCATGTAGAGTCCCTTTACGATGACGTATCTCGAAGTCATATTCCTGCAGACGTTGTATCCACCTGGCAATCTGTCCTTCCGGGTTCTTGAACTGGAGCAACCACGTTAAAGATGCATGGTCAGTCCGGAGCAGGAATCTTCTGCCATAGAGGTAATGATGGAAATGTTCTATGGCTTTTACGATGGCAAGTAGCTCTTTCCTGGTGGTACAGTAATTTCGCTCCGGTTTAGACAGGCATTTACTCCAATAGGCAATGACATGTTCTTGACCATCAATTTCCTGCGACAGAACAGCACCGACACTCTCATGGCTGGCATCTGTATCAAGTATGAACTGTCTGTCGGGCTGTGGATACGTCAAGACAGGCGATGATGTTAAGGCCTCTTTAAGCCGCTTGAACGCATTTTCACATTCATCTGTCCACAGGAACTTCTGTTTGGCTTCCGTCAGCTTGTGGAGTGGTCTGGCAATATTTGAGAAACCCTTGACAAACTTCCTGTAGTAAGTGCATAACCCCAGGAAACTTCGTAGTTGGTGTACATTTTCAGGGCGACTCCAGTTCTCGACTGCAGAGATCTTCTCAGGATCAGTTCTCACACCTTCGGCAGAGATGATATGGCCGAGGTAGCTCACTTCACGACGGAACAAGTTACACTTGCCTGGATTCAATTTGAGGTTAGCCATTCTGAGTTTCTCCAGCACCTTTCGAATGTTTCGTAGATGGTCTTCAAAGGTGCGCCCCACAATGATAATATCATCCAAATACACCAGATAGGCTTCATAGGAAAGTCCTTTTAGCACTGTCTCCATCAGGCGTTCGAAGGTGGCAGGAGCATTACATAATCCGAACGGCATAACTTTAAATTGCCACAGTCCTTGTCCCGTGGTGAATGCAGTCTTCTCACGATCATCAGGATGTAATTCTACTTGCCAGTAACCGCTCTTCAGATCCAACGTCGAGAACCATTTATTGCCAGCAAGTGTGTCTAATGTATCGTCAATTCTGGGAAGAGGGTAACTATCCTTCTTCGTGATGTCATTCAAACGACGATAATCCACACAGAATCTTGTTGAACCATCCTTTTTCCGCACCAGTACTATGGGAGAGGCCCAAGGACTCGTTGATGGCTCGATGACATCATTGTGCTGCATTTCACTTAGAAGTTCAGTGACCTCATCCTGTTTAGCAAAGGGAAGTCTTCTTGGATGTTGTTTGATTGGAGGATGATTTCCTGTATCAATTCTGTGCTGGGTGATGTTCGTTCTCCCGACGTCTTCAGGTGTTCGAGAAAAAAGGTCTTTAAATTCTTGGAGTAGCTTCTCCGCAGCACATCTCTGTTCCTTTCCTAACTCTGCATTCTTGAGTAATTCCGTTATTAATTGTTCAGAAGACTTGGATTCAGTTGATTGCGTGGGGCGGTTGATGCATGTTACAGGAGTGCAGGCTGCTAACACCTCATCCTTCTTCACTGTTCGGGCCTTATCGCTGATGTTTGCGACTCTCACAGGAATAGTACTCTTTGAGAGATCAACTAGAGATGAAGCTACCAGAACTCCTCTTGGGCTATTGTCTGTATTCGGGTATTCAATCAGTCCATAGCGGAAGTATTGCTTTGTAGGTGGTGTTCCTGAAACTATGGTCTCTGTGTGTGGAGGGATGGAAATTTCAGACTTGGCTGTTATCTGGCAAATCGTCTGAATGTCTTGATTTTCAGTGTTGAACACAGCGATGTCTTCCGAACTCGAATGCAGTTCATTATTCTTGAAGTCCAATTGAAAGTTAAATTTTCTCAGGAAATCAATTCCAATGATTAAAGGATCTCTTATATCAGCCACATATGCCATATGATGATAACTGGCATTTCCAAATGTGATGGTCAAGTTCATTTTTCCATATATTTTGATTTCGTCTCCGGTCACAGTCTGGAGTTTAACGCAGGGCGGCGTCCAGATGATCTTCTCCTTTAGTTCTTGAGCCAAATCCGTTCTAATGATGGTCACATTGGCTCCCGTGTCCAGAATCATTCGGCAGGTGCTGTTGTTGACTTGGCCATAGACGTAAAGTCCATTATCGCCGCCACTCATCGATGAAACATGAAAACTGTAAATTGGGGCTCTTTAATTTTAGGCAACCTCCGCCCCGCGAGATGGCCTCCTCTTAGTTTCCCTGCAGTGATGGTGAAGCCGGGTGATTTCCTACAGTTGGTCGTACAGGGCAGTTCCTCTTCACGTGACCATCCCCTCCACAGCCCCAGCACTTTATCTTCCAATCCTTTATTTCCTTATTATTCTCCAGGCTGCGCAATCTCTTTAAGATCTCCTCGATACTTCTCTTTATTTCATTTTCACCAGCAGACGTATCGTTTAATGAGACTGCTCTTATGGTATGGCGGTCTTTACGGGAGGCTTGTTGGGCTGCCTCTATCCTAAGTGCATAGCGTAAAGCTGATTCTACGTCTCTGATGTTGGAGAGTCTCAGCGCTTTTTGAATTTCTGGATCCCGAACAGCATCGATAAAGTACTGAGGAGCTAAGTCGTTTCGAGTGTCAGCTTGGCAGTCTGAGAATGCTAGGTGTGACAATCTCTGAATGTCCGCTGCCAGATCTTGCAAACTTTCGCCCGTTTTCTGGTAACGGGACTTTAGCTGGAGGCGACTATAGTCCTTAGAACACTTCTCTCCAAACCGTAGCTCCAGTGCTCTAGTCAAGGCCTCGAAGTCGTTCCTTTCTTCTTTAGAAACATTTCTCAGTATCTCGGCTGCATCTCCCCGTAATGCTGCTGCTAAGTGGACCGACTTGGCGGTAGAGTCCCAGCCGTTAGCTTCAGCTACGATGGAAAACTGCGTCTTATATACATGCCAGGAGGAACTGCCATCGTAGGTAGATAGCTTAATAAATTCCTGATTCTGGATTCTTCTCTCTTTCTTTTCAGTTTCCTGAGGCATGGATTCTAACTTTTCTTCGAGATTCCGAATCTTGCTCTGCAGTTCATTCCCTATTAATTCTCCGTTCCACTCTTCTTTCATTTTTCTCTCAAGATCTTCCTCCATTCTCTTAAACTTGCTTTCTATCTCTGAAACCTTTCCTTTCAGTTCCTGATCAAAATTTTCTTTAACTTTCTCCTCGAAATTCTCTTCCATCTTCATAAATCTCTCTTCAAAATTCTTTTCTACTTTCATAACATTTTCTTCTATTTTCATAGCTTTCTCTTTAAAACTCTCTTCTATTTTCGAAACTTTCTCTTCAAAATTTTCTTCTATCTTTATAACTTTCTCTTCTATTCCATCCATTCTATTTTCCATCACCGTTAATTTACCCTCTATCGATTCTTTCACCGTTGAAAGCTCTTTCTTCATCTCATCTTGATTAGATTTAATTTCTTCGGTCAAACTGGCTTCCAATTCTTTTTGTCCTTTTTCTATTTTCTCTATCAATCCGGTTTCCATCTTTTCCTGTCCTGCTTTCATTTCCCTTTGCGATGTTTCCATTTTCTCTTGTGCTGTCTTCATTTCTTTCATCTCTTGACTCAAGCTATCTCTCATCTCTCTCTGTCCTTCTTTCATTTCTCTTTGTCCTTCTTTCATTTCTTCGATCAATCCAGATCTTAACTCATTCATCTGAGCAGTGAGTCCTTCTAGAAATTTCTTCATTTCTTGTTCCATAGCTCTCGTTATCACCATTCACAGACAATCCCACTCCTGACACCAGAAATGTTGCGTTCTTGGGGGTTCGTGAGTTGTCTGAGAATAAAAGGCCAAACGTACAAAAATTCAGTAATTTATTCACAGAAAGTTCCAGAAAAATACAGGTCAATAAACCAATTATCAGCTTCAATTCAAGCAGTAACCACAGCTTAAACAACAGCTGTCAATAGCAAATCCACAGTACAAACTGTATACCAATAACACTTGAAGCAAGTCTCTCTCAAAGAGGCTTAAGAGCAATGCAAGCACTAGCGAAGCTGGCTGAGATCTGAACTGAACTGACTGCCTTGGCGAGGAAGCGCTCCTTATATGCTGTTCCATGGAACCCAGATTTTTCGAGAAAACTCTAGAAAGTGGTCAACCAATCAACTTACAGCTTCCATATTTGGTATATCCCATATAAGGATTTTCTCGCCAAGGTCGCCAAAAAAATCGCCAAGGTGGGAAAAAGTCGCCAAATTTGGCGCCAAAACCATTACCTGCATTACTGAGGCTTTTTAATGCGTTTTTAAGGGAAAATAAGGCTATTTCAACGCTAAAACGACTAGAAATGCACAAAATTAGCACTTTATCAACTTACTAAGCCTCTTTGAAAGAATTTATACAAAAATAAACACAATTATTTACAATTTCGTAACAATATAAAACAAAATTAATAATAATGCAAAATGTGTTTTTCTCCACGTTTTTAGATGTTCATAATTATAGGAACAATCCAGATTTTTTCGTTTTATTTAACTTACTAGCGGATAAATTACAGTTGACATGCGAATTTGTTAACTACTGGGCTAGATTAATTCATATATAAGCCTTCAATTTTTCTTGGACGGACATTACTGATAATTCCTCGAAAAAAAGAACGTTCAAGTAGTGAAGTATGATAAATGTGTTTTTTAAGTGGAAGGATAATTTCAATCCGCCGAATTTCTAATGAAATTCGAAGGTCTAAAATTGCTGAAGGAAATGTGATCAAACATTAAACTGCTGGTTCTATAGGAGAGAGATCTGATGTAAAATCAGAGTTGTTTTACAGAGATCGAAGACTCATAATTCCTCTTACTGTTCTACTCATAATGATTGCTGACGAATTTGCTATTAATTTTTAACGAAAGGTTAGGATCTACATTTATGCATGTTTAAAATAACTAATAATATGTTAAAATGAATAAAAAGCCTGTAATAATCAATCAGCATTTAATGGGGGAAAGAACGTCTGTGTTAAAGTTGAATAAAGACAATATTAAATGGTAAAATGTTGCATTTTCGGATGAAAAACATTTTATTCTTGATTAACCAAATGGTTTTAACAGTTACTGGCACGATCTGAAGATAGCGAAAGACAGAGCAGATTTTTTAAAGGCAGATATGAATCGGGCATTTTAAAGGTGGATCTATGGTGCTCTCGAGAGCTGTTTCTACTGCAGGCAGAATGAAATTAGTAATTTTTTCTATTATTATGAACATCAAGAGAATATCCGCAAATTTTAAACTTGGAATTCTCAGATTTTTGTTAGATTTTGGGAGGTAATAATAGTTTTTTCAACAAGACTTACATTTTCGCTCTACTTTTAGTGCAATAGGAAATAGTTTGAAGAAAGAAACTTCTGTATTATTGCCTTTCCCATGGCCTAAAAGTTGAAAAAACCTTAACTTATGATATTAGAAAAGTGCATGCAAGTGGAAAGCAATTTTAAATAGTTTAAATGTATTAAGAATATCATATATGCTATATGAAATGGTATTGAAACTGAATATTTAAAAAAAAAAAAAATGTATCTATATATACCAGAGAGAATGTCTGACTGTTTAACCCTAAAAAGAGACCCCAAAAAATATTAATTTAAAGAATAACTGAAAAAAATTACTAAAATTCGAGCTGTCCTTATAATTGTGAACACCTGAAAAATCATCTTTTTACCATATTTAAGTTTTTTAAGATAGAAAAACGATAAAACTTTTTAAATATAGTCTATTAATGAAATTCAAGTTAATTAAAAATATATTTGTTTAAATAATAGTGTTCAGTGTTTAGTTAATATAGAAAAACGGGTGTCCTTATAATTATGAGAAGGGGTGTATAACAATAACTGGTAAATTTTTTTGGCAACAATCATAAATTTAAATGTCCGCAGTTTTGAAATTATTTTCATATTTTAATTAATTCTAAAGTATCTAATCAAAACTTCGTTACAAATAAGGTACCAAATGCAATGTACCATATTTGTAACAAAGTAACCTTAGGTACCTTATTTGTAACCTTATTTATTTTAACTAATTTGATAAATATGACGTCACAATCAACTGTTTGTTTATATCAGATAAGTACATTATCATGATTGCAAGAAAATGATGTAATAACTATTAGCCCATAATTTTTATGATTGAATTTTATATTACATTTTAATTTTATCCTCCATGGGTATTTTAGAATTGCAATGGTAGTTATAAACTTTCGTTGAAATCTTTTTACATATTAAGGGAAAAGTGTAAGCACAAAAAATGTTCAGTTTTGTAAGGCCTTTCTAATGATGTAACATTTATGCAGATTAACTAAAATAATAATAATAATAATAATAATAATAAATAAAAATACATAGCATTTCTAAGGGGAAAAAAAAGGCTACCAAAAGTCTCTGTTTTGAAGCGGCCTAACCGGAATTGTTCCTGACAGAAGATGGTCATTATTATTATTACTAGTATATAACCCCGTCAAAAATGACGGAATGTGAACAATAAATCTTGAAAACAATGTTTAGAACATGAAGATTACCACGTGATCATTTAAATGTAGTTTCAATTTTTGTTTATAAATCAAATGTGTTTCGATATTTTATAATTTTCGTTCTGAAATTAAACAAATTCTACCCGATCAATAAATATGAATGACAATAAAAAAACTGCTCGCTTACAAAAAATATAGGCCCGACAACCACAACAGCAACAACACATCCCAGTGTTCCGTTAAGTGCTCTATTTAAAGTCCTCATAATAAGAATAATCTGGTGTGTCACTCACACGACTTTCTCTTACCCTGAAATTTAATACTATAAGTACAGGTTGGAGATTAAAAGGTAAGATAACGAGTACTGTTATGTAAACCTATGTTGAACAATTCAAATTAGGCTTCGGAAGAGTTTTATATGATAATTAGTTCTGGCCCTCCTCAACCCCTCGTTTCATTAATGCACCTACTTTTATACAGAATTTAATTCGGTTATTAAAATATAATTCTGTTTTTAAAAAATTATTTATTAAAATTATTATTTAAAAAACTTATCTTGTATGATAATACAGACGATTTCCATATTAGAGAAGTAGTATAACACTAAATATCAAAAAAAAAAAAAAAAAAAAAAAAAAAAAAAAGAAAAAAAATGAATTTATTCTCAATATTAAAGTAAAAAAGAAAAAAAAATTCTTTTTTTTATTTTTGTTAAAATAGAAAAGAATCAATAACTTTATTTTAAATTATCGCAGATCGATGGTTCAACCATTCGTTTTAAACGTATTGTCGAGCTCTTTTGAAAGATACCCATCATGAAAATTTACTCCCCTCGAGGGGGGGGGGCGGCGAGGCTCCTACATATACAAAAAAAAAAAAAAAAAATCCCAGTTGATTATCTCGATTACAAAAAATATATATTCGTTTTATTTGGTCTAGCGCAGTCTATAGATGTTAAATTCTACTTACCTGCAATTTCCCCCATAGACGTAATGTATTTAAATACTTTTGAATGTCCCTGTACACGAACCATTTGCTTCATCTCAACGGAATCTTACTGCAGTATCCCTATATGATACACATTTAGAATACCGAGTTTGGAATTTCTGCTACTATTTGTTCTTGAGATATGCTGATAACAGACACACAGACATCCAGACACACAGACAGAGAGACACACACACACACAGACCATTCGCTAAAAACATGATTTTCGTATTCAGGGGACCTCAGAATATGTAAGTATAACAAAAACCCACGTTTGAAATTTTGACCCTAAAACAATACTTTCTCGACCCTATGGGTAAGAGAAAGTAAAAAACTATTCACTTCATTTTACCAAAATACTTTTTTTTAAGACTATCGAAGATCCTGTTTTCAAATACGCAAGCGAAGTGTGACGTCACTGACCTTCCGTGGATGCAAGAAAAAGATTCCCTATGTTAATCGTTCATTGCATTTTTTGTAAAAAAATATTAAAAATCGAGAAAAATTATTTCCCGATTTTAATACCTGTATTTGGGTATACATATGCTATCGTATCCATGTGTTAGATTGAGTTATTTTGCTGTCAAATTGACAAAATTTTAAGTTTCAAAACTGTGTCATCTTTGGCGTTTTTTGTATTTGGCGATTAAAAGCATAATACGAAAATATACATGACAGATGTTTATTTTCGTAATATGTATTGTACGAAATATTGTTCCATATAATTCATCGCTCTCTTAATATAAGTTGTTAAAATAACCATGATTTTTGAAAGGAATTAAATATGTTCGCCAAAATAATTTGGCGATATTTTTTTTTCCGCCAAGGATGACAGATATATTAAATCTATTCCGCTGCAACATATGAGTATCTTATATCAGACACTTTATTTAAACATTTGAAAACAAATTTGACTTCAAATTATGATAGAATATTTATCATTTTCCTTTTAATTAGTATATTAGCTGGATATTTATTGTGTAAATATCATCCTTTGAAATGAAATGTTTATGTTTTGAATCGAATATGGCAGTTTGCCATTTTTTTTCTAGAGTTTTGAAATTTAAAATTTAAATTTTATAAATTTTACAGCAAAAGCAACTTAATCTAACGCATGCAGACGATAACTAATACATATCTATACCGAAATATGGGGATTAAAATCGGGAAATAATTTGCCTCAATTTTTAATAATTTTTTACAAAAAATCCAATGGGCGATTAACATAGGAAATCTTTTTTTTGCATCCAACTGACGGCCAGTGACGTCATCACTTTGCTTGCGTATTTTCTAATTAACTATCCAATAATTACAGACACTCCATGCTAACCCAAATTCAACTCTACTCGATACTTCCAACCAGCTATCTCACCCGCAACATCGCCAAAATATCAGGAGTGGATCAAGACAGCACATTTGCTCCTTTGAAATAGACATGTAAATTTTTAATTGTTGCCTTTATTTTAATTTTTTTCAGCCATAAAATAAGATATGCTTTCACGTGGAAAGAAAAAAAAAATGTTCATGCATGTACTTACGGATAATACATAAGTATCGTAATTTCGTGCACTTTTGCGATTCATACACATCAAGGTTCATTAATTTTTTTTTTTTTTTTTTTTTTTTTTTTTTTTTTTTCTTTTTGGGGGGGGGGGGTGTCGGTGGAGTAATGTGTGTGATACTGATGGCTACGAAAACGAGTTACATGCGTTCTCAGATTCATGCACAGCGAGGCAGGGGTGTCCAGTGATGTTCTTTTTTTTTTTTTTTTGGTTTTCATGTGAGCGAAGCGAACATACGTGCGCGATACTGACTGCTGCGAAAACGAGTTACATGCGTTCTCAGATTCATGCACAGCGAGGCAGGGGTGTCCAGTGATGTTTTTTTTTGGTTTTTATGTGAGCGAAGCGAACATACGTGCGCGATACTGATGGCTGCGGAAACGAGTTACATGCGTTCTCAGATTCACGCACAGCGAGGCAGGGGTGTCCAGTGAAGTTTTTTTTTTTTTTTTTTTTGGTTTTCATGTGAGCGAAGCGAACATACGTGCGCGATACTGACTGCTGCGAAAACGAATTTCATGCGTTCTCAGATTCATGCACAGCGGGGTTGGGGTGTCCAGTGATTTATTTATTTATTTTTTATGTGCGCGAAGCGTACATACGTGCATGATGCAACACAAGTTTACGTGCTCTCCCATTACATCTTTCGTTTTCTATTTCATTAATTTTAGTGGAAGGATCTAAATTCTTAACGGTGGTTTCAGGTAGCAGGAGGCGTTCTTACAAAAGAAAATATCTAATCAGCATTTTAAAGCATTTGGATGCCAAAAGAAAATACTAATATTTTATTTTATTTTTCTTTCCACGTGAAAGCATATCTTATTTTATGGTTGAAAAAAATTAAAATAAAGGCAACAATTAAAAATTTAGATGTCTATTTCAAAGGAGCAAATGTGCTGTCTCGATCCACTCCTAAAATATCCGGTATCCAGCTAGGGACTTTCTCATTCTCAACCGAACATTTTATCTTGACTCGACATTATCACCTTAGACTACTCTACTTTGAATACTCATTTCAACTGGTGACCTTTACTTGCTCAACCAAACATTCTATCCCAACTATAAATTTACACTAATTTCAAAACTAAAATCAACTGGCGTCATTTACGTACTGAACTCGACGCCAATCATACCTTACAATGTAAACAAACAATGAAGCTTGATAAAAATATTTAAAGACTTTAATATGCTTTTACAAATATTTTAAGAGTTTTAAGGCTTTAATATGTTTTAGAAATACTTAAAGCGTTTTTTTTTTTTTTTTTTTCGTAGAAACAGTTAAAGAGTCGTTCATTCGGAATCCATTTGGAATTTGTATTTTCTGAATGGCAACATTTTTGGTTTGTTTTTATTTGGTATTCCGTTGCACGGAGTAAAAAGACAGGAGAAGAAGGTAACGCTGAAATTTTGTGATGTTGTTTTTTATGTTTACAGATGGCGCCAGCGTGCAATCCTTCCTTCTCTCCAGCTTCCGCAATGTTATTCAATGGGGAAATGTCTCGTTTTAATTATTTTTTTTTAAATAATATCAAGCTGAAAAAATTTCGATTGAAAGCAAATTTCATTAAATAGAGTATTCTAACCAACATGTTTTTTTTAAGAGCCATTTTATACTAATTTTACTTTGAAAGAAAGCTTTTAAAAAATGACGATTCTTATGAACCGAAGCTAGCTAAAACAGACAATTGGGAGGAAGGAGAATGGATGAAATTTTGGAAAGAAAAAAAATAAACTTACTTTAGGTGCAGAAAACACGAACTCGGACTTTATTTTTCTCCTAGGGCTTTTTTTTTGTTTTTCTTATCACTATCATAGCCTGTTTTACAACTAGGAACGAAGCATTTATTTGAAACATCTGAATTATGCAGTTTAAAGAACTTACAAAGAAATTAAATTGCTTAAAATAAAAAATTTTAAATGTACTCCAGCAAAATTCTATTGAAAACAACAGTATATCCGCGCCGAGGTAGGGAGGAATGACAAGTGGTGCCCTCAATATTTACCGAAAATTTAGATCACAGTTTCGTAGCTTTCTCCCATTGGACCTTCAACTCCTATTAATATTACTCCGTGTTCCGTTGCCACGGAGTAAGAAATAACTGGAGCGGAAACTAGCATAAAATGTGTGTTATCCAATTATTTGAGTAAAAGATGGCGCCACTTTCAGCTGATGTCCGATGATTCCCATTCCGTAATGCTTTCCAATGGGAAAAACGCTCATTTATTTTATTTTTTTAACGAAAAGAATGATTTTTGAGAAAATCAGCGAAAAATGAATTTGAATATATAGGGTTTTCTTAACAGCATAAAATTTTCACAAGCGGCATAGGACACTTGTTATTTTAAAAGAGCCAATTTTTATAGACTTTCGTTAAGATCATAACGAATTAAAGGGACACAAGGATATTTAAAAGGACTAGGGAGGAAAATGATATCTATATCATTATATAAAGCGCAAAAAATTGTATGTTTGTGGAGGGTAATCTCTGAAACTACTGAACCGATTTTAAAACTGACTTCACTGACCAAAAGATACAGTATGCCTGATTGTTATAGGCTATATTTAATTTTGATAAAATAAATTTTAGTTTAAAATCTGAGCATTTTAATTAAAATCCCCATAAAAGCCATAATAGAAATGGAAATAATGAAATATTAAAAAAATTGGCTGTTGCCAACATAAAAGAAACATTTAGTACATGTTCATTTTGTTTTTAAAATATCTTGACATGAAAAGAAAAGAATTATATTTGCACGTGAATTAAATTGAAATTCATATAAAGCTTTGTGAAATGTTAAACTTACACGTTAAATCTGATGACATTATAGATTTAAAAGTATTTATTTTTCTAATAATATAATTTGACATGATATGATATGATATAATGATCTAAGCATTAATGTTTAAACTGAGGTGTGTAAACGAAATTAGAATTAATATATATGTATATATATATATATATATTAGAAATTCTAGCTTCTAAACTTTTATTAAATTATTTATTTTAATTGATAATTGTTGCCAAAAAAATTTACGAGCTAATTTATTTTTCGACTTTTACTAAAATATATTTTCACGCGAATAATAATATAAAAAGTAAATAAATTTAAAAAAAATATCATCTGCATTTCATTATGCATTTTTTTAAAGAATAATTGAGAAGTTTAAATTTATTTGGCGACTATTTTTAGCAACTAACAGTTATGACAAGTAGCTCAATATACATAGCGCATACAGCCATTACTAAAATGCAAATAGCATTTAATTATTTGAGTTACATTATGTTGATTAGAAACCTATTTAGTCTATCTATGCTCTACAGTACTAATATATAAAGAGGAAAGGTTTATATGTATATGTAGAGAACGATCGCTAGAACTAAAAAGCTGATTTTTTTTTTTTTTTTTTCAAACTAATCAAAAGTTACACTGTCTCTAAGTGCTAGAGGCTATAATAAATTTTGGTAAAATGAATTTTTAACTCAAATTTTCAATATTTTAATTGAAAACAAAGCATAGATTTAATATCTGTCGTCCTTGGCGATTTTTGTATTTGACGATCGAAAGCGCAATATGAAAATCTGTATGTTTTCGTATTAAATACGACATCAATGTTTTTACTTCAATTATCCCACTACCGTAGGTAGTGGAAGCATTATATTCGGTCCAAAAATTCGATATAGAGTTTCACCTAATTTACACGTTTTAAGGCCTCCTAAGTCCAAAAAAGTTTTGGCAATGGGTCAGTGTGTGTGTATGTGTGTACGTATGTGTGGAATCTTCTGGCTGTCATATCTCCGAAACTAATAAAGATAGAACTACGAAACTTCACAATTGATTCAGGTCTGGAGTACAGATAAATTTTCCAAATTTTCGTAAACATTGAAAACCCGGAATTGGGTCATCGAAAACCGGAAATGGGACCGTAAGCCCGTATCACAAAAACAGCTCTAACGATTTTCTTCAAAGTTGCTCTATAAACAACCTCATTAGATGCCCTTTTGAATGATATAGTTGGTTAGTTCAAGAAAATTGATAGGCGTCCTCTATGAACAGCTCAATTTCAGATGAGGCAAGTGCGCTCCTTTAAAAACGCCTGTACGAATTTTTTCAAACTCGCCATGTTAACTTCCTATTAAATATCCTTTTGCATGTAATTTTTGTTTTTAGGTCAATAATTGAGTATACTAAGTTTTGGTAAAAGTTGGTATCTTAAAAACGGCTCTAACGTTTTCTTGAAAATTGTTTCATTAATCCAACTTAGATAACCTTTCACAAGTATTATGTGCTTATTACATGAATATTAACGGTCATCCTGATTAGGTAGTTCAGTTTTAGATTTCGGAAATTCGTGTTTAAAAAAATAACTATCTATTATTAGTGCTAGAGGCCTATTTCAGTCGGTACAGCGTTGTCGAATTTTTATACGTCACTCTTAATAGTGCAAAGGGCCTATTTCAGTCGGTTTATTGAATGGGGATTTATTGAATGAAGATTTTGTAGATAATTTGATTACTCATAACGAAGGTTACAAGTTTTTAAAAAATATAAAAAATTCTCCCAAGGTACAACTTTGACATGAGCCCCCCCCAAAGGCCCAACTTTGACATGAGTCCCCCCCAAGGCCCAACTTTGACATGAGTCCCCCCCAAGGCCCAACTTTGACATGAGTCCCCCCAGGCCCAACTTTGACATGAGTCCCCCCCAAGGCCCAACTTTGATATGAGTCCCCCCAAGGCACAACTTTGACATGAGTCCCCCCCCAGGCCCAACTTTGACATGAGTCCCCCCAAGGCCCAACTTTGACATGAGTCCCCCCCCAAGGTACAACTTTGACATAAGTCCCCCCCCAAGACACACCTTTGACATGAGTCCCCCCCAAGGCACACCTCCCCCTCATTGGGAAAAAGAGAAAAAACGTTGTGTTGCGGCTATAAGACAGTTTGGACTTCCAACGTTATTTGTTACAGTATCTGCAGCTGAAACACATTGGTTTGATTTAATGAAAACTTTATCATGGAATTTAGATCGTCACGAATTAACTAAAGAAGAATTTGTCGATATTAACAAGTTTAGCAGTAGGCCTCTGGCACTAAATTAAAATCTGTCAATATCAGATTTTCATGTTTTAAATAATGAAATAATGTCGTATCTGTATAATTTTTTTTTCTGTCCCTTATTTTTTAACTCGCTATATAAACTCTGTTGTATGTGTCTTTTATACGTGTATCAAGTTTCTTTTACTGGAAAATCTCAAAAAATGCATATAACCTCTCCAAAAATTGTATATAATACGTGTAATAGTGGGTAATGGAAGTCGTGTGGTTGTTTCACACCAGATTCTGTAATAGTATATATTGTACGAATATTGTTTCATATTATTGATTTCTCCCTTAATATACATTATTAAAATAACCATGAATTATGAAAAAAATTAAATATATTTGCGAGATGAACAAATAAATAATAATTAAAGCTATTATGACGTCAATTTTATTAAAAACATTTTCATGTCATAGTTTTATTTTTCAATGTTTTTTATTCATGAGTAAAGAAATGTTTCTTTTTATGAAATAAATAAACAACATTAAGTAAAAATTGCCAACATTTAACAACTAATTTAAAAATAATAATAATAATTGTAAAATTATATTTTGACTTTTCAGTTAATAATATTGCCTGATTATCAGCGTTGGTAATGATCGATAGATGGCGCTTTTCAGCTTTTGTTGTTAGTAAATATAATAGCCACGTGTATCTATTGTTGTTCTATATGTGTTACTACTTAATATTCATGCTATAATTTCTCCGCCATTACATCATGGAAAATTGATTGCTTTTGGAAAAATTATTTCAGTTTATTCAGAGTTCGATTGGAAGTAGATATTTAACTGAAGCTGAATAAATATTAGTTCCAAATCATCTGATTAATTCTTTACTTCCATTAGCCGAAGCAACTGAAATTTTAAATTTGTCATTTGGAAATAAATGAAAGCTTAATTCTGGATTTCTTGATTTTTTAGAGTTACACTGTGGCATACAACAGCAAGTGGTATCTCTTTTACCGAATTTATTCATTTTTATTCAATAAATATCTATGAAACTAAACACCGGCAAGCAATGGCATCTGTTCGAAAGCCGAAAGCTATCATGTCAATTGTAATTTCACCTTAGCCCACCAGAGGGCGAGCATTTCATTACAATCGCGGATAACATATAAACTGATATATCTTTCTTGATTTTTTACATGTCAATCCATCTTTAACTAAAATTTGTTCACCTGTGCGAAGCCGGACGGGTCAGCTAGTCTATAATAAAGAAAAATGTAGATTGAAAAGAAATCTATCGTATATAATAAATTTTCGTCGCACATATATATATATATATATATAATTTGAATAATTTAATTCTTTTACAACACTCAGCAAATGAAAGATAGATGAAAATACCATATATATATTTAATCATAAATTTCAATTTTAATTTATAAGCAATTTATAAATAAGTAGAAGAAAAAAATTATTCTATTTAATATTATTATTATTTTCGTATTGTTATTATACTTCTTAGTTATGGATGATTCTATACATTATTTAAATATCTTAATAGTATAAATGTATTTTATGATTATGATTTGTCATTATTACATTTAGCTGTACAAAGTGGTTTTTTTTTCTTTTTATAATATATGATTTAGTTTCTATAAAATTAATTTATAAATATAACTAATTATTTAAAAATAATATCTATGATTAATTTAGTTTATAAATATTAATATTTATAAAAGAATTTATTTTTCACCTTATAATATATCAATCTTCACACATTTCTGAGTGGCGTCATACTGCTTTTGAAGTTGGTAGATTGGAAGTGCTGGGTTCGATCTTAGGTTGTTTCGTCGAATAGCCGTTCGAAGTTTTCCGTGGTTTTCTCTGAAACTCAGGTAAATATGTGCTGGGATCCCTTAGAAAGTCCCTCTCTTTTCACTTCTTGGGTTATGTGTTTAGGACACATAACTGAGTCACAAAAGCCTCGTGTAGTTAATTGCCTTAATACCAACATATTATTTCGTCTAAACATATATCTTTAAAGAATTTTGTTTTTTACCTGCCCCACGATTGACCGAATGGCTATGTTCTCAAAGTTGTTTGACGGGAAGTGCTGGGTTTGATACCAAGTCGCGTTCACCAACCTATCGCAAGGTGTTTTCTGTGGTTTTCTCCGAAGCTCGCAGGAATAAAATGTAAATATACTTAAAAAAAAAAAAAAAAAAAAAAAACTACTATGGAGGGCAGGGTATTTACTCAGGTCTAAGACTCTAAAATTGCATTCCATCTTAAATTAAAAATATCCATTGCTTTTATGTAGACGTTTTTTTAATAGAATGCATTTCGTATTTCATTGGGATTAAATAATAATAATAATAATAATATAATAAAATAAAAAGTTGCTTATATAAATTATTTGAAACTGAATATCCCTTTGATTAATTTTCATTTTGACGACAGCTTACACAAAATTGGCTTTTTTAAAATAACAAGCCTCGCATACTTCTTGTAAAAAAATATATTGTATTGTTAAGTAAACCCAGTATAATCAAATTCATTTTTCTTAAATTTCTCAAAAATAATTTTTTTTTTTTTTTTTTTTTTTTTTGGTTAAAAAACATTTTTATATGGACATTTTTGCAAGTGAAAGCATTACGGAACGAAGACAATCCGCGTTTGTAATGATCGATAGATGGCGCTCTCTGAACACTGCAGTTGTTAGTAAATATAACAGCCACGTGTAATTATTATTCTTTCTCCGCCATTTCATCATGGAAAGTCGATTGAATAATATGAGGATATGCAGTGGTGTGATAATTTCACCTTAGCCCACCAGAGGGCGAGCATTTCATTACAATCGCGGATAGGGCACCTATCGTAAACAGAGTGTTTTTTCTTTAATATAGTGTTCTTTTCAAGCTGATAGACGGGAAATGCCGAGTTTAATTCCAAGTCGCACTTGCGGACCTAGCCGATCGGAGTTTTCCGTGATTTTCTCCGCAACTTGCATAGCTACTGGCTAGGATCCCATAAGGAGACACACTGAGGGCATTCTACTCAGGTCTAAAACCCAAGTGCTGCCAATTGGCCTTATAATCCCACCATCACACCACGAATGAGGTCTAAAATTTACTTTTTCAAACAGTTTACACATAGTAAAATTGCATTTGACAATCAAAAATATTTATTACTTTTACGTAGATTTTTTTTTTTTTTTATGGAATTAATTTCATATTTCATTGGGATAAAAGGAAAAAAAATTAATTAATATATATAATGACCCTCATCTGTCATGAACGAATCCGGTTAGTACCGCTTCAAAACAGAAACTTTTGGCAGCCATTTTTTTTTCCGTTTGTTTAATTCAACTTAGGAAACATACATATCATTTTCATACATGTTTTGTATCGCACATATTCTTATTTATTTCCTATAAAACCTTGAAAAACTATTCAATTGTAATGTTTAAATGTCTAAATAAAATATAACGGATCACTGGCTATTATAAACATGAACCTATAAATAGAATTATGTAACTTCATGATTATAAACAATGCAATACCAAATAAAAACAAACCAAAACTGTTGCCATTCAGAAAATGCAAATTCCAAATGGACAACTTTTTAATTCCGAATGAACGACTCTTTGACTGTTTCATTAAAAAAAACGCTTAAAATTTTTCTAAAACATATTAAAGCCTTAAAAATCTTAAAATATTTGTAAAAACGCATTAAAGCCTTTAAATATTTTTATCAAACTTCATTGTTTGTTTACTTGTAAGGTATGACTGGCGTCGAGTTTAGTACGTAAATGCCGCCAGTTGATTTTAGTTTTGAAATTAGTGTAAAATGATAGTTGGGATAGAATGTTTGGTTGGGCAAGTAAAAGTCACCAGTTGAAATGAGTATTGAAAGTAGAGTAGTCTTAGGTGATAATGTCGAGTCAAGGTAAAATGTTCGGTTGAGAATGAGAAAGTCCCTAGCTGGATCCTGGATATTTTGGCGATGTTGTGGGTGAGATAGCTGGTTGGAGGTATCGAGTAGAGGTGAATTTGGGTTAGAATGGAGTGTCTGTAGTTATTGGATAGTTAGTTAAAAATTTGAAAACAGGATCTACGATAGTCTTAAAAAAGAGTATTTTCGTAAAATGAAGTGAATCGTTTTTTCTTATTATGAGGACTTTAAATACGCAAGCGAAGTGATGACGTCACTTGCCGTTCGTGGATACAAGAAAAATATTTCCTTTGTTAAACGCCCAATGGATTTTTCGTAAAAAATTATTAAAAATCGAGGGAAATTATTTCCCAATTTTAATCCCCATATTTAGGTATAGATATGTATTAGTTATCATGTGCATGCGTTAGATTAAGTTGTTTTTGTTCTAAAATTGATAAAATTTGAATTTTAAATTTCAAAACTCTAGATAAAAAAGAAACTTCCATATTCCATTGAAAACATAATCATTTCATTTCATTTTAAAGGATGATATTTACACAAAAAATATCCAACTAATATCCGCGTTTGTAATGATCAATAGATGGCGATTTCACAACTGCAGTTGTTAGTAAACATAATTAGCCACGTGTATTTATCATTGTTCTTTCTTGTTGTTCTATCATTGTTTCAGCGTGAAAGCTACCAGTGGTATGATAATTTCACCTTAGTCCACCAGAGGGCGAGCATTTCATTACAATCGCGGATACTAATTAAAAGGAAAATGATAAATATTCTGTCATAATTTGAAGTGAAATTTGTTTTCAAATGTCTAAATAAAGTATTTGATATAAGATACTAATATGTTGCAGCGGAATAGATTTGATATCGGTCATCCTTGGCAGAAAAAAAAAAATATATATATATATATCGCCAAATTATCTGGCGAATATAATTTAATTCGTTTCAAAAATCATGGTTATTTTAAAAATTTATATTAAGAGAGTAATGAATAATATGAAACAATATTTTGCACAATACATATTACGAAAATGTACATCTGGCATGTATATTTTCGTAGTACGTTTTTGATCGCCAAATAAAAAAACGCCAAAGACAACAGAGTTTTGAAATTTAAAATTAAAATTTTGTCAATTTGACAGCAAAATAACTCAATCTAACACATGCACATGATAACTAATACGTATATATACCCAAATATGGGGATTAAAATCGGGAAATAATTTTTCTCGATTTTTAATAATTTTTTACAAAAAATCCAATGGGCGGATAACATAGGAAATCATTTTCTTGCATCCACGGACGGTCAGTGGCGTCACACTTCGCTTGCGTATAGAGCACTTAATGGAACACTGGGATGTGTTGTTGCTGTTGTGTTGTCGGGCCTATATTTTTTGTCAATCAGCAGTTTTTTTATTGTCATTCATATTTATTGATCGGGTAGAATTTTTTTAATTTCAGAACGAAAATTGTAAAATATCGAAACACATTTGATTTATAAACAAAAATTTAAAATACATTTAAATGATCACGTGGTAACCATCATGATCTAAACATTGTTTTCAAGATTTATCGTTCACATTCCGTCATTTTTGACGGGGTTATATACTAGTTATATAATATAATAAAAATTATAACAAAATACTTTTTAAGAATTATTTATAAATTATTTGAAATTAAATGTCTCTTTTAATTAATTTTCCTTTTGATGACAGCTTATACAAAACTGGCTTTTTTAAAATAACAAGTATCACATACTTCTTGTAAAAAATATATGTTGTTAAGAAAACTCTGTGTAATCGAATTCATTTTTCGTTGACTTTCTCAGAAATCATTATTTTTGTTAAAGAAAGTTATTAAATGAGCAGTTTTGCAACTGAAAAGCATTACGGAGCGAAGATAATCGGACATCTACCGACGAGTAGCGCCTCTATATTACCTAAAAGTATATTGCAGTTTTTCAAGGTTTCGGCCATTGGAGTTTCCCCTCCAGTTATTTCTTACTCCGTGTCCGTTGCTTACAATCATGAAGTTACATAATTCTATTTATAGATTCATGTTTATAATAGCCAGTGATCCATTATATTTAGTTTAGATCTTTAAACATTACAATTGAATAGTTTTTCAAGGTTTTAGTGAAAATAAATAAGAATACGTGCGATACAAAACATATTATATGTATGTTTCCGTAAGTTGAACCAGCTCAGTGAGTTGAACAAACGGAAAAATAAAATGGCTGCCAAAAGTTTCTGTTTTGAAGCGGTACTAACCGGATTCGTTCATGACAGATGAGGATCATTATATATATTAATATAACCCCGTCAAAAATGACGGAATGTGAACAATAAATCTTGAAAACAATGTTTAGAACATGAAGATTACCACGTGATCATTTAAATGTAGTTTCAATTTTTGTTTATAAATCAAATGTGTTTCGATATTTTATAATTTTCGTTCTGAAATTAAACAAATTCTACCCGATCAATAAATATGAATGACAATAAAAAAACTGCTCGCTTACAAAAAATATAGGCCCGACAACCACAACAGCAACAACACATCCCAGTGTTCCGTTAAGTGCTCTATTTAAAGTCCTCATAATAAGAATAATCTGGTGTGTCACTCACACGACTTTCTCTTACCCTGAAATTTAATACTATAAGTACAGGTTGGAGATTAAAAGTAAGATAACGAGTACTGTTATGTAAACCTATGTTGAACAATTCAAATTAGGCTTCGGAAGAGTTTTATATGATAATTAGTTCTGGCCCTCCTCAACCCCTCGTTTCATTAATGCACCTACTTTTATACAGAATTTAATTCGGTTATTAAAAAATAATTCTGTTTTTAAAAAATTATTTATTAAAATTATTATTTAAAAAACTTATCTTGTATGATAAATACAGACGATTTCCATATTAGAGAAGTAGTATAACACTAAATATCAATAATAATAATAATAATAATAATAATAATAATAATAATAAAATAAATAAATGAATTTATTCTCAATATTAAAGTAAAAAAGAAAAAAAATTCTTTTTTTTTTTTTTTTTTTTTTAATAGAAAAGAATCAATAACTTTATTTTAAATTATCGCAGATCGATGGTTTAACCATTCGTTTTAAACGTATTGTCGAGCTCTTTTGAAAGATACCCATCATGAAAATTTACTCCCCTCGAGGGGGGGGGGCGGCGAGGCTCCTACATATACAAAAAAAAAAAAAAAAAAAAAAAAAATCCCTGTTGATTATCTCGATTACAAAAAATATATATTCGTTTTATTTGGTCTAGCGCAGTCTATAGATGTTAAATTCTACTTACCTGCAATTTCCCCCATAGACGTAATGTATTTAAATACTTTTGAATGTCCCTGTACACGAACCATTTGCTTCATCTCAACGGAATCTTACTGCAGCATCCCTATATGATACACATTTAGAATACCGAGTTTGGAATTTCTGCTACTATTTGTTCTTGAGATATGCTGATAACAGACACACAGACATCCAGACACACAGACAGAGAGACACACACACACAGAGACCATTCGCTAAAAACATGATTTTCGTATTCAGGGGACCTCAGAACATGTAAGTATAACAAAAACCCACGTTTGAAATTTTGACCCTAAAACAATACTTTCTCGACCCTATGGGAAATATCCTAATTCCCATATCATGCAAAGTGCCACGAAATAGCCACTTACCAAGATAAAGAATTAGTTAGTTGTATAAATAAAAGAGATGGGTTTGTGATAAAGCTTTTCTTTATGTGCATGGGAAAATGGACGCTTTTAAAACATAAAGCAATAAAACTATCATTCTATTCATAAATCCTGTGTAGTACAATAAAAGAGAGAAACTTGGACCACCCCACGGAGAGAACAGTGATGATGCTGCAGGGGATGTTAGGCTGTAAAAACCATCGTCCGGTCCTCGGAGGTGCGAACGCAAAATTCAAAGAAGTGTGTGAGAGAGAGGGAAATTTCTAATGAGATGCTTAGCTATTGGTGAAGCAAGCTACCAATAAAAATATAAATAATAATAATAATAATAATAATAATAAAAAGAGAGGTTCAGCCCCTCTCAATGAGTCTAAAATAATATAGATTGATCAGAAGAAAAAAAGAAGGTATGGATATAAAATCTCTCGAAGATTTTGATGAGTGAAAAATATTATTAGAAAAATTCCCCGGGTGCTCTATCGCTAAGCAGTCTTGAAGAATGTTAAAAAAGAAGAAAAAGATGGATCTCTATTTAGTCGAAATTGATAATCTTTGCCTTTGATGAATATGTTCCTGGAAATATAATTTTAACAGTCTTCATATATCCGAAGAGGCTATTGTTTTTGGAGGATCCCTCATACCTTATGCAATATGAACGGTGATTGAAAAAAGGAAATGTGCTTTATCTATGAAAATTGTTCATATGTGGGGACTCAACGATTTTTCGTTTGCGTGTGATATAATTAGATTCTTCAAATAAAATAAATATTGTAAGTGCACTCAAAGAACTTCGTGTGTCTAAAAAAAAATATAAGTTTATAATAATCTTCATATGTGTAGATTGCCTTGAATAACGTATGCGGTCGCAAAAATCTTCGTCTGTAATAATTATATTTCCTGACAGTTGTTCATGAGTGTGGACTTCATAATTTCCATAAGTGAACTCTTATATGTGTGGACAGTGCTAATATATACTATGGATTATACGGTTATCTAAGAACAATATCTTCCGAAAGTGCCTCATCTGTTGAAGGGTAAGTGGCTATTATTCAATTTTTATTTTGTGGCAAACATCCCCTTTAAAGTGATAGATGGTAAATTGAGTAATAACATATATATCCCAGCGTTTTTTAAAATTGATAAAATAAATGATATATTTGATAAGTAATACTGCATTTTGTGTCTATGATTGTTTTTCAATTTAGATAAATATGTATAGATTGAATTAATGTTTTTCTAGGTTGAAGGATAAGATTTGAAAGGTTTAAAAGATATATAATAATAAAATAGGTATATGAAGGAATAAAGATAAAAGAATAATAATGATAAATTGATAGTTAATAAAATTGATATTATTGGAATTTATTTGAAAATAAATTTGGGTTATTGCAGATAATTTAGTATTTGAACAACGCAATTTTTTTTGATGGGATTATGTGTTCGGATTATAAATAAAAAAATCATAAAAGTTTTAATTAATCACCACATGGCCCCATCAGTGTATTTTTGGTGCCGTAATTCCAGGGGTTAAAAATTTTTTTTTCTCGTATAATATCAGCTAGTATATTGGCTGCCTTTAATTCCAGGAGTTAAATGAATTTTTGTATGTGTATTAAATATTTTCATGGTTTTAGTATTATATATATATATATATTATGTTATGTATGATTTAAAAGCTTTTGATAAGAGTTAGGGGTTTTTTATGTCAAAATATTGCATGTTAATTGATACATAAGTCACGGAAGAGTTTGAAGAAAATCTTTGGGGTAAAATTCGATGAGTATTTAAGTAATAATTTATGTCAAAAAGAACACAGCTTCCCAGAGAAGTTAAAAAGCAGATTAATTATTGTGAAAAGGAATTGAGTCACAAAATTAAAGAAAAAAGAAATATGGGGGACAAACCCACATTAAGCATGGATACGCTAATAAATTTAGTGCCTAATTTTGATGATAAAAATCAAATTGACATAAATTCATTAATTAAACAAATTGATGATATAACAACTAGTTTAGAGTTGCCAGAACCAATAAAAATTATTCTACTTAAAAATAAAATCCAAGGTAAGAATAGGGAGTTACTTAACAATTCTACAGAAATTGTAGAAGAAACTAATTATGAAAATTTGAAAACTAAGTTAAAAGACATTTTTAGCACTCCAAAGTCTTTTGAAACGACACAAAAAAAATTTATGGAATTAAAACAGCTTCCGAATCAAAACATAGATGAATTTCAAAAACAATTTGATATAATATCAGCAAAATATTTGAAACAATCAGGGCATAATGCGAAAGAAGGCGCATTGGATTTATTAAAAACAATAAAATTATCGCGCTTTCTCGATTCAATCCGTAGTGACATCGCATTTGAAGTAAGAAAAAATGCTCCAGCAACATATGAAGAGGCCACGAAAATAGCTAAACAAATAGAGTTGGCTTTCGAAAGCAAACAATCAGATGCTAATAATGCGGAACAAGTGAATACATTATGTTCAACACTATTAGAATTATCAAAAAATCAAAATGATCAGATTAACAGGTTACAAGAGGAAATTAATTCCCTAAAAATAAAAAATACTAATGAGGAAAGTAAGACACAATTAGCAGAAAGTCGATGGTGTGACATTTGTAAAAACACCAGTCATAACACTGATATATGCTGGTTTAATTCGAGAGTACAAAAAACACGAACAAAACCAAAAAATAACTGGCAACATGGAGAAAGTCATGAAACACAATATCAGTCTCTTCCAGTAGGAGGTAATATACAACCTATGACAACAAATTATATACCACCTATATACTATAACCCGAATTCACAAGATAATACTGGAGATTTTCTACAAAATATTGACCCGTACAGATCAATAAATTATCACGATGAGAGAGGTTTTAATAGAGAAAATTATCAGGGACGAAATTCATTTCCACCAGGTAATAAATTTGAAAAACAGACTGGGTACCAACAAGGGAGAAGTTATAGGCAAAATACCAGTAATTATAATAGAGAAGGTCGTAGAAACTCCCCTAAGCAAAATTTCGATCAACAGAAAAAATATTATAAAAATTCCAAATGGAACAATAATCAGGTAAACTAAGAAGGGAATTTTCGCAATTGTATAATATTAACAAAAAGCACTGTAATGCCCACAGAAAATTCCCTAAGAATGGGCAGTATAAATTTGATAATTATAAATTTGCCTCAAAAAAATATCAAATGAGAAAAAATAATTTCCAAACAGATAAAAAGAAAAGAAAAAAAATTGAATATAGAATAGATGAGAGACAAAAAAATGATACATGTATCAAAAGAGAGCAGATCAGTAGTGCACATGGAGACAATATAAATAGTTTGCCCTTAATCAAATTCAGTATAGCAAAGGTTCCAGTTATAGGGCTCGTCGACAGTGGGGCCAGTATATCATTAATTAGTGATGAATTATACGAGCAATTAAAAAATGATACTATAAAGATACACTATTTATCAAGACAGGTTACAATCCATACTTTAGATAACTCCACAATCCTTTTTAAATGTTGCATTAAGATTAATTTCAGAATAGAAGGAATTTATGTTTCAGGTACATTTTGTGTGACGACCCAAAAGTTTAACAGACAATACCATCTTATATTAGGTTATGACTTTCTAAAGTCAAATAGAATTTTATTAGACTGTCCAAAAAAGCAATTAAAATTAAAAGACAGAGAAATCCCATTCTTAGACGATACACAAACAGATAATTCAATCCCACAGAATCAAGAAATAAATCAGTTGGAAATAAAAAACAATAGAACGACTGAATTAAAGGAAAGTGATAATAAAGCAGTTTTTGCGAAATTGGTAAAAAAAGTATTTTTAGGGCCTAAGGAAGCAAAGATAATTAAGTTGAGATGCGCATCGCAAATTGAACCCGATACGACAATTCTGTTAGAACAATACAAAGAAACAGATAATATTAGAATGGATTTATCAATTCATACGGTTGATAAAGATAATAATATATCGGTAATTGTTACTAACAAATCGGACAAGAAATGCACTATTAATAAACACACTAAAATTGCAAAAATTGATACAGATTTCATAATAGAGGAAGATATTTCTGAGAATAATGATTGGAATACTGAACAAATTAATGCATTGTCGTTACAAGAAATCAAACAATTAAGAATAAATCAATTAAAAAAAGAAGATTTCCAATTAGATCATTTAAGTGAACCAATGAAATCACAAGTACAAAAAATTTTGCTAGAGAATGCAGAAGCATTCTCAAAAAGTTATGCTACTCTGGGTCAAACCTCTTTAGTAACGCCGGAATTTAAATTTTTACATCATTATCCCATACAATCTCGTCCATATAAAATATCAGAACACTACCGAGAAGCTGCGAAAAAGGAGATAGACGAATTATTAGAGGCAGGTATTATTCAAAAATCCACCTCTAATTACGCATTTCCTGTAATTTTTGTGAAAAAAAAGCCTATACCAAATACAAATAATGGCCAAATTAGGATGAGAGCGGCCATTGATTTTCGTTTAATTAATGAGATAATTGAAAATAAACCTTATCCTTTGCCGCAATTGAGAAATATTTTACATTCCATTAGCGGAAAACAGTATTATACGACTTTAGATTTCCACAGCGCATTTTTTCAGTTTAATTTACGGCCTGAAGACAGGCAGAAATTTGCATTTATTACGGAGTTTGGACTTTTCGAATCCAACCGCTTATGTTTTGGGAATAAATTAAGTTCTATATACTTTTCGGAATTAATGGACACAGTACTGGGAAAATTTGATAAAAGTATAAAGTTCAGTACTATATCGACGATATTATTTTGGCGGCAAATTCACAGGAGGAAATGCTAGAAATATTAGAACAGGTATTACAAACTTTAAAAGAAAATAATTTAACGATTGACCCAAGAAAGGCACAAATTATGAAAGAAAAAATAGAATTTTTGGGTTATAAAATTGATAAAAATGGATATTCGCCATCCGAGGATAATATAACTAAAGCGAAAAATCTTAAACGACCCAAGAACAAGAAAGGCGTACAATCCCTAATCGGTTTTACAAATTTTTTTAAAAAAATAATTCACAACTATTCCGAAATCATATACCCACTCACGGAATTAACGAGGAATGATAAGAAATTTAGATGGACGGAGATAGAAGAAAATGCATTTAGGAAAATACAAGAGGCGATCATACATAATCCAACGTTAAAACCTCCAGATTTTAAAAAAGAATTTTATCTTATAAGTGATGCCTCAAAAATTGCACTCTGCGGCATTTTAGCACAAAAGAATGATCAAGGTGAATTAATTCCAATTGAATATTTTGCCAGAAAATTAAAACAGACTGAATGTAAATACCCAGCGATGAAATTAGAATTGCTTAGTATTCACGATTCTTTGATGTTCTTCAAACATTTAATATTAGGGAAAAAAATAAATATTTGGACAGATAGTAAAGCACTAACGTATAATATAAGTCTGGAACACCAATCAGATTTAATTAATCGTTGGATTTTTAATATCCAAAATTTTGATTATTCGATTAGGTTTATAAAAGGAAAAAATAATCCTGCGGATTTCATGAGTCGACATATAAATACTTTAACCCACCAACAGGCCAGGGAAATAGATATTTTTACGGTGGAAAAAGGTCTAACAAGAGAAAATATAAAAAAAGAGCAGCATAAGGACACACAGACTAGTAAAATAAGACAAGCGCTAATTAATGATACGAGTACAAAATTAAAAAAGAAATATCATTTAATTGATAATGAAATATTGGTATTAAAGGATAAAGAAAACCAGTATGATAATCCAATTTATAAAGCACCATATAGATTAAGGCAAAGAATTATGGAAGTGGGACATAAGCCCCATTTTGGTTTCGCAAAAACGTATCATACCATAAAAACCAGATTTTATTGGATTGGCATGTATAATACAATTAAATATTATGTAGCTAAATGCATAAATTGTAATACATTTAAAAGCAGACCGACTTGTGACCCTAAATTAACCAAAATTGAAAGAAATGACCCACCAGGTTCTTATTTACAATGCGACATTGTAGGACCTCTACCATTATCATATAAAAAGAATAGATTCGTCCTCACGGTAATTGATAGTTTTTCACGCTTTTTAGAAACTTTTGCTTTGCCAAATACGAATACAGAATCGATTATATCGTGCTTTAATAACTATTTTGGAAGATTTGGCTTATGCCAAACTTTACAAATGGACAATGGACCATATTTCAAAAGTAAATTATTTAAAGAATATTTAACATCATTAAATATCGAAATTAGACACAGTAGCCCATATTTACCGAGGAGCAATGCTTTAATAGAACGTGTACACAGAACTATGAAAAATTCAATTGCATCGATATGTAATAAGTCTTTTGACTGGGATGTACAACTAAATTTTTTTAAACTCGCGTATAATACACAGCAACATCGATCGACAGAGTACACCCCCGCACTACTATTTTTGGGAAGGGAAATACGTAACCCCTTTAACAATTTTGAACAACCACGAATGACAAATATAAGTCAGTATGTAAAAGAATTGAATTATAATATTAATGAAGTTCGAAAAATTGCTCAAGAAAACGCAAGACAAACACTCAACGAATATGATAAAATAAATCTTACAAAGAAAGATGTTGATCTAGATTTAAATGATGAAGTGTATTTAAAATTAATGGGTAAAACAGGAGCATTACAACCTAAATTTGCGGGACCATTTTTGATCTCAAGAAAGCTGCGAAATAATAATATGCTTTTGACGCCTAAAGACAACCCAATGGGTAAAAAAATAAAACGGCATATTACAAAGCTGTTTAAAATTCCAAGCGATAATTTATTGAGGGATAATGAAGATAATAAGCAATAATTACAAGAGTGTAAAATGAAAATAAGTTTATTTACGCAGAAAATAATAATAGAAAATCAAAATTAATTGAAAAGGCGATTTACACCCAAAAAAAAAAAAAAAAATAGGAAAGAAAATGAGAATTGTAAATATTGTACTGTAGGTTAAAATGTTTGTAAATGTATCCAAGAAAGTATATTTTTTGAGAATTATACATATATTATGCATATCAAAATAATCAAAATAATGTAAATAGATACGTGTAAAGATGTGGGTTCGTGAATCTATACAGATAAAAACACGCGTATACAGATTGTACGTAAAAATGAGATTAGGTAGAGAAAATTGATGGAGAAATACTCAGTAAGTATACAATACGTTAGAAGGAGAGATTCAATCACGTAAAACACTCTTTCACCCCTCTCTCAATCCCCAGGGCTCACGACACCGGAAGATACAAGAGAAAATTTTAGAGCGAAGAGGAGATGCTCAAACGAGTTGTTGATCGCGATGGGGAAGTGAAAAGAATCGCTAGGAAGTGTAGAATCTTTCAATCGTAGCGATAGATGTATAAAAGAAACAGTTACTAGTCTATATTAGGTTAAAAGAGGCACCACAGTTAGATAGAACAAACGATAAAAAAAAAAAAAAAAAAAAAAAGAGGATTAAATAGCAACACCCCCCCCCCCTCCACACACACACACAAAGTAACTCCAAGAAAATGAGTATTTTGCTTTAAACAACTTCCTCAACGATTAAAACGTAGGATTGATGTACATAGTGTAATTAAAATTAAGATGAAACAGGTTTCTACATGACATGATCATATTAAAATATCAATATGCACGTTGCTATAGATATACAAAGAATAGATAAAGAAATGGAAGTTTAAGAGATGGCTATAATGGTGTAAATATGAATTAGTACATATCACAGATGTAGAATAGATATGGTCATATATATAGAGATTATTTTCTTTCAAAAAATGAGGGTTTGTTCACCCATTGGAATATAGATATTGATAGATATGGAGACAAAAAAAAAAAAAAAAATGCGCAATGTGCCTTGGATAGGAAAATAACTGATAAACTCAGATTAAAAAAATAAATAAAACAGCGTGAGAGACAAAGGTTACGCCTCAGGCAGAAAGACGTTAACGAGAATACAGGGTAAACTTCAATGCAGTCTAATCTATAATGAATGAAGAAGTAATAAAAATTATATATATCAAATAAAAGGTATAAAGAGAATACGGAATGTCTACTGCAGTTATTTAAGGACGAGTCATCAAAAACCAGAATTATTAGGTAATCTACAATCTTAATAAATAATCCAATAGATAATTACACATAAAAAAAAAAAAAAAAAACCTCTAATATGATATTTTTTTTTATTGTTCTAAAGGCTGAGCCTTGTTCAATTAGTGCCAAGGAAGCTCTAATGCCAATGTTGCGGGCAATGGTGGCAGATACGCTAACCCTGGAAGGCCTCGCTAATTGAATCGGGAATTAGCCACAAAGGATGAATGAAGGGAATACATAAAGTAATATTAATAAAATCACAGTAGAAATAAACAGGATAATTAAGAAGGGATTAACCTAGATACAAAGAAACATTAATATATATAGATATAAATATATATGTATTTGTTTATTTCATCAAAAAAAAAAAAAAATGCATCTCTTAGCGACGTTTTGGTTATACAAGAAAATGCTGAACGATACAAATGGTCCGGACTAACAGACTCTTTCGTCTGTAGCATAAGCATACAGTAGGAGTTACATTTAGGGTAGGAGCAATAATAAGAATTAAAATAGATAGAAATATAGAGCGCAATACTAATTTAAAAAGACAATTTAAGTTTAATACCCTCTTTGTCTAAAATTCTAGTTATGATCATATCATATCATATCATATCATGCCATATCATATCATATCATATCATATCCATTTCTTTTTCTCTTTTCTTCGATTTTTAAACATGGTAATAATGAGAAATGAATTTAGAATAAGAAAGAATAATTGTTTGCCACAAACCGAGTTGAATATTGCCACTTCTATTTCAAGTACATTAAATTATGTCCATATATGTACACAAAATATTATTATTATTTTATGTTTATTTTATTAGAGATTATGTAGATATAAAACAGTTATTATGATTTATGTTTTTTAGCCAAGCAATTTTGTATGTAAGTATATCTATCCAAACAAAGTATATTATTATAGTATACTAGAATTTGTTCGTTTAATGTTTTGTTATGCTATCAAGATGTATCTTCTATGATATTACTTTTTTTTATACTTATGTGACGGGGGATAATAATATGGGAAATATCCTAATTCCCATATCATGCAAAGTGCCACGAAATAGCCACTTACCAAGATAAAGAATTAGTTAGTTGTATAAATAAAAGAGATGGGTTTGTGATAAAGCTTTTCTTTATGTGCATGGGAAAATGGACGCTTTTAAAACATAAAGCAATAAAACTATCATTCTATTCATAAATCCTGTGTACTACAATAAAAGAGAGAAACTTGGACCACCCCACGGAGAGAACAGTGATGATGCTGCAGGGGATGTTAGGCTGTAAAAACCATCGTCCGGTCCTCGGAGGTGCGAACGCAAAATTCAAAGAAGTGTGTGAGAGAGAGGGAAATTTCTAATGAGATGCTTAGCTATTGGTGAAGCAAGCTACCAATAAAAATATAAAAAATAATAATAATAATAATAATAAAAAAGAGAGGTTCAGCCCCTCTCAATGAGTCTAAAATAATATAGATTGGTCAGAAGAAAAAAAGAAGGTATGGATATAAGATCTCTCGAAGATTTTGATGAGTGAAAAATATTATTAGAAAAATTCCCCGGGTGCTCTATCGCTAAGCAGTCTTGAAGAATGTTAAAAATGAAGAAAAAGATGGATCTCTATTTAGTCGAAATTGATAATTTTTGCCTTTGATGAATATGTTCCTGGAAATATAATTTTAACAGTCTTCATATATCCGAAGAGGCTATTGTTTTTGGAGGATCCCTCATACCTCGAAATGGAGCAAAGAAGTAGTTTATTTTATGAAATATGCAATAAGATCTGTGATGCGAAACGAAGTGTTCTTTATCTAAAGAAGAAAAAGATGAATCTCCATTTAGTCGAAATTGGTAATTTTTGCTTTTGATGAATATGCTCCTGGAAATATAATAGTAACAGTCCTCTTATATTCGAAGAGTCTATTGTTTAGGAAGATCCCTCATACCTTATGCAATATGAACGGTGATTGAAAAAAGGAAATGTGCTTTATCTATGAAAATTGTTCATATGTGGGGACTCAACGATTTTTCGTTTGCGTGTGATATAATTAGATTCTTCAAATAAAATAAATATTGTAAGTGCACTCAAAGAACTTCGTGTGTCTAAAAAAAAATATAAGTTTATAATAATCTTCATATGTGTAGATTGCCTTGAATAACGTATGCGGTCGCAAAAATCTTCGTCTGTAATAATTATATTTCCTGACAGTTGTTCATGAGTGTGGACTTCATAATTTCCATAAGTGAACTCTTATATGTGTGGACAGTGCTAATATATACTATGGATTATACGGTTATCTAAGAACAATATCTTCCGAAAGTGCCGCATCTGTTGAAGGGTAAGTGGCTATTATTCAATTTTTATTTTGTGGCAAACATCCCCTTTAAAGTGATAGATGGTAAATTGAGTAGTAACATATATATCCCAGCGTTTTTTTAAATTGATAAAATAAATGATATATTTGATAAGTAATACTGTATTTTGTGTCTATGATTGTTTTTCAATTTAGATAAATATGTATAGATTGAATTAATGTTTTTCTAGGTTGAAGGATAAGATTTGAAAGGTTTAAAAGATATATAATAATAAAATAGATATATGAAGGAATAAAGATAAAAGAATAATAATGATAAATTGATAGTTAATAAAATTGATATTATTGGAATTTATTTGAAAATAAATTTGGGTTATTGCAGATAATTTAGTATTTGAACAACGCAATTTTTTTTGATGGGATTATGTGGTCGGATTATAAATAAAAAAATCATAAAAGTTTTAATTAATCACCACAGACCCTATGGGTAAGAGAAAGTAAAAAACTATTCACTTCATTTTACCAAAATACTTTTTTTTAAGACTATCGAAGATCCTATTTTCAAATACGCAAGCGAAGTGTGACGTCACTGACCTTCCGTGGATGCAAGAAAAAGATTCCCTATGTTAATCGTCCATTGCCTTTTTTTGTAAAAAATTATCAAAAATCGAGAAAAATTATTTCCCGATTTTAATACCTGTATTTGGGTATACATATGCTATGGTATCCATGTGTTAGATTGAGTTATTTTGCTGTCAAATTGACAAAATTTTAAGTTTCAAAACTGTGTCATCTTTGGCGTTTTTTGTATTTGGCGATTAAAAACATAATACGAAAATATACATGACAGATGTTTATTTTTGTAATATGTATTGTACGAAATATTGTTCCATATAATTCATCGCTCTCTTAATATAAGTTGTTAAAATAACCATGATTTTTGAAAGGAATTAAATATGTTCGCCAAAATAATTTGGCGATATTTTTTTTTCCGCCAAGGATGACAGATATATTAAATCTATTCCGCTGCAACATATGAGTATCTTATATCAGACACTTTATTTAAACATTTGAAAACAAATTTGACTTCAAATTATGATAGAATATTTATCATTTTCCTTTTAATTAGTATATTAGCTGGATATTTATTGTGTAAATATCATCCTTTGAAATGAAATGTTTATGTTTTGAATCGAATATGGAAGTTTGCCATTTTTTCTCTAGAGTTTTGAAATTTAAAATTTAAATTTTATAAATTTTACAGCAAAAGCAACTTAATCTAACGCATGCAGACGATAACTAATACATATCTATACCGAAATATGGGGATTAAAATCGGGAAATAATTTGCCTCAATTTTTAATAATTTTTTACAAAAAGTCCAATGGGCGATTAACATAGGAAATCTTTTTTTTGCATCCAACTGACGGCCAGTGACGTCATCACTTTGCTTGCGTATTTTCTAATTAACTATCCAATAATTACAGACACTCCATGCTAACCCAAATTCAACTCTACTCGATACTTCCAACCAGCTATCTCACCCGCAACATCGCCAAAATATCCGGGATCCAGCTAGGGACTTTCTCATTCTCAACCGAACATTTTATCTTGACTCGACATTATCACCTTAGACTACTCTACTTTGAATACTCATTTCAACTGGTGACCTTTACTTGCTCAACCAAACATTCTATCCCAACTATAAATTTACACTAATTTCAAAACTAAAATCAAATGGCGTCATTTACGTACTGAACTCGACGCCAATCATACCTTATAATGTAAACAAACAATGAAGCTTGATAAAAATATTTAAAAACTTTAATATGCTTTTACAAATATTTTAAGAGTTTTAAGGCTTTAATATGTTTTAGAAATACTTTAAGCGTTTTTTTTTTTTTTTTTTTTTTTTTTTTTTTTTTTCGTAGAAATAGTTAAAGAGTCGTTCATTCGGAATCCATTTGGAATTTGTATTTTCTGAATGGCAACATTTTTGGTTTGTTTTTATTTGGTATTCCGTTGCTTACAATCATGAAGTTACATAATTCTATTTATAGATTCATGTTTATAATAGCCAGTGATCCATTATATTTAGTTTAGATCTTTAAACATTACAATTGAATAGTTTTTCAAGGTTTTAGTGAAAATAAATAAGAATACGTGCGATACAAAACATATTATATGTATGTTTCCGTAAGTTGAACCAGCTCAGTGAGTTGAACAAACGGAAAAAAAATGGCTGCCAAAAGTTTCTGTTTTGAAGCGGTACTAACCGGATTCGTTTATGACAGATGAGGATCATTATATATATTAATAATCATGAAAAACGACAGTTTTTCGAGTGACTCAAGCGGAGGGACAAACTGGACGCTGCGAACTCATATATACGGCTAGTTTGACATCAAAGAGATTTGTAAAAGCCGACACTTAACAGCCAAAAGGGGGAAAAGGGTGGTGTAATGGACTGAAATCATGAAAAATATCACTAAAACGGCACTAACGATTTTTTTCTAATTAATATATATTGTTAATGGGATGTTTCTGAATCCAGTAACATTTTCGTTTTTTTAGGAAAAATTCTTATTTTTTATATAATTTATTTTAAAAGTGGAACTATTTTACTCCGCCAATTGCATGCTTTCCTTTGGCGAAAACGCGGTGATGCGGTTTTTACTTGCAAGGCTTGAGTTGGTCCCGTTGGTTGGTTGACCAACGTGAATGCAGTCAATGAATTATTTAAATTTTCATCTTTTTAAAGCAAAAATACTTTGTTACATTTTTTAAATATTTATTGAATATATACTAAGTCAAATTTCTTTAAATATATTTTCTCTTCTGTTATGAAAAAAATTGGTAAAAAAATATTTTAGATTTCAAAATTTCATATTTAGTCAAAAAAATATTTAGATAATATTTTAAATAAGGAAGTATTTTGTAAATTTAGATATTCCATTTTATCATAATAATGATGAATTTACAATTTTTTAAAGCGAAAAATTTTTAATCATTCATGAACATCGATTTTATAATAGCTCAATGATTTTCGATTCCTATTCATGTATCCTTCCGCGCCGGGAATGAAAAAAAAAAAAAAAACAGCAAATAGAGTTTTGGCGCCATCTTTCGTTTTTAATTTAAAACATACATTTTCGCAAATATATATATATTTCTTTTTAAAAATTAAAAATCTCTTTTGAAAATACAGTTAGAGTTTATTCATTTATTTACTTTTCAGACTTTAAAATGATACATATTTTAAATATTAACATAAACAAACCTTTTTTTTAAATTGTTATTATTTAAAGCAATAATGGCTAGAGGATGAAATAGTGCTTACACTGTTTATTAGAAAAAAACAACGAGATATATAAAATAAGAGTGATAAATCGTAATCTTTGAGAAGGTCCAAGATGAGTCATGTGACATGCTCTCCTGCGTATTCGGTGGTTCCCTTGGTAACAGCTTATTTTCAGTAAATTTCTATGGCAACAGTTTGGAGATTGTTCTTCGCATAAGTCATAACCGCTAATGTTTTTGTTTACTTACGTAGTTTAATATTCTTTTGTTCTAAATCATTTTGATTTTGATTTTACTTCTTTTTTATTTCGTGTAGTTGAACTTTAACCGAAAAAATGCTTAAAAATAGTTGAAAAATTATTATTTGTTGTTAAATTTAGCTCTTTAAAAGTTTAAATTTTCTTTTATAAACACTTTTAAACTTTGTTGGGAAATGACGAAAAGATATTAAAATGTGAAATATGTGTAAAATTATTTAAAAAATAATTTATTTCGGTCATAGGACTGAAAATTTACCTAATTATTATGATAATTTGTCGAACTGATATTTTAAATGTCAAAATAGTGATAAAGGGCCAAACACAGCAACCTATTGGAGCATGTCACGTGATTCATCTTGAACCACGGAAAGCTAATCCTTCATCCATTGAATCAGCACTCTAATTTATATTGGAAAATCATTATTTCACGAATTTTATTAAAATTCATGAAATAATGTTGAATTCATGAAATGGCAATCAAAATCGATTTTGATGATGATAATGATGTTTCCCAATAAGCGGCATAGAGCAAGAAAACAAGATACACATCACGCATTTCAAAATGCCTTATTTTTCAATTAGTGTGATGACGTCAGTCATGACGGTGTCTTACGACTAACAACGAAATTAAAACACTTATTCAGTAGACTTACATGAAATTAAGGATACCATGATCTCTTCTTTTCTTTTCGAAGCAGAATCAGTAGATTTTAGTGAGAGCCGAAGACTCAGTGTGAAATATGACGTCATTAAGAAAATGAATGTCGTGCTCTGGTAGGCACATCACAGCTGTTTTCTCGATTTTCTTAGTATGCCTAGAGTTGGTGATTTTCATGCTAGAGGTACCGTTCCAACGCTATTTATGGTTTTTTGCTATGGCGATCCCATTCCAATAAAAAAAATGGTGTTGCCATTTGAAATTTTCGAAAGTTTGTCACTGTAACCGTAACTGTTAGAGTTTAACTGTAGTTTTTTATATCATTCTTGAGCGCATACCTCAGAATACCTTCCACCAAAATTTTATTCAGTTACTGTGAACGGTATGGTAGCTATGGTCTCATATATCGGGGTAGTTTTTTTCTAATCACCCTGTACATAGCCCTCACTTATAAATCCACTAAGTCCATTCATAAATTGTAGCTGCCATTTTGAAAAAAATGGTGGCAACTTCATAAGAAAAGATAAATCAGTTTACCCTTCCTAGGAGCCAGAAGGACTTATTTTAATTTTTTGATCAATGACCCCTAAAAAGTAATGATATCAGTACAAAAAACCCTTAACGGCTTAAAAGTTTGTGACGCCGCTTCTTTATGGCTATAAGAATTTGAAATATGAGTCTTAAAAATAATGATATCAAATTTTAAGTGACACTTTGCAATTAGTTAAAATATTCATAGATTTTCTTATTTGATCATTTACTTTTTCTTTTATTCATATTTGTAATGCAAACATAATATTTTTAACTTCAAGATCAGACAGATATATAAAATACACTCACTGATGCTTTTTCATTCGCATTTCAAATTCAAAATAACAGTTTTAAAAGGAATAATATAAAAATTCCAGTGTCGCCTCGGTGTTATTTTAAAAGATTTCTTTTTAGATTCCATTAAAATTACTTTTGTTTTGTCTAATAAAGTATATTTACACATTGAAACAGTGCTTTTAATTTTCAAATATACTGTCAAATAATTATACTTTCACTGAGTTTGCATTATAAATTAAAATTATTTATTTCAATAAATTGATTTATCTTTTGCGTCACGCTATCCAAAACTGCAAGTAAAATTTGTGTAAATATTTTCTTTACGTCACACTATCTCTTTGCGCAAATTTTCACTTAGTTGGATACTATGACACTATGTTTGGATAGCGTTTAATTCTTTTTCGACGTACTTATATTCTATTTAAATGTGAAAATATTTCGATAAAAGTTATAGGTATGGTATGGTATTCAGCTTCAGCCCAATTGTCCATAATAGTGAATTCTTTTCAAGGAAGATGTCCTCGGTGAGAGGGGGGGGGGGTGTTTCCTAAGCGGTCATAGCACGTGTTTCTGCGAGTTTCGGAGAAAACCACGACAAAATTCGAATGGCTAAATGGATGAGCGTGAATTGGGATCGAACACGGCCTTTCCTGTCTTCCAGCTTCGAGAGCAAAACCTCTCGACCACAGGTGGGGTGCAAAAATTACAGTTGTCCCAAAAATTATTGGTTAGAAAATACAGTAAAACCTCTCTAAAAGACCTTTAAATATTGGACCTTTACACAGGTGGCCTTTTAACAGAGGTTCAAAAAATCTTAATTCAGAAAACAATGATTTTAACTAATCAAATATGCATAATTTTTCTATATACCTTTCTGACAATCATTAATATTAATTTGTTTTGATCATGAAAGCTTTTCATGAATAATTTTGTTTTTCAAAAAACATTTTTTGTACTAGAACAAATTGTTCAACTTTAAATGTTATTTATATCATATTCAGTATTATTTCTATGATAAGTATATATTCTAAGATATATACATTTTTTATATTCCCTTTTGAAGTACTTATGTTTTATTCAAATGTAAAAACATTTTGATAAAAATTACAGGTATGGTATGGTATTCGGGTTAGGGCCTATTGTCTGCACTAGGGACCTGGGCATAAGGGAAGATGCCTTCTGATTGAGATCTTTATAAATGGTTCTAGTCCGTATTAATGCGAATTTCGAAGAAAATCACGGAAAACTCCAAAGAGCTACGTTGACACTTGCTATATGGGATTGAACCCGGCACTTCCTGTTTTCTCGCTTCGAGAGCAGCACTGCTCGGGTAAAATTAAATTTTTCACAAAAATTATCGGTAGGCAATAAAATACAGCGAAACCTTTCTAAGGCGGCCACCAACCGTACTTTCAAATATTGGACCTTTACAGAGGTTATCTTTTAATAGAGAAAATCTGAATTCTTGAAACAAATTCTAAATGATTTTAATTGTTCAAATTCACATTGTTTATCTATATAGTGTTTTGATAATCATTATTATTAGTGTGTGGTAATTTTGAAAGCTTTTAAGATTTTTTAAAACTTATTTTAAATAAGAGAATAAATCGTTTATTTATGTTTTATTTAAATGTGCAGATATTTTGATGAAAATTAATGTTATGGTATGGTATTCGGATTAAGGCCTATTGTTCGGGTTAAGGCACTAGGGACTTGTGCATAAGGGAATATGGATTCTGATGGTGGTCTTTCTAGGTGGTTCTAGTACGTATTAACATGAATTTCAGACAAACCCACGGAAAACTCCGAACGGCTAGGTTGACAGGTGCTACATGGGATCGAACCCGGCACTTCCCGTCTTCTAGCTTCGAGAGCAAAACATCTCGGTTATTGGAGGGGAGTAAAATTATTTTTTTTAAATAAAATATATCACTATGCAATAAATACAGCAAAACCTTTCTAAAAAGGACACCAACTGTACCTTTAAGTATTGGACCTTTACAAAGTGGCCTTTTAATAGAGAAAATCTTAATTCTGGAAAACAATTCTAAATAATTTTAATTATTCAAATTTTCATTGTTTATCCATATAGCTTTCTGATAGTAATTATTATTAATTTGTGGTAATTTAAAAAACATTTTAAGATTTTTTTCAAAAAATATATTTTAAATAAGAGAATTAATCGTTTACTTATGTTTAATTTAAATCAAACACGTTTTAAATTAATTTAAATTAAATTAAATTAATCATGTTCAAAATTAAATAATGTATTAAATTTAAATAATTATTAAAACTTTTGTCCACACACATACACCGACGCAAATAAAACAAAAAATAATAATAATAAATCAGTTAAACAATATTTTATACAATTTTTTCCAACTTAATAAAAACTTAAAAAACTTCAGTTTCAGATTTTTTTTTTTTTTTTTTTTTTTTTTTTAAATATTTTCTAACGGAGTGAAAAAGTGTTTATGACTTGTCTGTCTGCACTTGTGAATAATGTTTTAATATTTTTGAGCTGATAGCACTTAAAAATATTAATTTAATAAACAAAATAATGAAAATTTCGTATTCCTACAATGTTAAAAGGACGCAGGTACTGATGCAGTACCTCACGGTACTCCACGATGCAGAAAATGAATTTTGGGACCGGTTTTGAATCGGCAACGCCATAGGAGATATTTCTCCCCCTCTTTCTTCAGTCGGCAGCAAAAATATCCGAGCCCTTGCAATAATCCCTGTCTAAAATAATACACTTAATTAATAATACTGTTAAATAAATCCTTGTCGATTATTGTTCTTAGTCAGTCTAAGAACATGATACGACAACGATTTATTTAACAAAACAGTTTTAAGTGTACTTTTTTTATGTCGGAATTATTGACTAGTGCTCGGACACTTTTGCTGCCGACTGTACCTTCATGAACGCTGCCCTAATGGCCGAATGGCTGCCCTACCTACCTATGTTTGAATGCCAAATATTTGCACTGAATTTCAGCATTCAAATGTAAAAGTATTGAACAATATTTAAAATTTCTATTTAATTTGTATTTAAATTAAAAAAAAAAAGGATAAAAAATAAATATTTAAAATATCATTGTTTTAAATCATAATTAGAATTGTGATTCAAAATCACTTAAAAAAAAAAAAAAAGAAATCTATTGATTTAAATCAAAATTAAAATTTAATAATTTTTCAGCCTTTATATGTTTATGTCTTACAGCATAATAACACTTGATCCTACCTTTTTGTTATTTACATCAATGCTAAATATAAAAATATTTAATAATGTTTAAAATGTGTAAAAATTAATATTTAATTTACATAATAAATAAATATTTTAAATATAAAATATTCTTGTTTAAAATCACTTAGATTTTTATTTATTTATTTTTAGTAATTCCTTTAAATTAAAATTAAAATTTTATAAATTTTTGGCAATGTGTAGTAGTTTTTATATGTCTCCTATCCACTGAGATGAAGAACAACCTTGTTTTTGCATTACTAACTTGAGCTTGCGTATTATTTACATTGAATGCTAAATATTTGCTTTAAATTTCAGCATTCCAATAGAAAAATATTTAACAAAAATTAGCTTGACAATAAATCCACATCCACAGAGTAATACTTAAAACTTTTTACAATAGATTATTAAATTACAATAATGTATAATTGAGTGAAATAATTAAAAATTTATTTGCTGGAAAAATTTCTAAAATTAAAATTTTATTATTTTTCTTTTAATTAAAATTAAAAAAATATATATATATGTGGGAAGTTCCTTGCACAACCAACAGATGGCGCTGTCTCTGATGCTTATCTTTGAACGAGATGACGGACGGGAGTCAGTAGAGATCTGGCTGCAGTGGAAAGCGGTTGAGACCGTCAGCGCGAAGGCTGATGTCGTCATTTAGTCCTAATTTGAGCACAGAATGCTCTTAATAAGTGTGTAGAGCCATGGAGGGCCCATTACTTCAATTTTACTATTTGATAGCACGCGTAGGTGTTTTTGTGAATACAAGCACGAGTAGGTGCTTAAATGTTTTTTCGTTACGGTTATACTGATGAAGAAAGCTTGTTATGTGCTAAGCCTTGAAACCAGCAGTTGGTTAATAATAGAAAGTCTGCTATTATCATTTTTTCATTGTGTATCCTGTATTGTATGTGTGTTTCGTAATAAATGTTTAGTCTTCTAAGTCGCAACTCATCATTACCCCACCCCTAGACACCCAGCCAAGATTCTACAAGTGGGGGTTCGACCGGGATATTACCACCAACAAGTTATAAAAGGTAACTGTTATTGTTATATATTTATCATTCTGTTTGATAGTGGATAATAATGATTAATGCATTGAGCAAAAAGGAATTTGATACAGTTTTGAATTAGAAATTAATGGTGAAATATTTTTTTAAACTGTTTTGGTTTCAGTGTGTGATGAAATTAAATAAATACATTACTTGAGAAGAATGAATAGAAATAAGAATTATGATTGAAAAAATATTCTGAGTAATCTTTTATAATTTTGTTTATTACTGTTTGCAATAATATTTTAACAATATTATAACAATATTATTTTAAAACGAAAGTGATAACAATTATTAAATAGAGAACAATAATGATAATGGTGATATTATATGAAATATGTGTAATAATTAAGAAATATATAAGATGATCTAAATATTCTGTTGTATAATACAAATTGTTCTGCATGTGGTTATTTAAAAATCATGATAATTTTGATTTGAGAACAAAAACCATAGAATCATTTTTTGAGAAAATTGTTCTCATATTATTTTGTTTCTATTTAAGTATGATATTAATTTGGTAGAAGTATTGAAATATTTTTTGGTATAAATAATTATTTTGAGTTATAATGGCCCAAAACGTGTTACAAGGCATTAGAAAAGCCGATTTAAGAACAATTGCTGAAGAATTAGGCCTAACTGTTCCGGCGGAAGCTAAGGTACTTGAAATCAAAACTTTGATTGAGAGTTCTGATATTTATAAAAATGATTTAGAATTTGTTAGAGGTGTTATTAAAATGTTAGTAGAAGAACAAAAGTTGAAATCTGTAGAAGAACAAACCAAAATTGAGATAGAAAGAATTAAATTATCCCAGTTAGAAAAAGAAATAGAGTTACAGAATTTAAAGTTACAGGCTGCAGCGAATAATTCTAGTAATAATGTTGAGCAATCAAATTCAGAAACTACTTCACAATCATTAGAAAATTTAATTAGAAGTATTCGAACTTTAACCATTTCAGTACCTGAGAAACCGGAAGCTTTGCACTTATTTTTTCAATCCCTTGAAAAAGCATTCGTTTCTAAAAATGTACCGTCTAAATTTAAATCGGAAATATTGATTAATTTATTGGGAGATAAATGTAATCAGGTTCTTGCGTACGTAACCACCGAAGAAATTAACGATTATGAAAAAGTTAAGGAATTAATTTTAAGACAATTTCAACCAACGCCGCGTGAATGTTTAAGTAATTTTAAAAATGCGTTGCGTAATCCTTCAGAATCTCATGTCCAATTCGCTTCCCGTCTAAGCGCTTCTTTTGATTACTATTGTAGATTGAGAGGGGTTAACGACGTTAAGCAATTGTGTGATCTTATAGTTTCTGATAAATTATATGAAACGTTGGATTCTAGAACTAAGGAACATATTAGTGTTCGAGAAGGTCAAAATTGGTTTAAACCCAACGAATTAGGTCTGGAGTGTGATTTATTCTACTCTTCTAGAGGGAAATCGTTAATTGAAACTAATAATAATACGCGAAACGAAAGTTCAGAGAATAAGTGGTTTGTAAACAAAACTCCTTTTAGAAAGACACATTATAATAATAAAGATCCCATAATACGTAATTCGGTATCTAATCAAACTCACGAAAAGCATGAAAGAATGTGTTACATTTGTGGTGCAAAAGGGAAAACATTTCATTTCGCTAGAGTGTGTCCTAAACGTATTTCAGAGAAAAAAGAATTCCGTGAAAATCTTCCTACGAATTCAGTAGTTCAATCCGAAACAAGTCCGATTAACCTAATTGTTAATGAGCTCGAATATGTTGATATTTTAGTGGATGATATCCCACTTAAAGCGTTGAAAGATTCAGGTTCTTCGATTCTAATTGTAAATAAAAATAGCATTCCACAGACTAAAAATGTTATTTCTTCAACCACTCTAGTTAGCTGCTTTAATGAAAAGAAAGATGCAAATCTGACTGAATTTAAAATATCTTTACCTAATCATGATTCAGTAAACATAATCGGTGCTTTATGCAATAATTTGTCATGCGACGTAATTCTGCCTGGTAATATCTTTCATATTTTGAAACCACAAAATAGGGAGGAAACAGATGTTTCGAATTTCAGCGACGTAGGGGGGAAAGATAGTTTTCTGAGTTCGGGGGAAAGCAATTTCGATGAAGCAAAAGAGTGTTCTTTTCCTGTATTCGATCGAAAGGAAAATGAAATAGATTCTTTTTTTTCAAATATGTGCAATTTTTCAGAAGAAGAAAAATTCGATGTCAGTTATATTTTAGATAAGTCGTTAAAAGAGAGATTAAGCGAGTTAATAAAAAGTTATAAGCCAGTTAAAACAAAAAGTACTGATTTAAAAATGTCCATTATTTTATCTGATGATACACCAGTGTGCTTACGCTCTCGCAGATTATCATTTGTAGAGAAATCAGAGGTGGATAGACAAATTGACCAGTGGCTAAAAGATGGTATAATTAGAGAAAGTACATCAAATTATGCTTCGCCAATAGTGGTGTGTAGGAAAAAAGATGGAGGAATAAGGTTATGCTGTGATTATCGTGCTTTAAATAAGAAAATAATTAAAGATAAATACCCGTTGCCAAATATTGAAGATTTATTTGATAGATTAGGGGAGGGTAAAGTTTTTTCGACACTAGATTTAAAGAATGCGTTTTTACAAGTTGATGTAGAGGAAAAAAGTAGGAAATATACAGCTTTTGTGACCGATAATGCCCAGTATGAGTTTCTAAAAGTTCCCTATGGATTATGTAATAGTCCCTTAGTATTTCAAAGATATGTAAATTATGTGTTTAAAGACTTATTAAAAGAGGGTACTGTAATTATTTATTTAGATGATATAATTATTCCATCTAAAGATGAGAATGAAGGGTTAGATAAATTAAAACGTGTGTTAGAAACGGCATCAAAATTTGGTCTAGAGTTAAATTTAAAGAAATGTCAGTTTTTGAAACGTAAGATCGATTTCTTAGGTCACATAATTGAGAATGGCACGATTAAACCCTCAGTAGAAAAAACTCTTGCAGTCCAAAATTTCCCAGAACCCCGTAATGCTAGGGAAGTGCAGAGTTTCTTAGGTTTAACGGGTTACTTTAGAAAATTTATTCGTTCATATGCCAACATAGCAAGACCACTCAGTGACTTATTACGTGCTTCCACTCCATTTAAATTCGAGCAAGAGCAGAAATTAGCTTTTCAAAAGCTGAAAAACATTTTATCTAATACGCCTGTCTTACACCTTTTTAAACAAGGCTATAAGTTAGAAGTTCATACAGATGCATCCAAATTAGGATTCGGTGCAATCCTATTACAACAAGATGACGATGGACAGTACTATCCAATCCATTATATGAGTAAAAAGACCTCTGTACAAGAAGAAAAATACTGTAGTTATGAGTTAGAAGTGTTAGCGATAGTAGAAGCCCTTAAAAAATTTAGGAACTATTTATTAGGTAGTAAATTTAAAATTTATACTGACTGTCAAGCGTTCACTAAAACTTTAGATAAACGTGAATTGACACCTAAGGTAGCCAGGTGGTCTTTCCTGCTACAGGAATTCGACTACGAACTAGAACACCGTCCTGGTAAACAAATGCAGCATGTTGACGCTCTTAGCAGACACCCTGTAATGGCTGTAAATACTGATACCCTTACTCATCGTATTGCTACTGCTCAAGAAAATGATGAGTTTATCAACACTATGAAATCTCTTTTACAACAGAACCAAAATGACGAATATGTGTTAAAAAATAATGTTTTATATAAAGTGTTAAATGTACTAATGTGTGTACTAATGTGTTAAATGTGTACTAATTGTCCCAGAGACCATGCAAATCGAGGTCGTAAAGAAATGTCATGCCTTAGGACATTTTTCGGCTAATAAAACTGAAGAGTTAGTTAAACGAGAATATTACTTTCCTAATATGAAAAAATGCATAGATAATGTTGTAAAAAGTTGTGTAGAATGTATACTTGTAAATAAGAAACAGGGAAAAGGAGAAGGTTTTTTGAACCCTATCCCTAAAGGAGATATACCATTATCCACGTATCACATCGATTTTGTGGGTCCATTACCAACCACTAACAAAAACTACAATCACATTTTTACAGTCATCGATGGATTTAGTAAATTTTCGTGGCTATACCCGGTAAAATCAACTTCTTCAGCAGACGCCTTGCAAAAATTAAAACAGCAAGCTGCTATTTTTGGTAACCCCGCAAGAATAATATCTGATCGTGGACCTGCGTTCATATCTAAGGAGTTTGCAGATTACTGTGTATCCGAGGGAATCGAACATGACACCATCACAACCGGAATCCCAAGAGGGAATGGTCAAATTGAGAGACTTCATCGAACAATCATTCCTGTATTATCCAAGTGTATAAATGACCCTAACAAGTGGTACAAGTTTGTTGAGGCTGTTCAAAGAACTATTAACTCCACCACATCGAGAAGTACCAAAAGAACTCCATTTGAATTACTCACTGGAGTAACAATGAGAAAGAAAGAAGATAAGAGAATACTAGAACTTCTCGAAGAGGAAAGGATAAATTCCATGCTTGATAATCTTAACACCATTCGTGAAGAAGCAAGAAAAAACCTTCTTAAGATTCAAGAAGAAAATCGCCGATGTTACAACAAGAAGAGAAAGAAAGCCCATGTATATAAAATTAATGATCTAGTTGCCATCCAGCGAACTCAGTTTGGAACCGGCATGAAACTAAGACCAAAATTCTTAGGTCCTTATAAAGTTGTGCGAGTAAAGTCCAAAGACAGATATGAAGTCGAGAAGATAGGTGATCACGAAGGACCTATACATACTAGTACTTCTGCAGACCATATGAAATTATGGTCCACAGACTAAACTAAAATCAAATTGGACTGATAAACTTTAAAGAAAACGTTAACTGTGAATTTTTATGTACATAATTTTTTTTAATGTCTGTTTCTCTTTTTTGTTTTTTTTTTCTTTTAATTGTATTTTGCAGATATCCTTTAGTATCCCAGGCTGGTTTACGGTGAGGTCACCGCACATCAGAATGGCCGAGCGTTGTGGGAAGTTCCTTGCACAACCAACAGATGGCGCTGTCTCTGATGCTTATCTTTGAACGAGATGACGGACGGGAGTCAGTAGAGATCTGGCTGCAGTGGAAAGCGGTTGAGACCGTCAGCGCGAAGGCTGATGTCGTCATTTAGTCCTAATTTGAGCACAGAATGCTCTTAATAAGTGTGTAGAGCCATGGAGGGCCCATTACTTCAATTTTACTATTTGATAGCACGCGTAGGTGTTTTTGTGAATACAAGCACGAGTAGGTGCTTAAATGTTTTTTCGTTACGGTTATACTGATGAAGAAAGCTTGTTATGTGCTAAGCCTTGAAACCAGCAGTTGGTTAATAATAGAAAGTCTGCTATTATCATTTTTTCATTGTGTATCCTGTATTGTATGTGTTTCGTAATAAATGTTTAGTCTTCTAAGTCGCAACTCATCATTACCCCACCCCTAGACACCCAGCCAAGATTCTACATATATATAATTAATTAATATCTCAGCATATCTCAGTGCATATGTACACGACACGGAGTAATATCCGCGTTTGTAATGATCGATAGATGGCGCTTTTTCAGCTTTTGTTGTTAGTAAATATTATAGCCATGTGTATTTCAGCTTATTCGAAGTTCGATCGGAAGTAGATTTTTAACTGAAGTTGAACAAATATTAGTTTGAAATCATCTGATTAATTCTTTACTTCCATTAGCCGAAGCAACTGAAATTTTAAATTTGTCATTTGGAAATAAATGGAAGCTTAATTCTGGATTTCTTGGTCCTTTGGAGTTACACTGGAGCACACAACAGCATGTGTTATCTTTTCTACCGGATTTATTTATTTTTATTCAATAAATATATGTGAAACAAAACATCGGCATGTAATGGCGGCTTGATGAAAGCCGAATTAAAGCATGTTAATTGTAATTTCACCTTAGCCCACCGGAGGGCGAGCATTTCATTACAATCGCGGATAGACATATAAATATTACTCCGTGGTACACGGCACAGAACACACACACAAATTAGATATGCACCTACCTTAGTTTTCTTCATATTTAAATTAACTTTTTTAAAAAATCAATTAAATTTTGTAATATTTCATAGCTAACTTTAAACTAAGGTTTAACTTTAAACTACCCTCCTTCGGAATCGGAATTTCGTGCGGAATGGGGAGATTTCGAGAGGGAATCCGAAGAAGAGTTATTCTCCCAGCAAAAACCGGAATTCTGGCTTTTCGAATTTACGGAATAAGCTTCTACTTGTTCCGACAGCTCAGAGCAGCCAGAATAGCATTCGTAATAGCATGGCTGCCTGCGATTAAATTGCGGCTGTTCAGACAAGGCGAAAAGACCGTACAGCGAGAATTTACATCTTTTACCGCTACCCTGCAATTGGCGCTGTATACAAGTCTTGATTTTCTCTGATTTAAAGGTCCAGCCATAGGAATAACATTATACAGAAGCATTTGTAATAGACGCTGTGAATTCATTAAAATGCCGAAAAATTTTTTGAATATGCATAATAATTAATATCAGTGCTTGTAGAATTATATGGTTGTTTGTCAAAACGTTTTCACCTCAGAAAAATGTAATAAAAAAATCGTTTCTTCATCGCTAATTTAAAGGTCCGGTGATTAGAATAACAATTTATATATGCATTTACAGTTCACGCTAGAATCGCATTAAAATGTCGAATTTTTTTTTTTTTTTTTTTTTTTTTTGAATGGGCATAATAACTATATCAATGCATGTAGAATTATACATGTTTGTCAAAATTTTTTCATCATAAAAAATACAATAAAAAGATCGTTTATTCATCGTGATATTCGCGCCCTTTAATGATGATTTGAAATACTAACGCAGAATAATAATTTTTAGAACCATTCCCTTTACAATAAACTTTATAAAATTTGAAAGAACTATATATATATATATATTTAATGATGAAATAGAGTGCATTTTATTATTTTTCTGTAAAAGCAAGGGAAATTTTTTTTAATTGTGTCAAAATATGAGAATCTTGAAACATCTGATACAATTTTATGATGATAGTAAATGTTTTAAATATATATGTTACTTACTGCATTACTGTTATGAAAATTTGCATAAGTATATGAAAATTTCTTGAAAACTATCCAAATAAAAAATTATATATATATTAATACTGCCTGCTTATCTTTATATATATATTTCTTTTGTGCGTGTGTATGTCACTGAACTCCTCCTAAACGGCTGGACCGAGTTTAATAAAATTTTTTGTGTGTCTTCAGATGGATTCGAGAATGGTTTAGATTTACAAATGAAAGTTGTAACTTAATTAGTTCTTTCTTAATTAATTTTTAACCAACTGTTTCAACAACTTTTCCACCTAGATGGCGTGAGTTGTCCATAAACACGATGTCAGAATTTATTTAATGTTGAAATGAAAAATGAATTTTTAACCGTATCTTACGAAGTGTTTAAAATATTTTTTCAAAGTTAATATTTTTAGAATCGTAACCGTATCTTACAAAGTGTTCAAATATTTTTCAAAGTTAAAATTTTTAGAATCGTAAACACGATGTCAGAATTTATTTAATGTTGAAATGAAAAATGAATGAATTTTTACCGGAAGTGTTTAAAATATTTTTTCAAAGTTAATATTTTTAGCCTGAGGATTAAAATGGTATATTCTTTTAAACAATTCGTCAATATCCGACGGAGTTATTTTATGTTAAAATAAAAAATGAATTTTTAGGCCATTATTATTTGTGCAGATGGAAAATGTACTAAAAGTTTTCCGAAAAATTTCACTAACGATACGATCACAAATGTTGACGGATATCCAATATATCGTCGAAGAAATCCCGATAATGGCGGACAATCTTATCATCTATGGCGGTCATCTATGTCAACAACATAGACATTGACATTGATAACCGTTGGGTGGTCCCATATTCGCTCTGCTGAGCAAAACATTCAATGTTCATATTAATGTTGAGTTCTGCAGTTCAGTGAAGAATATCAAATACATTTGCAAGTATGTGAATAAAGGCAGTGATATGGCAGTATTTCGAGTTGAAAATACCAATGTGAATGCTCCTCCGGTGAATAACAACGATGAAATAACACTTTACCAAATTGGCCGGTACGTCAGCTCCAATGAAGCTGTTTGGCGTATCTTTGGTTTCCCAATTCATGAACGGGATCCAGAAGTTCTTCATTTAGCCGTCCATCTTGAAAATGGCCAGCGCGTATATTTCACGAGCGAGTTCTTATTGAAATATTATATCAAGATGTAATTAGTGTTTGAAGAGTTTTGAAGTGTGCATAAAAAACTATACATTTTGCAAATTTAGTGCGGAATTGGACTATTATTTTATATAATTTTCTATCAAATTTACACGCGCGTTGATTAACAACCACCCTAACCTACAAATTTATTTGTGTAGCTAATTTATTATATTTTATTTACTATTTATTTTTTGAATGGAACACCTTTAATATCGGAACCCTTTGGCAAAATTTGAAATTTGGCACCGAAGTAGCTCGGACGCTTCTCGCCAAAATCTTTAGTTCCAAAATTGAGATAGCCATTTCAATTCATCGCAAAAATGGCTTAAAATATTTAAATTCACCAAAGGGGTCCCATACTTTTGTGCGTGTGCATGTCACTGATATTTTATTTATTTATTTTTTGTATGGAAAATTTGGCACCGAGGTAGCTCGGACGCTTCTCGCCAAGATCTTTAGTTCCACAATTGAGATAGCCATTTCAATTCATCGCAAAAATGGCTTAAAATATTTAAAGTCACCAATGGGCTCCCATACTTTTGTGCGTGTGTATGTCACTGATATTTTATTTATTTATTTTTTGTATGGAACACCTTTAGTATCGGATCCCTTTGGCAAAATTTGAAATTTGGCACCGAAGTAGCTCGGACGCTTCTCGCCAAGAACTTTAGTTCCACAATTGCGATAGCCATTTCAATTCATCGCAAAAATGGCTTAAAATATTTGAAGTCACCAAAGGGGTCCCAATTTGTGGCTTAGATTTAGAAAATCCGTGCTTTTCTCACGGCCAATTATATGTTGCGTGTTCCATTGTTGGAAAACCTTCGAATTTGTTTGTGTATATTCCTCAAGGATTAATCAAAAATATTGTACATCCAATGGCATTACGATAAATTAAGTTTTTGTAGATTAAAAAAATATACCTGTTATAAAATAAATTGAGTTTCAACTTTTTCACCTTTAATTAAAACGAATTTAAGTTTTTATTTAATACGAACTCTACTTTTCACTTCGCTCATACTATACACATACTCACATGCATCGATTGATTGAATTGTGATAAATGTACATGTAATGATGTTAGATATTGTAATAACTTTTTGATAAAAATTTTCATCAAATCGGTCCAGATTGTTACAGCTTATTCAAAAGAGACGGAATTTTCATGTGAAATTCGTTGCTATCAGAGATTCTCTCATAAATTGAAATATTTTCCGTATGAAATAAAATTTTGTGCTGTTCGACATTCAGCGGAGGTTTTAAATAACAAGTAGCAAGTAGAAAGTAGCAAGTAGCAAGAAGCAAGTAGCAAAAGTTTCGGTAATTATGTCTTTTACGTTATAATAGGAATTCACAGTCACCGTTCACAGCGCTCCATACCTGTTTCACTTATATACCACATCTTTACACACGTACAATAAGTTAGTTATTTTTTTCTAGCAAAATATTCTCTAGAAATAATTTATATGACAAAACAACGTTTGTCGGGTCAGCTAGTTAATTTATAATTTTTTTCACTGGATTTTACATTATTACAGTTTTAAAAATATTTTCTAAACATACTTTGATATTACTTTGTGAAGTTTTTTTTTTTTTTTTTTCTTTAATGTAATTGAATGTTTGAATGCTGAAATTTAATTCAAATTTTTTTACATTTAATCATAAAAAAAAATAATAATAATAAAAATAAAAACTTATTGATGAATGCACTATACTTAGATTGTATTATTAAATTGTGGTAGATAGGATGTGCTGGGTTCGATCAAGGTTTCAGTTTCCCCAGGACCCGTTCGGAGTTTTCCGTGGTTTTCTCCAAAACATAAATACGGGCTGCCCCCCCCCCTCTTACAAAGGCAACCACGAAGGCATAGGACCCAAGTGTATTTGTAGTAATCAACCTTAAACCACACAACCACATAATTTTAAATTGCAATATTTTAAAACCGAAGGGAGTAAAGAAAAATTTGTTAGTGGGAAACATTTTTAAAATATTAAAAGTTTTAAATTTTATTTAACTTAAATAGTCCTAGTAAAATTTTGATATACGTAATATTGATTCATTGGAATGCCTTGCATACAGATTTTTTATAATTCTGAGACTATGGAAAAATATATATATATATATATATATCCATGGTGACTGAAAATGAATTTAGGAGACCTCAAAACGTATAGAAGCATTAAAATTTCAAAGCCGAATTTTTGACATGATTACAATATTTTCCTCAAATATGTATGTACGGAAAGTCATGTTTAATTTCCAAACATATACTATGTAAGGAAAATATTTTACCCATTTAAAAAAAAAAAAAAAAAAAAAAAAAAAAAAAAAAAAAAACGCTGTAGGTTTTTGTGGCTTCCTAAATTCATTGTTCTGTTTTTATAAAGATATGTATATGTGTTTGAGGGAACACAATAGCTTTTAAATATTTTATCTGATTACTATATTTCATTGCAGATGTATAATGATTATACATGTGTGTGTATGTGTATAACAGTAATAAAAAAGCAAAAGAAAAGAAAAGAAAGAAAGAATACAAATTTTAATTTTTTAAGTTAATTTTTTAGAGTGAGTACAAAGTGTAAATATAAAAAAAAAAAAAAAAAAAAAAAAAAAAAAGTTTTAACTAGTAAAAATAATATAAATATAAATTTTTTTCCATCCCGTATTTATGCAAGTATTGGAAAAGATCGCGAATAAATCGGAATGGCTGGATTGACAATAGCAACATGGTCTTGAACCCGGCATCTCCCCTCTACCAGCTTAGAGAACAGAACCTTTCGGCCTCAAGTGGAGCAAAATGATAAGGGAAAAAATTAAGAATTAATTAGCAGACAGCATCAAAACTTTTTCACCCAAAACTTTTTAAATATTTAATTGTTTATTTTTTTAAATGATTTTCAAGAAATGTCAATATAATAATTATTAGTGATTTCCACTGCATATGTACAATAAAAATATCTACATATAATTCTAAGACAATTATTGAAAGAAAAAAAAAGTTAAAAATTTACATAAAGAAAAATTTTAACGTGCGTACAAAACGTAGATATTATTAAAAAATAAAATAAAATAAAATAAATAAAAAATATTTCAGATACTAATGTAATAAATACTTAAAATGATTTCGAGTATGGATTTGTATTTTCAAGCATAATTTTTAAATATTCCTCACATGCATTTCCGTCTATCTTTATTATTATTATTTGGCTTATTTAAAAGAGATTTTTATGTCTATAATTAGTGACTTTTTTTTAAATAAAAAAGAAGTACAAGACCTTTTTTTTTTTTTTTCTCTTTCTTTCAATTCATTTTAAATTTGTTAAAACATTATTAGTAGAAAATTTTTAAATAGCTGAGCTTTCTGGAATAAATGTAGAAATAAATAGTTATTTATCTACAAATAATCTTAAAACATTCTGCACTTATAACAAACAGTTTTGTGCATTACAAGACAGTTGTAATAAAAATAATTCGTTACACTGTCAAAAAACTTCGTGTGCAAGTAAGTACATATCGTAACAACGAGACGTGTAACTAGCGCACCAAACGGAGAAGAGAGTAACTATGCCTTGTACGGTTTTTTCTATAGGGCAGTTCCTTGTTTGTAAACAAACATCTCAACTTTTATGAGTGGTTGGCAAAAAGGCTTGGGAAAAGCATAGCGATGGCGGATCACCAACGGAAAATCAATGGTGGGCGGGGCGCGGGAAAGTCGAGCGCGCTTTTTTGCCAACCACCAGACGTCACGAGGAAATGCTCTATTGTTCAAGTTTGCATCTGAACAGCCGCTATTGAATCGCAGGGAGCCATGGTAATAGGAATATTGATTGTGGAAAGTTAAAATGGCGGACAGTTTGTTGTTATTAGAAGTGTATGACAGAATTGTTGTGGTGGTTTTAGAGATCGAAGAAATGCAATCGGCATTTCAGAAATAAAATTAATTGAACATTTTAGATTATCGAAAAAAGCACCTATCTTTTTAATTGAAAGTTTGCCGGAGTTTTCGCAACCGAAGTCTAATGTAAAAGCTTTGTCTCCTGAATGAAGGTAATATTTAGTGAAATTTTTTCTTTATATTTTCTGTTATTAAATTGTTTAGTCAATGGTTGTTTACAAGTACAATAATGCGTCTTATATCCCATGTTTTATATGATTGAATATTTAAGTAATAATTTTTGTGTTTTTGATAAGTGCTTTATACATTCGTTAAAATTTCGTTTATTTTTTACCTTGTATTCTATAACTTTTGAGACATAACTTACTCCATGTGATGAACTGTATTCATATTACCTTTTTGTGTTACATTCATTGTGTTAATCTTGGCACTTTTCTCCATTAAAATGACATAATTCATTTTAAAGTCATGCTTTATCATATTTGAAAGCTTAAATAATTTAAGAAACTTTCAACTTGCTTATAAAGTAATATGTATGTATTTCATAGTTATTACTTATTCTAAATATTGAAGATTTTTGAACTGATAATTACAGATCTTTGTACTTTAAAAACTAATGCAAACTTCGCAGAAATTGATTGAAATATCCAACACAATTGATTGAAATATCCAAAAGTACAAACAACCTTTTCTTAATTTGAAAAAAAAAAAAAAATGTATTAAATTGGACACAGGCTTTGGAAATGCTTTTTTCTTTCTTTTTTTTAAATATAAATTTGATTTTTTAGTTGTGTACACTATATTTCTGCTCTACACAATGTAAATTTATTTAATATTTATTTTTACATGCCAGATGAATTATGCCTTCAAGAACAACAACTTATTACATTTAATGAAATTATTAGTTGTTGTTGAAAATTCAATTATCCGATTGAGTAGTTTTATTTTTTTTTAATTGTTTTACATCCCTTTGTGAGTGTAGAAAATAAAAGTGTGTTAATTACAGTGGTAAAAGTAACATGTAATGAATGATTTTTTCCTTGATCAGAAGCAGTAAATTTCATTAATAATAAATTATGTGCATGAACTAGAAAGTGTCATTTGTTTTGGTCATTTAGGGAGTAATTAGTGTTAAAAATATTTCTTGCAATAACAGAAAGGATGAAGAAAATTTGCAAAGTAAAAAAATGTCATTTCTGTGTTGATAGTTAATGCATAGGAAATTCTTAAAGCATTCCTGACAAAAAATTAAATAAAATGATTTAATATATGTCTGTGTATATATATATAAATTTATATTTTAAGACAATCCAAATACATTTATTATAAACTCTGCAAGACCACACTGAGACAGCCCTCCTACAGAAGAACTTGAATGACCACACTCTAAGGCACCCCTCCTGCAGAAGACAATGTTAATATTGTCAGAGCAACTCTAAAGGCAAAAGCCTGGTGAGTGGCTAAATTGTGCGGTGTGTATTAAAAAGCTGCACGATTGAGGCACCTTTCCCTGGCAAATGCTTTGAAAATAGATGGATATCACATCTAAGAAACATGCTATACAGGTAATAATTTTATATATATTTTTTTTAACTTAAGTTTAAATTGGTTTCTTTTATTCACTGAAATTAATTTTTATTTGGTTTTATGTTCTTGCTTTAAATTACTTCTATTAATTATAATAATTAAAATTTAACTTTTTTTTTTGTCTTTCAGATTTGAATTTGTTCAATTGGTTTAATCAAATAAAACTTAATTGAATGCTAATTCATAAAATCATTTCTTTTTTATAAATTGGAGATTATAAAATATATTTATTGCTCAAATATAATAGAATTTGTCATAAAAATTCTAATGATTAATTTTAATGTCTTCTCTTTGCATGTAATAGTTTCATCTTTGTCTTTTTGCTAATCATGTCTCTGATTAAAGGATAGTTTTGTTATGACTCGCAAAGCTCAATTATGATAACTATGTTACAATAGTACAGAGACATACTAAAGTAAAATCTTTTTGTTTTCTCCATTACTATTTGAATACAACTGTACTTGTAATTAGATGGTTTGACTATAAATAAATTGTATCCAAACAGTAGTGAAAAAAAAAGTCTTAGATTCTCAATTTATGTTAATTTTAATCATAAATTTAAAAAGCAGTTCAATGTATGAATAATTACATAATCTTAAAAATGCCAATGTAAAAAATATTAAGAGCAAACTGCATTTTTTTGTACCGTATAGCATACTGCATTATATACATTGACATTTGTTAAATTTATATTTCTGTTCAAGTCTGGTTTCATATTCTAACAGTTCAATGTGTTAAAGATCTGTCGTTCAAATTCAATAAATAAACTTTGTCAGAAAATACCATAAATTGAAAAAAAAAAAAAAAAAAAAAAAAAAAAATCATCTTAGGTCTATATATTAGCATAACCCTTCATCAGCCCCCCCCCCCCCTCAAAAAAAAAAAAAAAAAAAAAAAAAAAAGTGTATGAAAATGCCACTTATGTCTACTTTTTTGCCTGATGAATTGTTTGTTGAACTATTACTTTTATCCGAAACAACTGTGGTATTTTTTTTTTTTTTTTCAGAATTATTTTATATTTTACAAGAGCTGCACCAAGAATTCAGTATGTAGTCCGTGAATACTGAGAAGAAGAATTTCATTTTTAATAAATAAGAATTTCATTTTTAAGCGGTTCTGGGAATATATGTATATTAACTAGTAAGTAAAAAGCTTTAAAAACTAGCAAGTAAAAAGTTTCTAGAACTGTGTCAGGTACGACCACTCCAAAAGAAATTTCTAGACTGTGATTTTATTTTAATAAATTGTATGTTGTGTTATATCAGATTTTAATTTGTTTTACAAAGTAAACCGTTGCATCTATCGCAACAAAAATTGGTACATTTATTAATTTCAAATTTAAAAATCTATCTAGTGCTCTGTAACTTTTGATTCAATAGCATAATTTGTTCAAAATATATTAAATAAAAACTCCCATAACAATGTTATCCCCACCCCCCCAACCATTGATTAAAAAATAATAATAATAAAAATTATTTTTATGTAAATCTGTATCATAAACAAATATATGATAAAATTTTATTATTATTTTTTTTTTATTTATTTATTTTCTATTTTGGTGATGCTTTATGCCAAGGTCTTTACTTATGCAACTGCAATAACCATTTCAATTTACTGCTAAAATGACAAACAAAATGTTTGAATTTGCCAAGCGGTTTCCATATTAAAGCTGTACTGAAAATAGTCGTCAATAATTATTAACGTTTATTTAAATGTTTAAATTATTCAATAAAAAAAAAAAAAAAAAAATATTTTAAACTGACGACATGATATTTTATTCTAATTATTTATTTCAATCAATCAAATTGGCTTATATGTTCTTTCTTTTCTTTTTGTCCATGACGCAGACAAAGCCTGCTTTTACACTAGTAAAAGAAGATATTCGTATCTTTGCCTGTGTGCAATGTAGATTTAAAAAAAGAAAGAAAAAAAAAGAAAGAAAAACATTAAAAGCAGTCTTTGGGGACTGCCGATAGAAGTGAAAACTAAATAACTTGTGAATTGTATCGTCGAGCTATTCTATTAGATTATTATTTTCGAATTATTTTTGGTTTGTAAAGAAGTGTTTATGATCTGTATTATATTATTCGGCACAATATTTGTAGCTACCCATATTAAATGAACTAAGCCTTATATTAGGCAAAAATATTGATTACTTATGAAATTATTTTAATTAGTAGCTGAGATACAAAAGAAAACCGATTCAGGACACCTCAAAACGTGTAAATCAGGTGAAATCTCGAATTCCACTTTCGATAATATAAAAGAATTTTAAAATATCTTTCGAATGATGTATTAAAAATAATTTAATCATAATTAGAATTTGAAATATTGAAATTTTAAAATATTACAGCGCCATCTGGCAGTAGAATTTTTTGTAAACTACTGTTCGATTCCAACTCAACAAAGCTTTCAAATGATGTATTACTTATCTTATGAAACTATTTAAATTAGTAGCCGAGATACAAAAGAAAACCCATTCAGGAACCTCAAAACTTGTAAATCAGCTGAAATCTCGAATTCCACTTTCGATAATATAAATTGGTAAAAAGTATGTCATGGAAAGTCTTCGCTGACGATGAGCAAGTTTCATGATTTTTAAAGGCATTTAAATAAAAACCTAACATTACTTCGTGCGTCGTTTTAGATCTTTCAAACCGGGTACCCGGTCCTCTTCAGAAACGGCAAACTTCTGTGTTGAAAACTTGAGACTGAGTGATCCTCTGTTGACTCTGTCAGCAGGTGGTTCCATGCTCTGTCTGGGGCTACTGCGCCGCTGTCGTTGCATACGTCATCATTAGTCGAAATTTCAAATGACGTATGCAACGAGCCAACGACAGCAGCGTCATACTAATACAGACTTTCATATATTTTTATAGGTTCTTGTAAAAATTGCTAGAAAATTTTCAAATTTAGGACGTATAAGGTTTGACTGGAAAAATTACAATTAAAAATATTTTTCCACAAATCATGACATACTATCGCAATAACCCTGTTTTCTGTGAATAATTAAGACATTGAAAAAATTCAGCTTATATGTTTAAAAAAATTCTTTCAAATTCCTCATGACAAATTAACTAAAACCTCTGATGAAGAAATTACTCGAATATAAAATTATATAAAAAATAAGCTAACTGTTATATTAATAATTTAACCAGTCACCATATTTAAACGACTATAAATTTCAAATTATTCAACTAATTAACTAACTAATTTAGTCTTAATTAAAAAGAAAAAAAAGAACTCCATTAAATCAATAAACAATAATTTTAAAATTATAAAAATTTCCCGTTAAATTTTAAAGTAAATAATTGGTAAAATTCACAAATTAAATACACAATAAAAATGAAATACGATATGTAATACGATAAATAATATGATAAATGAATAATTCAACAATAGAAAGAATTAGATAAAGTATTGTTATGTGTGATAAAACCTCGTAATATGATAGATGCAATGCTATACAGCAAATAATGTATTCGGATGATATACATGTTTTATTTATAAAGCAATCGAATTCATAAGTATTAGGAATAAATTATGAGATGTCGCGAATAAATCTTATGAAAATTTTACTACATTAATCATACGATTTATGGAACGCTGATTTTTTGGCCGATCACTTTTTTAATTTTTAGATGTATCTTTCTTTTCAAACACACTCTGAAATATCTGTTTAAGCAGAACTGAATATGAGCGATTTTAAATATGTATGAGAAAATACAACCATCGAGTGATTATTTGTTTACTAACAAGCGTGATTTTTCTCTAACTGCTGATTGGTTAGAGGTTTCCATACGGATCGGGATTTCGGCTAGTGTCCATTCCGATTACGTTCTATTTTTCGGTTTAGGGAGAATACGGCTCTAAGACTACAGATGACAGCACTGATCCGCGATTGTAATGAAATGTTCGCCCTCTGGTGGGCTAAGGTGAAATTACAATTAATATGCTTTAATTCGGCTTTCATCAAGCCGCCCTTACATGCCGATGTTTAGTTTCACATATATTTATTGAATCAAAATAAATAAATCCGGTAAAAAAGATAACACATACTGTTGTGTGCTCCAGTGTAACTCCAAAGGACCAAGAAATCCAGAATTAAGCTTCCATTTATTTCCAAATGACAAATTTAAAATTTCAGTTGCTTCGGCTAATGGAAGTAAAGAATTAATCAGATGATTTGAAACTAATATTTGTTCAACTTCAGTTAAAAATCTACTTCCGATCGAACTTCGAATAAACTGAAATATTTTTTTCCAAAAGCAATCAGTTTTCCATGATGTAATGGCGGCGAAATTATAGTACGAATATTAAGTAGAATAACAAAAAGAACAATAATAAATACACGCACTGAGCTGAAGAACAACTGGAGGAAATGCTAAACCGGTTTTCGCGTGCCGTTTTTTGAAGGTTTGTCTTCCGAGCATTGCATGGCAAAAAGCATTTGATATCGTTATATTTCAAAGTAAAATTGTGTAAAGGTTGTCTGTTCGAACAACCATATGCTAAACATGACATTACAATTTTGAATTTTAATTCTTTAAACAAAGATTATAATTGTAATAGACGACCCGACAGATGTTGCTTGCCATGCAAGGCAGGCGAACGATTGCAGAAAAACTGGCACGCACGAACACTGTGTAGAAGTATTGGAAGCATTTGCTCCAGTTGTTCTTCAGCTCAGTGAATACACGTGGCTATAATATTTACTAACAACCACGGATTAGGATACAGGATGATAAACTAGATAGGGCGGTCAGCCTGGGGAACGGAGCTTTATCTTCCGCATTAATTCAGCCGAACAGAGTAAGCGATCCGATCGCCGCCTGGTGTAGTATCTTTGAAACTCATCGGAGAAAGGGAAAGCCCGCCCCTGCGGCTTCAGTCATCCAACGAAGGAACAGCCAGAAATGTAAAAACGCGCTGATTGGTGTATTTTCGAGATTTGGTCGCCCTCTATCTGTAAGATGAAAATTACTACCTTTCCGTAGCATTAGTAATACATCCTTCTCTTTTAATCCGTGCTAACAACAAAGGCTGAAAAAGCGCCATCTATCGATCATTAAAAACGCGGATTTTGAACCAATGAAGGGATCAAAGTTGTTCCGGGATCAATTGAATTGGTCAAGGCCATGGATTAAGAGTTTAGGATGTATTACGAATGCTACGGAAAAGTAGTAATTTTCATCTTACAGATAGAGGGCGAACAGATCTTGACAATCTACCAATCAGCGCGTTTGTTTAAATTTGTAGCGGTTCATTGGTCGTTCTCGGAAATCGGATGATGACAGAAGCCGAAGGGGCGGGCTTTCACTTTCTTCCGATAAGTTTCAAAGATACTACACCAGGCGGCGATCGGATCGTTTTCCTCCACTCGGCTGAATTAATGTGGAATAGAAAGCTCCGGTTTCCGCGCTGGCTGCCCTATCTTGTTTTTCATCCTATAGATAGTCTTAATCCGTGGTCAAGGCATCCGTAATCTCTACTTTACTTAACTTGTCATATTACGCATGCGCGACGCGACAAACGGACAACCAACCTTCTTTCTTGCCTTCCTCCAAAGTCCCCGTGCGTGAAAGACCGCCAAAACCATCTGTAATTTCTGTTATATTAAAACGCTTGTAAATACGAACTTTTTAACTATTGACGTAGCATACTTTTTATACAGCTCTTTATAAGTATTTGATAAAAGTTCATTAAAGAAAATCAACTAAATTACTGAATATGAGTGCTGGTACGGTCATGAATGAAGCAGATGGTAATTCTAATAGTAATGCTGAGAAAAAAAGAAATCTTGGATTATGCATGTCTGCTGGAATTGAAACAGCTTGTGATGCTGACCAGAATAGATTTCAAAGACGACATTTTCCTAATAGAATGAGCAGTCAAATAATCTTTGGCGATTCCGAGGATGATGTAGTAGCAAGGAATAATATTGATCATCCTAGAATGAGTAGTCAGATATTCTTTGGCGCTCCCGAGGATGATGTAGTAGCAAGGAATTATACTGATCATAAAAATTTATTCCAGTCAGCTGGGGTTGAAACACTAAATGCTGATGAGAAACAGTCAGATCGACGACATTTTATCTTGCCACCAGAAGACTGCCAGCAGCTAAAGAATAATGCAAATCAAGATGACCAAGTCGATTCAGCCGAAAATTCTGAGTCAACTGAAAACAAAGATGAAGAAGACGAGGTCGATGAGGGGAAGCTATCTCAAAGACGTCATTTTCATGATAAAACGAGCAGTAATATATTTTTCAGTGGTTTACCTCCTGAAGAGTTTACATCAAGGAATCGTACTGATTTTAGACTAAGAAAAGAGTAATGGAAGTGTGTTAAATTAAATTGGGGATTAAGGTCGTAATAATAATTTTGCGTATAATACTATGAATCAGGCTTTAAGAGAAAATAACTGATTGCTTGTAATTATTTCTTTCAAATGTATAAGTTTCACTTTGTATGCATTTAATTTTAACTATGTTGCAAGTAGGAATAACTTTATATAAATCTATGACTAGTATGTGACAAAATATTGCCAATTTCTAATCTGCTTAAAACTTCCATAGTGTTTATGTGAAATAATGTTGTCTCTCTAGGTAGATAATGTAAGTTTTGCTAATAAATGGGTCATTGTGAGGGTAATATTTAATTTAAAAATTGGCAAAACAGGTTAGTGTGGCTAATAATTTGGTATCTTTTTTTTGTTTTTTACAGATGTTAGATAAATGTATGTTTAAAGCAGTTGCGGTATAACTGTTAGATTTTCATATGCAGTAGAATTTGATATAGATTTTATGTGCAGTTAAATTTCAAACTTTAAATTCTGTTATAATTGAAAATATCTGTTACATTTTCATATTTTATGTCCAGTTAAATTTCAAACTTTAAATTATATAATTTAAAGTAACTTCTTACAAGCCTAACGTGCTGAAAAATATATTCAAGTTTTAAAATAATCAAAACTGCAAAATTTTCAAAAAAGTTAATGTCTAGTTTTTGCTTTTCATAAATGATCACTTGTAGCAGTTTATCTTTTATCATTATAGTCAAGTTTTATGGAAGCTTTATAGAACTGTTTTTGAACTACTCTTGTAACAGCTATAATATGATGTGATGCTTTTCTGCTCCTTTTTCTAATTTATATCAAATTTGATTTTCAGCTATCTTATGACCATGCAAGCATTTTCAATTATAAAATATTATTCAGATATCTACATACAATTTTGCTAAATGTTATCCCTGTTATTCGATTCAGCTAAGAAAAGCTGTTGTATAAAACAGTGTAACATTTTGCTCTATGTACTAAAATTGTTCGAAAATGTTTTACAATGTTATAACATGCTTTCTACTATAAATAAGTTTTTATGTCATTTATACTTATTAAATTAAACACGTTTCACTGTGTACTAGGTTTGATGAATATACTGTTTTTAGACTTTAAAAGGCTTAATTTCTTTGTTATTATTTTAATACTACAATTAATGTTAATATGTTTTCATATTTTTAAAAAACAAAAACAGAAAACTTGGTTAGGTGTGGGCATGGGTGAAAATTTTCAGTCTGTTGACTGAATTCAGTCATTTTTTATGCGTGTTATAATACAGATAGGCCAATTATATGGAATTAATCTTTGTTAGAGGCAAATAAAGGTCCCAATTCAGGGGTTAATCCAGCTTTTTAAAAATGGTACCTCATTTGTGAATTTATAAAATAATTTGTGAAAACATCAAGTAAGTTTGTGAAAATTAATGATACTTCAGAACAATTAACCGAAATACGCAAAGCAGTTTTTTAAATTGTAAAATACATTTAAAAAATAAAATGAAACAGTTATAATATATATATGGGCCAGTTAAGTTGTTTCTTATATGCAAGATAAAAAGGTGTTTACTTATATATTTATCATTGTCTCCAGTAAATATTCGAAATGAGGGTATTTTTATGTGTTTGATGCAGTGAAACTTATAAAATTTTTTAGTGTGCAGCTACATTGCTGAGAATTGACTTTGTGAAGGTACCTCTTTGCTGAAAGTTGAATTTGTGAAGGTACCTCACTGCTAAAAATTGACTTTGTGAAAGTGCCTCAATGCGGCACTAAATTTGTTCTGGATTAACCTCTGCAATTTTTTTTTCTGAATCAGCCCCGATTAATGTTAATTCAATTATATTAATAAATAATTTTCCTAAGTTTTCATACTTATGCTTATTAATGTAACCGTTGGAAATGTATGTTCTGAATATCTACATTCATTTTGTATGAGTTTATTACATTTTACCCAATATCACAAAAAAAAATATATATACATATATACTTCAGTCCAGTGAAAATTTTTTACTTTCACCCATGGGTGTGGGCTATAGCAGCTGTCTAAGCTAGAAATTTATTTGATATTCCTCTGTCAGCTATTTATATTTTTATTAAGTACTGTTAATTAATGTTGGTGGTTTATCAAAACATCGTATTCAATCACTATTTTTAAAATACTAAATAACTTGCTACTTTGAACTTTATTTTGGGGAAGCATCTTATGAACATTCAATAAATTGATTAAAAGTAATTGCTAATTTGACAATACCATACCCTTTAACTATGCTATTTCGCTTCGATATATTTAAACATCCAGCATAATCAGTTTGTGAAACTTAATCCTCTTTATCTTTATAACTATAGGGGAGAAGAGGGCACTTTTCAACAAATTTTAGTATTTATTTTTTTTAGCTAAAAATAAAACGTTTTCATTTCAATCTTCAGTGCCATTAGTTACTTTAGTATGTTGTTCAACGTGTTAATTTTTACCACAGATCCCAGTCATCATTAAAAAGTTAAATATTAAATTTTAAAAGAAGCCTATTTTTGTTGAAATGTGCCTCTACCATGTGGTATATTTCAACAGGTGGTAGGGCACTTTTCAACTATGAGTAATAACAATTTATTTCGTTTTTAAATGAAATGAAATGATGTTAGGTTTTCTTAAAATTTAACATGTGTACAGGTACAAAAAAAAAAAAAAAAAAAAACAGGAGTTAGAAAATCCAAAATAAATCTAGTTGTAAAGATAAAATGCTGAATAACACAAGAAGTGTTCTTACTTAATTTTTTCATTATTTTATCTTTAATCAATGAAAAATTTACAGGGAATGACATTGAAGAAATTGCTCTATAGGTTCCTCCAATTACATTTCGTTAAGGAAGCACCATTTTAATGTCATCCTTTTCAGAAAATTAAAATTTCCAAGAATTTTCCTTTCTTTGCATAAATCTCACTTTATAATTGTTAGCCACTTTACCTTCAATTTAACCTACAAATAAAAATAAAATTTTATTTTTCTTTTCTGTAAATTCTACAAGAACAAAATCATTTATTTTTATTATTGAATCATCATTTTCAAAGTCCATATACAGTTCTTCTAAATCTTCACTTTTAGAATTGTTTTCAATGCCCATATTTCATCATTTTTAGATCTAATTTTGACTTTTTTCTCAGTCTTTCGAGGGTTTCTGTTCAATTCTATTTTTCTCTGGAATTAATATGTTGGAAAATAATTTGTTAGCTATGCAGTCTCCAAATTTCTTGTCAATATTGAATATATATTAAGGATAAAATTATTTGTACTATTTGCTATAGCAGTATCTGCCTACAATGATTATTTAGAAATGTATGGAAGTACACTTAAACAGTGTTGAAATCCCAGTTGCAGAAAGTTTTGAAGCTATCTGCGACAGGCTTTTAAAATTTCATAATCTGTCTGTAAAATTTGCGTGTAATCAGGGGTGAAAATGGCTTATACTCAAAAAGCGTGAAAGTTGATGGGGACGGGGGGGGGGGGGGGGGGGCTTAACATCAGTGGTGATCTCGTGCAACAATACACAAATACACTTTTACTACAAAACAATATAGTATAAACAATTGTATTCATTCAATTCATCTCATTCAATTAAATATTTTATAGCAATGTTTGACACAACACAATATAAATAATAAAAGTATTAGTTTTAGTTTTGATACAGAAATTTAAGTGAATTGTTATCCGAAAGTTGCGGACAGATTTTTTTCTCAGTGCAGACAAAAACTGTCCTGAAGCCGTTTTTCTGTGTCCGTGACTTTCTGCCACTGGGGTTGAAATCTACCCCACAAGTAACCAATATGGTTAAAGTACTATTACTGTGTTTAGAAAAGGAATTTTAAATAGTGAAATAGTATTTTTAGATGTAGAATTTCTTAATTAATAGGATGAATAAATCTCTCTCACTTCAATAAATATGGAGTCAGTGGGAAAAATACAGTGTTGAAAACAAAATTGACATTTTACTTTGCAGTGCACAAAACAGACTTTGTTACACATCAAAGTTACTAATGATAAGAAATGAAAGAAACCTATGGCCAGCTATTATTATGTTAATGGAACATGATTATACACCTGTTAGTCAATAAAATAACAATGTCAGTAGAGAGATATTTAAGCTGTTGAAATGTGCCCCCTCTCCTCTACATTGCTCATCTATATATTTCGGTGGAATGTGATTGTTATTAAGTGTTGTTTATTTATTTAGATTGCATTGTTGCTAGTACTGCTCGCTTTTGTCTTTTATGAATTTATAAGAACCTAATTATAAACGATCACATGTGAACAAGATTAATATGGATTGTGGAAGTTACGCTACAAGACATGAAGTTGCATCATTTTATGGTGAAGTGATCAATGCCAAAAGTACAATTAATTTCAATATTATACTCATTTGCCATATTACATTCCTTGTTTTTTTTATTTATGTGAAAATCATGTTCTGTTTATATTGCACAATATTTTGAACATTAGCTATGTTATGTCATGACTATATTTAAATTTTTCGACACGTTTATGATCTGATGTACTATGTTCTATATAGATCTGTTGTCATTTGATGAAACTTTAAAATAAAATAAAAAGACTTTTCATTTTGTTAGATTGCCATACTGTATTGAAATTTTTATCTTACAGAATTTATTCGAATAAGGCTTACACACTCTAGTGCTAAAAGTTGTTGAGTGCATCCAATTTTATTTTTATTTATTTTCAAATGTTGAAAAATAATAGGTTATTATTATTATAATTATTATTATTATTTTTTTTTTTTGGAGGGGGGGGGGGAATGCATAGGCATCGGCATAAAAAAAAAAAAAAAAAAATTCCAAGCAGTGGCATACCAAAGCTGAAGAAGAGCGTCCCACCTCGGAGCTGTGGTCATAAGAGGCCTCTGAAAAAACTTAACTGTTAAGTATATCTATCTGGTAAAATTGTCAAGCCAGTATTTTCACCTCAAACATTCACTGCCATTCCACTTCAAGCTGTAGGTTCTTATTTAAAGAACCTTAATGTACAGAAAGTGACCATAGAGTGACAACTCCAAAACCAAAAAAATTCATTTATGCAAAATGTGACTAACAAGGGAAGTATGAATCAGTAAAATTGCTATTGAAACCAAACTAAGCTTCAGTTAAAGAGCATGGTTGAAAACATAGGGTACAGTACAAATTTGCTGCAACAACTCCCATGGGGGCAAGATATAAACCCTAATAGTTTTAGTTATTTCTATAAAAAGCAACAAATGATTTGTTTGTAATATTAAATTTGTATTAGCAACTTAATGTAAAATTAAATATTAATAATGAAGAATAATATAAAATATGTATTCCTAAAATTAAATAATGTATGTAATCCTTTTATTCTCAGCTGCTGTCAAAGTCAAACATGAAATTAAATTCACGTTTTCGCGGACAATATGGTTTTGCTTCTTTTCTCTGACCTCATGCGTTAATCTTGTAAACAGCCAATCAGAATTCAAGAAACGTATGACGCTGCTACAGTGATTTTTAACCAGGGTTGATAGTGTGAACAGCCTAAATTTTAACTCTGTAAAACCCCGCTTTTCAAATTCCCGGGTCGTTTTGACACGGGTTGAAGCTGCTTCATGTGAACAGAGCTATAGAAATAACTAAAACTATTAGGGAGTCATATCTCGTCCCCATGGGGGTTGTTGCAGCAAATTTGTACTGTACCCAATGTTTTCGACCATGCTCTTTTAATTTAAGCTTGGCTTGGTTTCAATAGCAATTTTGCTGATTCATACTTCCTTTGTAAGACAGGGTAAGCACCCTCTTGTTGGGTTGGGCATCTGAATTAATCTTAAAACTTACTTCAGTGTCTTTTTATAGTAATAAATTTAATTAAAGAAGTGCAGGGGATCCCAATATAAGAGTGGTTCCAATTACGGGGCTAGTGAAACTTTCACCCTGGGCATTGAAAGTTGTAGGTCTGCCTCTGGGAGAGGCAAAACATGTTTTATAATAGTCTTTTAACAATTGTCTTTGTAGACAGATTGGGAGAGAGTACTGCACTTTCCTAAAACACAATGTTTCTCTCCTAATATGTAATTATTTAAAATAATTTTGTGCCATTTGTTGGTAACTTCGTATAAAGTACATTCCAGTGGTTAATCGTCATTGCGAAGTAGCTAATAAGTAAATCAGTTTGATTTTTTTTTTTTTTTGAACCACCCTTTAATATTTATAGCAACCTATGTTACAGTGATCTTATCTAGCCATCTTTTCTTTTTTTTCTTTCTTTCTTTTTTTTTTTTAAATATGAATGATAATATAAATTAAATCTAAGAGACACTCCCTCTCTTAGTTATACCTGCAGTACCAAACCTATATGGAAATGTAAAGAGCTTTTTTGAATTAACACCTTTCAGTGAAGTTCCTGAATACCTTTAAAAAACAACAGATTGAAAAGGAAAAAATAATATATATACTATGGTATATATTTGTGTTCATTCTTTATTGAGTAAAATGTTCTGTAAATTATTACAGTAGAAGATTTTTATAATGCAAACCTAAAAACACGAAGATAATAATATAGATCACGTTTCACTCATCATTAAACTTATTTTGTAAACATGGTCTGAAACATATTAAAACAGAATAGAGTATTGTTGAGTTGCATTTCTTGGAATAGAAGTTGGGTGGATCATAACTTTCATTGTGAAATATATAAATATAGTCTATATGCATGTACCAAATCATCCATTATATTACGTATAAAAAAAAAAAATAATAATAATCGTTCAAAAAATAAAAACCCCATTTTAACTTTTAAATTACTATAAAGGGAAAACAAGTTGATGCAATATATATATATATATATATATATATATATATATACTAGCTGTTACCCGCGACTTCGTTCACGTGGAAATTTTGATGTGTATGTGTGGGAACTGACGGTTTGATCATAATATGTAATGAAATGAAACCTTATCATTGTGGTGCTGTGCAAAACAGAGTCTGATAAAGTACACTCAAAAAAATTTGTAACTCATTGAAAGCCAAAATAAATAAATAAAAAGTTATCGCCAACATGGCGATAAAAATTTAAAATTCGTCCATAGGGATTCTGTACTAAAACAGTACTGCGGTGGAAGTATAAAAACTGGGTCGTCAATTATGAATTTTATTTCGAAACCTTTCTTTGTATGATTTTAGTTCACTATTGCACAATATTAATCTGGTTCTAATAATAATTTGGTGACTGGTTAATTAAAATTTTAACTATGTGGTGAAATTCATATAATATTTATGAGTTTCAAATTTTTTATTTATTTTTTTTTTTTACAAATAAATGATCTTCTTTTTTTTTTTTTTTTTTTTTTCATTTCCCGGCGAATTGTTGAATAATATTTTAGTTCTTAAACAATTTTGGACGGCTTTGCCCGCTTCGCTGGCAAACTCTTTTCTATATGCTTTATGAAAAAAAAAAAAAACTGAAATCGGTCAAAAGCTTGCTTTGGGTTTCCGCTGCCTTAGGCAGCGCCTTGTTCGTCCTTGCAATCTCCGGTGCCTGTCCCTATTGCCTGCGACAATGGCTTACCCGTGGGCTTCCATTTGGTTGCTTATCATACATAACAGTTTCGATACAGACAGTATCGAAAAATTTGAAGTAGCTCTTTTATATCTGAATCCCAGTTACATATGAACAACATTATATGTGATGTACATAATATTTGCTCTCAAGTTATTTCCTATATTTATTTGATTTAATCAATCAACCATAGAATGACAGCAATTTCAAGCCACATATAATATTACAATATGCTATGATCGGCAACTTCTATCGCATGAGACAATTATTATTTTGCGGTTATATATACTTCATGCTTAGTTAATAGTAGTTGGTATATAGAAAAATAAATAAATTAGTATGTAAACTTGATCATGGTACAGCCTTAATGCCCTTGGCGACTTTTAAATTTTTGTTGCCGTTTTAGACCAAAATATAATTTATGCGATTATTGTTCCTATACGCAAGCGAAGTGTGACGTCACTGACCGTCCGTGGATGCAAGAAAATGATTTCCTATGTCAATCGCCCATTGGATTTTTTGTAAAAAATGATTAAAAATCGAAGAAAATTATTTTCCGATTTTAATCCCCATATTTGGGTACACATATGTATTAGTTATCATGTGCATGTGTTAGATTGAGTTATTTTGCTGTCAAATTGACAAAATTTTAAATTTCAAAACTCTGTCGTTCTTGGCGCTTATTGTATTTGGTGATCAAAAACGTAATACGAAAATATACATGCCAGATGTATATTTTCGTAATATGCATTGTACGAAATATTGTTTCATATTATTCATTACTGTCTTAAAATAAGTTGTTAAAATAACCATGATTTTTGAAAGGAATTAAATTATGTTCGCCAAATAATTTGGCGATATTTTATTTTTCTACCAAGGATGACCGATATCAAATCTATTCCGCTACAACATATTAGTATCTTATATCAGATACTTTATTTAGACATTTGAAAACAAATTTGACTTCAAATTATGATAGAATATTTATCATTTCCCTTTTAATCAGTATATTAGTTGGATATTTATTGTGTTAATATCATCCTTTGAAATTAAATGTTTGTGTTTTCAATCGAATATGGAAGTTTGCCATTTTTTTTCCTTCTAGAGTTTTGAAATTAAAAATTCAAATTTTGTCAATTTTACAACAAAAATAACTTAATCTAATGCATGGACATGATAACTAATACATATCTATACCTAAATATGCGGATTAAAATCGGGAAATATTTTTCCTCGGTTTTTAATCATTTTTTACAAAAAATCCAGTGGGCGTTTAATATAGGAAATATTTTTCTTGCATCCACGAACGGCCAGTGACGTCATCACTTCGCTTGCGTATTTCTTTCTATCTTTTCCTTGGCGAAAAATGTCCGATCTACTTCAGCATCAAAATGATAAAAAATTGTCAAGAATTATCAATAAGAAAATACCTTTACCATAATGCTGAATTAACTTTTATGGCAAGCGTGTTTCATCCGCCATACTAAAAAAAAAAAAAAAAAAAATCTGAAGTTGAGGTATATAAAAAAAATGCTGTGAAATAAAATTCAGAAGAAATATGTTAGATTTGTAATATTACTGTTTTATTTTAAAATTATAAAGTGTCATTTTCTCATCGACCAATTTAACATTTAGTAATTTCTTATTTTTCGCGTGAAAGCATATTTCATTTTATGCTGAAAACAATAAATAAATACATCTCGTAAACTTTTTTTGGCAACAATTAAAAATTTAAATGGCTTATATTAAGTCAATAATAAGTTTATTATTTTCATATTTTAATTAATTTTAAAGATTTTTTCAATTTTTTTTTTTTCCTAAACCATCCCTGACCTATAAGGAAAAAAACAAAAAAAGAATGATCTAAATCGGTCAAGCCGTTTACGATTTTATAAATAACATACAGACAAACATTCATTTTTATATATATAGATAAGGAAATAAATTTATTTATATGTAAAAAATAAATATTTTTTTTTTATTTAAAAAAAATGAGGGACATTACAATTTCTGTATGTACTAGTAAAAACTTTTACATATTTAAAACTCTATTGTTAATTATTGGATAACAAATAGTAATACTTAAACCAAAATCTTTTATTTCTGACAAAAAAAATTCAAACCATTCAAAAATTAGATTAAAAAACACAGTAAAATGTTCGAATTAGCCATTTTTCTTACATGTGTCATGAATATTACTTCTGCTGTCATTTTCACTAACTGACTTTTGTAGACTTCTAGATTCAAATCTTTCCGAGTAAATTATTTTTCACACATTCTTATAGAGTTAAATAAATAGATTTAAATAAATCATTAGGTTTATTTGTTAGTGGGGATTTCAATGTAAATTTTAATTCCGAAAGCATGAAAGAATTCATCAAAGGATTAAAAACACTGCTCGATATGAAAATTGCCCCGACACTATTTTGACAAATTCTTATGTAAAATGACCTCCTGAATCCAAATATGACGTCCATTTCGCAGTATCAAACACTGTTTTTTTTAGGGATGCCCCCCCCCCCTATTTTTATCACTTTTTGGTAATTTTATGGCTATAAATTTGATTTTTTAGGAGGGGGGGGGAGGATTCAACGCTGAAATTATGTATTACATTTCTTATATTTTTTAATCTATTAATGTTATTTATTAAACATTATATATATATAGTGGAGCACCGTTTATACGTTTTTCAAGGGACCGTTCCTAAAAAACGTATAACTGAAAAAAACGTACAACTGAAAATTCGTTTTAACATTAATACACAATAAAGTGTCATATTATTAATAAAAGTCTAATCAATTTTCATGATTTCCTTTACATTTATTCGAATGAGATATATTTTTAATAAAATTAAAAATATTTTTGAAAGATAGAATAAAAATTATATGATAATTAAAAATATAGATATTCAGAAATTTTTTCAAGATTTCGATTTTAACCTTTAAGGACAAAGCGTTTCGTTTTCTAAACGAAGATGACATTTTTGAAAACGATTAAAAGGAAGGAAAGAAAGAAAAAAAACTTGTTTCTCCAATCGTAATGTCAAATAAAGGAAATCTTCCTAGTCGCCCAACGGAAGTGATTTATAAATCTTCAAGTTTACAAAATGCCTATAAAGTTGTGTTTTTTTTTCCCTTTCACACCCCATCCCTGGAATCAATTAAAAGAGAAATTGGAAGGTCTTCAAATAGTCACTGGTTACTGTATACCACGGAGTAAGAAATAATTATTCTTACTATTATTATTAATAATATTTCTTACTCCGTGCTGTATACCTACCATTCAAGCCAGTCGCCAACTGCTTATGTCTGAAAATCTCTCTAAAACACCCCTCTTACCCCAGGCTATCGATGCAGGTCACACTTTGTTACCATAGTTCTAAGAAAAGATAAGAATAAAATATAAAAAGCGTTCATCTTTTTTTTTTTTTTTTTTTTTTTCTAAATCCTGAAATGAAAATCAAACTTGGGATTGTACAAGGGAAAAAAAAAACGTATAAGTGAAATTAAGAATTTACTTGTGTCGTATAAACGAAATATTTTAACATTAGAATTCAATGGAATGATTTGGGACTGAAGTTGAAAAACGTAAAGATGAGAAAAACGTATAAATGAGAAACATATAAAAAGTTCTCCACTGTATATATATATATTAAGTGTTAGATTAATTCTTTGCCATTCTCCAAATCAAATTCATGGCTATAAAATTACTGAACATTGATAACAATTAGGGGAGGGGGTGGTGTCCTGAGAAAATGGTGGGTGACTGGTCAAAATGGTAGTCATATTCGGATTCAGGAAGTCAATTTACATAAGAATCAGCAAGAATGGTATCAGGGGTCAAAGATTTTTTTTTTTTTGCAGCACAGTGGAATTATAGATCTTTATTTATGAACTAGTAATCCAAAACATTATGTGATGAGAAGCTGTACAGCAATAAACAGAACACAATCTTTTCCAATAAAGGTATGCAAACAGAGGTTTATATGAGTGTGTGCAGGTATCACATGCCTTTACATGGAAGAATAGACAAAAAAAAAAGTTTGTAATATGCAAAGTAGTCCTGTTGTGCTAAATGAAATAATATCTGACAGATTTTTTTTCCTTTAAGTATTTCTGTGGATAAGAAAAACATTTAATTACAACAAATGAAAAATATTTCGTATGTAGACAACACAAAATAAATAAAAATGGTTCAATCTATTTATTTGGTATTTAAATGACTTTTTTTTCTTTAATTAAAAAAAAAAATTAAACCTTTCCAGGGCTTATTTTGTATGGGAATGCAGTTCCCATACTACTTTTATTTTATTGAATTTTTACATACTACATGGAATGCATGAAAACTCATTAATACTCGTCTGCCAGGGTTTTATGCAACCAGTCGCTTAAATGATGAAAATGTATAGACAATATGGGCACATACTTTGAATAAAATAATTCCTTATATTTAAAAGTTATCAACCAACATTGCCTTTTTTTTCCCCGACAAATGTCATTCATGACAACCTAATATATTTATTACAATGTGCTTCAGTGTGTCTGTGCATTCACTATATGCCATAAAAAAAATAATTTTCCAAATTGCTCACAATATGCTAAGTGATCCAAAAGTCAGACAGAAATAAAAAATGAATTATTCAAAAAGCACTGACCATAGCACTATGTGGTTTACACTGAAATGTGCAGAAAAGCATGTTTTTTTTTTTTTTTTTTTTTTTACATATAAGAAAAATGTATTATTTTTTTACCATGTTTTTATTAACTTTGATTCTTGTTTGTCCGGTACAAATATTGCAATCGATTTTTAACTAACTTCCTACTAGCTAGACATTTGAAACTTTCAGAATAGCTTATAACCCAATGACAACACAATACTTCAAAACCCGATTTTCGAATTTTTGATTAGTTTTTTTTTTTTTTTTTTTTTTTTGTAATTAATTAAAATATGAAAATAATAACCTCCTAATAGCTTTAACAACATCCATTAAAATATTAGCTATAATTTAATTGTTGCCAAAAATAATTTTTCTCAGTTAAAAGATCATATGGATTTGTATAATTCTTGGGGCATCTATAGTGTTTCCTGCCAGTGTGGTTTATCATACATTGGTGAAACTAAACACAGTCTTAAATTCCGCCTTAAAGAACATATTAATTATGTTCGTAAACAAGAAACCTATAAATTTGCTATTTCTAAGCATTGCTAGGAGGAAATTTTAAATTTGATTCAGATAAAATAATTTACAAGCCTAAATCCACTGGCAGACTCAACTTCTTTGAAGCTTTTCATTTTTATAAAAATCTTTAAAATATTGTTAATTGTGATTTCGCTGTGCCCCATTTGTCTGATTGTTGGAAATTTTACATTCAGTCCACATTTTCTTAATTTCTTCCATATTTTTTACAACTTGGGTTTTGTATTTTCCTATTCGTCAATCCCCCAAATTCCGCATACTTCTATTGTCTGATCATCCTAATCTGAACCTTCCTATATATAAGAGCACTTCTCTCACAATTCTTTATGCACTGAAGACAGTATGCTAAAGGCTACCGAAACAGCTGTCTGCTTTCCTGTTATTTATTTTTGGCATTCTAGACGTTATTATTTGCCTTGTTTATAACCCCACGCCAAGTCTTCCTTCAATATTTATAGTCCTAGTTTTGTCAGTGAAAGAACTGTGGTACTACAAAAAAGTAAATTTTAAAGTACCGCCTGATGGAGGAAAATTAAACTGATTTTGCAATAAATCTTTTGTTATTTACAAAAAATTGCGTGTCTCTGTGCATTTCAGTGAAAAACGCAGAGTGCTGTGGTCAATACTTTTGAATAATATAATTTTTTTCTGTAACTTCTGGATCATTCGGTATGTCTACAGCCATTCAGTTTTGATTACTTTCTTTAAACTTCTTCATTATTAGAAAAACATAATAAAATTTTTATGAAAAAAATATATTGAGCTTTGAAAAATTTGACAAAATCACATAAAACAGAATGAATACAATGCTGCAGACTAAGGCCTTAGCTTGGGGGGAGGGGGGGTCAAACACCTCCCAGGAATTTCCTAGATTTATATAAACTTTTTGAGTTAAACTTCATTTTTAACACTCCACATTATGTACTAAACTTTGAACTAAAATATTTTTCTGGCTATGACCTTGCTGCAGACACCAGAGTACACTCTGGAACTTCAAAAGATTGGAAGAAAAGGGGGTTGGGGTGATTCTCTTCCTAAGTTTCAGAAATTTTTTTCCATATTGTTTAAAAAAAATCTCTAAAAGAGGGGTCAAAGAAAAAAAAGATTTTTGAAAGAAGTCTAGGCATTTTTATAATTTGGAAATATTTAATACGGTGAATAGAATGCTTGCAACAGATGCAAGTTTTTCACTGAATAAAAGATATAAAGCCCATAGGTCATTTTCCTAAAATTTCAAAGGACTGTACACAATCGATTCTGGAGATCTCAGACAAGGTTGTAGAAGTGAAAGAATTGTGTTGCAAAAATACAGTTAGTGATCAGTCCAGATATAGATTTTCTTAGTGACTTCAATTATTTTAATCTTATTGTCTGTTTATCTCATTATCTTTCTCAGTGAAGTAGCAAGCCTAATTGGTACTTGTTTTAGTACTATTGGGTACAGTATGTTTTGGTGCCTCCTGAAAAACGTATAGTAATACAATAAATGAAATTGAGGACTATTTGGCACTCCTCTGTAAGTGGCACCTGAGGCATTAGAGACACCCTTGTCCTCACTACACCTGTGATCTGTCTATCTCTGTCACTGGACATAAAGGACCCAGTTAATTCAGGTGATGAAAAATACCCAATTGCTTTTCAATAATTTTGTCTACATCCACTTTTCAACAGATAAAAATCAACTGATATTTTGTAAGACAGATTTAGATCCAAAGTCTAAAAAAAAAAATGTAATATTTAAATGCAGCCTATAGAATATTTGACAAATGTTGCATGAATATTATATTTAGAACAGTAACAACCCTGCATATTTACAAACAAAAGCATTGAGCAAAGACAGATAAAGAAAATTATGTTATGTTAGGAAATGTACAAAATAAAGTCTCCTTCAATACACCATAGAATTATATATGAAAATTTTATTTATATTCTAAAGAAAAAAAAAAAGAGAGAGAGAGAAATTTGAAGGAAACAATGCCACACTTGATCCCATAGTCAGCACCTATGATACAGCTTTCATTTTTCTAGAATGCAATAATTAAAGAAATCAAATTCATTGAGGTAGAAGCAAAATGTTAAGAATATAAATGTTCCTTCTCCCCCCCCCCCCCCCCAAAAAAAAAAAAAAAAAAAAAAAAAAAAAATCCCACACACTGAAGAAGTTTAAGGTTCAGATGTTTATTTCTTTTACTAAATTTAGATATGAAAATTAAACAATTGAAGAAGTGCCAGTGAGATAATATCGTACAATCCGTGTGGGGTGGGGAATTAAATAATTTTTGTTATGCAATTGCTTTTCTATCAGTTTCATTTTTTAGATTTTATTATTCATTCTCTGATATTTAGAATAAAAATATGACACTGAAAATTAATTATACATATGCAATGCATTTTTCTCAACACGCACTTAATAGCAATTGCGAATTTAATAATGCTAATACACACAGAATAAAAATAATAATTCACAAAATGTTATGAAAACTTTTTAAAGGAAAGAACACTTTTTAAAAACTTTTGGAACATTTACTAAACAGATAAAATGGCCATAAAAATTATTTCTTCAACTTTTATTGCATATAACAAGGAACTCTAAAAAATCAGCATATTATTTACAATGTAAAATGTACACTGTCACAATTGAATTGTTGACAATGATGATGGATGGAGATAAAGCAATTATTCACTATGTGACTGGTGCTGATGTATCACCAATCATTCAGCTTATAACAGAGGAGGAAATAATAAGTGGACTTATGCAATTCAATTATTAAAATAATAATAATTAGGTATTGAATTAGAGAAAGAAATAATTTTCTTTCATGGAGATAAATATTCAAACTTTCTCGTAGCACAAACTAATGTAACTGACCAAGAATTGCTGACTTTTTAGTAGGTTACAGGAAAAAATATTAAGATATAAAATGAATGATTTTATTCTGTTATTGATGAGGCCCTTTAAAAATCTATATCATTTGCAACTAATAAAATGTATAAAAATTGTTCTTTAAATTAAAATTTTTACTTAAATACTTGTACTTTTATTGTACACACTTTTTTCAGAATTTAAAACATATAAATTGTTTCATAATGATTTGTACTACTCAAATGAGGTTCTAAGATGTAAATAAAAGGAATTGTCCTAAAATCTGCAAAACATGGATTCTTGAAAATGTAGTGTATAGTTAGCTATAAACCTATAATGCATACTCCAATATTATTAATGAAAATTTTTTGCAATTTTCCTTTGAATTTATTATGGAAAGAGAATTTGTTAAGCAAAATATCCTTCAAATTTTGAGCAGAAGTTATTATTTCATACAACTTTCAAAAATAAAATTTCCTAAAACTGTATATTTTAAACAAATGAAATACTAATTACAGCGTTAATTTAAAAAAATTAAAATATCTATGATAAATGTGTATTGGAATTTACACTTGTAAAATAAATTTGCGTGCTGTATTTACTTCTATAAAAATCACAAGCAAATAAGCATTAAATTATTTTGTTGTAAAACTCATTTGAACAATTCCCCCCCCCCCCCATTTCATTTTAGCGTATATTATGCATTAGAATTCCTTTTGTCTTGTAAATTATTAATGCAACATTATGAGCTATAAAAGGTACAAAATTCTATAATTAAATCAAGTTTTGTTAATTAGTCACATGACTGTATAAGGTACTTTAAAAGTAAAAATATATCTGAAATCAGAGGAGTATTTCTAATTTTTATACTTGACCAATTTTACTTAACTTTCTGTAGCTTATTAACATGTTAAATGCCATGCCAGTCATAAGTGACTTTCACTTAGCATTTCATTCAGGTCGTGACAGTCACTGATGACTGACATAGTGCTGACTCTAGTCTAATTTGGCAGGGTGCTGCACCCCTTTTAATCACATTTTGGTATCAAGTAGCCTTTTCTGATATTTTAAATATTCAGAGCCTTTAGATACCTTTCTTCTTCACTTTTCAGCCTTCTAGTAATAGTTCTACAGTATTCCTGGCATGTAACCTATATATATACGTGTAAAATTTGTAATTTACTTTTGTGACATACAAAAATCACAGCAGACTGCAAATTATGCCCTTTTTATTGAATTCCCCCCCCCCCCCCCCCCCCCCCGGGCAGCCCTTTTATTCTAGAGTCAGCACTATGATAGTGCAAAATATCATACTGAGAAATAGTTCATAGAGCAATGAACTAAAATATTACATTGCTGTATGTAATTATTTAAATTTACTTCTAAATAGCATAATGGATTTTTTTTTTTTTTTTTTTTTTTTTTTTTACAAATTCACATGGCACCCTATGTGTTAATATTAGCTACAATAGTAAATACTTCATAAGGATGTAATTAAAGTAAACCTACCATTGTTACTAGTATTTCATTTAAATTTTTTAAATAAAATATTTCGAAATCGTAATTATGTTTGATAAATCATGATACTTTAAAATTTCAGTTTAAATTAACCCTTAACAAAGTCAAATCAGCTTACTTTATTTAAATCAGTTTCTAACATTATTTACTTTGACTTTTGCATATTGTTATTTTAAGATATGTTTGCATTAGAAATAATTTAAAGATTAATTGAATACAAACTTTTAAATTATCAATTAAATAAACAGTTAAAAAACACACACACTAAAAGAACAAACACAAATAAATTTTTAAAATATATTTATTTAAAAAAAATAAATTAATACATGAAAAATGCTTATTTACAAATGATAATGAACAATAAACACAACTCACTTTGGACCAAACTGAGCATAATCAGATGACTAGATCACAGATATTTAACGTTTAAATTAAAGTCTTTTGATAATTAACAGGAACAGTTCTTTATAAAATTCTCTAATCAACTTCTTCAATAGTTGGACCATTTGGTGCAGTCCTAGAGTGTCCTTGCGCTGAATTTGCATTTCCTTGATGCAATTTCATCATGTAAGGAGACAATTCCGATTGCACTTCTTTCATTTTATGCTCGATTTCATCTTTTTCAGCTAGAGTATTGTTGTCTAACCACTGAATAACAGATTCACAGGACTGCTTGATTTTGGACTTATCCGATGATGAAAGTTTGTCCTCGGGAGCAGATTCAGCAGCTTGTTTGATTGAATATACATAAGATTCCAGAGAGTTTCTAGATGCCACTCTTTCACGCTGCTCTGCATCTTCTTTTTCATATTGCTTTGCTTCGTTCAGCATCCTTTCTATCTCTTCTTTTGAAAGGCGTCCTTTGTCATTTGTGATACGGATGCTTTGAGACTTGCCAGTACTCTTATCTTGAGCAGATACTTGTAGAATACCGTTAGCATCTAGATCAAAGGTGACTTCGATTTGTGGCACACCTCTAGGGGCTGGGGGAATTCCTGACAACTGAAACCTTCCAAGTAAGTGATTGTCTTTTGTCATGGCTCGCTCACCTTCATAAACTTGAATGTCGACACCAGGCTGATTATCGGAATAGGTTGTGAAGACTTGAGATGTTTTGCAAGGAATACGGGAATTTCTCTCGACGATTTTTGTCATGACTCCACCAGCAGTCTCAATCCCCAAGGAAAGTGGAGCAACATCAACTAGAAGAACATCTCTAATTTTCTCATCATTACTTCCAGTCAAGACAGCAGCCTGAACTGCAGCTCCATAAGCCACTGCTTCATCTGGATTAATGGACATACATAGTTCTTTTCCATTGAAAAAGTCTCTTAACAGCTTCTGGATCTTGGGAATGCGAGTACTGCCACCCACTAGGACAACATCGTGAATACTGCTTTTGTCTAACTTGGCATCTTTAAGAGCTCGTTCTACTGGTTCAAGAGTTGATCGGAAGAGGTCCATGCATAATTCTTCAAATCTGGCTCTGCTGATTTTTGAGTAGAAGTCAATACCTTCAAAAAGAGCATCAATCTCAATGCTTGCTTCAGTACTGCTGGAGAGAGTTCGTTTGGCTCGTTCACAGGCAGTTCTTAATCTTCTCAGAGCTCTAGGACTGGAGCGTAAATCCTTCCGATGCTTTCGCTTGAATTCTTCAACAAAGTGAGAGACTAGTCTATTGTCAAAGTCCTCACCACCTAGATGTGTGTCACCAGCAGTAGATCTTACTTCGAACAGGGATCCTTCGTCAATTGTCAAAACAGACACATCAAATGTGCCACCACCAAGGTCAAATATTAAAACATTCTTCTCGCCTTTCAGATTTTTATCCAGACCATAAGCTAGAGCAGCAGCAGTTGGTTCATTGATTATTCTCAGGACATTTAATCCAGCAATTTTCCCAGCATCCTTGGTAGCTTGCCTTTGAGAGTCATTAAAGTAGGCTGGAACAGTGATAACTGCATCGGTAACTTTCGCACCCAAATACATCTCAGCAGTCTCTTTCATTTTGGTTAACACCATGGCACTAATTTCTTCAGGATTAAATAACTTGGATTCACCTTTAAATTCCACACTGATCTTTGGCTTTCCGCTGTAGTTCACAACTTTGAAAGGCCAGTTTTTCAGATCCTGTTGTATTTTGGGGTCATCGTACTTTCTGCCGATCAGTCTCTTTGCGTCGAAGATGGTATTTTCAGGATTCAATGCGACTTGGGACTTCGCTGCATCACCAATCAGTCTCTCTGTTTCTGTAAAAGCTACATAACTCGGTGTCGTACGATTTCCTTGATCGTTGGCAATAATTTCAACATTTCCATGCTGAAAAACACCGACGCAGGAATATGTCGTTCCCAAGTCGATTCCAATGGCAGGAGCTTTTCCACTAGGCATTTTCAAATATTATGACACTAACAAGAATAACAACTGATAAAAGTCTCAGTTCACAGAAGATTTCACTCACAAGAAAGAAGCAAATGTAATATACCGCACAGCAAAATCGCTGCAAATACTTCACAGTTTCACAAACCAATTGTTTGTAAACAATATCTGCACAGCTGCGGTCACAGCTCCTATTTATACTTTCCTAACTGATTCCAGAAACATCCACGCTTTGCTCGTAATGACGTCACTGAAATTTGAAACTAGTCATTTGTGGAAGATTTGAGAAGTTTCTGGAAAACGAAAGAAAATACTATAAATTTGTAGTGCTGCCATCTATCGCAATATTTTAATATGATCTTTCATTACTTTTAACAAAGTACGAAAAAACATTATTTTCTTAATTGTTTTAAATAAATTAACATGTTTTCTTCAAAGGACTTTTTAACTACAGTTTAAATTATACTTATTTATTTATTACCTGTTAACTCAGGAAATTTCAGTTGAATAAAATAATAATAGAAATCAACAAAATTGTGATTCGTTAACAATTAATCGAATTTTCTATAGCTATACACCTATATATATATATTTTTTTTTTCATATGCTTGTCTATCTAAATCGAAGAAAAAGATTAGGAAGGAATGTATCACCTTCCATTTTTCAATGCAGTGAATAATTGTGAAGTAAAGTGAAATTAAATTATCTTGTATTTTCTTTTATTTGTGCAGTATCGATTGAGCAATTTTATTTTCTTGAGGTCAAAAAAAGGTTTTTTTTTTTTTTTTGGAGTACGACTGATTGACTACTCTAGGGTCTTAGGCCTGAGAGTGAGTGCCCTCCGTGTGGGTCTTTCTGAGGAGTCCTAGTCCGTATTTAACCAAATTTCCGAGACAACCACTGAAAACTCCGAACGGCTGGGCCGACGAGTGCGACCTGGGATTGAACCTGGCACCTCACGTCTACCAGCTTTGAGCTCAGAACTGCTCGGCCGCTGGTGGGTCAGGGTTAGGCTATCACTAGAAAGATTCTCATGGATCTTAGGATCCCCATCCAATCTTAGGTCACTATGCAATGTAGGCAATTCATCTTTATACACACATTAATACCTAAGCTGTAAAGTATATTTATTAATTTAATATATATATACATATATATATATATATAATTTTACTTATAAAATTGTATTTATAAATTTTAAAATATGTATATATAATTTTATTCTCAAAAGCTTTCGTAAGTTATGGGGGTTAAGGCCGATCGACTACTCAAGCATCCTAGGTCTACAGGCAAAACGTTGTTCAGTGTGGACCCTTTCTACAGGGTCCAGTCCTAGCCCATAATTACGGGACTTTCGGTGAAAAACACAGATAACCCGAAACGGCTAGGTCGACGAATGCAACCTGGAATCAAACCCGTCACTTTCTGCCAACCAGCTTTGAGCCCAAAACCGCCCAGTCACTGGTGGGGTTTTATAGGTCGTGATATTTAATACTGTGATCATATTGTTCGTTTTTTTTTTTTTTTTTTTTTTTTTTTTTCGAAATTTGCTGCAAATGTGGTTTAAATTAATTAAACCATAAGTTTGACCAAATTAAATCATAAGTGTTTTAGAAAAATGGGAAAGAAAAACAAGGCGTCAATCTCAGTTGTACTGAATAGTGAGTTTTGCAGAAATTTAAATTTCAATAGTCAAAAGGGATTTTTTTTCCTATGTGCAGCTCGTAATATTTAAGTACAATATCATGAGAACTTTAAAAATTATCTCCATCAAACGAATAAAAATGGGGGTGTTGTAGTTCTGGTTATGGCCAATTGTCTGCGCATGAAACCTAAGGCCTGGGTAGAATGCTCTTCATGTGTGCGGGGAAGGAAGGAGTCTTTCTAAGGGGCCTAACATATATTCATACGAGTTTCGGAGAAAATCACTGAAAACTCCAAGCGGCTAAGCCAACGAGCGCAATCAGGGTTTAAACCTGGCACCTTCGAATAAAAAAGCAAATAGACAATCGAATATAAAAGTTAAAAAAAAAAAAAAAAAAAAAAATCGAATATAATAAGCAAACGTTTGTCTCTGCAAGTTGCTTTCATCGAAAAATATACATTAACTTTTTACAATTAAATTAAAAATCCATTCAGTATCAGAGTATCAGAGTTAAAAATAAATAAATAAATAAAAATAAAAACAAGTTAAATTATCTGATTTTATTTACATTAAAGAATCTGATTTTTTTATATTATTATTCAATACATTAAAAGGGGGGGGGGATGTATTTTCACAATGCAGATTACGAAAATATTTTTATTATTTATTATATAATTTTTTAACTAATTGATAAATTGAAGTTCCTTTTTTACCCCTTCCAACATTATCCTTCCCTATTACCATCTGTTGAAGCTCACTTCTAATTTTATATTAACTACTTAGTAGATGAATGGTTAGCTTTCTGGCCTTTGCCGGGTGTCGAGTTCGAATCTCATTTTAGACATGGATATTCGCAGTGGTTTCAAATCCATTTTAAGCAATAAGTCCCAGTCAAACTAGCATTTATGTGCAAAAAACGTTTGTAAGTGACAAACCAAACTGTATTTTCTATTCTGCTGCGAAATACTTTCTAAAATTATACTGAACAAACATAAGTACAATTGTAAAAGGTAGTGTTAGGATTGAGGCCAATTGACTGACTTAGGGGCCTAGGACTGAGGGGGGGATGAGTACCCTCCGTAGGAGTCTATTTAACGGGTCCCAATCCGTCTAGGCTGAGGAGCGCGACCTGGGATCGAATCTGGCACCTCACGTGTAGCAACTTTGAAAGCACAACCTCTCGGTCATTAGCGGGGTCGGTTGTAAAAGGATAGGGAAAAGAAGATAATAAAACCATTCTCAAAAATTGTCGCAAATTGTAGCTTAAAAACAATACTAATATCTAGGGCCTGGCTAATAATAAAGCAAGGGCACGTGGAGCAACCGCTCTGGGCCCCCAAATCAAATTAAAAATTTATTTCAACGCCCTTTTTTGGTTTTAACTTTAAATGACTAAATGTAAAGGGCCTCCAAATTTGCTACAGGTCTTTGTTAGGCTAAGTCGGGCTCTGCCAATATTCTTCGATTATTAACAGTGTTAATTGTTCAATACCTTCGTAACAAAGAAACAACAGTCTACCTATAGAGTATTTATACATTACTGAGATTAAAATTATCTGTAGGAATATACCTCATTTGACAAACAATTCTTAATCTACATTCAGATTCGGCTTGAATGAAAAATTTCAAGAAATTATGGGGAAGTTATTTTTAATCAGAATTATTCACAACTAGCCGCCTTCGGCGACCAGCTGGTTCGCGATCCCTGAAAAATCCGACTTTACGAGACTCCCGCTCGGTGGCGCCTGCGGCACCTTTTTCCCTTTTCAGGTCTAATAACAGCTTATCGATATATCGTGACAATAGCTTATTGAAAGCACAGTAAATTTCCGTGCGGTAGCGCCTTCGGCGCCTTCTTCCCTTTTCAATACCTAAAACAGCCTGTTCGCTCACCATGTTATGATCTTTCAAATTTCTGACTTTAGCTAAGTCCCGCTCGGTGGCGCCTGCGGCGCCGTATAAAATTTTTTTAAAAGATTTGTGTCTGACTTATCTCTGGTTTTCTCCAAAACTTGCTTAATTCCGGGCTATACATCGTTAAAAATTATTAGTACGAAATGTGAGCGAAAATCTGAATTTGAAACTCTGTAAAATATAAAATAATAAAAATCTTCTGGTTTTCCATAGTTTTCTCCGAAAGTTTTGTACAGAATTTGAACGGCCTATATCATTTTAATAGCCTGCAATACAAGTACTTTAAAATATCTTTTGAATGATGTATTATAATGAATAGCTATGATGTATTTTAGACTCAAAATGGCTAATCTATAAAGGGCGATTAACGATTTCTATTGAAATCCATCTAAAATTTAAGAATTCCAAAACTGCTTTTTTACAACCGAATTCATAAAAAGAAAAAAAAAAAAAATCGATATTATTCTGTTAAAAGTAACTCATTAACAGATGAAATTTGTGAATGGTGTCATTAACAGATGAAATAAAAATGAATTTAAATAAATATAATATGTCTATTTATTTTATTTTTAAAGCTATACTTTAGATTTTTTAACTGCATACAATATGTACTCCTTAATTTCAGTTTAAAAGGCTTAAAATGATATTTTACCTATGAAATTATGTTAATTAGATGCTGAGATACAAAGGTAATAAAACATTGTTTTAACAAAATTTGTGTCTGATTTTTTCGTTTTTTTTTTTCTTTGAAACTCGCGTGTTAAAAATCCTTAATACGAAATGTGAACGGAGTATCGGAATTCGAAAGCCTGTATCATAATTAGAATTGGAGATATATTAATAAAGGTGTTCTGACTATTCTGTGGTTTTCTCTGAAACTCCCGTACGGAATTTAACGGCTTACATCAGTTTAAAAGTCCGTAATATTTCAAATGATGTGTTATAACTTATAAGTAGAATTCTAGATATTGAATTATTAAAATATCAAAGCGCCCTCTTGCGGCAGAGATTTGCAACACATACTCATCAATTGTAATTCAAATAGCTTTTTAAATGATGTATTACTTATTTCCAAATCAACAAAGCTTGTGTTGCTTATGAAATTATTTTAATTAGTAGCTGAGATGCAAAAGAAAACCTAATCAGGAGATACTAAAACATGTAAATCACGTGAAATCTCTAATTCCATTATCTACGGTAGTCGTTTAATGGAAGTAAAAAGAAAAATAAATATTTTTTAGGTCCCCAAAACCTATATATACCACGGTAGTCGGGTAATGGAAGTAAAAAGAAAAAGAAAAAGTATTTTTTTAATTCCTTCAAATGTATTTTGTTGCTAAAATTTAATTTGCAATTAAAATGTAACTGCTTTGTTTATTAATGAAAATTGATGAAATTTTAACTGCAAGTTGTTTTTGTGCTGATTAGGTTGTATATTAAGTGTTGTGTGGGAAAAAGAAAATTTGAAGCACTTTGAAATTTGCAATTTTTAACTCCAGTTCAAGATCATGTGACATTAATGACTTCCACATGTTTTGTTCCCGTTCGAGACAGCCGTTAAAATCGTCCGCGGATAGAATGCCTCTTTTTAAGCAATAAGGATTTTTGGTCAGTTTTCGATTGACATGGGTCAACATTTTAATTAATATCTCCGCAACTAATTAAAATTTTTAAATTCTGTTTTCACTATCCCCTCGGGAAGGCTTCTAAGCACCCGTATGTCAAATTTTATACTTCTGCGTTCAGTAGGGGCTGAACGTATAGATAGATGTTCAGACAGACAGAGAGACAGACAGACAGACATCTTCCTTTATTATTATAGATTTTAGTTTATGCCATGACATATTTATATTTCCTAGAATAACAATCATACCGTGCTAAATTTCCGCATGATGTACCTGTACCCCAGAGGTAAAGGACACTATGTCACAAAATTTTTTTTAGAAATGATGCTATAATGAATTAATAACATTTATCATAAATAAAGAAAACGGACATGGTTTTATGTTCTACGGTCCTTTATAGTAACTGGATATAATACATAATGCCTCCATATAAAGCAAAAAATGCCCATCAGTAACATAGTGCTAACTTTTTTCCCCAAAATGGACAATTTAATAAACCAAGCATAAATATACTTATATTTTCCATAATTTGGTAATATGAATAAATTACGATGTTAATATCCAAGAAAGTTAAAAATGATAATCTATTAACAATTTTATTGTTTGAAAGTTTGCTGTACTCGTATTTTAGCTTTATTTATTTTCTATTTATTTATTTCTATTTTTCTTTTACCTTAATGTTTAAAGAAACGTCAATATATGTGGAATTTTATCAGTCAGTGTGAGTGCCAAACTCCAATTTTTCGAGAGCTCAAGGAGCTGGTAGATAGGAAGTGCCCGGTTCGATTTCAGGACACGCTTGTCGGTCTTAATCCTATTCCTAGCCTTTCGGAGTTTTCTGTGGCTTTCTAGCCCGTATTCACACGAGTTTCTTGAAACGTCGCGAAATTTCATATTGAGGTTGTGCGAAAAAAAGAAAAGTCTACCTTCGCCGTCTAGCGGTTGACGTTTTCAAATGAACCCTTTTTCCAGTTTCCAATATTATTTTATTTTTTAGTCAAATATTTGTGTTCTGTTCCATAAAATTAAGCTTTTCTCATCTATCTTTCTTTTGGCTCATTTTGTTATTGTTTGAAAAGAAAACTTTTGATTACAATCATTTAAAAACTCCTTCTTGTAATGTTTCCATCTATTTTGTAGTCTTATCGGAATTCTTTTAAAGTGAGTATTCTTCACTTTTTTGTACATCTAATTTAAGAAATACTGGTCAATTAAAAAATTTATTTTAGTTAACTAGTTACTAAATTGGCTTTTGTATGTTGTTATCGCGTTGTCTGTGGATATACTTATCTTTCCCTTGCAATAAGACTACTATATAAGTATATAGTAAGATAAAGTATATAGTAAGAATATAAGTATATAGCAGTGGCGGATTTAAGAGGGGGGGGGGCTAGGGGCTGAAGCCCCCCCCCCAAAACACTGACATTCACTATTGAATATTGCAATTGTAAATTTTATATTTGTCTAGAATAACATTTTGAAAAATCTCAGCCCCCCCCCCCCCCAAAAGTCAAGTTCTGGATCCGCCACTGGTATATAGTAGTCTTACATTACAAGACGCTGACCTCTAAAATAATAGTTGTTATCTCGCAGCGAAATAACTTTTTCACATTGATCGTGATCGCGAACAAATGATGCAGTCAAGAGGCAGAAAGGGTAACGTCTTATTATTCCTGTCTTAACCCTACACACATGTCCCTTCCGTGAAGGATCAAAATTGCGATGGCATGTCTCCGGACCACCTGTAGGGGTGTGCCCCAGACCGTCGCCTATTGCCCATTTGCGCAGCACTAATGCGACGTAAAACCCAACCAACCAACCAACCAACCCTACACACATCTGAGAAAATGGAGGAGAAAGGAAGTTTTTCACTCCCACTCACAGAAATATTATATGATGAAGCAGAGAGAGTGTTAAAGAAAATAATAAAAATAAAAATAAAGAGAGTTTGCTCTAGCCATCGAACATAATATTTTATGACAGTTAAAGAATTTCTGAAACCTACAAAACTTCGACTTGTTTTGCATGTCTTTTGAGTAAAGTAGGAGTAAATCATCATCTTTACTCCTACAATCTATCATCAGGAGAAAGAAATGTAGACATGTATTAAAGCAGTTGTACTTTCTTCTTTTATTAGGGCCGCGGTAGCCTAGTCGGTAGAGCGCCGGCCTCATAATTAGAAGATTGTGGGTTCAGTACTCGAGCCGGCCAAAGACCGCGTGTACACTAATGGTGGCTGGTGCACGTAAAATCTGTCGTGGCCGCAATGTCCTCCATGTTTCCATCAAAAATTATACTTCTAGGGGTCACCGAAGCGGGAGAGCCATCCCTTCCTTGGAGGATTAAAATTGCGATGGCATGTCTCCGGACCACACCTGACCGTCACCAATTGCCCATCTGCGCAGCACTAGTGCGACGTAAAACCCAACCAACAAACCAACCTTCTTTTATTAATTCGTGTTTACTTTTCTTTGCTTGATGAAGAACCGTGCTTTCGATCAAAAGCAACTGTTTTTTTTTTTTGCAATCGCCTTGCAAAGTTCACAAGTAGTCATTCAGATTAATCTGGGGCACTCATGTAGGTCTCATTTGCTAGTCTGAAAACCAACCAATCAACCAACTATCCCGTGATTATTATTTGTTTTTCCTTTAGTTATAGATCGTTTATATAGATTATATATACATTCAATATAATGTAATTATTTATAATTATATATTTATCTAACGCGTATTCATTTAAAAGCATCGTTTGTTACATAATTTCAGTTATGATTGTAACATTCTGAATCTGATGAAATTTTACAAAATATTCTACAGATTTTGAACACTTTGATTTAACTTGCAAGTTTCAACATGTTTACGACTAGATTATTTCGATTTTTACGGAGAAGAATCGTACTAGCTATTCTTTTCAGTTTATCGTTCTGTTACTGTGTCTTACATTGGTTGCCTGATGTAAGTATACTTAATTATGTCATTGTTTTCTTTCAGTTATTTTAAACAAATAATTTAATAGAGTTTTTTTAGAAACGTAACTTTAAGATTTTAATAGAATTTATTCATACAAATATATATCTCTCGTTTACTCATGCGTCAGCATGTATCGTATAATTTTCAGATATTTATTTTATGTTAATTTTTTAGAATGAAGAAACAATTTCTGAAGATATAATTGTGCAAGCGCGAAATTTGCCTTCTCAGTCATTCAAGTGGCATACATGGGACAAAACAAATCACAGTAGCTCAAAAATTAGCTCATGCCGTAATTCAGTTCAAGGAAAAGTTTTAATTGCTGATGACAAAGGTAAGATTCTGACAAAATTTATCCAATTAGGTAAATATGCATTCTATTAAAAGTAATACTTAAATTTTACAAGTATGCTTTGTTTTGTATATTTGTTCCGTTACAAATTTCGTAGAAACTAGTAGTGTACAATTATTATTTTTTTTTTTCTGCAAGCAAATAATGTATGATGATGGCTATTGAAAATATATCATCATGGAAAAGAAAAAACACACACACACATATATATATATATATATATATATATAAACAAATATAAAATATACATGTTAGCAATGCTGTCTGCTGAAATGCAATTTTGTTTATGATTGCTAGTTATTAAATATTAAATATATTCTTGTGTCGTAAATGGCTATTTTAATTTAAATGTGTTATTTATTATTATTATTATTTTTTTTTAAAGTGTGAATGCAGTATATTTCCGAGTTTGTTTTAATTAAGACTTTTTAAAACACTGTTCTTAAATAATAATAATATAATGAATTTACATTTCTTTTTAATATATTTGCTAATCTAACACATTAACTGGAAAGAAAAGTTTGTAAGTTCATTTTTATATAAGAATAAATATAATTATTAAATAATTTTTATATTAAGAATAGTTTCTAAAAGGTAAGTTAGTAAAAATTGTTTTTGTATGATTATTTTGGATATATTTATTAAAATAATCTGTTTTTAAAGTTCAAATATAAAGAACCTAAAATCTGTTAAGATATTCAATTTTAGTTAATCTTAATATAATATATAGTGCAGTTACAGTGGGATAGTACACAATTATAGTTGTAACACATCTTAATTTGCAATGAGAAAACTTTGTAGAATTAAATATGCAATATATACCATAGCAAAAATGATATTTAAATTAAAACTTTCATTATTATCATTTAGCCACATTAAATATATTGATTGAATGGTATCATGGGAAGGGAAAAAAGTAAATAAAATTATGTATTATGCAATACGATTATAACTAGACAACTCAAATTTTTATTTCTGTAATTATTTTAGTTTTTACTTTAATTTTTTGTTTCTTATTCAGTGCCAGTGATGATAAGTATTGTATTTCTTCATTAATGATTTGTTTTGTTACTATGGTTACTGAATGTGTGATGGAATCTCTTAAATGTTTAGATTTGTAGGTTTTTGTTTTGGTTTCCATGTCAGCATTCAGTCACTATGTAATAAAATCAAACATGCAAAGTTGGATGTTTTATGTTTTTAAAATTCATTATGAAGAATGAGTAAAAGAGCTGAGGATATTTTTATTCTGTATAATTTTAGTGATTGAAAGAAGTCTAGTTTCTTATTCATTTGTATAATTGTGTAATTATTTCTTTATTGAGTTTCTATTTATAAGAATATTTCCACCTAAAAATAATTTTTATTATTTTTTTTATTTTTGTGGTAAATTAATGTTAAATTCCTTGTTAGTTTGTATACTTGTTATATAACACATTATATTTTTTGTGTATTTCAGGATATGGCATACCTTGTTACTTTATTTTATTATTATTTTTTAATATTGTTTAAAGTTCACAAATTAGCAAAAGTAAATAATATTATACTTGACTAGAACTGTCAAGTACTGTCAATTGCATGAATTATTCTTTTTTCACTTGAACCATCCGACTAATTACACAGGTCGACATGTAAATTTTTGATTTCATAATTTTGATTGATCTTTATATTTTTTGGTGTGCTAAAACCAAAAATGAAGTCAGATTTTCTGTATCATGTATAGATTTTTGTCAATACAGGGTGCCTACCAATGTAATTTCTTCCATTACCCTTCCACCAATATAATTATATGGTATGTTTTCATGATTAATTAATCATAGATGCCTATTGTTGTAATAGCGCAGCATTAGTGTGACGTAAAACGTATACAAACTATCCAACCTACCTATTGTTATGATGATATATGTAAGAAATTGTGTCGGTAAGCACCCTGTATTGACAAGAAACTGTACATGATAGAGAAAAATGGGCTGCATTTTCGGTTTCAACACATCAGAAAACATAAAGTTCAGCTAAAATCATCAAATCAAATTTTGTCAACTTCAATTTTGTAGGCTTGTGAGCACTTATACACATATGGTTTAATGTAGAAATCAATTCGTTTTCAGGTTAATATGCTAGCTGAATTTCTTCCGGCTTCTTCCTTAAAAAATAAATAAATAATTAAAATAATAATAATAAAAAAAACTAGACAAATTACAGTCATTTTATTTGTCTGAAAGTGCTGTTTAAAAAAATATTTTTGTATTGTATTTCCCAATATCAATATCCTAAAATCAATTTTGATATTATATGAAAATGTATTATATTGAAATATTTTACATTAAAAAAGGCTGATTGTGATTAATTTAGATCATTATGTATTAAAATATTCATGTTAAGCTGCCATATATATATACATATAATAAAAATATACTATTTGTGTGTGTGGGGGGGGGGGGGGATTTGCAATAATTCACTTATAAAATGACAAATATATAGGAATCATATATTTGTAATAATCATATATAAATAACTCTTTTATATATATAGATAACTTGTAATAATCATATATTTGTAAATTTACCTGGTTTGACTTTATTATTATTTATACCATTATTAATACTAAACTGTGTATTTTAATTTGTTATAATCATTTTAATTATTATTTTAGAATACCTTTAATTTAATTAAATATTATTAACATAATTTGGCAGTTTATTACAGAGGCTGTGAAAGAAACCCACCAAATTTTGGTCCCCTAAAGGAAAAGTACCAATTAAAATAATCAGTGCTGCTATATCAAGTAACATGTATTTAGCTATTTAATATTCGGCTGAGTGCCTGTGAGCAAATTTGCACTCATATTTTATTTAAATATAATATATTTAACTTATTCCAAAATTAATGAATACCTAATTATAAAAAATAAAATAATCTTGTCAATAATAAAATTTAATTTAAATATGAATCTCACTTAAATTATTTTATTTGATCAAAAACATCCGAAAGTCTCATTTGTAATAATACCATTTCATCCATTTAAAATAATACAAACTTTCTTTTATTATATATATGAGGGTTTATTAAAAACACATTTTGTTTATTTCCCTTTTAGCAAAAGCAGATGAGAATTTCAGTTCATTAATTTTATTTTTAAAAAGATTATTTATTTTAATTTATAATTTGGTATTTAGTAATTTTGGAATAAATTAGATATGTTTAGATAATATGTGTGCAAACTTGCTACAGTGTTGAGTATGGTTACTGAGAAATAAGTAAAATAAAATGATAATAATGGTAATTTATTCACATATGAAAAAATTTGCTCTTCTTGAGGGAAAAAAAAAGAGGTAGTTTTGGACCATAATTTGCAAAACAACAGATTTGATTATCCCTTTAACCCTACAAGGCACCCAGTTCCATATGTGGTGGAACACCAACTTTAATCATTCCTATAGCTATAAAACTATTAGTAGCGACATCTCTTGACATCTTGATAGAAGCTACTGACATTTAGCAATGTAGTAATACGAATCTTTACCTAAAGATGCTGTTCGTGTTTTTGTTATAGTGTGAAATTTCAGTGTGAAATTTGAATGAAAGTGATATGTTAGTCGTTTGTCTGAATTCAAAAATAAAAAAAGAATAGTTATTGAACAGTTTTGACTCGAAAAAAAAAAAAAAAAAAAAAAAAATACTGTGTGTTATAATGAAGTGTATATTTTGCAGAGGTAAGTTGTTTTTTTTTTATATTACAATAGTAAACGTATTAGTAAATCATATTTTTATGTATGTTCCACATACGGTACGGCATACGTTGAGTTAAAAAGTTGATTTTTCCATAAAATATGGTTTTATTTTTATTTTTATAAGTTTTCCCTATCTTCTGATCACTAATTACAACCTATATATTTTTGTCACACACTTAAAAAATTTGTAGGGTTAAACATTAGTAGTTTTTCAACATATCTGTTTAATGATTCATAAAATTAATATTGTGCACAGTTCAACTATCAAAATTTGACACTGTATACTACAAATAATTACTAATCTTATTTTCTAGGGGGGAAAAAATGTATTACAAAATTCAATCACACCAGTTATTTACTTTGATTATGCAAAACAGAAAGATATGGTTGAAATGCTTAAAGAATTAAAATATATTTTTATGAGCATTTTAGTGTATTTTCTTTTGAATCAATTATTATCAAATTTTTTAAATCCAAAATTATTCTATTGAGAAGATATAATTTTTAAGATTTTATAAATTATTGCTTGTATTATGTATATACAGGATTATTATAATTAAACTTCTGCTATAAACAGCCCCTTATAGCTATAGAAGACAAGCGACTCTAAAACACATCTCATGAATCACCCCTGTACAAAATTTAGTGGCAAGTCTACTTGCCTGTTTTAATTTCAGAAAGCTGTTTATTTATTTATAATTTAGTTTAATTATAATGACCTTGCAACTGACCCTTCCAGTTTAATTACTGCGATCCTGCATTTATATTTGCATATCTTTTAGTTTAGATATTACTAAACATCTGTTATCAATACATTTGTTTTCAATAATGTTTTAAAATAATGAAATTCTTACCAAGGTGGTTTTGGCTGAGTACTTAATAAAAATTTGGTTGAGTACTGAGTATTCGGCAAATTGGTTGAGTACTCGGTACAGCTTTAAAAAAAGGTAATAAACACAGAATTTGGTGTGCCAAATTTAAAATATAATTTTTCAATATGCATTTTCATGGAAGTTTTAATTGACTATGTTTTTATTTTCAGGTTATGTGTGTTCAAGACATGATGTATTAGCTAATGGCTGCTGCAATGTAGAATCTTCCTCTACAAATCGGTATCATTGTGAATCTTGTCACGACAATGGTTGTTGCAGCATTTATGAATATTGCATATCATGTTGCCTTCAGCCAGAAAAGGTACTTGAATATAAAAAATCTTATTATTTTCCAGGACGTATGTTTTCTAATTTCTGTGAAAATGTATTGAAAGCATGCAATTCATTTACAATTCATATTTTTTACTATAAAAATTTCTCCATATATAAAAGAAAAATTAAAATTTAAAATGGGTACATTGTCTTTTTAAAGATCCCCAAGCAATGCGGAGGCAGACCAATGGCTAAAAAAGTCTGTTCTCGAGGGTGATAGTTAGGAGGTGCTGATTTTAAACCTAGGTCATGCTCATCAACCTAATTTTTTGAAGTTTTCTCTATAACTTTTATAATGCAGGGTTAGAAAGACCCTCATGAAAGGCATTCCATGCAGGCTTAGAAATTAGAATATGAAAGTCAGGTTTCAATGGCACCATTTTTTCACAGTTGTCAAAATGGTCTACATAGACACAATATTAACCCTCGCTTTCCCAAGATGGGGTCATTTTGACCCCATTTTGTAGTTGAAATTTAGTTAAGCCCACCTCATTCGAAAAGTACGCTAATTCACCAGAAATAGCAAATGTAACTAGTGGAATGTTGCAATTTCTAAATGATACAAAAAGGTGCGGTGCTTGTGATTTTCGCCAAACAAGCTAAGCAGCACCTGAAAGCAATTTTTCTGCATTAACGCCTTGATCTTGGGAAAGTGAGGGTTAATTATATTGAGGCATAATATTTATTGTGATTATAATATTATAAAACTATTCTTAAATGTACATATTGATTAAAAAATGTTTCTTTTAAATTTCAATAATACATGCATTTATAAATAAATTTATTTTAAAATAGATTAAAAGCTTACTTAATAAAAACCACACACACACACACAAAAAAAAAAAAAAAAAAAAAAAAAACTTTATTCATTCTTACCAGCTTGTCAAATGATTTTTAAAATAAGTGGAATAATGAATGTTATATCTTCAAACAAAATCAGAATTAATAGACAAATATTCATTATTCTTTTTTTATTAAATTAAATAATTAGTTATAATTCTAGGCTTTAAAATTGGAATAAAAAAATTATTTTAATTTGAAATTTTCTACAATTAACATTTATATACTTGTTGTCTGTGATTGAGCTTGTGTGTATGTGTAAAAGAGGCAACATAATCATTTTATAACAAAAGACGAACATTTTATAAATTATAACTATAAAATTTATTATTACAACTGTGAGTCGACTTGGAAGATTTTTTTTTTTTTTTTTTTTTTTTTTTTCACTTAGAGGCCAAATATAAAGACTGGGTTTGATTTTATTGTTGTTGAATAAAATTTCTAGATGCAAAATACATTTGACAACCATGAATTTTGAACCTTGTGCCCAACGCTAAAGCTGTAAATTCATAGATTTTTTATTTATTTATTTATTTATTTTTTAATAAAATAAAACTGCTTTAAACAACCAATATTTTGGAAAATCAGAGAACTATATGTTAATATACCATGATTAATGATATGTTTATATTTGAAAATTTTATTTTTTCTAATCTCTTGCTTCCTCTTTTTTCACCATTATTTCATTCCTTCTCAACCTTAAAAAAAAAGTATTTTTATTTATTTATTTATTTATTGTTATTCATTTTTTCACATAAAATGTGATTTGTTTTAGTATGAATGAAAACAACTTGTAGGACTAAAAATTTTATCTTTTAAAAAGAATATTATTATCACTAGTTTGTTTCAAATTTTATTGCATTCTACTCGTAGTTATTTATTATATCTTAATAAACTGTGTTAAAAGTACCATTGCTACCTAAGGGTTTTTTCTAAAAAATAATTATTAATTGTTATAATTAATATTTTCCAGCCTTTTTTTTTTATTATTATATTGTTTATAAAAATTATTTAGGTAAATTTACAATTAGATTTTATATTATGAATAAAAAATTAATTAAAGTATTGTAAAATTCAATGCATTATTATTTCTTATGTACATTCAATTTTGTGGCATATTATTATTATTATTATTATTATTATTATTTTTTAATGAAATTTAAAATATAAGTTATTTATAATTTAAATATAGTTAATTTTTTTCATTAGAAAAATAGACCAAAAAAAAAAAAAAATCTACAAAACAATGTTAAATAGAAAGAATTTCTTGTTTAAAACAATGTTCGGAAAATATTTCTAAAGAGCAATTATAATAAGCAAATAAATTTTCTCTCTCCTTTTTTTTTTTTTTAAGGTAAGTATTATAATACAAAAAACTTAATTAGTAATTCTGGTCATATTCTCAAAAGAAGAATAGACTTTCTAAAGAAATATGCATTTTTATCAACATTTTTAGTATGGTAACTCAATTTGAAAAAATAACAATGTAATTAAAATGTTTATACATTATTTAAGAAGTACAGCCTGCTACAAAGAATAATTTGCGTCTGTTAAAAATATAAAATAAAATGTTAAAATAATGATTAAATAAATTATCAGTGTGAATATTGCAATAAAAATTTGTAACATTTTATTTATGACTAACAGGTTACGTCCGCTTCGCTGGTCACTAAACTTAAACGAATTTTCAAAAGAATTGAATCACTATTTATTTTTTATATCACATTTTGGGCTTTGTAACATAATTAAAAATTCCTTTTAAGGTAAAAAAGTCAAAATAACATATTACAAATTAAATTAAATTAAATATTTCTTCCGTTTTGCACTCGTTTTGCAACAATGCTCTGTGGTCCTATGTGAATGATTCTCAAGAATGAATCAACAATTTTTTACAAATTTAATGGATTATGTATGTGAAATAAGTACGCTGTAATTTAAAAATTACAGCTCTTAGAACTTCAAAACTGATAATTTTTAAAAAAGTTATTCATTATTCTTTAATATTAGACTGTTTTTTGTTTAGTATTAGACTCTTATTTTAAGATAAAAGCAATCAAATGTTATTGTGAAACTTTGCAATGTAATATCTTTAAATCTAATAACTTGATGTATATAGAGTCCTCACAAAAAATGAACAGTTTTTAGAGCTCTTTTTAAAAAGTATAACATCTCTGCAGTATCTTTAAAAAAAATTCATCAGTTTTTACCAAAAAAAAAAAAAAAAAGGCCAACTTTCATCACCAAAGTAGTTAAATCTAGACCAATTAAAAATAGGAGTGGTTGTTCGCTCAGATGTGTTCCGCTGACAAACTCTTTGCTTTATTTATATAGATGACAGCCAGCTTACAGGATGAGCAAATGAATAATCTTGGGGAAAAATTATATTTGGGTTTAGGCCTGAGACAAGAGCCTAAAACCCTCACCCAGTGATTCCTTCTGCTGTCCTCTCTAGAACTGTAGCTGTTTGGAGTTTTTCATGTTTTTCTGTGAAATTTGCATGATTACAGGCTAGTATTTATTAAAGACTCACACAGAAGACATTCTACCCAGATTTAGAACCCTAGTGCAGTCAATCAGCCTTAAGGGCCCTCTTCACTCACCGCCGCCGGAAGCCGAAGCTAATGTTATTTTATGGGAATTTTTTTTTTACAAATAACTTATTAACTAATACATATTTTTAAATTCTGTTTTCACATTCTAAAAATTCCTAGCTGTTAAATTGACGGACCTTTTTAAAAAAATTATTTCTTTAATTTTTTATATTTTGTTTAGAAGCGGCAAAATACGAATTTTCAATATGTGAAATTTTTTCATTTTGCAATTTCAAAAAAAAAAAAAAATTTTAACAGTTGGGAATTTTCTGAATGTGAAAACAGAATTTAAAAATATGGATTAGTTAATAAGTTATTTGTAAAGAAAATTTCCCCATAGAATAACATTGGCTCAAGCTTCCGGCGACAGTAAGTGAAGAGGGCCGTTAACCCAAAACCATCACAACCTTTCTAGAACTGCTACTCTGTCACTTTTCTCTCCAAGATTTCGAACTTGGAATATAAATAAATTTACTTAAAAGGATAAATTCTTTTGTTAAATGTTATTTATATTTAAAATAAATAAAACTTTCATTTTAATCAAAAAAGTAAAATAAAATAAATAAATAAATAATCATCTGATTTAAAACAATGATTTTAATTGGATGATTAAAATCATTGACACCCTGTCCAGAAAGCTTGATATATATCGAGCAGATTTAATTTTTTTTAATTTTATTTAAATTTTTAAAGATAATTTTAAATAAGATTTGTTTAGTGTTCTGGTAAAAACTTGTTCTACTATTATCTATGTGAGAAATTTTAACTGTTGTTATTTATTGTAAATTTTTTATTCTTTATTTTTTTTTAGCGAGCTTTGTTACAAAAAATTCTCGGCAAAGCATCACAGACATTTAACATTCTTTTTGCTTCAATAACAGATCATTTTGAACTTTGCTTGACAAAATGCAGAACATCATCTCAGGTAATTATTTTTTCAAAAATAATATTTATTATTTAAGTTAAGCAAATTATTTTTATCTTTTAAGACAATAAAAAATATAAAATGTGTGCTTACTAGGTTTCCAGATCTTGGTTGTTAGCCAATTTGTGCTGTCAAATTACTGTATTTTCCTACATGTAATTTGCAGCTTAGATAAGTTAGTTGTGTACTAGAAATATTAACTAACAGATAAAACTATATTTCTAAGAGGCATTGTTCCTTAAAAGTATAACTTTGTCTTTTAATTGAAATTTCTGGTATAAAATGGATTTATTTTTATATCATTTTTGTGTAAATAGAGGAAAGGCTATGGTAAGAGAAATAATAATAATAAAAATAATTTTTCAATATATATTTTTTTTTTCTGCCAAGGATGACTGATATCAAATCTATTCTGCTGCAACATATTAGTATCTTATATCAGATACTTTATTTAGACATTTGAAAACAAATTTGATTTCAAATTATGATGGAATATCTATCATTTTCCTTTTAATTAGTATATTAGTTGGATATTTATTGTGTAAATATCATCCTTTGAAATGAAATGTTTGTGTTTTCAATTGAATATGGAAGTTTGCCAATTTTTTTCTAGTGTTTTGAAATTAAAAATTCAAATTTTGTCAATTTTACAACAAAAACATTAAATCATTAAATTCATTTTTTTACTTATTTTTATTTCATTTTATTTCACGCGCACTTTTTATTTCCTAATTAAAAATTATTAAAAAAAACTTTTTCGATATCGCTTGTAACGATACTGATTATTATTAATTTTCTTTTCTTTTTCTTTCAATAATAATAATAAAAAAAAAGATTTTGATGAAATTCTGGCAAAAGCAGAATTTAGTTTAGGACGGAGGACTATTAGTTTTTTTTTTCTTCCCAATTATAACATCGCTTTCAAATTATTCAATTATATTTTCGATAAATTTTAGATTTCGATAAATGTCCAACTATCGAAAAATGATTTCGACAAATGTCCAACTATCGAAAACGACAACGCAAAAATCCTAGATTGAGACTAATAGGCCCTCAGTCCTAAAAAGATTTTGAGGAAATTCTGGCAAAAGCAGAATTTAGTTTAGGACGGAGGACTATTAGTTTTTTTTTTTTTTTTTTTTTTTTTTCTTTTTTCAAATTATAACATCGCTTTCAAATTATTCATTTATATTTTCGATAAATTTTAGATTTCGACAAATGTCCAACTATCGAAAACAACAACGCAAAAATCCCAGATTGAGACTAATAGGCCCTCAGTCCTAAAAAAAAAAAAAAAAATCTCCTTGTGTTTGATCACCCTGTGCTGAATTTAGGCGACACAGTGACATTGTCAAATAAAAGAAATTGTCACTTGCAGAAAGATTTCCTCATAAAAGTTGAAGATATCCCTAAATTTCAGTAGAAAATAGAAACTCATGTCTTAGATTTAAGAATTTTTCAACAATCTATTAATATATTTGATAGACCATGTATTTGATGGATAAAACAGACAACCTGTAAAAAGTGAACTTTATTATTGGTATTATCCCAGTGGCAGAAACACGGCGACATAGTCGTGGACACAGAAAAACAGCTTGCGGACAGTTTTTGTCTGCACTGATAAAGGAATTTGTCTGCAACTTTCGAATAACAATTCACTTAAAAAAATTTTCTGTATCAAAACTAAAACTAATACTTTTATTATTTATAATTATTTATATTGTGTTGTGTCAAACATTGCTATAAAATATTTAATTGAATGAGATGAATTGAATGAATACACACAGTTGTTTCTACTATATTGTTCTGCAGTAAAATTGTATTTGTGTATTGTTGCATGAGATCACCTCTGATGTTGCGTTGTATACATAATAGTCACAGATTTTTCTTCGTGTTATCAGTGGCGGATCCAGAACTTAACTTTTGGGTGGGGCTAAGAATTTTCAAGATGTTATTCCAGATCAATGAAAAATTTACGAGTGTAACATCAGAATGTTAGTGCTTTTGGGGGGGCTTCAGCCCCCTAGCTCCCCCCCCCTTAAATCTGCCACTGCATGTTATACGAAATCGGGTTTTGTGGGAGCGTGTTGTACAAGATTCTGCTGTATATTAAGATGCATGATACCACAAATATGAGCCTATCTATCAGCAAAATATAAAATTACTAACTGTTATTCATAATTTATCAAAAAGACCGTTTATTGTATTTAGGAAATTGAAAGCATCATTTCTTCATTTTTTACCATATATTATTAATATTAAATATGTAAGTAAATTTTGATGTATTTTAATATTTATTAGTACAACAGGACTATTTCTTTCAATGTGGCATTTTGTGTCATTGCCAATTTATAGTGTTCCACTTCAAAAATGCCTGCCAATATCCAATTTTACCATTTAATTTCTTACTCTATCTTAAAATATTTTGTGAAATCCGTAAAAACTTTTGTATATATTTTTTTTCACTTCCCATCGGTGAGATAGAACTCACAACCTTCGGGTTCGTAGTTCTCTGACCACAGAGCCAACAGGTCTTGGCTGAATATTTCCTGATAATTTAGACTAGTGTTTTCAGATTTTTTTTTTTTTTTTTTGAAAGGGTGTTAAAATACAAATATAAGTAGTCCTGTCGTACTAAATTAAATTCTGTCATAGACAGAATTTCATCCATAGTCCTGTTTAGTTTTAAAGCCAAATTCTTATCTATACAATTAGACATTTACGGCTTGGCAAGCTCTTTATGGGATATTCAAGCTCAGTCTTACATGTCAAAATATTCAAATACACAAAACCAATTTTATTTTTTAAATGCATGCATAAATAAATATTAATAGCCAGATATAGTGAAAATGAACTTGAAAAAGAAAATTTAATGATTATATTTTGATATGCTCTATATCCACAATCAATTTGTTTAGTATTGATACAAATTTCTTAATGCAAACAAGCATTAAAAAATATTACTTATTATATGTCCTTAAATAAGTAATAGTACTTATTGAATTTTGTTTTTATGGTTGTTTATAAGATTCAATGACAAATATAATTTTGTTGAATCCACATTGTTGTTTTAACCCGTTAGTAGTCGCTAGTTGGTCGAATTGCCTCCCATTTCTTCAGTGTTGCCAGACTTTTTTCAATAGCCACCAAAAATTTTTAGAAGTGGTATTTGATATACATAATCGGCGATTATTCGAGTTGATTCGCTTTTTATGTATATCAAGTGCCACTTCGAAAAGTTTTTGGTGGCTATTAAATAAAAATCTGGCAACGGCAACACTGAAGGAATGGGAGGCGAATCGACCAACTAGCGATTACTAACAAGTTAAAAAGCACCTGAAACACTATAAGAAGGAACAAAAAAATATTATACATTATTAAATGCAATTTATATTTAATAAATAATTTATTTAATATATTTTGTCATTTATGAAATTGTTTATTTATTATTATTTATTTATTTATTTTTAGAGTGTTCAGCATGAAAACTCTTATACAGATCCTAAAGCCAAGCATTGTTATGGAGAATCACCTCCTGCCATTCAAATAGGAACTTCATAGCTACTTATTAACATTTTTATCTTATTGTACATAATATACTTTTATGGGATATTTTGGATTACATCTTTATGTAAAACAATATATGTGTAGAATTTTTTTAAAAAATAATGACAATGTGACACTGCCATATTTGGACTTAATATTTTTGTTACTTGGGTAATGCTGGTGGTTGTATGAAATAGAATATCAAGATGAGCTGGTTTGAAAGTTACGTCGACCAGTCTGTGACTTATACATCTTGGAGAAAGGTATAATAGATATTTATCTCTTCAAATATGTGATTTTTTTAAAAACTGATTTCTTTAACCCTTTGAGCACTGAATTATTTGAAGATTTTTGTGCACATGGGACGGATTTAATTTGTCGCTATAATGATTAATACTTTCGTGACCGCACAATTTCGAATTTTTGACAGTAAGGTCCGCCTGTTGACGTTATTCTCCCATGTTACAATATTTCAGAACAAAATTTTCATTATTCACATTTATATTACAAATGGATATAAATTATAATTTTATTCTTTCTAATCAAAGTATTTGTATCCATAGTATATTTCATTGTAAAATTGTGAATATTGATTATATATTTAAGACAAAAATAGCATACAAATTGCAAAAGAAATGCCCACTGGTGGAGTTACAGATTTTCAAATGGTGTGAATCTACGTCAGCAGATGCAAAAGTGTTAATATGTAAAAGTAATACATTTTATTTGGAATATACTGGTATTGATGATATAAGTATGGTTGTAAGATATCATAAACAAACATCGGGCAATTGTTTGCGATCAACATACACTGGCGGGGGTGCCGCAAACATCAACGCCTACTTCTTAAATTCAGATGACGAGTCAGACTCGTCCACCGTAACTTCGCCCAAGTAAACAGATGACGAGTCTCACTTGTCAAATGTACCCAAAGGGTTAAGAGTGGACTTAATGAAATTACTTAATTTATCTATCTATCTATTTAACTATCTTTATCTATGTATACAGTCAACTCCCTCTAATCCTCAGAAATTTTGTCCAATCGTTGTGTGGGTTAGAAGTCATTCTCTTTGTTTACATTTTTCTTTTGCAGATACAAAGTAAGTGATTGTTATTAATTCTTAAATAGGCATTAAAATGGGAAGACAATATCTAATAAATTTTAAAATATTTTTTCAACATTAATAAAACTAATCAATCATATTCATGTATGAAGATAAATCACTTACGCTTACTTAAATAATACATAACAATAAAATATATAAATATACATATTTATTTAAAAAATACAAAAGAAAATATTTTTCAAGTACAGAAATGAATATTCATCATTGTTTTTAATTTTGTTAAACATTGATGTATTAGTGGTTTGTTTAAAAATTTTATGTATTTTCCGGACCTTTTTTGGCTCGACTTGGCACTACTCCATATGAATTGCAGGATAATAAATTCAAGAATCTCACTATTTTTTTTTTTTTTTTTTTTTTTTCAATTGTGTTTAAAAGCAAGGATTAAGCTAAAAGTTTGATTTAAGAAAAAAGGTAAAAATGTGAAAAATGTTGATGTTTTCAAAATCTTAGCTGTAAAATTTCTTTGTTTATATTAAAAAATCAATTGCAGATTAGAGGGATTTGCTAATTAAAGATCTGTAGGTTAAAGGGAATTGACTGTATATAAAGCCTAAAGTTTGACATTGCAATAACTTAAGAAATACTGAATCAATTTAAACCAAAATTAAAAAGTCAAATTATATCTTATTCAAATATGAAGTTTTGAATGTGTCATCTTTTATCTTAGTGGGATTTTTTTTTTTTTTTTTTTTTTAATATAAATAAATTTAAATATTTTATTTTAAAATTAATTAATTAATTCATTTATTTCATTTTTTTACCATACTTTTACAGGGTGTCTACTAGGTCATGAAAGTCATTAAAGTCATGAAAAGGTCATGAAAATCAACAATGGGTCATGAAAGTCATGAAAAGGTCATGAAATTCAGCAATAGGTCATGAAAGTTAAGCACAGGTCATGAAATTTGACTGTTGGCTAGAGTCACGTATTGGTTCAGGTAACCCAATTTCACTGGTTGGGTTGAACAATTTTTTTCTCTTGCAGTTCTGGTTGAGTTTATTGAATTTTTTTCCCTACGAATCGGGTCGACTTGAGAATATCTTTCAAAATAATTTCTAACGGGCAAAAACATAATTCAGCAATGTATCCTTTGGTGCATTGTTGCTTTGCTTGTAGCACTTGTGCCCACTTTGTTCGCCTGATGAATGGTCGTGTTTTTTTCAACCTGAAACAATTGTTGTGAGTTTATTGCATTTTATGGTGTTTATTCAAAGTTTTGTACTTATTACTAAACTAGAAGAACATTTTGTACACTTGAAGTACACAACACACCTAAATGTTTAAAAATTATTGTTTATCCATTTTTCAGATTTTAAAACTTTTAACGTGGTGCATTAGTAATTACATTTTAAATTATTTATTATTTACCAGTTGTATAGCAATAAACATTTACTTTATAAGTTAAATTGCAAGATTTTTAGATGAATTATTAACTTTCATTTTAGGTTTTGAGTCGGGTGTGGGTCATTAAAATTCTCTGTTGTGGGTTCATGTCGATTTTAAGGTTATTAATAATTAGTATTGTAAATATATAAACATGATAATAAACCTAAAATAGTCATTTGCATCTTTAAAAAACAAAATTATCTTCTATGAAAATCTACAGGCATTCTAACTGCCCCCTCCCTCCAAAAAAAAAATTGAATTTTTTTCACTTAACATTTAAATTTTCTAAAATATACGTATGCTCAAAATATTTTGTTAATCAAAACAGTATTAATGTATAGCTGAATGAACTAATTTTTTCTAATTCAGAATGTATTCTATTTTAAAGTATAGGAAAGACATCAAAATGTAAAGTTTGAGACGTATAGTTACATACCTTTTTAGTTTAATAATTCTATTCTTCTATTCTTAGTCTTTTCGGTGGGGAAAAAAAAATGTTTGTAGATTTGAAAAAAATTTTAATACATATATTCCTCTCCTTAATGCAAGGAAAATAAATGACAATTTTCAAATCCCCCAAAAACTAATAGTTACAATATTATAACATTGTACAAATAGTGTACATATGTATGTAGTTATATATGTCTGTTTTGGATTGATTTCCATTACTATTTACTTAGATTGCTAATAAAAAAAAAGTTTTCAGTTTTTTTTAACAGTTAATATTGTTGTTAAACAATAATTTAAAAAATAAAGCAACGTGATATATCAGTAAAAAAAAAAAAAAAATGAATATGTTAATTTAAAAAGAAAGGTTGATATGTCGATAAAAAAAGGTCATGAAAAATTTTTTGAGGTCATGAATCTTTTTTCTGTCAAGTCAGTAGACACCCTGTTTTATTAACTCGCTTTCTCATTTGTTTGTTAATCCAGTACAAATCTTGCAATCGATTTTTAACTAACTTCCCGACTAGCATTTGACTAGCTTCTCAACTACATTTGAAACTTTGAGAATAACTCAGAACACGGTGGCATTGCATTTTTTTAATACTTTTATTCAATTAATAAATATTTGAAAATTTCTCATAATTGCTCTCTTTATTACACATCTGATCATTTTCTTTCAAGTTGATGGGATAATTCATCAAAAAACTTTAAAAAAGTATTTATTAATACATAGAATTGTTAAATTTATAGGATTCAAAAGAAAATTAAAAAATGTGGTATATAAAAAGTTATTTTTATCTTGTAATTATTTTAAATAAATTTAAATATTTCTTTTTAAAATTGAAAATTAGAACCCTGAGTTTATTTAATGAAATAAAATATTTAAATATATTAAAAAAAAAAAAAAAAAAAGAATTCCAAAAAATTTATTTTTGAATGCGAGATAATAATAAATTTTTTTCATGCATGAGATTATTTATAATATACAAACCAATAAAAATCCCATAGTATTACATGGAAAGGGTGACAAAAGTTTTTTTTTATTTTTTTTTTTTTATGACTGTTAAGAGAATATTGTTGTATAATAGAAATTTACAAATATTTTTTTGTAATTTTCCAGTATTATTTATTTAATTTTTAAGATTTACAACAAATTTACTTGTGTTTTATTGGTTGCAATCATGCAAGAAATTTAATCGCCACCTAGTTTTTTTCTTTTCTTTCTTTTTCTATTTTTTTTTCCCATTGTAATTTCAGGATTTTTAAAGTAGGGTAACAATCAGCCCTGAAAAGTAAACATGATTCATGTGCAGATTTAAGCGGTGGTTTTTGCTCTTGCCACAGGTTAGAGGGAGGTGGGAGAGGGTCTTTGTACAATTTTCTTTTCTTTTCTTTTTTTTTAAGTAATACATTGTTAAATCATAATAATATGCATTTTCCATTAATCTTGTAAAATCTGTTAAATAGAAATAATTACAAGATAAAAAGATATTTTTATATACCATGTTTTTAATTTTCTGTTGAATCATATAAACGCTACCGAAGGCAGCGGGAACCCGGAGCAATTGGATAAAAGTGTTTAAAAAATTCATTGCTCTCGTGTTTTGAGTTATTATAAAAGTTTCAAATGGCTATCTAGCCAGAAAGTTAGTTAAAATTGATTGCAAGCTTTGTACTGGTAACGCTGCTGAAGGCAGCAGGGTCCCGAAGCAATTGGTTAAAAATATTTAAAAATGCATTTTCACCGTATTCTGAACTATTCTGAAAATTTCAAGTGTCTAGCTAGTCGGGAAGTTAGTTAAAATTGATTGCAAGCTTTGTACTGGTAACGCTGCCGAAGGCAGCAGGGTCCCAAAGCAATTGGTTAAAAATATTTAAAAATGGATTTTCACCGTATTCTGAACTATTTTGAAAGTTTCAAATGTCTAGCTAGTCAGGAAGTTAGTTAAATAAATTTTCTGTTGAATCATATAAACGCTTCCGAATACAGTAGGGACCTGAAACAGTTGACTAAAAGTATTAAAAAAAAAAAAAATGTATTGTCACCGTGTTCTGAGCTGTCCTGAAAGTTTCAAATATCTAGCTAGTCGGGAAGTTAGTGAAAAATCGATTGCAAGCTTTGTACTGGTAATGCTGCCGAAGGCAGCAGGATTCCGAAGCAGTTGGTTAAAAATATTTAAAAAACGCATTTTCACTGTGTTCTGAACTATTCTGAAAGTTTCAAATGTCTAGCTAGTCAGGAAATTAGTTAAATAAATTTTCTGTTGAATCATATAAACGCTGCTGAAGGCAGTAGGGTCCTGAAACAGTTGACTAAAAGTATCAAAAAAATATATTGTCACTGTATTCTGAGCTATCCTGAAAGTTTCAAATGCCTAGCTAGTCGAGAAGTTAGTGAAAAAAGCGATTACAAGCTTTGTACTGTTAACGCTGCCGAAGGCAGCAGGAACCCGGAGCAGTTTTTTAAAAATATTTAAAAAATGCATTTTCACCGTGTTCTGAACTATTTTGAAAGTTTCAAATGCCTAGCTAGTCGGGAAGTTAGTTAAATAAATTTTCTGTTGAATCATATAAACGCAGCCGAAGGCAGTGGGGACCTGAAACAGTTGACTAAAAGTATTAAAAAAATGTATTGTCACCGTGTTTTGAGCTATCCTGAAAGTTTCAAATGTCTAGCTAGTCAGAAAGTTAGGGAAAAATCGATTGCAATCTTTGTACTGATAACGCTGGCGAAGGCAGTGGGAACCCGAAACAGTTGGCTAAAGGTATTAAAAAAATGCATTTTAACTGTATTCTGAACTATTCTGAAAGTTTCAATTGTCTAGCTAGTCGGGAAGTTAGTTAAATAAAGTCTTTGTTGAATCATATAAACGCTGCCGAAGGCAGCGGGACCTGAAACAGTTGACTAAAAGTATTTAAAAAAATGTATTGTCACTGTTCTGAGCTGTCCTGAAAGTTTCAAATATCTAGCTAGTCGGAAAGTTAGTTAAAAATCGATTGCAAGATTTGTACCTGACAAACAAACAAACAAACATACAAACAAGAATCGAAGTCAATGAAAACATGGTAAAATATAATTTTAACCTGCATATTGTGATATATTTTTTGTTTTATATTGTTTAATCTCTGCTAATAAAAAAATACATGCAATGAAGTAATTTAGTAAAATATTGCTTTTTTGTATTTTAAGATTGAAAGTGCCCTGTGTCAGTCTCTAAAGCAAAATCTCGAAAAAAAGTTAATGGATCCTGTACATAGACAAGTGTTATTTGAAATACTGGGCAATGAATTTGTAAATAAATATTTTTCAAGTTATACAAACAGTCCTGCAGTTCTGGTAATTCACTGTTTTGCTTTTTTTTTTTTTTTTTTTTTGGTGTGTGGTTTTATGCATTCTTCTAATTCAATGTCACATTAAAAGCAGTTCTGCAAGATTATAATGGCTTTACATTTCTTTTTTTTCAGTCTACTTTCAAAATTTTGTTTTTCTTTTAGTAATTCTTTCTTTATCATAAAGTTGACTACTACTTAATTATAGATGAGAGGAGGCTAATATGGAATACCATTTACATTTCTGAAATTAACTTTACTTGTTTTTAATAAAAATCCCCAAAATCATGATGAGTACATAGTGTAATTATTTGTAATGAATTTTCACTTAAAAAAGAAAAAAAAAAAAATATTTTGTTGTTATAAAAAGTTTACTTTAAAAAAAAGTTAAAATGGAGGTTATTATGAAATAGTCAGGTAATATGGAATAGGTGGTTAAACCACAGAAAACTAATTAGACTTCATAAACTATAGTTATTTTTAACTATAAAAACCATATTTTTAAGATTATGTGAAAGCCATTTCTGCTTAGAGTCTATTTACAAAAGTCACAGATATAATCTCCATTCTCTGCTCCGGTACAGTCAAGATGAGCCCACAGAGAACAGCTGAAACACTTGTTCATCTTCGGAGAATTTTCTGTGACAGAAGGTACATTTGGCGTCTTTATTTTCTGGTTCTTTAGTTGAATACATGAAGTCAGTTTCAGATGATGCTATGAAATACCTGGTATTCCATAATACCTGACACGCCATCTTTGAAATGTACTTTTAAATTGATAGACAAAATATTTTCTGCTAAAAAACGACCAAAGTATAGCAAAATACAATTCTTTGAGCATACATTATGCTTAGCATCAGTGTTCAAATCACATGTGTACTAGTAAGTTTAAATGTTTGAAAACTTACCTGCAAAAATTCTTGAAAATCACAAAACATACTTTGTTCTGTGGAGAATGGTACAACAACAACAAGCTGTCGCTTCTTACTGTATTGCTTCATGGGAATCCTTCTTGAGTAATTCATGGTATTTTGACGAGATAGCAGCACTAATCAGAGCCGAAACCTTGGTATTCCATATTTCCCGACTATTCCATAATACCCTGCTCTTCTCTACTCTTTATGCTTGATTTTATTAAATTTTCATTATTTTAATTACCAGGCACTGCTTATATCAATCATGAATTTCATGATAAAGATTTGTTTCTTTTATTTCAAGATTGAAAAGTTTGCTATTATTATTGATAACTATCAATACGAAATCACTGATTATTGTTTAAATATTTTACTTTGTGGGTGCTTAAAGTAAGTAAAATTTCAAACCTTGTATAAAGTAAGTGGGAAAATTGAATACATTATGCAGTTGTGTGCTATATACTTATTATATTTTGTTATTTTAAAAAGTTTTTTTTTTCTTCACTTAAAAATTTTAACGAATCTTTTTATCCACTGTGTTAAACTTTCCAGTTTGATATGATTTTTTTCTTAAAACCACAGATATTCATTAAAGTTCTCATTAAAATGTGTTTTATGTATTTTGACATCTGTCTTTAATTTATTAGAAAGTTTCAGTAGCAGCCATTTTTTGTCTTGATTTTTAAAAAATCCTATTTTAAACTTTGCACTTGAAATGTGTAAAAGTATAATGTTTATTGCACCTGAAAAATATCAAACTATTAAATTTGATATAAGTAATGGGGAAAAAAATATTTTGAACAGTCCATATTTTGAATTGAATTGTTATATTCAATAGAAGAAAGTATTGGATTCGTAAAAATTTTCAACCTCGGGTTTTTGATGGATTTACACGTTTTGAGAGCTGTAGAACACAATTTGACCATTTTTAGAAAATGTCTGTCTGTCTGTGCGTGGGTGACAAAATTTTGTGGCAACTGTATCTCAGGAACAGAATTTCATACAAATTGGTATGTAGTTGCACCTTGACATAAATTAGTGCCTATCAACTTTTGGTAAAAATTGTCTTACAGGTTGTGTTGCCATCCCGCTTTTTCTAAATTTTTAACATGGTGGTAGAGGACAAAATTTTGTATAAATCTGCATTAAGAGAATTATTTTTTAATAATCATTATGAAATTTACCAGAATTATTTATAATAGACATAGTCAACTGGTAAAAAAATTTCGTATGTGTAGGAGCCTCGTCTCCCTCCCAGGGGAGTAAATTTGATGGGTATCTTTCAAAAGAGCTCTCCAGTACCTTTAAAACAGATGGTTGAACCATAGATCTGCGATAATTTAAAATGAAGTTATCAATTTTTTTCATTAAAAAAAAAAAAAAAAAAAAAAAATTGTAATACTGACGATAAAATTGACTTCTTTTTTTATATTTAGTGTTATACTACTTCTCTAATATGGAAATCGTCTGCATTATCATGGAAGATAATTTTTTTAAATAATAATTTTAATAAATTATTTTTACTGAGTGAATTTGTATAGGAAAATATAGAAGAAAGTCATGTGGTGGCCACAACATACTAGTTTTATTTGTCTTCCTCATGATCTGAGGCCTTTAATGAGAAAAAAGTTTTTTTCACTTAACTATCTTAACCCCAAAATTTGTATTTAACTGGTATTATTTAGTAAAATTATTATATTATTATTTAATATATTAGTAAAATTATTTTAGTTATGTCTGCTTGTTCCAATACAATAATTTTTAGAAAGAACTGAAAGTATACTGATTTTTACTTTCTCTTACCCATAGGGTCAAGAAAGTATTGTTTTAGGATCAAATTTTCGAACGTGAGTTTTTCTTATATTTACATGCTCTGAGGTCCCCTGTATACGAAAATCATGTTTTTAGCGAATGGTCTGTGTGTCTGTCTGTCTGTGTGCCTATGTGGATGGATGTCTGTGTGTCTGTTATCAGCATATCTCAAGAACAAATAGTTGCAGAAATTCCAAACTCGGTATTCTAAATGTGTATCATATAGGGATGCTACAGTAAGCTTTTCATTGAGATGAAGCAAATGGTTCGTGTACAGGAACACTCAAAAGTTTTCAAATACATGACGTCTATGGAGGAAATTGCAGGTAAGTATAGTTTAACATCTATAGACTGCACTAAACCAAATGAAACGAATATATATTTTTTGTAACAGAGATAGTCAACTGGGGAAAAAAAATTGTGTGTGTAGGAGCCCCGCCTCCCCCCTAGGGGGGAACTCCCCCCTCGAGTGTGTAAATTTTCATGATGGGTATCTTTCAAAAGAGCTCGCCAGTACCTTTAAAACGAATGGTTGAACCATTGATCTGCGATAATTTAAATATTTAAAATAAAGTTATCAATTTCTTTCCATTTTTAACAAAAAAAAAAAAAATTGTAATTTTGAGAATAAATAATTGTTTTTGGCTCAAATTTTCGAACGCGAGATTTTGTTATATTTACACGTTTTGAGGTCCCCTGAATACGAAAATCATGTTTTTAGCAAATGGTCTGTGTGTGTGTGTGTGTGTGTGTGTGTGTGTGTGTGTCTGTCTGTTATCAGCATATCTCAAAAACAAATTATGGCAGAAAGTTCAAACTTGGTATTCTAAATGTGCATCATATAGGGATGCTACAGTAAGCTTTTCGTTAAGATCAAGCAAATAGTTTGTGTACAGGGACAATCAAGAGAATTTTAATACATTACGTCTATGGGGGAAATTGCAGGAAAATAGAGTTTAACGTCTATAGACTGCACTAAACCAAATGAAACATATATTTTTTGTAATAGAGACAGTTAACTGGGAAATTTTTTTTGTGTATGTAGGAGCCTCGCCTCCCCCCCTGGGGGGGAAGTCCCCCTTGAGGGGAGTAAATTTTCATGATGGGTATCTTTCAAAAGAGCTCGCCAATACCTTTAAAACGAATGGTTGAACCATCGATCTGCGATAATTTAAAACAAAGTTATCGATTTTTTTTACTTTTAACGAAAAAAATCGTACTTTTTTTTTTTTTTTTTTTTTTAATATTGAGAATAAAATGGACTTTTTTTGGATATTTGGTGTTATACTACTTCTCTAATATGGAAATCGTCTACCTTATCATAAAAGATAATTTTTTTAAATAATAATTTTTATAAATTATTTTTTAAAAAGAGAAAAAATTTTTCATAACCGAATTAAATTCTATATAAATGTAGGTGCATTAATAAAACGGGGACCGCCCCCCTCACACAGAACTAATTATCATATAAAACTCTTCAGAAGCCTAATATGAATTGTTTAACATAGGTTACATAACAGTACACGTTATCTTACCTATTAATCTGCAACCTGTATTTATAGTATTAAATTTCAGGGTAAGAGAAAGTCGTGTGAGTGACACACCAGATTATTTTTTTTATATTTAGTGTTTACTACTTCTCTTATATGGAAATCGTCTGCATTATTATAAAAGATAATTTTTTTAAATAATAATTTTAATAAATTATTTTTTAAAAACAGAATTATTTTTTAATAACCGAATTAAATTCTATATAAATGTAGGTGCATTAATGAAACAGGTTTTGAACAGAACTAATTATCATATAAAACTCTTCCGAAGCCTAATTTGAATTGTTTAACACAGGTTTACATAACTGTACTTGTTATCTTACCTCTTAATCTCCAACCTGTATTTATAGTATTACATTTCAGGGTAAGAGAAAGTCGTGGGAGTGACACACCAGATTATTTATTTTCTTTCCGATGGGAAAAAATATATTAGTAGAATTTAAAATTATAATTTATTACTTCTTTTCTTCTTACCTCTTTACTTTTTTTTGGGGCTACTAATGAAGATGATTACTTGAAATGCTTTGTAGATTATTTTAAGATAAACATTAACTAATTTAATTTTTAATGTTAGTGTATTAGATATATTAAACTGTATAGTCATTTGAATTGAATCTGATGAAAAGTTGATGTTTTTTTTAAGCAGGGATTTAGTTAAACTTTTAAATCAACTCTTTTCTAAGTTTTACATATTTAATTATTATTTAATTATAATTAAAGTATTAACTTTGAATATTACACTGCTATTAAAGACTGCAAATAAAATATTTGTATTTGTTTGTAGGATAATATTCGTGCAGATGAAAAGGAGAAGAAAATTGCAGAAATGAAAAATCTGGTCGAATCAGTTATTAATGGGGCTGTACAAAAGAAAGGATCTAAAAATGATTCTAAACTGCAACATGATTTAACTGCCTTCTCTGAGGATATAAACAAGCTGATTAACTCTGACTTTGAAGACCAGTTATCTCAGGTTATTATTATTATTTGTTTTCAAAGTGAATTTTGATTATATCATTTTTAAAACATAGTACTTATTTTTTTACTAATTTAAAAGTGTTTATATAATTATGGAAGTTTGATTAAACTGTTCTACCATTACATAAATTTTAAACTGTGTGGAATTTTTTTTTTAATTCGTTTCTTTAATTTTATTTCAACTATAGATTGTGTTTCTCTTATACAATGAATAAAATATATGAACGTTTTAAAACAAAAATCTCTTATTAGAATTATTTTAGAATATTAGAAAACTTAGGTGTTCTTTTATAAGCACATACATGCAAAAATGCAAGCAAAAATATTGTGATGATATAATACATTTAAATGTTCATGGAAATTTGCAGAGTGATTTATACTGTTATGTACTAGACACTAAACTAATAAATTAATTTTAATATAATATAATATAAGAAATAGTATTATTTGAAAATGATTATTTTAGTCTATTTGAAAATATTTTTAACAGAAAATTCTAAGTTAGAAAATATGTTTTGAGTAGGGAACAATATATATATTTCTATATCTATCCCAGGTACTTAAAGAGATATCCATACTTAACTTTTCTTTACAATAGGCGGATCAGTGTTAAAAATTTCTGCTATAATCAGAGGATAAGTCACATGATTGTACCATTTTTAACTCTTTTTTTTTCCACTCTGCATTTAATTTGAAGTACAAAATAAAAGATAAAGGAAGTTATATACTATCATCTGTAGCCATGGCAACCTAATGAAAGGAAGGGAATGTAGTTGATCTGAGGCCTCTAATGAGAAAAAAAGTTTTGTTCACTTAACTATCGTAACCCCAAAATCTGTATTTAAGTGGTATTATTATTAAAATTATTATATTATTATTTAACATATTAGTAGAATGATTTTAGTTATGTCTGCTTGTTCCAATACATTAATTTTTAGAAAGAACTGAAAGTATACTGCTTTTTTCTTTTCTTTCCGATGGGAAAAAAATATATTAGTAGAATTTAAATTTTTAAATTATAATTTATTAGCAAGAAATTAAAACTTCTTCACACACCATAAATTTTAAATCAGCACAACCGGTTTCGAAAAGACGTAGCCTTTCTTCATCAGGTGCAAACACATACAACTGCCTTGGAGGCAAAAACAAGACTGAAAGCAGGACAAAATCCAGATGGGGAGGAGCAACACAAACAACCAATAGGAAGCAACATGCAGGGCTATTGGTGCTTCCTATTCGTTGTTTGTGTTGCTCCTCCCCATCTGGATTTTGTCCTGCTTTCAGTCTTGCTTTTGCCTCAAAGGCAGTTGCACGTGTTTGCACCTGATGAAGAAAGGCTACGTCCTTTCGAAACCGGTTGTGCTGATTTAAAATTTATGGTGTGTGAAGAAGTTTTAATTTCTTGCTATTGTCTGTACGCCAGTTTTTGAATTTATTTTTGTATAATTTATTACTTCTTTTCTTATTGCAGAAATGTGTTTTTAGAAATATGCATAAAATCTGAATATAATAATTGACTGCTTAAATTTATTTCTGCGCTAATGTAGCTTTTAAATTCTTATTCTTTTTTTTTTTATTATTATTATTTCTTTTAATCCTAAATTTATTTTTAGTTTACAAATTATGTATTGACAAATCTTATTTCTTTTTTAGACTAAGTCAAAAAGAAGGTCTAATAAAAGTGATATGTCTGAAAAGTATTTAAGTGAACTTTTGAAGCATGACCAGCATGATATTAATTATATTTTGCCTACCTTACAAGGTGAAGCAATAATTCTGTCTGATTTATTAAGAAAACAAGTTTGGCTGGCTTGTGTTCTAATGAAAGAAAAATCAAAAAATGTGAGGTATAGTTGTTTTAACTTATGATGTGTTTGAACTTCTATTTGATATCTTATATCTGCATGTAATATTTATAAACTAGGTATAGATGTAAGGTCAAATGATAATTATGCAAATTTTACAATTCTCTGTTCAATAAAAAATAAATTCTTCATACTAAAGAGAGGTGGTTTGGAATAGTATGTCTTCCAGAGTTTTCCCCAGGTTTTAAAAAGAACAAAGTGCTGCTAATAAAAAAGGACACTTTTTAGATTTTTGAGGGCAGTTTTGGATTCTTAGGGACACATTTAACATTTAAAATCTGGAATCTCATTTCAAGATTTAGTTATAAGTATGCGTACAATAATTATTTTTCAGTTTTAACTTTCTTTATTTTTTGCTTGTTACAAATGTATAAATAAATGTTGATGCTGATACACAATAGTTTTATTCATATGGATATTGTATATGTTCAGTATATCATTATGCTTCATTTTGTAGTTTCTCTCTCCCCCCCCCCCCCCCTTAAACTTATGTAAATATAAATTAGGATTCCTTAGACGAAATATTTTGCTAAGAGAGAAATATTTCCTTTGAATCATATTCCTCAAATAAATAATAGTTTGTTATAATAAGCAATTCTAACGTTATTTTTAGTAGCTGTTCAATAAGTATACACACTAAATTTCCTATAAAAATGATTGATTTGATAACTTATATAACGATAGATAGCTTTTTCATTATAGTGCGAGACATGAGCAAAAAAATACTTTTTGCTTGTAAAGAATTTAAAATAGAAGAATAGATTAAAAAGTTAAATGATTGGGTTTGGTGTGTGAATAAAAAAAGCAACTACCATGTATACATTCAGTGTGATGTCCAGTAATACAAAGACAGTAAAAGGAGCAAAATTTTTTTGTGTAAGGGGTAACAAAGGTGCTAATTTTTTGGATAAGGGGTTAAAAGTGTACTATTTTTTTGGATGAGGGACAAGAAAGAGACTAATTTTTAAATGAAAAAACAGGCAGGCCACAGCATCCTTCTGAAACTGTCTGGGAGAAATTCTGTAATTTTCAATCAAGTTGTTGTGGTTTTGTTGATGTGAGCATTTTTTGTGTGAATTTTTTCTAAATCTACATATTTAGTATACCTTTAACACAATTACCCTATTCTAGCATATTTTAAAAGATAGAATGTGCATGTAGCAAGTTCATTTGTGACATAAATGTTCAGCTAAATTACTCCAGTTATCTAATCTATAATAATAAAAGATGTTTGTCTGTCTGTCTGTCTGTGCATCTATACGTTCAGCCCCTACTGAACGCAGAAGTATAAAATTTGACATACGGGTGCTCAGAAGCCTTCCCGAGTTGATAGTGAAAACAGAATTTAAAAATTTTAATTAGTTCCGGAGATATGAATTAAAATGTAAAAAGCGATCTCAATTAATAGATATTTTAACGGAGTTAAAATCAGAAAAAGTGGAAAATAAATTAGAAATATTAGTTCGATCGTTACGAATTTGGTACCAAATGAAAGGGGATTTTTTTCCGAATCTGAGAGTGGAAGTGGCTTATCTCTACAGCAATTAGATTTTTTAAAATTAACTAAAGTATGAAATTTAGTTGGTAACAGGCAGAACACTTAATTATTTCATTTATCAAAGATTCTTTAGCGCCAGGTGCTAGACATGCTGGCTAGACTATTCCTTCCGGTCCGGAAAAATTGCTTTTCTTTTTTCGACCACATGACAAAGTACTGGAAATAAAAAAAGCAGTTTTTGAATTTTTTCAATTTAAAATCGATCAAAAGCAGAACTTCGAAATTGCCCGTCATTATGACTCACCTGTATGCAGTTAAAAAATCTAAAGTATAGCTTTAAAAATAAAATAAATAGACATATTATATTTATTTAAATTCATTTTTATTTCATCTGTTAATGACACCAAAAGTTACTTTTAACAGAATAATATTGATTTTTTTTTCCTTTTTTTTATGAATTCGGTTGTAAAAAAGCAGTTTTGGAATTCTTAAATTTTAGACGGATTTCAATAGAAATCGTTAATCGCCCTTGATAGATTAGCCATTTTGAGTCTAAAATATATCAAAGATATTCATTATTGTAATACATAATACATCATTCAAAAGATATTTTAAAGTATTTTTATTGCAGGCTATTAAAATGATATAAGCTGTTCAAATTCTGTACGAAACTTTCGGAGAAAACTACGGAAAATCCAGAAAATTGTTATTCTTTTATACTTTACAGTTTCAAATTCAGATTTTCGCTCACATTTCGTACTAATAATTTTTAACGGTATATAGCCCGGAATTGAGCAAGTTTTGGAGAAAACCACAGATAAGTCGGACAACAAAAAAATATTTGTATTATCTTTGTATTTCAGCTTCTAATGAGTATAATTTCATTTTTATATTATCGAAAGTGGAATTCGAGATTTCACCTGATTTACACGTTTTAAGGTATCCTGATTAGGTTTTCTTTTGTATCTCAGCTACTAATCAAAATAATTTCATAAGTAATACATGTTCTAAAACGAGGATAAAGCGCCGCAGGCGTGTTAGCCAATTTGGCCAATGTTGATATTGCAGAGTGTCTTAATATGCACAATGAAAACTCTAACTGTAAACTTGCATTAAGCAGACTCAAATGTGTATTCAGAAGATGCAACAAAAATAATGAGGACAAGTTTAAAAATAACAACTGTATTTATTAGAATAGAAATTCAACATATGTAAATGATTTTCAACAACAATATATTAGTATAACAATTATTAACAACTTATCTCTGGCAACCAACAACTCACTTGTAAACAATATTTTAACATACGTTGACCAGCAACTTTGAACAAACAAACTTCATAAAAACTTAACAAAATACCTTGAAACTTCAACATTTATAATAGACTTATTAATTTCAACTAAATTAAACTTTTAACCAACTTTAACTAAACTCAACAATTTAAACAGTCTTTAAAAACATAAATCTATCTGCAATTTTAACTATCATAAACTATTTTCAATTTTAACGAAATTCAACAATTCAAACAGTCTTTAAAAACATAAATCTATCTGCAATTTTTAACTATCATAAACTCTTTTCAACTTTAACTAAACTCAACAATTTAAACAGTTATAAACCTCCAATTAACTAAACAGAATTTAAAACTTAACTTCAAAAAAAACAATATACCTTTACAAACTTAACATGTGATAAAGCCCAAACGATGTCAACCGAAGTTAACAAACCACAGAGTCACAAAAAAACAACATACAACGACGTTACACCATGACTCAAAAGGTACCAGAAACGTTGAGATACTAAACATCCCTTAAAACATTTCTACAAAACTTAACAAAAAAACAACTTACGACATTTTGTGACTACCGGAAGACTCCGCCAAAAACCACGACGACGGGAAAAGAAAATTCATTTAACAGGTTTCACTATCGGCTGAACTTTAAGAAAAAAAACTATAGGCATCTCGGAGCTGCTCCAGCAGACAGCTACACAAATCAAAACATTGAAGAACTGCCCACATCACTCGCCGGTAAGACCTTAAATACTGATCATCGGATCAGCACACTCAACCAATGGCAGCCCGCGAAAACTAGTTACCGCACTGCCATCTAGTGACGGAAATTGGCGAGAGTGCAGTTAAACAGGTAAACCAGTGCGAGATGTTAAGAAACCAGTGAGCAACCAACCGATCGTCGTTAGCAGTAGTTCTCTAATGTAAACATAAACGGAAATTATTTAAAATAAAGTTTCCGGCCAAAACGTAAGTAAACATGTTGTATTTAATAAGAAATGCCTTCAATAAAAGTTTAGACTATGTGATAGATAAAATATTTCATACCACAATTATACAATTTATTAATTAAACTCTTATTCTAGACTTTAAACTAGACTCAAAACGTTTGCCGGTTGAAAATACAACGTTAGTTCTTTATCCTTTATTACTAGTCAAAACCTCTAACTTAAGTAACAAAACACAATTAAACATTACAGTTATTAATAAAGAAAATAAAATAAAACCAACATTGACAAAAATTACAACATATTCCCCCCTCCATGTTGCTTTTTTTCAAGAGAGCAATTAGCTGCCAGGATTAAAAAACAAGTGTTACCACATCCAGAGTGACAGTTCTTCAATAGGATCTCAAGATAGTAGCACACCAGAAACAATTCTCAAAATATCAATAACATATTATACAAGAATCATAAGCAGCTCTTCAGTACGATCTGCTCCTAAAGTCCATTTTCAATAATTATGCACTAGGAAAAACTCTCAAACATTAGTAGTAATATATATATACAATTACAATTTTCACTTTCTCATTGCAAACTCAATAAACATAGATATAATTAAGTACTTTATATGACATATATATATACAATTCATACACAATAAACATTTAAATGGAATATATACAATGATACAGACGAACACATAAAACATTCACATACGTACATGAGCGCCCATGCTTAACCATTCATACCAAATCATAAAAAGAATGTACAAATACCAAACACCACATTAGCAATGAGAAATAGAAAAAAAAAAAAAAAAAAACCCCAAAAGAGGAAAAAAAAATTACGGTTTTGATAGGATCCATAAACCCGAAATATTATATTCGAGAAACAATTCTCAAAAAAAACCATGGATTTTGGTAGGATCCATAACCCGAAATTTAAACACATAATGTATTTAAAACGAGGAAAATTTAAACTGTAATTACTATATAATTTTAATACATGACTTTTAATTTTAATTATCTCTCAAAAATACTTTATCAATGAATTTATTCAAATTAAATTTTGTAATGGGTTTCGTGAATGGGTCGGCAAAGTTAGATTGACTAGAGACATATTTAAGACTAAACAAACCCTCAAACAACCATTCACGTATGAAAAACAATTTTACGTTTATGTGTTTCGAACGGTTGTTCTCAATTGGTGACTTCGTAAAGTCAATAGCCGGTTGATTATCAGCTAGGAGAAGTGGAGGGACATGTGAACCAGGAATTATACCAAAAATATAAAAATCCTCTAATATGTGGTCTAACCACATCAACTCCTTAACACATTCACACATAGCCACGAATTCACTTTCCATAGTGGAAAGGCTTACTCCACTTTCTTTAAATGTCCTCCAAGAGATGGGACTTTCATCAACAAAAACAATTTGTCCTCCCATAGACACGTAATCATCCCGGTTCATGGCGAAGTCAGCGTCTGAATATGCTATTAAATTAGAATTATGACATTTTAAATTAAGTTTATACTGCTTGGTATATGACACATATCCTAACAGTTTTATTAAACCGTTCCAGTGGGGAAGACCTGGATTACTTTGAAATTGACTAAAGATGTTTACAGCGTAAGCTATGTCCGGACGAGTCCTATTTGAAATAAATGATAAGCATCCTAAAACACTCCTATAGGGAAATTTAGTCATCTCATCAATTTCTTGCTGGTTTGCTGGACAGTCTTTCTTAGAATATTTAACCCCCTTAACTATTGGGAGTGAAGACACAGGAATACGAAATGAACTGAATCTCTCACAAACTTCCGTGATATATGACAACTGATATAATTGTACATTACCGTCATCATATGAGAACTCAACCCCCAAAAGTTTCTGAGTTCGTCCCAAAATTTTTAAATCAAACTTGCCTTCCAGACGTTTAATTATATTGTCAATTTGAACTTGCCTTTTCCCAAAAATTACTATATCGTCAACGTAAACCATCAAAACAATAAAATCTTTAAATTTATACGTGCAATTGCACCAATTAAATTTCTCAAAACCTAGGTCCAACAAAACACGATTTAATTCATAATACCACAAGCGTCCGCTTTGGTGCAAGCCATACAGTGCTCTGTCAAGTTTGCATACCAGATGCTCCTTGCCCTGAACTACATACCCAAGAGGTTGGCTCATATATATTTCCTCATCTAATGGGGCATATAAATAGGCACATTTAACGTCGCATTGTGTATTAAACCATTTCAAATTTGAAACTAAAAGTGAAAAGAAAAACCGGACCACTGAAAAGTTCACCACAGGAGAGAAGGTTTCATCGTATGTATCGCCTTTAATTTGACGGAATCCCTGAGCCACGAGTCTTGCCTTGAAGCGTGCGATGTTTCCATGCTCGTCCTTCTTTAAGGCATAGACCCAGCGATTTCCCAACGGAACTTTACCTTTCGGCAGTTCAACCAGGTGCCAAACCTTACGCTCTTTCATACTACTCATCTCCTCGTCCATGGCAGCTTTCCATTCAGCCTGTTGTTGAGATTTCATTGCTTGATTAAATGTTCTTGGAATAGACAAGTCTAGTCACTTGGATTTACGCCTGCGCTTCCTTTTAAACTTCGTCAACTGAGATGATGGTACAGCAGCTTGATTCACCAACCCCTCAAACAAATTAGCACCAGAAAAATCAAACAAATCCGGGTCAAACACCACATTTTTACTTAAACAAAATTTCTGGACATCGTTAAGAGATCTTAGCCGTGTGTTAGAACCATCAGGATAATAATATATATCCACCCGTTTCGCATTGGGCCTAGGGACAGCCTTACGTCGCCACACGAGTTCAGATTGGGTCTCAGAAAGGGGACATACAGGTTCAACATTGTCCTCCTGGACATCCTCACCAACTTCTTCGGGCTCGCTCTGCACGATGATGTCAACAGGATCGGCTTTGGCACGATCAACTGGACCATCGGTGAGCAATTCCAAATCTGAAGACGAGGTGCCCAGTGCAGCTCCACTGTCAGAACCATATAATTTATTGCCAAAAGAAACATTCAAGGTTTCGATGATCTTGTCCTCTTCCGGTAACCACACTCGGTAGCCTTTCGTCCTCAGAGCGTATCCCACTAACACACCCTTTTGGGACTTTGGTGAAAGCTTATGTCGCCGTTTTTGCTTTGGGACACCAGCATACACAACAAGGCCAAAAGGTTTCAAGTGTCGAACTGACGGTCTATGTCCAAAATACAGCTCAAACGGGGTTTTCTTTTCTCCACGGTGAACCACTCTGTTCCACGTATACGCAAAATAGAGAACTGCTTCAGACCAAAAACGAATAGGTAAACTACTATCCACCAACATTGCCCTTACACAATTTAAAGCTGTTTGGTTAAGATGCTCGCAAACCCCATTTTGTTCTGGAGAGTAAGTGTTCGTCAATTCATGAACAACCCCATTCTCATCACAGAAACCTTTAAACTCACTGTTCACAAACTCGGTACCGTTGTCTGTTCGAATGAACTTCAACTTTTTACCTAATAACCTTTCAGCACGAGCAATGTGGCGAACAAAAACTGAAAAAACCTGTGATTTATCATTTAAAGGGTAAATAGCAGTTCTTTTGGAATACATGTCAATAATTGATAAAAAAAATTTCTCCCCCCTATAACCATTAATTTGGATAGGTCCCCAAATATCCATAAAAACTCTTTCTAAAGGACCATTACATTGAGTACCGTTAAATGACTTAAATTGAATTCTTTTCTGCTTTCCTAAGCGACATGGTTCACATAAAAACTTTGAAAATTTTAACTTAGGCAAGCCTTTTACACCATTGGATTTGCTAGTATGTATGACCAAATCCGGGCTTACATGACCAAAACGTGCATGCCATGCTTCAATATCATTACAGTTCGTATTATATGCATTTGCAACTTGCTCTTCATTTTTATTCAAAATTCTAGGAAAAACATTATAAACACCATTACTTAGTTCAGCAGAAAAGATTCTTTTATTATCTTTGCCGACCACATCAATTTTACCCCCTTTACCAAAAAAACTAGCCCCATCTAAGTCCATTACAGGCCCCGAAATTAAATTCTTTCTAAGTTTAGAGGAATAAAGCACATTTTTCAAAACATATGAATTACCATTATCAAAAGTTAAATTTACAGTACCTTCCCCTTCAATGGGGAAACTAACACCATCAACCGCAACATACAAATCTTCACCCTCTATAGAGGTAAAATCTGAAAAATACTCAATATTTTTACAAAAATGGTGAGATGCTGCGGTATCAAAAGCCCAACAGCAATCATCATCCACCTTGCTAAAATTTGCCTGAGCAACAAAATAATTTTTGGAAGAAAAGTTACGGCCGATGGCTTTAGTTTTATTTTTAGCTACCGATGACATAGGCTTCTTTCTAGAGTCATTTTTAGATGAGGTATTAAATTCATTCACTGGATGTTTAGGCAAAGTAACGCGACAATTTTTCCTTATGTGGCCCTGACGTCCACACCGGTAACATTTAATATTGGTAAAACTTCTCACATTAGAACTTGTATTTTGAATTTCAACTCTATGGTTTGAATTAGAGTCTCTCAACTCAAGTCGCGATTCTTCAGCAATCATTTCGGTGACAATTTTCTTAAATTCGAAACCCTCTTGCCATCGTAGAATATACTGCACTGCCGATTCAAACTTTGAATTCAAATTCTGTAGAAATTGATAACAGACATACGTATCATCCATTGGATGACCCATTTGCTTAAGCTCCTCCGCAATCTTAGATAGCCTTTGAGCATAAATATTTATAGATTCACCTGGTTTCATTCTACAGTTAAATAAATCATTAACAAGACGCATATGGTGAGCCCGTGAATCCTTCACAAAATTTTCTTTCAAAATTTTCCAGGCATCCACAGGACACGTACAGTCGTCTATTAAGCCCCGATACTCAGGAGTAATATTTAAATATATAGTTGATAAAGCCAGGCGCGATCGACTTTTGAAATCATTTATGCTTCCTTTACTAGCGACTCCCCCTTTTTCATCGGGTTCCGGCAGAGTCTCCGTTCCAGCAACAATGTCCCACGCGTTCTTTTCTATTAGAACAAACCTTATATCTTTTACCGAAGTACCATAATTATGAGTACTGAGCTTCTCAATACCAGGTAAAACATTAACAGCCATTTCAAACAAACCTCACCACCAAAGTTGCATCACACAAAAAAACACAATACATGAGCTGCTCTCTAGCAAAAGCCCATAACCAATTATGTTAGCCAATTTGGCCAATGTTGATATTGCAGAGTGTCTTAATATGCACAATGAAAACTCTAACTGTAAACTTGCATTAAGCAGACTCAAATGTGTATTCAGAAGATGCAACAAAAATAATGAGGACAAGTTTAAAAATAACAACTGTATTTATTAGAATAGAAATTCAACATATGTAAATGATTTTCAACAACAATATATTAGTATAACAATTATTAACAACTTATCTCTGGCAACCAACAACTCACTTGTAAACAATATTTTAACATACGTTGACCAGCAACTTTGAACAAACAAACTTCATAAAAACTTAACAAAATACCTTGAAACTTCAACATTTATAATAGACTTATTAATTTCAACTAAATTAAACTTTTAACCAACTTTAACTAAACTCAACAATTTAAACAGTCTTTAAAAACATAAATCTATCTGCAATTTTAACTATCATAAACTATTTTCAATTTTAACGAAATTCAACAATTCAAACAGTCTTTAAAAACATAAATCTATCTGCAATTTTTAACTATCATAAACTCTTTTCAACTTTAACTAAACTCAACAATTTAAACAGTTATAAACCTCCAATTAACTAAACAGAATTTAAAACTTAACTTAAAAAAAAACAATATACCTTTACAAACTTAACATGTGATAAAGCCCAAACGATGTCAACCGAAGTTAACAAACCACAGAGTCACAAAAAAACAACATACAACGACGTTACACCATGACTCAAAAGGTACCAGAAACGTTGAGATACTAAACATCCCTTAAAACATTTCTACAAAACTTAACAAAAAAACAACTTACGACATTTTGTGACTACCGGAAGACTCCGCCAAAAACCACGACGACGGGAAAAGAAAATTCATTTAACAGGTTTCACTATCGGCTGAACTTTAAGAAAAAAAACTATAGGCATCTCGGAGCTGCTCCAGCAGACAGCTACACAAATCAAAACATTGAAGAACTGCCCACATCACTCGCCGGTAAGACCTTAAATACTGATCATCGGATCAGCACACTCAACCAATGGCAGCCCGCGAAAACTAGTTACCGCACTGCCATCTAGTGACGGAAATTGGCGAGAGTGCAGTTAAACAGGTAAACCAGTGCGAGATGTTAAGAAACCAGTGAGCAACCAACCGATCGTCGTTAGCAGTAGTTCTCTAATGTAAACATAAACGGAAATTATTTAAAATAAAGTTTCCGGCCAAAACGTAAGTAAACATGTTGTATTTAATAAGAAATGCCTTCAATAAAAGTTTAGACTATGTGATAGATAAAATATTTCATACCACAATTATACAATTTATTAATTAAACTCTTATTCTAGACTTTAAACTAGACTCAAAACGTTTGCCGGTTGAAAATACAACGTTAGTTCTTTATCCTTTATTACTAGTCAAAACCTCTAACTTAAGTAACAAAACACAATTAAACATTACAGTTATTGATAAAGAAAATAAAATAAAACCAACATTGACAAAAATTACAACAAGGCGCCACCGAGCGGGACTTAGCTGAAGTCAGAAATTTGAAAGATCATAACATGGTGAGCGAACAGGCTGTTTCAGATATTGAAAAGGGAAGAGGGCGCCGAAGGCGCTACCGCACGGGAATTTACTGCTATTTCAACAAGCTATTTTCACGATATATCAATAAGCTGTTATTAGACCTGAAATGGGAAAAAGGCGCCGCAGGCACCACCGAGCGGGAGTTTCGTAAAGTCGGATTTTTCAGGGATCGCGAACCAGCTGGTCGCCGAAGGCGGCTAGTTACAAATACAGAAGAAGAAAATTATTGTTGTGTCTTTATAGAACAATATATAATACCTCAATTCTTTTAATAATTGTAATATAAATACAGTGAACTCTCGTTAAAACGGACAATCAAGGTCCAGCAGTTTTTGTCCATATTAACGAGAGTCCATTATAACAGGAGTTCATAAACTGAAGTTCTATATGAACTCTAAAATCACTATTATGTACACATAGTACACACAGTATAACATGAATGAAAATTTGTTTCATCAAACCCTTTTACATTCACTAAAAATATAAAAGCATGAAAACCAATATTTACTGTTACTTTCAAAACTTCTTTTCTTCATATAGTACAACTTGATAACAAAATCCTTTGCTATGTCTCCACTATAGAAGTGGAGACAGGTGCAAATTGTTGACTTCAACTGTCACTGTCATTCAATACTATTTACCTCCCACAGTGTAATAACACAAAGTGAAAGAGATTAACCCTTTTATTATTGAACCTTTTCATGTAAAAAAGAAAAAATATATGTATATATATATTGAATTTGAAAAGATTTTGGGAACTGACTCTTTTTCGAAAAAAGTAAGCTTTGAGGGAGAAAAAAATGTCCATCTTAATGAATGAGTTGTACGTATAAAGCGATGTTTATTACATGCAATTCCTATAGACCTTAGCTGGGGATTCTGTTTTTGTACATAATAACGAGAAATGCATCTTAAACGGGGCCATTTTAACGAGAGCTCACTGTATAATATTTACACCTTATGACACATTTGGTGCCGATCACTCACCAGCATGCGATGTACGGTATTGTTTCAAATAGCAGTCATGTGACATTGGCATCGAATGTGTTAAAGGACATGCCCCCACAACATTCCTATAATTTTACTTCAGTTTTATTATATTTCAACCACTAGTTAAAAACAATACCTTTTTACATAATGTTTACATATATTATAGCATGAAAACATTGAAAAATATATATATTGATGATAGTGGTGACGATAATAAAACCTTAGTAAAATTTTTAGGAACGCTTTGAAGTCTGAAAGTATTGTGTAAATTATGTATTAAATTTGTGCTTTTTAAAACTGTTACAGGAATTTTGAAAAAGTTAAAGAAAGATTTCTTCAGTTATATAAAAGATTAAGGGAGTCAGATGACTCATTTGATGATGCAATTTCCAGTGCTGTTATGAAGGTAATAGTTTTTGTTTTGATTAGATTTTATTTTTGTGTTTATATCTAAAATAAAATTTTATCTAGCTCCTATCATGTAATCGTGCTTCTTAATAAAAAATTTAACATGACAAATAGAAAAAAGAACCAGCTTTAATATTTGTGCATTAAATATGAAATATGCTTAGTATTTATCTAAAATATTTTAAGCAAAATCTGTAGTATGCAAACTTAACTGCTATTTAATTGATAGTGGGGAAAAAAAAAAAAAAAAAAAAAAAAAAAAAAAAAAGAAGGTGGGGAAATTATTAAATACCTTTTGTTTAATATTTTTAAAATATATTTAAAGATTTTTTTTTTCTTTTAATTTAAAATCTCAGTACATTGCTTTACTGTTTTTCTGATTAGCCTATACAAAGATAAGGTTTTGATTATATTTATTGCATATTAAAATTTTATTTATTAAACTAAAACAGAAGTTTTTTAAATATTATGTTTATTTATAATAAATTCTAATCTAAAAAAAAAATATATGTTTCTAATAAAAAAAAATATTCAGTTGTGGCAATTTATTAAATTTTCCTGCATTAAACAGACATGTTTGCTCAACAGTTCCATGTTTCTCTTATTATCAGAAATAGAAAACGTAATTATCTGTATTGCTTTAGATTCACTTTTGTCTGAATAAACAAAACTATTTATACTTGAAATAATTTATAACCATGAAGTTAATTTAATTAAAACTTTATAAATTATACAACCATTTATTACTCCATGTTTACTTGCTGAACTAGTTTCCTCTGGGGCGCCCCAGCTTGATCACCAGCATCACAGTGTGTGAAGTCGCTCGAAACTGATGTTTCTTGTTTCTTCCCTCCTATATATACTCTTCGCCATTGGCGGTTGAGGACTGCCCCATCGTTGCCATTGCAGCAATTGGAACTTGTCAAAATTTCTACGGATTCTCTTACTGTAGCGTAACTGTGGTTGTGGTAGTTGGCCAACTTTTTTACTTGATCAAATTTTATGTTTATTTCTTCGTTTTTATTTACCTGGGTTAACGCGGTTGTTATTTTACCTGTCATTATATCATGGCTATGTTCTTTAATTCTTGTTTTTATTTTTCTTTTTGTTTTACCTATATAGCACATTTCGTTATTTTGTTTATTGGTATATGGGATTTTATAAATTCCTGCAGTCTCTAAAGGATTTAATTTATCTTTGTCATTTCTAATTAATTGGAAAATGTTAGGGTTTGGCTTGACAGGTATGTTTATATTATGTTTTGTTGCTACTTTTTTGATTTTATTGGAGATAGCGCGATCATAAGGAATTGAAGTTGTGTATTTTAATTTAGGTTTTTGAAAGTTATTGATCTGATTTAAATTTTTTAATCTTTTTTTGAATAAGTTATCTATTAATTTATTTGAGTAACCTGCCTTTTGTGCAAATTGTTTAATATTTTTTATTTCGTTTTTTAGAATTTTAGGGTCTTTACAAACTATTATTGCGCGATTTATGTGGGCCTGTATTGCATTTATTTTATATCTAAAGGGGGTTTTACTGTTTTTATGGATGATTTCATTACTACAATTAGGTTTCCTGTAAACTTGGGTGGTTATTTTATTAATAGAAGAAAATAATAGTCAGTTAAACTTTTTAGATGTTACCATCAACTGCTATATTAATAAAATAACCACCCAAGTTTACAGGAAACCTAATTGTAGTAATGAAATCATCCATGAGACGTTTCCATGTATGTATCACAAAACATACTTTCCCCGCCCCTGGGCCCAAAATATTTTCATCAAAAGAAGTCTCCCTCGAAACCATTGAACATATGTTTTACCACTTTTCAAAATTCTGATGCATTTCCAACGTAGGAGGGGTTGTGGGACTTTTGAAAGACCCTGTATATATATATACAGTGGAATCTCTTTCTTCGTCCCTGCTTACTTCGCATTTCCTGAGTATTTTGTTTTTTAAACTTGGTCCCTTGAAGTTCCTTATTACCATAATGTTAAAAAATCCTGTATATTTCATCCTATTACTTTTTCGCTTTCCCGCATAGTTCATAATGAATTCACTTATGATTAGTTAATTTTTTTTTTTTTAATCACATGTAAGACGGTGTTGGAGACAGCCAACATAGCCGGACAATCTGGAGCAAAAGGGGAGGAGACTGTTAAAATGTGTCTCATCACGTGATTGGACTCTTTCATTAGAACTCTCTTAACTGTAAAAAAGATGGAGAAATTGTATTGTGCTCCAATCGAAGCTAGTTAAATTGTTAAAGAAGTGAGTGTTTTTTTTTTACTTGCACTTTTGAGCCACGATTATTCAACAGCGGTACAAAAAGAAATTTTCTCATGTTGAGTGAAAAATTAGCTATTCTAAAAGAATCGGATAGCTTTCACGGAAGCAAAGTATAATTAGCAAAAAAAAATTTAAAATCCTGTAACAACACTGCAATACATTAAAAAAAAGAGAGATTCCATTGAAAAGTCATGCAATGATCTGAGTAAATCTGCCAAAAAAAGAAAACCCTTGAAGACATCATCGTATGAAGAAATAGAAAATGTAATGAATATTTTATTAATGAATTACAAGAAGATTCACTTAAAAATGTTGCTGTCATCGAAAATGCGATGTTTATGATACACACTAAAAATGCAAAACAATCGCGCATTATGAATTTCTTCATGTAATTATAGATATGTATGTAATTGTACAATTTACCAGTACTAGTATTTATTAAACATACAAAACTAAACTTTTATGACTTTTATATTTCTTTTTACAAAGATATTGATCACAATTGTAATTTTAATTGCACTGTGCTTTTACTGCATAAGAAATTTTTTGTAACTTTACAGAAAAAACGTTGATCCCGCTTGCATTGTGCTTCCCATTTTGTTCGTTTTTTCCCCTTGAGTCCCGTGAAAAACAAATGACCAGGGTTTGACGGTATATATGTCTATTAGATTTTTTTTTTTTTTTTTTATGAATTGTGCAAGAGAAGAATACTGCAAATAATTTGGTTCTTAGATATTATTATTATTATTACTATTGTTTCCCTTACAAATAAATTTTAATTTTGGTTTACATTTTCAATTTTACTCTCTTCGAAAGAATTTATTATTATTATTATTATTAGGGAATAAGAACTTTAAACTTTTATTTAATGATAAATTTAGATGCAAAGAATGATTTATCTATTTTAGTTCTTGAGTTTGTGTTTTGCTTTTTTTTTTTTTTGTCAGACATACAAGGAAAACTTGTGTTTGAAAAGCCTTGATTCTGATGAAAATTCTAAAACTACTACTATAATTTTAACTGTGTGTAAGTCACATGGGAAAAATTTTCAACCTCAGTATGTTCCATATGCAATTGCTGTACAGTTGGTTTTTGCTAAAAAATATAGCAATACCTCAGGTAAGAACTTAATATAATGTATTATTCCTCTTTCTATTACAGTTTTTATTTATTTATTATTATTATTTTGGTACAAGTTGTAGGTTGGTCCACCACTGGATTTGGCGATTTTTCTTTGGCTTCATTTTGAACGATAATGATGTCGTTCTGGATTCTTTGTAATATGATATGGCAACCTGCTTGCTGTTTATTTTTTAGGCCCATACCAGCATTCTGTTTATTTTTTAATTACTATGGCAACCAGCATTGCAATTAAGTATAAAGATAATGTAATGACTTTTCGACTGACTAGAGGGCGCTGTCTGTCCAGCGCAGACGAGAAAGACTTTCGAATTGAAGAAAGTTTAGTTTGTTTTGAGAAGGGAATGGTGCAACGCCGATAAGAGCGGATGCCTGGCTTGAGTGACGTTCATGTTTATTAATTTCGGTCCAAAGATTAGCGACCATTTTATGCAATATGTGTTACGTGTTTTCGTTTACCTTTTATGTATGTGTGTTTGTGTCGTATAGTGTCAAATGAGAAATAAAAAAAAATATTTCTCTAAAGAAAAGCAATCTTCTCTTGATGATTTCAAGCCTACGATACATCACAGACGAGTAATATGGTGGCAGCTAGCGGATCAAGAATTCACGCTACTAAAGGGGTAAGTGCCTTTATGTATGAAACAGTGCCTTGATTTAAAAATAATATAATAAATCAGCTCAGTCCTTGTATTAGGACGTCAGAAAATATTTTTTAAAAGTACTTAAATTCGCATTATGTATTTAATAGAGAATTAAGTATATCACAGAGGTACCTCACTTGTCCCTATCTATTTGATAAAAAGATTATTTGAAATTATTATTTGTAGAGAAAATATATATATTAAACTGATTGATCCGTTGGTTAAAAGAAATAAAAAAAGAAAAAAAAAAAAAGAAGAAAATCTTTCAATTTTTTTTTGGTCGATGTATTTCAAAAAAAAATAAAGTTGATGAAACAGTGAGAAATAAATGAATATATATGTTTTTTCTTTTGTTTAATGGTATATTCCTAATAATAATAATAAAATATAAAAAAAAAAAAAAAACTTACTATAGAGTAAGTACATTTTGAAAAGAATTTCGGTTTTCAACGGAATGACAAATTATGAGAACATGTTTAAATAAAGTATCTGTTCTGTAATTAAAGTTAAATAAAGAATAGATATTCTTTTTTTAGAGCTTTGAGAAATAAAAAATAAAAAAGAATGTATTTATTATCGAATTAAAAAGAATAAAAATGTTGAATGATTCATATTAATGTGCATTTCAGGTCATTTTTATTTCTGATATTTTATTGGATTTATTTTTCTTTCTGTCTCTTTTTACTGATTTGGTATTTCTTTGCTTAATAATACAAAAATAAATGGGTAAATAAAGAGTGAATGAAGGATAAAAATAAAAAAGAATTTAGTTTCGATTTCATGTAAAATGAATCTGTTCTTGTTTGGAACAAAATATTTTGGTTTCGATTTGAAGTAAAATGGTAGTTTCTGTTTCAAATGAAATGTTTAACGATTAGATGTTCATTTTATTTCTTAATATTAATTACTATGGTAATTTATGTTACTTAAATCTAATTTTGTGAAACTTACTTTTTTTTGATAAAGCAAAATAGTTTGGATTTGAAAACGAAACTGTTGTGTGTTTTTTTTTTTGGTTTGAAGAAAAATATTAATTATTCTGTTTCCTGAGAAATATGTGTGCAAAAAGAATCAAATATTTTTGCAAATAAATTAATTTATTTCTGTTTTGAATTGAAATAATGATTGTGTAGGAAACAAGTAGTACTTGGTATGAGAACATGCTTGGTTAAAAATTTTGTTTGGGTATTCTTTTTGAATATACGATTTATGTAATAAAAGAAATTTGTGTGACTGAAAATTTTAATATTTTCTGTTCTTTAAGAAGAAAAGTACTGTACACGTGGTTTTTATTATGAAAGAAATATATATATTAAAAAAAAAAAAGTGTTCTCTTAAATAGAGAAAAATAAGGTATTTTTCATAAGTACAGATACCATTAACGGTATTAGATATTATTTTTTAATTGATTGCAAAGATTGCCCTTATTATCTTATTTTTTTTTGTGTGTTTGATTGATTTTTGGAAAAAAAGGGGTAACAGAAAAAAAAAAAAAAAAAATCTGATTATTTTATTTGTTTATATTTTATTGTCGTTTTGAGAGCATTCTGGTTTTGTTTGGGGTTTTCAAACATGGCATTTTTAGGTAAAGCTCGAAAACATGAATTGATTCAAATTTGTGAGGAAATCGGTGTCGAAGTAGATACTTCCAGTAGAGTTATTGACATCAAGAAATTAATTTTATCTAGCAAGTTCTATAATGAGGAAGAAGTAAAATTAATATTGGAAGGGCTTCTTGAAGATAAAAAAATACAAGAAGAAGAGAGAATAAGACAAGAAGAAAGAGAGGAGAGAAGGACCCGAGAAACTCAACAATATGAAATTGAATTAAAAAAATTGGAAATTTCAAGAGAAAATCCTGAAAGAATATTAGAACCAGAAAAGGTGACTGAATCGGTTCCAAGAATTCAGTTAATGCAAATTACCCCAAGATTTGATGAAAAACATGATGAAATGGGTTTATATTTAATAAATTTCGAAAGAAGAGCAGAGATGGCACGAGTTCCAAAAAAGGATTGGGTGGCCTACCTGTTAGCAGTTTTACCGCCAGAACTTTCCAATATGTTGGCCAGAGAGTCTCCAACCGATGCTACAAATTATGATTTTGTTAAAAATATCATTATGAGAAGATATAAATTAAATAGTGAAAAATTGAAACAATGTTTTTATAAGCACCACAAATCGTCCGAAAAATCTTGGAGAAATTATGCCCAAGAGCTTTCTAGTTATTTTACGGAGTGGCTTACAGAATTAAAGATAGAGAATTTTCAACAGCTGAAAGACCTAATAGTGACTGAGCAGTTGAAGTTTCGAGTGCCTGTTGATGTCAGAGAACATTTTTTAGATAACTGGCTTACATTCACGACACATTTAGACTTAGCAGAAAAATTAGATGAATTTGAAAGTATAAGAGAAAGTTTCAAAAAGAGGGATTTGCCCAAAAAGAACTTTTCCAGCTTTCGAAACCAAAGTGGAAACGTATGTCATGACAAGTCTGGGGATAATAGTAAAGATGTCAAGCCGAAATTTCATGCAAGGCCAGAAACATCCCAAGAAAATCAAAGAAATAAAGAATTTGATAAAAGAAAAGTTGCTCGTTGCTATGAATGTGGTTCTACTAATCATCTTAGACCTCAGTGTGATAAATTAAAGAAAAATGAAGAATTTATCTCACATATTATAACTGAGGCAGGTTCTGATGAATCAATGACACCTTATACTAGTTTAGGTAAAGTGAATGGTGTTGAGATGAAAATAATTCAAGACACGGGTGCTTCATGTGATCTGATAAGCAGCAAGTACGTGAAACCACATATGTACACAAATGAGAAAGTGTATATTAGAAATCCATTAGAAGTGGATCCAATCTGTTTACCACTTGCAGAAATTGAATTGGATTGTAAAATGGGACACTTAAAAACTAAAGCAGCTGTCCTACAAAATTCTTTTTATCGTGACAAGTATTTGTTAGGAAATAAAACTGCTGCAATGTTCAAAAATTGCAAATCAAAAGAAAATGTACAAGTGTCTAAGTTAAATTTTGTGTAAACAAAAAATTCTAAGAAATTTTTAAAGGTGAAGAAAAATATTCAAAATAAAGATGTTGCTCATTTTGACCAAAAGTTGATTGAGAGCAAATCTGAAAATGAAAAGAAAACTGAAGAGGTAGAAGAAATCCTGCCAGAATTTTCAAGGCCAGAAATCAATAAAACCTCCACAAAAGTGTTTGTTGAAGAACTGCAGGATATCAAAGAAAATAAAAATAAAATAGAAAATGAAGTTGTTCTTAAAGAGAAAATAAATTTTGACCATCTCAAAACTGAAAATTTCAGATTGTTAAATGAAATTATATGTTTAAAAGGGGAGATGGGAGAAAAGAAAATTAAAGAACAAGAACTGTCTCTTGAAAATAAAAAACTTACTGAAGAGTTGAAACATACTACGAAAAATATTTCGGAACTAAATAATGCCTTAAAAGACCTTAAACAGAAAAATGAAGACTCTAATTTTGTGATGGAAAAACTAAAAGCAGAAATAGAGGCTTATCTGAATAAAAAATGCTTAGAATATCAAAAGCAGATAAATGAAGAAATTCAAGAGAAAGAAAAGTTTGAAAATCAGTTAAAAACTCTTCGTCTTAATTCACAAAGTGAAAAGAAGAATTTTCTAAATCAGTTAGAAATTTTGAATGTTGAAAAGAATAATTACAAACAAGATCTGGAAAATACTAAAATTGAAAATCTTAAGCTGTCTAATGAAATCAACATAATTAAAGAAGAGCTCTTAAGAATAAAAGGTAAAGAAAATGAAATTTGTCTTAAAAATGAAAAGCTTGTTGAAGAAAGGAATGAAATTAATATAATTAATTCCAAACTAGATTACCTGTTTAATATTCTAGAAAAGAAAGAAAAAATTTCTAATGCTAAATTGGATCAGTTGACAGCTGAATTGCAGAAGAATAAATTAGATCTTACGCAATTATCTGAAAAATGCTTAATTTATGAAAAACAATTGAAGGAACAAAGTTACTTGAAGGAAGAACTTTCTGCAACTACTTCCCTTGAAAAATCTACCTAAAGATTCTAGTCAACTAATGGCAAATTTATTGAAACACAGTGAAAAGTGTCCAGTGCCATATAGTGAGAAAGTTGCCAATTTTCCTAAAACAAGGGAAAATCGTGTAAAAGACATTTCCTTCAAAATCAGTGCTACTAAGTTGCATATTAAACCTTCTAAATGTCCACCTACTCGAACTTATGTAAAAATTTCTGGACATTTAGTGGGCCAGAGATTAAGAACTCCAAGTGAAAATAAGGTTCGAGTCAAAAAAGATTCTTCATCTCATACTGCCATGACTCATGTGACAGACTACTGGAAATTAGCTGAATACTGTCGAAAATGCATTCCTGAATTTTCTGAAGATGCAACTTTATTGTCAGACTTACTAATGGATTGGTCTCTAAAATCCACTGACTGGAATAGCTCTTGCCAAAGGGCATTTAAAGAAATAAAGGAGACTTTATCTCGCAATCCTGACTTATTTAGTCGTAATTGTACAAAGCTATTCATGTTCCTGAGAAAAAAAAAAAAAAAAAAGACCAAATCCCAGACTTTTACTTTGGGAACTCTATGCAGTATTATTTAATTAGGAGGTTGTTTAGTGTATAGAATTACAATCTCAGAATGCTGATAGATTAAGTCTTCTCCCTTAGTTAAAAAAAGAAAAATGTGTTTATGTATTTGTTTAATTATTGCTATATATATCGTATTTGTTTAATTATTGCTATATATATGTGTGGTATAAATATGTTTTTGCTATCTATATTTAACTTTGCATATCTATTTAGTGTCTCTGGTATATTGTGTAATAATATTTAATTTTCTATTTGGTATATGTTTTTTGTATATTTTAAAATAAGTTAAATAGTGTATTTAATCTAAAATAGGGATAAGTCTGGTGCATTTAAATATAACCAGGTACTGTTTCTGCATAGAATTGGTGCTTGCTCGTATTTTTTTATCACTTGTTTTAAACTGATTACGATATCTAGAAGATGAACTAATATGTTGAACATTGTGACTTTATTTTATTTGAATATAGACTTATCCTAATCAAGTATTATTTAACCAAACTTTTCCCTCTACAATAGTGAAAAGTTTCTCCCCTGAAGGGAGGAGGACTGTAATGACTTTTAGACTGACTAGAGGGCGCTGTCTGTCCAGCGCAGACGAGAAAGACTTTCGAATTGAAGAAAGTTTAGTTTGTTTTGAGAAGGGAATGATGCAACGCCGATAAGAGCGGATGCCTAGCTTGAGTGCCATTCATGTTTATTAATTTCGGTCCAAAGATTAGCGACCATTTTATGCAATATGTGTTATGTGTTTTCGTTTACCTTTTATGTATGTGTGTTTGTGTCGTATAGTGTTTGTAAATGAGAAATAAAAAAAATATTTCTCTAAAGAAAAGCAATCTTCTCTTGATGATTTCAAGTCTACGATACATCACAATAACTTTAATTATTAATTATTCTATTCCATTTCAGCTAGTGAAGCATAATTATATAAAACAGTTGTATTTTTACTCTTCATGTGTAATTTATTTTGTTTATTCAATTTATTATTATTTTATTTTGTTTAAGTATGGCATCTAGTAGTAGTAAATCAGTAAATGAAATTGTTGAAAAAGATCAGGATTTGTTGAAAGATGTTAGAATGGTTGTGTGACGAAAGAGAGGCCTATTTTTGAAAGAGAAGATGAATGTAGTAGGATGTGTATTACTGATCAGTAAAATGTGGAATTTCATGCATTTTTCCTTTCTTGCTATGTAAAAGTAGCTTATTTTTAAAAGTATTTTCTAAAAATCATTAAAAGAAATGGTAAACGAAATTCTAATGTATATAATCGTATTTTACTGGCAAGTGTAGAACATTTAAATTGTATAAATGTATGAGAAGCATATATGGATATGTATTTATGGATATTGATTGCCCTTTAAATATCGAAATTTATGAAGATGTTTTATCATGCATAGTGAGGTAAGTTAATTTTAAATATATGTTTTATTAATATGAAAAACAGGCTTAATTAATTTTGTACAGTTAAAATGATGCCATTTTAAAAAATACGTTTTGTTTTTGTTTACATTTGGAATCCATGGCAACCACTTCCGAAAATGACATTTCACCATAATCACCAAAGAAAAATCGCCAAATTCAGTTGTGGACCAACCTGCAATTTATTCCATTATTTTGTATATTTTTATTTTCTTAACAAAAGATAATTAATGAAGAATGTACTTACTTTTTGACATATTTTACATTTAAAGTAAAAAGTTCAGGTAGAATGTGCCCACTGCTTATATATCTAAGCAGTATTTATCTACTAATTTGATATGTTAATGAATCAAATAAATATCTATTAATTTGATTCATTAACTGACTAATACCACAATCTCTGCATTCTTTCAAGAACATGTCTAAAATGATACATTTTATTCATAACTTCAGTAAATAAATAGTTCATACTGTAAAAGTTATTAGAATTTCCAAATTTTTAATATCTACCCAGTCTCTCTTTCTCAAGTCCAGATTTTCCAATAGAAATCTACAAAAAATGGCACATACAAGTTGAAAACGACTGTGCGTCTTCTTCAATGTCTTTCCAAAAACCCATTTTGGTTGTTTATGAGGATTTATGAGGGGATGAATTCGAGAGCCCCCTTTTTGCATTAAATTTGTCCTGAGTCTATGGGATAAATTTGTCATGAGTCTTGAATCTATGGGAACTGCGTTCATGATTTTTGGTTTTTGCATTGGTTATTTTCATCAAACACTAACTGTGACATGAGTTTGCTAAATTAGCTTTTTTTCCCTCTTATGGGGCAAAAAGCACTTTTCAATGCGTAACTCTGCTCCAAATTATCTCAGAAAAACAATTTTTTGGTATGTTAGTGTGCAATGTGTAACTAACACTTAATTAATATAAAAGGATTTTGAGAAGTGTCCCCTCTCTCTTCCCCTTTGGGGTTGGGAGGAAGGGGCAAAAAACGCATTTCCAATTGTAACTTTCATCTAAAATATCTCAGAAAGGTGATTTTTTTTTTTTTTTTTTCTGTGTGTATAGATTGGTTATGTGTGCCTAAACCATTCCATAAATGCATTTTTGCAAAATATCCCTTCCCCCCTTTGATGGAGGTTTTTTGAATTTCTTCCCCTTCCAAATACATATTTTATTGCAATTTAATAATACTTTCTTCCCTATCAAATATGTATTTTATTGCATCATCAAGTTGTAATCCAGTATGCTTATTGTTTTATTTTCTGAATCTTTTAAAATGTTATGTGTAATTTTAGATGAAGATTTTGCTATGGCTTGTATGATGACAGAAAAAATACTCAGACTTTGTGCAGTAAATAATGAAACTTCAACTAAAATTGCTGATAAAGTTATTCAAGAAATAGGTGACACTGATAAACAGTACTTGAATCACATATGTTCTACTCTGTCAGAAAATATGGTAAGGTCCTTCTTATTATTATTTTAAAACCTGTTTAAATATTTTGCAATATATCTTATTATTTACTGATTATTTCTTTTCTTAAAATGAATGCATTTATTTTCTTGATCTTTGCCAAATAGCAACACATTAAGCCAGTCTTAACAATAATCTCACACATAGATGATTTTCTGTTTTATATATTAAATTGGCCTTGTTTTTTTATGCTTTTCTAGATTAACCTTATTTGAAAGAAAATATATGGAACAGGCTGATTAAAGTATCTTGAGATTGAATTAGTGTTTTAGTGATGCATTTTAATTCAGTAAAAATTTATGGAAACCCTTTATATTTCTCTAATTTATTGTTGTAGCATTATTATTCGTTGAGATCTTTAAATTTTTTTAAGCTTAATTGTAATAATAGTAATTACAAAACCTATTATTGTTTATTATAATAAAAGACCATTTTTAAACATTGCTGACAGCTTTATTCGTTTGATTATTCTTTCTCTCAACTTGAAAAATATTATTTTTCCTGTTCTTTTATTTTTCCTGTTTTCCACCTCTTAGAACTTTTTCTTACATTTCCAATTTGAAAAAAAAAAAAAAAAAAAAGAAAATGTGTGTGTGTATATATATATATATATATTATATGTGTATATATATTCATCTGGTTTGAGAGAAATTTATAAAATAAAATAATAATAATTGAGAAAGTAAAATGGTAGGCTATTAAAATTTCTTTGGTCACCACTTTTTTTTTTTTTTTAGTTGCCAAATGGTAAGTGGCAATTGGATTTTTTTCAGGTCTATTCTTCACGTTCTGAGATGAATAATAATTGAAATAAGTATCAATATTCTTTCTTTGAATGCTATAACTTTTTATAATTAGAACTAAAAATAAACGTTTTTTGCTTATTTATTTTAATGGTATTAGCTACCTCCTAATATTAAAAATAAAAATTCATTTGATATTAAGTCATTTACAATTTAAGTTTTTTAGATATGTTTTATGATTTAAAATTTCTCTCCAGAATTTTTATGTATTATTTTTTCTTCTTTTTTATTGATGTATTATTATTACAGGAGTCAATGAGTGAATCTACTAACAGAGATTCTTTTGATAAGAAAAATTTGTCTGCAGTTGTTTCATACGTAAAAAATTGGATTTATAGTGTAAGTTATATTTTTCTTTGTCTGCATTTTTCGTTAGAATTGAATACTTTCAGATTAAAAAATCCATTTGCATTTGTTTAGGAAACTTTTTAATGCATTATGAACATGCTTCATATTATTATAACAGTTAAGATACATGTTTTTCATATTATTAAAGTTATTTTACTTTTTATGTAACACAGGCACAAGACATATTTTTCACATTGTTGATTTTTAAAATACATTTTATTTTAACAATATTCTGTATTTCAGTTTTTTTTTTCTTTAGTATTTTAACCTAATAAAAGAGTAAGACGTGTAAAAAATAATTTTTTTTATTTATTTTTTCTAATGAAAGAATAACATGGTTCTTGATGGTGAATAAATATTTGAAAAATGTGCACTGTATACTAAAATAGTCTAATCAGATATTTAAAAGTTAAATTAAATTTTGCAATGTCCCTTTTTCCTTTTAGGGTTTTGTGAATTTTTTAAAGCCTCCTTGCTTGTTATTTATATGGGATCTATTGTTTTACTATAAATGGGAAAGCAAAATTATACATCAGGTGTCAACTGCATTATTAGGCTTGCTGAAGCCATGGTTTATGCAAGCAAAAAATCATAAAGATATAGAAAAGGTATGGTATTTCATTTTAAGCCTGCCCTTAGAATAGCAATGATTTATAAATATATTAATTGTGTTATTTGCAGGGTTCCTGTCAGTATGGCAGAAGCAATTGTTGCCAAAATTACATCTCGGAGGACAAATTTGTCCCCTAAAATATTTTTATAAACCTTTTTACTTATATTCTTTCTAAATATTAAAATGTGTATTAAAATAAATAAATAAATAAAAATAGCTTTCAGAAATCAGAATTTACATGTTTAAAATAAGTTTCTGATTCCAATTTTCATTTTTTATTTGGTAAATAATGTTAATAGCTCAATAATCAACTGTTAAGATTTTTTTTTATCACCATGGTGCTGAGCCAGTCGTACTTCGGAGCTGTTACAATGTGATGCTGTTTTCACAATGCACCTATGTCTACTTCTTTTTGTATGATGAGTACCCATGATTAATTATTCGTTCTGAAACAACTGCTGAATGTTTCTGCATTTTATCGCGCTTGCTTTCTTTATTTGAAAACAAAAATAAATATAGAGTTTGTATTTATACTATCTAAAATTAAAATACCTGTACAGTTTTCCCATAAAATCATTGATATATAGAGTAAAAGCACCTATAAAAAGTAGTACATGTACACTAATTCATGTTTGTCTACCATTTTATATTTTTTGACCACTAAATTATAATCTTGGTGTTTTTTTTTTTTTTTGTTTGTTTGTTTTTTTGTGTGTGTGTGTGTGGGGGGGGGGGGGGGAGAGACATTAAATTTTTATTGCTGATGGGTACCTTGCTTACATTTCTTATTGTTACTATTTTTTTACATTTCTTTTAAAATTTTATTCATCGTGTATTTTTTTTTTTTTTTTTATGAAACATACTGCATCTAAAAATTTTTCTTACTGGCCATAAAAAAAAAAAAAAAAAACCTAACTGTTTATTTTGCTATAAAATAGAATGACATTAAACATAGGTTCTAATAGCTTATTTTATGTTTTTCATCATGCAAATATTCTAATCTGTAAGTCTAAAGAAAATTAAAATGCCTGTTGTACTCTATCTAACTAATCAACTTTTTCTTCATTATTCTTTCTCTCTTTAAGCATGGCTCCTCTGATTGTGGAAAAGTGCTTTGTCCTTCACAAGTACTGGGTTCGATCCCAGTTTAGACATAAGTGTTCATAGTGGTTTTGAATCCACTTAGATCTTGGTCTAATGGGTCTTAAGAAGTCTCTCCACTTATCATTGCCAGAAGCCAAACCTGTTATCATACTGTGCAAAAGTTTATTATCAGAATTATTCTTTACCTAATGCATATATATTCTGTTTTCACATTCCAAAAATTGCCAACCATCAAACTTGTTCTTGTTTTTCAAAAATTTATTAAAATTTTTTAAATTATTATTTTATTTTAAAGTAAAAAAAAACTAAATGCATTTTTTATATTTTATAGCTTTACATAAAAGATTAAAAAAAAAAAAGTTTTGAAAACAAGAAGTAATAAGTTATTTTAAGTAAAAAATTTCCAATGGAATAACATGGGATTTGATCACTGAAACAGGGAAATTGTAACAGGTAGAGAGAAGTCTTAATATGTGAAAAATGAGTGTAGAGTGATAACCCAAGTCCAACCCAACTTCATCTTTGCCCTCTGATTATGAACTTTGAAAACTGAAAGTTTTCTCTTTGAGTTATTAAGATATGTTGTTCTGAGATAAACCCTTTCTAGTAGAATCTTGCTTTAAATAGAAAACTTAATTCTTGCAGTGGTGAACCTCATTAAAATTTTTGATTTTTTAATATGAATTTTTTGAATTATTATTATTGTTAGGTTTACAAATTTAAAACATTAGTATGTTCTTGACACTCAATGTTTTATTCAGTTTCACTCCCTCTTTAGTTTAACTATTTTTCCTTTTTTATTAAAACCGATGGTTATTAAAATCTAAGTAATTTATTTTCTATTTACTTTTATAATTTTAAGTTAATAAATATTTAAAAACTTATAGTTGATTTAAAATTCATTTTAGCATAAAATATTAATACGATAGCCGAAGCTATCCGTATGCAAATGACATAAGTCTACGTCATCTGCTTGAATTGAATAAGTAGCGTAGCAGAAAAGCAATCGTGTGGCTTTTTCCGTGTTGATGCCGATGTGAATCCCGGTAATAAAGAAGCTGGCATGAAACGTAGTTTGTATATTTCAGTTTAAATTTTTCCTTGATAACCTCGACAATATTAAAGCTTGTGTAGAAAGCTGTTGTTTTTCAGATGAGGTTTAACTAAATATTTTTAGATTAATTCGAGGATGATAGTCATTTTAAAACTGCAAACTTTTAAGCTTCTTTCAGTAATAGTATAGGCTTCAGTAACTACTCTGTACTAATCTATCTGCCCTGAAGAATATTAAACGAATCGTCTAAATGTATTACAATTTTTATTTTCGTTTGCCATATTTTTATTTCACTAGATAAATCAATCTAGTTTTTAAATAAATGATTTTATCTAAAAGAAAAACTTGTCATATTTCTTTTTACCTGCTCAATACAGTTTCCACTGGACTCTATTATTTCAACTCTGCTTAACTTTGAAGCTTTAAGATAATCGTGTCAGGTTTATAAACCTGACATATTTGGTTATGGGCGATTGCCCAGTATTGAGCAGTTTAAGTGAAAGTTTTAAACTGACAAAGTTTAATGAAGTAAAGTTTTCTTCCGGCGTATTGGTCCCAAAGTTTTATAAGAATCTTTAAGAAGGGGGGACCAATACAGTTAACGAAAATGGCAATGATACAGCATAGTATAGAAAAACTCAATGCTACGAATTATTGTAACTGGGCAGTTGATGTGAAGTTTTTATTGCTTGAAAAGAACGCCTGGGATATCGTAATCGGAACTGAGGAAAAGCCGAAACCATCAGCTGATCCGAAAGAATTAAAAGATTATAATACGAGGTCAAAACTTGCTTTATCGATTTTATACCTCAATACTGAGAAGGACTTTCGTCGGATTATAGAGAAATTAACGGATCCGGCTGAAATATGGAAAAAATTAAAACAACATTTTTATCCTGATAACAGAGCACGCCATATGCAGTTGTGCAGCGAACTGTTTTCATGTAAAATAAAAAGTGGAGAGAAAATTGATATGTATGCTGCTAGACTCATGAGAATAGCTGAACTTTTAGAAGCAATTGATCAGCCAATGAAGGAAGTTTATCTATCATTCCAGTTGCTTCGTTATCTCCCAGAGAAATTTGATAGTATAGTTCAGAGCATACTTAGGTGGACTGATGATAAATTTTTGTTCAAAGATATTTTAGTTGAATTAGTTAGTGAAGAATCAAGGATAGAACTTCGTGATCAAGATAAGTGTGATGAACTTTTCACTGAGAGTTACAGCACACAATATTCAAGATCAAATGTGACTTGTTTCCGCTGTGGAGTTCCGGGACGTATCAGTCATTTTTGTCAAAATTCAAGGAAAAACTTCGAGCCAAGATCAACTTCGAAAGTGTATCAACGCCGAAAGTCTCCATTTTTCCAGAGGCAAAGTGCTCAATCCCCTCACAGACCATGGCGAGCTAAACCTCAAGAGGCAACTGTATCCACTACCAGTGATTCCAGTCCTGAGAGATCTAACCAGAAAGAACCTGACCATTCCCAGAGAAGAGGCCGTTCCAGACTCCCGAGACGAACCAGAAAGGACTCTAACCAGGTTTTTTTTACTTTTGCTAATTTAAGTAAAAATGTGTGTGACAAAAGCAATTGGCTTTTTGATTCGGCTGCGAGTAATCACTTTTGTGGTGATAAAAATTTGTTTTCTAATTTTAAACCATTGTATAATGAAAGATTAGCTATTGCAATAGATAATATTGATTTTCCTATTGAAGGAACTGGTGATGTTAAATTACGATTTGGTCAACAAAATATAACATTTACTAATGTAATGTATTGCTCTAAATTGAGAAAAAATTTAATATCTGCTCCAAAGATGGATATTGCAGGAGCTAAATTTAAGGGGGGGAATGGTAAAATTAAAGTAACTAACAAATATGATCAATTTTTATTTACTGCTAAATTGCATGATGGTATTTATTATTTATTTCCAAAAATTCCATCCAAAGAAATGAAAAATGTTAAATTTGAAGTTTCTAAAACTTCAAGTAAAAGAAACTCTCATGATACAAAAACTGAAGTTTTACATACTCAAAAGGACAGTTTTAATATGTGGCACAGACGTTTTGCTCATGCTAGTCCTAAACTAATTGACAGAACTTGTAAATATGATAGTGTGAGGGGGCTTCCTAAATTAAAAGTTAATGAAACTTCTTGTGAAACTTGTAAACTTAATAAACAAAGACGAATTTCTTTTAAACCCCATGGTCAAATAAGGTCTAGACATCCTCTTGAGTTATTACATATGGATGTATGGGGACCATGCAAAATAACTGGCCGAAACGGTCAAAGGTATTTCTTATCAATTATCGATGATTTTTCTCGTAAAGTAACAATATTTCCTATGAAAGCAAAAACTGAGGTATTTAAAAACTTTAGAAATTATGTAACAAGAGCGGAGAGATTTTTAAACTGTCAGGTAAAAGCTATTAGATCAGATAACGGGAAAGAGTTTCAAAATAATAATTTTAAATCTTTTTGTGAGCTGAAAGGCATAAAACAGGAATTTACTAACATTTATTCACCGGAACAAAATTCTGTTGCAGAAAGATTTAACCAAACTATTGTTGACGGTATGAGGACAGTTTTAGACGAAAGTGGATTAAATAAAAGTTTTTGGCCAGACGCAGCTTTATACTTTGCGTATACCTGGAACAGAATTTGTCATACTGATTTAGAGAAAACACCGTTTGAGTTGTATGGTGGTTATAAACCTTCAGTAAAGCACTTAAAATCTTTTGGCTCAACAGCATACGTAGGGGTACCCAAACAACTGAGAAACAAACTCGACCGTAAAGCGAAAAAAGGAATTATGATAGGTTACGCCCTTAGTACAAAAGGTTACAGGATATGGCTCCCAGATGAAAATAAAATAATAGAAACAATTAATGTTAAAATTGAAGAACCGATAAATATTGGGGAGCACAGTGGAGCAGTGATGGGCCGTGAAAATGAAAGTTGGTTATGTTCAGATGAGGGGTCAGATTCAGAAGGCGTGAATAATGCTCATTCAGATGCTATTAATATATATCAGACTTACCCTGATCATTCTGAATCTTCCTCTGACGAGGAAATTAAATCAAGTCGAGATATAATTAAACGAGTCCCCCTCAGAGAGGCTGTATGGTTTAGAACTCTAGCACCCCGTAAAACTAGTGACAGAATCGACGTTTATTATTGTGAATTTGGAAAAACTGAACGTTTAAAATGTCATAAAGATGTTAAAAAATATTGTAAGAAAAATTGTATAATTTATGAATCAAACCTTTTTAATTTCAGTCCTAGAGAAAAATATGTAGGTAAAATTAATGAAAAATCTTGTTCTAGTGCAGAACAAACTTTAAATTCTGATGAAATTAATTCCGATAGTGAACTTGATTCAGATAATGAACTTAATTTTACTGAACCTGATTTAACTAAGAAAAACGATTGACTAGACGTAGATCAAATCCCAACGAGTTTTAAACAGGTCTTAAAATCTCCTTATAAAAATCAGTGGTTGCAGGCTATGAAAGAAGAAATGGATGTTATTCGGGAACGTAATGTATGGCACCTTACTAAATCACCTAATACTAATATTTTAGGATGTAGATGGGTCTTCACTCTTAAACGTAATGAAAGGGGGGAAATAGCTCGTTTTAAAGCTAGACTGGTGGCGCAGGGATATAAACAGATAAAAGGAGAAAGTTATGACGATACTTTTAGCCCTGTCGTTAACTTTGGAGTAATACGCTTCTTCTTTTCATTGCTAGTTTCATGTAAAGGATGGACTCATTTACAACTGGATATTAAAGGTGCATATCTTTACGCACCACTCGATGAACATATTTATATGTCTCAACCACCGGGTTTCATCGAGGTTGGAAAAGAAAAATTCGTTTGTAAATTAAATCGCGCTTTATACGGCCTTCACCAAAGTAGTAGAGCCTGGTTTTTCGAAATGAATAGAATTTTGATCAATATAGGTTTTAACAAATTTTCATGGTGTAACTGTGTTTATATTTTTAACAAGAAAGTAATTTTATTATTGTATGTCGATGACATTGTATTGTTTGTAAAATTTAAAAATCATATAGATGAAGTAGTGGACTTATTGAGTAAAAATTTTGATTTAAAAATCTTAGAAAAAACCCGTAGACTATTGGGTGTAGAATTCGAGGAAAATAATGGAAATTTAACTATTCATCAACATTCATATATTAGTGAAATATGTAACAGATTTAAAAATTTCAATTTTCCTATATCATCTCTCCCCATTAGTAAAGGGATAATTTACTCAAAATCTCAGTGTCCTCAAACTAACGCTGAAACATTAGAAATGTCAAAATATCCTTATAGAAGCATTTTAGGTTGCTTATCGTTTCTCTCTAATAGAACTAGACCTGACATATCGTACGCGGTTAATATTTTTGCCCAATTCCAAAGTAATCCTGGCATAATGCATTGGAATGGCCTGTTAAAACTCTTAGGTTATGTTTGTTATACCAAAAATTTAAAGTTAATACTTGAGTGCAGAAAACCACATATTACTGTTTATTCAGACGCTGATTTTGCGGCCAACAGAGACGATAGGACTTCAATGGGGGGACAGCTGATTTTACTCGATAATTCACCCGTAGCTTGGAGAACGTTTAAGGAAAAATGTATCAGTTTAAGTACTATGGAATCTGAATTCGTAGCCATGACCGAAGCTACAAAAGAACTATTATGGTTCGATAGAATTTTAGAAGAATGCTTTAATAAAAAACTAATACAGGATACTAAAGAAAAATCTTTACTTTTAGTCGATAACATGGCTGCTATAGATTTCGTGAAGTCTCCCATTGAAAACTATCGTACAAAACACATCGACGTAAAATTATTTCATCTACAGAGTAACATGTATATTTTAAGGAGTAAATTTTGAAGAGAAAAGAATTAAGGAAATAAGTTTCTATTTTTTTTTTTTTTTTTTTTTCTAAAGAGAACAGAATGTTTTTATCTTTAATATGAAAATGCAAATGTATTTCTGAAAGTGTTTATTATATTGCGAAATGTATATACTTGTTTTATATCATATATTGGTTAATTTATGTACATGCCATTGCTTAATTATTTATATTATATCTTCATAGCAAGAAGAATTTTCTGTATAAGTTTGAAATGAAGCATTGCAAAAATTGGACTCTGTTGCTTTGCTCTTGAAATATACTAAAGAAAGAGGATTAGTAGCAAGTCGTTGTTGAATCTGTCAACTTATGTTTTTTTTTACATACAAGTTTTTTTGTTACTCAAATAATATGATGTGAACTTGTAAATTCAGGGCAGGTATATATATATATTTTTTTCATGGTCTCGGTTGAGTGTCAAGAGGGGGGGCTTATTGTTAGGTTTACAAATTTAAAACATTAGTATGTTCTTGACACTCAATGTTTTATTCAGTTTCACTCCCTCTTTAGTTTAACTATTTTTCCTTTTTTATTAAAACCGATGGTTATTAAAATCTAAGTAATTTATTTTCTATTTACTTTTATAATTTTAAGTTAATAAATATTTAAAAACTTATAGTTGATTTAAAATTCATTTTAGCATAAAATATTAATACGATAGCCGAAGCTATCCGTATGCAAATGACATAAGTCTACGTCATCTGCTTGAATTGAATAAGTAGCGTAGCAGAAAAGCAATCGTGTGGCTTTTTCCGTGTTGATGCCGATGTGAATCCCGGTAATAAAGAAGCTGGCATGAAACGTAGTTTGTATATTTCAGTTTAGATTTTTCCTTGATAACCTCGACAATATTAAAGCTTGTGTAGAAAGCTGTTGTTTTTCAGATGAGGTTTAACTAAATATTTTTAGATTAATTCGAGGATGATAGTCATTTTAAAACTGCAAACTTTTAAGCTTCTTTCAGTAATAGTATAGGCTTCAGTAACTACTCTGTACTAATCTATCTGCCCTGAAGAATATTAAACGAATCGTCTAAATGTATTATAATTTTTATTTTCGTTTGCCATATTTTTATTTCACTAGATAAATCAATCTAGTTTTTAAATAAATGATTTTATCTAAAAGAAAAACTTGTCATATTTCTTTTTACCTGCTCAATACAGTTTCCACTGGACTCTATTATTTCAACTCTGCTTAACTTTGAAGCTTTAAGATAATCGTGTCAGGTTTATAAACCTGACAATTATTATTATTTTTTTTTTTTTTCAATTTCTTAAATTTCAATTTCAGTTCTTAAATTTATTCTTCCATTTCAGTTGTTTGCATTCCGCAGCAGTGGTTATGATACTATTTATTTATTTAATTACTTTTCTTTTCTTTCATTTTTCACATATAAAATGATATTAAAAAAATAGTAATTCAATTTATTTAAATCTACTGACCAGAATAGCAGAGCCTGCTTGTATTAAATAAATGCAAATGTATTTGACAGTTTTAATATTTTACATTAAATATGCTCCGAAACAAATTGAACATGACATTATTATCAGCACTATAATATTAAAATTATTATTTTAATATTATAGTGCTGATTTCTTTAGGGTATCTATACTCTCTATTTCTCATAGTATTATTATCGATTATTATTCTTTTAGGTTTTTACTGAAGAGCCAGGTTTACTATATCTTTTGGATATTCGCCAAGCTTTAATGCATCTCCATGGAAAAGGCAAGTTTTCTGAAATTCCTAAAATGAATCGTAATGTAAAGTTTGAGAATCAGGAACCTCTGCCTCCACCTCCACCCCCACCTCCTCCAAAAGTTCCTACTCCAGTACCAAAAAAAGCATTTATTCCATGGGTTCCATATGATAAGACCAAAGCTAAAGATATAAAAATTTCCAGGAGTAAATTGGATTTTCCTTTTGATCTTTATGTAGATGCAGTGCAATTTCTTCCTGATAATTCTACTTTCATCAAGGTGGGCATAATAATTATTAAGTAAATAATATGTGTGCATAAACTTTTTAAAAAACATGTATTAAATGTATTAAGTCAGATAAATGTAAAGTCAGTGTAATCCTCTGAGAATGCACAAATATGCTGATTTAAAATAATCAACATAAATCCATTTTTTAATTTTCTGTTTTAACACTGCTTTTTATAAAAACTGAGAAATGTTACTGTTGAAATAATAATAATAATAATAATAGTTGATTATAATCAGAAAAACTTTTTTTTTTTATTGTTGCTTTTGTTTTAAAAAAAATCTTCATATCTACATGAATATATATGCTGTTGAGATACAAATGAATACAGGTAATTAAAAGAAGACTCATAATGACATGTGATAAAAATTTTGTTTGGAAAGAATATGTTTTTTATTTATGATAAAAATCTTTAAAAAGATACATTTATTTGTGATTGAATGTCAAATTATTTAAAAAATATAAATCATTTGTAAATAAATGATCGATTGATTATGAAATTTTTAAAGAAAAAAGTACTAGATAATTATGATATTGTGATCACTTGAATCACAAAATAGTAAATTAATGTAAATTAATTATCAATTTTATTTTATTTACTTTCAATACAGATGAGGTCGGAGATAGATGTATCTTTAGGATAAATTGCTTAGAATTAATGGCATCTTATTTATTTGTTTATTATTATTATTATTTTAATAATAGTTTTTTATTAGAATCCTTAATTCTCCGAACTCAGCTGTATCAAGATGGCTGCAGGCCCGGACTGGCTCCTTTGGGGGCCCTCGGCTAGAAATCGAAAAGGGGCCCCTTTCTGAGGTATTTAGAGGAAACTATCAGGACACTATATTTAAATGAAGCCACAAAACTGTATACAATTTACTAATTCTAAAAATCTCATAAAATGAAAAAATGTAATAAAAATTCGTTGAAATCAGTCAAAACTTGAGTTTTTTACCCTACCTCGCTAAAGCGGGGGGGGGGGGGGGATTTCGCAACTTTAATTATAGTGTGTATTGGGTACACATAACCAGCACACACACTGAAAAATCGCTTTTAATTTAGAGCAGAGTTACAATTTGAAACATGTTTTTTACCCACCAGATTCCCATGGGTGAAAGAGGATCTTTCGTAAAATCCTCCTATAATCCTCCGTGCTGTGTACATACCCATTAAAAAAAAAAAAAAATGCCCTCCCCCCTTCAGAAAACAGGGAAGGGGATATTTCGCAAAATCCTTTTTTCGTGTGTATTACACTCACATCACCAACCCACACACCAAAATATAGATTTCCTATGATAATTCCTTTATATGATGTGTTAGGTACACACAGCGCACACACACACCAAAAAATCACCTTCCTGAGATAATCTGGAATAGAATTACGCTTGGATATGTGTTTTGTGCACCCCAACCCTCGCTAAAAGGGAAAGGGGATATTTCGCAAAATGTATTTTTAGAGTGTATTTAGGCACATATAAGCAATCCATACACTCAGAAATTGCCTTTCTGAGATAATTTAGATGAAGGTTATAACTTGAAACGTATTTTTTGTGCTCATATAGCAAACCCACATACCAATATATTGTCGTCCTGAGATAATTTGGAACAGAATTACGCTTGCAATTTTTTATTAATTATTATTATTATTTATTTATTTTATTTATTTATTTTATTTTTTATTTTTTTGTCCCCTCACCACTCCTGTGGTGAAATTTAGCAAAATCCTGTCACAGTTAATGTTTGATGAAAATATTGAACACGTATCAAAATTCGTAAACGTAGCTCCCATAGATTCCCCTGGGAAAATTTAATGCAAAAAGATTGCTCTCAAGTTTGCCTCCCTTGTAAATCCCCCCCCCCTCCCTTCCCAAATCAAAAATCGCAAAACACCCAAAATAGGTTTCTGGAAATATATACAGAAAACACAGTTGTTTTCTACTTCTACGTGTCATTTTTCATAGAGTTTTAATGGAAAATCCGGATTTTGCGAAATTCTTCTCCCTCCCCCCCTTAAAATAAAGAATTCGAAAATCGACATGTATTTTTTCTTTTTTGTACGCAGGTCTAGTCTCTTCTGGTGCTGTTTCTTAATCGTGAAGTAATTTAGACCCGAGTTATGCTCGTAAACGGGATTTTGTCCCGCCCCCCCTCCCCCTCAGGGTGGGAAAGGGAGACTTTTCCAAAAATCTGTCTTAGTGGGTGTTAGTTCTCTAGAACCAACTTTCACTGCAAAATTTGTAATCCAGTCTCGCACAAAATCGCCACGAAAGTGTTGAGTCAGTGCGTGGAAATTACGTTTAACCCCCCCCCCCCCCACCTCTTGAGCACTGAATTTATAAAATTCCAGAAATTGATTTTTAGGGATTTTGTTCGCCTTATATATAAATAAAAATCTCAGGGATAGTTTTTCTTTATTTTTATATATATAACTATGTAGTATTATGTGAAATCAGGTTTTGAAATGTGATATTACGTTTTGCTCCCTCCTCCTTCCTTTGGGGACTGAATTTCTAAAATTGCTGAAATTGGTTTCTGGATATCTGTGTTTGTTTGCTATATTTCAAAGCAAAAAACTTACGTATATCTGTCTTTTTGTTTGAGATCCTCCTTGAGGGCCAAATTTCTAAAATTCTAGAAATATGTTTTCTTAGCTATATTTTAAAGCAAAATGTGTTTATGTGTTTTTCTTAGCTATATTTTAAAGCAAAACTTTTACTGATATCTGTTTTTTTTTTTTTTTTTTTTCATTGAGATATAGAGAATTTTATGAAATCACCTTCTGTCCTCTTTGCCACCTTTGGGGGGCGAATTTTGTAAGATCGCTTCTTAGGGGTGCTTACAGTTACACTATATGTTCTATAATCTGACTCAGTTTCGAGTCAGTGACTCCAGTAGATTTTGCTAAGCGTTGATAAGTCAGTGAGTAAGTGAGTGGAAGTACTCTTTTATATATAAATAGAATATTAAAACATATATTTTTTTGAAAATTAGGCTTACATGCCTAAAAACTACATTTAGCTTTCTTGCTACCAGGAAAATAGTTCAGCAAAAATGTAAGCTTTTTTTCTAATATTGTTTACTTATTTTCACAATAAATAGTTAGATAATTTTTACATACCATACCTAAACTAGTTCCATGCTGGAAATAATAAGTATACTAATTAATTACGAGCGGTTAATTATTTAAAAATGAGGTTGTGAAATAGTTTTATTTTCAGGCAATCAAATCACATTTTTGAAGAAACCATAATAATATAAATCCTACAGTAATACCTAAATAATTGTAAAAAGGGATACAACAGTAATAAATTACTAAGCATATTGGAAGAAAATATATATATATATATATATATATATCTTCTTTAATTGTGATTTAGTTAATACAAATTGTAAATTATATTTTATAACAAAAAGAATAATGGTTCTGAAAGACCCTGGTACAAGTATAGTGAACTAAGCAACTATCGCCAAGATCTTTACTTATGCAATTGTGACAGCCTCTTTAATTCATCGTCAAAATGACAACGAAAGTCACCAACGGCGGTCTTATATTAAAGCTGTACAGAAAATTTTTTAAGAAACGAATGTAATAACCGATGCTAAGGGACGAAACAATTACTGCATACTTTTATATGGAAAAATAGATTTAAAAAAAAAAAAAAAAAAAAAAAAAAAGTCATGTCGTATTAAATTAAATTCTGTTTCCTACAGAATTTTATAGTAAAAAAAGGCTGTTAATTCAGCATTGTGCGGGCGTGAAAGCTGCCGCTAAGGGCAGCTGGGACCCAAGTCGAGACTTTAATTGATTTCATAGTGTTTTTTTTTCTTTCTTTTTTTTTTCTGGTGTGTGTGTGTGATCTTAATATAAATATTGATAGCTGATACGTAATTTTAAATTTTAAGATCATTTAACTATGATGACCAGCGAATAGCGAAACAGGTAAAGCCTAGTAAAACCACAGCAACGCGTGGTCAGGTACAGCTAGATTTTAAATAAAATGTCTAATTTTCACCCAAAATTAAGAACCTCAAATTTTAAAAATTAAATAATAGAATTATTTTGCAACTGATTTTTCTGATAATTTCTCAAATTATTGAGTATGTGGAAGGTACTTAAGTATTATTTTTATATAAAATCTCTAATTTTTATCTGAAATCAAGAACGTCTAATTAAAAAAAATAATTTTATAAAATTAAATAATAGAACTGTTTTGCTTGAACTTATAAGCTAATAAACTAATTCGAGTTACCTGTATTTAATGTACCATTTTCGCCCCTCAAAAGCCCACTTTGCGGCATAGAAGTGAACTAATTAACGAAGTATTTAGATATTTGAAATTTTTTTTCTACATCTAAAGATTTTCTTGTCTTTTCTTTTTGAAGCACCACATTGATAGACGTGTTCCATGTTAGCACAGCTCTGACACTGCTTTAAATACAACCTTACTACGAGACTTATAGCGGGTGAGCGTTGCGCAACGCTCACCCGCACCCGCTTGAAGCTCCGAAGAGACGTAACTATCGCAACATTTAAAATTTCGTGGTTTTTTAAGATAGGAGAACAAACATACAGGATGAAGATGAAGAATGAAGCAGCATGCTCCATGAATGAAACATTCTCGACTTTACTTGTGCACGCATCCTAGATTAAAATAATCAATAAAGACAAAATTTTCATCGCAAAGCTTCAATACTTGTTTGTATTTAAGTTCTTTGATCGCGAACTTGCCTGAAATTATGAACACTGCACAGTACACAACACTTCTTGAGTCAAAATTATTTGTAAATCAGTAAAATTATAGGAAAATAGTCAAATTACTCTGATGTAACTATTTATAAAGTAGTATGTTTTGAGGGGTCTCCTGGGGCCCCCTTGAGCTGGGGGCCCTCGGCAATCGCCGACCAGCCGACCTGGCCAGTCCGGGCCTGGATGGCTGCAAGAGAAATTAAAAGGAATGAATAAACTCTTACCTCAAAATGACAACAGCATAGATTATAGACAAACATCTATTTATTGATGACATTTAGTGATGAAAATTAAATTCAGAAGCTTCTGATAAATAGGATGATCACAAGAAAAATTAACATGCAGCATAATATGACTTAATTTTGAGAACCTAATGCAGATTACTAGCTCACAGCAAAGTGACACTTATATTCATGAAGTCTTTACGTTCATCAAAAATTCAATGTTGGTTGGGAAGTTTATATTCATAAAGTCTTTACGTTCATCAAAAATTCAATGTTAGATGGGAAGTTCACATTTTCTCTTTATGTATGTTCTGAATTGAATGATTACATTCGTTAATCCACATGTATTTTTATTATACTCTTTCGTTTTATGCACTTCCATCAACATTAGATTGCAGTCTGGGATTGTCACCGATTGGTATTAAATAACAATAATAACTAATTTCTCATGAAATTGCCTCACAGGAATCCCGGAACACATCTCTTATCTTCATTTGTCATGTTGCTGAAATTGTTCTTTAAATCGCCGATAAAATATGAACCCTATGCCGTTTTCTTATTACATAGGTCAAGGAGTGGTGTCATTCTTTCGCAATACACTGGGAGCACGGTTCATCTTCTTCCTCTCTGCGACTGCTGCCGGTGGTTGTTCGAGCGAGAAATGACAGGGGAAAGCATCCCCGCCGTAGCAGAGATGCTCCCACAGGCCTCCGTCAATGCTTGGAGTTGAAGAGCTTGTGTGGTCTCTCTCTCTCATCAGTGCACCCTTCTTTCCCCAATCGCTCCCTCTTCCCATCCGAATAGATACGCGAGATGAAAAGAGCGCGCATTAAATATTTTTTTTTTATATATATATATTCTCTGTTTATAACTAGAATCTTTTCTTTGAAAATATTTTTGCTAGGTCTATAATTAAATTCTTTATAATTTTTTTTTGTATTTAACTTCTAATTTTAATAATTTTATATTTTTTTTTGAAAAGGACGCCAAATTGACGCTCATTTAAAATTCCGCGGAAGATTACCTCCGGAATTTTGTTTGTCTGGGAATTTTGAAAACTTGGAATGCGGGGGTGGTAAAACTTTTGAGCGTCCCTTTGGATTCTGGGGTGAATGCACTAAGTTGAACTCTTATTTTCTGTGGGTGGTAAATGAAAAGAAAATGGCTAGATTTTGAAGCTGGAAATATTCTCTTGAATATATTTTTCACATGATCTTAACCTATTTTAATAGTTCTGGATAATATTAATTCTGATTTAATTTAATTTTAATTTTTTTTTTTTTTGTGCATTTTAATTCAGATTATTTTTTTTAAAACTCTCTTTTAGAAATTATTTAATGATTGCTAAAAAACAGAGTTGAACCATTTGCTATTGATTTTAAATTTTAGTTTAACTACTGAAATAAATGGTATGGGGATTTGATTTAATGTGTGGAGAAGGACTGGGTGGGATAAATAGTCAATTTTTGTGAAGGCTTTTATTTTTTCTAGAGTTGAGGATTGGATAAGACATACATTTACCCCTGTATCGATCAATGCCTTACATGATGTTTTACCAAACTGCAAATTGATTAAAGGTAAATCCTGAGAATTTTGCGAAATAGAGAGAATGACATTTGGAGTAGGATTCGAAGATTTTATTGAAGTTTTGTACGTGGGATTATTAAATCTCTTGACCTTTTTTGCATTAGGGTTCTTACCCTGATGATAGTGGTAAGAACCCACATTTAGTTTAAATTCTGCTTATTATTCCCATTTTTTCTGTATGGGTTGTATCTTCTTTTTTGTTGATTATGATAATTATGATTCCTCCCACAATTTTGGTCGGCATATGTACCACGGTTATTGCCGTCACCCCTTCGTCTAAAATCTGTTTTATTATCATGAAAATTTCTCTGATAAGGAGAGAAGTTAGAGTGCATTTGGGAGAATTTATTTCGGGGTTGGACTGTCAGAGGTTGGTGAGGCATGATCTGAGAATAATTATGAGGCCTTGGAAAGAACCAACAATCCGTTGTTATATGGCCCACTTTTTTGCATATATGGCATATAATTGGCTGAGCCGAAATATGTGTCGGAGTTACATTGGGGTTTGTTGTCGTATTAATATTTGAGATTTTCTCCAACCGCTCGTTAAGTTTGTTTAACTTATTATTTGTCTCCGCCTGGGATTTTATAATGTTGTTCAGTTCAAAATTTTCTGACGAGTTATTAATTTCGTCTGTGAGTGCATTGTTTATATTTTTTGCACTTCTAATTGCTTCATTGAAGCTTTTGGGTCCTAATTTTTTGACTTCGCATCTCACGCTTGGGTTTAATGCCTGTAGAAACTGAGTCAGTTTCATGGATTCAATTAAATAATTTAGTTTGGGATCGTTGTCATTGGTGGGGTTTAAATAAGCTAATGCTTTGGCTGATATTTCTTCAGCCAAATCATTTATTGTTTGGTTTGGGCTTTGAGATATGTTATGGAACTCTACTTGGAGTTCCGAGAAACTTTTTTTTGACGTAAATTTATTTTTTAATAGTTGTTTCAGATCAGCAAAGCTTTTAGCTTTGCTTGCATTTGGGTCCGTAGATATGAAGTCAAGGGCTTTGCCTTTTAGTTTCAATTTTAATATGCATAAAGCTCTGGCATCGGACCATTTTTCAAGACTTTTTAAGTCCTCTAATTGGTCAATAAAGAAGCCAAAATTTTCGGTTTCACCCCCACAGAATGGCTCAATCGAGGAAACTAAACTTACATCCTTACCATTCGACATTGTAATTCCCTTCAAAAATAATTACATATATTGATACAAATAATTTCAAATAAATATAGTTATAAAATGCGAAGGAAAGGATTTTAAATGGCCATGAAAAAAAAAACATGAGATGAAAATCCATTTCTGAATATAAATAATACATATATTTGAAATAATTAATAAATAGATATATATAAATATGAATAGGCAGTCATTAAATAAATATTTCAGAAATGAATTTTCTTTAAGAAAATTTAATTACATAATATATGTTACACCAAAAATTAAATTTGCATGAAATATGACCCTCCACTACATGATATGAGATCATTGCGTCCTAAAAAAAATCAACATAAATGAACCCTGTTCTCAACCCGTTAAAAAATATATGTATATTACTTTTGGCTCACGGCACCATGTAAAATATTTTGTTTGAAAAGAATATGTTTTTTATTTATGATAAAAATCTTTAAAAAGATATATTTATTTGTGATTGAATGTCAAATTATTTAAAAAATATAAATCATTTGTAAATAAATGATCGATTGATTATGAAATTTTTAAAGAAAAAAGTACTAGATAATTATGATATTGTGATCACTTGAATCACAAAATAGTAAATTAATGTAAATTAATTATCAATTTTATTTTATTTACTTTCAATACAGATGAGGTCGGAGATAGATGTATCTTTAGGATAAATTGCTTAGAATTAATGGCATCTTATTTATTTGTTTATTATTATTATTATTTTAACAATAGTTTTTTTATTAGAATCCTTAATTCTCCGAACTCAGCTGTATCAAGATGGCTGCAAGAGAAATTAAAAGGAATGAATAAACTCTTACCTCAAAATGACAACAGCATAGATTATAGACAAACATCTATTTATTGATGACATTTAGTGATGAAAATTAAATTCAGAAGCTTCTGATAAATAGGATGATCACAAGAAAAATTGACATGTAGCATAATATGACATAATTTTGAGAACCAAATGCAGATTACTAGCTCACAGCAAAGTGACACTTATATTCATGAAGTCTTTACGTTCATCAAAAATTCAATGTTGGTTGGGAAGTTTATATTCATAAAGTCTTTACGTTCATCAAAAATTCAATGTTAGATGGGAAGTTCACATTTTCTCTTTATGTATGTTCTGAATTGAATGATTACATTCGTTAATCCACATGTATTTTTATTATACTCTTTCGTTTTATGCACTTCCATCAACATTAGATTGCAGTCTGGGATTGTCACCGATTGGTATTAAATAACAATAATAACTAATTTCTCATGAAATTGCCTCACAGGAACCCCGGAACACATCTCTTATCTTCATTTGTCATGTTGCTGAAATTGTTCTTTAAATCGCCGATAAAATATGAACCCTATGCCGTTTTCTTATTACATAGGTCGAGGAGTGGTGTCATTCTTTCGCAATACACTGGGAGCACGGTTCATCTTCTTCCTCTCTGCGACTGCTGCCAGTGGTTGTTCGAGCGAGAAATGACAGGGGAAAGCATCCCCGCCGTAGCAGAGATGTTCCCACAGGCCTCCGTCAATGCTTGGAGTTGAAGAGCTTGTGTGGTCTCTCTCTCTCATCAGTGTACCCTTCTTTCCCCAATCGCTCCCTCTTCCCATCCGAATAGATACGCGAGATGAAAAGAGCGCGCATTAAATATTTTTTTTTTTTATATATATATTCTCTGTTTATAACTAGAATCTTTTCTTTGAAAATATTTTTGCTTGGTCTATAATTAAATTCTTTATAATTTTTTTTGTATTTAACTTCTAATTTTAATAATTTTATATTTTTTTTGAAAAAGACGCCAAATTGACGCTCATTTAAAATTCCGCGGACGATTACCGTATATTTCCGTGTATAAGCCGAGAATTTTTGGAAATTTTTCGGAAGCTGTATTATAATGGTCGGCTTATATACGGATCTACATTTCTAGCAAAAAACGTACTTCAGAAACAATGATTGAAATATTGAATACATATATTTTAAGCTTAAAAAGTATATATAAAGTAAAATAGTTATATTAAACCTTATTTTTAAATAATTATCACATATAAAACTCTTAAATTAGCAATTTTAAATTTATTTCACGAAACGCTCGATGTAGTCACGTTTGTTTACATTTCTTTTTGACCTGCCGGTAACTGAAGTCATCGGCAGAGTACGAACGGAGTAAATTCTCTGTCTGATTCAGAAATAGTATAAGAGAAACTTGAAAAAAACAGGACTCCCGATCATATTTTTAATTTATACAATTAAATTTAAATCATCTCTGTTTAAAATGTTTCTAGGCTTACACTAGCAAAAGCGGCAAAGCTTCGTTTTTTTTATAGAAGTATTTTTATTTTGTTGAAGATTGCTTTGAAGCACTGATAAAAATACTGAAAAGTAGAAATACCATACAAAATAATTTAGATATGTCATTAAAAAAAATCGATGCAATCGGACTTTACACGGCTTATTTATGTAAACATCCAGCGGCGGCATTGCTTCATCGACGTTAGGGTTAGGTCTCCCGGCCCAGTATTACGGTAGCCATCGTTTTCAGCTGCCGGGAGCCGGGACTTGCGTTCGCGTCTGTGTTTGCCTCCCTTCTGATAGGGTTGCCAGAGTTAAAACTATCGCCGTTGGCGAACACACTGCGAACGTTTTGCGTTATGGCTAAGCAAGGTAAGGAATTCTATTGGATAAGCACGCATTTCACGCAATTTCATTGGACAGATTATCCTGAAGGTTGTATAGATTGGCAATATTTTCGCCATTTTGGCGATATACTCGAACTTTAAAAAGAGTATTTTTTCAATTTGGCTTATACACGGGTTTTCAATTTTGGGCAAATTTCTGCAGGGAAAAATGTACTCTCGGCTTATATACGGATCGGCTTATATTCGGAAATATACGGTACCTCCGGAATTTTGTTTGTCTGGGAATTTTGAAAACTTGGAATGCGGGGGTGGTAAAACTCTTGAGCGTCCCTTTGGATTCTGGGGTGAATGCACTAAGTTGAACTCTTATTTTCTGTGGGTGGTAAATGAAAAGAAAATGGCTAGATTTTGAAGCTGGAAATATTCTCTTGAATATATTTTTCACATGATCTTAACCTATTTTAATAGTTCTGGATAATATTAATTCTGATTTAATTTAATTTTAATTTTTTTTTTTTTTTTTTTTGAGCATTTTAATTCAGATTATTTTTTTTAAAACTCTCTTTTAGAAATTATTTAATGATTGCTTTTGAAAACGTTTTTCTCTGAGTATTTCTCATCAGAATTATAAAGTAAACCATGTTAAAACTATTTTGTAGTTTTAACAACATGGTACAGTTACAACATATTTCAAGCAGGTTGGCCGCAAATGTTACTCTTTCTTTAATTTGTAACTGCTTCCTTTTTTGCCCATGAGACAAAACCTTTACTGAAATACATGTGTTATATCATGCTCTTCTGAAGTTCCAAGAGAGTTCATCAAGTATATCTCTAAATATTTGATGAAACATCAAAATTTGAAAGTCTCCAGATATTTTTGTCCATACAGTTTGCATGCTTGCCTAACACTATCATTTGTATTTTTGATGGTTCTACCAACAATTAATAGTGAAAGATTTAATTTGTAAAAAATAAAATTAACACAAATATTGCATTTTTTTTTTCTTTTTAACTTTAATATTAATGTATAAAAAATAAATAAAAGCAATTTTTGTCTACTGTTCTAAAGCAGCTTTTATTTTTAGATCATGTATATCTAAGGAAAGTATTGTAATCATGAAAAAATTCGACTACTGGATTTTGGTTTATCTATATATTTTAAGATGTTTTGAACTCATTTTTGTTATTTTTACTTTGATGTGTGTGTGTGTGTGTGTTTGTGAGTGAACACAATAGTGCCTAAACACATCATTTGATTGACTTCAAAATTGATAGGCATGTTATAGGTCACTATTGTACAAACTGTATATATTTTCACAAGTATAGTACTTATAGTTTACAGGGGACACAAAGAAGACTTCTTTATCATTATGACCTATGGACTCAAATTATTTGAAGAGCACTAGCATGTAAACTGCAAATTCAATTAAGATCAAATCAGTCAATGCATGTTGTAAGAATTATATAGATTTTCATGAGTGTAGGACATATAGTGTTTTACAGTTATTCAAAGGAGAATTCTTATACATTACAGTTTATGGGTAGTTGAAGTTTGCAGTAATGGTAAATTAATTAAAACATAAAAAAGCTGATGTATGTATGTTATTACATGCTTACCACTCATGCTTTTTTTTTTTTTTTTTTTTTTTTTCTTTTACGAGAATGCACAAATGCTTGGATGCATTAGACAAATATTATTGTACAAATATATAACTTGGGGAGAAACACTCAGACAGCTTATTATGAATTTTTCGTTGTTGTTTTTATTTATTGACTTATTCTCTAATTTAAATTTATTTAAAAATACTCTTTAAATGCTAATATTTGGGGTGATTTTTCTTTTTATAAATTTTGAATAATATGAATTTAGTCAAAAATTAAATTAAACTTGTAAGAAGTCATTTGTAGTTGAATATTAAAAGCCATTAATATCTGAAAAGTAATTATAGGTTAGTTATTTAGCGATTGGAATGTTTACTTTTTTGTTTTTGCCTTCAACTATGAATTAGTTAAAGCATTGATATATAAAATAGAGTAGATTTGATTTTACATATGATACTGAAATACAAATCAACCTGAATCATAAATGCAGTAAATAACTATTCTAAACTTGCTGTATTCTTATGCATCTTCTATGCTTTTTATTCTTAATATAAAATATAAAAATTAAATATCATTCAAATCCAGCTAATTAAAATTTATTAAAATTATTCTCATTTGATTTTTTCTGCCCAACCTTCTTAAATTACTTAGTATATAAATGCATGTAGCGGGCAAAAATATAATTTTTTTATTTTTAAAAATTGCTCTAAGTAATTTAGGACAATTATGAATAATTTAAACTCTTATTGTACATTGCTTTGAAAAGTATATTGTTTTTACTGCAAATAATAATTTTAATTTACAACATGTCATTCTAAATTAACATGGCCTTTCATATGGATATTTAATATAGATATTTCCTATAATATAAATTAATATTATTTACATTTTTTTTAACCATGTTATTTATATCTGTCTTTTTCTAGTCTAAACATTTTCCTTATTTCCTCTAGGTGACTGGAAAGGTTTTAAACATGTATTTAGGACAAAAAGAGAAGTCCATCAAATTTCAAGTAATACCTGAATTAGATTCTCCTTGGCGTTTTCCAAATTTTAAATTTAAGCAGATTATCAACAAAGAAAGTATTCCATTAAACCCCGATGTTGTTGTCATGCTGAGAGTGTACACAGTTGAGAAACATTCGAAAAAGAATTGTGTTTTAGGATCTTGTCTATTTGGACCATTTTCAAACAAACATGGAAAGGTTTGTCTTTACTTTATTAATATTGTTTTTGGACATTTTAGTAGTTATATTAAAAAAAAAAAAAAAATCAGGGAACTTCTAGTATCTGTCATCTCCTGCGTGGTATGTTTTTTAAAAATTACTAACTGACATTACCCTCTTTTCACTCTGGAAATAGGATTGCTCTTAGAGTTTTTCAAAATGGCGAAAAATTAATGAAATGCTGAATACATGCTATAACAAACAGTTTAAAATTACAATATCATAAGAGGTACAGTTTAAAAAAAGATTAAATATCAAAATACAAAAATTTGATGGATAATTAAAAAAAAAAAAACATAAATTGCGCACATAAAAAAGAAAGAAAATCAGTAATAGTGTACAAATTTTGTGACCTTTAATCACTGAGAGGGGGAAAAAAAAAAAACTTGGGTGCTTTAAGATTATTGTGTATGAATTACTAATAACTGCAATTCTGATATGCTGAACTAGATTGACACTCTTCCAAACCCATTACGCCAAGCAAGAGATGATACAAGACTTCATCCAAAAAATGTTGAATTAAATCGCTCAAATCTTGAGTATGAAAACTAGTTTCAACAAATATGAAATATATTCTGCAACATTGTTTTGATTTGCATTGCATTCATGTGCCATTCTGCTGGGAAAGTGTTACTTGTAACCACACTTATTACAACCAGTCTCACTCAATGCATACCCAGCTGAGTTATGAAAAAATGTATGTTATTATTATTATTTTTTTCTTTTTGGGCTTCATTATTTTAATTTATTATTTAAAACTGATTATGTTCCCAATTGTTAGTGTTTTTGCAAAATCAGGGCTGGGACCAGTGGCGCCGACTATGTGGGGGCTCGAGGGCTTGAGCCCCCCCAGAAAATTTTCTGTAAGGGATCAGCCCCCCCAGAAATTTTGAATACTGATTCTCTATTAAACAAGAAATTCTTTCCTCTATTTCTTATTTAGTTTTTTACCAAAATCATAGCTGTAAAGTAAGGTTGTTGCAATTGAAAATGGACATAAATCGACTAAGAAAAAAAGAAAGAAAAACAAGAGAGGCTGAAAGTCTCTGTATGGGGCACGGGGGGGGGGGGGGTGAGTTCAGAGGAAGATGATTCCCTTTACTGTGCTACGGGAATCCCAATCACTTATGGTTTGTGCATGAGGAGCAAAAGTTTTCAGAAACATCGATGCAAAGTAATATAACTATTTTTACAAAAGTTACTGCCATATAAATTCGATTTACATAAACTAAATGGCAAAGATTATGATGGCATTTTCAGGTCCAGTTTTGGGGCCCTTTGCTACTCAGAGCCCCTGGCACGTGCCCCTGTGTTAATCTGGCTGTTGTTTGTGTGTGCATATGTTCTTTTCCTTGGGTAAGCGTGTGTACATTATTACACCATATTTGATGACCTTGTATTAGAAATGTGATGCCCCCACCCTCAAAAAATAATCCTGGCTACGGCCTTGGTTCGAGCCCCCCCAGAAATTTTTCAAAGTCGGCGCTGCTGGCTGGGACTAAGTGAGCGCCTGCATGCAATATTCTTTAAAGCAATCTTCTTCCTACCAAACTTCATTTAAAACTCAAAAAAAAAATAAATTGACATTTCAAGAATAGTACAAATATATTATAAAATCATAATTCAACATAACAGTTTGATGAAAGGAAATGAAACTTGACGATATGGCTATTGAAGTGAAAATTTGTTGAACTAGTTTTCTTGCATTTTTTAAAACTGGCATTTAAAAAAAATAAATAAAATTTATCTTTACTTATTGTCAGTTGCATTCAACAATCAGTTTGGTTTTATGAAAAATAAATTAATCAATGAAAACTTCGATTTTCTAATATAAATAACTATGTCAGAAAGTAACAGTTTTGCATCCGTGAACAGCTATAAGACAGTATAAACTGTTTGTCTTAAGTGGACTTTATTTGCTTGTTGTAATATGTCTGTTCTCATAAATTTCTAGTATAGAACTATCAAATTATAATGCTGAAAATCAATAAGTAATATTTTTAAAATTCCAATTCCTTTATGATTATTCATACTTAAAATTTAAAATAATGTATACACAAACTAAAATAGTAACAAAGTGCCTAACCTAAAAATGGACTTTCATCAGTTTTGTGATTTTTTAATTCCCCAATCTTTAAATTGTGTAAAGGTGTTAAAAAACCCCAGTTGAAAATTTTCAGGAATCTTAAATTACCCCATCTATAGTATGATTGAAAACTAAAAATGATTCATAAATTGAATTTCTGAAAATATATTTCAGCAATGATTCTTAAATATACATAATATTAATTTAATTACTCGCTTGACTATCTATATAATATTTCTCTAACGTGGACCAATTTCAATTAATTTTTGTTGAAACTATGCAATAGTGGTAAAATTAATAAAATACGCGAGGATAAAAAATATTTAAAAATGAACAACATTTAAGCACGCAGACTCAGCTCAATGATCTAATAAGAAAACATGACGACATTTGTATGATGACATTATTTTATGGGAAATGCATTTTTAAAAGTTATTTCTTCAGAATCTTTGCAAGCGTCATTTTAAACCTAGCAATATTTTAAAGATATAAACAGAATATGAATTATTATCATAAATTGACTAAAAAATGAAATCATAAAAAGTATAATCAAAGTAGGATTTTTTTACGCTCAAATAAATAAAATGTCATTGCATTCTTGGCGATTAAAATTTAAAAGGTGTCACGGGGGTCCTTTACTAAAACCGCACTGCCTGCAGAAGTATGAAAATGAGTCATCAACCATGAATTTTATTTTGAAACTTTTCTTTGAAATTCTGGTTTCACTATTGCACAATATTTATTTGGATCTAATAATAATTTGGCTTCTGGTAAATTAAAATTTTAATTAGGTGGTGTAATTGGTATAATATTTACAAGTTTCAAATTTTAAAGGTAAATAAAAAAAGAAATAAAGTGCGAAAGTTTTGCACGGGTTTGCTAGTATATAAAATATCAGTAAAAGTGTTTAAATCTGGTATTAAGAAAAAAAAAAAAAAAAAAAAAAAAAAAAAATCTAAAAGCAAGTTTATTCAGCTCAGTTGGAAGAGTAGGATATTTCTTTTGTTTTCAAGTGATCTGCATTTTCAAACAAAATGCACTCTATATATAGCCCCTAATGTATCTGAATCTTTTTGTGTGACTATATAAACGAACATGAAGGCTATATCATAATCAAAACATGCTTTTGTGCTTATAAAAACTATATCTTAATTTTATTATGTTAGTGTAATCAAAAGATGTTAAAATGTATCAACAAAAAATTCCACTCATCGACTGTAATATATTTAATTTATTTTGTATGTCATTGTAAATAGACCCTTTCTCCAATCTCAATAAAGAGCTTCAAGTAATATCCTAAATAACACACATTTAGAATATCAGATGTTGACTTCCAGCTAATATCTATTTTTTAATTATGCTGATGGCAAATGTGCACACACATACATACATAAATAGAGGGAGACAGAAATATTAACAGCTAAAAACTAGATTTTTAGATTCAGAAAATATACAGTTATAGCAAGTCAGTTATTTAAAGCACAATTATTTAAATTAAGCTTGTGATTTGTTTTTTCAAAATTATCAAAGATAAAGACAATTAAGATCAAACATCAAAATCTAGATATGCATGTGTAGTGGGAGGGTTAACATGCCTTGTCCATATCTGCATTTGATTTTTGCCTTTAAATGTCTAAAATCGGTTTACAGTAGTCCTTGTGTGCCTACAGAACCATTTTTAATGCATCGTTTTCGATCGAGGACTCGACTCTTAGACGTACAACGAAAAGTCATGCTTTTCTGTCCGTAGGCGTAGCTCCATCTGGTGTCCGCTCCTACAATCAACTTGTTTTTCTCAATTTGATCTGCTCTTATTTTGATTATTCCTACGGGTGGGTGAAGCCCTTTTCAGGGCTAATTTTCGCGCCGCCCGGAAGATTATCAATTAAGATGCCGACCTTCAATTTCAACGGTCATCCTATTGATCAACCTACGCTGGTAGCTGGAATAGCTGCTGGTAGTATAAAACCTAAGTTTACTACCTACTAAACAAATCTTATACAGAATTTCAACAACTCTCAAGACATCACCTTGCAAGAAGCGGTGAGTTTTATTTCTGATGAATGTCTTACGTTCTTTTTAGATCCCTACAATCTCCCTATTTCTGACCTACTAACTTTTAAGGATTTTTGTAAAGATAAATTCAATCTACCCCCCATGAAGGTTCTCTTAAATCATAAACCTATTAATCTCGACGGACTGCTTAAATATGTTAGAAATTCTGAAAATAAAGTACGTAAACGTAAAACCCCTGACACGCCTGTCAGTCCTAGTATATCCACTACAAACTCCTTTTCTTCTTTAGAAAACCTTAATGATACCGATATGTCGGATGTAGAAAATATCACTGAAAATAATGAAAATACAAATGCTAACATAACTGATAATCCGGAAGAGTCGGCTAAGACTAATAATGTAAAACCCTCCCCATTCTTTATTGAATGCTCGGAAAATTGGAACAAAATTGCTAAATCAATCTCCGATCTTTGCCAGGTCAATCCACTAATTAAATTAAATGGCAGACTTATCAAAGTTACCCCAAAAAACTCTGATGATTTTAGACTTATTCAAAATTACCTTACAGAAAATAATCTAAAATTTACCACTCTAAATCCCGTTGATAAGCGTCCGAAGAAAATATGCCTCAAAGGTATGCCCTGTTATACTGACCAACAAACAATTATAAATAGCTTTGCAGAACATGGCTTCATTGCCACTCGTGCTACCATGCTCAAAAACAGACGCACTGGTCAGCCTATGCCATTATATATGGTTCACATACTTCCACAAAAAGACTTCGAAAAAATTTACGAAATTACCAACATCGCTTGTATCTCAGTTACTATTGAACGTTTCAGATCGGATCCCATTAAGCAATGCAGACGATGCCAGCTCTTTGGGCACTCCAGTGATAATTGCGGACTTACCCCAAAATGCGTTAAATGTGCCGACGAGCACTTAACATCCGACTGCCCTAAAAAAGGGAAATTTACTCCTAAATGCGCTAATTGCGGCGATTCCCATCCTGCCTCCTACCGAAAATGTCCTAAGTATCCGCTTAATCCTAACAAAAAAACTAATATTGATAAATCCAAAAACCACAATAATTTACGCAAGGAAAGCTTGCAATTCGCTGAAATTCTCTCCGAATTTAATTACACGCGAAAAAATCATCGTTCTGAAAATCCAAACTTAGACCCGCAAACTACGAACAATATTAATCAGACTGAAATAAGTTCCAATGAAAAGACTGATGAAATTGTTAATCTCGATAATCAATTCCCTAAACTACCAAATTCTGAAAATTCTAGCAATAATGAACGGTCTTCTATTCCAGTCGTAAGCGAATTAGGAGAAATCTTTAATACTTTCAAAGACCTAAAGGAAATTTTTCAAATTGCCAAATTTATTAATTTTATTAAAAAAATAGCCCAAAAAATTAAAAACCATGACAATCCTCTCGACAAAATTTGTGTCATCATCAGCGAATTCGAAAAATTCTCTGATGAAATCCCATCCTTAACTCACAATTAAGTTTACTTCTCTTAGCCGATTTTTCAGTTTATCTAGTCCTATCTCATTATTTCATCTTTTTGCCTACAGATGGCGACACCAAAAATCGTTGAAATCTTTTGATTTCTTTGCTTTTTATCTGAAATTTAATACCGTCAACTTATTTTATTTTCTAACCTTGTAAATATTTTTTCGATTATCATATCTTATTTAAAAAACTCTCTCTTTTAATTTAATAGACTATTGTATGGTCATTGAAAGGTACCTTTTTTTTCTTTTTTGATCAGAGTTTCCTGCTTTTTGACCGACTTTTCCACGGCATGTTTCTTTTTTCTTTTTTTTTTTTTGCCTTGGATCTGTGAACTATTTGTTATTTATATTTTTTTTAGACCCCTCTCTTTACATTTTTTTAATGCAGTCTTTACTGCTTACTAACACTTTATTTTTCCTGGGATCTAATTAAAGACTATATAATGTAGACCGGAGATAAAGAAGTTGACTTCTAGGTGCTCCATCAATGCTATAATCCAGTTCCAGTTCCAGTCGTTTTCGATCCCCTACTTTTCTCATTTGAGATTGTTGTAGACAAGCGATTTTGTTTGTTACTTTTTTCTTTATCCACCACTCATTCTTGATAAAAAGGCAAAAGTCTTTTAAAAATTATGTTTTTTTTTTTTTTTTGTGTGTGTGTGTGGGGGGGGGGGGGGGAGGGAAGAATAACATTTTTTCTTATTATTTTATTTTATTAGACACATTTGTACATAATTTATTTTTATTGGAAGATTTCTTTGAAAATCAGTTTTCAGCACTCCCAATATGTACCACCTGCCTGCGATGTAGACCTTCATGTATAAGTTATGTCAGCCTTCTATAAAATATACTCACACTTTAAAAAATTTATTATTAAAATTTATTCTTAAGACGAACATGTTTTATTTTATGTCTAATGAAATACTGATAAGCCTGTTTGTGTATTCTTCTAAAATCTGTAGGTTCTTAATGATACAATCAGTAGTTGTAGTTTTGTGTCCTTCTTTAATTGCATAATTAAATAATTTTTTTATTTTAGCAAGCTTCTTTAAGGACTGGTGGTCATCAAATCCGTGTGCGCCATGGTGTACCTGATCCTGATTTCACTGTAGAGCACATGCTTGCATCTCACATGGATGATAATCCTATTATTCCTGGTGTCACTGTACTTCTAAGAGTATTACCTCATTCAGATGTAATTATTTAAATACTGTTTTTTATGTAATATAAAGCATTACTGTATTTAAAAATTTTCTGATAGTTTGCATGTTGCAAACATTCATTTTCTATTTCCAATATTAATATTTATTACTAATAAACTATTATGGTGTTTTGTTGTGTGACTTTAAATGTGCAGAATTTACTTTTATGTAATATTATATATATATGTGTTCCTTACATATTATAACTTATATTTTTGGCAGTAAAATCTTCATATTCTTTATCTATGTTCTAAGATTGCATATTGTGGGAAAAAAAAAAAAAAACTGCTGTATCACTCTCATAGGTTTTTAAATACTCCTTACCTCTCATAGAGGAATTAAAAAATAAGTAAATAAATAAATAAAATACGAAAAAAAAAAAACAATAATAATAATATTTAAACAAAAGAATTGAAATACATTTTATGCCATTGTATGAATCTTTATAATATAGATAAATATATGTATAGAGATTGGTAGGTGTTTAACAATTTTATCACAAAAGTACTTTTTTTTTTTTTTTTATAGGAAAAGAACATGTTACTTTTTCTTTCTTTTTTGAATCATTCCTTAACCTATCACTTACAATTTCAGTTTTATCCAACTTCTCCACTACTATGTTTTTATTCTTCAGAATGCAGACAGAATTTTTTTAAGACAGAAAAGTTTCTTACTTTGGCTAAAAGTTTTTTTTTTTTTTTTTTTTTTTAAAAAGGGAAAAGAAAAAAATTCTTTACTTTTCAAGTTGATTATAAGATCTCTATGTGCATTTCTATTAAAAAAAAAAAAAAAAAAAAAACTAATTAAATAAATGTATATATATATTTTCTCTCTAAATGGTGTAATAATCATTTTGTATATGATCTAGATAAAAATAAATTTTATTAATTGCCCAATTTTTACTTATGGAGGAGGGGGGGAGAGAGGTAAAAAAAAAAAAAAAAAATTAATTAAAACAAATTCGTATAAAGTTTTATGAACAAAGAACACCAACGCAGTTTTGCACAGGAAAACGCTGGAGGGGGGAAAAAACTGAATCATATATGGTGATTTGATATTTTTAAAGTACTTTCCCATTTAAGAAATTTTCTGTCTGAAATTCAAATCTCTTTTATAAATACAAAACTTAGTTTTTAGTTAAAATTAAATACAAAATTAAATTGAATTTATTTACAGAATTTATTTCAAATTTTTACTCAATTTTAGATTTAATGAATTTGACTTTTATTTTTAAATAAATAATCTGTTTAATAATGTTATTATTTATTTCCAGGATTATGTTACAGCACCTGAGTATGAAACTAATGTATATCGATCGGAACTTGCGAAACCCAATGAATCAGAAAAGAGGTTGTATAAATATTATGAAGAATCCGAAAATATTTCAAAAACAGTACGTGACGTTATACTTTTGCAAATGGGACAAGGTCTGTCTTTGTGTTTTGTTAAAATTTTCTATCTTTTGTATGTTGTTATATTGAAATTAATAGAGTACCTTGTATTGTTTTATGGGAGCCTAATAATTTATATTAGAAAGAAAAATTAATTTGTTATACATATAATGATACTTTTCTTTTCATGCTATTTTAGATTTTAAATTTAATAAAATGACTTTCAATTACATATAGGTATTAAAGTGTCCCAAACATCTTTTTCGAAAGGATTTTATCTACATTCTTATCTCAGTTGTCCATAATAATAATAATTTTATTGGGAATGAAACAAAACTCATTTTTGTGCCTTTTTATTTTACACAAAGAAAGCAGTATTTTAAAATTTTCATATTTTTAAGCTAAAATGCTCTGATTCATCAGGAAGTACTTTATTAATTAAAGAGTAGAAAAGAAAGAAAAAATAGGGAAAAGAAAAAATAGGGAAAGTTGTGACCATCACAAAATTTTCTTCTATATATTTTTTTATACAAATTCACTCAGTGCAAATAATTTATGAAAATTGTTTTCCATGATGAATGTAGATAATTTACAGCTCAAAAAAGTATGACACTAAATGCCAAAAGAAAGTCAATTTTGTTCTGGCATCAGTATTTTGTTTTCCCATTAAAAAAAAAAAAATATATATATATATATATATATATATAACTTTATTTTAAATTGTCTCATATCTATGGCTTAACTATTTGTCTTAAAGGTATTGACGAGTTCTTTTGAAAGATACCCATATTAAAAATTTGCCTCACTTGAGGGGAGAAAACAATGGTTCTACATATACTTTTTTTTTTTGGCCTTAGTTAACTATTTCTTTCTATTGTAATAACGATTCATTGAAAATAATTCGCATTATGCACACTGTTGATGATACTTTATGAGTGGACTGTATTCAATAATTATTATTCTGAAGCTATTACTTCACAAACAATTAATTAAAGTATTATTTACATATATACAATTTATAGATGACATATTATTAACGTATTCAAATATGTTGACACCATAGTCAACGCAAACTATAAAAAGGGTGAACCATATCACCGAACAAGATGAACAAGAGATACTACTCTTATAACGAAAAACAATACAACTACTCCGCTAAAGCGGGAATGCAAGTGAACAAGAGATGCGCGCCAAGGTTGCGCATATAGCCAAACTAAGGTGAGCAGCAACATACCGGCATACCTTGAAACATTGTTTCAAAATTACAGTTCTAATATGTAATACCATAATTATAATTAATTATACAAAAATATTATATATGCAATTTAAATAATAGAACTTATACAAGAGAAATATTAATAACATTGTAAACAATAAAATAATACAAATGAAATACAATAAACGAATTAAATTTAACTATATACATTATTCATTTTCAAACAATTTTTTTTTTTTTTTTTTTTTTTTTTTTTTACTTTTCTGAAGGTAAAAGAGCAATTTTGGAAATAGGTCGTTTATATGTCCCATTTCTTGTTTTAACCGAAACTACCCGTATTTTGTTATCCTTTCCTGGAATAATTTCTACTATTCTACCCAAAATCCAACTACATATGGGCAAGTTTTCTTCCTTTAATAGTACCATATCCCCATTTTTAATGTTATTTGTTTCAAATTTCCATTTGTTTCTTTGTTGTAACATATTTAAATAATGACATTGCCATTTTTTCCATATCTCTTGAACTATTTTAGTTAATTTTTGCCAGGTATCTAATCGATTATCTGGAATGTCAGAGAACTCGGGTTCGATCACCGCTGTGATGGGTCGACCAACTAAAAAATGGCCGGGAGTCAAGACGTCCAAATCTTCGATATCGTTTGAAAGGGGGGTAAGGGGTCGAGAATTGAGGATTCCCTCAATTTGACAAACAACGGTTAAGAATTCCTCATATGTCAATTTAGCGTTTCCTACTGCGCGTTTCAAATGATACTTAAACGATTTTACGCCTGCCTCCCATAGCCCTCCAAAATTTGGGGCACGGGGTGGCAGAAATTTCCAATTAATATTCTCTGAATTTAAAAAATTAGTAAGGTTTTCATCAGGCTGAATAGCTAATCTATGTAACCTTTTTAATTCATTATTTGCACTAACAAAATTTGTTGCATTATCACTGAATAATGTTTGGGCTTTGCCTCGTCTAGCAAAAAATCTTTTTAAAGTTGCGATAAAAGCTTCGGATGTTAAATCGCTAACTACCTCTAGATGCACTGCTTTAGTAGGCATGCAAATAAAAATACAAACAAAAATTTTGTTATAGATTCCTTTTCTTTGACCCCGATATTTAATTAAAAAAGGGCCACAGAAATCTATACCGGTACAATAAAATGGATGAGTCACATTTACTCGTTCCTTTGGCAAATTTCCCATAAGTTGATTGACCGTTAAAGGTTTAAGTTTATAACACGTTATGCAGTTACGAAATATTTTCCGAGCTAAAGATCTCCCACTAACTATCCAATATTTTTTTCTAACGTGGTATAACAAGGCTTGAGGTCCTACATGAAAGAATTTTTTATGGAAATGTTCCATAATCATGGAAGATAATTTATGGTCATGGGGCAACAAAAGGGGATGTTTATTATCAAAATTTAAATTAGCATTTTCCAGCCTTCCACCCACTCTTAGGAGTCCCTGAGAATCTAAAATTGGATTAAAACAATTCAATTTACCTGATACGGGCTTCTTTTTCTCTAAGCAGATCAATTCTGCGGCAAACTGTGTATACTGTACCTGTCTAATTAAATGCACTTCTGTGTCGTTTAATTCGGTGCTTCGGAGTGGTCCAATCACTCTGTTTGTTTACTTTTGCTCTTGTATTCTTAATAAATCTAAAAATAAAACTACATATTCTAATTAATTTACAAAAATTATTTGTTAATGAAAACAAATGATTATAAAAGTTCTGGGAGGAATCCGTAGATTGAATTAATCCACACAACACTGCAGGGTTAGCGTCACACTGGTGATTATTTTTCAATTCACTCATCACAATACTATTATCACTGGGGGACAGATAGTCAGTCATTGTTTATGATACTACTGGATTTACTTAGAAAGTCTGGTCCCTGCCACCACAACTGATTATCCATTAAATTGGTGGTAGTTAGACCTCGTGAAATTAAGTCTGCTGGATTTTCCGCAGAGGACACATGGTTCCATGTGAAGTTTATAGACAGTTCTTGAATTTTGGCAACCCTGTTGCCAACAAATGTTTTCAATTTCCAAGGCTCGGTTTGGATCCAGGCAAGAGCTATTTGAGAGTCTGTATAGAGATAAATATTATTGATTTGTAATCTCAAAGATTTCAAAAATTTCACAATTAATTTGGATAACAAAACACAACCAGATAACTCGAGTCGAGGGATAGAAACAGTTTTTAGAGGTGCAACTTGAGATTTGCTGCTAACCAAATTGGAGACAATTTCAGAATTATGAATAGACTGAATATACACGGCTGCTCCAAAAGCTAATGACGATGCGTCGGCGAATCCGTGTAAGTTTATTTGTTGTGCTTCAGGAATTAAAACATAGCGATTTATTCTAAGTTGTTCAAGAGCTTTTAACGAAGTGGCGAATTCTATCCAATTTTGAGCAATAGGGCTTGGAATAGGGTCATTCCAGTCCAATTTTAATTTCCATAGTTCCTGCATAAACAACTTGGCTTTGACAATAACAGGACCGATGAAACCCAATGGGTCGAAAATACAAGCAATGTCTGATAAAATGCTTCTCTTTGTCATAGACTTTAACTGACACAAATTTATTTTAAATGTGAAAGCATCTAAATTGGGTTTCCAGGCAACACCTAGGGCTTTGGTTTCCTTATCAGAGAATGTGTACTCAGGGTATGTCTCTTTAGAAAAGTCAAGTAAGGAAATATGATTTGCATTCCATTTATGTAAATTCATTCCAGCGCTTTCTAACAAGTGTATAAGTTGTTTTTGAAGCTCCCTAGTAGATTCTAACGATTCTTCCCCACTTATTATATCATCCATGTACGAATCATGTAGCAAAATATCGGATGCCTTCGGATATTTCTCAGCTTCTTCAAGGGCTAATTGCTTCAACGTTCTAATGGCTAAAAAAGGGGCACAAGCGGTACCATATGTTACGGTATTAAGTTCATAGGTTTCAATTTCTGCGTTCACATTATCTTTCCATAAAATTCTTAATAATTTTCTCTAATCCTCGGAAATCATTATTTGGCGATACATTTTTTTAATATTGGCCAAAAACACAAATCGGTGTTGTCGAAAGCGTAACATGATTTCATACAAATCTTCATTAACGACACCTTTATAAGTTATGTCGTTTAATGATATTCCACTAGTTGTCGGACTCGAAGCATTAAATACAACGCGAAACTTCGTAGTAGATTTTTCGGCCCTATAAATGCCATGATGGGGCAGATAATAACAGCTAGATTCATTTAAATTATCAACAATTTTTGTCATATGATTCAAATTAGTGTATTCTTTAATAAAATCACAATAAAGATTTCGCATTGTTGGATTCTTTTCTAAACGATTCCATAACTGCTTGTGCCGTTTTTCTGCGATAGATTTAGACTCCCCAAGGACACTAGCATCTTCCTTTAAAGGCATGGATACCATAAATCTTCCCGATTTATCTCTCTGATAAGTTTCTAAAAAATGTTTCTCACACAATTGTTCTTCCTGACTAATTGGGCGTAAGTCAATTTCAGGAGCTTCTATTTTCCAGAATTTCTGAATGGTTTCATTAAGATAATCATTGCATGCAGTAAAACCGCAAAAAGTATTTTCAGATACATTGCGGTCTATGGTTCCCGCAACAATATGCCCAAAAACGCTATTCTGAAAGGTGAATTGTCCTATTTTAAATTTATCTGCTTTTAATATTTCATAGAAAAATTCAGCACCAACTAAAGCATTTATTTTAGATTTTTTCCAAAATTCACTATCAGCTAATTCAAGGTCATGTGGTAGATTTAAACTTCTTATGTTTATATTGTGTGAAGGAATGAATTCTGTTATTTTAGGTGTAATTAAAAATTCAATTGGTTCACTAAATGAATCATCTTTATTGGAAATAATGGTATGTACTGAAGATTTCACATTTGTCATCTTACCATTAATTCCTGAAATATGAATATCGCATTTCCTTTTTTGCAAATTCAATAAATTAGCGAGTTCTCTCTCTAATATGTTACATTGGCTACCATTATCAAGAATTACACGAACCGGAAACTTTTTTTTATTGCTACTTTCCAAATAAACTATAGCAGTTGACAGCAATATATGTTTTTTACTTTTTTAGATTGGATCATTAATCTCATTATATTATGCCATCGAAACATTATTTTTTTCTTTCTGCAATTCAGGATATGAATCATTTGATGGAAGCAGGTGCGCGGCGGCGTCTATCTGTGCCACCGTCTGACTTTGTGATTTGGATCGAAAATTATTACTTTTTGTTCCCGGCAAGGTTCGATGTAGAAGTGAATTATGTTTTTTAGAACAGATATTACAAAATTGATTACTTTTACAATTTGATACCTGATGATTGGATTTCAAGCAATTAATACATAACAAATATTTTTTTACTGTTAGGAATCTTTCATGTTCATCTAATTTTAAAAATTCACCACATTTTGACAAGGAATGATTTTTTTTACAAAGGGGACAATTTTGATCATTAAAAGAATCATTTTTAGAAAAGAAGGTTTTAATTCTAGTACTCTTTTCCGAATTCATTAATTTCGGTTTCGTATTCGAAACACATTGTAAGTTTTCTAACACCAAGCATCTTTTTTGTAAAAAGTTAATAAAATCGCACCATGTTGGCAATTCTGTAGAGCTTAAAGATAATTCAAATTGTTTTTTGGATTCTTTATCTATTTGTTTAAGAACCGCATTTATGAGTAAGGCCTCCGTAAAAGGATTCATTTCCAATCCTATACTTTTGAGTGCTCGAATATTTTTTTGACAACTATCTGTAATTGTTCTCAAATTTTTAACTACATCTTGAGACAGATTCTCTACGTTTAATATCTCATTTAAATGAGAATTAACAATCATTCTTTTATTTTGAAATCTGTCTTCTAGTGCTTTAAAAAGTGACATATATGAATCGTCTTCTGTAATTACATCTAGTGCTCTTCCACTAAGTGTAGATTTTAGATAATATAGTTTTTGATTGTCCGAAAGTTTATCATTCTGATCAATTAAGGTTATAAATTGATCTTTAAAATTAAACCAATCATTATATTGACCATTAAATTTGGGTAAAGGAATTTCAGGTAAACGAAAATTGATAATAGGATTATCTACTTTAGATTCATTTGAAATAATTTCATTTACATTTTTACTAATGTTATTAGAGAGTAAGAATTTTCGAAGCCTTACCTCTAATTTTTCTGCCTCTTCTTCCAATTCTGCGAAGGCGTTCAATTGGACTTCCAGTTCCGATTCATCAGCTATTTCGTAATACTGGATTTTCAAATTATCCAGTTTGGTTACTATCTTTTGAAGATTATCCTTCTTTATTTCTAAAGTTATTATGTCTTTATCCTCGTCACTAACAGTCTCTAAATATGTCACTATCTTAGTCAATTGACCTTTCAAGGTTCCACGTTGTCGATTTAGGATAACTAATTTATTTTTATCCATCATTAATTTTCATCAATGAGCACCACCACTTTTCATTATATTACGATTGATCTTCCTCCGGGTCTACTAGACCAAATGTTGACGATACTTTATGAGTGGACTGTATTCAATAATTACTATTCTGAAGCTATTACTTCACAAACATTTAATTAAAGTATTATTTACATATATACAATTTATAGATGACGTATTATTAACGTATTCAAATATGTTGACACCATAGTCAACGCAAACTATAAAAAGGGTGAACCATATCACCGAACAAGATGAACAAGATATACTACTCTTATAACGAAAAACAATACAACTACTCCGCTAAAGCGGGAATGCAAGCGAACAAGAGATGCGCGCCAAGGTTGCGCATAAAGCCAAACTAAGGTGAGCGGCAACACACACTTATATGAAATTTTGCCCTATACTGCCGTGTTAAAAATTGAGAAGAAACGAGATAACAATGGCACCTGTTGGGCCATTTCGCCAAAAGTTGGCAGGCACTAATTTCTGTCAAGGTGCAATTATATATCCGTTTGTACGAAATCCTGTACAGTAATTTCTGAGAAAGTTGCCACCAAAGTTTGTCACACACACACACTGACAGACATTTTCTAAAAATGGCCAATTCATGTTCTAGAGCTCTCAAAACATTTAAATCTATCTAAAACCCAAAGTCAAAAATTTTGATGAAATAAATATTTTTTTGTATTAAATACAGATTAAAGTTGAAGGGAAAAAAAATTAAAAAGTTTAGTACGGAGGACTATTAATTTCAATCTGTAAAATTTTTATTCTTTGATTTTTAATTCATTTATTTTTATCTCATTTTTTGACCGTAATACTCGGCCTTGTACTTTTTAAAATGACTGAAATGAATTAAAATGAAGTGTAGCCACTTAAATTTTATATTTTAGTTAGTTAAAAAAAATCTAATTGTCATATCAAAAGACTGCTTGCACCCCTGGATTCAGAAAAATTGCCCTTTCATTTGGTACTGAATTTATAACAATCCACATACTTTTTAAAATGACTCAAATTAATTAAAATAAAATATTGCCACTTAATTTTCATACTTTAATTAATTTTTAGAAAATCTAATGGTCGTGTCGAAAAACTGTTTGCACCCCTAGATTCAGAAAAATCATCGCTCTCATTTAGTAATGAATTTGTAATGATAGAACTGATATTTCTAATTTATTTTGGTGTTACACAAAACCGGTCTAAACTCCTGATTGAAACTAATAGTCCTCTGTCCAAAAAAAAAAAAAAAAAAAAAACACCAAAGATGGAAGTTTTAAACATAACATTTTGAAAATGTTATTTTTGTAGCTTAAATGTCTTGTTGTTCAGAAGAATTAAATTACAGAAGCACATTACTTTTTCTTTTAAAAATTTATTTCATTTTCTTTTTAGAATTTTGCAAAATATTTTTTTCTCAGCATTGCTGTTATTTGTTCAATCAAAATGTTTCTTCTTTTTTAATACCCCAGTGGAAAAAATTTTGGAGCTGTCCGCGACAAGCTTTTAAAATTTCATAATCTGTCTGCGATATTTGTGTGTAATCAAGGGTGAAAATGGCTTACACTCAAAAAGCCTGAAATCTGATAGCGGCAATCTTGGGGGGGGGGGGGGAAGCTTTACAATAGTGGTGATCTTGTGCAACAATATACAAATACAATTTTACTACAGAGCAATATGGTATAAACCAGGCCTGTCCAGCTCCAAAAATTTGGCTGGCTGCACAGTATGTACCCATGTATGTGTTTGTTTAAATGGGTTTGTGAGTGTGTGAATCACGTATGTAATGTATTATTATTATTATTTTTTTTTTTTTTTTTTCGGGAGAAGACAGCATGATTTAGAGCAAATTACGTTATTAAGTTATTTTCCTCCATAAATTAAATATAGAACCATAAAAAATTTATGACTAGCCATTAAAAAAAGAATATGAATAATGGATTCCATAATATGTTTTACAACAGTGTATTGTTTTCAATTTGTCAACCGTTGAAAGGTATTTTCACTTCAAAAATTCAGAATAGATTAATTAATGTTTATTCAAAATTTTCAAACTTTAAATATCGTTAATTTCCTCGTGGGCCGCGGGTTGGCCACCCCTGGTATAAACAATTATAAAATAATAAGTTGAAGTTATTCAATTAAATATTTTACAACAATGTTTGACACAACACAATATAAATATTTATAAATAATAAAAGCATTAGTTTTAGTTTTGATACAGAAATTTTTATAAATGAATTTTTAAGTGGAGAAGTTTTGGAGCAGTTATAAATGAAATTAGCACTTTTCTATATTCCTATAGAATCTCAGTAACAGGTAACAGGAATACACGCATAACACTGCCTATCAAGGGAGATCTAGGCTCCCTAGGTCACCGTTGTTAAGCACTGTCTTGTGTGTTCCTACCAAGGCACCTATAGGGGGGCTCTAGAGTTCCTACCAGAGAGTGCCTCAGACGTCATGCATCGGTAGCGCATTGTCGCGGGCGAAAAATGTCTGTAAATTGCAGACAATTTTTTATGAGTGCAGACAAAGACTGTCTGAAAGATGGAGGCAATTTTTTTAATTAGTACAGGCAAAGAGTGTCCGAAAGTTTTGGACTAATTTTTTTATTAGTGCAGACAAAAACTGTCTTCAAGCCGTTTTTCTGTGTCCTTGACTATGTCACCATGTCACATTTTTTCTGCCACTGGGTTTAATACTATAATGGGCTATTTTAAAAAAAGTAAATTGTTGATTCTTCTTTTTTTTTTTAAAGCTTCTGCCAATGATGAGTCAATTAAACAATATGTTCAGCAACAACTGCAGAAAGAAGGTTTTGATGTTGAAGATTTCCCATATCAACGATTTGTAGATTATAACAAGCAACATGGAATGCAGTTACTAGCTGATAAAGCATCTGGACTCCCCAGTAATTATTTCATAATATTATTTGCTTTTACAAATATGCATATTTTGTTGTGAATGGCATTGGTAGTTCATCAGCCAACTACAATTTATTATTAATTATTATTATTATTATATTTGTGGGGACAGGGAGGGGTTATATTTCTAATTGGTTTCTTTGGTCATCATAGTCTAAAAACATTTCTGAAGGAGATTAAAGTACCTTACATTTGTTGTCACTCCATTTCGTGAGTCATTGAAGTTTATATCTATTTTATAAACTAGATCTCTCCATTTACAGGTTTTTTTTGTCTCTGAGGAATTTATTGATATTATTTAAATTTGTTGGTTAAATTCATGCGTTAGTTCTCCCAAAATAAATCTGGACTTAATTCCAAGTTTTCTACCAAGTTTGTAATGCTAAGTATTGTACTCATCTGCAGGGCTTAACAAAAATGGTCACCAAGTCGCTTTTGATAGTCAAATTTTTCTAACTGATAATTAGTTTTTTAGAATTATCACAAACCTCCTCTTCACATTTAAATTCTTTCGTATTTTAACTTTTAAATCTTGAAACAATATGGCAAAAAATTTTCAGGAACTACATAAACAACAATCACTTACCTCTTCCTACCCAATTTTAAAAGAAGAAACAAGAGTGAGGGAAGAATAAAGATTCTTTGAATTACATATAAATTTTTCTGTAATTATATTTAAGGAGTAATACATATTATATGAATAAATTTGTTTTATTGTTGTTTAAGTCATAATTGTATACAAAATATTTAGAAATTATTTTTGCAAAAATTACTGTTTTGAAAGTTACTGTTATTTATATTTATTTATTTCAATTATCAATTTTTTCAGGCTTAACTTGGGAGGACACATGCTACTTTCTTTAACATAAGTATGTGCATTGCAAATGGGCTTTATAGGCCTGATGCATATCCTCCTGGGTTAAGTAATCTGATATGTTTTATAAAAAATTAAACCATGAAGTTAACATCCATTAAAAAATTCAAAATATACAACCTTTTTAATTTCTTCATGTCATACTGTCGACTAGTTTCGCTTGGGGCGCCCTAGCTTGGTCTCCGACGGCATGGTGCTTGAAGTTTTTCGAAACTGTTGTTTCACACCTCCTTCCTCTCTTTTAAAAACTCGGCGCCATTGCTGGTTGAGTAGATCCCCATCGTTGCCATTGCAATTGTTAAAACTTGATAAAATTTCTACGGATTCTCTAATAGCGGCGTAACTGTGGTTATGATAATTGGCTAATTTCTTTACTTGCTCGAATTTAATTTGAATTTCTGCATTAACTCAGGTAAACAAAAACGATAAAATTCAAATTAAATTCGAGCAAGTAAAGAAATTAGCCAATTATCATAACCACGGTTTATCAAGTAAATTTTATCAAGTTTTAACAACGATGGGGCTTTACTCAACCAGCAATGGCGCCGAGTTTTTAAAAGAGAGAAAGGAGGCGTGAAACAACAGTTTCGAAAAACTTCAAGCACCGTGCCATCGGAGACCAAGCTGGGGCGCCCCAAGCGAAACTAGTCGACAGTATGACATGAAGAAATTAAAAAGGTTGTATATTTTGAATTTTTTAATAATCTGATATGTTTTATTAAAAACATAATTCAAATTCATAAGCAAACCACAAGTGATGCATGTAGAAGAAATGAAATTTTTTTCATTTTCAAGAAAGCTAATTGATCTGTTTCATTAAAATCAAATATTATAATAAATATCATTTGCATGCTTGTCATAATATACTTAGATGATTTTTTTACTTTAGACAAATTTATAAAATAAACTATTCATCATTTTTTTTTTTTTTATATTTCAAATGAGCATAAAATAAAAGCTATTAAACTACATTCTGTTTGTATTTATAGTTTTTTTGGAAGGAAGATATTTGCAATGTTTGGTTCAAGTATTTCCTGGAGAAGATTCAAAAATTGGAAATGGAAAAAATCAAGTAGCTAGCTTTGTTACTGAAGAACTGGAATTAGAAAGTCCTCAAAGAGCACCTGATTGGTCTGATGAACCCAAAGTAATTGCTTCTTTAATATTATCAAATTTGTTCTGTTTTTTATATACATATAAAGCTGATCCTGCTTGATTCTTAAAAGGATATCAGATTTATTTTCACCATGTACAATTTTTAATTCTAAAAGATTAGACATATTCAGTTCTTTAATATCTCCTAAGTAATGCAGTCATCTGTGAAAAAATGTAATTATCAGGCATCCATAAGAAGAAACTATATAAATTTTATGAGAGAAGCATTTAAAGATAAATAGATAATTATGTTCTTAATTAACAATGCCCTATCAGAGTCTGAGTGGTTCTGCTATCTAAACTAGCTGGCAGGAGTTGCAAGTTCAAACTCAGGTTTAACTTATCACCCTAACTGTTTGGAGTTCTCTCAAAAAATAGAACGAATAAGAATTTGGACTTTTTAGAAAATAGAAAGACACTCTTACAGATGGAATATTTTATTAAAAGAGAGTATTATTATGATACTTGCGGATCATACTGTTGCAGTAGGGGAAATATATTAAATAAATTAACTGTTGAATTTTTTTTTTTTTTTTCTTTGTAGACAGTTAAAGCAGAGTATGATGATCGTGCCTTCATTTTAGTTTCACTTTATGGATTGAGACCTAAATATGATTCTTCAAATAATAAAATTTTAGACAGAGAGGGTAAAGAACCACATTTCAACTTGCAGCATGCAATAGCTTGGAGTGCATGTTCATGCTTTGATAAGTAAGTCTTGACTTTTTTTTTTATTATTGTTTATTTTAGTACATATTTTATACTGTCTTAGAGATTTTTTTTTAATCGAAAATTCTTAATGAGGGGGGAATTTTGACCTTGTTATCTATATTATATGTTTTTTCTTAAGCAACTAAAAAATGAAAGAAAAAAAAAAAATATACGAGCAATTCTATTAAAATTGCTGATAATCTTGAAAGTGTGTTATGACATAAAAAATCTGAATTCAAAGAAAAACTACAAGTGATTAGAAAAATCCTACATCATATGACTAAAAAAGTATAACATGTTAGGAAAAAAAAAAGTATTTTAATATTATTATATAACATAGTCAATAATATATTCAAATTATGAGACAGAACAAACATAATAAGAAATAATACTTTTGTTTATTTATATGCATGTATTTTAGGTAATTATTGGTATTATTGGTGGTATTGTCTGCTTATTTAATTCTTATACACCATGATGACCAACATGACTGTTGACTGACTAATTGTATTTCTGTATTTAAAAAATAAATAAATAAAGAGAGGTATATATACATTGTTTTAAAATTCTTTTATTTTTCTTCATTTTTTATATTACATATATTTTCCTCATTAAACTTAACATAATAATTCATCCTTTTTCTTTAATATGGGCTAGGACCCCACAGAAAGCCCCCCTGCTGCATGGCGTCCTTGCCTAGGTGCCTTGTGCAGACAATTAGCATTAGTCCACTACATCCACTTTTTTTTTTTTTTTTAATATATAATCATACTATATTTAACAGATGTTTTAATATGAAACACATATTATCTATATTCAAACTAAAAACTTCTTCACACACATAAAATGGTTTTATGGTCTGTGAAGAAGTTTTTAGTTTGCATATTTATTGTACACCAGTTCTTTTATTTAGTATTGTGCATATTATCTAGTTCATTCATAACTTTACCTCTATATAGTTATCTATATATATTTTTACAAATAATATTGTAGTTGGAATCAGTTTAATCAAGTAGCAAAATTATTAAATTATTATTGTTATTATTATTATTATTATTATTCTCTATATATTTTACAAACATATTCACAAGATTTATTTATAAATATATTTGTGCCTGATTCTGACAATATATGCTTTCAAGTAATAATATTTATAAGTAAAAAATATTTTTCACTTTCAAATTTAATATTCAGGGTGTTCTAGCATCAGGTTGTAAAACTTCAAGGGGTAGAATAAACCTAAACTAATTTGACACAACTTTTTAGGAGTGGATACTTGCATAGGTGATTGCAGTAAGGATGGCCACTCAATCTCAATATGGCTGACTGGAAATGAAGGACTGTTACCAAGGTTAATATTTATTTACATATATCTGCATAGCTTTTAATAAATTTACAGTAAAAAAAAACCTGTGGCTTGTGGGTCACAGGTTGAAGGCAATTTTCTCCTTAACCAGTAAAAAACAGCACAGATATATATAAACCAGTATTAGTTTTGATAAAGCCCTACTTACCCAATCAGTTTTATTGAGACTGAGTTATCCTCCTTACTGCAATCAGCTGTATATGTGACCTCACACCTAAAAAGTTGTGCATCATTAATCTAGTTATATCTGAATCACATAGACAAGCAGAGAGGCAAAGGACATAGGTAGGCAATTGTGTACATGGGAAACACAACATAATAAAAAAACTCCACATCAGTAAATATGCAGTTATTAATAAAACTCTCAAAAAACAACAATAAAACTTACAGAAGGAAAAGAAAAAAAGTTAGATATGATCATAAAAGTAAAAATAATTTCTGTAATTGCCTTCTACAAAGTTTGATACATACCTTATAAATTCATTACTTTAATTGCTGAACATTGTCGTAAATCTCATATATTTTTTTGACATACAAACCAAGAGTTGCGATGTGTATCTTTTTGCTGCAAATGAGAGCATCATATGACAAAGGACTTCTTATAGTCTCGGAAGTAATAGGCATTGCAATAATCAATGAAAATACTCTCAAAGAAGGCACATGAATTTGCAATATCATCCAATGCATAATGATACCATTTCTGTATCAGCTTGCCTATTTGATTCTGATTTATCTAGGTGTATCCACCTTCCCTATAAGTTAGAAAAACCTAGTATTGGGACATCCTATTTATCCATTCCTTACTATTTTCTTGAATTTAAATCAATTTTATTCATTCTGATTCATCTCAATTCTATTTTCATTGCTATAGAGGTGCAGTGTTTGCTGGCATTCATCACATTCCTCTTTTGAAGGGAAGACCACCTGATGATATTATTGAAAAATTAAGTTACTTACCTTTGGATTATTTGTGCAAGAAATTTAAGTCACAAGTTAAATTATTTGTAAGCTTTTATTATCTATTTCGTAGATTTATTTTTGACTCTTGTTCAGTTTATTTTGTGCTTTTAGACGTAGTTTGTAATTTTCATTATTTTTTCTATAGCTTGTTTTCTTTGCTCTTTTAAACTGTTTATTTTTCTGTAATTGCATTTCTTAGAAACATTTTTCCATTTTTCATTATTTCAGTTCAATTTTTTTCAGTTTCATTTTTTAAATAGTTTTTTTTTTTTTTTGTATATCAATAGTTGTGGTGTTACTTTTTCTGCTAGCTCTTGAATAGAGACTTATCATAAAAATATTTTATTTTGGATAGAGGCTGTTTTTAATCCAAAACAGAAGATATATTAAAAATAGTGATCGTATAAAATAATGATGAGTGAACCCTAGGCTTCGATCTGATCATACATGGGTACATACCAAGCATAAGATAGATTCAATTTTTTATTTTTTAAGATATTTTAAAATTCAGAATTAAGATTTAAAGACAAACATACCCAGTCTTGAAAAAAGAAAGGCAGCATTCAATTGCACACAATTAGAAGTCTTTATTAATTGTTTTCTTCATTTTCAGGAATGTTGAATCTGTACATGTACACATATTACAAATCTCAAATCTATGATAACATAGCCATTTTCTTTAAAAGAAATGCAAGATATTTCACAAAAATATTTTTAAAAAATCATCTCCGGTCATTTTCACAATTTAGTTTCAAGTCATAACAACCGTTAATAATAAAAATCTTTCGATGGAAAAAGATTTAAAAATGTATCAGGGTGTGGGACCACATATAAAAAAATAACGGTAAAACACACGGACGCAAGCGCCCGACCATTCTTCTCAGGACCAAGGTGGAACACAAACTGAACTGATTTTTAAATTTTTTAAAATCGCTCCTAAAGAAAAAACAGGTCCGCACACCTAAAATCACGGATACGCGATTTTGATTCGTTAATCGGACCGCAAAAGTAACCAATGAACAGTTCGCGCACGCAAGAGAAACAATCGCGGATTCTTCCGTTGACAAGTGTCGCGGGAAGCAAACTTTACAGGGTGCGTTGAGCCAGGAACGAACGGCTGCGATGAGATGCCTGCAAAACGATGTATTTTGGCATAGGAATTAAACAAGAGGTGATGTATTTACATCACATATCCCCACATGACCAATTACAAAAAATTTTATGGCACTGGAAACATGAACCGGATATGGTGAAATTGTGAACAGAGCCAGAGACGGTTTTTATTGACAAAAGACATAAAATTTTTTGTGAATAAATTGTATAAAAGAATAATATAAAAAAAATTTCAGAAACACTACTAAATATAGCATGTATATCAATTATTTTACAAATCAGAAACTTATCGTTATTACACCTACGAACTTGTTATAAGAAGAAATAATATAATCATAATATCAACAACAACAACAAAAAAATCACTGAGCACATGAGCTTATTTAAAAACACTCACGTGAATTTTTTTTTTTTTTTTTTTTTTTTAATTTTTCTTCAAAGGAAATCATGCGAATGACAATAACATGGCTCATAAAATTAAATAATTTCAATTATTATAAAAAAATAAGATACACATAAAATATAAATGTAAACACAGCACATGAAAATAGATATCTATTAATATATAAGTATGAATATAAACAAGAAATCATATTAGCGACATGTCATGAAAGAAATATTATATTTGTTACCATTAACATAAGAATTGTTTATAAAATAAATAGCAATATATTTGGGCCCAATTATTACATGTGAGAAAGCCCCTTGGAAATAGACCAAAAAAAAAAAAAAAAATATATATATATCAAATGAAATTAAAACCCAATTAAAATAATAACCCTAAAATGAAAATAAAAGAATGTGCTTTAAAAAAAAATGCTATTTCCAATTGGCTTGCTACTATTACACAATTATTTTCAGATATATATATTTATATCTGAATAATACTCCAAAAATATATATATATATAAATGAGGAGTTACTTAACAGAAATGTGGTACAGCAAAATCCAACCATCTAACACATTGAACCTCTTTATTTTATTTTATTTTTTTCATTTTTTTTAATTTTTGTATACTTTACCATGATAATATTGAGATATTAATATTATATTTTCAAAAATTAACTCTTTTATAAAACATAATTTACTGGATGTGACTTTCCAAGAGTACTCCCAAGCAGGTTGATCAGTCCTATTCTGAAGCACTCCCGGAAAGACAGAGAAAGCAAAAAAAAAAAAAAAATATATATACATATATATATTGTTAAAGATTACTATTTTTTATTCCTCGGCCTCAGGTTGTACCTGGGAGCCGAGCTATCTGGTATACAAGAGTTATTTTTCTTGTTGACAATAGGAGCAGAAGATTGACTATTTTCTAGAACTGGTAATTTATTGTTTGTAAGCAGAGAATTTGTATTGTCTTGTATAAGATATTGTTTCCTTTTTGGGACAATTAAAAGTCTATCGATATTAATGTGGAACGGTTTTGCTGTAACACTTTCATACTCTTTAATTTGAACCAGCACCTTAGAAATTACTTTAGTGACAATAAAAGGCCCAATAAACCTTGCTTTGAAAGTGTCTCGTGTTTTCATGTAAACAAGGTCGCCAGTCTTGAACACTCTGAGGGAAGCCCTCTGGTGCTGTCTTTGATTTCTGTAATTTTGAGCATCCTTCATATTTCTATGCACCTTTTCATAGACTCTATTTAGCGACTTCGTGTATTCATAATACTCAAAGGGGAATTCCATATTTGACATTTCATGCAATTTACATATATCAAATATATTAGAAACTGACCTACCAAAATGTAAAAATGATGGTGAATACCCCGTCGATGAATGTATAGAAGTGTTGTATATACTTTAATGTATCATCAAGGCTTGTTTGAAGTTGAAGCCTTCACCTGCTAATGAAGCAATAGATGATTTGATACTAGTATTTATTCTTTCTGAAGATCCTTACGTCTGTGGATGTGCAGCTGAAGCATGAACAAGGCTTATTTTCATGGTTTTGGTGAAATGGTTGAAAATATCTGCTGTAAACTGAGGTCCAAGGTCAGACATTAATGCTGCAGGACGTCCATATGATGTGATATATTTTGTTAGGGAGTCTACAACAGACTGTGCCGTGGGTCTTTTAATTGGAAAAAGTTCTAAGAATTTGGAGAAGTGATCAAAACAGGTAAGTACAAACATGTTGTTGGAGAATGGTCCAATAAAATCCATAGATACCAGTTCACCAGGTTTATTTGGAATGAACATTTCTTGTAAAGGAGCTGCAGGAATTTTGTGAGGCTTATTTCTGATACACAGTTTACAAGAAAGCACGTAATTTTTGGTATCTCTGTATATTCCTCTCCAGTAATATGACTTCAGGATTTTACGGTATGTATTGTAAATACCAAAATGTGGCATATGAGCGATCTTTAAAGTTTTAGGTTTCAGTGAATTTGGTACAAGAATCTTGGATGAATTACTATCTTGTTTGCTATTAAATTTTCTTTTTATCATCAATAGACCTGTATCTGGATGGATGAAATAATTTTTGAATTTTCAGATGTAATATTTTGTACTATTTTCAATAAATTATCATCATGTTTTTGTTCAATAAATAAAGTATCTTGTGAAACTTGTAGTTCTGGGTCATTATTTTCTCTATTAGTTAAATTTAGGTTGTTGTGATTTATATTGTGCAACTGTATGCTGGGTGAATTGGATGATACAGGTAAGATATTTTCATCATTTATTAACTCTGGATTTGTTGTCAAATTTTGGGTGGATTCTGAAAAGTCATCACGTGAAAAATAATCTGCTAGAACATTAGATTGACCTTTAATGTATTGGAATGTAAAATCATATGTGTACAACTCTATTAGCCATTTTGTAGTAAGATCTACAGGTGAAGTAGTACTGCGATAGAATTCTATGGGTTTGCTATCACTTAAAATTGTAAATTGTCTATTATATAAGTAGAACCTGAATGCTTGAACTGATTTAAGAATGAAATTTAGAAATGGTTTAGTAAAAAATATCTTTTGAATTTTCTGAAAAACTTCTGTGTGTTGATGTGTCCATTTAAACGGGATCTTTGTTGAAGTTAACTGTGTTAGTTGATCCACTAGTTTTGCATAATTTGGAAGAATTTTTCTGTAAAAACCACATAAACCCAAAAATCTCTTTAAATATTTTCTTGTTTTGGGAGTTGGAAATGCTGTTATTTTGGTGATGTTTGATGATATGGGACTTATAGTATGGTCTTGTATATGAAATCCAAGGTAATCAATAGCCTTCTTAAAAAATTGGGATTTCTTCGGAGATAAGGTGATGTTATACTTTAATAAAATTGTGAAAAGTTGAGTCAGTTTTTCTAACATTTCTGGAAATGAATTGCTACATACAATGATATCGTCCTGGTATGCAAAGATACCCAGACATTTTGTTTCTTCAATTATCGCATCAATCAACATTTGGAAACTGCTTGCTGCAGATCTTAGTCCAAACATTAAACGACTAAATGAATAGGTCCCCCACTGAGTTGTGAATGATAACCTTTTTCTGAACTTCTTTGGGAGATGTATTTGATGATATGCAGACGGGAAGTCCAGCGTGGTGAAGTATTTATACTTTGAAATGTTATTAATGATATAATCAATTTGTGGCAATGGATACGATGAACTCCTTATCATAGCATTGATGAGTCGCAGATCAAGGGCTAGGCAAAAAGATGGCTTTTCATCAGGAGATGTGGGTTTTTTCTTCACAGCAAGCATGGGACACGCCCATTCAGAAATGCTCCTTTCAATGATGCCAGCCTCTTGTAGAGCATCAATTTGTTTCTTTATCTCATCCTGCATAGCTTCAGGAACTGGATAAGGCAACGTTCTTACAGGAACATCACTTGTGAATTGTATGTGCGGGGTCACATGGTCAGTGTGTCCCAGTGATTTAAGTGATGAAGAAAAAACCACTTGATGTTCCATAAGCAATTTCTGGATAGTCAATCTTTCTTTAGTAGACAAATGGTGTAAGGAAAAATTATCAATACTAAATTCAGATTTTCGGAGTTGAATAATCTCATCCGATGTTTGAATCGGATTAACTTGTGCTCTGGGCTCTTGTTTAATTTCCTCTATTTCTTCAATTTGGTGAATTATTCCAAGCTTGGTACCTTTATTTAAATGTTGATCTACTTTAGAGTAATTTGTTAACGGAACTGAAAATGACATTACTTCAATATTTTTACTATGTGAACCCTCTTCAAGGTTGACAATTGCAGTGTACAAACCTATACCTTTGTTTTTATTCAGTGTGGGAATAAAGGTTACCTGTTTATCAGCATATATTTGTTTGCACATAACAAAGACATAAACTGTTTGTAGCGGTGGAATGATCACTTTGTTTTTGAGTGTACATTTATTAACTTCATCTTGACAGTCAAATTGAGAATTTTTATCGTTTACGAAAGTAGGATTAGAGGTAGAACTACTGGTCTCAGGAACAGAAGGTAAATTTCGGATTCAGGAATCTCATATTCATCTTCAGGAATTGTGCTATAAATGTCAACATGACAATCGTTAATTTGTACGAGATTTTGTTTTAAATCAATTAGGACCCTATGTGTTTTCAGAAAATCAAATCCCAATATACCAATGAATTTAGAGTCTGTAGGAATATCTATGAGAAAAAATGTATGTCTGAAAAAAAATTTGCCAATTTTGAATGACAGATTGATACATCCCGCACAAAATACCGCTGAATTGACAGTAGCAATTTTAACTTTTGTAGCGACTCTTTTAAAGTGTAATTCATGTCTGAATTTATTGAAATAGCCTTTGGCTAAAACTGAAATGCTCGCACCTGAATCCAAAAGAAAGTTTTGTAATGACTTATTTATGTTTAACTTAACAATAGGTAAGTGAGGACTGGCAGCTTGAGTGTACAATAGAAATCTTAATGATTGAATAAAAATAACATTATCATCAGGCTGATTTTCTGTTTGGGATGTAGCATTAGATGATATATTTGCAGGAACAATGGTTTGAGTACTTACTGAACTGACCAATCTTTTTGATGAGATAGGAAATTTTATTCTAGTGCTTCGTGATCTTAGGATTATCTTCTGACCACAAATTTTTAGACCATTCGAATGTTCCTTATGGATGGGAGAGGAAGTGCAGGACTGACCTCTCCCAGAAACTTGTCAGTCTTTATGAAACTGACGATTTTTGTAATAGAGCCCTTTACGTTTATGTTCAAAGCTTGCTGACTCAGATTGAGCCTGTGCTGACCAGGGGTGTGTGTGAGAGGAGTGTCCATCCGAAGGAGAATGTTTACGGTTATATTTGGATCTAATTTTATTTCTTCGACATGATCTGAATCCCTGTCGATCTGTGTCAAATCTTCTGCCATCCTGATAATCTTTTAATTTGTAACAAAACCGGGCAGTGTGTCCAACACGAGAACACCACTGACATGTCGGTTTATGACCATCGGACCGCGAGGGCCGATCTGAATTTAATTTAATATGATGTAGCTGGGAGTCCTGATATCTGAATTTAATTTAATATGATGTAGCTGGGAGTCCTGATCCGAGGTATTGTGTTGTGCAATTTCAGCAGTCATGCAATGATTTATATTTGAAAATGATGGCTGGGAAACAGCCAAAGATTCACCCGATTGAACAACCTCCTGATATGCAGCTAGACTGTCAACCATTTCCTCAAAATTATTACACTTTCTCATTAAAAGATGTAATTTATAATCGGGGGTGAGTGTATCTGTTAATTTTGCAATGAGTAGTTGGTCCATTGATTCTTGTAGAAATTTTGGAAACCTCTTATAAACAAGATGTTGGAGCCGATTAGCAAAGTTTCGAATATTCTCCAAACCATCAAATTTAATGGCATTATATTGTAATGCTACACTCTGCTCTGTTTCACCTTTAAAATTCTTACGTAAAATCTGAAATAATTCATCAGGAGACTTGGCTCTTTGGCATGGGATTGACGATGTATAAAATTTTAAAGCCCTATCGCAAAGTTTTGATTTAATAAAAATAAGGGCCTGTTTAGGATGCCATTTAAAACAATCTATTTTAGTCTGCGTCTGTTCAATAAAAAAATCCAAAAGATCTGGATCACCATTAAATGGTGTTACTGTGAATTTAAGACAATAAGATTTTTCAGCATTCATGATTTTAAGAAAAAATTGTCAAAATTTTGCAGAGACAAAATAAAAAAAGTTAATGCATAGTCATATATTTTCAAAATATCAAGCAGACATACTTATCTACTTTAAAATCTTATTATATTTCATAACAAATTTTCATATTAACTGAAGTTGACTCATCTTATTATGTATATTTTTTAGAAGTGATAGCAAACTCCCAAACACAATAAATTATAACATGTTATTCCTTCAAATACAAAAATATCATACAGCCTATTTTCAAAATATTCTCTCTCTATTATCTTGGCATTAATTCTAAACCAAAACAGTATTTTTATTTTGCAAATGAATAATACCCTATATAATCCAGAAATACATACCAATATATTACACTTCAAATGTGAAAGTAAGCTTTTAATTATTATTCTTGATAAACTATTTGTTTAAATACATTCAACAGACTAGATTATAATACTTAGTTCAATATGCCACTATGGATTTTTTTTTTTTTTTTTTTTTTTTTTGAAAAACCACTTTTCAAAAGTAGGTTTTTTGAAAAAATATATGAATTCTTATTTAACTATTTCAGTTTATTATTATTACTATTATTAATGAAATGGCTAATAGGCATCTTAAAATAAAATTTCACCCATACAAACAGTACTACTTTCAATAATTACTGCACTTATGGCTATGAAAATATGAATAATAACAAAAATATACATCTTTCTAATAATTTCTTAAATAAAGCACTTTCAGACCAAAACTGGCAATGTACCTCATGCAATCTTTGATTTTTACGATCGGCACCATATGTGGTGTTACTTTGTATACTACCTGCTCTTGAATAGAGACTTATCATAAAAATATTTTATTTTGGATAGAGGCTGTTTTTAATCCAAAACAGAAGATATATTAAAAATAGTGATCGTATAAAATAATGATGAGTGAACCCTAGGCTTCGATCTGATCATACATGGGTACATACCAAGCATAAGATAGATTCAATTTTTTATTTTTTAAGATATTTTAAAATTCAGAATTAAGATTTAAAGACAAACATACCCAGTCTTGAAAAAAGAAAGGCAGCATTCAATTGCACACAATTAGAAGTCTTTATTAATTGTTTTCTTCATTTTCAGGAATGTTGAATCTGTACATGTACACATATTACAAATCTCAAATCTATGATAACATAGCCATTTTCTTTAAAAGAAATGCAAGATATTTCACAAAAATATTTTTAAAAAATCATTTCCGGTCATTTTCACAATTTAGTTTGAAGTCATAACAACCATTAATAATAAAAATCTTTGATGGAAAAAGATTTAAAAATGTATCAGGGTGTGGGACCACATATAAAAAAATAACGGTTAAATATAACGCACGGACGCAAGCGCCCGACCATTCTTCTCAGGACCAAGGTAGAACACAAACTGAACTGATTTTTAAATTTTTAAAAATCGCTCCTAAAGAAAAACAGGTCCGCACACCTAAAATCACGGATACGCGATTTTGATTCGTTAATCGGACCGCAAAAGTAACCAATGAACAGTTCGCGCACGCAAGAGAAACAATCGCGGATTCTCCCGTTGACAAGTGTCGCAGGAAGCAAACTTTACAGGGTGCGTTGAGCCACGAACGAACGGCTGCGATGAGATGCCTGCAAAACGATGTATTTTGGCATAGGAATTAAACAAGAGGTGATGTATTTACATCACAATAGTTGATATGGTTTTTGATACTATATATATATATATATATATATGAAAGGATAAAAAGAGGTAAGATTTTAAATTATTATTTTAAATTAATATTGAGTGATAACTTAAAGAAAATCATGTTAAAAATTCTTAACTTGAAATTAATTCTAAAGATTCCCCTGTAAAATAAGTTTTGTGGCAATGCACGTTCATAATGCAAAAGTCAGAAAATTGGACAGATTTTAGACTAAAAAGTGCTGAGTAGTGTGCAATTCTCCTTTTTTTGTGGTTAAGTAATGTCAATCATTAATTTAATAGCCAATGATTAGGGGGAGGAGGAGTGAATATTTGTGCTGAAATTGAGTAGTATTTAAGAGAGAGAATGCGGGGATGGCCTCTCTCCATGTGCTGTCCTGCTAAAGTATCTTACGTCAAATTGCGACCCCAATAGAGGGGACGATTTGTGCACTAAGATGTAACTAGAAAAAGCGCGGCAGCTTCAAACTCGACTTACGACAAAATATGATCGACTTGCTTAGCCCAAAGTACTTGAAATAACCTGCAAGATGTCCAAGAGTTATAAATAAATGCACGCCTAGAACCACTTGACTCGTCCCTGAGTGAGAGAGGACTGTCTTCATTATGAATAAAATGTGTCACTGAGAAATATTCGGGACATATATCTATATTTTAATCAGAAAGTTCAGTATTAAATTTGTTATTTAAACAACTGCAATGTACATACAGCATGCTTGAAAATCTCAGATTTAATTTTTAAGTATTGATCATAGACATACAGTAAGACCCCGCTTAACGCTGTTTCATTTAGCGCTCTTTTATTTCCCCTGTGGATTCCCCGAAATTGCTCGCAGCAGTACGGGGATTCCCTGAAATTGAGCACCCGCTGTTTTGCATTACGCTCTACTTTGATGGAATGTATCCCCTGCGTTAAGCGGGGTCTTACTGTATATAATAAATAGAAATATATTACAAAGTTGTGTAAAAAAAAAATAATAATAAAAAGTACAGAATTATGTAAAAGTCGTTTTTCAGGGATAAAATTTAACTTTTTCTCTTTTTTCATTTAAATATATTAATTTTATAAACAACTAATAATTTCATATGAGTTATTTAGATGATTAAAAAATTTATACAAAATTTCATGTATGAAAGGCAAATAAAATGTAGCTTTAAAAATATTTCATAGCAATTAATAGATGTTATATGTATAAAAATTTTAAATACACAATTAATGCTTTAAGTATTAAGTAATCATTTTCATCTAATTTTAAATTCAATATTTGATAAAATGCTTAACCCCACAGCACATATCTCTTATATATTACTTTTACCCTAGTTTTCTGCAGTTCAAAATAGTTTTTTTTTTCAATCATATATATATATGTAATTATCATATGTATTAAATTAAATTAAATTTTTATAATCATATATATACAGTGAACTCTCGTTTAAGATGGATTTCTCGCTATTACGTACAAAAACAGAATTCTCCTGGCTAAGGTCTATAGGAATTGCATGTAATAAACATTGCTTTATACGTACAGTTCTTTTGTTAAGATGGACTTTTTTTTCCCTCAAAGCTTACTTTCTTCGAAAAAGAGTCAGTTCCCAAAATCTTTTAAAATTCAATATTTTTTTTTTTTTTTTTTTTTTTTTAACATGAAAAGGTTCAATAATAAAAGGGTTAATCTCTTTCACTCTGTGCTATTACACTGTGGGAGGTAAATAGTATTGATTGACAGTGACAGTTGAGGTCAACAATTTGCACCTGTCTCCACTTCTATTGTGGAGACATAAAAGGATTTTGTTATCAAGTTGTACTCGATGAAGAAAAGAAGTTTTGAAAGTAAATATCGTTTTTTTTGCTTTTATATTTTTAGTGAACAAAAGGGTTTGAAGAAACAAATTTTCATTTGTGTTATACTGTATATGTATACATAATAGTGATTTTAAAGTTCATATAGAGCTTCAGTTTATGAACTCCTGTTATAATGGACTCTCGTTAATATGGACAAAAACTACTGGCCCTTGACTATTCGTTTTAACAAGAGTTCACTGTATATCAATCATATTATTCATCTGCGGGTAGGCGAAGAAGAGGCTGAGCCAGGAAAACGTTGCTGGCTGGTGTGGTTGAGGATATGTCATATCGTGGCCTATCTATTGATAACAGCCTGAATAGAGATCTTTGGCGGAGAGGTGTCCTCGGTTAACTTGTGTGGGTTGCAGATAACTGCTCTTGAGTGGAAAAATTTGGTTGATGATGATATATATATATATATTACTTCTGAATTGAAACATGAATCAATTAAAATTCTTTTTAGCAACATATTTCTAATCCTAACTTAGTGCAAGGCAAACTGGAAGTATGTAATACATTTTTTCCCATTTTCATCAATAAAAATTAGTTTAATAAAATTGAACATTATCTATGCACCTCATTACTGTATAAAATTAGAGTAACTTTTAAAATGAGATAATTTTTTTTTTTTTTTTTTTTTGTAAAACACATTTTAATTAAAAACTCACAAATACATGACAAACGCTTTGGCTAAACATTAGACTTCTTCATTGTCAAAATACATACAGAATATAACAGTTAAGATCCAGTTACAAAACATCACAACAAGATTAAGTACTCAGGAGGAACTGTTATTTTGACACTGATGAGGGCTAATGTTTGTCTGAAACATTTTTCATGTGTTTGTGTATTTTTAATTAAAATAACTGTTCCTCTCGTGTACCTAATCTTGTTGTGATGTTTTGTAACTGGATCTTAACTGTTATGCTATGTGTATATTTTGATGCTGAAGAGGGCTAATGTTTAGCTGAAACGTTTGTCATATGTTTGTGTGTTTTTTATTAAAATGTGTTTTATTTTTAAAAAAAATCTCATTTTGAAAGTTATTTTAATAAAAATTAGTACTTAGGATTAGCAGCACATGTTTTTACAGCAAACCTAAAAAATGCATCTTCCAAGCTTAAAAAAAAGAGTTATAATTATGTTTTCTCCCCCCCCCCCCCCTTTTTTTTAAGCACCTTGTTAACCAGAAAAAAATAATATATAATTTAATTAAGACAATGATAATACAGATTTACAGTGATTCTTAATGTCTAACAGGCAATTTTATTGCCATAGACAGTTGCCTACCTTGCCTGTTGTCTAGAACCAGCCCTTTTGGAGTGTATTTTATCTTGTATGTATGCTTACAGGTTAAATCTGTTGTTTGTTTTTAAAAACTTCATTGTTCATCGACAGAGAAAAATAATAATGAATCATTTTACAAATTTAGCCCAATTATTATGACATTTGTCCTTTTTTCAATAATTAGACTTGTAATTAAGGAGCTTGTTAAAGTTATAAAATCCCAGTTTTAAAGGAGATATTTAGTTAAATGAAACCTCTTTGGTCTCTGCAAGAACAAATAAACATCAAAGAGGAAAAAAAAAAATCTAAGATTTTTATTGTTTTGATGTAATTTTGCTCCTAAATTTACTGATTTTTGCAATTGATTTTCGTCAATAGACTATTTCAAAATATTGTACAAGATTTAAAATATGGATTATTTAGCAAACTTTTACTTAATGAATTTCATTATTATTTTTATTAATTTATTTTTAAGAAAGAAATTCATATAATAACAGACTGCTTTTCATGCATATATAAAAATGTTATGCACACTTCTTATTAATCTCTATATATAATACTAACTGTAACATTGTTTGTGAATATGGCCAAATTTTTCGTTTGCTATACAAAGCTACATCATTCAACCGATCACTATGGAAATTGGTTCACTTATTAATCAAGACAAAATCTAACTAACTTCATTTTTTAGTTCCACTGGAAAATTGGTTCAAAAAATGTTAAATAAAAACCTTACATTAGCTTTAAAATTATTTAAAAAAAAAAAATAATATTAAGCTAATGGGAAAAAATAAATAAAGGGTTACACATTCTTTTTTTTTTTTTTTTCATTTCTTTCATTCATTCTTTTTTATAGATAAAATTAAATATATAGTTATGCAGGGTTCATACTCAAGTACAGTAAAAAAATTTCCTGAGTTTTCCAGGCAATTTGTAATAAAGTATTAGCAACATGTTACAAGAAATACTCCTCTAGAGAGGAGAAAATGCATTTACTTCCACTGTATGATGTCATGTTACTGCCGATTATGATAGTAATTCAGATAGAAATCATTGTTTACATGCATATTTTTACAATACTTAAGCATTTGAATTTTGATATGAGGCTAAACAAGAAAAATGTAATTTGAAAGAAAGAAAATATTTGTTTTTCCAGGTTTTATAATTCATTTTTCCCTGATTTTTGATAAAAATTTCTGTTTTCCCTGACAAATTCCCCGTAAAATTCCCAGAGTATTCCAGGTTTTCCTGAAGATTATGAACTCTGTTACATTATTTACATGTAAATAATAAAAATGAAATTGACATCATTATAATTATAAAAATATTAGACATATTGATAAAGTTATGTTTAGTTTTATTATTCACATTTAAATAAATATATCTATATTTTTATGTCAACAGTTTTTGTTTTTATTGAGAATGTATGTGTGGCTTATGATATTCGTTTATTTCACATATTCATTTCAGATGTGTATGTGTTTTATAAGATTTTTTTTTTTTTTTTTAATTTCAGCATTTTAATAGTTTAAAATTTTAAATTTAACTGTTGTAAAAATATCTAAAACCTTCCCTTAGTATCTCTCTATATAAATAAAAACTGTTATGCTGCCAAAAAAAGTCTTTTTTATATAGAAAGACTTCTACTGAAAAAAGAGCTGCAGCATAAAAAAAAAGATTATAAAGTGAAAAGCAAGCCACAAGTTAGATTAATTCAAGAAGAAATTTAGGGATAAGAAGAAGAGAGACACTTTACTGCTTCTAAAACAAGAGTTGATAGAAGATGAGGAAACCCTGGCGAATAGTGACAACACAGGTTTTTTTTGCAGATGTTCAATGGACAGCAGCTAGAATACGAGAAGAATCTTAATAACAGGCATAAGCAAGGTGTCAGGAACATGCTGAAAGGAAAGCTGATAAAAGGCAAAAAGAAACTGACAAACAGTCATACTACAAATATAATGCAGCTGCTCAACAGACAGCAGCTAGAAGATAAGATGAATTTGAACAGGCATAAAAAAAACAGGAACAAGCTGAAAGGGAAGCTTTTCAAAGTTCAGAAAAAAATTTATGAATGGCCACAAACCATGTTTTTGCAAATGCTTAACAAGCAGCACCGAGAAGATAAGGTACAAGTCAGGCATCAGGAACATGTTGGAAGAGAAGCTGCTTGAAGGCGAGAAAAAAACTGAACAGTGAGAAGCTAGGTTATGTGCAGAGGCTCAACGGATAGTGACTGGAAAACAAGAAGAAACTGAAGAGTAACCTCATATTTGAATGCAATATGACAGACTTCAGATTGATACAACCTATCAGCCAATTGGCTTTTATGTACGTTTTACAATGATTCTACTTTTGGTTATATGCTTCAGTGTATTGTCAACATAGCAAGAATGGCAAATGTTTGTAAAAATTATAGTACAAAAAAAAAAGGGACCCAAAAAATCACTTGGGATATGTTGTTCCAATGAAAAAATTCAATTGTCATAAAATTTTGAGCTGCCAGAACTTTTGATAATTGTTCTTAAATTCTATAAATACTACTTTAACCTAGGCGACGCAATGTAAAACCTGTTAGTGTAATACATGTGTGTGTGTAATATAATTTTTATTTTAAATGTTAAAGTATACTACAATCTGCAAATCATTAAAGAATATGTTTCAGAACTTCAATAATATATTTAAACAGTTTTAAGAAGTATTCAATAGTAGAATCAGTTAGTTTAGAATTTACATTAAAAAAAAAAGTCAAAAAACATATTAGAATAAAGAAAAAAATTATTAGTATTTTTGAATAGGACAAAAATTAAATCTTTTTTTATTTGATTTTTGTAATTTTGGTTCTTTTAGAATTAAATATCAAAATTTTGCTTATGGGAGTATAAACTTTATTTTTTTAGGACACAGCAAGCATCGAAATATCTGTTTGGGATGGTCATTTTACAAATAGTGAATGCCCACCATTGCCAGTAAGTTTTAATTTCCTATAATAATTTTTAAATAATATTGAAATTCATATTCTGGATGTATGTGACATTTATTTACTTCTGCAAAGACAATTTGTTAGTTATTCTGCATTTAGTTTCTATAATTTAAGCTACAGCCTGTTTTGTTGTCTCTCTTTTTTTTTTTTTTTTTTTTGTATGTGTGCGTGTGTGCATAGCTCTTGAACAAATAAATATAAAATTTGGATGACATGTTCATTATCAAATCAATCATTAATAAAATTTCATTTTATTTTGACATCAGGAATAATTTGCTAATTAACATTAACTTTTCTTTTTTTTTTTTTTTAAGAAAATGGGGGGGAATCATATGTATTAGAGAATGCCATGATGACAAATGATGCTTCATATAATATGCAGTTTTTTGCCAAAACAGCATTTTTATTTTAATTGATGACATTCATAATAATATTAACAATTTATACATATATAAAAATAAAAGAAAAATTAGTATTTTATAAATAGCTACATGAAAATCCCATTCAAATCTTATAGCTGAAAAATAATTTTGAAATCTCCCTTTGCTTTTCTGTAAAGCACTTGATAACACAAGTGATTTTAAAATAGATAATTTTTAAGAGTAAATGCACTTTGCCTGATACTTTTTGCATTTTCTTGTAGTCTTAAATATTTTTAATAAGGACTGGGATGCCAATCCAACTGCTAATTGACCAATAAAGAGCAGTGAGTGTCAAGGGGACCAGCTGACCTTCTAGCAACTAATACTGGAATTGGGGATTTAAAAGCAGATGTAACTAACAGAGAAGGGTCTTTTGCCACACTACGAACTGCCACAAAAAATACGGAAAATATGCAACTGTTGTCCGATATAACATCTTGTATTCCAGTCATTTTAGTTTTCAAAATGCTTATAATATTGTCCACATTCCAAGCAAAAGCTTTAACATTGACATTTAGGCAATAAGGAATTATCTTTTATTGCAGATAGAGAGGCAGTAGTGGCTAGTTAACAAACCTGAGCACACATTTTGTGCAAGTTCAACAAAGGGGGATTATAGCTTTGTCCCCAAGCATGTCATAGTTTAATAAAGGCCACTCTTATGTGGCTAAATCTCTCTCTTCAGGTCATGTTCTGGGTTTTAATAACACAGTTTCTTGACACAGTGTCACAATGATAAATACCATATATAAGCTTGAGATTGATAGTCCAGGGTTCGATAAGAGTTTTTGGGCATTACCTAACTACAGAGAATTGTAAAAAGCAAATTGCATCAGCGCTTTTGCTTTTAAAGTTTGTACATTTTGAAATTGCTTGTGCTGTGAAATACTTTACAGAAAAATAAAGCTTACAGTTGAAATTTAAGAACTGTTTTTGAGTTACAAATTTTGAATAGTATTTTAATATAACTATTATTATTAATAATAATTCTTTAACATGTATGTATTTAATCAACCTAAATGTTATTCTGAAACTAGGAGTAATTAAATACAGTAGAGAATCAGAAATCCGTCAACCTAAAATCTGCTGAAGTCTGAAATCCACACAGCTTTTCAGATAGAAACAATGAAATTAGTTTTCAAAACTGCTGATCAGAACTTTTGTAAAAGATCTTGAATGCAGATTTTGTGCTCGCATTTTATGATTACCATACTAAAAATATGAAAAAGCTAAGGAAATTATCTACAGTATATTAAATTAATCGAAAGAAAATTATGATTATTATGATGATGATACCAATGAGGAAAATATTAAATTAATTTTTTTAAATGCTATCTGATGAAGGCATAGTTGTAAGGAAGAATTCAGTTAAATTCTTTGCAAAATAAATTTGTGTTACAAAATAAGAATTGATTAAAATATATATATATATATATATGTATGTGTGCATGTTCAAGTGTAACTTAAAACAAAATGCATGTGAACAGATTTTGTCTAAATTTGACGAATATTTTTTCATTTTTATTTATTGTTTTCATTATAAATATTTTTTTAATATTCAGTGTTATTCTTATGCACCTAATAATTTAAAATACAAGTGAAATTGTGTTATTATTCACTAGTATACTTTTAGTTTGATTAATATTCTGCTTTTATTATTTAAATTAAAAAAGATTTTTATGGGTTTCAAAATCTGCCAAATCCTAAAATCCACACAACTTCTGGTTCCGAGCTGTGCGGATTTTTGACTCTCTACTGTATTATTTAAATAAATGATTGGAATTATTTTATATTTTATTATTTTTTTTTTTTATTGCTTTTAATAATTTAATTTATTGACAGGTTCATATAAATCTCCTTAATATTTCCCCAAATCCTCAAAAATATATTAAAGCAGCTGAAAGACCTACAGGAGCTACCGCTGCAGATTTATTGAGACAAGGATTAACACATTCATCTAATTTCAGTGATCAAAAGAAAAAGATTGCAGAATTGTTGAAAGATATATTTAAAAATAATTTGGTAAGTAATTACTTATGAGTTTGTACTAATGTCATCAATGATTCATTATATTATTTTAGAAAATCTATTTCAAAATTGTGATAACCACCATTAACTTTTTATTTATAGAAAATTATTTGAAATTTAACAATAAAGTTTATCAACAACTTAAAGGGGTCCTAATGGGATCCCTCATATTTTTTTTTAGCAGAATTTAAATTATGCACGATGGAAAATGAAATTATGAAAAAGCTTAAAAATAAAATTTTTTTTTGGTTCAGGTACGTAGATGATATTTTCGCAATTATCGGCTGTAATATTAACCCCAACCACATTTTTAACACTTTAAATATAATAGACACTAACATAAATTTTACTTTAGAAAACGAATGCAATAACCAAATTAATTACCTTGACGTTACTGTGACCCGATATAATAACAGAATAAATAATAAAGTTTACAGAAAACCCACTAGCAGTAATGAAATTATCCACTATAAAAGCAAAACTCCTTATGAATACAAAGTCAGTGCTATAAGCTTGTATTAATAGAGCCATAACAATCTGTAATGAACCTAAAGATTTAAAAAATGAATTAACTACAATTAAACAATACATTAAAAAAGCCGGTTACCCTGAAAATTTAGTTGATAAAATGTACAAAAAAAGAATTAAAACCCTCAACAATATTTCTGCTTATCACCCCCCCCCCCCTCAAGTTCACAACTTCGATCCCATACGATTGTGGAGCTTCTTGCAAAATTAAAAATATTGCTGCTAAAAATAATCTTAAAATCCCTATAAGATCCAATCCTAATATATACCAAATCATAAGAAATGATAAAGATCCCATCCATCCTTTAGAAACAGCTGGTATATATAAAATTCCATACACAGACAACCAAGGCAATAATAAATGTTATATTGGAAAATCAAAAATAAAAATAAAAACTAGGATCAAAGAACACAGCCACGATATAGCTATGGGCAAAATTACGACCGTGCTAACTAAAGCTAACCAAGAAGACAATATAAATATTCATTTTGAGAATGTCACAAAAATTGCAAATTACCATAACCATAATTATGCTGCATACCGCGAAGCTGTCAAAATTGTTAACTTCAGTAATTCTTACTATGGCAACGATGTGGCACAGGGATTGATAACCAGTGGCGAAGCATGCTCAAAAGAGAAGTAAACAGAAGCCACAAGTGCAAAACTTCTGACGCTGCAAGTGCCGGTTAGCAAGCTGGGGTGCCCCAGCGAAAACGCGTTACGGCCTACAGAACATGAAGTATGTAAAGGTTTTTTTATAATTAATATAGACTTCATGTAAAAGTACAAGTTTATTAATAATCAACTCATTTATTATTTCACTTATTCGATAGTTAAGACTTGCCTTCTCTAAAAGTTACATTAATATGTAAAACTTAATTTTGAAAATTTAATTTTTTTTTACATATTATTGAAAACAATCTTACATAAAATCAATATTTATTTGATTTTTTTTTTTTTTTGCTGTAATCATTATTAATAACAAATTCAGCAAAACAAGATTTTGGCAACTTTCAAATCAAACCTTGCTGGAAAATTTTACCTATGTTTGTCATAATTTTGCCCATTTTTACTTGAACTCTAACTGATCACCCCTTAAAAATAAAATGGAGAACTGTGAGTAATTTTAAGGGTTTTCTTAATTAATTAGAAAAATATTGTATTAGTCACAATATAGTTAATTAGTTAAATTTGAATTTATTTAATTTTGATAAGAATCTGAAGCTATGATACAACCAAATTATTTTTATTGCATCTCTATTGCTATTAAAAAAAAAAAAAAAAAAAAAAAAAAAATACATATATATATATATATATTTTTTTTTTTTTTTTTTTTTGCTGCCATAAATGTTGTTAGAAAAAAATGAAAAGACTTTAATAATTATACTAAAATATGAAGAGAATTTTTAATTAAGCAAATATAAAGACATGATTAACATAACATTATAGCATCTTTGTTGTTACAAAATATTTTAAAGATCAATATGCTGAAGTTATAATTAGACATTCTGGAATTTAGCATGTACTGTAAGTGTGTAATTAAAAAAAAAAAAAAAAAAAAAAACTTTTTTTTAAAATTATTATTATTGTTTTATTATTTTAGTATGTTTCAGGGGGAGGGGAGGAGCAATTAAAAATAAAGGATTAGAAACAAGTGTTAAGATGTACAATTAATTAAATGTACAAGGGAAAATTATATTTTTTATTTGAAAATTTTATTTTAAGAGAAAAATAGTAAGTAATAAGATATATTGTTGATGAATATGTAGTTGCTTCTTTGAATCAGGTACATATGTGTAATTCTGCATTGTTATAAATTTTTATAAGTAACAGTTATTAAAGTCTAAATAAAATTGCACATCCTTTCCATTTTTTTTACTACCATTGCATCTGTGATGAATAGGGTGAAATGGGGGACTAATGTTTTAAAAGATTACACAACTACTATCAGATGATTGTTATTATTTTTTATGGTTGTGTAATTTATATTCTACATTTGTTTCGTTTTGCATATTACATAATTTATATTAGTATTGTATTGATTACTTTTGTTCCCAAATATGCAAATTTTGAACTATTAACATTGTAATTTTTTTTTTCTTTCAGGATAAAGCTCTTACTAGTGCTGGATATTTGCCATTGTTGTAATCCTTAGTCAAGTATTTTTTGAATTGTACATTTTCCCCACAGTCTTTTGAAAAATTAAATACCAATTATATCACATATTGCTTCATAGTGAATAACAACAACAAAAACCTTATGACATTTAACTGTTAACTATTTTTCTTAATGATTACTTATTCATATGGATTTTCTTTGAAAATTTCTAGTCAAAATATTACTGTCATGCGTATTTAAGTGTAGACCTAATACTTTTGACAGCTTTTAGTTTTGTACATATTTTGTATATGTAATTGTAAATATTTTAATAAAAACTTATCAATTTTATATTTGTTCTTTTTTTTCTTTTTCTTTTGTATGTGTGTGTAATCTACTTAATATATTGTTACATATTTTATACTTGTAATATAATTCAAAATTTCTTTCTTTTTTTTTCTTTTTTTTTTTTTTTTTTTTTTTTTGAAAGGAACTGAAAAATTAATAAACTCAAATATATTTCTTGCTTATTTAGGGATTGAATATTGGATCAGGTCATGAATATGATGTTTATATTGTATCTACAAAATGAGACATTAATAATAAGTTTATTCAGACAGTGTTGTGCAAAAAGCATAGATTGCTTTTTTTTATAAAAAATATTCATTATAGGTAGAGTGGGGTTGAATGGAACGCAGGATGAATGGGACAATAGCAAAATTTTTATGTTTTGCAAGCACCGGAAACTTGACCATTTTTCTGATATATGGCAGCACTGAGCTCATTCATCAAGTATAGTTTCAGAATTGTGCTATCCACAGAAGGAAAAAAATAAATAAAATAAAAATAAAGTGTATTTTTCAGCTGCCATAGTAAGTTTTTACTGATTCAATTAGGTAGTAGTTGACATTAACTATTTGCTTAAAGTTAATATAACTCTAATATGGTGAAAAGGCATAATCTTTTATTGTGTTTATGATATTCAAAAAGAATATAGACAATTGTTGATTAAGCCTATTTCCTGTTTTATATGATCAAGTGGTGGTTGGGATGAATGGAACATTCCCCACTATGTGCTAATTTAAATTGTACACAAGAATTATATTAAAACAAATCTTAAATAGATTTTCAATATTTTTATAACCTGTGGTGCAGTAGTTACAACATGCAATTATATAAGTAGCATGAATTTAGTAAAAAAATAGATTGAAATTAATTGTTCTGATTTTTGATTAAAAAAATTATAATTTGCAAATCAATAATAATAATTTAAAAAAAAACTAATAATAATTTGATTAAAATCACAATTTCAATCAAGCTAATTAAATGAATCCTGGTGATTATTAATGCAATACAGAATAGAATGCTGATTTTTCCCGATCAATCAGAAACAAAAATTTATCTGCATAATTTGTACTCTATTATAATGGTTTATCTCTTTCTAGTGTGTTATTTATTTTTAGATTATATCTTATTAGATTAAATTATGAAAGCCTAGAGCACTAGGAACTGTGCAAACCAAAGGACTTTTGCCTTTTGACATTAATTTGAGTCAATACATCAATTTATGTTAATTTCAGTAAATCCATAGTGTGTAATAAAATCACATAAACCAATTTAACTTTAAAAATTTATTTACTTTCCATTTTGTTTTCTTTTCTTTGTTAACTCCAGTCCTGTCCCATTCATCCCCATAGGTGGGGATGAATGGGACAATGCACATACATGTAAAAAAAAATTAATTAAAAATGATAACTTTTTATCAAAGTTAGTATGTTTACATGTAACTGATTACTGAAGTGTACTGAAGTGTACTTATGAGCAATCTTAAAAAATTCTGAATTACATATGGCAAACATTATCAGTAAAAACATGAACAATGTCCCATTCATCCCCACTCTCCCCTACATATTTACTCTACTTTACAGTGGATCAAATAAATCAAAATTAGTCTTATTGAAAATGGGTACTTATCAATAGTTGTTGCTTGGCCCTATATAAGCATTTTTATTAATTTATTTCGGGGTGTATTATCTTCAGCCAGCAAGAGGCCTAAATTTTAATATATCTGCAATTTTTTCTGTAATAATTTTACTTAATTTATAATCAAAAGATAAATTTGGAGTAGTGTTAATATTTTAAAAATACATTTAAAAACTAGTGTGCATTATTCTCAGAGGGAAAAAAAAAATTAAGCCACATGACTAACTTCCTAGACATTTGAAATTTTCACAGTAGCTCAGAACCCGGTGACAACACAATACTTCAAAGTCAGATTTTCGAATAGTTTTCTTTTAATTAATTAAAATATGAAAATAATAAGCTTCTAATAGCAATAAAAATAGTCATTAAAATATTAGCTATAATTTAATTGTTGCCAAAAAAAAAAAAAAAAAAAAATTACGAGTTAATTTTCTTTTAACATAATAAATACATTTAATTAAACGTGAGCGTTAAAAAATTGTAAATAGTTAAATTATGCATCTGGCAAAAATTTACATCATTATCACTTTAAAGATTTTCTACACATTGATAAAGTGCTAGTGTAGTTCATGATGCAAATATATGTTGTTCGGAAAGGATTAATATTTTATTTTGTTTAAAACCAACTTTTTTTTTTTTCCCCAAGTTTCCCGTAACTCTTTAACCAATCACATTAGAACGTCCATCTTTGGAATATCGATAATAAGGATTTTCTCGCCAAAAGTCATCAAATTTGGCTCCAAATCCATTACCTGCCTATTGGAGCTTTTTAATGAGTTTTAAAGGGAAAATTTAGCTATTTTAATGTGAAAAAGAGCTGGAAATGCAGAAAATAGACATTTTATCAAGTTGCCTCTTTGAAAGAATTTATACAAAAATAAATACAATTATTCACAATTTCGTAACAATATGCATTGATAAAGTGCTAATGTAGTTAGTTCTATAGCTATGATTCAACAGAAAATTTAAAAACATGGTTTATAAAAAGTTTTTTTACCTTATAATTATTATCATATTAACATTACTCCAATTTTATTTTTTAACTGCAAATTGGGGGGAAAGAAAGCATATATATATATTTTTATTTAGGTCTATTGTACAGACTAAAGATATAATGTTTTGCAAAAATCAGATGGACAGGGCACTACTGTTAAAAATCCAGATATATTTATTTCAAAATTCAGCATGATCCAAGATTCTCTTACTTTTATAACATAAGTAATTCTCAGCTATATATGTTTTTTAAATCCCCATCATACTATAGGTATGGGGAACTTAGGTAATCGCGAAAATTTTCAACCTCGGTTTTTTGACTTTTTTACACGTTTTCAGGTGTGAGGAATCCGAAAATGACAAAATTTGTATGGTGTGTGTCTGTAGGGTGTCTGTTAGTAAGTCCATTAGTCTGTGTACATGATATCTCAAGAACAAATAGTCGCAGAGAAGTCAGATCAGTTTTAAAATATTACTTTCGACACTGGCAAGAACCCTATTCATTTGCTACATTTGAATTAAAAAACTTCGTAAGTTATTATAAATTTATGATTTTCTTAACATGGGAGAATAGGACAAAATTTCACTTAAAATCCATTAAGTAGAAAATTTTTACTGTAAAGATGTGAGGACAGTTTTAAAATATCAGTTTTGAATTTGGAATGAACGTCATTAACTATAAACATGCTACTTTGAGAGTTTCCCAAGTTACGAATTTCTTAACATGGCAGAATAGGGCAAAATTTCACGTAAACGTCAATTTTGAGGATCATAAATATATCAGACAACTTCAAAATAACATTTATGATACTTGTTTGAACAGGATTGACTACAAAATTCTAATAGGAAAATTTCGTAAGTTATTCGTAATTTAAGATTTTATCAACATTGTGAAATTGAAGATTTTTCATATAAATACGAATTTTGAGGATTGTTGCATTGGAAATAGTAGCATGAAAATCAAACAACGGAACTGACTTTGATAAAATAAAATAATAGATTAGAATAAGATAAATATATCGAAGTGAACGGTGGATAGCCTATTAGGCGGGGATTTCATTCTGTCCCTGTATCAAGCTTTGGTCAGATTCATTTCTTTTAACATGATTATAATATGTCTTGCACTAGAAATTTATGAGAACATAAATATGATGAGGAACTGAGCAGAGTCCACTTATGCCAACTAGTTTTTCACATTAGTGGGCATAGTTTGCATCTTCTCTTTGCGACTGCAGAATTCTTTCTGCATAACTATCATGTAAATAAGAAAGTATTATTCAGATAAAGTAAAACTTTGTATTCGGAAAGCACTTTTCACTATTGAAGAGAACACTAAAACATATAAGTGCAAATTTCATCCCCTTTATCCCAGTGTCCTGCTTAGAAGATGGATAAGGTTTCTTATATAGAATATAATTTTTTTTTTCAAACTTTGTTATGCTTTGTTTATTTAGGTAACCTTAAAAAAATATGATTTTTCTCAAATTGGAACAAAATAAATAAACTGGGATCAAATGGGTTAAAAAAAAAAAAAAAAAAATGAGAGAGAGAGAGAGAGAAAACTGTAGTTTAAAATATATATATATATTTATTTACAAAATTTCTTTTAAATATGATTCTAAGTTAGACATATCAAATGCATCACAGTTTTGTGTTTGTTTCTCTAGAAAAGAGGTTAAATTTATATAATTTCCTTTAAAAGAGTCCAAAATATCTTTTGATTTTTCAGTGTTCATGCAATATACAACTTCATTAACTTCAGCAGGTATTTTTCGAGAATACACACATTTAAATATGCTTTTCAATTTTAAATAAGTATTTGAATGTAGTTCTGCATTACGACAGGCCAGATTCATCATTAAGACACCTATAAACAAATATACATTATTTAATTTTATTAATATTTAAATATTTTACCATAAATTTAATATTATTAAAAAAGTGATTCAAGTATTTTTTGCTGGTGAACTAACAAAACAATACAATCTACATTATTAATTAATTTTGCATAGAAAGATATTTAGAAAAATAATAATAATACATTTTATCACAAATGCAGTTAAAGGCTCTGTTTTACATTGATTATTTTTGTAGTTTTTCAATTGTATTCAGCCTCCTTTCTTTTTTGAATCTCAAATGCATTATTATAAAATCGAAGTTTCACCACAGCATATTAAATGTCACCAATGATTTTAAAAGAGAGATTCTAAGGTCAGGCTTTTTATTTATCATTAATCTCTTGATAAGCAAAGCTATATAACGTGCATCATTATTCACTCGCTGACATATCAACTGCTGATTGCTTTCCAAATCATTATAGCACATTTTCATATACAGTAAAATACCGTCTCTCGTTTACACATCTTTCACATTTATACGTCTTTTTAGAAGTCCCGATTCATTCCTATACATTTTAATGCAAACTTTCTTAGTTTATACGCCGCCAATATCGGTTAAACGCCTTTTCCACTTTACTAAAATTCGCAAAATTTCTCAATCTGTCATTATTTTCCATTCTAAATAAGATGGTTTTTTTCTAAAAAGCATCTTAAATAGATGAACATAGAAAAGGTCGAAGAACACTGATCAAAGAATCAACTGAATTCACGGTAGAATTTTCAATACTCATAGAAAAACAGCAAACCAGACGAATATTAAAGATTTTTAATGTTATTAAATAACTATCTGTATGGACATAAATCGTATCCTTGAGTCATTCCATTTTAAATCAACAAATGGGGTGTGCAACACCATTTTTGATTTTGATGACAATTTGCACATGCTTTCCCCATACCTTTTAGACTACAAAAATATATTTTTTTTATTTAAAAAAAATTTACCCTTCGATATGTAGGCTATTTTTGTCATTGCCAACAGCGAAAATTGGATATTTTGATGCTTTGCGTTATGAACTATAACTTTTTTTCTATAAAAGCTATCAAGCTCAACTATAGCTCATTGGAAAGCTAAAAGAAAGATCTTTTTCCATATGGTATCAATAAATTTGAGATTTAAAAATAAAGGTTATTTTTTCAAGGTCAAAGTTTGTGATGCAAAATTAATTTTTTGCCACTTTTGAAAATTAAAAAACCTATGAAGGGCTTGGAATAACAAGCCCTCTTTTTTTTCTTATATACATATATATGGTTGCTTATTGTATTAAAAAGTTTGGCTTGTTATTCAGCCCCCTTCACAAGATACGACCCCCCAAAGTTGCAAATTTTCTAAAAAATCCAATTTTCAATGCTAAAAAAATGCATGTGGGGGGCAAGGTAGATTTTTTTTTACTTGTGTGATTTTAAGTACTTCTTACCATCTTTCAAACAAAAAAAAAGTTACTTTGTTATTCAAAGGCGTTTGGCAGCTATAAGGGTCTAAATTTTCAAATAATTATACTGAAACAACGCAATTATTTTCATACTTCTTAATCTTAGGTGTTAGTGAAAAGTTATTTTTTACTTAATTGTTAGTTTTAAATGGTGAAAACAACTAAAAAGACTAAGAAGAGTTGTCAAAGAACACATTTAAACTTTGATAAGCTAATTTAAGGTTTCTAACATCTTGGTATATAGAATTTAACTTACCTCTCAAAACATGCAAAACTTTTTTGTTCAGTGGTTTATTGTCTCATAGAGAAGAGTTGACAAATGTTCACTCATCACAGGTGTGATATTATGACCTCTTCCCTGTGCTGACCATAGTTCTGACGCAGTCAGGATTTTCAAAATATCTTGAAACCAAATACAAGTTTGGTTATCATGACTTGATTTTTTAAACGATGTTCCAGGTCCTTTAGGATGAAAAAAGTGGATCCTGTATTCTTCTTCGACATCAAATACCTTTATTTCCACCACTTCTCCTAGCCACCAGTCACCATCATATACGCAACAAACATAATCGGACAACTTTGGTCGGGTTGTTGGTGTGGATAATCTAAGGTTGATAGGTTCGTCTTTGATGACATGAAAGGTTGTAAAATCTAAAGAAAATGATGTACGTCTGGCATGAATGATATTTCTGTTGAGTGGAATGTAGCTGTGGAAAGACCGAGTTTGGGGTAATGATAGTGCTGTTTTATATCTTTCCTCAAGAACTTTTCCTACTGCATTAACATCATCACAGGAAACATAGAAAAACGTTACATTATTAATATGTTCAGTGCAGTATTCAAAGACATCTAATGGATTCAAGATTTGATTACTGACCGGTCGTTGCAAACTAGCCTTTCGCACTAGCCTCTTCACTGTTCCTCCAATCCCATCGCAAGGGCTTTTCCCGTGGGATGTAGCAAAAAAATGCCACTCTGCTTTTATCCCAAAGTCTTGTTCATGATGGCTCAAGTTAATGAAGTTTTTCCTGTTTTTGTACTGTGCGGCAGATCCATCTGAAAAATAGAATAATTTTGAAATTAAAGCATGATCTGCCTTCAGTTTTTTAACAAGGATCATTTGAAAGGCGTAAAATGTAGTTGTGTTGTGGTCAAGGCAGTCGCTTACAAAGCAAAAACTTTGAGTTTGAATTTCTCCATCTTTTTCCCAGTAGACAACAAAAGGATGAAGCGTACATTGCACACCTGACCAGTGATAGGTCTGCACCTCGTCTTGAACAACACAAGAGAAATTCTCTGAAAAATCTCCAAGTATCAAAAATTCCCCCTTATCCAGATCTTCTTTCTTTGATTTTAGAAACGCTGCTTGTTTACTGGCAATGAAATGGTGGCTCTTTAGATGCTCAAGTTTTTCACAACACTTAACCAAGAATTCTTGTAAAGGTAGCACACATGATGTCAGTTCACATCTGTCTGTGGACATCCACTGCTTATATGAAACTTGCAAATCCTCAAATTCATCATTTTCCAAGTCAATTTGGGTGCTGTTACTTGGAGAAATCAGTGATAAAATGGCATCCACACCTGGACATGCAGTACATTCCGAAAACATACAATTCTCATTTTCAGTATCACAGACCATAATCTGCAGCAGATCTTTGTAGCTATGATCACTTTTAATCACTGATAGCATAAGTTTTACATTTTGATGGTACAAACAAACGCACACTGAATGTGTACCAGATGCTCCAGCTAACACACAAAATTTTGGTCTAAGATCGGCAAATTTAGATAACCCTACTTTCAAATCAGGATAATTTTCTTTAAAATGTATGTAAAGTTCCTTCAAGTCACATAAAATGAGCCTTTTTTGAAGGTTTGACTTTTTCCCATTCATTCCTCTCACAGAAATACAGTCCTTTTTTCCAGGCATCATGCGACTACAGGCATCTCTCTGATAAAAATCCTCTATAGCTTTTATTGTACTAGAACCAAGAATATTGCTTGGCTTCTTAGGTTCCAGTTTTGGTAAAACTCCTTGTGTTTTAACTAAATCTTTAGTTTTTCGAATTAAATACTGGCTGACTCCAAATTCTACTTGAATTTTTGCATAGCTCCAAGTTACAGGCAACAAACTTAAAATGTTTACTTTATCCTGCAGACACTCAGCAGTTTTCATTCTCTCTTTAAGGTCTTCTATTAATTTTTCATAATTATCACATATGTGCTTTTGGCAAGAACTATTGTTTTCTTCATGTGAAACAATTGAAAGGTTAAATGATTTATTTAGTTTATTTGTGACACATTCTGTTATCGCTGAAACTTTTCTTTTTAATGTAGATGATTTACGATCGCGCGATAATTTGGCAACTTTCACAGGTGATACTCCAAGGGCACTACATGCTACATTTACAGACTCGACTAAATCACATTCAGGTATGTACATTTCTTCATTATTATCTTTATAGGTTTCAACTCTCTGATTTTGAATTTTATTTAAACATTTAGAGCACAGAGATTTTCCAGGGATAAGATTCAAATTTGTGTTTTTCAAATACAAATCTTTGCTTATGATTCTCAGCGATTTTGTAATCACCTTATTATGTTCCGAAAATGGGTCACAGCAGGAAGTTCCATAAAGGTGAGAAAATTTATCTAAAAACTTTTTTGCATGGTAAGTACAAACAGTTTCAATTGTTTTACATCCAGTTCTCAATAGCAGTAAAGTTTTATCATCATCATTATACTTAGAAATACTCTCTACAGTTGACTGCCTACTATAACTTAAAATGTTACAATTATCTTTCATAAAAATTCCTATGGAGCATTTAGAGTTATCCAAAATTCATTTACTCTTTATATGCAGAAAAACAAACTTATATTTAAGAATTCTAAAAAATAATTTCTTTTTTTACCTTCAACAAGGACAGTTATTCACCAAAATATTCTGTAAATATGTATATTTCTTGACCTTGAAATGAAAAAACCTACATGAAAGACAAAAATTTACAAGATTTTACAGCAAGAACACTTCCCAGCAACCTACTCCTTTCAGAGTTAAAGAAACAACTAAGTTATAAAGCAGTTCCATGTGACATCATTGGCAGGCAGATCATTTGTCTTACCCTATATTATTGGTCATATTGTATCCAATAATATTCAAGCAGCCTTGTCATTGGCACAGTTCCTACCACAGGTAGGTACTGTTTGCCTAAAGGGAACTGTTCTATACATGTGGGAGCAAGGCTGGACAAGTTGAAATCTGTCTATTCTTGCTTTTAACTGGCAAATAGATTACTATAAATGAGGAAAAGTAGGAATATGATATATTCTTATTTGTGAGGTCAATCTAAGTCCATCAAATAAAAAAAAATAATAATAAATGACATGTTTCCAAAAAAAAGTACATGAAAAAATTGGATGGTTTTAGTGTGATTATTTGAAAATTCAGACCCTTATAGCTGCCAAACGCCTTTGAATAACAAAGTAATTTTTTTTTTGTTTGAAAGATGGTATGAAGTACTTAAAATCACACAAGTAAAAAAAAATTTACCTTGCCCCCCACATGCATTTTTTTAGCATTGAAAATTGGATTTTTTAGAAAATTTGCAACTTCGGGGGGGTTGTATCTTGTGAAGGGGGCAGAGTAACAAGCCAAACTTTTTAATACAATAAGCAACCTTATATATGTATATAAGAAAAAAAAGAGGGCTTGTTATTCCAAGCCCTTCATAGGTTTTTTAATTTTCAAAAGTGGCAAAAAATTAATTTTGCATCGCAAACTTTGACCTTGAAAAAATAACCTTTGTTTTTAAATCTCAAATTTATTGATACCATATGGAAAAAGATCTTTTTTTTAGCTTTCCAATGAGCTATAGTAGAGTTTGATAGCTTTGATAGGAAAAAAGTTATAGTTCATACAGCAAAGCATCAAAATATCTAATTTTTGCTGTTGGCAACGACAAAAATAGCCTTCATATCAAAGGGTAATTTTTTTTTAAATAAAAAAAATATATTTTTGTGGTCAAAAAGGTATGGGGAAAGCACATGCAAATTGTCATAAAAATCAAAAATTGTCATGCAACAACTTTTTTGAAAATTTGTTGATTTAAAATGGAATTACCCCCATTATTGAAGATACACAACATATATAATTAATATTCAAAATGTGTTAATACAGTATTTGAGAAAAGTAATATAATACTAAATATATGATATATGTAATTAGTACCCAGTCATGCATTAATAATATATTTATCTCACTTTTTATAATAAACCGTTTTTTTTAAATTAATTATTGTCTTAAAATAGTTTAATATACATTTACTAACTTAAGAAACATTATTAATTAGTATTTTCATATAAATTTTGCTTAAGTGTCATTAAATTTGTCATAATCAAAGTGTTATTATTAAAATTTCGATTATGTGTCTTTTCATTTATACGTCCTTTTACGCCAGTCCTTTGAAAGACGTATAAACGGTGCTTTACTGTATTTTGAACACCATTTTGTAAGAAAATGATCATTATTCCCAAAATTTTAGAACTTTGTACATTTTTACGAATAACAAAGAAATACATTTATGAAATTATATTTGTTTGTAATTTGGAAATCATTTTGAGCAGAGTGATTTGGAGGCTGAAGAATTTTGTAGTCCTATGAATGCCACGTGCAGACACAAACCTATCACAATCCACCTACAAGTCACATTGGAGTTAAGATATTAAAAATGTTAAAATTCAAAAAGAGGTAGCAAGGGAAAAATCAGAAGATTGGTAATTTATGTGACTATTATGATGCAAAAAATTTAGAATAGTAATAAAAAAAAGTGTAGTCAACTTACATAATTTATTCATTAGAAAATAGAATTCTGAGTAACTATTTCTCAAAATATTTCTAGTTAGACAATATAAGTTTGATTAATACAAGTGTTTATTAAATGAAGAAGAGGCTATGTATATATAAATACATGTAAAGATATAAAATAATTGACTTTAACTAAAGAAAAACACTTTTTAAAAAAATTAGAAATCACTATTAAAAATTATAAATTGCTAAGAATTCGTAATTTCCCCTTTAAACTTTGTTTCACAGCAGGATACTTTATTACTTGAGAATAAAAAATTGCAGAAACTTTAGAGACACATTTTGCAATCTCACTGAGATTGTAAGTTAAATTTTGCATAAAAATTAAGCTTGAGCATATTTTTGTGAGTCATGGGAGAATTATAAACCAAACACAATTGAGTTTTTCACCAACAAAGAGCAAAAGCACAAACAACAGGAACATATTTGGCACAGATTTTATTTGCTAAAGATCTTTCCAGGCTTCTCTGTTTCCGAAATCACAGCAGTTGCGGGACTTATCGGACGATATCCTTGGCTTTCAAAATACACAACTCAGCCGAAAGAAAGATGTTTCAGTGAATTAATTCAGATTTGTTCTTTTGTATATAGATGGTGTATCAATACAATACATATATATATAGAGAGAGGTTATATGCTTTTATTAAAGTGTTAGTCAAGCCAGAAAATAAATTATCTTGAAATCCCACAGCTAAGGGTAAATTTAACTAAATCATCCATGGTCACTTTTACTGTTAAATTCATTTTACAATACAAACAAGCCACAATAAGATGCTCTTTCTGTGCCTGCTTCTGATTTAATCATCCATCCTACCCAGCTATTGGTGGCAGAGGCAAATATTAACTCATTAATGAATTTGATAAATAAAAATATCATTTGTCCTCACATTTAATTCAAAACATTTTTTTTACCCCCTTTTTTTTTTTTTTTTTTTTTTTTTTACACATATACATACTTTAAAATATTTCTTTACTTACTTTTATTTGAAGTAATTTAATCCTTTTAAAGGCTCTGAATATCATTTTTTATTTAAAAAGAAGTATTTATTTACTACATGCTAGTTCACGGCAAATGCAGAGTTTGTTTACTTTTTTGCTGTTGCCATTCTCCATGCAACTAATTTAGCTTTTAATCCTTGTTGCCCTCACCACGGCCTTACTAGATCACTCCTCTGCGCCAACACGCCAACGTCGTAAGCGGCCATAACAAAACTGCAAAGATCAATGCATGCCGCGGAATCAAGTAGATGGCGCTCGCTGCCAACCCTGAAAATCAGTTTGTGTTATCGATTCCAATTGTAAACAAACGTGAAAATAAGCATTTTATCTTGTAAAATGGTGTACTATTGTGTACCTTGCTATTCATCAAGAAGGGGTAGGGATCTGTATCCTCTTATTATCATTTTTTTTTTCCTTTAAAAAAAAATCTTAAGCGATTGTTTTCTTTTTTTCTTTCTAGTCCTTATTTCAATTTTTTCATGCAAAACAAAAATTTGAAGAAGAGTATATTTTATTTAGGAGAAAACAACTAATATCATTTATTATTTTTCAATAAATTGGTTTAAAATTATTGCCACAATTATTTTTATGATTCATATATTTTTGCTTATCGGAAGACTGCATTTTAAATTTAATTAAATCAATTTGAATGCTTTGCAAACGGAAAAAAAATTATGCAGCTTCATATACAAAACTAAGTTAGTTCTGCCGTGGCGGCGCTGTGCGCCAAGCCTAATTTCCAATGCATTTGATTCCGGAAAAATCGTCGATTGTTATGGCCGCTTTCACGACGTTGGCGCGTTGGCGCCGAGGAGTGATCTAGTAGGGCCGTGCCCTCACATAGTAATTTTTAACTTAAATTAATACATGTTTTAGCCTTGGCTACAGGGTGGCGTTGTTAGCAATGTCATATTTGTTTTTGATGGAATTATGTAAATGTTAGACTTCACTAAACTATAAAAGTTGTGTTTTCCACTGTAGCTGGCAGAATGACAACAAGAGGTTTGAGAGATATGAGCAGTGAGCTGGTCTCACTTGGCTGTTTTTTTTTTTTATGAAGTTCGATATATTTATTGTTTATGGAGTTCAAGTTTTTTGAAGAATTGAGTTTTTTATAAAGTTTCTTGTGAGCTAAATATTATTAGTCGAGCTAAATATTATTAGTCAGTTTTCTTCATATAGTGGTTATCATCCTTTCAATCAGAGAAGTTAGGCTTTTTTGCCTATTACCTCAGTGGTCAGCATGGCGACCTTGAGAGGTGTGAGTTTCCCATTGCAATTCAGTTGTCAACCCAGCGACACTGAATGTGTGGAATTTAAAATTGTCTCTACTGTTTTTCTTCACTGTAATAGAAATATTCACAACTTTTTTTAAAAGTTTTTTCTAAGGAACATTGAACTGTCTTATAAAGTGAACTTCTGTTAAAGAACTTCTTTTTTTTTTTTAAACTAAAATAGTTAATTTGTGTTATGCCAAAGACATTTTTCAAAGCTTGTTCTGTGATGAGTCAAGAAATGGTAGTGTATTGTGCTTTTCATGTTTTGAGGTAATTTTGTATAAATCAGTTTATATTGTTTTGTTGTTAAAACTAATATATTTAATGACATTTTTGTATTGTTTTATTATATTTATTAACTTATTATTAAATGATATTTACCAATGTTAAGTTTTATAAATAAATTTGTTAAAATGAACTTTTTTTTTTTTCTTGATTTTTACTTGAGTCAACATTTTTTTGGTCACAAGTCAAATTAAATTTAAAACTTAAAGTTTAAATGCTTCCTTTTGTGCTAAACTTTGCTTAATACAGTAGAAGATTTTTATAATGCAAAGCTAAAAACACAAGGTTTTGCGTTATATAGAATTTTGCATTATATAGATCACATTTCACACATCGTCAAACTTACCTTGTAAACATGGCCAAATATGTTTGAAACATATCAAAACAGAGTAGGACATTTTAAAGTTACATTTCTTGGAACAAAAAATTGGGTGGATAATAACTTTCATTCTAAAATTTACTTTATAAAGATAGTCCATATATGCCTGTACAAAATCATTCATTCTATTGCTCACTTAGAAAAATATTAATGATAGCAATTTTTTCATTAAAAATCTCTGAATTAAGCAGATAAAGAAAAACAAATGTATCACACTTACTCCTCAACAAAGTGACAGTTTTTTAGAAAGTATTTCTTAACTGCAAAATTTATTGTTTATATCCAAGAAATTTTGCGTTATATAGAGAATTGCATTATATAGAATTGCATTATAAAGATCTTCTACTGTATTAAACTTAAAAGACTGAACTTTTATCAAAGGCCTTTATCAGAATTACTAATTATCATCGATCATTAATTTTAACTGACGTGCAGCCTGCTGTTTGCATTAGCATTTCACTAATCAATAATTCAGTTGTCATTCTATGTTGCCCTGTTTGAATACTATTTTATTACATATTTCCAATTGAAAACAATGGGCTCTTCCCACCTGAGGTCAGAGGTCACATGATAGAGGAAAAACAAATAGCAGACAAAGTTTTGTTTATCTATAGTGATTCCTGAAATAACATAATTTATATTCTTATTTTTGATCAATTGTATTTAATCTGTGTTATTTTTTATACATCATCATTTTTAATCCATTTTATATCATTATTCATCATCTTTTGTTTGCTGTATACATTTACAATCATCATTTAGTTTATGTTTGTTATTGATGTTCATGAAGAACATGTTAAATACTCTGATTTTTGGAACTTAAATCCGTGACAGTGGAATATTGTACTGCGTAAATCCATTTAGACCAGTAACTAAGTTAATTAACTTGTTGTAACACCTTTATGCAATTAAATTAAATGAAAACATTTTAAAATTTCAAATTATAATCCATAAACATTCCACAAGAAGCTATTATTTATTGCTTGATCAGTTAATGTTACAGTTACACTACAATATACAAAAATCGATTCTTACAGGTAAAAATAAACACATAAAATGTTTTTTAAAAATTATTAAATTTACAAATACAACTATTCTACTGTTTACAAATGCACAATATTACTTTTATTTTATTTTATATTAAATATTAAAAATTTTGTTCTTAAGAACAATATTTAATTGACTTCGATTCTCAAAATTCGATTATTCGTTTTCCTCTATCACGTGATTGAGCAGACGGTGGGAAGAGCCCATTGCCAAAATTTGTAAACAATTTATTGAATGATAGGAATTGATAAAATATAACTTTTATGTAATCCATATCACACACATATATTCTTCGACCACATTTGATGAAACCATGGAAGCATCTGCGCAAGCTCTAACTCAACGAGTCCAATGCTGAAATAGGGGTGACAGTCAACTGACTCGGAGAAAATAAGCAATAACAGAGCTCAGAACTGCTGGATGTTTTCCAAATTTCAAGCTGGCATCCCTCCAACATTTTGGACGCGTCCTCACTACTAGTTTTAGGATATGTGGCTGCACTGTATATTTCGACTTGTAAATAAAAATAATAATATACAAAGAAAAAAAAAACTTTCTTGTTAACAATTTCAAATTGAAATACAGAAAAAAAAAAAAAAAAAGCGTACCTGAATCACTAATCAATTGACTAATATTCTCCAGTACAGAAGTTTCGAGGAAACTAACAGGTGGACTGCTGATTCCTAGAGATGGATTTTTATTATCTACATCTAGAATTACTGTATTGTAGATTGCTATAAAAAAAAAGGGGGAAAAATTCAATGAGCATAGTTTTTTTTTATATATATAATTATATTGACATAAAAATATTTATCTTGAGTTTTAATTTAGTACAATATTAACTGTATTTTTGTCTGTAAGAAATTATTTAAAACCTAATAAATAATCATATACTTATTTACAAGAAAAAGTGTGGATTTTAATATTACCTTAGACTAAATAAATATCATAAATAATGAATAAATGTATAATTGGGAGTTTACTGTAATAATTAAAAAAAAAAAAAAAAAAAAAAAAAAAAGCATTACATAAAGCATAAAATAACATTATTAAAAAATACATTTAATTTTTAATTAATAAGAAAAAGAGAAGCATATATTTTAACAAGTAACTATTACTTTACCCTATAATACTATTGTTATTAAAAATAATTGCTATCTCACAGTCATTTCTAAGAGGTTTTCTGTCTAGGAATTTTATTTAATTGCCTAACTAGCATTATAGACAACTAAAAATCCTATTTATATACATATATTATTTTTCATTCAATGCTAAAATCAAATAAGAATATTACACAAAACCTCTATGAACATTAAGCTATTTCTTTAAATTTACTTTTATTGACAGCACTTTGAATGAAGTCCAATCCATCACATATATGTATCTTCATCCTGTCATCAGATGCAAGATTGAACCAAGTTTTAGCAACATCTACAATATCTGGATCCAACTCCACAACATCAATATTTATCTATAAAATTATTATTTGACTGAATAAATATTTAAAATCAGTACACAAAGCAATCTACATGTAAGATAATTAATAATCTAAATTCTGTATTAATATCTAAAGATAAAATCCACATTACTCTTGTATTCTAACTTTTCCTGAATAATATTTTATAACAAGAAAAATATTCTTATGATCAAGTTTTAAAATTAACAGTGTAAGTTAAGCACAACAAGCATTTAACTGTAATTTCTCTATGTACAAAAATTAACCCTAGGATCACTCAATCTAAATTCAATTATTAATAAGGTTGGTTGGTAGGAAGGTTTGAGGCCGATTGACTCCGCAAGTTCCTAGGCCTATAGGAAGAATGCCCTCCATGGGGGTCTTTCTAAAGGATCCCAGCCCGCATTTATGCGAGTTTTGGAGAAAATCACAGAAAACTCTGAACGGCTAGGTCGATGAGTGCGACCTGGGATCGAACCCGGCACCTCCCATCTATCAGCTTTGAGTGTAAAACCGCTATGGCGCTGGTGGGCCAATTATTAATAAGAATCTCAACTACCAATTAATATTTTGTCCTTATCCCTTGATCTACAGAAACTATAAATTAAATCCTGATGACTTTACTTAGAAAATATTTTACTCTGTAATAGTTGCTGAGAAAATCTATGCCCTATAAAGGTTCATGGGCGTCGGCAGAATGGGGCAAGGGGTGACACTTGCCCCCCCCCCCCCAGGGTTGCAAAAAACCCGGGTTTTTTTTAAAAAACCCAACCCGGGCGGGTTTTATTGGGTTTTTTGGGGTTTTATTGGGTTTTTTTAGATTTATTGTTTTTTTTTGCTTGTTGAAAAAGGAAAAGACAAAGGGGGGGGGGGAATTTCTATGTTTAAAAAAGAATTAAGAATGCTGATTTTTATTTTTGTCTTAATTAATTTAATATGCAATTAATTTGAATTTAAATAATGTAAATAAATCATCATAAAAGACAAAGTAACAAATAACATTAGAAAATTACTTTAAAGGATTAGTTTATACTTTTTTATTATGCCACCACCACCCTCAAAAAAAAAAAAAAAAAAGTATGAAAATCTGGTCAAAATCTCTTATTACTACTCACTTTTTAAAATTTGTCAGTATGCTATTGTGCAGACAAACTATGTAGAGTGTGGCAATACAGTTTAATAAACCTTTACATAATGCCTCCATGTACTGAAGCATGCAGCCTCCATGGAACTTCCTCCATGGACCAGCTAGCTTATGGAAGGGAAGTGAAGTGAAGTGTCATTGTTTACTTCTAGAGAAACATTTAGAATGTGTGTGAGCACATGGTTCTCTGTATATAACCACATCTACATATAGTACCTAGTGGATTTTTATTTTATTTTGTTACTAAGATTTATTAGATTATTTTAAGTGTGATTATATATTAGTTAATATATAGTAAGTTAATTTGATAAAATAAAATGTCTACTGGATCTGGTAGAAAAAGTGCTCCAGAATGGTTGGAAGTGACTAAATTAGACACTGAGAACAAAGGAAAATGTATCTGCAATCACTGTAAAATGGAAATAAGTGCTAAAATTGAGAGAATCAGAGCACACTTAAGCAAATGTTTGAAAAGATGCAATTCAAAAAACAATGTGCTTTTGAACAATGTAAGTGATTTGGCCTCTGATGAGTCTACAAGTAGAATATTTCCATCTGAAACTGAAAGAAATAATGAAATAAGTATAGGCTGCAAAAATAAGCGGCAACGAATGATGAATGATTATAGTGTTAGCACAAGTGACATTCTGAAACACAGTTTGGATTTAAAAGTCGCCAAGTTTTTTTATGCAAACAATATTGCTTTCAATGGAGCTTCAACTAATGAGTTTAAAGATATGATAACAGCTTTACGACCAGGTTACTCTGGCCCTACTCGCACTGATTTAGGAGGAAAATTATTAGATGAAGTACATCAAAATATTGAAGAAGAAATTCAGAAAGAAATGCAAAATACAAGCACTGTTACATTATTACTGGATGGTTGGTCAAATGTAAATAGGGATGCAGTACTTGCAAACTGTATCCATACAGGTGAAACTTCATTTCTTTTAAATGCCATTGACTGTGAAAGTAATAAAAAAACAGCTGAATATTGTGCTGAATTAGCTGTAAAGGCTATTGAACACTGCAAGAAAAATATGGGTGTAGAAGTTTTTGCAATTTGTACTGACAATGAAAATAAAATGGTGAAACTCAGGCAAATTATCGATGAGAAGTACAAGGGAATTGTATCTTATGGATGCTCTGCTCATTATATTAATCTCCTAGCTGACGAAATTACAAATAAAGATATCCTAAAGCATGTAGCAGAAGTACAAAAATATTTTCGTAATACTCATCAACCACATGGTTTGTTGAAGGAGAAGGGTGGTCTAGTACCACAGTTACCCAATGCAACACGTTGGAATTCACAAATCGCTTGTATTGATACATATGTGAAAAATTATCATACATATGTAGAAATATCTACTGAAGATTTAGTGGAAATTCCTCAAAATATCGTTCGAATTTTGGACAATGTGGCAATCTATAAAGAAGCACTGCATATGCAGAAGCAATTAGCAGAACTGAGAGATGCTTTAAATATTATTCAATCAGAAAAGACGAATATATCTACAGCTGTTGAGCTATGGCTCGATATATTTCAAAGTGAAAATCTTTCTGCTTACAGAAAGCAAATTGATAAGAGGATGGGACAAGCTCTTCTACCCATTCATTATTTAGCATATGCAATGGATCCTAAATATGCAGGAAAAAGATTAAACCAAGATATGCTGCAAAAAGCTGAAGATTGGCTAGAACGAGAACACCCTAAATGGTTAATTCCCCTCATGAGTTACAAATTAAAAGACCCTAAGATATTTCCCCAAAGCATGTTTAATGACGATGTAATTAAAAAATTCAGTGGAGCACAGTGGTGGAAATTAGTTGAAATGCGTGCTAGTAGTGATGAAGATATGAAGGATTTTTGCCAGTTTATAATAGGACTAAATAAGTGTCCGGCAAGCTCTGCTTCACTGGAACGAGTGTTTTCCACATGTGGACTTGTATGGTCAAAACTTAGAAATAGATTAGGACTAGAGAAAACTGTAAAATTGGTTAAAATTCATCGACATTTAAGACTAACAAATGGAAGTACCAGTACCAGTGAACCTGAATGTGAAAGTGACTAGTTTAAATGGATGTTTTGATTTTGATACATTAAAGTTACATCATAGATAAATGTAAAAAAAAAAAAAAATTAATAAAATGTAACGATATTTAGTAATAATTTGTGCTCAATTTTCGTAGTTATTTGGATGAAGTGAAGATGTAACATTTTAAAATGTATTTTGTAACATTATCTTTTTTTCCCGTAATATTACTCGAGGCCATTGCCAATTGTAAACAAAACAATCATTGGCATGGGCAGAAAAGAAATTGCCTCAGTGTTTTATATATATATTTCATGGGTAGACTATAAGTTTCAATAGGTAGGGTAACTTTTTTTAAATACAAGGGATAAAATCTAATATAAAAAATGCTGAATATGAAATAAAACTGTCACTAATTTTAAAAAACCCAATAAAACCCGCTTTTGTGCGGGTTTTATTGGGTTTTTTAGAGTGGGTTTTACCCAAAAAAAACCCGGGCGGGTTTTTTTTGGGCAGGTGGGTTTTTTGCAACCCTGCCCCCCCCCCTCCCCTGGAAAATTCTACTAAGCATTTTTTCTTTAAATTTAAAACTATGCTATCAGAATTTTATTTAAAAAAAATTATTTTTTCAGGTTGTGCCCCCCCCCCCCCCTGAAATTTTTTCTGGCGACGCCACTGTAAGGGTTATGATGATTTCTTTCAGGATGTTCCATAATCAGACGACTCAGACCCATGCTGTAAATCAGAAATTTTATAAAAGATTGATTTCAATCCTAATACAAATTTCCCATTATTCAAACTTCTAGATTCAATTTCTAATATTTTAATAAATTGATAATAGTATTTTAATTGGGTTTATAATCTTTAAAACTTTCCCTCACTTTTGAGCCATTTCTTAACAACGCCTCATCAAACTAAACAAGTAAAGTTTTATCGAAATTAGAAAAAAGATAAAAATATGAAATTAGATTAATAAACAAAATATAAAATGATACTCCCAACTACTACAAAAGTTGTTTAATAAAAAATATAACAGCCATTTACTTACTTTAGGAAAATGTTTATGCAAGTACATGGCCAATGTTCCACCGCCAAGTCCAATCAGAAGCACTTTGGGGCCTAACACAATCAAAGATTATGCAAAAAAGTTAAAGTTGACATATGAAATCTTTAAATCAAAATTGTTATAATTTTAGAGTTGTTAAAAATCTTCAGTTTAGGTTTGTGTTAAATACTATGAACTAAATACTATGTTAGGTTAAATACTATGAATTGTACTGCAAAATAGTAGATTAAGTGCACCAGTGATTGACACTTTTAGAGCAATCTCTGATGTTTTTAATGTTCTAATCATCAGATATTTTTAGAAATCTTAAGTTAGTGTACATATGGTATGAAAGACATTCAGAACCACCTATATGTTAAAATATATACATTTGATAACAATTTTTTTTTAATGAATTTTTATTTGACACCCACTCAATGTTCCAGTGTTTGACACTGCTAGTTATTGAATTTACGAGTTGTTAGCACCCTGTGCTCCAGTGTTTGACATAAAATGTTAAAACTCTTGTGTAAAATATGTGATTTTATTATTTTTCTTATTTATTAATTATTTCGGGATAGATGTCAATTACTGGAGCATGCCAATCACTGGAGCACCTACCCTAACATTTAGTTCTGACTTTCTTGATAATTACAAAATTAACAGAGCAGATTTGAATTATTATTTTTTTTTTTTTTTTTGTAAAATAAAGCAAATTATGTAACTTTATATTTATGTTCACCTCCCCCCCTTTCACACACATATACACATTGCCCACTTATGTCTTGGTGTCCCATTTTCACTTTAAAATGAAGATAGCTATTTCTTTAAAAAAGGTGTCTAAATTTAAAAACTATTAAATAATAATAATAATAAACACTAATTAGTTATGCATTATTTTTTTCACAAGGACTTTTAGTTAGGACTGTGAAAAGACTAATCAGGTATTTTTAAAATAATTTTAAATGTGAAATAGTTCTTTTTTGTGTAACATTTTTAATGATGTTTACAAATAGTAAAATGCCTATGTGTATTCTTGCTTGCTAAACTAGAATTCGCTGATTCAATAAAAATGAAAAAAACTTTATGCAAATATTAAAAAAGTGAGTAAATATTGTTAAGAAAAGCCACAAGTTTACAATTAAAGGTAGCGAACAGCTATTTCGAAACATCTAAGTTTTCTTTCCTGTAAATTGTAATGAAATAAAATTCTGAAAAATAAATAAAGTATGAAAGAAGTTGTATATTAAAAAACAGAATACTAAAAACTAAAACCTGCAGCTTTCTGAGGCCAGACAGGCATAACAAGCTACAGATTGCAGAGTCCACAGACAAAAAGAGAATGAGAAGGTTTCATTTGTACAACTCATTTACCTCTTCACATTTCACATATGTTAGGAAAATTTTTATAATGGAAGAATGATAGTGTAAGGTGCACCAAATCTGGCAAACCTGCGCCGCCACGAATAAGAATGACAACCCAACTCTCGGAACGAGGGGAAGATCGCTAGAGACGGAGTCGGGGGTGAAGGTAGCACTAGGATGTGTGCTGGTGTCAGCGAGTATAGTAGTTATAAACAAAATGTAAACTTGAACTGTAATATATATTCATTGTACATATATCATCGATTTTCATTAATTATGTAATTCATCTGTGATGTGTCCCATTATAGAAATTTTAATAAATACTTGGGACTAATTATGACTTTATTATCATTTGTGTCTCTCACCACTCACTCAGAATTTCACGTCCAAGATGTGCTAAATTACAGATAGTGTGCACGATATGAAATATAATATGTGTATTAAGAAAGGGCAAATTAGGACATTAGTAGAAATTTATTGGCTTTTTAAAGGCCCCCTAAATACATTTTAAAAATTAAAAGCATTTTGAGGCTTTTTAAAGTTTATAGTAATTGTGATTTGTCTGTGTAAAAAATCTTATAATACTTTTATGGAAACAATTAGTCACATACACACACAATAAATAAATAAATAAATCATCAAACAGAACTTAGCTAAGAAGAATTTGAATAATTTAGGAAAGATCATCAAAGGACCTTTAAACCATTACCTTGAAGAAAATATTTATTTAGATTAACTATTTTAGAGCAGAATTTAGGAAAAAATTGATAATATCATGCAAAATTAATTTATCATTATTATAAGTATTTTAAATATAAAAGAACAGTTGCAAGGGCAGGGGGAGATTTAAAGTATATTTTGTCCTTTTAAATATAATATTATTTCCTAATACATAAATTAACTAATTTACATTCAGAAGGAAAGATAATATATATTTCATATACACATATTTATGTTATGTGAAAACTGTAAAATATTTAAATAAGTAAAATTAGAGAAAAAAAAAAAAAAAATGCAACTTACTCAACATGTCATCTTTAAGAAATGCAAGACCAGAAATAACAGCAACATGGTGATCACATGCTAAATAATTAAAGTCAATTTGCAATTTTGTGATGGATTTTTTCTTTTTCTTTTGTACACCTGCAAAATTGTAGAATTGCAGAATAAGAATTAAAAACTAAAAAAAATATTAAAAAAAAATCTTTCAATAAATAGTTTAAAATAATCAAAGAGTTTAATTTGAGACAAACAAACTATTGTATTTATTAATTATAGCCTTTTTTAAAGGTAGTCTATGGAGGGGGAGAGAAGACTATGGTATGTAGATTAAAAATTTTTATTTATGTTTTAATTGATGAAATAGACAGAAGAAAATTATATTTTAACTTGTTTTTATAAAAAAATGAAATGATATATACCCACTGCATATTCATTGATCATATGGTATCTATACTTATGGAATAACAGAATTAAAAAAAAAAAAAAAAAAAATTCACAAAGAAAAGTAAAATTACTGAAAAACAACATATAAGCTAATAAATGGTACATAATACATGAGCTAATATGCATAAATATTTGACTTTGTTCAGTTAAGTAAAATGACTGTGTAGAAAAAGAAAATGACACAAAGTGCCATTGCATTGAAATGAAAATTCTGAATAATTTTAATAATTTCATTCTGAAAAACTATTATGACTAATCAGAATAACAAGATAGTTTTAGATTTAGTCTGTATTTTTTGAAATTGCCACTCAAAGCAAAAAATGATTAATCTTGCATGCATCAAAATGTAAAATTGGTAACTGGAGTGAAATGACAGCAATATTGTTGACAAAAATCATTACCAACTGGAATATTCCACACTATAGAAATATACAGTCAAAGATAAATAGATTTGAAAAAAAAAAAAACTAGTATGTTTTGGACACAACAAGACTTTCTTCTATATTTTCCTATACATATTCACTCAGCAACATTATTTAAAAAAAAAAAAAATGTTAAAAGTAAAAAAAATTGATAACATTGTTTTAAATTATCACAGATTTATAGTTCAACTATTTGTTCTAAAGGTATTGACGAGACCTTTCGAAAGATACCCATCTTGAAAATTTACCCGCAAGGAGGGGATCTGATGCCCCCACATGCCCAAAATTTTTTTCCTAGTTAACTACTACTATCATCAATAATTCGTATTAATTTTACAATCATGAATTTAAAATAACTCTCATTATATACATTTATACGAAATTTTGTCCTATACTTCCATGTTAAAAATTTAGAAAAAATGCGATCACAGTGGCACCTGTTGAGCGATTGATCCCCAAATGTAATCAGCACCAGTTTATGTCAGGGGCCAACTAAATACTAAGTTTGGTTAAATTTTTTTTTCATTTTTATTCATTTATATTCATTTCAAATTTTTTCTTTCAATTTTTTTTTAAGTCAATTTTATTTTTATTAAAGAAAAAAAAAAATGAATGGAAAAAATCGAAAACTTTATTTTAAATTATCGCATGCCAGTGGTTCAACCATTTATTTTAAAGGTATTGGTGAGCTCTTTTGAAAGGTACCAATACCAATCATGAAAATTTATCCTCCCAGAGGGGGGGGGGTGTAAGGTGAGGTTCCTACTTATATATATATATATATATATTTTTTTTTTTTTTTCACCAGTTGGCTGTCTCTATTACAAATAATTCTTTTAAATTTCATAATGATTCTTAAAAAATAATTCTCTTTATGCACATTTATACAAAATTTTGTTCCATACCCCTATGTTAAAAATTTAGAAAAAGCAAGATGGCAACACAAGCTGTTGGATAATTTTTACCAAAAGTTGATAGGCACTAATTTATGGTGTAACTACATACCAGTTTGTATAAAATTCTGTGCAGTAGTTCCTGAGATACAGTTGCCACAAAATCTTGTCACACACACACAAACAGACAGACAAACATTTTCTAAAAATGGTCAAATCGTGTTCTACAGCTCTCAAAACGTGTAAATCCATCAAAAACCCGAGGTCGAAAATTTTTACGAATCCAATATTTTCTTCTATTGAATATACAAGAAAGTAATAATTTTTACTTTCTTGGATATTCAATAGAAGAAATTATTGGATTCGAAAACATTTTCGACTTCGGGTATTGCACCTTATGTAAAAATAAAGTCATTGATATTTTGGAATATTTTTAATACATTTTATCAATAATGACCTTATTGATTACAATAAATAAAAAAATTAACTGATAACTTGTTCCTTTTACAAAAGTAAAATCATTTCTTGTTAAAAACAAGAAGTTTCAATTTCTATAGTCTAGAGTAACTCCACACAACTTTCTCAACATTTGGTAATTAAGAGATGTTTAAATTAATTTAAATGAGAGAAGTTATTAAATGAACAAAAGGGAAAATCATAATAGGTGTTTGAATATTTTCGATCGAACTTATAAATTGCAATCTATAAAAATTTCACTTTACATCCTGGCAAAAAAAAAAAAACTATATGTCTTACACTAATGTAAATTTGTACAATTTTTACAATGATACATGCCTACCAATTTCTATCTAAATTGAATGTTAGTTTAGACACTAATACAATTCAAATGATTTGAATTTATAGTCCATAATAATAAAGAATTTATTATTATTATTTTTGTCTCTGGAAAAGAAGCTTAAGTTCCACACTCTTAAAAATCCACACAAAGCGTGCAATATTAATTTATAACATATTTTTAGTTCAACCGAATAAGGCATTTAGACACTAATGAATATTAAATAATTTGAGTCCATAGACTATAATGATAAAGAATTTTTTTTGTGTCCCTAAAATAATAATAACAAAACCTATAATTTGTGCACTGATCAAAACCTATACAGTTTGTGTGACAGTAACCTACAACATATTGCCAACTTTCAGCTCAACTGAATAAGGTGTTTAGACGTTATTGTACTTGAAATACTTTGAGGCCATAAAGATAAAGATTTTTTCTTTGTGTCCCTGTCCCTGTAAAAAGTTGTACATTCATCACATTCTGTACAGTTCATGCGACAGTGACCTATAACATACCTACAAACTTTCAACTCAAATGAAAAAAGCATTTAGACATTATTGTGTTCACTGACACACACACATACATACATCACCATAAAAGTAGTAAAAATAAAAAGAACTCAGAAGGCCTCAAAAAATATAAATACACCAAAATCTCATAGTTGAAAATTTTCATGATACTTTTCATAATGTAGTAATGTTTAGAAAGTAAAAAGGTGTATACACATTCTGAAATAAAATATACTTTTTTTAAAAAGAAAGAAATGAAATATAATTAAGAAAAAACTTTTAGAAATTCTAGAGAGGTTCTTAATGACAACTAATGGTCAAAATTTAATTGTCTAATGGTCAAAATAATGTTAAAAGCAAGACTGACGCTTGCTTTTGCCTTCAAGGCAATTGCACGTTGTTTTGTACCTGAAGAAGAAAGGCCACATTTGTTTGAAACCGATAGTGCTTTCATTAGTTTTATGGTGTGTGAAGAAGTTTTTAAGTTTGAATATTAAATTTTGATTAATTATTCAGACTTGAGCTAAAGAATGTCTTAGGATAATTTTATGCATTGATAGACCATCAGAAATTGCAATTAGCATTTAATTCATCATTTTAACTTTTAAAATTTGTATCCTTTATTGACTCTCTCATAATAAAGTTCTTTTCTTGAAAAGTCAGATTACAACAGGAGCGGCAATTAAAAGAATAATTGTTCATCTATAATTTTATATTATAAGTATTTCCACTTAAAATATTAATTATTTTTATAACTTTTCATAGATATAATATAAGAAAATATATCATAAAATGTACAAGAAAAGAAACAAAATAACTGCCCTAAAATAAATTGTAATAATTCTTTTAAGTTTTATTTTAGGACGATAACTTAATTATTAAATTTAATTATACCTTATAATTTGTCCTTTTAATTTTCATATGCATTTCGGATGCATTCGCATCCTTCCTCAGATGAGTTGTGACTTCCATCGCTGCCGGTGTTTTTGTTGTTTTCATCTTGGCTTCCTCCCTTCATTTCACTTCGTTTGTTCCGGTTTTTAAAGATCAAATGGTTCCAATTCCTGGGGTAGTTGCGTGTTCGCGCTCATTAATTGCTGTAGGGTTAGTAATAATTTCAATAGCTTCTCTTTTTAGTGCGTAACTGTGATTGTTATAGTGAGCGATTTTTTTAGTTGTTATGGTGTTAATATCAATTGGGTTAGAGGAGTAGGTAGAAGCAAGTGCTGTAGATTGGCGGTTATGTTTTAAATCGGCTTTGTGTTCTTTTTCTCTGTCGTAAATTTTCCGTTTAGTAACCCCGATATAACATGCGTGGGAATAATCAATGTGATTAAAGTCTATTTTATAAATCCCTGCGGTTGATTGGCTATCAATTACGTCTTTTTCATTCCGGATGTGTTGGAATATATTGCGGTTTGGTTTGATCGGAATATTGATATTGTGTTTTTTGGCTTCGTTTTGGATTTTTATACTATTGCCGTTACAGAAGGGGATGGATGTTGTGAATTTTATTCTTTCTTTCTGGGTGTTATCTATTTTATTTAGTGTTTTGATACGTTTTTTATACAGTTTATTTACTAGATTTTTTGGGTAGTTTGCTTTATGTACTATATTTTTGATAAATTTGAGTTCTTCGTTTAAGAGTTTTTTGTTGGAGCATATTAGAATTGCGCGATTAATGTATGAACGGATGGCGGCATATTTATATGGGAGGGGGGTATTACAGCGGTTATTTATAATTTCGATATTAGAAGTTGGTTTTCTATAGATGGTTGTGTCTATGGTATTGTTTGGGTTTTTTATGATTTTTATATCAAGATAGTTTATTATGCTATTGTTTTCTTTCTCCATTGTAAATTTTATATTTTTATCTAGGTTATTGAGTTTATTTAAGATATTATTAACGTCGGTATTTTTTGGAAAGATTGTAAATACGTCATCCACGTATCTAGTCCAGATTTTGCTGTTTTCGATGATGTTGGTGGCTGAATTTTCAATTAATCTCATCTTAAGTTCCGCTAAAGTCCCTGAAATAGGTGACCCCATAGGAACGCCTTGTTTTTGTCGATAAATTTTGTTACTGAATTGGAAGTAGGATTCGTTGTGGAGTAAGTTGCTAGTTCTAATTAAAGTTTCGCTAATTTTGTTTTTACCAAAGGTTTCAATTATTTTTTCGTTAATTATGTTACTGATTTCTGTAATGTCTATTGAGGGGTATAATTCTTTTACGTCATAGCTTATCATTATATCGTCGTGGTTGATTTTTGTGTCTTGGAGTTTTTGCATGAAAAGTTCGTTAGAGTTTATGGAGATATTAGAGGGAGGGAGAAGGGTTTGGTAAATATTTTTCATGAATTTTTCAAGGAAATATGTTGGACGTTCGGATTTATTAATAATGGGACGTAATGAGGCTGGATTTTTATGGTCTTTGTATTTGGCAAATAGCCGGGGGATAATAGGAGCAAAGTTATTATTTTTTGGGGGATGTTGTTGGGCCAGTGTCCGATTTTTAGTAAGTCCTTTATTTTTTCGTTGAGTTTATTTAGTGGGGAATTTTTAATTTTTTCTGCGTTAAGTTTATTAATCATATCATACATAAGCTCGTTATAATGTTCGCGGTTTAGGATTGTGATTAGGTTTGTTTTGTCTGATTTTAAGATGGCGAGTTCGCGGTTGTTTTTTAAACTTTTGAGGCATTTAATATCGGCGGAGTTAGTGAATTGTTTATTAGTTTCAGAGATGGATTTAATTGCGACATTTCTAATATTTTGTTGTGTTTCGGGAGGAGTTTTTTCGATAGTGGTCCGAACAATATGCATCCGAAATGCATCCAATATGTTTTGATATGCATCCGAAAGGCATATGAAAATTAAAAGGACAAATTATAAGGTATAATTAAATTTAATAATTAAGTTATCGTCCTAAAATAAAACTTAAAAGAATTATATCATGCCGATACCGGGCTTAAATTCTTTAATGAAAGAAACTACATGTGACGTTACGAATTCATCGCTGACATGGAACATGGATCGATCTAGAATTGCTGAACTCATAACGCCTACTAACTTGTAACATATATTTTAACATTTTACCTTTTCTATTTTTATACTTGCTTAATATTTTTTGGGTTTTAACGTTTAGCTTTTAACATTTTTATCTTTTCAGTGTTTATACTCTTTCATTCTTTTAGTGTTTGAACGTTTAACTTTTAACTGTTGTTTTTATACGTTTACTATGACATCTTTACATCGTTGCCGCTCTTTGCTATGGTCTTTTGCCTTGAAAATTAATCCACTGTTGTTTCACGTTTTTAGCTTAATAGCGAACGAAAATCTTAAAAATCTTAGCAACCCCTATTTGTAGCTAATAAATGTCTCAGCAAATACTCTTCAGTCAACTCCGAAAAACGGCCAAAAAGTTAACACGTGACAATAGCCACCACTCCTTCTTAAAAGACTGCCTTCATTATGATATCACTCCCAAATTCTTAAGGATTAAAAATAAGTACATTAATAAAAACTACCGGCACTTAGCGAAACAACTAGAAATAATCCTCATTAAGAAAATAATAAAACGTAAGGCGATCGATATTTATAAAACCAAGCAAAACTACAAAAAATTAGAAACCGAAATAAAAACCACCGCTACAGGCGAAGACTTTAACCGAATAAATGAAAAAATTAAAAGGTACAACAAAATTGAAAATGAATTACTAATCAAACGACATAACAAAAAACTCCAATTTTGGTTAAAAAACAAAAAAACTAAAATCTTAAACAATTCCACCCCCATTGCATACCCATACTTAAATCTTTCTAACTATCACCCTAATATCCACGAAGACGCACTCTTAAAGCTAGGCTCCAAGTATATTATAAATGAAGTTAATAACATCAAAGACACAATCGCACATATTGAAACCGCTATCGAAAAAACTCCTCCCGAAACACAACAAAATATTAGAAATGTCGCAATTAAATCCATCTCTGAAACCAATAAACAATTCACTAACTCCGCCGATATTAAATGCCTCAAAAGTTTAAAAAACAACCGCGAACTCGCCATCTTAAAATCAGACAAAACAAACCTAATCACAATCCTAAACCGCGAACATTATAACGAGCTTATGCATGATACGATTAATAAACTTAACGCAGAAAAAATTAAAAATTCTCCACTAAATAAACTCAACGAAAAAATAAAGGACTTACTAAAAACCGGACACTGGCCCAACAACATCCCCCCAAAAAATAATAACTTTGCTCCTATTATCCCCCGGCTATTTGCCAAATACAAAGACCATAAAAATCCGGCCTCATTACGTCCCATTATTAATAAATCCGAAGGTCCAACATATTTCCTTGAAAAATTCATGAAAAATATTTACCAAACCCTTCTCCCTCCCTCTAATATCTCCATAAACTCTAACGAACTTTCCATGCAAAAACTCCAAGACACAAAAATCAACCACGACGATATAATGATAGCAGATTAATTGAAAATTCAGCCACCAACATCATCGAAAACAGCAAAATCTGGACTAGATACGTGGATGACGTATTTACAATCTTTCCAAAAAATACCGACGTTACTAATATCTTAAATAAACTCAATAACCTAGATAAAAACATAAAATTTACAATGGAGAAAGAAAACAATAGCATAATAAACTATCTTGATATAAAAATCATAAAAAACCCAAACAATACCAGAGACACAACCATCTATACAAAACCAACTTCTAATATCGAAATTATAAATAACCGCTGTAATACCCCCTCCCATATAAATATGCCGCCATCCGTTCATACATTAATCGCGCAATTCTAATATGCTCCAACAAAAAACTCTTAAACGAAGAACTCAAATTTATCAAAAATATAGTACATAAAGCAAATTACCCAAAAAATCTAGTAAATAAACTGTATAAAAAACTTATCAAAACACTAAATAAAATAGATAACGCCCAGAAAGAAAGAATAAAATTCACAACATCCATTCCCTTCTGTAACGGCAATAGTATAAAAATCCAAAACGAAGCCAAAAAACACAATATCAATATTCCGATCAAACCAAACCGCAATATATTCCAACACATCCGGAATGAAAAAGACGTAATTGATAGCCAATCAACTGCAGGGATTTATAAAATAGACTTTAATCACATTGATAATTCCCACGCATGTTATATCGGGGTTACTAAACGGAAAATTTACGACAGAGAAAAAGAACACAAAGCCGATTTACAACATAACCGCCAATCTACAGCACTTGCTTCTACCCACTCCTCTAACCCAATTGATATTAACACCATAACAACTAAAAAAATCGCTCACTATAACAATCACAGTTACGCACTAAAAAGAGAAGCTATTGAAATTATTACTAACCCTACAGCAATTAATGAGCGCGAACACGCAACTATCCCCAGGAATTGGAACCATTTGAACTTTAAAAACCGGAACAAATGAAGTGAAATGAAGGGAGGAAGCCAAGATGAAAACAACAAAAACACCGGCAGCGATGGAAGTCACAACTCATCTGAGGAAGGATGGGAATGCATCCGAAATGCATATGAAAATTAAAAGGACAAATTATAAGGTATAATTAAATTTAATAAATAAATTGTAATGTTATTATTATTTTTTTTTTAAATATTTTCTTAAAATAAAAATACTTTTCATCACCTATTTTTATATTTTTAAATCATATATTACTTAACAAAAGAACATATGTTAACTAATAAATAATTGAAAAAGAAAGAAAAAAAAAAATGGTTCTTTCTCATGAAATATGTATGTATGTTGAAGAATAACTTACTTTTTATTAATTTTGCTTCAGTCTGGATTAGGTATGGATTACTTAGAAAAATCAGTCTTCGAAAAATTGCATTTTCATTAAAAACATCTTCAACAACATAATCTCCACTAAACTTGCTACGAGCATAGCATTTTACTTCACGCTTTCCAACATCATCTCCTAAAGATAATATAGGCACCTAAAAATAAAATGAAAGTCTGATGAAATGATTAAAAAATCTTTGATGATAACATAAATAATGCTGGTTTAAGCGATGCAAGCAAGATATACTTTGCTTAGTATTTTAATATTTGGCAAAGCAAAAAATAAATATGGAAACAGGCCTTTAACGAATTAAATGTGACAAAAGAAGAAAACGGATATTGCCTTAAAATTATTTCTAATGCTCTGATTCTTTATCTGAAATTTGGTTTATTCAATACTGAAAATTGTGCATTTTTACTTACTACTCCAAATTTTTCTATTCTAGCTGATGTTAAATAATCCAGAAAAATCATCTTTAACTTAAGATGAAGATTAATTATGAATATAAATAAACTTTCAAATCTTACAACAACGAATTGCTATAAAAGTTTGAGTTTCACTGATGTTAATGGAGAACACATACTTAAAAAAAAATACAGTTGAACCTCGAAAATCCAGAATCGATGGGACCGTGGCGATTCCAGATATTAGACATTTGTAAAAAACTAATATTTTATGCAATTATAATAACATTAAAATGCAATTTTTATGCTAGTGAAAATAAACGACGATCAAATTGGCGATTTAATTAATAAAACAGGAATAATAATAATAATAAAACCACTTATGCTGAATTAAAATAATATAAAACACAAATTAAAATATAATAGACAATAGAACAATAAATAATGCCTTAAACTATTTATTCATAAAAAAAATATATATAATAAAATACTCAAGTAAAACTATGGAAATTGAAAAAGTATTTTTTATGCTCATTTTTCTTAAAAACATTTTTAGTAATTGAAAGCTGTTTCACTCTGGTGGGAATATTTTTCATTTTAATTCAATTTTTTAGCTCTACTGTTTTTGTAAGGAATAAAGTCTTTAATTATCAATCAGTCAATATAAAAATATGTCAGAATTATGTCCATATTAATGTATTTGGGGTTCAATTAAAAATATTTTAAGCTGCATTCCACAAGAAATGTGGAAATCAGGTTGTGTGAGTGTTCACACATGTTCTTTAAAAGTTTATTTATTTATTCACATTTTATAAATAACAAAAAAGAGAGATTAGTATAAGTAATAAAAAAAAAAAAATTCTTTTAAATTTATGTAATTCAATTAATTAATTATATAGAATTGCCCGTTTTCTTTTCAAATAAAAAATGTTTCATTAAATAGCGTTTCTTTGTCTTTCAGTAGTTACAAACACATTGTTCTCTGAATAAAATAAAGCAATTTTTATATCAGGGTTTTTGAAAAGTAATTTTGTTTATACTTCTTCCCCGAAAGAATTAAATCATTTTAGCTATAATTATTTATTTTGAGAATGTATTTCAAAATTCGTTACCAGCTTATTTCTAGCATATGTATGTATTAATAAAACAAAAATAATCATTTCAGTTAATATTTATAATGCTTATGATTACATTAAAAGCTATTATTACTTTTCAAGCAGATCATTATTGTTCTAAAAATAGATTTTTAATGGATGTATCCCATCCTGCTGGTGCGCATCTGAAAACCGTTTTTGTCCGTTGCTTTGATTGACACCTGGTGCAGTTTTTTAATGCCAAGTTGATCTGATTTTAGTAACGACAATTTAGATTAAAAAATTTTGTATTAAAATATAGTAAAGACAAAGAAATAGCTTGATATTCTTTTGGCTGAATTTTAACGGTGCCAACTTGCGAGGTTAGCACTTTTTGACTCTAAGACTGGCACAGAGCTCTTGTAGACTTTGCTTTTTGACTCCACTTCCAAAAGACATGATTTTATTGGTTTCTTCCTCCCTCTCTGTCTAAATAACTGCAGTGGAAGTTTGTTGTCATCTTTGTATATACAGATTGACAGAGAACAAAATTATTTTGTGTTAAAGGACATAATTATTCGAACGATATATAAATAAAACTCATTGAAGATAGATTATGAGCTGTTTATTCAGACGTAAGTTCCTCTACATTATTTTCTTGATACGTACGATCTGGCTTTTTTTTTAAAACAGAACCTGGCTCTAATTTTCTCCATTATACAGGTGCAGCAAAGTCTCATTTTAAAAATAAAACTGAAATTAGAAAATTGTCTGGATTTTAGAGATTTTCGAAGTTCAACTGTACATAAAGTGATTTAGAAATCATAACTTGAGAAAGAATACTATCAAACTAAGATTACCTGGGATTTACAAGAATGTGGTGCTAACTCTAATACTTTTGCCGACAGATCTTGTTTAACATCTTCCAAGCTACCATATGCTATTCCTCTCATTAAATGAACAACAATTAAACGCTCACATTTGGCACTAGCCGCAAGCTCTTGACGTCCTTCAGGAGTAGAAAAAAGCCACTCAATCTCTCTAAATGGGTGTAACATTTAAAGAATTGTATAAATGTATTTCAAAATTTTTAAAGGAATTTAATACCTTTAAAAAATACTTGAAGCAATTTTTTTTTTTTTTTTTTTTAAAGTAGGTTAAGAAATAAAGAAAAAAAATACTTAAAATATGTAACTTACCTTCCTTGTGGTACAATAAATATAGCAAATTTCATGTCGAAATTTCCTTCTGTATCCACAACATACAATTTATACTTTATTGTTTCAGCTTGAGGATCACACAGTTGTAAACAAATGTCATCATCAGTTATTTTTCTAGTAGGTTAAAAAAAAAAAAAAAAAAAAAAAAAAAAACTTTAATTTATACATATATTAATATCTTTTGTTTATCATTCAAACAAACATACAGTTTTTTCTTTTTCTTTTTAACTGATACTATTCACAGCCACCTGTATCTCAATCTATTAGTCAGAATGCAATCAAAATTGGTAGGGAAACTAAGGATGACATGGGAGAAAAGATTCCATTTAAAAAAAAAAAAAAAAAAAACTTTAATTCTGACAGTCATTGCTAAGGTGAAAAATGTCATTTTAATAGCTCACACAATTAAAATTTAAATAAAACACAAATAAAACTCTAAAATGCAAAGTTATGAATGCACTAAAACAATTATTATTACACTTAAATAAGGATATACATATTTAAAATGAACAGCAAAATTTCTCCTTTGCAGATATTTGAAAAACTGACTTTAACATAGATATGATAGGGATTAAATACTTAAAATATCATCAATTAATTGTAATACTTCTTTTAAAAATTGCATACTTGATGAAAGAAATTCTGGATGTGAAATTAAATTTCTATATATCAGATGTTTCAAAAGTCTGACAACCCTGAAATATCTTGATAAGAAAGCAATTCCATTGAATAAGTTTTTAGGTTTAAAATAATCTATTTTAAAAGCTAATAAATGTGGGTCCCAAAGGCCCTGCATAACACAAACTTGCTTTTTCAAATATAAATCACAGCTTTTCTTCACAAAATCATGTAGATCAGAAAAAAAAAAAAAAAAAAATCTACTTCAAAACTTACACATACATTTTTTCATATTACAATGTGGAAGGGGTTGTGAATAACATTAACGGGTAATTAATTTCTTTTAATTATTTCTTTTTTACTGTAATTTCAGTATGTTCAAACTGTGTAAATTTTCTCACAGGGACAGATAAAGATACAAACAACAACTTTGTGCAAAATTTTCTTTTTAGGCTGATGAAGGACACATGCTAGTGCTCAGTTATTTCAACCAAAGTAAATGAGTTTTGCAATTTATAGTTGTTTGTTTAAAAAGTTTTTTTTTTTTTCATCATCATTCAATATCTGTTTTTCAGTACATTTTACTGCTAAATACTGCATGGTACCTCTACATGACAAATTTTTAATTATGCAGGGTTCAATCCAGGTTTAAATTTTCGGGGCTCATTTTTGTGAATCTATGTATTTTGGCAGAACTTTTATAAAAATTAATAATAATAATAATAATAATAATAATAAATAAATAAATAAAAATAAAATCTTCTATTTTAGCAGTCACTCTGTAATATCACATCAATTTAAAAATGTTTCATTGAGCTGAATGTTTCATTGAACTAAGTACAGGCACTTGATATATTACTTAAAAATATGAAATTTTATGGATCATTTTTATAAAACAAAGTTTAATAAAACAGCTTTTTTTTTTTAAATACAAATTTGAATTTTGTGAAGATGTTCTTTTTATAAAGCATACTTTTGAGAAGTGAAATTACAAATTACTTTGTAATTACAATTTTACAAAGTGAAATTTCATAAAGGCTAAATTTTCACCAAGACCGACCCCTACTTTGTAAAGTAATGACATAATTTTCAAGGTCAAATTGTTTAACTTTTTTTTTTTTTTTTTAATAGTCTCTTAAATTTCAACTATTGTATATCATTTATCATCGAAATCAATCTGCGTTATAATAAGCTTACTTAAAGTACAAATGATGTTTTGGATCATGCAACCTTTTTAAAAATAGACTTTTTAACTTAAACATTTTTGAAAATTTAGAATATTTTTTTTACAATTAGAGTTCCAGACATAAAATATATTTAACAGATATCTTACTTCAGCATAGTTTGTCCCAAACTTAAAATATATATGTCTTGACAAATCCCAAAATTTTTTTACAATTATTTTTTGAAATTCGTTGGCCATTGTCTTTTTTTTATAATCAAAAATAAAGTAATGGATTCATGAAAAAATTTTGTTTCTGGTTTTTGATAGGTTAACACATTTTGTGATGTTCTGAACATGATTTGACCATTTTTAGGAAATGTCTATCAGTGTGTATCTGTGTTACAAAAATTTTGTGAGATTTGTATTGCAGGAAGATGGAATTTCACAAAACTTTATATTTCATTGGACCTCTATATATAAGTTGGTGCATTTTGGTATGTATCACCTAGACATATATCAGTGCTAACTACAATATTCCTCATTTATAAGAATGCTACACCCCAGCTTTTATTATATACATATGCTTAAAACTTGATATGTGAGATGATCATCATAAGAAACTATGTTGATTCGATTTGAGTGCTATCAGCAAACAGGTGGCACTGCTATGCTGTGGTTTCATCTGTTTATGAGAAGGCTATAGCTCAGCTCTCATACTGTATAAAGTGCAACAAACTTGATATGAGAGATGGCCATTATGAGAAACTATGATAGTTTATTCAGGTGAATATTGGTCAACAGATGGTACTTCTATGCTGAGGTTTACCTCATGTTTGGGAAGGCTACATCTTAGTTTCTATAGTGTGTAAACAGGGATCAGTCCAGAGGAAAACCTGGGTCTGTTAAAGGACCCTTGACAAAATTGTTTGTTCTAAAAAAGGACCCTTCACAAAATTGTTTATCCTAAAAAGGGACCCTTCACAAAATTTTTCCCCTTGAAAATGACCTTTTGATAAATCTGTGTCATTTTGAAAACTTATCTTCCATAGAATGAACAGACCATCGGAAAAATATGATGTGCTTTGCTGTATTTCCGTGAAAAGCTGATAATCAATTTCTAATTTGTAAACGCTTTCTATGCATAGTGCGAGTTTAGCTCTATAAAAGTGAACCGTCATTATCTAAAATGAAGTCGTAATTGTAATTTTATTTTGCAAAATTATATTTTTCACAATTTGCAAAAAGAGGACCCTAGCTGAAAAGTTAAAAAAAAAAACTTTATTTTCGCACTATATTTAGATTTGCAAAATTATGTGCAGATTTTTCACAATTTCACAAAAATAGGACTCTGTCTGAAAAGTCTGGACAGACCCCTGGTAAATGTATTAATCTCACTGGTCATTATGAAAAATTACACTGATTTGGGTGTATATTGGCCAACAAGTAGTGTTTTTTTTTTTTTTTTTTTTTTTTTACATTTTCTGTGATTTTTTCAGATATCTGAGATTTTATTTCACAAAATTGCACCAAAGTACATATGCAGAATCTTCATTGTGATAAGCTATGTTGATTAGTTTGCGCATGTTAACTGAGAGGTGGTCCTGTTATATAAAATGATATAAAAGAAAATTTTGTCATAGCCAAAGCATGCTAGCATTTAAGGGGTATTCTGGTTTAGAAATTGAAAAAAATCGATTTTTTTTTACATATTTTCATAGTATAACCCTTTAAAAATATGTTCCTAAAAGGATTTTTCGAAATTCGAAATATTTTCGGAGTTACAGCTCATTTTTTGACGCGCCGACAAAGCCGGTTATAAGTTAAAAAACCAAAAAGTTATAAAACCAATCTGCGAGGACTTATCTTCAGAAAGCTTGCTGGAAAGGTGCTTGGGCTCTGAAACTCAAAATAACAACGAATCTTTAAATTCGCTCATCTGGACCCATCATCATCGCACCCAAGCATATCCATGCTGGTACCCATACAATAGAAATTGCTAATTTCATTGCGATATGTATATTTAATGAAGGGTTTTTACCAGTTTTAAAGATTATGTCAAAAATGGGAATAACAATTGGGCCAGAATCCCACGCGTTCGCTAATAGACGCAATAAAGTCCGAATTAACAGGTCCGAGCTTCTGAGGCTTCCAAGGAAGCTAGAACTGGTAGATCATCGGAAAGGTCGTCTTTAAACATGACATTTGAAGTGGAGGAAGGTACTTTGTATGGAGCAGGAATCGCTGATTAAAAAAGTAAGTATAACAAGCCGTTAAGCGACTCCGGTTGCACGCGACTTGTCCTCAAACTTTAAATGCGTTTTTCTCGGAACTACATTTTCAGAAACGGTGTGCATGATATCTCAAGTTCTACTCAACCGATTCACTTGAAATTTAATACAGATCTTCTTTATACATTATAGTATCGCACTACCAAGAGTTTTTTTTTTTTTTTTTAATTTCTTTTTTATATTTTTAAAAAATTCCGAACGGCCAAAAAACAGAGAAAAAACGAAACGTATTTTTCAAAACGCCGCCATTTTGTGGGAATTTTTTTTTGTAAAATCCTCTCGTAGTGCGATAAGTATATCCTTCCTCTTCAAGGATTATTAATGGTTTTCCATTTCAGGTCACTGGAAGGACTAATATCCTGCACACCAGGACACGCCATTTTTTCAACAGTCTCCACTTTGCCAGCCTGCAGTTTTTTTTAATTTGATTTTTTTTTTTTTATATTATGCATGTTTTGTATTCTTTAAATATCATTAAAAAACTTATAAAAAATGGATAGTAAAAATATTTATTGTTTTCTTTTTTCATCGCCTCCAGAAAAACACCTAAAATTTGAGCTTCTAAACCAGAATACCCCCTTAATTTCCTTTGTATATCTTTAGGTTTTTAGACATAATGCATAGTACCATTAGAAACCTAACATAGGGAATTTTGAATATAGTCTTTAATTTCTTCTTTCCGTAAATTATAGTATAATGTGTTCTAAGGAAAAATAGTTAAACCAAAAATTAAATGATGGTTGTTTTCTTCAGAAGTTTAATTCCCCATCTGATCCTGATTAGATTTTGAGTGCATTCTAAAATAGTTCTCATCTATTTTTTCACATTTTATTTATTAACACATTTAAATTGACTCTGCTATCCTACAGGGGAATGGAGATAAATATTCTTGCTAATGAGCTTAAGTTTCTTCAAAATGGTTTACATAAGATCTTGAGCTTCTTTAGGTATTAATTTCATTACTCAGATTAGGTATATTTTGAAATCAGTAATTCTATGCTTTTGTCTAACAAGGAAAGATCATGACATGGAAAATTCAGCTTGGGACAAAATTGTGCAGGATTGTAGTATACTATGAAGGTAACAACATATTAAAGCAGCAGTGTGCACTAGCCACAGAATTTCGAGAAAAAAGCATTTAAAGTTTCAGTAATCTTTAAATATAAGTTATTCTGCAATACAGACAATGTTCCAGTGACGTGGTTGGCAGAGTAAATGGTTGCCACGTGGAGGGCCGGGTTCAATGCTACCAACAGAAATGTTTTTTCCCCCCTTTTATTTATTTAATCTAAACATTTTATTTTACTGTTACTTTCTCTTATAATTCAATTCAAAATTTGAAAATTTTAATAAATTATTTACATTTCTTGAACTTAAAAAAAGAAACATGTAAGTTTTAAAATATTCTATTTTTTATATTTATAATTTTCTATAAAAAGGAAATAATTTTTATAACTATATTGTTTTAACTATAAAATAAAGTAAAAATACAGCAGATCTTTCTTAAAATCTGTACATTTTATTTCATTTTAGGTGTATTTAAAACAATGCTGAACTTTGTTTTTTAAATTTCAGAAAAAAAAAAAAAAAAAATTACAGAGAAATAATGATTTTAATTGTACATATAATTAAGTACCCAAACAAATTAATTAATTACTTCTCCAATCATTACAGCTTCTTAAAAAATTATAATCCGGAATTCCGATATTAAATTATATTACAGGCAAACAAATGCCCGAAATATACATCATCTTTAAATATATATTTTAAATATTAATTAATGTACATTTTTCTTCGATAATCTGTTTTTTATTCTTCTGTGCACGAAATAAAATTTCAACTGCTCTCTAATATTAATAACCTCAAAACGGTTAAGTAATTCATGCATATTAAAACCATATCAGGAAGTTTAAACCAAGATTTAAACACACCTGCTGCTTTACACTTCTGTTTATTTTTTAATTAATTAATTAATTATTATTATTATTATTATTTAAATATTTGTTATTCAGGGTTTTGTTTGTATATTTATCTTATTTATTTTTATTTGATTATTTCATCCATATACTTAATTTGCTGTTAAAACTGCGATTAAACAATTGTAAGGAGGGATGATTGTAAAATTTAATTATTTGAATAATTAAACCTGAAATTAAAAAAAAAAATTAATGAACAATAATTATTGAATTTTTGTGATTTAAAAAATATGTAGGTCATATAGTTATAATTTTATGTATGTAATATTTATTATTTTCTATAACTCAAAAATAAATTTTATCTTGTTTTAATTATAAAAATAATGTAAAAATGAAATAAAATGCTTAGATAAATAAATGTATATGCACATATATATTTTAAATAAAAGGTTCCCTTTATTTTATAATTAAACCAAAGCCAAAATTTAATTTTTAAGTTAAAATTTTAAAAATTACATTTTTTTTAAAGTTCAAGGGGGAAAATATATATATATATATATTTATTTATTAAAATTTTCAAATTTTGAATTGAACTATAAGAGGAAGTAACAGCAAAATATAATGTTTAGATTAAATAAATAAAAGGGAAAAAACATTCCCGTTGGTAGCATTGAACCCAGGCCCTCCACGCGGCAACCATTTACTCTGAGTTGTGAAATAACTTGTTTTTAAAGATTACTGAAACTTTAAACACTTTTTTCTAATTCTGTGGCTAGTGCGTACTACTGCTTTAATATGTTGTTACCTTCATAGTATACTACAATCCTGTGCAGTTTTGTCCCAATCTGAATTCTCCATGTCATGACCTCTCCTTGTAAGATTTTAAAAGATAATCTTAATTTGGCCTATAGTTGAAATAGTATTATGAGGTTAATAAAAATTTCAGTTATTTTTTGGATTTAACAACTAATTTACCAGTAACTACTAGAGAAAAGAACATATTAAACAGTTCTGCAACTATTATCAAGTTTTAAATCTACTATATGCAACTTTTGAATTCAATTATCAAACAATATTTTGAAGATATGCTTTTTATTGAAAAAAAAAAAAAAAAAAAAAAAAACATAATTATTACTCACTTTTTATTGAGGTAATGTTTTAAGAAAGTATAATGTTGAGCTGATTTAACAAAGTCAATGATTTCATCTTTGGATGAACATCTTTTGGGATTAATGCCTTCATGAGCAAGCTCTAAAATCTAAGAAAGAAATATATATAAAGATGCATGAGAATGGGGGGGGGGGATCATTTTTCTCTTAGAGATGATTATTTACATAAAATTACATTTCATGAATTTCTCAATTAAAGGGAAAAAAAAAAGTAGAGCCTTATGAAATGAAAAAATCTACTAATTCATTCAAAAACAATAACATTCAAAATTAGCCAAGATCAATTAAAAAATATTGTACAGAGTATTTGAATCAAATACCGTTAATTTGGAGAGGCTACCATTGGCGTAGCCAGAAAAAACTTCAAGAGGGAGCAAACTTTAAATTGCAAAAATTTCAGTATATTTTAAAAATTCATCTACATTCAAATGATTGGCTGGTTAATTGAGGTGATCAAGCAAGCCTGTGTATAAGCGTATGCAATAACAAACTTTTATACATGTTATTTAAGTAAGCTAAGACATTTTATTTACAAAAATTATACAGCGTGTTTCAAACCAATTTGATTCCAAGAAAATTACTGTCAAGTTGATTCAAATTCTATTTCACAGGGAAAGGTTAGAGATAATCTGTAAACACAGGTCAAGTCAGTTTGGATCTAATTGGCTCTATGATATCAATTTTATTTGGCTAATCATTTGAAATCCAATGATGTATTTTTAAAGTTTTAAATGTAAATAAAAAAAAAAAAAAAAAAATTATTAGAATTTTCCAGAAGGGGGAAAGTGCCCCCTTGCCTCTATGGGCCAATGCCCATGGAGGCAAGGGAACAGATAAACAGACAGATCATGATCTTTAACACTCTGAGTTGATTTAACCCCTTGAACTGAAATTTATTATCAGTCAACACTGCTCATGCAGACAATTTAATTTTCTTAGTTTTAAGAGGAGGGATTGATATAGAAACTTACGGTTTTGTTGCTCAAATAATTTGTTATTATAAAAAATAATATTTGTTTCACACATTTATATGAATGTTTATTGTTATATATACATATAAGAACATAATTGGTGTCGGGAAATTCATGATGAGTTGGACTCGTCATTTCAGTTCAAGGGGTTAAATGATATAAGATGAGTAAGATATAAAAATTAAATTATTCTTTTTTTCTCCATATATTCTTGATAAAGAATAAAGTTTAAACATACAAATAATAATAATAATGAAATATGATAAGTAACGAAATGCATACCATAGGTGCACCAGGCATTTTCTTCATTTTTGTGAAAACACAAATAAAAACTGGAAATGATAGAGAATCTTCATGTTTGGCTTCTGCTTTCGAACATCTGTGAATTCGAATAAACCATCCTCTAAAAAAGCATTTGCCAGTCATTAGTAAATACCACATTTTTATACTTAATCAACACTAATAAATGAAGATATTTGTGCCTCTGTCTGTACCACTGGTTTTAACTTTAATTCTGGTTTTAACAAGCATAAAAACGACATAAAAACCGGCAAGTTCAATACAACGTTAGCTAAAACGTTTAATAATCAGGGGCTAAGCTTTACTATACGGCACCCATTGCTTATTGCCGTTGCCGATGTTTTGATCGCGTGATATGATGGTGATTCGACACCCGAATCAGAGTATCGATACTTTTTTCTGTTGTATCGAAACGTAACATTTACTGATTCATGCTTCGATAATTAGGGGTATACAGTGATGTTTTTTTTTTTGTTTTGTTTTAATGCTCACGAAGCGAGCAAACAGCAGAAAACATAGTGACCGAGGCTCCATGAATTTTCATGCTTTTACTGATTCATGCTCCACGAATTAGAGGAGTCCAGTGATGTTTTTTTTTGGTTTTAATGCTCGCGAAGCGAGCAAACAGCAGAAAACATAGTGACTGCTGCTCCATGAATTTTCATGCTTTTACTGATTCATGCTCCACGAATTAGGTGTGTCCAGTGATGTTTTTTTTGGTTTTAATGCTCGCGAAGCGAGCAAACAGCAGAAAACATAGTGACCGCTGCTCCATGAATTTTCATGCTTTTACTGATTCATGCTCCACGAATTAAGGGCGTCCAGTGATGTTTTTATTTGGTTTTAATGCTCGCGAAGCGAGCAAACAGCAGAAAACATAGTGACCGCTGCTCCATGAATTTTCATGCTTTTACTGATTCATGCTCCACGAATTAGGGGCGTCCAGTGATGTTTTTTTTTGGTTTTAATGCTCGCAAAGCGAGCAAACAGCAGAAAACATAGTGACCGCTGCTCCATGAATTTTCATGCTTTTACTGATTCATGCTCCACGAATTAGGTATGTCCAGTGATTTTTTTTTTTTGGTTTTAATGCTCGCGAAGCGAGCAAACAGCAGAAAACATAGTGACCGCTGCTCTATGAATTTTCATGCTTTTACTGATTCATGCTCCACGAATTAGGGGCGTCCAGTGATGTTTTTTTTTTTTGTTTCAATGCTCGTGAAGCGAGCAAACAGCAGAAAACATAGTGAAACATAAAAAAAATGTTTCATAATAATGAAAAGTATCGTTTCATGACATTTTGATTCGATTCACGACGTTGTGAAACGATTCGCAGTTCCGACTCACAAACCGAATCAAAACACCATCATACCACGTGATCAAAACATCGGCAACGGCAATAAGCAATGGGTGCCGTATAGTAAAGCTGTTCCTAATCAGGATATTATAATTAATTTTGAAAAAACTAGTAAAATCATGGATTGTGAAGATTACAACTATGCAATGTACTGGGAAGCTATAGAAATAGCTACCAATCATGAGGCATGTAATGACAGCAGCACAGTGGCACCAGACAGAGTGTGGTACCACCTTATGGCAGAAAATACTCAAGACCGTCACTCAAGATCTCCACAACAGAAGTTGCTGTCTGAAGAGAGCTGGGCACCCAGCTGAAAATGTTAACGACAGCACGAAATAATGTTAAAGTTTTCGTATTTAATTAATTAATAGTTTATACTTTATTTGTTAATATTTTCGTTTAAATGTCTAACGAAAAATCTTCGATTAAATACTGCAATGATAGGTTAGATGTGCATGCAGAGTGGGGAGAGGGATCCCAAATTCATTTATATTCTGTTTACTATAAATGGTGTATTTTTTACACCAGCGTGTGTAGTTAAGGCTTAATAATTTATATATATTTTTTATTTTTAATTATACACAATTTGAATCTTTGTATTTCAAGTTACTATAAGGAACTTATATTACTTATTTTAACGTTAGAGTAAAATAATATAGGGATTTTCATAAAATTTTTGTAATGATTATAATTTTAGATTTAGTATAAGTATTTATTTATTTTAAATAAATAATTTTTGCCTGATAAATTATAAGCTTAATACTTACATTTCTAAAAACCAATCAAGAATTTTATTAAGAATATGCTCTTGAAGTAATGAAATACATATATATCGTCCTCCTTTACGTAGTACACGCTCAATCTCAGAAAACATTTTTTCAATTTTTTTCATATTTTCAACAGATTCATCTGGAAGCAAAGCATCTAATGTGCCTTTATCAATAACAACAGCAAAGGTTTCATCACTAAAAGACATCTACAGGAAAAACAATTTAAAAAATTGTAAATAAAATTACAGAATGTTTGTAATAAGAACTAAAATGCAAAATAAATACAGTAGGCAAAAAGATTTAATATTAAATTGAAACACTCATACTTAGAACCAAGAAATCTAAAAAAAAAGTACCATAAACTTATCTTTTTTTGTTGTAATGCTTTTGTCCACTTCATAAGAAATTTCAAAATGGATTTATTAATGGCAGATTTATACAACTTAAATATGAATTCTTGTACAAAAAAAAAAGAAGTCTCTACTCGACTTTCTAAACATTAACCCTACAAGGCTCAATTTTTTTTAGTGTGCGACAAAAATATATAGATTGTAATTAGTGATCAGAAGATAGGGAAAACTTATAAAAATAAAACCATATTTTATGGAAAAATCAACTTTTTAGCTTAACGTACCGTATGTGGAACATACATAAAAATATTATTTACTAATATGTTTACTATTGCAATATAAAAAAAAAAAAAACTTACCTCTGCAAAATATACACTTCGTTATAACACACAGTATTTTTTATTTTTTTTTGAGTCAAAACTGTTCAATAACTATTCTTTTTTTATTTTTGAATTCAGACAAACGACTAACATATCACTTTCACTCAAATTTCACACTGAGTGCACTCTAACAAAAAGACGAACGACATCTTTAGGTAAAGATTCATATTACTACATTGCTAAATGTCAGTAGCTTCTATCAAGATGTCAAGAGATGTCGCTACTAGTAGTTTTATAGCTATAGGAATGATTAAAGTCGGTGTTCCACATATGGAACTGGGTGCCTTGTAGGGTTAAGTAAATAATGGTTGTATAAATAAATTAAAGTAAGAGAAGTCGTTAAATAAAGAAAAGAGAAAATTATACAAGGGTGTTTGTGTATTTTTCTCCATATAGTATGTTGTCTAATTTAATGCTATTGCCCTTCAAATAATTTGAGCTCATAGGCCATGATGATAAAGAATTTTTCACTGTGTTCTTGGAAAAAGCTATAAGTGCTATATGTTCTCCAAAATCTAAGCAGTTCGTGTGACTGTGACCTATAACATGTGCATAAATTTTTAGCTCAATCAGATATTTAGATACTATCACACTGTAAATGATTTGAGCCCATAGGCCATAATAATAAAGAATTTTTCTTTGTGTCCTTGTAAAAAACTATAAGTACTAGATACACCAAAATCTATACAGTTTGTGCAACAATGACCTTTAACATGTGTATAAATTTTGAGCTCAACAGAATAAGGTGCTTAGACGCTATCACACTTATCATCATAAAAATAACAAAAATGAACTGAGAGGACCTCAAAACATGTAGAAACATCAAAATCTCAAAGTCGGAGTTTTGACACGATTACAATATTTTCCTTACATATGTATATTTGGAAAGTAATTATAGCTGTTGTAAGTTTTTTCAATGAGGATATCCAATCTATATATAGTAGAGAGCCAGAAATCCGCCGAAGTCCGAAATCTGCACAACTTGTCAGATACAAACAATGAAATTCATTATTAATAAATTACAAAACTGCAAATCAGAATTTTTGAAAAAGATCTTGAATACAGATTTTATGTTTGCATTTTATGATTACAAAAAAGAAAAACAAAATAATAATATGAAAGAATGCAAGAGCTAAGTTGCTGCTAATGAAATTATTGACAGTATATTAAATTCATCAAAAGAAAATAATGATTATTGTGGTATGATGATATCAATCAGGTAAATAATAACAAACTAATTTTTTTAAATGCTTTTTGATGAAGGCATAATTTGTAAGGAAGAACTCAATAAAATTTGTAGAAAAATAAATTTGTGTTACTACTATTTACAATAAATAAAAAAATAAATAAAACGTGCAGGTTCAAGTTCAGTTTAAAATTAGCTACATGTGAACAGATTTTATCTAAATTTGACAATTTTTTTTTTTTTTCATTTTTAATTATTGTTTTCATTATATATTTTTGTTAATGTTCATTATCATTCTTATGTACCTAGTAATTTAATATTCAGTGTTATTATTCACTAGTATGTGTTTAGTTTGAATAATATTCTGTTTTTATTATTCAAAGTGAAAATCATTTTTTATGGGCCCTGAAATCCACAAAATCCTAAAATCCGCACAACCTCTGGTACCAAGCTGTGCGGATTTTTGACTCTCTACTATATTAGAACAAAAAAGAAAGAAAATTCTGCTTTTCATTTTCAAAAGTATATACAATCAAATCTCGTTAACGTGAATCTCAAGGGGTATAAAAAATTTGTTCATGTTATCAGTAACTGAGAAACTAATCTTCCTTTTGACGGGGGTTGTGGAAACAGTTCATGTTAAAAGTTATTTGTGTTAAGCGTGTTCACGCTAATGAGGTTCGACTGCATATGAAAGAATAAAAAAGATTTAATATTTTATAATAGCTAAATGAAAATCATATTCAAAATCTGTAACTCAAAAGTATTTCTTAAATTTCTCTTGTAAGCTTTGTTTTTTCTGTGAAGCATTTCATAACACAAGCAGTCTAAAAATGGACAAAAAAAAAAATATATTTTTTTTAGCTTATGTAAATGCGATCTCAATCTTTTTGCAACCAGAAATGTAAAGAAACTAAATCACATAAATTCTTAATGAGCCCTGGGACATTAATCATTAACTAATTGCCCCGCAAAAAGTAGCAATTCAGAAAGGGGATGTGCTGGACTCATAGCATGTAATAGAGAAACTAAGTTTAAAGCAGATGGCATTATTCAAAAAGCATTTTTTTGTCACACTAATGGTTGCTATAAAAATACATAAAGAACATGTTCAGCTTGGTCTGACGTAATAACATCTTTTATACTCTATTCGCGGAGAACTGATAGTGAAAGTAAACATAAAGGGTTGCTGTTTTATCACCAGAGTTTGCCACATTTATGTTTTCTCACTGAACGGATGATTCTGTTAAGTATATTGACTGAAGGTTAGATTTCCCTGCCTTATAAGTGAGTATAGTTTGCGACAGCTGGATAAAACTATTTTCTGGCTTCATTACATTTATCTTTCCTTCCGAGGAATTTATTTTATGTTTTTATTTTCCATAATTCTCATTAAACACTTGAAGAAGGAAAAACACTATGAAATAAACAAACAAAAAAAGAAATCATTCGCTTGTCAGAGAGACGCCATTTGTCTTCAATCCAAACACCAGTCATTCAACAGTATCGCCAAGAATAACGTTGCTTTATTTACTTTCGCTATCAGTTCTCGGCAAACAGAGTATAGTTCTGAACATCTTAGTTTTCAAAGTACAGCCTGGCTATGACGTAAAACAAAAGCACTTTGATTATTTTCCCATAGCTGTTGAAGCTTAGAACTACACAAACAAAATTTAGGGATGCAGTTTAAGAGTGCACAATATCTAACCTCACCAACAGCCACAGCTGATGTTATTCTATGGGGAAATTTCTTTCCGTAATTATTCATTACCTAATGTATTTTTTTAAATTCCGTTTTCCACATTCTGAAAATTCCCAATCATTAAGCTAGTACTTGTTTTTCAAAAATTGATTTTTTTTTTTAAATTTTTAGAATTTCATTGTGTCTAAAAAAAAAAAAAAAGAAAGAAAAGAAAATGCCCATTTTTTGAACTTAAAACATAAAAATCAATTTTTCAAAAATTTCTCATTATTAATTAACAGTTATGAATTTTCTGAACGTGAAAACGAAAAAAAAAAAAAAAAAAAAGTAGGTAATTAGTAATTGTGGAAACAAATTTTCCTATTGAATAACATGGGCCTTGGCTGTTGGCGGGATTAGTTATTCTCCCCTCTTAAAAGATGAGTTTTCAATATTATTATCCGCTGGTAAATTCTACCATGCTCTGCGATCATGACTCATCACCCTTATCATTGGCACTCATAACTTTCAAAATACTTTAACTGGCTATGCTGTGATGAGAAAAATCTCAATAAAAGATCTTCATAACTTACACTCCTTAATGCCTGTAAATACATAAGTGTAGGAAAAAAAATTACAGCACTCGTTTTTTTAATCTAATTAACTTGCTAGTCTTTGATCTAATCATTCATCTGTTTTCAGGTGCTACCAGTGCTAGCTTTTTATTTATAAAGGATAGCATACTTCTTTCTCATTGAATAATTCTGGTCAATGCCTTCTTTAAAAGCAAACATATTCAGCAAATGCACACCTGCCAACTTTTGGAAATGAGAGAGTGTAAAACAACGCATGGATGACTTTTCAAGCCCTTATGTTAAAAAAAAAGTGCATAAACATTTTGAACAATAAAAACAGATAACAGAAGAACACATTTTAAATATGTAATTAATACTGTAATTATATTATCATTACAGTTAGTTTGGTTTGGTTTGGGAGTAAAGTCGACTGACTACACTAGGGTCTTAGACATGAGGGGATATGCCCTCTGTGGGGGGGTCTTTCTAAGGGATCAGAGAAAACCACGGAAAACTTCGAATGGCAATGTGTGCAATCTGGGGTCGAACCCGGCATCTCATGTCTACCAGCTTTGAGTGCAGAACTGCTCGGCTGCTGTATATCATTATGGAAAAAGAATACTTACAATATAGATAGATGCTATTCTCATTCTGCATAAATTTGGTGTATTTACAAAAATATACAACCAAAATCTATCATAATATTCTTAAGATAATAATAACTTCTAGGATTTCACAGATTAAAATTACAAGAGAGTTCAAAATATTTCAGAGATATGATAACTTTTATCTGGAATTTGACGCTTAGAAGGTAAAAGTTAACATTTTTCTACCCCTGTCTTTTCAATTGGCTTTTAAAGAACATGTTGTTGAGTCGCTTGAAGAAATTTTAGCAGTCAGACTTCACCTACAAGACACAAAAGGCTGCGTCCAAGAGACAACCAGCGTGTTGAGGAATTGCTTCTTTATTATGCAGTGCTTGTAGGTTTTGCAATGTCTACTTCCTCTTTGCACTTTTTTTGGTAAATAATAGAATACATCTACAAGTATTTTGTCAGTTTTTGTTGGTAAAGTAGCTCATAGAAAAAAATCGCGGATTAAATAAAATCCATCAAAATGTGTGAAAAAAACTAATCAAAGGGTAAAAGTGTAAAAAACAAACAAAAAGTGTAAATTTTACAGCTAAAGTGTAAAAGTCTGAAAGTTGGCAGTTCTGCAAATGGACTGACAATGGCTGATGGCCTGACAATTCCTTTACATCAAGCCTATAGAGTATAAATGTGACATAAGAGATATATGTCAGTTCCCTGCCATCCATTAAATTTTTATCTAAAATTGTTTTAGTTTTCCATGATGTTTGACATTTTTTAAATACACACTTTACTAATGAGGAAATCATTGTGCAATAATTTTCATCCATGAGATATGAAGGTTGCCACACTATATTATAATGCAACTTCACATTTTTTTTTAATTGTTCAGTTTCAATGAACTATGAAATTCCCATAATTTAATATATTTTAAGACAAATAAAAATAGTCATTTTCATAAAGTTGTCTTGACTGAAAATAGAAACTTCAGATTTAATTCAGCAAAATTTAAAATACTACCTATTTGGACTGCAAAAGCCACAAGTATTTTCTAAAATTAATATTAATGAAATTAAACAAATAACGAAAGATGAAATATCAATATCAATATAAACTTACATCAAATACATCCATTTCTTCAAAAGACATCTGAGGTCTATTTGCACCATATTTCGCTTTCATCTGATTGATGACAGCTGTATTTGTATCAATACTCACGGTATTATATACACCAACATCATATAGATCAGCAGATAATTTTGAATTACCACAGCCAATGATAAGAACTTTATCTTTTATGTGGATGTACTTATCAATCACATCACATAATGTGTCATAGTTTCCATACCTATATTAAGAAAAGAGAATAATATACGACACGTATATTAAACAAACATACATAAATGAAAACAAATTTATTTATTTATTTTAAATAAACATACCATTCAAAATTATCAGAAGTCTGTTTAGAAAAAAACTCTTTCCAATAATCCTTAGAACTAAATTCTTTACTATCTTTAGGAAGTAAATTCATTATGCAGTAAAAAAGGTTTGTTGTTCTGTAAAAGACAATAACATTAATAATTTAATAAACTGCCTAAATTATATATAATGATATAATAACAGGGTAAAAATATAATAAATTAATAAATTTTAAGTTAAAAATGTACAACTAATTAATGCTTTATTTATTATTTATCCAGTAAATTTATTTTGTTATAGTTATCAAAATGAATAAATACACAAATAAAAAATTGATGTAGACACAATATTAGTGTCCTGCATGGGTTTGGTTTTACCAGACAAAAAAAAATTGCTGGCTTGACAATAGAGAATTTTTGATAACCCGAAACCCAAAAATTAAATTAAAATTAACAATTCATTTAAAAATTATAACAAAGCTTTTTAAAGTTATAAAGTATATTGTTCATTGCCACACAGTTGTTAAACCATTTTAAAAAAAATTATAATTATAATTACTAATACATTAAGTTAAAAATATGAAAAATAGATTAATAACCAGAGGGATTCATACAACAGAAATAACTCAAAATACTAAATTTTTTAGTGATGCCATTTTAAAATTTAAAAATAACTTTCTTTGGTGTAATTTGCAATTTGCTTGAGAGACAATAAAAAACAGTCCAACATGACCATGAAAAAGTCTGTAGAACAACTAATCTCGAGTTTTATTTTATTTTTTAAATTGGAGTTAGATATGAAAAAAAAAAAAATAATAATAATAATAACAGCACTTTAGGACTAAAAGGGAAAATAAATAAAAATAATATGTTTTCAATATTTTCTAGATGTAGAGTTGTAAAATACAGGTGTCTGTAGATACTTTAACTTTTTTTTGCAGAAATATTTTAACCTTTTTCAAACAGTCTAAGAAATAAATACTGGCAAATACAGATAGCCGCATACTTGCCAACCAATTTTAATAAAAAAAGTGAAGATTTTTGTTGAAAAACCAGAAGATTTCATAAAAAAAGGGAAGATTTTTTTTTTTTTCTCTTTGACGTATTAAACAATACAGTTTTACAATTTTAATATTTAGAAGCAATTTATAAAAACATTTTACAATAGATTGATTATACTAAATATATAAAAGTTTTAAATGAAGTTATTCCTCTTCAACATATAAATATCTACAAAACAGAATCTGTAAGAAATTTATTTAACAATAGACAAAAAAACTTATTTAAGTTAAAGTATAACTAATTTTTTAAATAAATATAGAATATGATTTTTGTGTATGTACATTAATCATACCTATAAGAAAAAGTAGCAGTAGCTAATTATCAGTTTCAAACGTGCATAAAACCAACTGAGTACAGTGGAGCACCTTTTATACGTTTCTTGACTTCGGTCCCAAATCATTCCATTGAATCCTAATGTTAAAATATTTCGTTTATACGACACAAGTAAATTCTTAATTTCACTTATGCGTTTTTTTTCCTCCTTGTAAAATCCCAAGTTTGAGTTTCATTCCAGGATTAAAAAAAAAAAAAAAAAAAAAAAAAAAAAAAGATGAATGCTCTTTATGTTTTATTCTTATTCTTTTCAATTATTTTTTCTTAGAACTATGGTAACAAATTGCGGCTATAGAACAAAGTGCGACTTGCATCGATAGCCTCGGGGGAAGGGGGGTTAGAGAAATTTTCAGAGACAAGCCAAGTAGCCAGTGACCACTTGAAGACCTCCCCAGGTATATACCCCACCTATAGTCCTGAGAACTCCCACTTTCGCTTTTAATTGATTCCAGGAATGGGGTATGAAAGGGAAAAAGCCCACAACTTTATAGGCATTTTGTAAACTTGAAGATTTATTATACTCACTTCCGTAGGACAACTTGAAAGATTTCTTATCATGTTTATTTGACATTACGGTTGAAGAAACATTTTTTTTTCTTTCCTTCCTTTTAATTGTTTGCAAAAATGTCATCTTCGTTTAGAGAACAAAAGGCTTTGTCTTTAAAGGTTAAAATCGAAATCTTGAAAAAAATTTCTGAATTTCTATATTTTAATTATTTAATTTTTATTTAACCTTTTAAAAATATTTTAAATATAATTAAAATATATCTTATTCGAATAAATGTAAAGGAAATCATGAAAATTGATTCGACTTTTATTATTAATATGATACTTTATTGTGTATTAATGTTAAAACGAATTTTCAGTTGTACGTTTTTTTTCAGTTATACGTTTTTTAGGAACGGTCCCTTGAAAAACGTATAAACGGTGCTCCACTGTATTAATATTCTTAAATTGATTTGGGAAAAATTTTCCTACCTGAAAAAATTATTCTTCATTTTTTTTCCCATGTATGCATTACACGGAAATTCCATTGTAATACATTTGGTATAAATATGACATACAAATATTTAATTTAATTCAGGAAAAATAAACAGATTCATTAAATTCAGCAATAAAGATCTAAAAATAATTACATATGTGAGAAATAGTGAGCACTTCCATTGCTTTATTGTTTCTAGAATTGATCACAATCCGGGGAAAGGATGGTGGTGGTGGTGGGGGGATACAAAAATAATTACTGAGTAAGAAATATTAAACTCTTTCAACTCTACTTCTAGAATTCAATGTAAGAACTTTAAAATTAATATTATCATTTATGTTGCAGATGGATAAAGATTAGGAAACAAAAGACTTCTGCAGATGATTGCTAATCACTAGTTGCTAGTCGTAGATAAATAAAGAGGGGGGGGGGCAAAAAATAATTACATCAGCAAGAAATATTTAACAATTCTATTTCTTTAAATGTTCTAGAATCTCATAAAGCAAGTTTGAAATGAATATTGACATTTATGTTATGGATGGAAAAAAATTGAGAATCAGGAGTTTTCGTAGAACATTTGGGTTTCTTTTTAAAATGAACGATATCCGCGACTTTTTTAAAAAGGGAAGATTTCATCATCTGTCTGGAAGACCGGAAGATACATTAAAAAACCGGAAAAGTTGGCAAGTATGTAGCCGCATAGCATAAGATGCAGTTATAATATTAAGCAATTAAAAAATTTCTCAGGGCCGTTCTGAAGTTTCTTGGAAAGAACTTAATCTCTCTCAGCATATCTCACTTTCATGATATCATGCAACCAAAATCGCCTTTGGATTGCTCTTTTCTTTATGCATAAGTAGAATAAATATAACAATCTCAGTCTATTGTACCATACAGCCATGATAAAGTTCATTCAAACTTATTGCGATCTCTCCCTTAAATGAGGAAGAAAATTTATAAATTGCGGAAATAATAATCCTATTGGTAAAATGGAAAAGCAACATACTTACCAACATGATACTATATTAATCGTTAATGAAAATCATGTGCGATTTTATTATTATTGTGTTTGTAAATGGAAAAGCATCATAAGAAATAGGCAATATCTAAATAAGTGAATAAACTCCTGTAAAGTTCTCTAATTTCTTTAATCATGCTAAGCTATAAATAATTATTTTTTGTATTCCAGCTTCCAGCAGTATAAAATTTATATCAAATCCTTATCTTCAAATATTTCATGATTACAGCATACCTTATGGCAGAATTTAGGCAACATAGCGAGACTGTCACAGAAAAGAAATTGTTCCTTGCAAAAAGATTTGCTCATAAAAATTAAAGATATTCTAAATTTCAGTAAAAAATAGAAACTCATGTCTTATATTTAAAAATTCTTCAAGTCTATTAATAATGTTGATATCTTAATAATTATTAGTGCTGCACTGAGTAGCACTTTGGCTGAGTACCGAATAGTTGTAAGAAAGAATAATTGACGTACACATGAAGAATTTTGCATATATTGAAATTTAAAAAAGGCCTTTTGAACACAAAATTAAGTTAAATGGCAAACAGCATGCTTTCATGAAACGTTTCAGAACTTTTGTATAGTATACACAATTAGGTTCATTGTTATATATGATATTTCCAGCTTAGTGGATTATTAAAACCATAATAACTGATAACTTCATTCTTTATTATATAGTCTTTCTCAGATAATTCTTAGAGAATATAAAAATACCTACACACTCAGGCTTAATTTAAGATGCATGGAATTTACATATGAAATGAGAACATTAAAGAAACATTTTATCATTTCAAACATGATAGACTTCATTAATCTTAAAATTCTAGAAGAGTAAAAAAAAATAGCTTGTTTCTATAATTTGCAGAACAACAAATTTGATAATATATTTTTAATAACATTTTAGTATATTTACCTTTTTCATAATTATTATTTTTTAAATTAAAAAGTAATCTTTTTTACAGTTTTAAAAGTGTCTTACTTTTATTTGCACAAATATGTAACTAAAGTTTTATCTACTATATTAGTATTATTTTTATTATTATATAAGGGTTCTCTTTTTCTAAAATATTTTATTTTTGTCTGTTTTATAGATACAATTTTATGTACTAAGTTTTTATATATTAAAAAAAAAAATGCATATTACACACATACTTAAATTCTTGTAACAAAAATGAATAAGCTCATATCATGAATCGTCTCTATCTATAGCGAGTTTGGTGGCAATCTACTTGCCTGTTTTAACTGCAGAAAGCTGTTTGCAGCAAAAGTTTAATGAGTGCGTTTATATTTTCATAATTTTTTAGTTTAGTTTTTTATAAACAACTCTTACGAATACATTTCTTTCAATAATACATAAAAATAATGAAATTCTTACTCGGTGTATACTCGGTATTGGACGAATACTTAGTCCATATTTGGCCGAGTACCGAGTACTCGGTACAGCTCTAATAATTATATGTAAATTAAAAAATATGTCAATATTGTCTTGCAGAAAAAGTTTGCATGAACAAGGCTTGTTGCAGAAAGGGCTTGCAAAACATTCTGACAGAGAGACGCCATATATATATGATCTTGCAGACATTTTTTGTTACTTTTAGTTATGTGCATAGACATTTTAGCAAATAAAAATCGTATGCAATAAGTTAATATTGACAAGATTTTGCTACACCCTAATTATTTTTTACTGTCAAATAATGCTGTGAAAACTAAAAACACAAATAAGATACTTGTCATATTTTTTTTCTCAATCGATACATACATTTAAGAACTTCCTAAAAGAAAAAATGACCATAATATTGTCATTTTTTCTTTTTATCATTTTATTAAAATTTAATTTTCATGCAAAAATAATAAGAAATCTAGGCTAGTTACTTCCTTACTTTTTAAATGATACAGATGAAATTCACACCATGCGCCATGTTTTAAAATATAAACAAACAAGGCTCAGGCAGTTCGAGTTCGATTTAATATTTCGATTTCTTAAAATAATCGATTGTTTCATTCTAACTAGTCACTAGCTCAATGGCGTAGCTATCAATTGCGCCCTCTATATGTAAAATAAATACTAAATACATTACTGAAAATAAAAATAACAAAGTTATAACGCTATTTAATTCATAATCTTTCTCAAAGTTGTTTGTTGTTGTTTTCTAATCAAAACAGAACTTATAGTTCTTATACTGTTTTGTATAATTCTCTGTCTTAAATTGGAAGATGTCTATTGAAATTGAATCTGCTGAGTAAGATATTTTAATACCATTCACGATTTTTTTTTTTTTTAAACTAGTGCGTAAAATGTTTGTATATACACTCCTCAAAAGTTTAGCAATATTTGCAAATGACAATTTTTTCCTCAATTTAAAAACTTATTTCTCAATTAAATGTTTGCAAACATTGGGTATTTAAAGGACTGGGTCTTCCTCATGTTTTTCAGTGAAGAATGGTTTAAGACAAAATTTAGGAGGCCTGTAACAAATTGAGCAAAATCAATAATGTTTGTAATCACCCTGTATTTTTAAGTGAACAAGATGATCTATAACTTTAGGCAGGGTCCGATTAAGCTTTGAAGCTAGGGGAAGTTCAGCATCATTTCGGGACCCCCTTTTGTTTCGGAAAATCTTGTTTTCCTGTTACATATTGTAAAAATGCTATAGACCAAAAAATAGTGTGTTTATTATTTTTATTTATTTTTTCATACATCTGGGTGGTTTCTATGCAAAACATTAAAATCATACAACTTTTTAATTAAGAACATTCAGATTTTTGAGGTTAAATAAGAGATTTTTCCCGAAATAGTGAGTGTTTTGTCTTGTTTTAGGTAACCTTTCTCAGAAAAAATTCAATCCCAGTGTGAAAATATGAAACAAAAAATTCAAGACCATGTTTTTAAGCCTTATGGGGCCCCCTCTTGAATTTTAGAGGGGAAGCTTGTGCTTCCTGAGCCTTTTGGATAATCAGGCCCTGACTTTAGGATCTGTTAATATAGACCCAGTACAATTTGTGGATGAATTTGTGTGACGATAGCATGTTAAATAACGGAGATGTGAGCATTCATTTTAAAACTCCTAAAAAAAGCAACATGTTTTTTGTGTATAATATACAGAGTTTAAAGGAAAATTATTATCACTTTCAGATAAATAATAAAAAAGAAAAAACACTTTTGAAACTATATACTGCAATCGGAATACAAATATCTTACATATCTCATGAAATATGAGCATTTTTATGAAAAACGCTTCCACTGTGCATACGCCAAAGGTAGAAATTTTTTTATACATAGGTTGAAAGTTAGATATATTGTCAAAATTTCACTTGAATAGAGTAAAAAATAAGCAAATTGTCTGCAAAAGAACGAGTTAGATTTTAGGTATTTTCAGGGTTGAAAATTTCATAAGGGGTTTTTCACATGCAGCATAATTAGTTTGAAGATTCAGTTATTTCAACCATTTTGTGAAAGTTCTTTTTCGTGAAAAACCCCTTATGATCGCACAAATCTTAGTAAATAAACAAAAGTATGTTAGAGTTACAAGCTAATCAGAGGTTTTTCACAAAAAATCCCTAAAAAATTGCCAATGGGGTCCCATACTAAAGCTGTGCCTTAATCTTGTTACATATGAAAAAGAAAGAAATATGACAAAACAACAATCAGTGTACAAATGTTGTGAGCTTTGCTGACAGAAAAACAACGAAAAGATCTCTAGATCAAAGAAAAGCATGAAAATAAAAAATACAGCAATTGGTGCATTTATATTGAACAGAAATAATAATAAATAAAATTCTGTAAACCATAATTTCGATGTATGGATAAAAAAAAGTGGAAAAACTGGGACATTAATCCACAACTCATTTCTGGCGACCACAGCGAAATGCCATTTTCAGAAAAATTGTTGTCATGATTACATTCCATAACATGTTACCAAAGAATTTAGAACAACATTGTTATCTCTCCAAACAACACCTAAAAAAATGTGGAGCAATGTCCTAATTGTACCCAAGAAGTTTAAAATTTGTTAAGTCATTATAAAAAATCATATTATAACCAGTAATTATTTTAAATTTTGTGTAATTATCGTCCACTTTTAAAACACTACTGATCAAAACATACATAACTATGCAAATGCATAAAAAATCCTTTTAGTATATAAATAATATTTAAATAAGCATTCATTGTTATTTCTGAATATATCATTGACTTTCATATCAAACAAATTTATATTAATAAGCTATCTTTTAAATATTTCACAAGAAACTTTGGTACTTATGTGCTATCACAACCATTTTGGCGACATTCTATTATAGTATACAGTTCTTAAGTTTGGCATGAGATTAAATTAGTGGTCAGATAATGACATTGATGCTTTTAAAATTTTTAATGATATGTTTAGCATTATAAAAATAATTCTAAGCAATAATAAATCTGTCAAAGATAAATTATATGAGCTTATTGAATGATCCATTTTGAAAGATTCCTACATTTTTTACATGCTTCTAAAAGTAAAATAAAATTGAAAATAATATAATCATACTGTGAATATTAAAATGTGGTTGCCAATTCAGCACCTTAGACACGTGTGAAATCGGGTTTGCCAATTTTGTGAGTTATCCCAAAGGTTGGCATGGCTGCGATGGTACGCAAGTACCGAAACTTTATTATAATCGTGTTGGTTTGCCTAGATGGCTGGGGGAAAAAAGTCTATTTTAGCATCTTCTTGGCACACTTATCAAACATTTGTCAAGATGGCGATATTTCATGTTGTGTCCCAATTTTCTAACCTTAACTACCTACGTAATAGGATGTGTTTTTTACTGAACTAAACAAATTGCTAGGTATGTCAGAATTCAGAAACAAACAATTTTAAAGGATAAAATTATCACAAACACAGTTTTAAAAATAATACACTTCAAAAATCATAAAATTCCATAAATATCAAAAATGAAATATTATTAAAAATGGTCATTATCCAAAACATCAGTATAATGTTTAAAAAAGTGCAGGTTAAATCCTTTTTAAAAGCATCAATTAAACCGTTTAAAAGTATCAGTTAAAGACTTTTAAAAAGCAAAGGATAAACCTTTTTCAAAAATACAGGTTAAATCTTTTTCAAAAGCACCAGTTAAAAGCTTTTTTAAAAGCACCAATTAAAAAATATTTTAAAAGCATCACCACTACTAGTTAAACTTCTTTTTGAAATATCTGGTTAAAAACATTTTAAAAGCATAGGTTAAGAGCATTTTACAAGGACCAATTAAAAATGTTTATAAAAGCACCAGTTAAAAACTATGTAAAAGCAACGGTTATTAAATTTTTAAAAACATTGGTCATAGTCATAAAAATGTCAAAAGCATCACGTATAAATTTTGTAAAACAACCAACTATAAAAATGTTACAAAAAAAAAATGTATATATATATAAACATTGTAGAAACACTAATTGCAGAGCCTCCTTAAGTAGATGCCTAGCGAGTCGCTCGAAAACTTGGCAACAGTACAAGAAGAACATAGCCAGTAGATGGCGCTTGATACCGTACGTAAAGTTATGTTTATTTCCCGCGAGCGCGATGCAATTGAGTTCATGAGTTCTGGTTTATGTTTTATTAATTTAACAAATGTGAGAGTTTTTTTTTATAATATGGTGTATTGCGTCGTTCCATTTTCTAATTCAGACAGTAGCCGTGAAAATATATGTTTCCACGAAATACCAAGCAATGCAATTCAGCGTAAAAAATTGCTTCCAAATATTTCCAGACAAGGTATGTAAACTGCATAATTAATTAATGCAAAATTACCAACCCTCCGGATTTTTGAATATCAATAATATTTTTCACAAAAAACATTATTTTTCTTTATTATCGTAAATTGTGTGATTAAGACGAAGATAAATTTAAAAGAAATTATGATATAAAAATTCGAAGGGTTGACACCTCTCTGTTAGTAAGTTAGATTTAACAAATAAAAATAGTTATGCTTATTACAAAATGAAATAAAATTTTTATTTATTGATGTAGGAATACAGAAAAATAACTTGTTCTTAGTTACTTTCAAGTCACTCTATATTGGAGTATTTTGTAGTTTTATTCATAAAATGAATAAAACTATAAAATACTCCAATATAGGAACAAGATTGATTTATATTTTTTTAATACCACTGTTTTTTAAAGACTTGTGTAAATGCGTATAAAAATTTGATTATTTCAGTTAAATCGAAACAAAAGTGTTGGGAATCTTGAAAAGAAAAAATAGAAAATTTTTATTTCTACTTTTGTTCTTTTTAAAAATATTAAGTTTTAAGATTCAAAACATTACTTTTATTAACCTTTTACCACAGAAATGGAATATTGAATTAAAAATTCATGTAAAAATTAAATATCATGAGTACTGATTTGAAAAATTATCAGAAAAATGAAAAATATCCCCACATCCATACACTCACATGTATATACACACAAACACATATACTGGCTAAATATAAATCAGGGGAAAGCTCGATATCGAATTTTTGGACCGAACACAATACTTTCATTACCTACGGTAGTAGGGTAATGGAAGTAAAAATATTTCAAGGATGTTATTAATTTGTCATTAAATTTGCCAATCTTTATCAAATTTTTCAAATTGAAACCTAATACGAGTTTTAAAATGCAATTGTGAATTTCCTGCATTTGTTTGTTTTTAAGTTATTCTGATAATAAATATGCATATAAATCAATCGCTAAAAACTAAAAAAAAAAAAAAAAAGTTTTTTGTATTCAGGGAACCTCAAAACGTGACTTTATTCAAAAACCTGAGTTGAAAATAGAACTTCAAAAAAAAAAATTACTTTGTTTACATTATACGTTCGAAAAATTAATTTTCCTTCTTCAACAGTATTCGTCGACATAAAAAAGTGTACCAAAGCACTTCCGTCAATTACATTCTACAGAAAAGAACGTTTAGCTTAATTTTGGATAGCCCAGTATGTTTTCAATAAACTATGTGCACATTAGATTGTGCATTTAAATTTAGTCTTATATGAAAAACACCTAACACAAAAGGAAATACACTTTCAGCATTTTCCAAGTATATCCAAGATAGGCAAACCGACGCGCACAGACCAACCGCTAAAAACATTATTTTTCGTTTCAGGAGACCGCAAAACATGTAAATATAACACAACTTTATTTCGAAAATGTCTATCAGTTTCGTAAGCATACCCTCTCGGAACTGGTGGAGCTAATAAAATCTTGAATTTAAAAAAAAAAAAAAAAAAAAAAAAACTTTGTGCGAGAGAAAACTTATACTCAAGAAATCCTTAATTTTAAAAATTTAAATCTTAATGGTTATTTATTTACTTTTTGTGACGGACTAGACAACAGATTGTTTTCTTCTCCAATTTTTATTGCTGAATGTTAATTTCGTTAACGTGCTGGTCTATTTTTCTTATAAATAATATAAAATTTTCGATTTAAGAAAAATAATTCACACCTAATAAGGTAAAAATGTAACGTAAAGGACATGACCAAAAAAAAAAAAAAATAAAATAAAATAAGACATGATTTTAATAATTTATCATTATAAATTATTCATTCTGAACTGAAACTCATTTAAAGTTCAGAGATTTTAATTTATATAAACGAAACTTTCATCTGGTATCTAAATTAAAAAAAAATTTGAAATTTTTATTGAATAAATATATAAAGAATAATTTAATCGCGTGATAGATATGCCATGTTTTTCCTTATTTAATTTTAAATTTCGTTTTTTAATTAATAGTATATTTAAAAAAAAAAAGGTGTTATTTATTTGATACGTTGTAATTCAATTAGTTGAAAAGCTAAAATAGGTCTTGTCCACTTTCGAAGAAAATTATACCCTATACTTTTTAAAATATAAATATTTGAATATTTTATTGAAAATATTTACGATAAAGCACTTTCACATCACAATTTTGGACTTTAAATTGAAATTAATAGCTAGATTTTTAGATGAAAAATATAACTTGTCTATGAAACAGAAGAAAATTGTTGCTCTGCGTAGGTGCTGTCACCTAGCGTTAGTTTTGTTTTTAAATGTTGCCTAATTTAACATTGAGATTCGCCGCGCGTGGAAGGCATCTACTTAAGGAGGCTCTGCTAATTGCATAGGTACAGAATGAAGGAATTTAATGAATATCCCCCTTAGATAATAAACAGTTCAATAAAAAGAAATCTTTCTTTTATTTTTATTATTTTCAGAGACCTTTGAACTTCACAAATATTCAAATTACTATCAACAAACAAACACATGTAATTGCCTGCAACATACACAGGATCCCTCCCCCTCACCAAAGAAAAAGGGCAGGGTACTGCTAGTAAAAAAATGGCACTTTTTAGATTCTTGGATACAGTTTTACATTCTTAAGGTCAGATTTAACATTTAAAATCCAAATACTTAATTTCAAAATTCAGTTTTAGGTTTGGACATAAGGAAATGTTTTCAATTTTAACTTTCTTTACACTTTAAGTTTGCTTGTTACTAATGTATGAATGAATGTTGATCATAATACACAATACTTTTATTTATAACATAACTTCAGTTTGAAAGTTATTTTTAACAAAAGGCAGTAAGGGTGCAATTTTTTTAGATTAGGGACAAAAAGGGTGTTTTTTTTTTTTTTTTGATGAGGGCCAAGAAGGTTACTATTTTTGCATTTATTCATCCACAAGTTCATTTGGTATATCTCTCTAATTGGCTCTGTGATATAAATTTTATTTGGCAATTTAGATAATCATTGGAACTCTAATGACAGAGATTTAAAGCTTTAAATATAATTTAAAAATAGAGCGATTCCATACCAACTCACCTAATGAGGGTTGCATGACCGACTCGGATTTTCTTTAAAAAATTTTTTTCTTAAAAATTGTACTCATGCAATGTGAAAGTGTTAGGTATCTATGGAAACTAGTTATTCCAGGCATTCAGAAAAAAAATACTACAATGTTTATAATGAAAATCGTTAAGGTACAGTACTCTTAGAAGTTGCAACCACAAAAATTTGATTTTCCCGATTTTGTTAAAATTGAGACATCAATTCCAAAAAAAGGAAAATAAAACCAAAGGTTTACTCACTTTCTGGTAGAGTACAGGTGTTCATCATAAATGACTACACAATAAATTACTTGGGTTTCTCACTCCTTCTTGGAAATATTTAAGCTTAAAGACAAACCATAGGACAAAAACATGCAATTTCGGCCATCTTGGCAGCCATTTTACTCCTAAAGGGGAAGCACTAGAAACTTTTTAATTTTTTTTAAATAAGCTACTGATGTGTTAGCTATTCACAGGAAAAGAGTATACTTTTGGTTATTATTTGCATAAAGATATATCCTGCTGATAGTACATGCATGTTTTTCTCTAATACCATATGCTTGTGTTCCCCCTCTCATAGACTTAACATTAATAAAAAGGAAAAATAATAATGCATATATTAATAGCTGCACTATCTATACAAGAATTCAAGAAATTTAATATATTAAATTATTTAATAATAATTTAAAAAAAAATAATTTCTACATTTTATAGCAAAAATAGATATTTGATGAAAACAAGAAATATAATTTTTCCAAAACTGGACGTTGTCCATCCGTAATTATAAAGTACTAAATAATTTCTTAAAAAATCAATCAAAATAAGGGAGCTATAAATATTTATTTAATAAGCAAATATATTTGAAATACAGCAATATATTAAAAATTGATGTGTACAGGATTTTATTCAACTGCAAGCATAAGTTCCTGTACTTTTTTCACAGTATCATTTGAGATTAAAAACATGCATCCTGCGGCTGCTGCTGCTTATGGCATTGGTACTATATCTAACAGGTGCTTGTATGAAATCCAGCATGTATTTGGTTTCTCTGGTCAGTAAAAGTTTTGGCAGGGGCCATGAGGATGCATAAATTGTAATTAAACATCACCTTTTTCAAAACAGTTTTCTAAGACAGCTCCTAACCACCATTTCTTATCATACATGCAAGCAACATAAAAACCCTTAGAAATGTTATTAAGACTAAATTTTTGACATGTTGCTTACCTACTGCAGATACTTCAATCTGATTCGATATGTTTGTAATGTAGATACAATGGAAACTAAAATCACAAATTTACTGATAGGAATAAATTTATGATAATCCCTGATACTCTCAATTCTTACAGCGAAAGTTAGTCTTTCAGAAAGCAATGCTCTTGTTTCTGCTACATATTCTTCAGATGCAAAGAAAAACTTAATATTTTAAAAATTACCTGTGCAATAATGAAACAAATCACGTGCAGGGGCACGCCGACCCAGTGTGTGAGGTGTAGAAAGAAAGAAAGAAAGAATATATATATATGTATTGTTTTATTAAATCTGATTTTATAATGCTGGTCTAAAGCCATGCGACTAGTGTAGCTAAATTAGGCAGGCTCCTTGAAACATATACTAGCAAAGCTTGTGGTCCTCAATAGTTTAGGTGTTTTTTGTGAAAGGCCACATTAAAAGTGGAATAACTTATTTGTAAAGATGCGCGTACCTTCAGCAAAATTTTCTTTGACTTTTTTAACATATCAAAACATTCTATTAAAATTTAAAAGATCGCCTTAATCTCTCTCTCTCTCTCTCTCCCCCTCCCCCCTCTTCTGTCGAAAAAAGGCCACTTAGATTAGTAAAAAGACAACATAACTGTATTGCAAAAATGAAAATTTAATAGAACCGGAGATTTTATTTAGAGTAGTTTTTACCTTTTGCATTATCGATGTAACATCTATATTAATAAAATCAGATTTTTGTCTGTAAATGTCTCAAATTCGAAAAAAATTGCGATATCTTCACGTTTCACACATCGTGAAAGCCAAATCTGATTTCCGAAAATTTTCTTTGTGTGTGCGTGCGTATGCGGTTGTTGTGTCTGCATGTTTAAAAATTTTTTGACTGGGTATCACGTGAGAACAACTGGACAGAATTCAACAACACTTGGCAGGAATTACCCAACTTAAAATTATATCTATCAACTTTTGTAACCCCCCCCCCCCCCCCCCCCCCCAAAACCAGGAGACAAAAACACATTTAAATGCATAACTTGGCTTCAAATTACTTCACAGTGAAGAAATTTCATATGAGTCTTGATTTGAGTACATATAAATAAATAAATATAACAATCATTGTCTACAATTTTGGAATTTTTGATTTTTAAGAAGTGAGGAAGAAAATCAATTTTCGTTGGAAAATGTTGTAAATTCCGGATTTTTGAGTAGAAACTTACCAAAAATGGTACAAAAATGTTGAAAACAGCCATGCATCTCTTTTTTGGATATTTCTATTTTTGGTGTTTGTGATTTTTTTTATCTTGAGGGGGGGGGGGGTTACGAGAGAGCAAATTCGAGACCACTCTTTTAGTGCTAAATTGGTCCTGGAAAATTTATGGGAGCTCTGGTCACGAATTTTGGTGCGTGCATTATTTAGATGCATTCGACGCCTATACCGACGGGATTTTAAGAAATTCCCTTTCACTCTTTCCAAGGGAGAAAGAAAGCAAAAAACACGCTTATAAGCATAACTCGGCTCCAAGTTACTTCACAGTGGGGAAATTGCATATGGGGAGACTAGAGTTGAGTAAAAAATAAATAAATAAATAAATCTGCAATTTTTGATTTTTAAGGGGCAAGGGGAAAAATCTATTTTGGGGATGGGGGGAATTTCGCAAATTCCGGATTCTATTGAAAGAATTCTACTAAAAATGGTACAGAGATGTTGAAAACAGGTATGCATCTTCTTTAGGATATTTCTAAAAACCCATTTTTATTTTTTTTGTAATTTTCGAATAGGGGGGGGGCGGCGTAAATTTGAGACCCCCCCTTTTAGAGCTAAATTTGTCGTGTAAGATCTATGGGAACTACAATCACAGATTTTAGTGCGTAAATTGTTTCTATGTATCAAACACCTATTGATTTTACGAAATTCCCCCTTTTCTTCCTGGATCTCAAACACGTTTCCAAGTGTGTAGTGTAACCTTACTCCAAATTATCTCAGCAAGAATAAATTTTATGTGTGGATTAATTATTTTCGAGATTATTCTGTCATAATTACCAGTAGCATTAGTGGAACAATCATTTCCAAATTTAAAATGATCAAAAAATACTTACGCTCTACAACGGTATCAGACAGATTTTTAAATTTTGCAATTACATCGATAGCATAAGATACTTTGGATCAAATGGATATATATTATTCCAGAATTCACAAAAATTTCATTACATGAATTATATTTCACAAAATAATATTATCTGTTTAAATGTTCATATAATCTACTTTAAAACTTTATCTACTTTAATTTTTTCCATATATTCTTATTTTATTTACTGATAAATTTATCTATTATTTATATTTGTGCAGCGTACAAACGTCGCGGCAAAATAGTTTAAAACAGATTTTTGTATCTTACTACTATATGGAAAAACACATATAAATTTAAGTATAAATTACATAAAAACGTTTAGATAATGAAAATGGGCAAAATTCCGTTCACTAGATTTTTTTTTACCTATTATGTATTTTTTTCATCCATATTTACCAAGTAATATTTATTATATGCTCCTATTTTATGTATTTATACATTTATTTGTTCCTAAAAAAAAAAAAAAAAAAAATTCATAATTAACCAAGTTAAATCTTGTCATTTTATCGATAGTCATATATTAATTAGAATTTAAGAGTATTTTGAGAGTTTTAAACAACGAAATTGAGAAAAATAAAACTTACAACGGGATTATTATTATTATTACTATTATTGTTATCATGAGTTCTAATTTTATATACTTATTAATTTCATTTATCTGTACTAGTACAAAATGTTAAACACATTTATATGTGCAAACGTACTGTAATAGTACGACTAATCAAAAAGTTTTTTCGTTATAGTATTGCAAAGAGTTAAACCATTTTCCTAAATGAAAAGTGTTGTTGCAATAACAGAAGATTTACAATTGAAGAGCTTGTTTCCAAATGGCGTTAAGTCACTTTTTTCAGTTCTTGAAAAAATGCGATTTTGTTATGTAAGATTTATTATTGAATTTAAGGAAAAGATATTTTTCCCCAGTAATCTATGAATGATAATAACATTAAATTACATGTTTAAAAAAATCCTGATAGTATAGTTATTTAGAAATAAAAAAAGAAAAAAATGACTTAACCCCTTTTGGAACAAAATTATGACTTACGCCCTTTTGGCACAAACAAATAACGAAATGAAATGACTTACTTTCATTTGAAAGTAATCCAAGTATTTTTTAAAAATGTAAATACAGCATAAATTTTAGCTTTTCAATTTTGGAAGGTAATTACTTACTACAAATCTTTATTTACAGATTCTATTTCTCCATCTTTATCATTATTTTCACTTATGTTAGCGTTAGCAGTATCGTTGCAAGATTATTCATAAAAATAAAAACATTCATGCAGTTTGTTAATTCCCAAAACGTTCATTAATTTTAAAACATCTGTTTTTCTTTGCTTGTTTCATATTGTTTATTGTTTTTATTTCAGAAGGGGCGCATGGGAGAATTTTGTTTCCCTCATTTCAGGATCTTTTGACGGCAAAACGAACCACAGTACGTTGTCTTGATTCCCACTACTCGCTTCGTAATTTCCAGTGTTTTTGCCTCTAAAATCAAGAAACCTTGTTTTCTTTTCAAACGACTATGCGCAAAATTTTTCCAATCTAAAATATTCGACTGTTTCTTATTCTCGAAAAGATTTCCAACCTTAGAAAAATGTTCAAAATATTCATTAGAGAGTAAAATTTTATTCACTTTTTTTAAACTAGTCTCCACTCGGCCGATCGTTCTATCTGCTCATAAGTATGAGTGACCAACGCACTGGTAAATAGTATGTGAAGATGAAGTCCTTTTGAGTACGAGCATCCACTGCTGAAAGCATTCCTAACATGGTATAATTTTTTAATCCCTGATTTTGCATCAGTCAAAACATATTGTAATTTCATCTTTTCCTCTAAGCTTTTCCCTTGAAAGTGAATAAAATATTTTGCTTCGGTGTTTATGAATCAAAAGTTCGGTTAACAGGGTCTTTTCTTTTTTCTGTACATTTTTCTGAATTCATTTGTATTTTTTTTTTTCCTAATACTGAAGGAACAAATGTCTTTTTTCGGGGTTCCAAAACCAATATTAAAATCTTTTACAAACACATTATAATAAAGGTTATAAGTACATTCCTCTTTATATTTTTCTACGGAAAAAAAAAAAAAAAAAAACTCTGAATGTGACAATCTACAACAACATCATTTTCCTTACTTTTGACTTTTCACCGAAGTCCAGACAAACCACGTTATCTCAAAGCACGCTACAATTGGTTGAACTTGACTTAATCCTTTTTGACACAAAACTTACCTATGACTTAATTCTTTTTGGAAAAAAACACTGATTTCACTTTCTGTTTTCATTATGACTAAACTTCGTTTGGGACTTCTACTTATTGAAAATATATTGTTAGATGTGTGTTGCGACCTTTTGCATCGAAAAGTCAATTTTTGAAATTTTTGACTTAACGCCTTTTGGAAACAAGCTCTTCAATTAAAGTGCAAATAAAAAGCAGTTCATTCAATTTTAACGGGAGTGGGTCAGGAGGTGATTGTCAGCCTTGGATACAGACTTGGCAACTTTGAATGAATTTGGCGACAAGGCGACCAAAATTGGTGAAAAGTAATAATTTAGTGTTTCCAAACGATTTCTGGAATTTCCTGAATTCATCAACTGGCTTCTGGCTCAGAATAACCACGAAAGTTCGCCAAATCATGACAGTAATTATTCAACAGAAGAGACACTCTCAAAGATAAATTGCATTCGGACATCTGTTCTGAACGTTCGTTTCCGTTTAAATGGTTTATATTTATTCTTAAATGAGTGAAATTCTACTCTGTGGTGTTTTTAAAGTTGTTTTACGACCTTTTTGAGATATGAATTTGAGTACGATAATTTGCTGTTTTTTTTTTCGAGAACAAGTCTTTGAATAAAGTGTATCTTTCGACAAGAAATGTTTCTTTGCAATTGCCTTTTTTCATACAAGAAAATCGACATTTTAGTAACAATACGGATAGAGACGGATCAATATGATATGCGTAATGCTCGCAAAAGGTGTAATGAAGTGAAGAAAGATTTAGTTCACTAAGATCTTTTTTTTTTTTTTTTTTTTTAATATATTTACTTAAAAATTAGACCCAAACAAATAGAAACGTATACACTTACAGCTTTCATACAGCGCATTTCTGCACCCCCATTAACACTAAGGGGTAGATACAAATGAAACACTTCCGGTTGCAAGAGTTCCAAATGTATGATTACAGTCGGCAGCAAAAGTATCCGAGCACTAGCAAAAATTCCTATTTAAAAAAAGCACACTTAACGCTGTTTTGTTAAATAAATCCTTGGCGAATCGTGTTCTTAGACTTCCTAAGAACAGGGTTCGACAAGGATTTATTTAACAAAACTGCATTTAGTGTACTTTTTTTACATAGGAATTTCTGCTAATGCTCGGATACTTTTGCTGCCGACTGTATTTGCAAAATATTTTCAAAATTTATGTCATCGAAATTGCAAGCACTTCGTTAGTATGTAACCCTAAATCTGCCTATTTTAGATTCCTCTGTTTACCTTCACAATTGTACCTCGTATTTTTGCAACTGGTTGTGTAAAGGAGTTTTTCTCGTTCTGCAAGATGCACTTTTTATTTGTTTCTTTTTAAATTTCATTTTATTTGATACATTTCTCGTTTTACTAGCCACTCAATAAACTTATTACTATTAAGGTTCGAGATTCACTTGACAATAATTTTTTATCAAATGATTAAAAAAAAAAAAAGGTAATATAGGGCGCCAACTGAAACTCTGCACACAGGCGCCTGACAATGCTGGCGCGCCCCTGATCACGTGGAGAAATTATCTGATCCTTGTAAGGACATTGTAAGCTGGTTCTGTAAGCAGACCTTTTAACTGTGCCTCCAGTGGCATCACAGGGGCTTTTGCCATGGGAAGTGGCAAAAAAAAATGTCACTCAGCATTTAGTTTGAAATCATCTTTATGTTGGCATAAATTTAAAAAGTTTTTCTTGTTTTTGTACTGCGCTGAGCTACTACCACTGAAATAAATTATTTTCTACATGTCTGGATATTGTGACGTTAAATATGGAATTACGGGCCTTTAAAAAGAAACTACTGCCACTGTATCATGTGTCAAACAGTCACTGATAATACACATAGAAATAACTTTTAGGTTATCATTTGGCTGAACATACGCTAAAAAAGGATGGAGTGTAGCTTGCGTGTTTTCCCAGTGATATCCCTGTATTGCATCCTGTACAATAAAAGTAAAATTTTCAGAAAAATCAAGTAATAAAATGCACTCATCTGGTTTTAGTTCTGCTTTTCTTGTTTTTAAATACTCTGATTGAGATTTTGCAATGTAATGGTGTTTTGCCTAGGACTTCATTTTCAATAAAAGTTCCGATTTAAAATCAGGTGCAGACAAAGTAATTTAATGAGTGTTGAATGGACTGTAGTTATCCACCGTTGAAACGTCACTTCAGATTCTTCATCATAATCATCCATTAACATATCTAAAAATTCATCAAATGCAGTTTGGAGTGGACACTGTGAAGAAAATCCTAACATACATGCTTCATTGTTAATGTCACACACATAATGAGACAAAAAAATCACTGATAGATGGTTTAATAGATTATTTTAGAGATGCCATCATTTTAGTGAATCATACAGACAGACTGAATGAATTCCTGTACTAGCTAACACACACCACTTCGGTCGCAAATCAGCAAATTTAGATAATCCAATCTTGTGATTGGGATATTCCTGTTTAAAAAGTGTGTACGATTCTTTGAGATTACATAAAATGAGGTGTTTCTGTTTTGTAAATATTTTATTTCTTCACTAAATACTAACTTGAATTTTTTAAAAATAAAAGGTTTCCTACATCTTTCTTTAAAATATCACAAAAATAGAGTACACATTAGTTTTGTTTTAATACCAGAATATAATAAAATCAGAATGTTGCACCCTTATTCAATGCTTCATTCACCTAATAACACTATTTCTAAAAGTAACTAAGTAACGTTCAGAGGGTAAATAACGTCTTATACATGTATTAAATCAATATTTATATAATATTCAATAAGTTTTGTTTTTTTACATCTTTTTTTATCAATGTTAAGTCTGTGAGAGGGGAAACACAAGCATATGGTACTTGAGAAAAACATGCATATACTATCAGCAAGATATCTCTTTATGCAAATAATAACCAAAAGTAAACTCATTTCCTGTGAATAGCTAACACATCAGTAGCTTATTTAAAAAAATTTAAAAAGTTTCTAGTGCTCCCCCTTTAGGAGAAAAATGGCTGCCAAGATGGCCGAAATTGCATGTTTTTGCCCTATGGTTTGTCTTTAAGCTTAAATATTTCCAAGAAGGAGTGAGAAACCTAAGTAATTTATTCTGTAGTAATTTATGGTGAACACCTGTACTCTACCAGAAAGTGAGCAAACCTTTGGTTTTATTTTCCTTTTTTTGGAATTGATATCTCAATTTTAGCAAAATTGGGAAAATCAAATTTTTGTGGTTGCAACTTCTAAGAGTACTGTACCTTAACAATTTTAATTATAAACATTGTAGTATTTTTTTTCTGAATGCCTGGGATAACTAGTTTCCATAGATACCGAACACTTTCATATTACTTGAGCACAATATTTAAGAAAAAAAAATTAAATAACATCAATTTCTTGGTATTTTGAGGGGGCGGACAAACTTCGAGGACCTGTATATCTATAAATAAGTGGAGCAGGTAGCTAAAAATTTGGACTTTTTCATGCCTCTATATCATCAATCTGTGTTCCAAATTTAAAGAAAATCTGAGTCGGTCATGCAACCAACTTTTATTTTTTTAGGTGAGTTGGTATGGAATCACTCAATAGTTATTTTTTACTGATTAGAATGGACGACTAGAACGAGGCGGAGTTTCCCTTTGTTTGTGGGGAAAAGCTGCGCTATGATTGGCTATAGTCCTTTATTTGTGGGCTAAATGAAGACTCCTATAGGTTAAATTTCATCATATCATGACGTCGAATGACGACAGAATGTCAATTCGTCAATTCTCTAGGGGGAAGCAAGTGCCCCCACTTTGCCCCAAATTGTTCCAAATATGGGTTTTATTACATAATTATATACAACTGCTAAACATGATTGTAAATTCTCTTTTGTTGTAACCTGATAGTTTTTGCTCTAGGATTTTCTTTATATACAACCTTACATTGCTTTTAATAGGCTAAGGTGGGCAGGAATGCAGAATTCTGAACTGAAATCAACAGAAGTTCAAACTAGTCATTTCCCATTCAGCTGCTAATTGTACTGTTTAATTACTTTTTGATTAAAATCAAAGATTTTAATAATTAAAACTTGTGATATATAATTTTATTTTCTAATAATTTAATTGTATATTTTTAATTTTTCAGTGTAATTCGTCTTATACAGCAATATTTAAAGGAAAACAATCTTACAAGAACTCTTCAAACACTTCAGGTACAATATAAAATAATTTTTAATTATTGAAATTAAATTTTAAAATAAAATTTATTTATCAAAGTTTTTAGTTTTTTTGAGATTGGTCCAGACTCCAGACAAAAATCGCAGCCTTTAGCTGATTCCTTTTTAACACGCTTTTATTAGCTGCACCTGTATGTATATCTGGTTACCGCTCTGGGAGCAAACAAAAAACTATATTGTAAAAAAGGACTTTCCCTACGTGAACGCTGTGGCTGTGAGGTAAAGCTCCGGGCTATGAACCTAAAGGTCTAACATTCGAGCCCAGTCAGGGGAAATTTTTTAAAAATGTTTTTTGTTTTATTCTAAATTATTTATATTACTTCTTTTTATTAAAGATGTAAATATTATGGTGTGCCACTGACACGATTTTTTCTTACCCTGCATTTTAATACTATAAAGATAGATATTTTGGGCTTTTAGTTCACATTTCAATAAAAGCGTGTTCTTTAATTTTTTAAAAGTATAATTTTATTTACATAATAACTCAATTGAGGTAGTATTACTTGTCTTTATCATTGCATATTATCTGAAAGATTTTTCGTTGGGTTTAATCGTCATGTTATCCCAATTAAACCCAATAAGAATATTTTTCTTAACTGTGACCTTTTATAGAAGCATTTTTGAGACTTGACTTGAAAACTAGTACTCTAATATAGGGATGCACAACCTTTTTGGCTGGAGGGCCACTCTTGCTGTTGACTGGGGCATGAAGGGCCACAGGCAAGATAATATAAAAGAATTAAACTATGCAGATATATTCACTGTGTAATAAATAGATATAGATAGATAGAGGCACACTATCATCAGGTGCACTATTGTTGTAATGGACGCCAAGACTTTTTTTGTCCGATTTCTGAGTGTGGTGTGTGGAACTTCTTTAACTGCAGGAATCTCTGTAGCAGTATTCTTTTGATTGCTCCTTTGTGTGAGGATCATAAATGTGTAACTATGTTCAGTCTTTTGTCACTAACTTAGACAGAAAGTTCTTTAAAGCTTCAAAATGTTTTCAATTTGGTTTTTCTTCTGGTCAGAATTAAAACATTTGTGCACATATTAAAAAAAATATACAAATCGAAATGATTTATACATTTACAATACTAAGACCTTTAGCTTTCATTTGCCACCAAATTTATTCTTCTATTTTATATTATTCTTCTTCTTTTATTCTTAGCCTCCCTTCATATGTCTTGTTATATTTTTGCGAATGCAACTATAGTACATTTGCAACCACTGAAAATCTTGGTGGTCATTTTGAAGTACAAAATGGTCCATTCTCACCAGATAAAAGCATTTGAATGTTTTGTCAGCTATGCCTGCTATACAATTGTGTCCTATACATTCTTTTAGCTGCTTCTTCATTTCTGTTTGCGACCCCATTAATCATAAACGATCACCATCATTATTGCGGTCTGTGTTTTTATCAGTTCTACAAAATAAATAATCATCAATCAGTCTTTTTCTCTTTTTATGTCACCAGACAGAAATAAATTCAACAACTGCACATTTGAAGTTTTTATTATTATTATTTATTCATTTTTTAATGGAAATTAATTATTGCTATAAATTTACATTAAATCATTACTTCATCATTAATTTTAATACATATGATTATGTTTTGCAGATAGATTAAAAAAAAAAAAAAAAATGGAGAAGGAGCTTTTACTTACTGATCGTTACATTTTTCAGTTTTTTATCTTCTCAGGTAGATAAGGATAAATAATCACCAATAGATTATTCTGTAATTTTTCCATTAAAATTTTAAGGAACCTATTGTGGGTTACATTACTGAGAAATATGTATAAAATCCAACATTTTCATCCCCCCCCCCCCACACACACTTTATAAATGCCAGTTTTGCGAGTGCAAAAAATAAAATATTTTATCCCTTTTTTTCATTTTTTCGCTCCTTCTGATGATTCATGCAATCTAAAATGTTGGTCCTTCTGCGGGCTGCAAATTGATGGCTACTGGGCCACAGATTGTGCACATCTACTCTAATACTTTTAATACTCTAACATCACTAAGCTAGAAAAGAAAGTTTATTATTAGTTTATGTATGATAATATACTATGTTTAATTTTTGTTTCAAAATTTATTTCTTTTGTAGGAAGAAACATCTATATCACTAAATACTGTAGACAGTGTGGACAGTTTTGTTCAAGATATTAATAATGGACACTGGGACACAGTATTGAAGGTTGTTCAATCTTTAAAACTGCCTGACAAAAAGCTTATTGACTTGTATGAACAGGTATTAAATTAAATTGATACTTGAATTATAATTTATAGATTTTACTTTTAACATGTTTATTAACAAAGCAACATATACTGCTCTACTTGCAAGGGCAAAGCGGAATATCTCAACCAGTTTTGCAACAAGTTAAACTTTAATTTTTTAGGACAGTTTAAAAATTGAGTATTTAAGTATTTCTTTTTTGTTTCTTTACATTTATGCCTTTGATTCTAATGTAGAGCTTACTGTCTTTTGGACTTTTAAGCACAAATAATTTTTCTGAATAATCCAACAAACGTCATCTTATATTCATACGAACTGACTATAGTCTGGCAGTCATACATTTAAATTTTATTATGAATGTTTGCCGATGACATTAAAAAAAAAAAAAAAAAAAAAAAAAATCAAATCCTATTCTCTCGAAGTCCTAGACATCTCTATCCACATTCAAAACATATCTGGCCTATGATTATGCAAACCCAGGAAATTATAAAAGAACCACAGAACTGGCAGTTAAAAGCAGTAAGTATAAAACTTTGAATAAACACCATAAAATGCAAGAACTCACAGCAATTGTTTTGGGTCGAAAGAAGACACAATTCTTTGTCAGGCGAACAGAGTAGGCACAAGTGCTGCAAACAAATAGGCAACATGGTGTTTATTCAAAGTTTTTTATTTATTTACTCAGGAAATATATTAATTTTTTATCATAGACTTTGAAGCTTTTAAAATTTGACATTATCCACACCAATTATAAAAAGAATAACTATTTTTTTTTGGTGGTGGTGGTGGAGGAATTGAAGGGGAGGGTATTTTTCCTAAAAGAAAAAAAAAATATATATATCATCACTTACTTGTATGAATTTGCAGTATAGAGGATATACATATACATAAGGATTTTCAATTGCTCTTACTTATATCTATGTTCTTTATATCTGTCTATAATGCTTGATATCTTGTAATTCCTTTGGAATACACTTTGCATCATCATAAATTGTGTATCCTGGAGATTAAAAAAAAAGAGAGAGAGATACTAGTTTTACAATTGTATGAAAAATGTCACCTGTGGCTAAATTTGCTGTACCAATTTTTTCTTTTTTAATCAAGTTTTTCTGTCTTTCTTTTACTTGATATATAGAAGAGGAAATATATGTATATTTTTCTTTAATGCATTATAAAGTTGTAAACTATATGCATATATTTTTAATTACATTTAAAATTAACCTTTTTTTAAAAATATATATTTTTAAGTTTGTTGTCCATCTAACTTTGCATTTGAATACACCTGCCATTTTTTATACCTTTTTCAAACCTAAAAAATAAATTTTAGTAAACTTTCTTTTTAATTCTTTTTCATGTAGGTGGTATTAGAACTTATAGAACTACGAGAATTGGGAGCAGCAAGATCTTTGCTTCGACAAACTGATCCAATGATTAAATTAAAACAAGAAGCACCTGATCGTCATGTTCATTTAGAAAATCTTCTTGCACGTTCATATTTTGATCCCCGAGAAGTAAGTATTTGTTTTTAATTGTGCTACTTATTTCTGATTTCAGAAGTTGCTTCTCACTTTATCTTTAATTATTGAAACTGTGTACAAAATATTTATTTTTTTAAAATAAAGAATTGTAATATTAATTATATTGATCATAAGATCAAGTAAAAGTAAAATCAAAGCTATTATTCATTTGAAAAGTATATACAAAAAGAGAGGGAGGGGGAGAGAGACATGTATAAAAGGATGAAGCACTTTGTATTTAAAATGAAAAGGAAAGTCCGATACAAAATTATAGCTCAGAAAGACTTCTCAGTCTGCCTCTATATGTTAATTTTTATGGCAAAATGCTCTGTAATACAAAAGTCCTAAAAGTGACAACTTTTAAAATCAGATTTTGTAATTGACTGATACAATAAGTTGCACAAAATTAATCACTATAACATTCTTTGGAACAGCCCTAGACATCAGTCATATGTTATTAATAGGGTTTATTAAAATCCTTTTAAGGCACTGACCCTCATCTGGCAATTAACCACAAAATCATGTATACAAATTGAACAATGTGCTTCGTGGAACAATCTCACCACATTCATTAATTGCTAAATTATTCTTAGGTGAATGAAAGTCCTGACTCTAGTCTACAAGTTTCATAGTGCTTGGTTTGCTGCATCTCTAATGGCCATATCACACAAGAGCATATATACTCAACATGTTCATTCAGTGTCATTTGAAGTTGAAGATGCTGAACAAATGAGAAAACCGATCAGCTGTCCATAAGGTTACCTTGACTGATAGCGTAAGGTATTCCCTTTTCTAAATGTATTCCAGGAAAGGAAAAAAATTGTGTCCTTCCCTCCTATTGGTCAAATTTGATGAGCACGCTGAACATATTCAACTCTTTCGGAAGCCCATTGAAAAAGTTGATCATCCGAAAATGTGCTGTCCTTCAACAAGGTCAGGCTGAGTGTGTTGGCTATAATATTCTGTTTATAGCCAACTATATTATATAGTTTATAAAAGTTGTGCGAAAATCTCTTGTGTGATACAACCATAAGACTCAATGAAATTTGTGCCATAAGTGATTCTTTGAGCCATGCCGACTATTTGTTGTTACATATAAGACTGAAAAATTCATTTACCATGTGGCGATTAAACAAAATAATGTGGTGAAATTAAATTTAAACTGTTTGCCACTTTTTTTTTTTTTTTTCCCCCTGTGATCATCCTAAGAATGAATATTACTGATTGAGCATGTGAAAATTGCATAAATTCTGTGAAATGGCAGTGAAGTGATCTCAAGTTTAGAAAAATTACCTGCAAAAATATGGATATTTTGTAAATTTGATGTCTAAAAAATAGAAGTTTTAGGGATTTGTGGTAAAAACATAAATTATTTTAGAACTTAGCTTTGAAAAAAAAAAAACTGCAAATTTTTTCTAATAGCAGTAAAATAATCACGATTTTAGCAATCACCTGTGGTATTACACCCCCCCTCCCCTTTAAAAAAAAAAAAAAAAAAATTCAATGGCAAAGTAGTTCAACATTTTGGTACTCAACTGCAAAAATATTGCAATTTGTCAATAAATGATAAAAAAGTGCATATTTTATCATTTGACTTTTTTCTTGTGTCTCTCCATAAAAATTAGCAAAATTAAAAAGAATACTTTAAAAAAATCAGACAATTTTAAAAGTTTATTATAAAATATTCATTGGAAAAAATATTTATTTCGGTGATCAGTTGAAAAATTTGTGAAAAAGGGGCGATTAAATTTAAAAAAAAACTACCAGCTGTTGTTTTTCATTAAAATTGAATAACTGAATAACTCAAAAATTCAGTTTTTAGCTCTAATTACACATATATATTATCTTGAGCATCTGAAATTTATATTTTACTGCTCTAATAGTGAGAAAATTAAATTTTATCTTTTGGCTCAAAAAATGTAAATGTTTCTCTCTTGCTACATCTCTTTGAATTTTAACTATTCTGAATGTTGTAATTGATTATCATACTTGAAATATTTCTTTTTTACTTCTTTTCTCAAATGGTTGATTTTTGTAGGCTTATCCAGAAGGTAGTAGTAAAGAAAGGAGGAGAGCAGCTATAGCTCAGGCATTAGCTGGTGAAGTAAGTGTTGTACCACCGTCACGTTTGCTTGCCTTACTTGGTCAGGCTTTAAAATGGCAGCAACATCAGGGTCTCCTTCCTCCTGGTAAATAGTATTTGTTTTTATATTACTAAATTTAATTTGTTATTTGTTATGTTGATTTTGTAGCACTGTTGTTTAACAGATAGAGATGATCTTTAACTTTACAAAATTTTCATTTCATAAAACAAAAGCAAAAAAGTCCCCCCTCCCCCCTAAATTTCCATTCATTTCTATTTTAAAATCATCAGAAATTCTTAAAAGGGGATTTTAATTAATATTAAACTAAACATCTTAAGTTAAAAAAAAAAAAAAAAAGAAAAGAAAAGGTAGAAAAATAAGTAAAATTAAATTATCCATTTAATCCTACAAATTTATTTTTTGCGTAAAGAAATTAAAATAAATTAATGAGTAATGTTATTTTTTTTTAAATTAAAATCATGCTTAATATATGTATTTTAGTAGGAGAGATCTTTAGTCTGAATTTTATGAAATAATAATAACCTTCTTTGATGGTTGTGTGTTTAGTAAAAATATAATTCTTATATTAATTCTTATATAAATTAAATATAATTATTTATTTGCTGAATAATAAAAATTAAATAGAAATTCAGCAAATAAATAATAAAATCTTTTTTTTTTTTTTTTTTTTAAACCCTAGGGATAGCTACTTTAAATTGTTGCCATTTTATCTATGTTTTCTCTTTTACTAGGGTAATATAATGTAAGCTTTCAAAAAAAAAAAATGTATTATGCTTTTTTTTTTTTGTTTTATTGCTAATGGATGTAGGAACTCTATTTACTATTTCGGGGATTAAAATAAGTAATATCTCTAAGTATTTAGTGAGAAGATATAGTTAACTTTTTTTTTTAAAGAAATTTGCACTGTCTGATTTGACTTAAAATTAAAATTAAATTCTTATTAATTCCTTTGGCCTTTTTAGAAAGATTATATATAAAGTTATTTCTTGTGCATTAATCTGCACATTTTTTATAACTGGATATCAAAAACATTTCTACATTATTACAGGTACCACTATTGATTTGTTCCGTGGTAAAGCAGCCATCAAAGAACAAGAGGAGGAGAAATATCCAACCCAACTCTCAAAACAAATCAAATTTGGACAGAAGGCTCACGTTGAAAGTGCCAGATTTTCTCCTGATGGACAGTATCTTGTGACGGGATCTGTTGATGGTTTTATTGAAGTGTGGAATTTCACTACAGGAAAAATTAGGAAAGATTTAAAATATCAGGCTCAGGTATAGATTCTTACGTAAATTTTATATCTGTAAAACTATTAAAGATAACCAAGTAATATTAAAAAGAAACTATTAGTTTTATTATTATTATTTTTAAATCTTGGTTAACTATGGCAACTTTTTCCATAAACAAAAGCATGAAAGTTTTTCTTGTGGTAAAAATGACAAATTTTTTTTTTCATTGTTTGTATATTTTTTATCTTCTGAAAGCTATTTCTTACTTTTTCATACAATAAATTGCTGAAAGATAAGAGTTCTAAGTTATTGTTGAATTTTTTCAGCTCTTTTTGAATTAAAATGTTATATTCTGGAACTCATCAATATTAAAAACAAACTTAGGATTATAAATAAAATAAAAAATGTAAAGGATATGTGAGCATTTATACAGTACTGCTTTAAAATAATTGTTTATGCCAAAATTGTGCCAAAACATTTTATTTCGCCATGCTGAAATTCTAGAAAAGCAAAATCTAATGAAATAAATAAACAGTGGTTTGATATTGTAGTTTTGTGGTAAATGTGCAGTACAATCTTCTAAAAAATTTGCAATAGTTTTTCCAAACATCTGCTTCAATTTTTTTTTTTTAAAGATTTTTTAACTATATCAAGTTGATAACTATCACATTCCAGAATTCAGCAAAACTGAAGCCAGAAATTCTTTATATATTGCTCGAAGCTCTGAAAATATTTGGTAGTAAGTTAGTGTTTAAAAAGAAAGTTTTGGACCAAAACTTTCTTTATCCTATGTAATTTATTAAATTCCAAAACTTTCTTGATCCTATGTAATTTATTTTTAAGTATGTTTAATATCATTTGGATTTACCAAATGTTAATTGAACAAACTGATAAGAATGAACTTAACTATATGTACATGTTGTCTAAAATGACTGTGTCTTTCACTGAAACCCTTAAGTTACTTTTGGTGTATGTTGATTGAGGCTAAAACCATTAATTGTGGTAGGAAGTTGAAAGGTTTAGGACATTGAATATAGAGTATTCAACTTATCTAAATTGAAGGAACCTAAATAAGGGGGTATTAATAACCCATATTTTAATAAACAGTGATTAGATTCGCTCTAGGTATGATTTTATTAAGTCACACATTGTCTTAGCTTTTTAGTTGTGAAATAAATAAAAATAATAAACCATTTCTAAGCAAGTAGAATTATATTACTTTCTTTTTGTAGATTTATGGCTCTAGGATATATATTAGTGCTAGTATTTGTTGTCCCAGAGATGGCACTAAGTTCTCTCTTCCTTTGGAAAAAAAAAAAAGTTTCTATATTGCATTCAAGATATTTAATTTGTATGGAAAATAAATAACTGTTTATAAATATTGTTTTTTGTCATTAAGTTAGAAAATAAAAGTAGGGGTGCACAACCTTTCTAGCTGGAGGTCAACTCTTGCAGTTGAGTCGGGACATGGAGGGTCACAGACAAGACAATATAAGTAAATTAGACTATCTAGATATATTTAAACTACTGTGTATTTATATAAACTTTATGTATGTAAAAACCTAATTAGCTTTCCTTTTTTTCTGGAGAAAAGCTATAACATCATTGAATAAATCAGCAAATTTTCTTACTGCTGCTCCTCAGCTCAACCATCGAACTTCAGAATAATAAACTAAATCATTGTGCTAAGCATTGAAACTTTCTAATATGTTTTTAAATTGCTGGTGATTTAAACCTTTAGATTGTATAAAATTAATAACATCAGTCGCCAGTTTTTTAAGGCACTCAAATCCCAGTTATATATCCCCTTTGCATACAATTGCACTTGGTTTATAATGCAGATTTAATTTATTATCCCTGTCTCCCAGATGTTGTTGCAGCAAAATTATCACCAACCTGTTTCTAGTTACTTTATAGATGTAGCACCATCTGTGGCAATGCTTGCCATCTTTAGTCTATTTTTTGTGAAGTACACATTTCTGGGATATATTGCAAAATATCAGCTCCAGTAATAGTATTCTTCAAGGAATTTATCTCTCAACTGATTCTTTAGGGATATTAAAATTGTCACTGAAATATTACTTTCACAAAAAAAGAAGTACAGTAGAACCTCGATTAACCGAAACTCACCTCGATTAACCGAAACTCTCCGTTAACCGAAGTCGGTTTCTTCTTCACTTTTTTTTTCACTTTCTACTATCATCCAAAATTTTCTCTTAACAAACATGTATTTTTAAAGTTTTTTTTTTTTTTTTTTCCACATTCCTTTTGTATGCAAGCCATCCTTTCCAAACTACGAGTGCTGATAAATATTTTAGATGATTATTGATGAATTCTCGATTATCCGAAAATTTCGATTATCCGAAGTAAGTTCGCTCCCAATTACTTCGGATAATCGAGGTTCTACTGTAATTGTGTAGTGGAAGAATTATCTGTAGATTCATCAACTGCTAGTGAAAGGTATTAAAACTAATTGCTGAATTTTTAGTTCATCTGATAAATCAGATAAATCCTTTATTCTTCTTTGAAGAATCATTAGATTTAAAATTAAATATTTTAATTATAATATTAAAAAAAAGGATTATATATAATCTTAACTAGTTTTAAATTTACCTTATACTACATCCTTTAAAATTCTTTGCATATATATTTCGAGAACTCCATCAATATTGATAAAATAGCTCCATACAATAATCACCACTATGCTCTAAAACGGGAGGCCATAGAAATAATTACTAACACCCATGCTGTTAACGACCGAGAGCACTGCATTATTCCTGCAGTGTGGCAACAGATTCAAGAAACGAAGTGAAGCGAACCACGACTTCCACAACACCACAAAGTAATCACCTCAGAAGAACTAATTTTCACTTGGCACTGAATGAGTACGATGTTACTCAAAATATATATGCAAAGATTTTAAAGGATGTAGTATAAGGTAAATTTAAAACAAGTTAAGATTATATTTTTTAGTTTTGGGGCAGTTTCTGTGAAAACTTTCTCTGCAGCTGTCATAATGCTTTTTTTGACAAACTCACCATTTCTAAAAGGATGACCACTTTTAGCAGTTAGAGATGTAATTTGAAAACTAACTTTGACAAAATTATTATTTTTTCTTTTTTTTTTTTATGAAAGTTAATTACTATTATAAGTTTACTCTTATTTATCGTTAATTCAATCCACATAATTGTATGTTTCGAAGACAGGTTAAAGAACTTACCAATAGATTATTCCACAGCTTTTCCATCAAAAATTACAGAACGTACTGAGGATTACAAAAAAATCCACAGCTGCTGATAATTATGACCTGAAATGTCAGATTTTGTGGCTTTGTACTGTATTTAATCAACATGCTTCTGTGAATTGCAAACTGATGGCTCCCTGCCATAGGTTGTGCACCCTAATAAAAGTTTTAAGGGTAAAACTTTCTTTTTCTTTCTTTGTTTTCTTTTTTTCTTATGAATGTTTTTCATGTATAAAGCTGTGCTCAGTATACATATATGCTTACTGAATAATTTATTATGCTTACAAAATATAATTATTTTCTAAGAATTTTAACTATTTAATCACTTATTAATTATGATTTCTAAAAAATAGGAAAATTTTACTCTCTAATTACTTTTTTTTTTAATTATATTTTAATATTTTTTTTAAAATTCTTTTAGGATAATTTTATGATGATGGATGATGCAGTGTTATGCTTATGTTTTAGTAGAGATTCTGAAATGTTAGCATCTGGAAGTCAAGATGGAAAAATAAAAGTATTTATTCTTTTTTATTTTTTATAGTAAATTCATGATTTTAGAGAGAAAGAAATGTTTGTGTCTAATTTTGTTTTTTACATATATATGATTTTTAATATATAATTTTAAGTAAATAATATGCCCGAGATAAGTTACAGTAACTGCATTTTTTTTTTTTTTATTATAAGTAACCTTCCCCTCCCCCTCTTCTTTCCTTATAACAAATGCTCATAATTACTCTAAGTATTTGGCGCTTCAATATTAAAGTTTTTTAAATTTTAAATTGAACTTGAAAGGGTATTGGTGAAAGAGTTAAGGTTAATTGTCTGCACTATCGACCAAGGCCTGAGTGAGAAAAAAAATCTTTTGGGGTCTTTTCTAAAGGCCCATATTGATATGAGTTTCAGACAAACCACAGAAAATTCTGAAGAGCTAGGCCAATTAGTGCAATCGGGGTTCAAACCCGGAACCTCCTATCTACCAACATTGAGAGAGTAATATTTCTTTGTCATTATTTGGGCTGCACATAAAATGGTTCACCAACCTTGAAAATGTTTTCTAATTTACTATTATATGATTTTTTTTTTTTTTTCAGTATTATTAATCTATTATTTAGTTTCTTTATGTACACTCATAAATAGCAAATATAAAAGCATTATTTTTTTATTTGCCGTATATTACTAAATGTTTTACTACTAGTTTAGAAAAAAGATCTTTTATTACTTCTGAGTTAATGATATTATTCAGCCTGAGTTTTGTAATCAAAAGCAATATCATTATAAATATCTAATAGAGTTTTTATTTATTTATTATTATTATTACTTTCTTCTATATGTAATATAGAGAAAGTATTGGATTCGCGAAAATTTTCGAAGTCCACTTTTTGATGGATTTACATGTTTTGGGATGTGGAGAACACGAATTAATAGTTTTTAGAAAATGTCTGTCTGTCTGTATCATTTTTTTTGTGGACGCTGTATCTCACGAACCAATGAATGAAATTTAACCAAACTTGGTATTTAGTTGCACCCTGACATAAACTGGTGCTGATTAGATTTTGGGATCAATCGCTCAACAGGTGGCGTTGTGATTGCATTTTATGCAAATTTTTAACATGGCAGCATAGGACAAAATTCCGTATAAATGGGCATAAAGAGAGTTATTTTACACTTGTGATTGTAAAATTAATATGAATTATTGATAATAGTAGTAGTTAACTAGGAAAAAAATTTTGTGCATGTGGGGGCATCGGTTCCCCCCCCCCCCACCCGGGGAAGTAAATTTTCAAGATGGGTATCTTTCGAAAGGTCTCGTTGATAATAGTAATAGTTAACTGGGAAAAAATTTTTGTGCATGTGGGGGCATCGGTTCCCCCACCACCGGGGGGGCAAAGTTTCAAGATGGGTATCTTTCGAAAGGTCTCGTCAATACCTTTAAAACGAATGGTTGAACCATAAATCTGTGATAATTTAAACCAAAGTTATCGATTTTTTTTACTTTTAACAAAACAAAACTTAGAAAAAAAATCGCAATTTTTATTTTATATTTTTTTTAACAAAATTTAACCAAACTTGGTATTTAGTTGGTCCCCGACATTAACTGGTGCTGATTATGTTTGGGGATCAATAGCTCAACAGGTGGCACTGTGATAGCATTTTATCTAAATTTTTAACATGGCAGCATAGGACAAAAATTCGTATAAATGTGCATAATAAGAGTTGTTTTAAACTTGTGATTGTAAAATTAATATGAATTATTGATAGTAGTAGTATGTAACTAGGAAAAAAAAATTTCTGCATGGGGGGGAAGTACCCCCCCGGGGGGGATAAATTTTCAAGATGGGTATCTTTCGAAAGGTCTCGTCAATACCTTTAAAACGAATGGTTGAACTATAAATCTGTGATAATTTAAAACAAAGTTATCGATTTTTTTTACTTTTAACAAAAAAAAAAAAAAAAACTTAGAAAAAAAATCATACTTTTTTTTTTAAATATTGTTACTGATTGAATATGTATAGGTAAATATAGAAGAAAGTCTTGTGGTGGCCACAACATACTAGTTTTTTTTTTATTTAAAGATGCAGTTGGTTTATTATGTCCTAGTAATTATTAAGAGATTCATGAGTTAAATTTTAATTTTAAATTCATTTCATTGATGTTAATTAATTTGTATTTAAAAACTTTGAAAATAAGTTATCAGAAATTTAAAATTGCTTATTAATAAAAACTTTTTTTTTTTTCTTTCTTATGTTAAATATTCTGTAAAGATATGGTATCTATCTGTTATGATATCTTCATATTGTTCAAGTTTTTGTATGCTGTAATCTTTTATGTTTCAGGTATGGAAGATTCAAACAGGTCAATGTTTAAGACGTTTTGAAAAAGCCCATGCTAAAGGTGTTACATGCTTACAGTTTTCTAGAGATAGCAGTCAGTTAATTAGTGCATCATTTGACCAAACCATTAGGTCAGTACATTCAAAATATTTCTTATGTTTTACTAAATTATATTTTTTTCCATCAAACCTTTAAAGACAGCAATGAAGTTATTACATGATTTTTCATTCTTTCATCATCTTTAACTTAAATTATGCATTTTTTAATATGTAATCTTCAGGTGTTATGGTTATATTATAAATTTTTATCATGATCTGTTTACTGGTTTCTTCGTATTGTCATGATGAAATATGATTTATATGTATATAATTGTTTCTTGTTATGGTCTTTATACCAGTCAGCATCAGAATCTACACTAAACATTCACCGATTTTCCATAGCAAAGAAAATGAGCTTAATTGTCTGTTGTCAATTTTTTTTTATATCGGTCAGTATTAGAGTCTGTACTAAACATTCATCAGTTTCCTGGATGAGAAAGTAGCAAAGAAAAAAATCAGCTTAAGCTAAATATATGTTACTGAAATTTTTTATCATACTCTATCATACTTTTTTTTTTTTTTTTTTTTTTTTTTTTTACAGAATTAGAGAGAAGTGTTTTTTTTATTTATATTTTCTTTATTTTAATGATTATTATATCATGAAGGGTTATATTATATTAAAGAATTGCATCGTGAAATGCTAAACAGTAAAAAAAAAAATAGTATTTACTGAGAAGAAAAAAGAATTACTTTCTGGTTGATATATAATCTAATTTAAAATAAAAGTCCATTTTAAATCTAATTTTTATGTAACTTCTATAAATTATTCTATTGTATAAATGTATTTTTCTTTTTTTCTTCTGCAGAGTTCATGGTTTAAAATCTGGAAAATTGCTGAAGGAATTTAGAGGTCATACATCATTTGTGAATGATGCAATTTTTACTGCTGATGGACATAATATACTGAGTGCTAGTTCAGATGGTACTGTTAAACTGTGGAACATTAAAAGTACTGAATGTATTAGTACATTCAAATCACTTGGTGGCACCAGTGGCATTGACATAACTGTAAATAGTGTGCATGCTCTACCCAAAAATACTGAACACTTTGTTGTTTGCAATAGATCAAATACTGTGTCTATATTAAATATGCAAGGGCAGGTAAGTAAAATATTTATTTAATCTTTTATAATAAAATGTCAGTTGTGGTCAGTTATGTATTTTTATCAAAACTTTCATTTGCATCATTTTTCTGTGTCTCAATTTGTATGGATTTTGGGCCATGCATTTAAAAATGTATATCTATGTTTGGGGCATTACAAGTATTATGAAATTTTAAAACTCGAATAAACTACTACGTCAGAAACGCCAAAAGAAAAATATTTGTGATGCATACAGCTGTTTTGGTAGCCTTAAGCGTACTCTTCAGTGCAAAAATAATTCTGAATCTGGAGAAGTGCTCGTATATATAGGAGAGGGACCTATATATACGAGCACTTCTCCAGATTCAGAATTATTTTTGCACTGAAGACGGTACGCTTAAGGCTACCGAAACAGCTGTATGCAGCGCAAATATTTTTCTTTTGGCGTTTCTGACGTAGTAGTTTATTCGAGTTTTAATATTCCAACGCCAAGTCTCCTGTTATTATTATCAAATTTACTGTATTTATAATGCATGTGTCAAGTTGTCAGCAGTGATCTAAAAATGTGCTTTAGGCCATTCATTTGAGTTTGGCAAACATTATTTCTGCTTCACTGAATGCTTACTTAGAGTGCAGTAACTATATTGAATGCTTTTTACACTGAACTGATATTTGATGTTGTATATGCTGACTTTCAGCATCTCACTTGATGAAACTAGAGACAAATAATAATAAAGTAAAGGGCAGCTAGTGAAAGAAACTAATATTAATCCCAGATTATTTCATTCCACCAATGATAAGCAGTTACCTGAATCATGTTAAATGAACAAGGTATTTAATTTATAGTTGTAAGACATTGTCAGTTAATCAAGTAAAGTACTTCTATGGGGAGCATGTTGCTGATCTTGATAGATTCATGATATCAAAACAAAATATGTATGTGCAGTATATTGATTTATTTTACTTTGCATGAAATACATGTTGACGATCAATTAATTAACGAGGCTCAAATAAAATCAAGACATGTGAAAAAACAAAGTATTGCATGCATATAATCAGCTGAAAAAATTGGTGAAAGATGAAACTCTTAGGTACCACACAAGTAAAAATGATACTCAAACTCTAAGCTGTTGTGTGCCTGTGCTACAATTATGCGGTATTTAGAGGATATGGTTGATATTAAGGAAATCCATTAAGGGCCCGCTTCACGCACCGCCTCCGAAAGCCGAAGCTAATATTATTCTATGGAAATTTTTCTTTACAAATAACTTATTAACTAATACATATTTTCAAATTCTGTTTTCACATTCTGAAAATTCCCAGCTGTTAAATTGACAGACCTTTTTTAAAAATATAGCTATATTTTTAATTTTTTATATTTTATTTTGAAGCTGCAAAATACGAATTTTCAATATGTGAATTTTTTTCATTTTGCAATTTCAAAATAAAATATAAAAAACTAAAAAAATACATTTTTAAAAAAGGTCCGTCAATTTAACAGTTGGGAATTTTCTGAATGTGAAAACAGAATTTAAAAATATGCATTAGTTAATAAGTTTATTGTAAAGAAAATTTCCCCATAGAATAACATTGGCTCGGGCTTCCGCCGACGGTAAGTGAAGAGGGCCATTGAGGTCCTCTTTTGGTAAGGAAAACATTTTTTAAGTTCAGCGCCTCAGATGAAGAGCCTGCTTCTGATTATGGCTGTACATTAGTCAGATTCCCTCTTTCTCCCTTCCCATGTTATCCAATGGGATTTCTTGTTGCTTCATTTTATAAGGATATCTCGTTCAAAAATGAAGTTTTTCTAATTCTGTTTTTTGAATGTTACTCTTTGAATACATCACCTTTTAGCTTAGGCAGCAATTTTTTGGAAAAAAAAATAAATAAATTTACATATTTCTTTTAGAGATCCAAACTTAGACTCCTAAATTTGCTTAATGAAATAAAATATTTAAATTATAAATATTTGAAAAGCTTTAGAAGGACGAATTAACATTTAAAAAACATTAAATACCTTTAACAATCCTTCATTATTAGCAGCTTTAATTATTATATATTTATTATAATTATTATATATTTATTATATTATAAAAAACATAGCAAAAGGTGCAGGATACAGCAACTCTATGATTCAAAAACTCTATAAAAAGCGCTTAAAAACTTTCAACAAAATTAACGACGCTCAAAAAATAAAACCCAAGTTCACCACCTCCATTCCATTCTGCAATGGCATAGCAAACAAAATTAAAAACGAAGGTTCCAAACATAATATACACATACCCATTAAACCCAATAAGAACATCATTCAAAGAATCCGAAATGAAAAAGACCTCATTGACCCTAAAGAAACATCAGGAATATACAAAATCACTTTCGATCTAGAAAATAACAATAAACCTGCAACCTACATCGGAATGACGAAGAGAAAAATCAAGGACACAGAAATGGAACATATTAACGATCTAAAATACAATAGAAGCTCCACCGCCTTATCACGCACACATAAAACTAACCCCATAATAACTAATACCCTAAAAACCGTTAAAATAGCTCCCTACAACTCACACAACTACGCCATGAAACGCGAAGCTTTAGAGATATTAACCTCTAACACAGCAGTAAATGAGAGAGAGCATAGCATCATAGCAGATGACTGGCAACAGGTGATAAAAACGTACCGACGGAAAAATGACGTAAGCAAGAGGGAAAGTGATGTGGAAGAAGATGAAGACATGTTTCAATAGTGCAGCAATGACAACATCTGAGGACGACTACGAATGTAGTCGAAATATATAATAATTAAAGCTGCTAATAATGAAGGATTGTTAAAGGTATTTAATGTTTTTTAAATATTTAAATTATTTTTTTCAAAAAATTGCTCACTAAGCTTAAAAGCGACATATTCAAAGACTAATATTCATAAAACAGAATTTTAAAAACTTCATTTTTGAGTGAAATATCCTTATAAAACAAAGCAAAAAAAAATTCCATTGCATAACATGGGAATAGAGAAAGGGACTGATGTACAGCCTTAAGGGTCCATATTTGACTTCCTGTTTCAAAGCAAAGTCTTGTATTTTATTCCAAAAACGCTGCACGCTACTGCACTGGTGTTCAAAATTAAAGCAACAACCTATTTTTTCATTTTCTTCTTTTGCGCATAACTTTTAAACAGTTAAACATATAAACATAAAATTTTGAAGGCATATTTGTTATCATATCACCAATTGAATTTTATATAACTTTAGGAAAAGTAATAGTTTTCAAACTAATAATTATTCAATTTTTCTCAAAAGTCAGCTTTGGAAAAAAATGAAACATTTTAACAATTTTAAAAAAGAAAACGAAATATGGTCATAAGGAAGCATTACAGATAGGTGAAGATGTACAATGCATCCATGCGTTAGATTAAAACTGGATTTTTTTTTCCTGTATTCACTTTCCTATTTCTTCTTTTTTTCACATGTGAATAACTTTTTCAAAAATATACTTACAAACAGAAAAATTGGATAAGACATTCATTATAAAATTATTTATTGACATTATTATTATTCTGTTATTGAGCATAGTTTATAAATTAGTAATTATATATTTTCAAAAAATCTGTTATAAAAGTAAAAGAAAAGCGAATACAGAGAGAAAAATTGAGATTTAGAAGGAACATTTGAAGGCATGTTCGACTTCACCTATCTGTAATGCATCCTTAAAATTATTTTTCATCAAGTTTTCTTTTCTAAAATTGTTGAAATTTTTCATTTTTTCCAAAGCTTACTTTTTAGAAAAATAGAATAATTATTAGTTTAAAAATTATTACTTTTGATAAAGTTATACAAAATTCGATTAGTGATATGATAACAAACATGCTATCGAAATTTTATGCTCAATGTTTATTTGCTTAAAAGTTATGCACAAAAGAAAAAAATGAAAAAACAGGTTGTTTTAATTTTGAGCATCAGTGTACATAAAAAAATTATATACAGCATATGGCCCAATTTCATCACAGTTCTTTATGAATATATTTTTCTTTAATACAACATTGGTTATTATGTGTTTTTTAAATATTTAAAATGTAACATTAACAGTTATCATTTCTCCTTACCTTTTAACATAGATTGTCAGAAGTTTCTCCAGTGGTAAAAGAGAAGGAGGTGATTTTGTGTGTTGTACTGTTTCTCCTAGAGGTGAATGGATATATTGTGTTGGTGAAGATTTTGTTCTGTATTGTTTTTCCACATCTTCAGGAAAACTGGAGAGAACTCTAACTGTGAGTTTTAGTGCTTTTTTTTTTTAATCTAGCTAATTTTTGAAATTTATGTAATAGCAACTAATTGCTATTATAGGCTATTATTTTACTGCTAAATATTAAATTTTGTATGTTTTTTTTTAAATTGAATACCGAAATATGCGATTATTTCATTAAAAAAAATAATAATAATGGAATTGCTTTTTTTGTGTGTCATTGCTGAAGTACGCAATACGAATGTCTATCGAAATATGGGATCTTCTCGCTGATGAAATTTACATTTAATCGTTCAAATTACAAGTTGAAATAAGCCATTAATTCACTACAAAACAGCATAATATTCTTGTGGTGGATTGTCAAAAGACATCATTATAAGTCTTCTTAAAAAAAATTTACCTTTATTATGGCTAATTCCTCAAACAAGCAATTGTTTCTCCACTTTACTAAATAGAGATAGGCAACTATTTTCGCTGCTAAAATCGATAAAATTTGTGCTATTTCAAAAAATTGATAGTATAAATGTTAAATACATGTATTTAGTCAAAGGCCAGCAAGATACCTGTTTTTTTTTTGTTTTTTTTTTTATGTATGTTTGCTGAAATATGAATAGTTTTTTCGTCTGATCACCAAAATATACGTAATTTTCTCATCCGAAAATTTTGAAAATTTTTTTGTGGAAGGTACATTTTATGTTCGCTGATTTCTTTTTAAGTATGTTAACGCAAATTTGAGACAATAATAATTATAAAATACTATACTTAATAAACTATAAAAACCTGCTATCTTGCTTTGTTTCCAATGGCAGAAAGCTTTCTGCCATTGGAAAAGAAGCAAGATAGCAGGTTTTTATAGTTTATTAAGTATGTAATATGCTTTGTGTTTAAAAAGTTTTAAAATATAAAATACCATTTTTACACGGAAACTGTTACGCTTCAGCATAAAATACGAAATATGTAGAATACTTGAAATCCTGTGCATGAGAATCAGGTGCCGATTTCAGTATTTTCACTTAATTTCTGCGGTTCTTTATTTTATTATATTATTTCCGTAACAGGCATTTCTACTTTTGAATACACAGAAAAAAAATAGACAGGCTGCGAGCATTGCCACAGACAAAAGACATCCCAGAAACCGTGGTAATGATATTTTTTCCACCGCTCTGGCCGCACGAAGAAACAGTCCAATGATACATAGATAGTGCCCGGAAGTGACTTATGGAATTTTCAGACTGCGTTTGTGGAAAGATATGAAAAGTCCGATTTCGCATCAGATAAAACTTGTTATACACGTATGTTCCTCAGCGAAAACGGCAAAATATCTTTAAAAAATAATGATATAGCAGATAGAAAAGTACAGAGCACATTTTCGCTTGAAAAAAAAAAAAAAAAAAAAAATGGGAAAGGTGCATTTTCCTTTAAAACAAAAGGACAGGGTGCATTTTTCACTTCAAAAAAGGGCAGGGCACATAGGTGCAAAAACAAAATAGGCAGGGGTGATTGTGACTCAAAGGTAAAAACCCTGAAATTTAGAGCCTCAAATTAGAAAAAAACCCAAAATATCAAATAATACTCAAACTATTTGAGCAGAAGCTCAATCTTTTTACATTTCATTCACATATCACCTGGATGACAAATGAACAACCAATGAAAACAAGAAATAACTTTATAGAAAATAAAATATACACATGGGTTAGAGTAAAAGCCCTGAAATCAGGGGTAAACCCTGAACACAAACACCCCTGAATAGGGCAGAGTGCGGTGCCCTTTGAAAAACGCATAACATGAAAACTATTTAAATTCATAAAAATAACACATTAAATTTGTAATCTAAAAATAAAAAGATAATAATAACAATGAAAATAGTAATTAATTTAAGTGTTGACTTCTTTTTAGTAAAAGCTCAGACATTAATTCTCAATTAATGAATTATCTAAAAAAAAATAAAAGTTAAAGTGAAGATATTCCGCCATTTGAAATTTCATTTGCATCCCGTCTCACTGTGTTGGAAAGAAGAAGCAATCTTCCCCGCTGGAGGTCCGTAACTGACCACACAGACAGTAGGTTCTCCAACCACTTGCATCATCATTATGCAAGATAGGGGGAGAAAGCCGAGCCAGAGTTCTTTTTAGTGTGCGATTCCAGGAGACGAACGTCAGTGACTGATCAGGAAGGTTGCCGGTTGCCGATATGATATTATCATCGTTACGTAAGAGACGCCACGCACCGCAGAGGAAATTCAAATTGGTTTGGTGTGTTCGCTTATTGTATTTTTTTAGGAAGATGTTTGAATAGAGAAATAGAATCAGTGTCACACTGGTCCTGTTGTTTGAAAGGTGTGCATTTTTCATGTCTCCACCTTTTATCGAGTATTCTAGGCGGCATTTGCCGCTGGCCATTTTTCGTTGGCCGCTATTTCCCCTATTGATATTTTTTAAAGTGTTAATCTCCTTTCAATTTAGATATATTTTGTTAAGAATGAAACCTCTAATATAAAATCCAAGTTTTGGTATTATTTTTAATCAAAAAAATTTTTCTTCCTCCCGACTGTGTGAAAGATCGAGAAATCTCCCTGGTGAAGAATATTAAAGATAACTGTTTCTCCAAATGGATTCTTGTCTGAAGCATCTTTCTTTGGAGTCTGTTATCATTAATTAATCTTTCAAGACCACAGATGGGATCCACCTGTTTTACTATGCATGGGGCTATAATCCAATTTTTTTTCCCCCTGAAAAAAATGTTCTAAAGAAAAGCCTTATTTTTCAATTATACCTTTTAAAGAAGTATCTATTTTGTGATTAGAGGATACATTCAAAAACCTGTCCATAAACATTAAGAGAATACAAATTTTTTTAGTTGCTATATGGTCACACTTTAGGGAGTGTATTTAAACACCTCTCTACTTAGGATAGACAATAACTGAAAAATCTTTAATTATCAAAGATATAATTTTTAAGAAAAAAAAAATGCTCTCAACACCTCAATTCAACATATGCAGTGCTAGAAATGTTAAACATCTGCAGTACTTTAACTTTGGTCATAAGTAAGAACTGTGTCATGTTTGGATGAAACAGTTCAATGGTTTGGGAGTAAATGTGAGAGATATACCCACATTCAATGACTTTTATTTATATTAAGATTACTTAAAAAATATTGACATTCTTAAAAAATAAAAAGTAAAAAGTGTGTATTTAATGGTTAAATCAAAAGTTATTTATTATTTTAGATATGGATTTATTTTATGGATTTAGAAAGCAAATATAAAAACTTGTTAGTTGTTTTATTTGTGGAATACACAAGTATTAAACATAGTGTTTGATTAATATTTATTCTAGATTTAAAATATGCAATGCAATATATCAATTTCACTCTCTTTTTTACCTACATATTTTTTGCTAATACAATTAGTGTTACTGTTTACTTATTATTCTAAAATTTTATAGGTTCATGAAAAAGAAGTAATTGGTATCAGTCATCATCCTCATCAGAATCTTATAAGTACATACAGTGAAGATGGTTTATTGAAGTTGTGGAAACCATAATTTTTTTAAAGCATTATTTGTATCTCATATTGTGTATATTTACTATGCATCATGCATAAAAATCATATTTTCTGTTGTTATAAAAGTTTATTTCCCCTTTAACACTTAAATACTCAGTTAAAAAGAAATTCAAGACTGTCATAATTCTAATCTACAGTGACAACTAATTTATTAAATAATATAATAGATGATTAACAATTATATATATTAAAAAAATATCAACATTTTCTGCACAACTCTTTCAAGTGTTAATCATAGATTTTATTAAAAAAAAAAAAAATAGAAAAAAAAAAAAAAATCTGGAATATTTTATAAAAATATTGTTCCAGTTATAAATATTTTATAAAAATATTAGGTGATGAGTCACAGTAGAAAAACTAGTAAAAAAAAATATTGCAGACATGAACTCTAAATAAATATCTCTAAATGAATGTCCTATAACTGCAATTTTCATCTATGATTGTTATGGAGTTTAAATATTTTTATTTCGCTTTATTTCAATGAATCAAATGTAATGAAATTTCATATTTAAAAATGCTAAAAACTTCTTTATTCAGGGTGGCAACAATCAGGGAAATCATGGAAAAATCAGGGTACTTTATCAATCTGGAAATATCAGGGAAAAAACAGGGAATTTTGTGAAAGCACCCAAAAATCATGGAAATTTTCAGTTTTGCCCAGCAAGCGTGACTGAAAGATCGCAAAACAAGTGTTATCTTAACCATGATTACACAAGATAGGCTGATTTCTAACTGAATCTTACCAAGTTAACATAAAATAAATCAATAAATATTTTTATATTTTTGATAATTTCTCCAAAATTTTGAATTTTTCATTTCATTTTCTTTTTTGTAAGTGAACAAAGAAAAAATGTGTAAAGATTGAGATATTTTTGCCCATCAGTATAATTATTTGAATTGCTGTGGTTTAGCGAGCATGTTACACAAGAATGTGATATATACATAATTATAGAATATATTATTGGTAATGGAAATCATGGAAATTTGTCGAAATTAGTCACAGAAATCATGGAAAAATCAGGGAATTTTTTTCTGTATTTCTGTATCCACCCTGTATATTTACATTTTTAAATTAACTGTAAAGGCCTTACTTGTAGTCTTCCTTTGTGGTAAATCTTTCATCTGAGATTCCAAGTGTTTTCAGCCACTTTCTTGGTGCTATAATCAAATAAAACTATTGTTTTCTCTTCATAATCCTCGGACCTGAAAAGGCAGAGGCACCTTTGATTGATGCCTGTGATTGGTGCCTGTGACAGCATCAAGAGAGTGTGGCTGGAGATATCTGGGATCCTGGATGAAAGGCTTACCACAAAGGAAGACTTCAGTAAAGTTTTTTTACTTAATTTAAATATCATTGCATTTTATTTTTATCATCTAAAAACTAATATTTAAATATGTACTTACAAAGATTTAACCTTATATTCCAACATCTCTAATAAATATTCATGGTTAATAAATGACATTTTCTAAATATATTTACACTTTTCACTGATTTACTCTGTAAAGTTGAAAAATAGTGCTAGCATCACATAAACGTTTTACATTCACACGATTGAGTTCAGTATAACCATTGTATGAAGTGAAACTGCAAGTGGTTATATATTTAAAACACTAGACTGCTAACTGACAGGTCGTTGGTTCAAATTGAATCAGTGACAATCATGATTTAAGTAAGAATTTGTATGAGATTAAGATATATTGAGTGTTTAAATGAAAATGATTTTAAAAACTATAATAACTTGGTAATTATTGTTGTGGTGAGTGTATTTTAAAATCATAACTTCAAGAACTGAGCTGCTCTGACAGACACAACATTTATTACATATATTTACATAGCGGAAGAACCGCCAGCTCAACGAGATTACATACACTGATACATTCTTAGGCACGCGTGGTGTTCAGCACTCTTGCTGGTCATGTGACATTGTTACCTAGACAACATTTCTGCTTACTATGCACTCGTAGCGCCATCTCGTATCTTATTGGGATATCACAAAAACATTTAAAATTGTTTCATAGTGCTCCATGGTGGCCAAAATAGGGATTTATAATTTGTTATGAATAAGCAATATTTTGTGTATATTAATAAGCTTAATAATGAAGATCTATTAAGCATAGTAGAAGCCAAGCAACAGATACAAGATCACTGAAACACTAATGACCAATAAGATTAAAAAAAAAAAAAAAATTATCAGGGGATGAAATACACTAATGTAAAGAAACCAGATTTATTAATTAACAGCCTGCAAAACAAACGAATCAATAAAATAACACAACAAATCCCAACTCAAAACCATAAACTTTATCAAAATTCATGAAAAAATAATTTAAGAAACTTAAGATAGGAAGGAAGCTTAATCATTTTATGAAGTGAAACTAGTATTTAATTATATTAAAATAGCTTATAGAGCCCCTAGTGGTAAAAATGTTGTGAACTGTCAACACATGAAATATTGTTATATTCATCATTTGTTAACAGATATTTATAACTAGCTAGTTTAATATAATGTTATGTATAAATTTGGAATTTAATTTGCATAAAATAAATGAAAATTTTAAATATAAATAAAGGCATAGCATCTCATTTTGATAATTAATGCTATTGGATATATTTAAGTTTCTTGGCATTCATGAATGAGGGTTAATATAATTTGGCTATGACTTTTTACATTTTGCATTCAAAATGTAATTTTTTTTTTTTTTTCCCTGTTGCAATTTAGTAGCTAAAATTTTATCAGTTCATTAATTACAGCGTAAACTTATTTCTACAAATTTTTTAAGCTAATCTGAAATTAGCACTTAAAAAAGCTTTCCAGTTAGCTATCCATAGAAAGACATTGCTGTATTACAGACTTCTCAACCAATTTTGTGTCACATCTTAAGGTACAGCGTCTAGAATAAACAGTGTGGCAATCGCCTATAACCGTGATGTTAAAATGATGCTACAAAAATTAAGCTTACCCAGATGTCGCTGTGATCGAAGCTATTGCTCAAATTGAAGACCTGATTGGCTTTTCCCAGTTTCATCAGTTTAATCACGTGATCTAAGCATATAATTAACCAATAAGGAGTCTCAGTTTTATTGTCGTGACACTAGCTTCGATTACAATGACATCTGGTGACAGGCTTAACTTTTTTAGTACAATTTTATTCGCCGCTTTCCACACTGTTTATTCTAGACGCTGTACTTAAGGTTAGCAAGAACTATTGACAAGTTTAAAAAAATATTAAATAAGTACTTACTCTTTAAAAAGAAAAAAAACCACAATGTAAAAATAATCTACTAAATGAATTAGAGCTTACGCGGGGTTTCAAAGGCAATAAAAAGCAGGCTTTCTGTTTTTTTCCACCTTTAATATAATAATAATAATAAATTATTCAAAAATTTTAGTATATAAAAGATTAACATTTAAATAATATTATAAAATTTTCATTGAACATTTTTGAAAATTCAGTTAATGAATCCTAGTGTCTAGACACCCTACTGAAAAGCAGTGAACACAATTTCTCAAAAACTAATGCACCAATCTTATTGAATCGTTGAACACTTCTTCAAAATAGAATTGACTAGTGATTGAACAAAGGATTTTTTTTTTTCTACAACTAATTTTACAAGGCTATACGTAGGATAAATTTACTAGAAATCATATTGTTTCTGTGTACAACTCTGCCAAAAATTCAAATTTCAATTTTTTGAAAAGTCCTCTGTTAAAGTATTAGTCAATTCTATTTTGAAGAAGTGTGCAAAATTTCATTAAAATCGATGCGTTATCAAAACCAAGACCCACCAGCTGAATTTTTCAAATTTTCTAATGAAAATTGTATAAACTATTGTTTAAATGTTGCTCTTTTATACGCTCAAAATTTTTTTATTATACTAAAAAAATATTGAGAAAATGCTTATTTCTTTTTTAGTTTTCAAAAATGCATGTAACCACTAAAGAGGTCTCTCTACTTATCGTCCCCGAAAGCCTAGTGTTATTCTGTACAGAATTTTGCCCCGTTATAACTCATTAATGAATGTATATTTTTAAATTCATTTTCACATTCAGAAAATTCACAACTATTTAACAAATTATCGCTTTCTAAAAATTGATTTTTTAAATTTTTAATATTTTATTTTGAAATTCTAAAAAGCAATTTTGCATTTTTAAGCTTAAAATTGAAATCTTAAAAGTTAAGAAAATCAAATTTTGGAAAGCGGTAAATTGCTTAACAGTTGTGAATTTTCTGAATGTGAAAATGAAATTTAAAAATATGCATTCGTTGAAGAGCTATAATGGGGCAAAATTCCCCATATAATAACATTGGCTGCGGCTTTCGGAGAAGATAAGTGGAGAATCCCCTTAACCCTTTCCAACCGGGCACATTTTTATCTTAAAGCATTACATTCTTCTGTTTTTACAAACTGAAAGAATAATAAGATCTATAACCAACATTTGTTGATTGAAAATTGTACTTTACACTTTCTGCTAATTAGCTGGATTGTTTTTTTTTTCCTGATTTTATTACATATGACTGTTCCAGATGCAAAAATGTGAGTGGGTCTAACCCGTACAATTGTACGCTTTCAGTCAGAAAGGTTTATGTAGTAATTTTATGCCAAAAAATAATTCTTAAAGGTATTCAAAGATTATTTACAAATCATAATACAGGGTGTACATAAATGAATATCCCAACTTTGCAGGGCTTTTGAAAGAAAACTAAACAAAGTACTAACTTATTGTTCACTGGAAAAAAAAAATAACAGTTCAGGGGTTTAAATTCAATACGCATTTATAAGTGATCAATGTGAGCCTCTTTAATAACATAAAGGATAATGAGGTGGTACAATAACTCATCTCACACACTTTTACCTTTGCAAATGCACCATTCATCATGAATTTTTCGAAATTAATATTGGATACTCCATTGGTTGGGCGAGCAATTCTATATTCATAATGGAATGCTCATTGTACTATCATGGAGTCACTTTTCAAAAGTTTAATCACACTTTTTGTTTCGTGGTAAACATCTCAGTGAGAAATTAATCAAATACTTTAAATTCATAGCACTCATTCTGATGGCCTCGTGCCACCATCTATCTCAATCGTCATAAATTTTCAACTGTTATTTTTGATTTCTGATAAAAAACAATGTTGTATTTCTTTAGTTTTCTTTTAATAGCCTTGCAAAGTTCGAATATTCATTTGTGTACACCCTGCATATTATTAATATTTGTTACAGACATCATGTATATACAGGGTGTTTTTAAAAAATCAAGAAAATAAAGGCTAATATTTTTGTTTCAGTGCAGATAAAGTCATCAAACTTAAGGACAAACTCATATAAAGTGCTTGTGTGCATATAAATTTTAATATGGAACTAAATGTAGAATACTGAGCAATAAAATTCATCAAAGGGGGGGGGGGGGGGTTACATGTCTAAAGAGCATAGAAATTAATGTATAAAAGTTATTGTTATCATAGTTCAGTTTTTTTTTTGAAATATATGAATCCCTTATGGTGCTGGAGGTCTTAGTTATCTCATTCTTTTTATTTCCTTCAGTACATCTTCCTTGCACGAGTTCATTTAGATTACGAGTTCATTTTCTTTCGATATAAAAATAAATACATTTAATTAAACGTGAACATTAAAAAATTGTAAAAAATTAAATTATGCATCTTACAAAAATTGATGTCATTATCACTTTAAAAATTTTCTACACATTGAAAAGTGCTAATGTAGTTTTATACACAAGCGAAGTGCGACGTCATTGACCATCCATGGATGCAAGAAAAAGATTTCCTATGTTAATCGTCCATTGGATTTTTTGTAAAAAATTATTAAAAATCGAGGAAAATTTCTTGATTTTAATCCCCGTATTTGGGTATAGATATGTATTACTTATCATAGGCATGTGTTAGATTGAGTTATTTTGCTGTCAGATTGACAAAATTTTAATTTTAAATTTCAAAACTTTGTCATCCTTGGCGTTTTTTGTATTTGGTGATCAAAAACGTAAGGCGATAACAAAACATAGGTAAAACGATGACAACTTAGTCTAATGCATGCACACAATAACAAATACTTATCTATACCCAAATATGGTCCGGGTTTGATTCCTAGCTCTGGCATTTTTCACATAGTTGGTACTAGCAGGCTTTGCCCGCTTCGCTGGCCACTAAATTTAAAGGAAACTCTTTTCTATATAGCTTTATAAAAATGAAATAAAATAAATTACTGAAATTGTTCAAAAGCTCGCTCCAGGTCCCTGCTGCATTCGGCAGCGATTTGGTCATCCACTGCAACTCGGGCGCTTGTCCCTATTACCTGCGACAATAGTTTACCAATGAGCTTCCATTTAGGTGCTTATTATATAACAGTTTCGAAATAGATAGTATTGAAAAAAATCGGAGTTTCCCTTTTATATTTGAATCCCAGTTACATGTGAACAACACTATACGTGTTGTTCACATGTAACTCGAACTGGACTCAAGTGTAACTGGATTTAGACAACATAATATTTGCTTTTACGTTATTTCATATGTTTATTTTGTTTATCCAATCAACCATTAAATGACAGCAATTTCACGCCAAATATTACAATATGCTGTGACCGGCTACGTCTGTCGCATGAGACAATTTTTTGTGTTTATATATAATTCATGGGTTGTAAACCTGATAGTACAGCCTTAATATAGTTCTCTTTGGCGGCTTTTGAATTTTTGTCACCATTTTAGACTTAATCCCTTGTAACAATAAGACTTAATCCCTTGTAACAATATGCTATGAGCGCTATTTCTGCCGTATTTTAGACAACTAATCTTTTTATGGTTATATATATTTCCCATTAAACATATTTTTATTTATTTATTTAAATATTAATTTGAATTTTTCAAATATTTCTGTTCGACAGCGTGCAAGTGCAGTAACACACAGAAGCTCATTTGTTTGTATGATAAATTAGCATAGTGATTATTATACATAAAAATAAATAAATAGGTAAACATTATCGTGTTACACAACTTTATTATGTCGCTCCATTGGCGGCTTTTGAATTTTTGTCGCCATATTAGCAATGGATTTTTTTTTTTTTTTTTTTGTATGAAAAGGGAAAGACTATTTTGCTAATAATTTTATCAGACTCTTTTTTTGTTTATACATAAGAATCCTTTATATTCTGCTTATATTTTTAATGGTTTTTAGGTTTAAAATAGTGCTTGTTGAAATAAATTTCCTATCTTTAAAACTGCATTTGTTCTGTAAATTTTGTGTAAAAATAAATCATTTATGTTTTTATATATTTGATGCGCTACTTAGATTAAAATGGCTGTTGCTATATTAAACTTCTTGTCGAAAAACGTTCGGTGTACTTCAACACCAAAATTTAAAAAATCACCCAGCAGGATCTATTAATGAAACTGATAAAATAAAAATATGGTTCATAGAGTTTAAATAATCTATTTAAAAAAACTTTTAAAACCCAAATTATTAATGTATTGTATCACATATATAGATATAGTAATAATATATAGATTGATCATTGGGGAGAAAAAAAGTGATTCCTTTTCACTCGGGAAAAGACGGCGATTTTACCAAAATATGGCAGTCTTTCCCCGAGTGAATACACACGAATGTTTTAGCAAATAAAATTCATGAATAATTTATTTACTAAAGGTGAATGAAAAGCTCCAGATATAGTTTCAAATTCATTCTTCTTTTTTTCCTTTTTTCCTTCAATACCACTTAATGGCTGATTCCAAAGCTTTTTTTTCGGCATCAAAAATCTTTGCACGATAATATGGGGATGATAGATCTATATATATTATTATATCTATGATCACATAAATCTTTTCGAAGATAGAATAAAACTTAATTTGAAAAAAAAAAATAATAACTTTTGTTTATTAACCAAAATAATTGATGAAATTTGAAATGCAAGTTGGTCTTGTGGGGTACAGGCTGTGTATTATATTTTTGTGTTCGTGAGAGAAAATTTAAAAGAATTTGAAAACTGCAATTTTTAATCCCACTTAAAAATCATGTGACTTAATGTGAAGCAGATTTTTCATTTTTTTTCTCCTAACGGTTTCCATACAATCTTCTGCTGTTGCCACCTAAAATTCATACTTTAGTTAATTTTAAAAAATCTGATTGTCCAATTGATAAGCTGTTTAATTTATCGGATTTACAAAAATGTTCCCTTTCATTTGGTATCTTATTTGTAACGATGCGACTGATATTTCTAATTTATTTTCTAATCTTTCTGATTTATTTTCCTCATTTTAAATAAATGTACGTTTGTTTTTTTACTTTCCGAACACTATAGTGAGGAAAGTATTGTAATCATGTCAAAAATCCGAATTCGAGATTTTGATGTTTCTATACATTTTGAGGTCCCCTGAGTCCGTTTTCACTATTTTTACGATGATGTATGTATGTGTATGTGTGTATGTCTGTGAGTGAACACGCTAGCGTCTAAACGCTTTGTTCAATTAACCTGAAAGTTGGTACGCATATTGTAAGTCACCATAGTACGAACCCTATAGATTTTGGTGAATCTAGCACTTATAGTTTTTTTACAGGGACACAAAGAAAAATTCTTTATCATTATGGCCTATGGGAGCAAAATCTTAAAAGTGCGATAGCATCTAAACGCCTTATTCAATTGAGCAAAAAATTTATACACATATTATAGGTCACAAATACTCAATCTGTATAGATTTTGGAGAATCTAGCACTTATAGTTTTTTTACAGGGACACAAAGAAAAATTCTTTATCATTATGCCTATGGGGCCAAATTTTTAAAAGTGTGATAGCGCCTAAACGCCTTATTAATCTGAGCAAAAAATTTGTACACATGTTATAGATCGCAGTTGAACTAACTGTATAGACTTTGGTGAATCTAGCACTTACAGTTTTTTTACAGGGACACAAAGAAAAATTCTTTATCATTATGGCCTATGGGACTAAATTTTTAAAAGTACGATAGCATCTAAACGCCTTATTCAATTGAGCTGAAAATTGAGTATTATAAATCACTGTTGCACTAACTATAAGCATTTTGGTGAATTTAGCATTTATAGGTTTTTACAGGGACACAACGAAAAATTCTTTATCCTTATGATCTATGGGCTCAAAGTTCAGTAGCGTTAAATAAAACATTGTGTAATAGATGGAGAAAAATACTCAAACACTCTATTATGGTTTTCTCTCTTTTGTTTGTTTAACAACTCCTCTTTCTTTACTTTATCAACAAAACTGTTAATTACTCAATGTTCGGAAAGTCGAGTGGAGTCACTCCAGATTTTTTTAATTATTATTATTTTGTCGAAAAAAAAATTGGCAACAATTAAATTATGGATAAAATTTTTAAATTTAAATGGCTTATTTATCAGAAATTAGAATGTTATTATTTTCACATTTTAATTAATTAAGAAAAAACTAATCATCTGATTGATAAGCTATTTAATGCATCGGATTTACAAAAATTTTCCCTTTCATTTGGTATCTTATTTGTAATGATGCGACTGATATTTCTAATTTATTTTCTAATCTTTCTGATTTATTTTCCTCATTTTAAATAAATGTACTTTCGTTTTATTATTATAGGACATTAATATATTATCAATTAATTAGTACCTTAAACTTTGTCCGTTTTATATTCATATTATGCATTTCGGATGCAAACCACATCCTTCATCAGATGATTCATGACTGTCCTCGCTGTCTGTGTTTATGTTGCTTTCTTCTTGGGTTCTTCTCTTCGTTTCACTTCGTTTTCCTTGGGTTTTAAAGATTAGATGGTTCCAGTTATTGGGGATAGTAGCATGTTCACGTTCATTGATTGCTGTCGTGTTAGTAAGGATTTCGAGGGATTCTCTTTTTAGGGCGTAGCTGTGATTATTGTAGTTAGCGATTTTTTTAGTTGTTATGGTGTTAATATCTATGGGGTTAGAGGAGTGGGTAGAAGCAAGAGCTGTTGAGTGGCGGTTATATTTTAGGTCGGCTTTATGTTCTTTTTCTCGTTCAAAGATTTTTCGTTTTGTAACTCCGATGTAACATGCCTGTGAATTATTAATATGTTTGAAGTCTATTTTGTAAATCCCTGCGGTTGATCGGCTATCGATTATGTCTTTTTCGTTGCGGATGTGTTGGAAGATATTGCGATTTGGTTTTATTGGGATATTGATATTATGTTTTTTAGCTTCGTTTTGGATTTTTATACTATTGCCGTTACAGAATGGGATGGATGTAGTAAATTTTTTTCTTTCTTTTTGGGCGCTATCGATTTTATTTAGTTGTTTTATACGCTTATTGTACAATTTATTTACAATATTTTTTGGGTAGTTTGCTTTGTGAACTATGGATTTTATATATTTGAGTTCTTCATTTAGGAGTTTTTTGTTTGAGCATATTAGAATTGCGCGATTAATATAGGAACGTATGGCGGCGTGTTTATATGGAAGGGGGGTATTACAGCGGTTATTTATAATTTCAATATTAGAGGTTGGTTTTCTATATATAGTTGTGTCGATGGAATTGTTTGGGTTTTTTATGATTTTTATATCGAGATAGTTTATTATGTTGTTGTTTTCTTCTTCTATTGTAAATTTTATATTTTTGTCAAGATTATTAAGTTCATTTAAGATATCGGTAACGTTGGTGTTATTTGGAAAAATTGTAAATATGTCATCTACGTATCTAGTCCAGATTTTGCTGTTTTTCATAATTTTGGTTGCTGCATTTTCAAGATGTCTCATTTTAATTTCTGCAAGAGTCCCTGATATAGGTGACCCCATAGGTATGCCTTGTTTTTGCCTGTAAATTTGGTTATTGAATTGGAAGTATGATTCGTTAAGTAGCAGGTTGCTAGTCCTAATTAATGTGTCGCTAATTTTATTATTTCCGAATGTTTCAATTATTTTTTCGTTAATTATTTTGCTAATTTCTGTAGTGTCTATTGAGGGGTATAGGTCTTTTACATCATAACTAACCATTGTATCGTCGTAGTTGATTTTTGCGTTTCGGAGTTTTTGCATGAAAAGTTCGTTGGAGTTTATGGAGATATTAGAGGGGGGAAGTAGGGTTTGGTAAATATTTTTCATATACTTTTCAAGGAAGTATGTTGGACCTTCTGCTTTATTAACTATAGGGCGAAGGGAGGCGGGATTTTTATGATCTTTATATTTGGCAAATAGTCGTGGGATAATAGGAGCAAAGTTATTGTTTTTTGGAGGTATATTACCTCCAAAAAACAATAACTTTGCTCCTATTATCCCACGACTATTTGCCAAATATAAAGATCATAAAAATCCCGCCTCCCTTCGCCCTATAGTTAATAAAGCAGAAGGTCCAACATACTTCCTTGAAAAGTATATGAAAAATATTTACCAAACCCTACTTCCCCCCTCTAATATCTCCATAAACTCCAACGAACTTTTCATGCAAAAACTCCGAAACGCAAAAATCAACTACGACGATACAATGGTTAGTTATGATGTAAAAGACCTATACCCCTCAATGGACACTACAGAAATTAGCAAAATAATTAATGAAAAAATAATTGAAACATTCGGAAATAATAAAATTAGCGACACATTAATTAGGACTAGCAACCTGCTACTTAACGAATCATACTTCCAATTCAATAACCAAATTTACAGGCAAAAACAAGGCATACCTATGGGGTCACCTATATCAGGGACTCTTGCAGAAATTAAAATGAGACATCTTGAAAATGCAGCAACCAAAATTATGAAAAACAGCAAAATCTGGACTAGATACGTAGATGACATATTTACAATTTTTCCAAATAACACCAACGTTACCGATATCTTAAATGAACTTAATAATCTTGACAAAAATATAAAATTTACAATAGAAGAAGAAAACAACAACATAATAAACTATCTCGATATAAAAATCATAAAAAACCCAAACAATTCCATCGACACAACTATATATAGAAAACCAACCTCTAATATTGAAATTATAAATAACCGCTGTAATACCCCCCTTCCATATAAACACGCCGCCATACGTTCCTATATTAATCGCGCAATTCTAATATGCTCAAACAAAAAACTCCTAAATGAAGAACTCAAATATATAAAATCCATAGTTCACAAAGCAAACTACCCAAAAAATATTGTAAATAAATTGTACAATAAGCGTATAAAACAACTAAATAAAATCGATAGCGCCCAAAAAGAAAGAAAAAAATTTACTACATCCATCCCATTCTGTAACGGCAATAGTATAAAAATCCAAAACGAAGCTAAAAAACATAATATCAATATCCCAATAAAACCAAATCGCAATATCTTCCAACACATCCGCAACGAAAAAGACATAATCGATAGCCGATCAACCGCAGGGATTTACAAAATAGACTTCAAACATATTAATAATTCACAGGCATGTTACATCGGAGTTACAAAACGAAAAATCTTTGAACGAGAAAAAGAACATAAAGCCGACCTAAAATATAACCGCCACTCAACAGCTCTTGCTTCTACCCACTCCTCTAACCCCATAGATATTAACACCATAACAACTAAAAAAATCGCTAACTACAATAATCACAGCTACGCCCTAAAAAGAGAATCCCTCGAAATCCTTACTAACACGACAGCAATCAATGAACGTGAACATGCTACTATCCCCAATAACTGGAACCATCTAATCTTTAAAACCCAAGGAAAACGAAGTGAAACGAAGAGAAGAACCCAAGAAGAAAGCAACATAAACACAGACAGCGAGGACAGTCATGAATCATCTGATGAAGGATGTGGTTTGCATCCGAAATGCATAATATGAATATAAAACGGACAAAGTTTAAGGTACTAATTAATTGATAATAAATGTACTTTTTTTTAATTATTATTATTTTGTCGAAAAAAAAAATGGCAACAATTAAATTATGGATAAAATGTTAAAATTTAAATGGCTTTTTTATCAGAAATTAGAAGGTCATTATTTTCACATTTTAATTAATTAAGAAAAAACTAATCAAAAATTCGAAAATCTGACTTCAATGTGCACAATGACCCTTCGGGGGCACCTTTGTGTTAAATCTTGTGACTGTCCGAGCTACCGTTTTCGAGAACAGTGAAATATACAAATATTGCTCACTTAATAGTATAAGATAATAAATCAACCTTGCACTCCAATCTATCTAAAATAAATTTTCATGGTTGATGAATTTATGAATAAAATTTCTAAATGAGCATCCACACATTAAGCGAAGGGCCTAGGTTCAATTCCCTGCTCTGACATTTTTCACATAGTTGATATAATAAACCAACCTAACACTCCAATCTATCTAAAAAGTTCTATTCTGTTTTTAAAGTATTGCAAGCATCATTCTAAACCTAGGGAAAATTGTAAAGATGCAACTTAATACATCTATATAAATAAAGCAAAGAGTTTGTCAGGGAATAAATCCGGGTGGACCACTCCTATTTTTGATTGGTCAAGATTTAACTACTTTGGTGATGGAAGTTGGCCATTTTTTTTTTTTTTTTTTTAAGTAAAAACTGATGTTAATTCTTTTAAAAGAAACTGCATAGATATACTTTTTAAAAGAGCTCTAAAAATTGTTCATTTTTTGTGTTGACACTATATATATCAAGTTATAAGATATTACATTGCAAAGTTTTCTTTTAATTAATTAAAATATGAAAATAAATTTAATAGTTGCCAAAAAATAAATAAACTACGAGTTCATTTTCTTTTAACATAAAAATAAATGCATTTAATTGAATGTGAATATTAAAAAATTGTAAAAAATTATGCATCTCACAAAAATTGATGTCATTATCACTTTAAATTTTCTACACATTGATAAAGAAAGTGCTAATGTAGTTCTATAACTATAAGATTCAACAGAAAATTTAAAAACTTGGTATATAAAAAGTTTTTTTTAAATCTTATAATTATTTATAATTTTGTTGTCATTTCGGTGGTGAGTTGATATAGGTATTGCAAATACATAAGTAAACATTTTGGCGAGAAATGTCTGAGCTACTTCAGTACCAAATTTCAAAATTTCGCTAAGGAAGTCCAAGCTCTTTCAATGTTTTTGCACAATTTTTCTCCATTTTATTTTAAATATTTTTGTAATGTGAGTGGGAATAAAAGGAAAAGCATTTTTTTAGATTGGTCTAATTGTATAAAATATTATGTGTTTTCTGTTTTGTTTATTATCAAAAAGAAAATGACTAATGCAGTTTTTCCTGTATTATTGACATTTCTATAAATTTAATTATCCAGTACCAAGACGGTTGCAGTAAAGATGTGAAGTCAGCGAGGGCCCGAAGCAAAGTTTTTAAGCAATTTCAATGTATTTTCTTTTTAGTTTTAATTTGTAGAACTGTATAAAAAATATTGGTTCTTTTTTTAATTTATTTAAAAATAGTGACCAGCGAAGCGGGCAAAGCCTACTAGTTTTACTATAAAATGATCTCATCACACAAATGTCTCGTAGTTTTTCAGATTACATCATTGAACTTAAAGCATTGGCCATGTATAAATATTTTTTATCGGCATGTATTTTATTAATTAGTCACTATCATATTGAACAAAATTTAAAATCATAATTGGTCCACATTAGAGAAATATTTATATAGGCATTATATTTAAATGAGACTTTTAAATCCTCGTTTTCAGAGAAACATCAAGCTACTTCTTGGTGCTAAATTTCGATGACAGAGCCATATATCAAAGCTGTCCTGAATATGAAATGTTTCTGTTTTAAATTCATTGAATTCATTAGCTTATCCCATTTCATTTTGAAATGATGATACTAGGGAGGCACATAATATACACAGTACATCCATTACGAGAGCAATAAAGCTTGCAGTTTGCTAAATTGCAATGTTGCCGACACAGTATAGCTTTGATATCTGTCATCATTGGCGGTTTTTAAATTTTTTTTTTTATGTGTAGAAAATATTTTTGATTTTTTCATTTTGTTAGTATTTTTTGTGTGATTTCTTTGCATTTTTGACTTTTTTCAAAATAAGTTTATATTTGAAATTGTGTTTTTCAAGAAATAAACAGTTTGATTTTCAAATCATTCGATACCCATTGTGTTTTAGTCATTACTTTTTTGGTAAGTCATTTCTATTTTCAGTTTTAAAATGCTTTTTCATTTTTATTTCTGTGTAAAATATGTTTTTCAAGGGGAATTTTTATTTTTTGTATGTTTTTTCAAAAATGTATTTCTTTTTCCTTGTATTTTTATTTTGGTAGCTGTTAAATTTAGTGAATTTTTTTTTTTTTTTTTTTTTTTGCCAAGGACAACAGATACCAAATGAGCTCTGCTGAATCTCCATTTCAACTTAGTATGTTATACATGTATGCCAAATTTTAGACCAACCGGGTAATAGGTAATGAGTTAAAATTTGAAATTGAATTGTAACTGGATTTGTGGGCCCAGGACCCCTAAGGATCCCTCATGTAAATTCTTTACTGCTTCAGCATGTATCGTTACTGGATTTATACATGTATGAAAAAATTTAGCTTAAGGGCCCTCTTCACTTGGAAAAAATTCCGATGTCGGCTGAAAACAGATAAAAAGTGTACCACGTGGTTTTGACAGGAGGTGTTAACTAATTTGAGAAGATTGGCAGACTCACTGATGAATCGTTGACTTTTTGGATGAATAAATCAAAAATCAGCTACGGTCATATTGTGGTTTTGCGGGAAGCTCTGTTTTGTTTTGACTATTTCTTTCTTTTCTTATTTCTGTGTTTCCTTTTTTATTTATTTATTTTTTCTTTTTCATTTTCACCTGACATCAAACAACTTTCTACATTTATTCTTATCTATTTATATGTATTTTAATAACGTAGCCCAACCCGACGAAGTACTTTATTCTATATTCAGCCCGTTTTAGGCTTTCAGTAGTTATATCGGCGAATTCTGTAACAATGAAATTTAACAAAAGTAAATATTCTTTATATTTAAACTTGCAGTTTGATATAATTAATTTAACTAAAAAAATAACAAAGATATATAACATTATAACATTATTGATATATAGAGATGGGTTATCTGCACTTTGGAGCTCAGACTACTGAACGCAGAGCTGGACGGGGTGTGCGACAGGTCGTGACCTTCGGGATCGTATTTCGAAGATCACGGACAGATGCGGTCGCACAAGTCCTCGAGCTCTGTTTTCTAAAGAAAGTGTACTTGTGTTGTTATTTATACGTGTTTCTTTATACAAGTCAAATTTTTTGTAAGTAATATAATATATAAATAGCGTTGAATTATAGTGCCTACATTTATTTAAAAATCTGGTGTGAAACAACCACACGACTTCCATTATCCACTTTTACACGTATTATATGCAATTTTTGAAGATAATGTTACCAGAAGACATGGAATTGTCCTAATGGAATAGACACCTAAAAATTTTCCGGTAAGGGAAAGTTAATACACGTGTAAAAACATAAAACAGAGTTTGCACAGCGATTTCTTTCTTTCTTTTTTTTTTTTAAGAAAAAGAAAGGGGAAGAAAATTGGTAGAGTTAATTTATTTATTTGAAACACCAAGTTTCGAGATGTAAAACTGATCTGTCTGATCCGGATGACTATTAATTTTCCTATGATAACCAAGTAAAGCATGAGAAAGGATATCTAAAATGGGTTTATGTAACAATTTTCAAGAAAATCGTTAGAGCCGTTTTTGAGATACCGATTTTTACCAAAACTTGACAAAATTAATTATTGGCCAGAAAACAACAATTATATGTAAAAGGATATTTAAAAGAGGGTCACAATATGGCAAGTTTGAAAAAAAATCATACAGCGGTTTTGACAGGAAAGCATTTGCAGGACCTGAAATTCAGCTATTTGTACAGGACGCCTATCAATTTTCCTGAACTAACCAACTATATCCTTCGAAAGGATATCTAATAGAGTGTTTATACAGCAATTTTGAAGAAAATCGTTAGAGCCGTTTTTGAGATATAGACTTATGGCCTCACTTCCGGTTTCAGATGTCCCACTTCCGGTTTTCCAATTTTCACCAAAATTCGAAAAGTTTATCTGTACACCAGAACTGTTTCAATTCTAAAGTTTCGTAGTTCTGTCTTTATTAGTTTCCGACATATAATAGCTAGAATATTCTCCACATACATACATACACACACAGACCAATTGCTAAAAACCACTTTTTTGAACTCAGGAGACCTTAAAACATGTAAATCAGGTGAAATCTCGATATCGAATTTTCGGACCGAATACAATACTTCCATTACCTATGGTAGTCGGGTAATGGAAGTAAAAATAAATAAAATACAAGACTCTTATTAATGTGTCTTGAAACTTGCCAGTCTTGATCAACTTTACAAGTAGCAGCCACATATCAATTTCAAAATACCAAATTTGAATTTCCTGAAGTTATTTAAGTTATGTTGATATAAAGTTGTTCGGTTTTTTCCATAATCGAAAAAACCTGGTTGAAACCGTCCCAGATAAAATACCATTTCGTCTATTCACTATTAATTATTTGCGAGTAGTAAATTATAAATTATCTTTATTTTTTCAATTTAAAAAAAAAAAAAAAAAAAAAAACATTTTTTACTTTTATTACCCTATTACAGTATGTAATGGAAGTATTTGTATTCGGTCTGAAAATTCGATATCGAGATTTCACCTGATTTACACGTTTTAAGGTCCTCTGAGTCCAAAAAAGTGGTTTTGGGCAATTAGTCAGTGTGTGTGTGTGTGTGTGTGTGTGTGGCGGGGGGAATCTTCTGGCTATTATGTATCGGAAACTAATAAAGATAGAACTATGAAACTTTAGAATTGAAACAATTCTGGTGTACAGAGGAATTTTCCATATTTTGGAGAAAATTGAAAAACCGGAAGTGGGACATCGGAAACCGTAAGAGGGACCGTAACTCCGTATCTCAAAAACGGCTCTAACGATTTTCTTCAAATTTGTTACATAAACACTATTAGATGTCCTTTCGAATGATATAGCTGGTTAGTTCAGAAAAATTTATAAGCGTCCTGTATAAATAGCTCAATTTCAGGTCTCGGAAGCGCGTTCCTTTAAAACCAGCTGTATGGATTTTTTTCCAAACTCGCCATATTAACTCACTTTTAAATATGCTTTTGTGTGTAATTATTGTTTTCCTGTCAATGATTGAGTTTTGGTAAAAGTTGGTATCTCAAAAACGGCTCTAACGATTTTCTTGAAAATTATTATATAAATCCATTTCTTTCTTATGTATCACGTAATTATTAGAGGAAAATTAACAGCTACCCTGTTTAGGTAGGTCAGAAGTTTAGGTAGCTCTCGAAAATTGGTGTTTCAAAAAATAACTCTACTACATATATATATATACACTAAGCGACAAAAAAAAAGCCGCACTTGAATATTTTCCTTTGTACCTTCTACAACCGCCAATTTTATCGTTTAAAAAGCAAATTTTATTATGTATTTTAAACAGATTTTATTATGTTGTCCTCCACTTACACTTTAGCATTGAGTTCAGTGTTAAAAACAAGATGCAATTGTCAGAAAAACTGTAATTTTGGAAATTATTTCAAAAGTGGTAAGAATAAGGCAGTTAACGATGCCACAAAAAGTATTAATTTTTGAATGAAAATCAAAAAATATTTTAATGCGTGAGATGACAAAATAATTAAATGTTAACGAAATATTGGTAAAATGGATTTTAGCAAAATATAAAATTTTTTGGCCGTTTAAAATGGAAATATGGGTTTATGCGGCCATGTTGCTCATCCAAGCAAGATAACCGCAAGTTAAAAAGCGAATGTTTAAAAAATGGATTTGTATCATGTTCAGAACTTAAAAAAGATTTTAAAAAGGTGTATAGTAAATTACTTTCTTCAAAAACAATGCGGGAACAATTAAACAAAGAAGGTTAAAGAACAGAACATCTGCGAGAAAAACCATTATTAAGGAAAAGAATTAGAAAAAGCAATACTTTAGCTGACCAAAAATTTAAAAACATTATTAGTTAATTATTAGGCTGAACTGGTTTTCTCTGATGAATCAAGTTTTCTTTATTTCGAGCAGCTGAAAAAAGCTAGAATGAGGACGAAAACGTGACCGACTTAATGAAAATCGCACTCTTAAAACAGTGACATTTTTTCCGTACATTATGGTACGGAGGTGCACAATTTTTCAAGTAATCGGGCAAATTTTCATGCTCAAGGGATCAATTAACTCAAAATAAAACACGGTGATTATAAAAGTGGCACCTGGCCGACTAATTTGGAGGTATTTCAGACTTTCCTTCAAGAACCATTTCATGATGTTAATGCGCCTTGCTGTACGGCGTCTGTGGTACGTCAATTTGAATCAAATTGTTAAAATTACCTATCCATTACCATGAGCACCTATAATTTTGCAAGTAATAACATAATTTTCACTCTATGTTAAATCTCACAAAGAATGTCGCAGAATATCTTCTTTATTAGACTGGAAAACAGGCCTAATCTCAATACGCTCGAAAATGTTTAGTCATAAAAAGGCGCGGGAAGAGATAGAAGGATTAGAAATTTGCAGCCTACAACTTTGCAAGAACTAGAAAAGTTATTTACAATATTTAGCACAGTGAAATTAATCAGATTTATATCAAAAAACGGTGTAATGCTATACCACTCTGCATTTCAGCAGTAATTCCATAAGTAGTGTAAAAAGGGTGATTCACCGACACGGTGGAGGCGCGGAGGCGCGCTGAGGCGCGCGCGCCACCACCCTGTTGGAGAGCGCCTCCGCGCCTCCACCGTGTCGGTGAATACACCCTTTTTACACTACTTAGTCATCATCTTGGACGAGGGTGTGTTGCCACCGGAAGAATAGAAACTGTGTGTTGCCACCGGAAGAATAGAAACTTTGACTATCAACTTGGATGAGGTTTGGTGGTGCCATCTATCGGGAATTTTGAGGAGTTAGATTTATTTTCATAAATTTCGGGACTTAGTATTTTTTTTTTCACAATTTCGAGGACTTCAAAATTTTTTCGAATTTTTGCAGGGGGTTAGATTCGAACCGAAGGTAAAATAGTTTCACGGCTTGATAAGTGGATAAGGGTTTTATTTATCAAACCATGAAGCTATGCTTGTGAGTGCACTTATAAGGTATATAAAGAGAGGCGTTGCGCTAGTGAGTCATTCTGAAAAGTATCTTCGTACGAGGAAGGTATGATGCGCTTTCGTGTGAATGTGAGTCATAATAAAATTTTGTGTTGTAACGATGGAGGTGTATCAGAATCCAAGTCACGAGGGAAGTTTTGGTGGTGTAAATGCCTTATTTCGTGCTGCCAAAGGCAAAATCTCGAAGAAGAAGATTCAGGACTGGCTGAGCGGAGTCGATGCATACACGTTGCACAAACCTGTTCGAAGAAAGTTCCCGACCAATCGAGTGATAGTGTATTCAATCGATCAACAGTGGCAGACCGACTTAGTGGATCTCGGCAGTTTGCAAAAGTTCAATCAAGGGTACCGCTACATCCTGACTTGTATAGACATTCTGTCTAAATTTGCGTGGGCGGTCCCTTTGAAGCAAAAACGGGGTGAAGATATTGTAAAGGCGTTCCGGTCTATTTTTGCAACGAGGAAACCCAAGTCCCTGCAATCGGATGACGGAAAAGAGTATCAAAACAGACTTTTTCAAAAATTTTTGAAAGAAGAAGGCGTGCGGTTTTTTACGACGAATAACAATACGAAAGCATCTGTCGTGGAGCGATTTAACCGAACTTTGAAAACGAAAATGTGGAAATATTTTACCCATAATCATACCTACCGCTATTTAGACGTGTTGGATCAGTTGTTACACAGTTATAATCATACTTACCATTCAAGTATCAAGAGAGCTCCAGTTGAAGTAACCGCTGAAAATGAAAGCGATGTATGGGATACTTTATACGGTGACATGCAAAATGCGAAAAGAAAACCCTGCATGTTTCAACCGGGAGATGTTGTACGAGTTTCCAAGCAGAAATTAACCTTCGAAAAAGGATATGAAACGAACTGGACGGAAGAAGTGTTTGTGGTGACTGAATGTGTGAGAAGAGACCCTCCCGTCTACCGAATCAAGGATCTGTTAGAAGAACCCATTAAAGGAACCTTTTACCCTCAAGAACTTCAGAAAGTGAAACCAAAAGAGAATTATACGATTGAAAAGATTTTAGATAAGCGGATACGGAAAAAGCGTGTGGAATACAAAGTGAAATTTAAAGGTTATCCTAGCAAATTTGACCAATGGATTCCATCCTCTGATTTATTCGCCTTATAAAACAAGTGTTTGGATTGTTGAAAGATCATTTGAAAGAATGTCGTTCTACGTGACGTTACCTTCGGACAGTTCCCGGAATTATTTTCCTGAGAATAAAATTTCTCATTTTATTACGCGATTACCCGCCCCTGTTGAATTGAAAGGGGAATGGGAAGTAGGCCTTGTCGAATTTATTTACCCTCACACCTGGTATAATGTGAATCAAAATAATAATTTATTTGGTTTCGATTTGAATGACCAGAAATCCCCGTTTGGTAGAAGAATTCCCCCTGGCTTTTACGAATCGGTTGATGACATTTTAAAAGCAATGTCTATTGAAGAGATTAAAAATAAAATTTCTTTCACTTATGATCCGCACACGAAAAAGGTGTGTATTAACGTGAAAGATAAAACAAAACTGATATTGCATGAGGGGATAGCGCAGATGTTGGGATTCGAACCAGGTGAAATCGCCTCGCCGGATATAAATATCGAGCAAACTATCTTTAGTACCTATGTCGCAGATCCCTGTGCGCATTATAGAGTATTGCTGGTTTATTCGGATATTGTCGAACCCCAAATTATTGGAGATGTGTTAGCACCCCTTTTACGAATTGTCAATGTGAGGGGAAAAGATGGAGAAATGATTTGTGAGACATTTGACCGACCACACTATTTACCTGTCAGCCGAAAATCATTCGACTCTTTGGAAATCGTTATAAGGAACCACCTCGGCGAACTCACGCCATTTGAACGTGGGCGCTCGTACGTGAAGCTTCACTTTCGTCAAAAATACCTCTCGTGATGTTTGTTCCTTACCAGTGTTGTGCGAAATCTTTTGAAGATTACTATTCCCATCAGTCGGGTAGTGGTCTAAATTATTATCAAGGCACTACTTTACAAAAGGGATATGGATTCGGTGGACTGTTTCGATCCCTTTTTCGTGCAGCAGTACCCCTCTTCAAATCGGGAGCGAAAGCGGTCGGCAAGCAGTTGTTTCATTCAGGCGTGAACGTGTTAAGTGACCTGTCTCGCGGAGAAGACATTAAAATAGCCGCCAAGCGAAGATTAAAAGAAGCTGGACAGACGTTAACCGACAAAGCCGCTACTAAAGTGAAGACGATGATTGGATCGGGCCGCCGGTATAAAAAGAGGAAGCGTTCTACCAAAGCAGTCATTCGACGTAAAGCCAAGAAAGTGAAGGTACAAGATATTTTCGCTTAAAGATGTCTGGACTCATCCATAAAGATTCTGCTGCCTGTGCGAAATCCGAATTGGATTTATTTTTGATCCCACCCACGCAAACGGCTATTGAAAAAGGATACTTTGTTGAATACCACCCTCTTGCGAATATTCGAGACGGAGGACCTGTGGAATTTAATATTTCCGGAAATGGTGAAGACTATATTGATTTATCGGCTTCCTACCTGTATGTGAAAGTGAAAATTACCAAGTTTGATGGATCACCCTTAGCGGAAACGGATGCAGTTGCCCCCGTGAATTTATTTTTACACGCCTTGTTTTCTCAAGTGGATATTAGCCTGAACGAAAGAGTGATCTCCTCGTCGAGTAACACCTACCCCTACCGCGCCTATATTGAAACGCTGTTGAATTATGGAGAAGATGCCAAGAAAAGTTTATTGACTTGCGAATGTTTTTACAAAGATGAGAATTTGGCTGCTACAGATCCTGCTGGAGACAACCCCGGATTGAAGATACGTTACGCACTCACGAATAAAAGCAAAACGTTAGATATGATTGGACCTTTGCATTGTGATATTTTTCAACAAAATCGATTGCTATTGAATATGGTTGACTTGAAAATTAAGATGACCCGAAGCAAGCCTGAATTTTCCTTAATGTGTAAAATTGATGCGGCGAAACCCATTCCCAACTACAAAGTGATTTTGGAACATGCTTCTATTTTCATACGTAAAGTGAAAGTGAGCCCCGGTGTATTACTGGGTCATGCCAAGGCCTTAGAGAAAAGTACAGCAAAGTATCCCATCGATCGAGTGTTATGCAAGACCTATTCGATCTCAACCGGAAGTAAATCCTTTATGCAAGACAATGTGTTTTTAGGAGGCATGCCGAAAAGAATTATTATTGGACTTTTAGAAAATAGTGCCTACACTGGTCAATATGATTTAAATCCCTTTTATTTCTATCATCACAAGGTCAACTTTTTAAGTGTTTACGTGGATGGACAACCCGTACCCAGCAAACCCTTGGAATTGGATTTCGAAGAAAATAACTATATAAGAGCGTATCATCGTTTGTTTTCGGGATTTAATCGGGATACCGGCATTTATCTGACCCGAGAGGACTTTGCGAACGGACATACTTTGTATGCTTTCGACCTGAGCCCTGACATGTGTGACGGACCCCATCTGAATCTACAGCATCAAGGAAATTTACGAATTGAAATCAAGTTTGCAGACTCCTTAGAAAGAACCACGACTGTATTGGTGTATGCGGAATTTGAAAACATTATAGAAATTAGTAAAACACGACATGTGTTGTGTGACTTCCCCAACTGAAAATGAATTCTATAGAAATCGAGACTATTTTATCCCACGATCCAGTGACCAAGAAATACTTTTCCGGTGTTTTCCCCAGTGATCAATTACCCAAGAAGATCGAGCGTTATCCTGCATGTTTTGTATGCAACGTGGACAAGTCTACAGAAGCCGGAAGCCACTGGGTGGCATTCTACCTATCCTCCCCTACAGAAGCGGAATTCTTTGATTCCTATGGAAACAAGCCGAACTTTTTTAAAGGACCTATATCGAACTATGTATCTCAATTTTCACGAGTGGTGTTTAATCCACTTCCGCTGCAAAGTCATGTGACAGCTGTTTGTGGTCAATTTTGTGTGTATTATATTTATTGCCGATGTCGTGGCAAAACTTTGAAAGATTTTTTAAAGCAGTTTGTAACTGAAAATATATGTAACGACCATAGAGTCTATAATTTTGTATCCAAACGATTTCGCACACGTGCTCCTTTTTATCAATAAAAAACTATTTATAATGTAAACTTATGTGTCTGTGTTTATTTAGAATGGAGTTTCCACGCTTTCAACACCCTTTTACAATGCTCTTAGCAGGCCCCACGGGGGTCGGTAAGAGTTGGTTTCTGCGGGATTTACTGGCAGAACGACGGCGTATGTTTAACCCTCAACCCGATAAAGTCGTTTGGTTTTACGGCATCTCTCAAAAGCTTCACGAGGAAATTCCCGACGTGACATTCGTGGAAGGGTTTCCTTCTAATTATCGGGAATATTTAGGTACCCATTCTTTAATGATTTTAGATGATTTAATGGTGGAATGTGGGGGTGATGAACGATTAACCCACCTCTTTACCAAAGGAAGTCACCATTTAAATTTAAGTATTATTTTTATTACTCAAAACCTTTTTCATAAAGGTAAAGAAATGAGAGGTATTTCCTTAAACAGTCAATACTTAGTACTTTTTAAAAATCGTCGGGACATGAGCCAAATTACGCACTTGGGCAGACAATTATACCCGAGATCAACTCAGTTTTTTCAAGAAGTGTTCGAGGATGCTACCAAACAGCCCTTCTCTTATTTGTTGGTGGATTTAAGGAATGAAACCCCCGAAGGAATGCGACTCAGAACGCATATATTACCGGGGGAAACCCAATTTGTGTACGAGCCCAAAAAAGGTTTAAAAGGAAAGCCCTACCGATTTTAATTCATTTGGGATCATGACGTTAACGAGGAAACAACTTCGAGACTTGGAGCTTATAAAGTCTTGTCCTCAAACCTTACGCAAGCATTTGTTAAAAAAATTACCGACTCGATCTGTGAAGGCTATTTGCGAATGTACCCTGAACGTATTAAAAGGAAACGTGCCTCTCTCCTCTCATCAGAAAAGGTCTTTAAGGAAATATAAGACGACTCTTCGAAAAATTGGTACCAAGAAAGGAAGTTTATTCAACAAGAAAAAATTGATTGTTCAACACGGTGGATTTTTAAATATTTTAATTCCGGCTGCATTGTCTGTTTTAACCGGCATCATCAATGGAATTCGCAGCTAAGTATGCGTTGGTACCGGAAGAAGAATTTTCTAAGCATACGCCTTCTAAAAAGCAAATGACGGAATTTGATTTAGCTATGGCTAAAATATTAAATAGTTCTCTACCGGATCACGAAAAAATTCAGCACTACTACGAACTCTTAAAAAGAAAAATGGATTTGCAAGAATATAATTTGCCTTGGATGTCTAAACAACTCGAAGAAGAACCTGAAAAAGTGGAACCTAAACAAGTGGAGTCTATAAAACAAGAACCCCAAGAAGACTATGAAACCTTTGTGTTATCGTCTGTAGCTAAACCCATGAAGAAACAAGCCGAAGCCTTATTAAATTTTCTCAAGTCTCATTCAAACAAGTTTAAGTGGAACCCAAAAGGAGAGATTACTTACAACGGAAGGACCATGGAGCATTCTAATTTAGCGGAACTCTTTCATTTCATCTTTTCTGTGAATAAAAAACCACCTATTACAGGACAAAGTGAATTTTTGCAAGCCTTGAAAGATATGGGAGTACCCCAAAGTATTATTAAGAATCGATATTTGTCTTCAAGAAAAAACATTGTCAAACCGAAAAAGAAACTTATTGTAAAAAAACCTGTTGTTAAACTCAACCCTGTAACCTGGGAAACATACTAAATAAAATGAATTTGTATCGATCCATACGTGTGATTATTTATAGAATAAAATACACTTACCTGAAAACACGTCCTACTCCAACGGCTGCCTTGAGAGAAATGAATGATAAGGAGAGTTCTTATCACCGACGCGAGGTCACGTGATTAGGGTGACGTCACGAGTAATGTGATTGGCTATACTCAGTCACGTGGTGAGTGACGTCACGAGTTATCTGATTGGCTACCTCTGGTCACGTGACGAGAGTCTTATCTTATCAGAGATTGCTTATCAGCGATCACGGCTCAGTCTACCATTTGATTTCGTGTGTGTTGGTTGTCTCGTCATGTCTGCAGTGAGTTTCACGGAAAACGGACTGAATGTCCAGTATGTTTCAAACTTCATAGAAAAGGAACAAGCAGATCGGTATTTTGCCGAGTTAAAAACTTTACCTTTCTACACGCCAACCTTTAGAATTCATGGAAAAAGTTTTAAGCCTAAAAGACAAGTTCTGGGATACGGCGATTCAACTTTGAGTTATGCCTTCAGCGGAACTCATGTGCCTGCTAACCCTTGGACACGTCTGGTATTGGAATTGCGGGATCGAGTGGAAAAATGGACGGCTTCTACCTTCAACTATGTTCTGCTAAACCTCTACAGCAATGGATACAGCTACATACCTCAACATAAAGACAACGAAAGTGGATTAGATGCAACTTTCCCTATCGTAGTCCTCAGCTTTGGTGCCGAACGAACAATTGAATTCAAGAAGCCTAAAACACCTTCTACTTTGATTTCATTAGAACATGGTTCTCTCTACAGTATGTTAAAGCCTACGAACGAACTGTTTACCCACGGCATTGCACCGAATCCTAGCATCAAAGATATGAGAATCAGCCTGACTTTTCGTCACTTAATACCCAACCCTATCATGCCACCTTTAAAGAAACCAAGACTTGATATAAGTGATGCTTCGTCTAGTGCATGCGATACTTTGAAAAACTCTGATTGTGATACTTCAAAAAACTCTCATTGTGATACTTCTGTTAAAAACTGTTCTCAAGACATGTGTGAAGAATTGAATGTGAATGATTGGTTAAACCAATGGGTACGTGAACAATCTTGGGATCCTATACGAGGTGAATTTAATTTAAACTTTAGCAGTTTTTTACAAATTGTAATAGAAAAGAATTTTAATGTGAGAATCCACATTCGTAATTTTAAAGAATTACCCACGGGTCAATGGATACCTACTAAAGAAGGCGTTGTAATGACAGCTCAGACATGGTATTATTTTCAAAGTAAGATTGAAAATTTTAATTTTGAATCAGTAAATGATAGTTTTATTTCTAACAATCAATTAATAATGGCTTACATAGATGAGGATTATTGTAGTTTACAGCAAATGTTTTCTTTAAATCCTTCTGGCTTTTATTTAAAACCGAATGTCATTAAATTGTCCAAGGATCAAATTTTTAGGCTTAGAGAACTCAAAATGAGAATAACTCATTTTATTATTGATGCAATATTCACCGTTCAACTTCCTATGTTAATTCTAAATAAACCCCTTGTGTGTATTTCTCATGAAAATGAGCAAAGTGCTAAGGAAATCTTACTCGATTTTATCGTGTATGAAATTCAGTTAGGAATTGAAAATTTATTTCAATGTGACGGATGTGTTTTTAATTCAGACGATCAAAATTCACACGAGTGTTTAATGAAATCTATGTTTGAAAAATATCAATTATATCGTGAAGAAATACTTTTAAAATTAAATATGCATGTTATTGTTAAAAAAATTAATTGTTCCTGTCATTACAATGACGGTTTCTTTAAACAATTAAATATGACCTTGTATGAAAAATATATTGAAGATACTTTATCCGAAAAGTAATGTGTGTTTATGAAAACGACTTCTTTAAACAATTGTACCCAATAAGTAATGTGTGTATATATTTTTATGGAATTTCAATAAATAGATTGAAACTGAATATCTGTGTCTGTCTGTCTTTGAAATATTTTATTGATTTTATTTCTTAAAAGATTTAATTAGAAATATTTTATTTCATAAAAGATTCAATGAATTTATAAGTTTGAAATGACTATTTTATTTCATAAAACAACATATTTTTAAAAGATTCACTTTCTAGGGATTTAATTATTTTAAAGATATATTTATTAAATCATATAATAAAACCATTTCCTATGCATTTAATAACTTATATTCGGGAAAAATATTGTTTCGAAAAGATATATTTTATTTCGTAAAACATATAATAAAACCATTTATTCATGAAACAATCCACTTGAAAAATTTTTTTTTAATAATCAAATTGAAATAATAATTGTTATTTTCCATTAATTAAAAGTGTAGACATTATCTCTTCATTAGAAATATGCAAATGAGTATGTTTCATATCTCCCGTAAGATATTATACCTGTACGAACACGGAGGAGGTGACTCACCTTGGAAAATCCACGAGGGGAAATATGCAAATGAATCAACCTCTATGGTGAATCAGAATTCGAGAAGTTTCTCGTAAGATCTACAGAGGTGAGTCAGGGTGACGCATGGGGGAAAACCCCTTATCTAGATAAGCCGTTGCAACTCAATTCTCGGGTCATTCGTAGATTATCTACTGTCTAGGCAAGACGTACTTTGTGCTCTCTCCTTTAGCGACGTTCGCGAAATTTTCTTCCCGTACATTTACTGTGTTTTTACCGCATCGTATATTGTGCTTTTCCCGTACCTCTATAATGGAAGGATACACCAACGACAATCAAGCTATGGATGTTGAAAATGCAGTAAGTATATATTTATCTAGTAATCATTGATTTTCTAACTGTGTTTAATCATTTTTAGTGAAATATGAGCTATTAAATTGAAATAAGAATTCTTTAATTTATTATTACTTTTTACGATATGTTAAAAAATAAATTTGATTGACACTATGCAAAATAGAATGAGTTTCAAATCTATTTATAATGTGTGTTAAAAATAAATTTGATTTACACTATGCTAAAATCTATTTTTATTTATAATGTGTTTAAAATAAATTGAATTTCGAATCTTTATTTTGATAAATGAGAAATCTATTTTATTTCATTCAATAAACTATATAAAGTGAAATTTAAGTATGTGTAAAATCTGTTTATGCATAGAAATTATTTATTCTATAAGTGAAAATCTATTTATAATATGTGTTAAAAATAAATTTAATTTCAAATCTTTATTTTGACAAAGTGAAAATCTATTTTATTTATTATGTGTTAAACATAAATTAAATTTCGAATCTTTATTTTGATAAATGAGAAATCTATTTTATTTCATTCAATAAACTATATAAAGTGAAATTAAAGTATGTGTAAAATCTGTTTATGCATAGAAATTATTTATTCTATAAGTGAAAATCTATTTATAATATGTGTTTAAAATAAATCGAATTTCGAATCTTTATTTTGATAAACTATATAAAGTGAAATTTAAGTATGTGTAAAATCTGTTTATGCTTAGAAATTATTTATTCTATAAGTGAAAATCTATTTATAATATGTGTTATAAATAAATTTAATTTCAAATCTTTATTTTGACAAATGCGAAATCTATTTTTTTATTTATAATGTGTTAAAAATAAATTTAATTTCGAATCTTTAATTTGATAAATGCGAAATCTATTTTATTTCATTCAATAAACTACATAAAGCGAAATTTAAGTATGTGTAAAACTTGTTTATGCTTAGAAATTATTTATAATATGTGTTAAAAATAAATTTAATTTCAAATCTTTATTTTGACAAATGGGAAATCTATTTTATTTATTCTATGTTAAACATAAATTTACTTTCGAATCTTTAATTTGATAAATGCGAAATCTATTTTATTTCATTCAATAAACTACATAAAGTGAAATTTAAGTATGTGTAAAACTTGTTTATGCTGAGAAATTATTTATTTTATAAGTGAAAAACTTTGTATAGAAATTTTAATAAGTTTATTTTTTTACAATCATATGACATAGAAATTATTTTATAAGTGAAAAACTTTTTAATTAGAAGATTTAATTAAAACTTATTCTCATAAGTTTAATCTAAAAATTTATTATTCTAATAATTTATTTCCTTACAAAATTTATGACTCATACTTCGTTTAAAGGTGCTTTTTATATTATTCAAATCAAAAAGTTATTATTATTATTGTTTACTTATGAGAAACTTAATTTGCATTTATTATAAATAAAAAATTTAATTATTAACTAGAAAATCAGTTTACTTATAATTTTCATCAACTAGTGTTGTTTATTTAATTTCCAACATCCTATACTTTGTGATTTATATAGTAATTATCGCTTATACAATAAAATGTTAGTGTTCAAGTAGATTCATGTTCAGTCATGTTTAGGATGACTCATCGTTTGATGAGTCATCGCATAGCTTATACAATAAAATGTTAGTGTTCAGACATGTTTAGGATGACTCATCGTTTGATAAGCTATCAATTAGATTATACTTATTCAATTTATTTATGTTGTATAAAAGTTAGATTTGCATAACCTTTTGTTTATTAAATCTTTAACTAGGAGAATTTATTTTTCAAAAATTTTTTTTTTTAAGTTGAATACCTAATCCTATGTTTAGTTAAAATAGTGTATTGGTTTATTAAAATAGTAGCGTGTATGTATAAAAGTTAGATTTATTAAATCTTTAACTAGGAGAATTTATTTTTCTAAAATTTTTTAAAGTTGCATACCTAATCCTATGTTTAGATAAAATAGTGTATTTGGATTATTAAAATGGTAGCGTGTATGTATAAAAGTTAGATTAATTAAATCTTTAACTAGAAGAATTTATTTTTTCTAAAATTTTTTAAAGTTGCATCCTATGTTTATAAAATGATTCGTTTATTTAATGTCTCATCGAATAGATTTATTTATTTATGTTGTATAAAAGTTAGATTTGTATAACCTTTTGTATATCAAATCTTTAACTAGAAGAATTTATTTTTCTAAAAATTTTTAAAGTTGCATCCTATGTTTATAAAATGATTCGTTTATTTAATGACTCATCGAATAGATTAAATTTATTTATGTTGTATAAAAGTTAGATTTGTATAACCTTTTGTATATCAAATCTTTAACTAGAAGAATTTATTTTTCTAAAATTTTTTTAAGTTGCATCCTATTCGTTTATTTTTAGTTGGGTATTTCCTTCGGTATACCCGATGACGAATTTCATATGCTGTGTGATGTTGCCGAGATGAATGACGAGGAGTGGCGAAACCCCCAATGGGACGACGACGCCCAACCTGAACCCCAACCTGAGGCCCAACCTGAAGTCCAATCTGAACCTTCTAAGGTATGTATTGTTTTACATTAAAAATGAGAGTGTTTCCTTTTACAAAAGTTTGAAAAATTGTCCCTTTTACAAAAGTTAAAAAATTGTCTTTCTTATTATAGGTTCAACCTGTTTGCCCTACTTGTGGGAAATCTTTTTCTAGAAGTCGGGATTTGACTAGACACAAGAAAACACACAACACAGAAAAAATGTTCGTGTGTCTCATTTGCCATAAGGAATTTTCCAGAAAGGACAACCTAAATAGACACCGAAAATCGCATCAGTCCACGAGTGAATTACAAGAATCTGTAGATCCTCAACCCGGTCCTTCTAAGGTATGTATTATTTCTTAAAGTTTTTGTGATATTTCGAAAAATTGTAACACTTTGATTAAAAATTGTAACACTTTGATTAAAAATCGTTTTTTTATTCTTTTATAGGGTTTCTCCTGTTCTGTGTGTTTGAAGGAGTTCTCCAGAAAGGATGCCTTAAACCGACATAAGAAGTTGCATGATGCTGACACTTCCACCCATCAATGTGCTACATGCCAAAGAAAGTTTAGTCGCCTGGACGAGTACAACGCTCATCTAAAGAGTCATAACTACCCCTGCAAAGAATGCCAGTCCACCTTCTCCTCTAAGTCATCATTAATGAACCATATGCGACTTCAGCATTCAAATAGCCTAAGTGAGAGCCGCAAGAAACCGAAAACGACTCCTCCACCACTCTCTCGAAGACGACCCTATACACAAGCTTTGAACACGTTTAAGACGGTGCTCATTGAACCTACTGACGCCACTCGGTACGATGTGAAAATCTTTTTAGAGTCTATTCGTGCCGAGATACATGAAAACATCCTACAGGAATTGTATGAGAAAGATTCCATCAAGTGGTACCTGGTAATAAAAGTCTGCTTTGAAAGAGAGACAGCCGAAGGAGAGCTGGAAATTATGGATGCGTACTTCAGAACACCCTGCTACCAGCAACACACTCCTGACTTAATTGATGATCAAATAAGTGTAGGATTCATGAAGATTATTCAAAACTACGAAGAGTTCTTAGAGAGAGGTTCCGGCTGGGTGCTGAGAAACATCTACTACCTAGAATTCAAGTCTGCTAAATATAACCCCTTGAGAGCGAGTAGCTATCAAGAATTGCCAGCTAAACTGCTTGCCAAGAAAGCTATCTTAAATATACAGAACAGAGATAACAAGTGCTTCCTATGGTGCCTGCTAGCACACAAACTGAATTTAGACTACACAAGAAAACCCGAACGAGTCTCCCACTATTTACCTCATGAAGAGGAAATCAAGATGGGTAATGTTCAGTACCCTGTTCCCATCTCAAAAATAGGCCTCATAGAAAACCTGAACAATCTTAGAATCAACGTCTTCGGCTACGAAAACTCTAAAGTGACCATTCTAAGAATTTCCGAAGTAGAAGATGTTGAAGCTATCAATTTATTACTCATTGAGAACGAAGAAGGTGCCCACCACTACTGTTTAATCCGGGACTTTTCCAGACTGATGGGTGGTCGAACAAAACACTGCTGCAAACAGTATTATTGTTATAGGTGCCTGCATGGTTTTTCGACAGAACTTTTGTTAAAAGACCATGAAACAAACTGCAAAAAACACACTGCTCAAGCCATTGAGATGCCCAGCAAGGATAAAAATATACTAGAGTTCACGGGAACCCATCTTCAACATCCCATCAGCTATATCATCTATGCGGATTTTGAAAGTTTGCTCGAGCCTATTGCATCTGCTGTTCCATCCTCATCAAACTCCTACTTGCAACATACAGCCCGTCATACAGCCTGCGGTTACGCTTATGTAATCGTAGGGTCTGATGGCAAAGCTGTGAAGCCCATCTTTAGCTATCGAGGAGAGAATGCAGTCAAGCATTTTCTAGAAAATATCCTCATGGAAAAAGATATCCTTGAAGAAAAACTCCAAGAAATTAAGCCAATGAAGCTCTCTGCCCAAGAAGAGGAGGCCTTCCAAAATGCAACAAGGTGCTGCATATGTCGTCAACCCCTGTTACCCGGATGCATTAAAGTTCGGGATCACAATCACGAAACTGGAGTTTTTAGAGGTGCCGCCCATGCTAGCTGCAATCTCAATTTTAAGCAGCCAAAGAAGATTCCCGTGGTTTTCCACAACTTGAAGAACTATGATGCCCATCATATCATGACAGAATTAGGCCATTTTCAAGACCATCAGATACAAGTCATCGCAACAACATTAGAAAAATATATATCATTCACTTTAAAGAAACCAGACAGTCCTGTACAGCTCGTCTTTCTTGACTCGTTCCAATTTTTGCCTGCTTCGTTAGAAAAGTTGGTGAAGAATTTGGATATTAGTCAGTTTAAAATTCTAAAAGACCAGTTTGAATCAAGTACCAATCTAAGTCTCCTCACCAGAAAAGGAGTATATCCCTATGACTACATCACCGGATTTGACAAATTCCAAGAAACAGTGTTGCCGCCTCCTTCAGCGTTTTTCAACTCACTTACGAATGAAGCCGTTGAAGAGGCTGATTATCAACATGCAAAAAACGTATGGGAAGTCTTCCAGATAAGAAACCTCGGCGAGTATCACGACCTGTATGTGAAGACAGATGTTTTGCTTCTTGCCGATGTGTTCCAAAATTTCAGAAGTCTTTGCCTACACTATTATAACATCGATGCTGCCCATTTATACACCTCTCCTGGACTGTCCTGGCAAGCCTGTCTGAAGATGACTGATGTTAAGCTAGAGCTGCTTACGGATATCAACATGCTGCTGTTTATTGAAAAAGGGGTGCGCAGGGTGTGTCGCAGATTTCACACCGTTTCGCTGTTGCAAACAACCCGCACACTCCTCACTACAACTTAAGTAAGCCTTCTAGTTATATCATGTACTGGGATGCGAACAACCTTTACGGTTGGGCTATGTCCCAGTACATGCCTTATGGCAAGTTTCAATGGATGGACCCCTCTCACATTACTGAAGATTTCGTCATGAACATACCCGAAGATGCAGCTGAAGGCTTCATTTTTGAAGTGAATTTGGAGTACCCATCTCATCTACATGACCTCCACAATAGCTACCCACTTGCACCTGAAAAAATGACCGTGACAGAAGAAATGCTCTCCACCTATGCCAAGTCCTTGTTGCAGAACCAAAAATATTCAGGAACACCCAAACTCATTCCAAACCTTCACAATAAATCAGAATATGTTGTACATTACAGAAATCTACAGTTATACCTAAAACTTGGAATGAAGCTATTAAAAGTGAACAAGGTTTTGAAATTTCGACAAGCACCCTGGCTAAAAAAGTATGTAGACTTCAACACAGATAAACGAAAATCTGCAAAGAACAGCTTTGAGAAAGATTTCTTTAAACTGTTGAACAATAGTGTCTATGGAAAGACCATCGAAAATTTGAGAAAACGTCGTAACATAGAACTGTGTAACAATGAAGTCAGAGCCCAAAAATTAGTTGCATCACCGAATTTCACAACTTTTAAAGAATTTTGCAATAACCTCGTAGCTGTGGAGAGAACAAAACCCACCATCCTGATGAATAGGCCGATATACGTGGGTTTCTGTATCCTTGAATTAGCAAAGTTGCTCATGTACGACTTTCACTACAATTTCGTTATGAAAAAGTATGAAAGTCGTGCAACTTTGTTGTTCACGGATACAGACTCCTTGACGTACTGTATCCAGACAGCAGACATGTACCAAGATATGAAGGAAGATCAGCACCATTTTGACTTCTCAGAGTATCCAGAAAATCATCCGCTATATTCTACAACTAACAAAAAGGTCCTTGGAAAGTTTAAGGACGAACTCCACAGTCAAGCTGCCTACAAATTCATTGGATTAAAGCCAAAAATGTATGCCATACAGTCAGCTGGTGGTGAAAAGAAGACAGCAAAAGGCATATCAACATGCATCGTAAGGAAAAAATTAAGTGTTCAAGACTATCAAGAATGCCTGCAAAAGGAGATAGCTACGTATGAGCAACAAACCAGAATCCTACAAGAACGTCATCAACTCTATACAGTTAATCAAAACAAAAAGTGTTTATCTCCTTTTGATGACAAGAGGTATCTGCTAGATGATGGAATCACCAGTCTGGCTTATGGCCATTACAGAATACCGCACCATCCATAGTGAAAATTTTTGTATATATTGTTCCTGCATCCTGTATATTTTTAAATTGTTTCTGCACCTATGAAGATTGTTTCTGCATCCTGTATATATTTTAAATTGTTTCGCACCTAAGAAGATTGTTCCTGTATATATTTTAAATTGTTTCGCACCTATGAAGATTGTTCCTGCACCCTGTATATATCAATTGTTTCGCACCTATGAAGATTGTTCCTGTATATATTTTAAATTGTTTCGCACCTATGAAGATTGTTCCTGTATATATTTTAAATTGTTTCGCATCTATGAAGATTGTTCCTGTATATATTTTAAATTGTTTCGCACCTATGAAGATTGTTCCTGCACCCTGTATATATCAATTGTTTCGCACCTATGAAGATTGTTCCTGTATATATTTTAAATTGTTTCGCACCTATGAAGATTGTTCCTGTATATATTTTAAATTGTTTCGCATCTATGAAGATTGTTCCTGCACCCTGTATATATCAATTGTTTCGCACCTATGAAGATTGTTCCTGCACCCTGTATATATCAATTGTTTCGCACCTATGAAGATTGTTCCTGCACCCTGTATATATAAATTGTTTCGCACCTATGAAGATTGTTCCTGCATCCTGTATATTTTTAAATTGTTCCTGCACCTTGTAGCATTTTTAAATTGTTTCGCACCTATGAAGATTGTTCTTGCATCCTGTATATATTTTAAATTGTTTCGCACCTATGAAGATTGTTCCTGCACCCTGTATATATTTTAAATTGTTTCGCACCTATGAAGATTGTTCCTGCACCCTGTATATATTTTAAATTGTTCCTGCACCTATGAAGATTGTTCCTGCACCTATGAAGATTGTTCCTGCACCTATGAAGATTGTCTGAACCCATGCTTTGAAGAGAACCTCAGAAAACTATGTGATGAGTTCTTCAGGTTGACATTTTTTATTTATTTTTATTTTTATTTTTTTTAAAGGAACTAACTCCCGCCTTGCTCTACGGAGTGAAAAGGGGCACCGCAGGGCCTCGGGAGGGCAGTCTCCCAGGCGCTCAAGGTGAACTCTTTCTTTCTCTTTTTTCTAACTTTATTCTTTTTACCTTTTTTCTTAAATTTGTATTCTCTTTCTAACTTTTTTCTATACATTTCCCTTTCACTTATTTCTCTAATTGTAAATTTTGTATGTATCTCTTTTCAGGTTAAGTCCCAAAAGATCGTGACGTTCCCGCAAAACTTCGAAAAAATTTTGAAGTCCCCAAAATTGTGAAAAAAATACTAAGTCCGAAATTTATGAAAATAAATCTAACTCCTCAAAATTCCCGATAGATGGCACCACCAAACCTCATCCAAGATGATAGTCAAAGTTTCTATTCTTCCGGTGGCAACGCTCTAAAAGTTTCTATTCTTCCGGTGGCAACACACCCTCGTCCAAGATGATGACTAAGTAGTGTAAAAAGGGTGTATTCACCGACACGGTGGAGGCGCGGAGGCGCTCTCCAACAGGGTGGTGGCGCGCGCGCCTCAGCGCGCCTCCGCGCCTCCACCGTGTCGGTGAATCACCCTTTTTACACTACTTCCATATAATGATGGAATTAACCCAATGCAGAATACATATTTTTATTAAAAAATTGCTTAGATCTAACAAATAAATAGTTTTATTTCATATATTAAAATATAACTTGTTTATTTCATATAATAAATTATAATAGAATACAAAGTGTATGGTTATTGCATTATGTTCAAAAAGAAAATTTTATGTAAATTTTTATAAAATACTTCGTAGAGTGTAATAAAGCGAATTATTAAATCGAAAATGTACATAGGTATCATTTCTGGCCTTTGGTGTTATGCAAACATGACAGTTTTATTTTTTCCAACCATTAATTTTAAAGTTATTACAAATAAAAAAGGTATAAGTCATCTTTTCTGCAGTGCGGCTTTTTTTTTGTCGCTTAGTGTATATATTTACTTCCATTACCCTACTACCGTAGGTAATGGAAGTATTGTATTCGGTCTGAAAATTCGATATCGGGTTTTCACCTGATTTACACGTTTTAAGGTCCCCGGAGTCCAAAAAAGTGGTTTTTGGCAATTGGTCAGTGTGTATGTATGTGTGTGCGTGTATGTATGTATGTGAAGAATCTTCTGGCTATTATAGCTCAGAAACTAATAAAGATAGAGCTACGAAACTTTAGAATTGAAATACGTCTGGTGTACAGATGAAATTTCCAAATTTTGGTGAAAATTGAAAAACCGAAGTGGGACATCGGAAAACGGAAGCGGGACCGTAAGTCCGTATCTCAAAAACGGCTCTAACGATTTTCTTCAAACTTGCTATATAAACACTCTATTAGATGTCCTTTCGAATGATATAGTTGGTTAGTTCAGGAAAATTGATAGGCGTCCTGTATAAATAGCTCAATTTCAGGCCTCGCAAAAGCGTTCCTTTAAAAACGGTTGTACGGATTTTTTTCAAACTCGCCATTTTAACTCACTTTTAAATATGCTTTTGTATGTAATTATTGTTTTCCTGTCAATAATTGAGGTTAACCGGAAGTGGGGCCGTAAGTCCGTATCTCAAAAACGGCTCTATCGATTTTCTTCAAATTTGCTATATAAACACTCTATTAGATGTCCTTTCGAATGATATAGTTGGTTAGTTCAGGAAAATTGATAGGCGTCCTGTATAAATAGCTCAATTTCAGGTCTCCCAAGGGCATTACTTTAAAAACAGCTGTACTGATTTTTTTCAAACTCGCCATTTTAACTCACGTTTAAATATGCTTTTGTATGTAATTATTGTTTTCCTGTCAATTGAGTTTTGGTAAAAGTTGGTACCTCAAAAACGGCTCTAAATGTTAGTAAATAAAATTAAAGTTTCCAAAAACTTTTACTCAAATAATAAATTACTGCAAACTATTTTCTAACAATATCTCCTCAGAATTTCGTAACATATCTGGAAAATGATTAATATATATATTATTATTTTTCTAATTATTATTTTAAATAACTTATTTGACGGATAGAGCAATTTTGTTACTTATTTAAATCAAAAATGTATATAAAATGTTTATAATGTGTGTAGTACTGGGTAATGGAAGTCGTGTGGCTGTTACACACCAGATTTTTTTTCCTATTTTTTACCTCGCTTTATGTAAGCTTCGTTTTATATGTCTTTACATGTGTATAAAGTTTATCTTACCAGAAAAATGTTAGGTTTCTACTTCTTTAGGTCACTTTTATATCTTGTGATCACATTATCTCCAAAAAGTGCATGTAATATGTGTAATAAATTGTAATGGAAGTCGTGTGGTTGTTTCACACCAGATATTTTATTAATATGTTTGTATAATCAATTTGAATTTTTCAAAATAGACATGGAATAAGCAAAATTTACAATATTTAATAAATGAAATATTTGTATTTTTCTAAGGGTGGATGTAAAGGTATATTTTATAAATTTCAATCCTCCAATTTTTCCCTCCATTGTTTACAACTGCATTGTCATTTCCTCTCTCACAGACACATATACCTTTTAAAAATTAGTTATTAAGCACGATGAAATTAAATGATTCACATACCTTTCATGCAATTTTTTTGCTTTCCGAAATACATACGTAAGGAAATCATTGTAATCGTGACAAAATTCTGACTTTGCGATGTTGGCGTATCTACATGTTTTGAGGTCCCATGAGTTCATTTTTACTATTTTCATGATGATGATGTATGTGTATGTATGTGAGTGATCACAATATCATCTAAATGCTTCTTTTCGAAGGGTAGGCAAAAAAACCAGGTTTTTTGAGGGAATTTTTTTTTTTTTTTTTTTTTTTTTTTTTTTTTTTTTAGAAATCGACCTATTGCAACCATTTTGTTTATCTACATATTTATCTGTCATATCTATAATGAAATTTGTCATCACGATAACTCCCGAAATAATACTCCAAATCGAACCAAATTTGCATTGCTAACTGATCTTATAAATATCTTGGATGAGTACGGTAACCAAGTTGTTCTGACATTTTGTTTTCAAGTGGCGGCCACTTGAAAATTTCAAACCCACATTGTGAAAAGTGTATTTAAAGCCAGATTTGTTTGTATTTTAATGTAAATATACATAACATAAGGGTCTCGATGAACTTTATTAATGAACTTTATCCGCCCTTTTTAATAAAATGGCGGGTATCTTAAGTTAAGCGGGGCAACTTGAAATCAGGATACCACTTGAAAATTTAAAATCATGATAACCTCCAAATAATACCCCAAATCAAACCAAATTTGGACAGTGAACTTATCTTATAAATAACTTGTGTGAGTTTGTTTCAAGTTGCTCCGTCATTTTGTTTTCAAGTGAAGTCCACTAGAAAATTTCAAATGTAAATTGTAAAAAGCGTATTCAGAATTTGTTTCAATTTGGATGTATACATAGACCATAAAAGTGTCTCAATGAAGTTTATTCCTTCTTGAAGATAATCTTAATTGTTTCCGATATCTAGCATCTTTTTTACTTTCTTCTATATGTAATATAGAGAAAGTATTGGATTCGCGAAAATTTTCGACCTCCGTTTTTTGACGGATCTACACGTTTTGGGATGTCCTGAACACGAATTGATAGTTTTAAAAAAATGTCTGTCTGTCTGTCTGTGGTTTCATTTTTTTCACCGTATCTCACGAACCAATGAATGAAATTCAACCAAACTCGGTATATAGTTGGACCCTGGCGGGGCATTGTGCTTATTAGATTTGGGGATCAATAGCCCAGCAGGTGGCACTGTGATCGCATTTTATGTAAATTTTTAACATGGCAGTATAGGGCAAATTTTCGTATTTTTCACCATATCTCACGAACCAATGAATGAAATTCAACCAAACTTGGTATATAGTTGGAACCTGACGGGGCATGGTGCTGATTAGATTTGGGGATCAATCGTCCAGCAGGTGGCGCTGTGATCGCAAAATTTCGTATTTTTCACCGTATCTCCCGAACCGATGAATGAAATTGAACCAAACTTGGTGGATAGTTGGACCCTGACATGGAAAGGGTCTGATTAGATTTTGGGATCAATCGCCCAGCAGATGGCGCTGTGATCGCATTTTATGTAAACTTTTAACATGGCAGTATAGGACAAAATTTCGTATAAATGTACATAATGAGCGTTATTTTAAACTTGTGATTGTAAAATTAATATGAATTATTGATAATAGTAGTAGTTAACTATGAAAAAAAATTGTGCATGTGGGGGCACCGGTTCCCCCTTGGGGGGGGGGGGTAAATTTTCAAGATGGGTATCTTTCGAAAGATCTCGTCAATACCTTTAAAACGAATGGTTGAACTATAAATCTGTGATAATTTAAAACAAAGTTATCGATTTTTTTTAAATATTGTTACTGGTTGAATATGTATTACTTTTAACAAAAAAAAACTTAGAAAAAAATCGTAATTTTTTTTTTTTTAATATTGTTACTGATTGAATATGTATATAGGAAAATATCGAAGAAAGTCTTGTGGTGGCCACAACATACTAGTTATATCTAGAACTCAATTTTGAAAATTATATATACATATTTTTTTTGTAATAACGTGTGAAAACCTCTAATATTTTGAGATATTATATGAACTTTAAGATAAAATTTTACAATTTCATTACAAATATACCAACTTGATATCCAATTATTGTAATTCTAAAAGAATAGATAAACTCAGAGTTCGTATACCATATTGAAAATGTCAGCACTTAGCACCACTGGGCGCGAAAAACCAGCGCGCGAAATCTTTCAAAGTACTGATGCGGTTTCGTTATTTAGAAATAATTTTATAAACATTCCAAGTCCCATTTCCTGCCGACTTCATATTCTTCTTCTTTATATTCCAAAATTCATATTGTTACATTCTTCTCGATCATAAAGTCAACTTGCTTATAACATTAAAAATATTTGTTTCTTCAAATCATTCATAGACTTATTAGCTCTTATTAGTTTTTAAAAAAACATAAAGAAAAATTCTTTATCAATATGATCTATGGGCTCTAATTATTTGAAATGGAACAGCATTATATTAAACAACATACTATTTGGCGATAAAACTCAAACAACCTATCATAATTTACTTTTTTAACACGCTTTTATTAGCTTCACCTGTATGTATGTTAGTATGTTTGTTTGTAACCGCTCTGGGAGCAAACAAAAAATCTACATTGTAAAAAAAGACTTTCCCGACGTGAACGCCGTGGCGTTGAGGTATAGCTCCGCGCTACGAACCTAAAGGTCTAACGTTCGATCCCACTCAGGAGAGATTTTTTAAAAATGGTTTTTATTTAATTCTAAATTATTTTAATTAAAGATTTAAATGTATGTAAATATTATGGTGTGTCACTCACACGATTTTCTCTTACCCTGCATTTTAATACTAAGATAGATATTTTGTGCTTTTTAGTTCACATTTCTATAAAAGCGTGTTCTTTAATTTTTTAAAACTATAATATTGTTTATTTGTCTTACTTTAATTGATATGTAGAACCGTTAATTAGTTAGTGTTCGGAAAGACGAATAAAGTCTTGTATCTATAACACAGATTTCTTGTATCTATAACACACATCCCTTTATTTTAAATTAGATGAACATATGTAATAAGATCCTGAAAAACTCTACTATTATTATTATTATTATTATTTATTTATTTATTTTTGTGTATGTCTGTATGTGTTATTACATAACTTTAAAATTAGTTTTATTATAAACTAGCAGGCTTTGCCCACTTCACTGGGCACTATACTTAAATAAGTTGTCAAAATCCCATATCATTGTTAATATCCTACGTTAAAATTCCCGATGTGTTCGGTAGAGGTTTTCCCGCTCGCAACGTGAGAAGGCCGGGTCCACACTGCCTTCGGCAGCAACTTACCCGCTTCTTATCGCTTCCCCAGCGGGTAAGTTCGAAATTTTGCGAAATCCCACCAAAGTAAATAATGCGTATACTTAATCAACATCCATACATCAAAATTCGCCAATCTAAGATAATTTAAAGCAAATTCAAAAGGAAAAACGAGATTTTACACGTGTTTTTTTACCCTTCCCCCCCCTCCGGGTGGTAGGGTAAAGGAGGAATTTTGTAAAATCCCGTTACAATAAGTGTCGGATACATATAAAAAATTTACGTGCCAAATTTAGCGACCATTAATCCCATGGATTTTCCAAGACAAATTTAGCGCTAAAAGGGAGGGTCTCGAATTAGCTCCGTCGTAACGCCCCCCCCCCCCCCCAAAAAAAAAAAAAAAAAAAAAATCGAAAATCTCACACACACACAAAAGAAAATGTGTTTTTGGAAATATCCTAAATAAGACACATAGCTTTTTTCAATACATTTGTACCATTTTAGTAAAAAATCCGGAATTTCTGAAATTTCCCCCCAAAAAACTATTTCTTTCCTCCCTCCTGTCAAGAATTCCAAAATCGTACATAATGTTTTATTTATACTCAAGTCTAGTTTTCTCATGTGCAATTTCTTCAACGTGAAGTAATTTGAGGCCGAGTTATGCTTACAAACTTTTTTTTTTTTGCTTCCTACCCCCCAGGGTGAAAGGGGGGAGATTTCGATAAATTACGTTACTTTAGGGGTCGGCTCGGATACATATATAAGCAATCCAAGCATCAAACTTTCTGACCCTGACCACAGCTCTCATAAATTTCTCAGGACAAATTTAGCGCTAAAAGTGGTGCCTCGAATTTGCCCTTTGTAACACATACCTATCCCCCCCCCCCCCCCCTAAAAAAAAAAAAAAAAAAAAAAAAAAAAAACACGTGCTTTGAAAATGTCCTAAAGAATACCCATGGCTGTTTTCAACATCTTTTTTCCATTTTTGTTAAAATTTTACTAAAAATCTGGAATTTGCACAATTCCCCGCCAAAAGTTGATTTCCCTCTTCCCTCCCCTTAAAAATCGAAATTTCCTAAATCGCAATGTTTTATTTATTCCAATAAATCCCATTACTTTAGGTGTCAGATAGATACATATAATCCCAGCACCGAAATTCGTGACCGCAGCTTCGACAGATTTCTCAGGAGAAATTTAGCGCTAAAAGGGTTGTCTCGATTTTGACCCTTCGTAACCCCTCCTCACAAAAATATCGAAATTAGGGGGGAAAAAATGTGTTTTTGGAAATTTTCTAAGGAAGTCTCGTAGCTTTTTTTAACATCTTTGTTCCATTTTTTGTAGAGTTCTTTAAAAAATTCGGAAATTGCGAAATTTCTCGCCACCGGAATTTACGAACAAAATTTAAATAAAAGAAATTTTTAATTTTCAGGTTAAAAAAAAGGGCCTTTTCTAATATGTTATAAACGTAAACTTTTGCTAAAAATTTTCCGGGATGAGTTTTTGCACTTGAGAATTAAAATTAGGTGTTCCCATCAGCGGGAACACTGCGACTGAAAGGGTTAATAATGGAAAATTCCTAAATTCCAGATAACGTTTTATTTATACTCATGACTATTCTTTATATGTGCAATTTCTTTACAGTGAAGTAATTTGGAGCGGTGTTATGCTTACAAATATGTTTTTGACTTTTGTTTCCCTCATCCCGGTGAGAACTGGGGAGAGAATTTCGAAAAAGTTGGCAGATTTTAGTTGGGTAAAGACCTAAATTTCTACCAAGTGCTGTTGAATTCCATCCAGCCATTCTCACGTGATACCCGGACAATAATAGCGTTACAGACATACAGACACGATGACACACACACAGACAAAATTTTCTGAAGTAATTTTCGACTTTTATGGTATGTGGAACGTGAAGATATCGCATTTTTTTTTTTTTTTTTTCCTGATAAATTTACAGAGAAAAGTCTGATTTTATTAATATCGATACACAGCTTGATATCCAGTTACTGTAATTCTAAAAGAACGCATAGAAACAGTGTTCATGTTCAGGTACCATACTTAAAATTTCAGCTGCGCTTTTATGTTAGGCGCGAAAATAAGAGCGCAAAATCTTTGAAAAAAATAGTGTGATTTCGTCGTTTATAAATAATTTCATAAACATTTGACTCCCATTTCTTGCAAACTTTAAATTGTTCTAGTTTCTTCAGTTATAAAATCAACTTGCTTATGTCGTTAAAATATTTGTTTCACTCAATTCATAGACTTCAATATTAATACAACTTATTTTGCTCAGGAATGAAAATTAATTCTCCATACCTAAAGAGTAAATAAAATATTTAGTTTAATTTGAAGTCTTTTTTTTTAATAACTACGTATTTTGAGGTTCCGTGAATAATTAAACAAAGTTTTTAACAGTTGTTCGTTGTGAGTCTGTTATCAGTGTAACTTTAAAAACTAAATACCGGCAGGGAACTCAAGTGTTATATTTTAAAGTTCATATGAAATTTATACTTGAACAGTTTGATCAATATTGATAAGTTTCAACGAGTGATACGAGTTAAAGTTGTCAATAAATGTGATTGAAAGTTATTGTTGAACATAATTTTAAATTTAATATTAGTCGTGAATTCTATAGAAATGTAGATATTAGTTTCAAATGTGGGTTGAGAAGGGTGATATTCCCCTCTGCCCTTCCCACAAAAAATATTTGTCAAATTAAATTATTCGTAAAGCTAGCTTAAATTCTTTTTACTATAGAATTTTATACTGTACTTGATATTTTATTCCTCAATCTGAATCTGTCTTTATAAAATTTAAATGTAGGGTAAGAAAAAGCCGTGTGGGCAGGGTTTCGGACACTATGGTAAAAATCACGGTTTAAACCTTGGTGTCTTAAACTGTCCAAAACTATATTTTTTAGTAGAATTATATTTTATTAAAATTATGCAAATATTTGAAGAATTTACAAAATTATTATAATTATTGTTGTTTTTTAACATTTTCCAGTATATTCCATAATGTTTCGTGAAAGATACATATATTAACAACTAGCTGTTACCCGCGACTTCGTTCACGTGGAAATTTTGATGTGTATGTGTGGGAACTGACTGTTTGATCATAATATGTAATGTAATGAAACCTTGTCATTGTGGTGCTGTGCAAACCAGAGTATGATAAAGTATACTCAAAAAAATTTGTAACTCATTGAAAGCCAAAATAAAATGCCAAAATAAATAAATAAAAAATTATCGCCAGCATGGCGATAAAAATTTAAAATTCGTTCATAGGGATCCTGTACTAAAAGAGTACTGCGTTGTGGAAGTATAAAAAATGGGTCGTCAATTATGAATTGTATTTCGAAACCTTTCTTTGTATGATTTTAGTTCACTATTGCACAATATTAATCTGGTTCTAATAATAATTTGGTGACTGGTGAACTAAAGTTTTAATTATGTGATGAAATTCATATAATATTTATAAGTTTAAAATTTTTAAGTTTTTTTTTTTTTTTTTTTCATCTCCCGGCGAATTGTTGAATAATATTTTAGTTTTTAAACAATTTTGGTCAGCTTTGCCCGCTTCGCTGGCAAACTCTTTTCTATATAGCTTTATAAAAAAAAAAAAAACTGAATCGGTAGAGCTCGCTTTGAGTTCCTGCTGGCTACGGCAGCGACTTGTTCATCCTTGCAATCTCCGGTGACTGTCCCTATTGCCTGCGAAAATGGTTTACCCGTGGGCTTCCATGTGGGTGCTTATCATATATGACAGTTTCGATACGGACAGTATCGAAAAATTTGAAGTAGCTCTTTTATATCTGAATCCCAGTTACATATGAACAACATTATACGTGATGTACATAATATTTGCTCTCAAGTTATTTCCTATATTTATTTAATTTAATCGATCAACCATAGAATGACAGCAATTTCAAGCCACATATAATATTAAAATATGCTATGATCGGCTCCTATCGCACGAGACAATTATTATTATTATTATTATTTTGGGGTTATATTATACTTCATGCTTAGTTAATAGTAATTGGTATATAGAAAAATAAATTAATTAATTAATATGTAAACTTGATCATGGTACAGCCTTCATGCCGGCGACTTTTGAATTTTTGTTGCCGATTTAGACCAAAATATAATTTATGCGATTATTGTTCCTATACGCAAGCGAAGTGTGACGCCACTAACCGTCCGTGGATGCAAGAAAATGATTTCCTATGTTAATCGCCCATTGGATTTTTTTTAACAAATTATTAAAAATCGAGGAAAATTATTTCCCGAATTTAATCCCCATATTTGGGTTTATATATATGTATTAGTTATCATGTGCATGTGTTAGATTGAGTTATTTTGCTGTCAAATTGACAAAATTTTAATTTTAAATTTCAAAACTCTGTCGTTCTTGGCGCTTATTGTATTTGGGGTCAAAAACGTAATACGAAAATAAACATGCCAGATGTATAATTTCGTAATATGCATTGTACGAAATATTGTTTCATATCATTCATTACTCTTTTAATATAAGTTGTTAAAATAACCATGATTTTTGAAAGGAATAAATTATGTTCGCCAGATAAATTGGCGATCTTTTTTTTTTTCTGCCAAGGATGACCGATATCAAATCTATTCCGCTGCAACATATTAGTATCTTATATCAAATACTTTATTTAGACATTTGAAAACAAATTTGACTTCAAATTATGATAGAATATTTATCATTTTCCTTTTAATTAGTATATTAGTTGGATATTTATTGTGTTAATATCATCCTTTGAAATGAAATTTTTGTTTTCAATCGAATATGGAAGTTTGCCATTTTTTTGTCTAGAGTTTTGAAATTAAAAATTCAAATTTTGTCAATTTTACAACAAAAATAACTTAATCTAACGCATGGACATGATAACTAATGCATATCTATACCTAAATATGAGGATTAAAATCGGGAAATAATTTTCCTCGATTTTTAATAATTTTTTACAAAAAATCCAATGGGCATTTAACATAGGAAATATTTTTCTTGCATCCACGAACGGCCAGTAACGTCATCACTTCGCTTGCGTATTTCTTTCTATCTTTTTCTCGGTGAAAAATGTCCGATATACTTCAGCATCAAAATTAAAAAAATTGTCCAGAATTAGCTTTTATGCCAAGCGTGTTTCATCTGCCGTACTTAAAAAAAAAAAAAAAATCTGAATTTGAGGTATATAAAAAAATGCTATGAAATAAAATTCAGAAGAAATATGTTAGATTTGTAATATTACTATTTTATTTTAAAATTATAAAGTGTCATTTTCTCATCGACCAATTTAACATTGAGTAATTTTTTATTTTTCGCGTGAACGCATATTTCATTTTTTGTTGAAAACAATACATAAATAAAAATATCTCGTAAACATTTTTTGGCAACAATTAAAATTTTAAATGGCTTATAGTAAGTCAATTACCAGTTGATTATTTTCATATTTTAATTAATTTTAAAAAATCTAATCAAATTTCCGGTATAAATAGTAGCCTATGTTCTATTCCAGACTATTCTCTATCTCTGTACTAAATTTCATCCAGATCCATTTAGCCGTTGTGGCGTGATTGAGTAACAAACATCCATCCATCCATCCAAACTTTTGCATTTATATATTAGTATAGATTATAATATTCAAAAGCAAAAATTTATTACTGAAGGTTTAATGGAAAAATGTGGATAATTGTACCTCAAATATTGATATTTATAATATTTACACACACATACACAGTATATATAAGCAACGTGAATAAATATATCAAGAGAACAAATTAATATATAATTATTATTATTATATATATAAGATTTACAATAAATCCTCTTGAAATAAATATTAAAAATGTGCAGCTAGACAAACATATTTTATTTTATTTTTGAATAAATGAAAAAATATGTATGTAAAAACATTATCAATACACACTTAGATTTTTTTTTTTTTGGGGGGGGGGGGACGACGACATATCTGCTATTTTTGAAAATGCATATACTTCATTGCCTAATTGTAACTTTTATATTTTATTTTTGGTATCTTTTAATGTATGTAATTTATGAAAGAACTTAAAAAAAAAAATAATTTCTGTAAAATATTGGATATGTAAGTATTTTGCAATTAAAAATAAAAGACAAATTATTCCTTTTGAATATCCTATAATACATTTTTCATTATAAGAAAATTTTTTGAGTCATTAAAATTAAATTTTTTATAGCTATTTATAAATTGTAAATTTCTTTTAACTTAAAAATGTTTAAATTTTCAGTATAAAATACTTTTAATTGCTAATTATAATTGCTACTGAGAATGTAGGGAATATAAATTCTTATAATTTTAGGTTTTGGACACTTTCGGACAGTTTTGTACAGTTTTAGACAGTTTAAGACACTTTTGGACGGTAAAAACCAACTATCCTGTCCAAAACCAGTTTCAGACGTCCTAAATCCCAACCCTGCGTGTGGGTGCCACACCAGATTATATACTTTAAAATAAAATTTATTATTGAAAATATGTTAAATTTAGTAAAAATTTTTATATAACTTGTTATAAAAAAAATGTTTGTATATTGTCAATCGTGGCATTATCAGTAAAATATCAGATTTATGTACAAAGTATTCATATAATAATAGTATTACGCGCAATGAAAAACTATTTAAAATAATATGTGATCATATATTTCCTATAAATAAGTCTCTGAACGATTGTCTTCTAAATTGTTATGTTACTCGCATCCGTAATACAGGTGAAATCTATAATAATAATAATATTAAAAAAAAATAATAACTGAATAAAAAACCACAATGCCTAGACGTATCTTCACCACAGAAATGTAAACATCTTTTCTTCGAAACCACGAGCGAGAGGCGTAGCCAAATAAAGGGTGTGTCAAAGAGGAAAATCGGCACAAATTTGTAAAATTTTTGGACTTTCTTTACAAATTTAATTGATTTAAAATTTTATTAAAATACAGGATTTCTTTCCGCATTGAATTAAACTCTTTGAGATTGACGCAGCTTTTTAAATTCTGCTTTAAAAAAATTGAAAGAGTTTTTATAAGCCATTTAATGCATCAACCCAAATATTGCAATAAAACAGCTTTTTTAAAAAACAACTGTTATTCTTTCATAAAATCTACAAAATCTGCGTCAGTTTACGAAATGAGAGTAATCCAATAAAAAAAAACGCGTCTCAATCAATTAATATGTCACTGTTTTAAGTGCAAAGAAAGTTTTCCATTGAATAACATTGGCTTTTAGAAACGGAAATGGTGAGTGAAGAGGGCCCTTAATCAGATGATAGGAAGCGGGGTAAGTTTCGAAATCATTTTTAACTGGATTGAGGGCCCAGGACTCCTCAGCCTAATTTTTTTCAGCCTCCTTTCCCTAATTTTGTTTTGTACTGAGCATATGTTGTCATTGAAGTTATACATGTATGGATAATTTCAACTCAATCAGATGATAGGAAGTGTGGTAAAATTTTAAATCATGTTTTAACAGGTGCTGCGGCCCCAAGGCCCTCTCCCCTAAGTCTGTTTCAACTTACGTATTTATTATCTTCGGAATTATTCATACATGCAGAATTTCAGCTCAATTGGTTGATAAGAAGTGAAATTCAAAATGAATTAACTGGATTTGGAGACCCAAATCCCTCTCATAAAAGTCTGTTTCCGCTTAAAATAAATGGATAAAACAAAGTATAAACATTACTCCAACTCAAGTCTTCCACACAGAAGGTGTCATCCTGAAGAGGACCGGGTACCCGGTTGAAAAATGTAAACGACGCACGAAATAATGTTTAGGTTTTTTATCTAATGTTTTTAAGTCTGTTTCTGCTTCAGCATGTATTGTCATTGGAGTACTATATGTATGAAAAAATTTGGCCTAATTGGCCGATAATATGTAGGTTAAGTTTTGAAATCAAATTTATCGGGTTTGACAGGACCCAGAGCCCCCTAAGGCCATCTTCTTTCAAGTTCGTTTTGTCTGGAGCATATGTTGTCACTGAAGTTATACATGTATGGATAATTTTAGCTTAATCTAACGATAGGAAGTATGCTAAAATTCAAAATCATGTTTTAACTGCCGTTAAGGTCCAGGGTCCTCAGAGATCCTCATTAAGTCTATTATTGCTTGAGGATGTATTGTCACCCAGTTCTGAGGTATATTTAACCCTTTGAGTGCTGAATACTCGCGGTCTATGCAGTCCATACGGACGGCGAGCAGTTGGCGCTGACGATTCAAGAGGGTTTATCATCGTCTCCTTAAATCAGTAACCAAAGAAACTGTACAAAATGCCATGACGACGGCTAGAAGCAATCTTCGCAAAATGGGACTTAAAGGTGTATATTCTTCAATTTAAAGTATCAAAACTGATTAAAAATGTTTGTTTGTCAATTTCATGCAAGTAGCATTCATGTAAGTAATATTTTGTTGAAAATAAATGAGAATCAAGTTGTCTCATTCTTATCGCGGACGCGCTTTATGCGAGTGTTGCATAGTACACTGATCATTTTGCCGGGTGCATATTTGCGTCCATAGTCTATACTGATAACATCTGCTAAGCGCATATTTGCATCCATAGTCTATATTAATGACTTTCGCTGGACGCATATGTGCGTCCATAGCACTCAAAGGGTTAAAGTTTCAAGCCTGTAACTCATCGAGAAGTTAGTTTAAAATTGATTTCAATATTCATCTCGAACAGACACTGTGACAAGGAAGGAAGTTAATAAATACATGGTAAAAACAAGTGCTCTAGAAAGAAAAAATTAAATGAAAATATATAATAAAATGTATTTCATTTCAATATCTTTATTAAAAAATCGAACACATGTAAGCTGATGGAATTTTTTTTTTAAAAAGCTACATTGTAAATCACATTTCTTCTTTTCTTTTTTTCACAAAAACAAGTTATTTCACTAAATCTGAATTTTACAATTGAAAGGTAGGTTGAATGGTACATTGCACACAAATAAGGGAATGATAAAACATTTCAACACATACACAATTAACAACTCTACAAATAAAATTTGGCAACAGAAGACAAAGTCTATCAAACAGTTTTTTCCAAGAGTACATATTTACATATTTTAAAATACCCTATTAAAATATAGACTATCCGCTTCTGGCGGCATTTTTACCATTTCTCTGATAGATCATGTAAAGTGGAGGACATGACACGGAAAAAAGTTAAAATAAGGGATGAATAGCAGTGAAATTTCATATAATTTTAAATTATTGTGAATTTAAAATAATAATAATAATAATGCATTTTATTAAATAAAAACCTTTTTGGCTTTCTCAACCTTAGATAAGTCAGTGAAAGAAATATTCAAATTTTGTCATTTATATATGTATAATAATCAAGTCTTCTAAATCACAGAAATTGAGACTTAATGTTTTTCAGATTAATATGTTTATCTTTTATTGACACAAATCAAGTTATTAAGGCATAAAATACATGTATAATAATTTAAACAAAATATTTGCTTTAACATTAGAAAATTTTACTAAAATTAAGACAGCATTATTAAAAAAAAAAAAAAAAAAAAAAAAAAAAAAAACTTATAGCGAGATAAGTTTTTGTATGGGGAGAGAACATTGCAGGAAGTTTCAATCTTCTCATTATGAAAAATATTAAATTAGGTTTAGCAGTTATATGAAATTGATGTTTTAGTCTTATTTTATAAATTAAACTATCTAATTTCTTGTTCTGAAATAAGATTTATTTATTTATTTTACAAAAATCTTTAAAGTGCTGAAATGAAATTATCAAATTGCAAAGTATTTCTTTTTTATTATTTTTTTTAAATATTATCAGAAACATTAACATTTTTATTTATTGCATTACTACATTTAAAGTTGCATTATAATGTACGGTCCAGAGAAAGAAAATTAAAAAATTGATTAAATTAAGTAATTTGCCATAATATATTAGCATATACAAGTATATATATTAATAAAACAAGTCAATTAGAGTAACTTTTCTAAAAATATTGATACAGTAAATTTTAGATCTGATACGAATGCACCACTTAAATAACTTAAAAATGTATGCGTTCATGCAAAATTAATCAATGAAATGAAATTTCACTGCTATCTATAAAACAAATTCAACCAACCTTTCATAGAAAAGAATATGTATAAATAAATTTCAAAATCACGTTGTGAAGGTCACTTGAGGTCGACTTGGTAGGTTAGTCATAAAAATATCACAATAAATATTTCAAGCATTTAAGTATTCTAATTTTCTTGCTTTTGCTACTAGTTCTGAGACATTTTATAGCTGATAGCTAAAAACAAGAATGAATTTTGTCGCTGTTGGTTTTTCATTCTATGAGAAAAATAATATCAATGAAACAATCTAAAATGTATTTATTGTACACATTAAAAATGATGAAGCATTGGTGAAAGCACGAGCCATATGTCTGTTCCCAAGTCACCTCATAGGAACCATTTAAGTATCCATCATAATAAATCTGCAAAAAATTTGTTTTTAATGGACCTGGCTATAACTTGGAGATGCTACTTACAAACTTATTTTTTTTACTTAATATGCTTGAATTACATTTCTGGTTTAGATTTAGATAAAAAGAAATTAAGTAAATATGAAAATATTACTAATAAATTAATCAATATGTCGAGAGAGAAAAAATTAACAAGGGAAATAAATACAAAATTATTAATTATAATATAAATTATTTTAATATTTCACAGTAATAATAGATAAAACAACTATGTGAAATGCAGTTGCAAAGTTAAAAAAAAAAAAAAGAAGAAGAAGAGCAATAAAAGAAAATATGACATTTGTCAAAAAAGTTAAGTTAATAAACTAAAATTATTGTAAATTATCTTAAATATATTTTTTTGAAAAAAACTTACAGCAAATAAAGAAAAAAGAAAATTATCTTATGCCTACATATTTTCACTGATATCTACATGTGTTATCAGATTCAAAATTAACAATAACAACTTTGCACCTTTTATAAGCTTAGCAAAAACAAATTTAAAAAAAGCAGCACGATAATAAAAATTAATATGTTTTGTTGATAAACAAAAGAAAAACATGGATTGTTCAAAAAGTTAAACAAAATGCCATTAAAATATGAAAGTTTAAAAAACACTATAAAATTACAATGCTTTAAAAAGGTAATATTTAAATTCATTATTTAAAATGGAAATTAGTGGGTAATAAATAAACAAGACATTTGAACTCTTTAAGTTATAATTACATTGACTTAAAATATATTTATAATGATAACAATGAGTATTGTTTCTTTTACTGTTCTTTAAATGCTATTACTTTAGGAAATAAATTTTCAATTCCATATTACAAAGAAAGTTCTTAAAAAAATTGGAAAGTTTAACAACTGGAGTTCAAAAAATATGTAATAAACAACATTAAAAGTTGTCTTTTTTGAAAAAGATAAAATCTACAGTTGTATTGTAATTCATAATAACAGAGATCTATACATTAAAGTAATAAACTTCCAGCACAAAAAAGCTGGAAGTCTTGGATATAGCTTTTGGTGATAATTTTGGAAATCATAATATACTATAAATATTATAAATGAGCATCTTCAGCTAGATTAAAAAATGTACACTTGAGAATAGCATCAAATTCCCTAGACTGGGAAAGAAAAAATAATTCATAGCTATAAAGTTAAAAAAAAAAAAAAAAAAAATTAAAAATATTTGTTTTAAAATAAAAATTGCAGATAAACTTCAGCTTCTACACCCCCACCCCTCTTTTTTTTTTCTCTTTTATTAGTCACTATGTGTAAGTTTCTTATCATTCAAAATATATTACATAATTTCTAAATTCTCCAGATCACTTCCAAAAATTTTCTTTAAAGATATTGTAAAACAGATGTTACACTAATAAATAAAAAGAAAGTTAAAATCGGATTTGAGAACTGCATTACAGCTTTTGTTTACAAATCATAGAGTTTTGACAATCATAAAAGTATCAATATAAAATGGAAATGCCCTATTGTCAAAATTTTAAATAAAATGCTTATTGTATTTTTTTTTTTTTAAATACTTAATGTGTTACACTTGGGAAATAATATATAAAAAAAGGTACAACTAGAAACAGGGGGAAAAAAGCGAAAGTGAAGCAATATTATGTAGTGTATGAACTATATGAGAGTGAGAAATAACCAGATACTGAGTTTTAAAACTGAACTTTTTAATAGGAATTAACTGTAATTTTCTTGCTGAGTTATTTATTTATTTTTTTTTTTTAATCAAATTTTATCAATATTACTTATTAATATTAAAAAAATTACAGTTACTAACACATGTAAATCAAATGCGGGTAAGAATATTTATAGATTATTTAAAGAATCTACTATAAAGATAAAAACTTCCTTTTTTTCAAGGTTATATTTTTTCAACCTCAATGTACCAATGGTACATTAAAATACCAACCCACTAAATCTTCATTAATAATTATAATGAGGTGATATTCATAATCTTATTCTTTTTATCTTTAGAAAATCATCTAACTAACAAAAAGTAGTATGTTGTGGCCAGTGTTGCTAGATTCAGGACTTTTATATGTATATACAATAGTCACCATTAAATTTTAATTGTAACAGTTCGCTTATCATTTCGAAGATTAATCATCTATTATGTATATCAAACATCACTTTTCAAAATTATTGGCGAGAGTTGAATAAAAAAAAAAGTCACTATTATGGCAACACTGGTTGTGATCTCCACAAAACTTTCTTCTATACAGTGAAGCATCCATAATTCGGCAGCACCCATAAAACGACACTAATGACTTTTTCTGTTTTTTTTTTTGGACTAGCATGAATTTTTTACAGATTAATCAGGATGGCAAAAATTCCGAAAAAGAACAAAAAAATCACTATGGCAAATCCAACAGTTATTAATAAAATAGATCATTCCTATTCCTGACACCGAAAGTCAAAATAAACACAACCACCCGAAATCTCGGTCAGCAGTTTTTAGAACTTGAAAAATATGACTTTATCAGCGATAACCCACTAATGGATATACATATGTTAATCAGTGAACGGAAAAACTGAAAAGAATGAAACAAATAAAATTGACTGACATATTTACCCCGTTAGTAGTCGCTAGTTGGTCGATTTGCCGCCCATCCTTCAGTGTTGCCAGATATTTTTATTCAATAGCCACCAAAAATATTTAGAAGTGGCATTTGATATAGATAATACGCGAATAAAATTGACGCAACCTCGATCACATCACTTCTTAAAATTATTGGTGTCAGTTAAATAAAAAGTTTGCAGTCTGTAATAGGTGGCGCTGTCTATAGCGACTACTAACGGGTTAATGGCAATGTAGCCTTATCAAATTCATTATCTTATTTGTTATTAAGCTAGTTTTAATATCAATTTATTATTATTTGCACAAAATTAAATGATCTGTATTACTATTTTATAATTGTTATTTTAAAATTTTTAATTAGTTTCAAACGTTATTTTAATTATTTTAGTTTTTGATAGGGGTTTGCATACATTTTTTAAAACTTAATTAAAAAAATATTTCCTGAGATGCTGTGACTAATATATGATTTCGATATACATTTTCAGAACACCTATAATCCAGAAAAATCTATAATCCGGCAATGTCTATTTCCCGCCGATGCCGGATTATAGATGCTTCACTGTATTTCACTACATAAATTCAAGCAGCACAAATTATTTATTAAAATTACTTTCCATAATGAATGCAAATGGTTTTGATATCAGAGAAGCACAACACTAAATGTTCAAAGGAAATTAATTTTGTGGTGACATCTGAGGAAATGTTAAAATTAAGAAAAAAAAAAAAATAATAATAAATGACATTGTTTTAAATTATCACAGATGGATAGTTCAACAATTTGTTTTAAAAGTATTGATGACTTCTGAAAGATACCCATATTGAAAAATTTTCCGGCTAACTATTACTATCATAAACTCATAGGGTTTTTTAATCTTTACCATTGAAAAGTTAAAAACTATTAAAGAAAAAAAAAAGGGGGGGGGGGGGATGACAGTGCCAATTGTTGAGTAGTTGATCCTTAAATGTAATCAGCACCAATTTAAATCAAGGTCCAACTAAATATCAAATTTGGTTAAATTACATCCATTGGTCTGTGAGACACAGCGGCCATAAATTTTTTTTACACAGACATTTTCTAGAAATCGTCAAATTGTGTTAAGGACATATAAAAACATGTAAATTCATGGAAAACCAGAAGTCAAAAAATTTTCATGAATCCAATGTTACCATTTTAGTAAGTAGTGAAAAGTAAAAAAATCTCTGAATTACATTTTTTTTTTTTTCTCCAAAATTTGGAACATTAGAAATGAAAGCTAGGGAAGTATTCACACATCTTGAATTACCTGAAATTGATAGCATAAATTTAAGACAATGGCATTTCCATTTATTAACAAATTTCCTATTAATCACAGCGGATGGATTGAATTAATTTGGTCTGAATGGTTTGTAAAAAAAATAAATAAATAAATAAACTTTTGTAAACAATATAATTCCACTTATATTGTACAATATGTGACTCATACCAATTTTCAAAATAAACAATTCACATGATTTAATAAAAAAATATTTATTGAAAATTAAGAATTTCTAATAAATAAATAAAGAACTGTATACTAAATTATATTAAGATTTTGAAGCAAAAAGGAAAATTTCGATGATACTCATAGTTAAATTAATAATTTCTGCAGAAATATTTTGTTTTAAATATATTTTCAAACATTTTCCTTTAAAAACTTACAAAACACAACAATCTTAGTTTAATAAATAATAAATGAATAGACACTATTTATAATCTTAAATTAAATCAAATATTGCATTGATATAATAATAAAAAAAAAAAAAAAAAAAAAATTCAAGTTTTAATAATTTAATTCAAGTAAATTTAAAGACTAAGTTAAAATGTTGAAAAAATTTCTAAACATGACTAGATCACTTTATTTACATGCATTTATGCGAGTATATGTGTACAAATATATACTCACAATATACCACATATATACATGTATAATTACAAATACCTTTGATTTATTGTGAAATTTATACATTTATGTATATACAGGATGCTTCATAAGACAAGCTGAAGCAATAGATATTTAATTTTCATAAAAAAAAGTTTAAGGAATATTTTATTTAAAAGATACATTCATACATACAAAATTTAACTAATTATAGATCCGTATTTCATGATCTAAATAAATGGAATTTCTATGAATTAAAATGGAACTAAAAATAAATTAAAAAAATTATAAGCCTAAAAAATGAATATAAGCTTAAATTAAAATAGGAGAAAATTGCTATTTGTATAACTAAAAAAAGTTAAAAACAATACTTTTTTGTAATGTAATATGACAAATAAAATCTTTTCATACTAACTTCAACAAGTAATACAATATTAGGAAAATGTTGACATCTCTTGTATTTTATTTCTAAGCCCATATCAGATGAACTATTATAACAGAATAAGTGCACACAAGTTACGGTCATTTTCACTAATTTTCTAATAAGAATCAACTAAGAATTTTTTATGGATTTTCTTGATTTTAAAGTAGCAGTAGCCATTATAATGTTCGCTTTGTAAATTGCTGTCTTCTGTATATATTTCAAACATATTTGCATATTACTCCATGGAACTATTAACAAGCTGAGAAATATTTTTATGTTTCAGTGGTGACATTTCATGCAAATCTTTAGTTTTTTTAAAAATGTGTTTTAAAGTCTAAATTAAAGATAGAAACTAAAATAGATACACAGATATTTGAATGTCTATAAAATTGCTTTCACTATAAGATTAAATTTTAAATTAGCAAGTCTGGAGCATTTTGAAAATTTTCCAAAGAAATTAAAATTTTCAATTTTATTTTATCTTTTTTTAATTTTAAATAGTTCATAAATAGTTTTGAAGAAATTTTAATAAACTTAATAGTGTTATATTTTATTGCATATATATGCAGTTTTTCTCATTTTTAAGATGGTAATTGAAGAGCTTGCTTCCAAATGGCGTTAAGTAATTTTTTTTCAGTTCTTGAAAAAACGCGATTTTTTTATGAAAGATTTATAATTGAATTTAAGGAAAAGATAATTTTTTCCCAGTAATCTATGGATGATAATAACACTAAATTGCATGTTCAAAAAAATCCTGACAGTATAGTTATTTAGAAATAAAAAAAGAAAAAAATGACAACCCCTTTTGGAACAAAACTGACTTGCGCCCTTTTGGAACAAACAAATAACGAAATGAAATGACTTACTTCCATTTGAAAATATTCCAAGGTGTGTTTTTTTTTAATATAAATGCAGCATAAATTTTAGCTATACAATTTTGGAAGGTAGTTAGTTACTACAAACCTTCATTTACAAATTCTATTTCTCCATCGTTATCATTATTTTCACTTATGATAGCGTTAGCATTATCGTTGCAAGATTATTTATAAAAATCAAAACATTCGTGCGATTTGTTAATGCCCAAAGCATTAAGCAATTTTAAAACATCTGTTTTTCTTTTCTTGTTTCATATTGTTTTTTGGTTTTATTTCAGAAGGGGTGCACGGGAGAATTTTTTCCCCTCGTTTCAGGATCTTTTGACGGCAAAATGAGCCACAGTACTTTTGCCTCTGAAATCAAGAAACCTTGTTTGGTTTTCGGACGACTATGCGCAAAATTTTTCCAATATAAAATGCTCCATTGCTTCTTATACTCAAAATGATTTCCAACCTTAGAGAAATGTTCAAAATATTCATTAGAGAGTAAAATTGTATCCACTTTCTTTAAACTAGTCTCCACTCGGCCGAATGTTCTATCTGCTGGTAAGTAGGAGTTACCACGCACTGGTAAATAGTATGTAAAGGTAAAGTCCTTTTGAGCACCCACTGCTGAAAGCATTCCTAATATGGTATAATTTTTATTTGTGTGGTAATTCCTGATTTTGCATCAAGTCAAAACATATTGTAATTTCATCTTCTCCTATAAGCTTTTTCTTAAAAGTGAATAAATTTTTTTGCTCCGATGTTTATGAATCTAAAATTCGGTTAACATGGTCCTTTCTTTTTTCTGTACATTTTTCTGAATTCACTTGCATTTTTTTCCTAATGCAGAAGGAACAAATGTCTTTTTTCGGGGTTCCAAAACCAAGATTAAAATCTTTTACAAACACATTATAGTAAAGGTTATAAGTACATTCCTCTTTATATTTTTCTATTGGTGAAAAAAAAAAAAAAATCTCAATGTTACAATCTACAACAAAATTATTTTCCTCACTTTTGACTTTTCACCCAAGGCCAGACAAACCACATGATCTCAAGGCACGCTACAATTGGTTAAACTTGACTTAATCCCTTTTGGCACAAAACTTACTTGTGACTTAATTCTTTTTGGAAAAAAACACGGATTTCATTTTCTGTTTTCATTATGACTAAACTTTCTTTGGAACTTCTACTTATTGAAAATATGTTGTTAGACGTGTGCTGCGACCTTTTGCATCGAAAAGTCAATTTTTGAAATTTTTGTCTTAACGCCTTTTGGAAACAATCTCTTCAATTTACTAAAGATCTTTGTAGGTTCAGCCAAGGGGGGTATTTAGAGGGTTCAAACCCCCTCTGAAATTTTGCAAATTCGTTAAAAATATTTGACTTATGCTTCATTTTTAACACTCAACTAACGTTACATACTAAAATTTGAACTCCCTCTGAAAATTTTTTTTAGCTACATTCTTGGGTCCATTATCCCTAGAACATAAACAATTACAATTTTTAATTGACTTTACGCTCTCAAATTATATTATTTTAATATTTTTATGAAATTGTTAAACAAAGAAGCAATTATTTACATGATATATAATTTTTATTGTATTCTTTTGTTTCTTCAAACAACAGTATTTATATTTTCTTTTACGCAAAGGAAAGAGGGTGAATATCTATGTATATCTTACAGCAGCTGTTCTGATATGGGCTTGGACTTTCATCGATACTTTACTTTGGAACATTAAAATGAGCAAATAAAATCTCATGATGTATCTTCTGGGAAAATGAAACAGATAAATCCCAAAATCCATCATTATTCAATTAATAAAACTAAGATGATGATCACCTTTTTTCTGTAAATAGTGGCATAATCATAAAAGCATCTTTGTATTAAAAATAATTTTTATTCCTGTAGAGTTCGTACAACAAGAATAAGTTTGAACATAAAAGTAATATTTGAAAATTACGATTTCAATGAAAAAATGATCTATAAAATATAAGATTTAAAAAATAGTTGTAAGATATGAGGTTTTCAGTATTTAAGAATACATATTTTTTTTTAAAGAGCACAATTATTTCTTATAACATATATACATTCAGATATATTTTCTTAAGCAAAATTAAATGTATTTTTTTTCTAGGAAAAATTAATTAGACTTAAAAAGATCAATGTCCATGCAATATAATATGCTCAAATGCAAATTCACAATAAAAAGTAAGTTTGAAAAGTAACTCATAAACTTTATATTAATTTTTTTTTTTTTTTTTTTAGTGAAATAATATATTTGCTATTAATCACCTGAGCACTTCGGAAAAGAGCAAAAATGTAATGTTGCTTTTATTGTATAGTTTTTAAAATGCGTTAAGATACAGATTTTTTTTTTTTTCATATATCTGTGTGTGCATTTGAAGATAAACGTTATGATTATTATACATAACTTTCGCACTTTGAAACAAGTTAAAAAAATTATTATAACATAATTCTAAATATATTATGGAAAAAAACAATGAATAAATATATTTGTCTCAGCCATTGAAAGGTTAAAAATAAAATGCATAAATAAGTCCTTACGACTCAATTGGAAAAATAGATTAAATTATTTTTTCTCCCTCAAGTAGCCACAAGTTTGAAACAAGATGCAGATCTAGTCAGTAACTTACAAAGGGCGGGGCGGTCCACCCCGGGTCTTGGGTTATGAGGGGCCCTTTGAAGTAACTTAATCTTTATATATATGTATGTGGTGAAGTTGTCGTGCCATTATTTTAACCTGAAAAATTCCCTGCCATTCCTCTTTAAGCCATTGGTTTCTTCCTGTCTAAAGAGCCTTACTGTACAAAATGTGACCATAAAGCAACAACTCCAAAACCACAACTCATTTTTGTAAAGCATGACTTAGACAGGACAAGTGGGACCAATGTCCCTGGCCTTCCTGTTGGATTTGGCTTCAAAATCAACCTTAAAACTTAATTCAGTGCCTTTTTGTGGTAATAAATTTAAGTGAAGAAGTGCAAGGGGGGCCTCAATATAGGAGGTGCTTCTAGTGAGATTTTTGCCCCGGGTCTCGAGAATTGTAGGTCTGCCACTGGATCTAATTGAGGCCTTGATATGGGCTAAATGCATATCAAGTTTCATGCAAATTGGTTCATAAATACCTTTTTTATATGATTTGAAATTTTCAAGTATTTTTCATTTTTAAACAAAATGGCAGATTAAATTAATATATCTCAAGTGTTCAACCATTATCAAACTTTTATTCAAATTGATCTAGTATTTTAGAAATTACTACAATTACCAGATGGTTAACATTTTGAAACAAGTTGGTAGATCATGTTGATTAATAAAACTTGTTCGAGATCTTAATATAAGCTATGTATATATTGAATTTTAATCAAATCAATTCAGAAAAAAGTTGTCAATCCTAAAATCCTAACAGCATTTAATTTCTCAATGTTTTAAAGAACTCAAAATGCATGTCATTAAAAACATACTGATTTTTAACGGGACAATTCTAGAGTATTCTGATATGATCTTTTCACATATTTATACACCTTTAAAAAAAAAGCAAGGAGTTATTAATTATACTCCTAAAAATAAATAAATCTCTATGACAATTAACAAAAAAAGCCAAATAGGACTCAGTGATTTTGAAGATTTAAAATTGTTCATAACTTATTTTACTAATAATTCTATTTAAAAAGAATTAAGTTTCTGAAAGTCAGGTTGACCTTAGTGTACTTAACAATGTATGAGATCATATGAAAAACAGAATAAAGCTATTTTAGAGGAAAATGATAACTAAAAATTTTGCATAGATTACATGTAATTAGCCACAGTTTGATTCTGCCTTAAATGAAATTTTTACATATTTCTTACATCCCTATCCTCACTCCATCAATTTTTATTATGTGAATGATTTAACAAAGATATTATTATACCTGCTTCCATTAGGTAATCCTCTTTTTATTAAAAATATTTTACATGGCAGAGTTTATGTGAGGAAATATGCATAAAATGTGAATCACAATATTTTTAATTTCTCTAAGTTGAAATTTAACATCCAATATTAAAAAAAAAAAAAAAAAAAAAAAAGATTTATCAGACAGAATTGTCTAACCAAGAAAATGTAGTGTATTTTGGTTTCATCAATACTGATAGACTGCATGCTTGGCTATTCACAAAATTATGTTTATTACACAGTGCAATTCTTCTCAATTATCACAAATTAATGTTACAAAAATTTATGAGTTACTTTCAAACTGACTGATTGAAAATTCTGAAATAAATAACAAAACTTGAAATTTGTGTTTAATACAAATAAATTTTACATTAAAAGTATAGCGTGAATAATTTGAACAATTTCTAATTTTTATTACAACCTGAAGTCTTAAGTACAATATTATACGTTTGTTGAAAGCAAGAACATCACCAAAATGATAACCATAAAAATCTATTTGCTGACATTACAGTCGTATTTACCTGTGTATTGCATAGTATTGTATACTAAAATATTTTGCAGAACATATTTATTATATATTTACAAAAAAACAAAATTATTTTCTATTAAAAAAAAATATATAACATCAAAAATCAATAAATTTCAAATCACATAAAAATTATATAAAAAAGAAAATACTGAAGTATTTTTATTTCCCAAAGAACGAATATGTATTATCACAAGGACAGAACTACACAAAAAAAAAAAAAAAAAAAAAAGAAAGAAAGAAAGAACAAAATCTAACAATAAAAGGAACTACTTCACAGATTTTTGTTCTCTATTATCCCCCATAATAAAAATTTATATATATATAAAAAGAAAGAAAAATCTGTACAAGTACAAAAATGCCTCAACAGTGCAGTGTTTTCTATCATTTGAAAATTGCATATTTACTAGAATGTAACATTTTTTTTTTCCTTTTTTCCAAAACAGTTTTAAAGGTAGAAAAATTAAAAATAAAAACCTGCAGCTCGCAAGCTGCTTCTTCCATATAGTTAATATCTATACACAGAATTTAAGTTAAAATGATGACAATCTTGGGTTTACGCAGCACATCTGAAATGACACATTCAATGTGTTTCTTTGATCACTTTGCACGGTAGTTTGTTAATGAACATTCAATGATATTCTTGGAAAATAGACGCCTTGATGATGATGGTTCTTTACACACCCAAGATCATACGCACAGCACCGGAGAGCCCATCAATGGAAGTAGGTCTGCCTCTTTAGGATGGGTTTAAAATAGTCATGTTTTGTCAAAATTAAAACGTTTTTAAAAACAGCGCCAAAGAACTTTATGAATTCAGATGAATATAATTACAGTAAAATAATACTTAACTTGAATTTAAAAGACAGCATGCATTTTTTATGATTTTTTTATTATAAGTCATTCAATTAGATACATAGCAATTTAATTGTTTTTTATATAAAAGGTAACAAACCACTTTAAAACACGTAGATACAATATTTTTATTAAAAACTACACAAAGCTTTTCGCCATCATAACAATAGCATCATCAGTTGTAATTGCGTTACATAAAACCAGCAATATATAAATAAAGAAGTTCAAATGGTTAATAGTTATGGTTACAATAAAAAAAATTTTAAATTACAGTTACAATAAAAAATTTTCATTTCAATATCATTTTCAGTATTTTTATTTTATTTTTTCTCTATGAGCACAATGCGTGCCATATTTTATGAAGTGATGCAGCATCCTTGGAGTTAATAACTTTATTGTATTAAAGTTACGGTTACAATAAAAATTTTTTTAAGTTACAGTTACAATAAAAATTTTTCATTTCAATATCATTTTCAGTATTTTTTTTTTTTCTCTATAAGCACAACGCATGCCATATTTTATGAAGTGATGCAGCATCCTTTGAGTTAATAACTTTATTGTACAATAAAGTTACAATAAAGTTATTAACTCCAAGGATGCTGCATCACTTCATAAAATATGGCACTCGTTGTGCTCATAGAGAAAAAAAAAAAAAAAAAAAACTGAAAATGATATTGAAATGAGAAATTTTTATTGTAACTGTAACTTTAAAATTTTTTATTGTAACCGTAACTTTAAACCATTTGAACTTCTTTATTTATATATTGCTGGTTCTATGTAACGCAATTACACCTGATGATGCTATTGTTATGATGGCGAAAAGCTTTGTGTAGTTTTTAATAAAAATATTGTATCTACGTGTTTTAAAGTGGTTTGTTATTTTTTATATATTATTTATACACGTGAAATGTTTTATAATTTTAAACTTTTAATAGTTTTTAATCTTAATTATTTGTTTTTTGTTTACACAAAACACAGTCTTAATTATATATAAAAAAATTTGAGGATTTTTATTCGAAATTCGGTAACATTTGTCCTGATGAATATATATGTTATGTCTTGAGACAAAGTTGATTTAAAACCACATGTATTTCAAAATATTACATCTGCTTTTTATTCTCATATATTTATTCAAATTGTATTGGCATTTTTACTGTTGGTACAGGCATCCTCACTTTTAAGTATTATATTTTATTGTTGTGTTGTTATTAAATTATCTGTCAATTTTTTTAGCATATTCGTAAAAATTTTGCATTTTAATGAATTAATTACATTATTTCCTGTTATGCAATATGTTTGAAAAAGTTTAGATACATGCATATTTAATTAAAGCTTGTATAAGATAACTATATCTTCTCAATATAAACTAAAATAGACTAGAAATATTAAACATATTTAACATTTTAATTTATATACGCTAAAATTTGAAAAGGTAAAACGAATCTAAAACCAGGAATCAGTACAAAAAAATAAATAAAATATTATTTAGAAAATGTACAACTACAGAAGGAACAAAATATATATAGTTTACTTTTGAAACATGAAGTTGAAATTTTTCTGTTTGTTCAAAAGAATGATATATTCTGAACTCAATTTAGTATAGTCATTAGTATATTACATATATATACACAATTAGTATCTTTTTAGTTACTAAAATAGTTAATGTTATAAAAAGCACCACAGAACTGGCATTTAAAAATAATAAGTACAAAATTTTGAATAAACACCATAAAATACAAGAACTTGAAACAACTGTTTTGTGTCTTCTTTTAATCCAAAACAAATGATGCAAGTGCTTGCATTTTATGGTGTTTATTTGAAGTTTTGCACTTATTCAAATAGTTAATGGTAAATTATTTAAAACAAATGATTTTTTTTATTTTTTAATAAAGTTTATAGGATGATAAAATTTGCTCATTTTGAAGCATCAAAGGAAAAAGTATAGTGTTGAATAATTAACTCCTTCGAATTGTTAATGAATATTATTTTAATTGCACAGATAATCTTCATGTAATATTTCAAACTTCACTGTTAATTTAGCTACTTTACCTAACCAGAAATTTAATCCATCTGAATGTAAAAATACTAATACTTTAGTAAAAGAGTATTAAAGATGCTTTTTGAATGTTTTTATATGTTGTTATTTAAATGCCAAATCATAAATACTTTAAACCCATCTTAGGCCTTATGCAGACTCCGCATCAGCAGATTAAAATATTTCAGATGTCCCTTTGAGAATGACGTGAATGACATAACCACTGATGAGTAAAGGCATTAGAATAATTGGTTCTAAACACACGTTTGGTCAGGCATATGCTTTGCCTCTCATTTCAATAGCAGTACCTTTGCTATACACATACGCATGATCATCAATGCGATTTTTGTTCCTTGTAGATTGAGGCATTTGAGTCTTGTCTCTACGGTTATAATGGCCCCTGCCTTCACCATAACCATGAGAAGGCCCTGCAATAGCAGGCCCTGGTGCTGGAGGTGCAGTAGGACGTGGTCCAGGATAAGGTGGAGGAGGTCCCGATGGTGGACCTTGAGGTCTATGCCGCTGAAAAGAGAAAGGTAAAAAATAAATTAAATATTTATAAATAAAACTTATTGTACTACAGTCAGCAGTTTAAGAAAAGCACTTAAGGAAAAGAAAAAATAATAATCCATTTATTGTTAAAATATCTTTGTAAAGCAAATTAAATATAATAAAGTATAAGTGTCAGTTGTTAAATATTACAGATAGTACATATTATATAAAAGTTAAATTCTTTTAACAAAAGTAAGTAATATACAATAAAAACAATAACTTTCTATTTATGTAAAATGAGAATCGAAATTATTGGTGTTGCATAAAGACTAGTAGGTTAATCCTGTAGTATATTATCAAAATGAAAGACTTTCTTATAAGTTAAATATTTGTATTAATTGCACTGATGTTATACGTATATATATGAAAAGAAAAAAATTATATTTAATTGAAAAAAATTAAAACTTGAAATTAATTATAAATTACCTCTATAACCTAACTTTTACTATAAAACCCATCCCAACAAGGGAGCTTGTACAAATGGACAGCTTTTAAAAGTAATTCCGCTACCCCAAGAACCTTTTTTTTTTTTTTGGTTATTAAAAAAGGCACAGAAATTAAGTCTGGGATATTCTTTATCAGCCCTGAGACATCAGTCATTAACTAATCAACTAATAAGCACTATATAATTGACCCTCTAGTGAGTAGCTGTGAATAAAAACAGTGTAAACATACGGGAGAGCAAATTTTCAATATGTCATAGCTGCATAATAAACCTATGTCCCATTTAGAGTCTGTGGTCTTTCCTGCTTCATCAGACATGGTATGTTCAGGTACTTCAAGTAGCTGTGGTGTACTAATAATTTTCAATAATGGATATTTAATAAATGTAATTGTGTAATTATTCCAAAGCAACTTTTAAATTTATTATAGCCATTTATTTAGTAGAGTTAATTTGTAAAAGTTTCAGACAAGTATGCAATTTTTGGTATTTTAGCATGTTATATCCTTTTTGTGGATAATTGATTCATCTCATGTGGTGACAAAAAAAAAAAAAAAAAAAAAAGTAACAATAATGCAACTGTAAAAAGTTGGATTTTTAAAACTTAAAATAATTCAAAGGTAAATAATCAGCATGGCAACTGTTCAACAATCTATCATTAAATTAAAAATTTCTGAAAATTTACAGATCTTAGAAAAAGTGGCTGTCCAAGAAAAATGTGTGATCATGATGTCACGCAATAAGAATGGAAAAAATTATCTCCAACCTCCTGAATAAGATTAAATTTACTCTGGCTGCAAAGGCAACAATATGAGTTTGAGTACTATTTCAAGGCATTTGACCACAGATTTTACTTTATTACCCTATAAATCTGCAAGGAAATCTTGACTTCTATAAACATGGAAAAGAAACAATTGGCTTTTGCCCAACAATTATCAAAACTGGACACATAAAAGCAAAGTCTGGTATTATTTTCGGATGACTTAAGTGTGAAGAAATTATTTTCTATTTGTACTTATGGTTTTTCATCCCCTCCCCCCCCCCCCAAAAAAAAAGTTGATGGGTGTATGATAATAACATTGAAACACATTCCAAGACAGATGAGATGATATCAGGTGCTTTGTTTGTGTCCTGTGATGTTACTCTTTTTTTTTTCCTTCCCTGTTACCTGAAACCATTATGAGCAGAAAGTAATTTAATTTGTTAGAAGCAAAGTTGAAGCTTCATATGGATTTTCATTGTTGTTCATTTTTTTTTTGCATGACCAAGCTCTGCATCACAAGACATGAACTGTTAACGGCCCTCTTCACTCACGGTCGCTGGAAGCCCGAGCCAGTGTTATTCTATGGAAAATTTTCTTTACATATAAACCAATTAACTAATCCATATTTTTAAATTCTGTTTTCACACTCAGAAAATTCCCAACTGTTAAACTGACGGACCTTTTTTAAAAACGTATTTTTTAAATTTTTAATATTTTATTTTGAAATTGCAAAATGAGAAATTTCACATGTTGAAAATTCATATTTTACAGCTTCAAAAAAAATATATTAAAAATTTAAAAAATACATTTTTAAAAAAGGTACGTCAATTTAACAGTTGGGAATTTTCTGAATGTGAAAACAGAATTTAAAAATATGAATTAGTTAATGAGTAATAAGTAAAGAAAATTTCCCGTAGAATAACATTAGCTTCGGCTTCCGGCGAGTTCCAGGTACTTAAGGACTATCTCGCAGCAGAAAAAATCCAAGTTCTTAATTGGCTGGGTAATACAGGATGACTAATATTAGAAATTTTCAAAATTCCGTAACTTTTCATATGACTATATTTCACCCTTTTCTCTTTGTTTATTTCCCACAAATCTTCTACAAAAATAGTGAACAATTCAGCAATTTACAATAAAAAGCTTTAAAATATGGCTTATTTCCCCAAAATTTGTCAAAAATCCTGACTTTTCCATGACTCCTTGACTTTCTCAGACTAGTGGCCACCATGTAATAGTCTAAATTTGAATCTGATTGAGAAGCTGCAACATACTGTGAAAAACACAGTCATAAAAAAAATAATAATTTAGCATAATAAAATATATTTGCTGTACAGTGATATTCATAGTCTTGTATTTCAATTTTGTATACCTTAACCCCTTCCGATCCAGGCTAGCTGTAGTGTAAATATGTGAAATACCAGATTATAATTTTGAAATAATGCAATACATAACAAAGTAACAATGTGCATTTTGTTGTGAAGTCCCTTTTCAGTTCAGGCAGTTGCTCAGGACGTGCATCGGAAAAGGATCAGACATAAATTTCCAGTCCAGTAAGTGGTTCATCATCACTGTCATCGCTTTCGCCGTCTTCACTTGTTGTAAAGTCATCATTGGAATCTTCAAGTTCGTCATAATTGGGGATATAATCACTATCCGATTCACTAGAATCAGACATTATTCACAGTTTCAAACACCGGCAAAACACACAAAATCGAGGAGCGAAAATTACACACAACTGCAGCCGCGAGAAATCACGAAACAACTGGCATAGCCAAAACTAATAGGTCACCGAGACTACTAACGCCATCTAGTTGTCAGTAATGAAAATACAATTTCAAAATACCATATGACAAATAAAATAACTCTCCCTGATACCACTACAAAGTTGGGCTTACTGTATCGTATACTTTCTTTGGACGTATGCACGTACATCCATGGTATTTGATAGCCATCAATGTCCTCATATTAAATAAAAACATCTGAATTTATTTATTTTTCTTTAAGAAATTATTTAAAGCTTATCTTTTCTACATTTTATTATATTTAACTGATTTCCTTTTCATATTTAAATTCACTTTGCTTTCATCTTACAAACATCGTTATTCTGTTTACTATATTGGTGTTGCCATTTCCAGTCTGCATAATCTTTTCTATTTGTGCTGTTGCCACTCCTTAGAAATCGTTATTTTAAATTATGTGTTGGTTTTCACCACCGGATGTCGTGGCACGGCAGTCAATGTCATTATGTAGATTGACTGGTGTTGGGTAGTATATAATGCCGTGATGTTTGAAGATACTTCAGTTTCAGCTGAGTTTCAGTTCCAGTTTCAATGAGCTTCAGCTAGTTTTAGCTTGGAGTTCGAGCTCTGTTGAGTAGCTGCTTGGCAGCTGTTCTAGATTATGGATACATCGTGGGCTGCTCACGTTTTTTATGCTGAACTCAAAATTAAAACCATTAAGTAAATTGATTGTTGACTTTTGTTGTTACGTTTGATTTTTATGATGTTAATAAATGTTTACTCAAGTTAAGTTTGAAATCTTTTTAATCTGTAATAGTTTATCTGGAAATTTAAATGGATAGTTTTTGTGAGGACTTTGATAATGCCAAGTTATTTATTGAACTTTATTATTTCCTGAAATCGTTGGTCATGCGGCGACCATGAATTGACTTTAATCTTCTACTAAAAAAAGTTAAGTTTTACCGATGTCCCTCTAGTTGTTTTATTCATTGGTCATGCGGCGACCATGAAGTTTGGGATCGAGTTCTTAATTTTTCCTTCAATTCAGTGGCATTCGCTGGTCATTGGGCGACCGCGATCTTCAATAGGTTTCGTGTTTAATTTGATCTTCAATCGGTTTCGCTTTTCTTCAATGTGCTTTCTACGTTACGTGGTGTGTAATTGATCACTCTTCAATAAATGGCAAAATGCGTGTACCAGTGTGATGTAATGTTTTTGTCTTCCATTTTTCCTCATTGCTCATGTGGCGACCATGTAAATGAACTTGAGTGATATGCCAAAGACTTTTTCTTCTTCATGTACCAACAACTAGCGTAAATGTATTAGTGAAGAGGTAATATAATTTTGAATTGTTATTGAAGATAACTTTGTTATGTTGAATTTACAAATTGTTATATATTTATATTAAATCGTTTTTCTAGTTATTGTTATAATTTTTTTTTGAATTTATCATATTCTTATGAATAAATCTTTTGTTTCGTTTTAAATATTTCTGTATTTACTGAGTCTAACACTTTTTACATACTAGTCAAATTAGTTCAATCAAAATCCTCTAAACTTAAATAATTCTACTGCAGCATTTATCTGCTTAATATAAATTTTATTTAAGCCAGACCTTAAAGTGTTTATCAGTAGTAATGGCCATTAACACTAGGACGTATGCACGTACGTCCCTGGAATGGAAGGGGTTAAGGCTAGCAAATCTTTTAATGTAACCAATGTATTTTTTAAAAGTTTCATTGTACTGTAATTTAAAGAATAGAAGTAGCATATAAAAGTATGATGTTACTTTTATTATGATTCCTGTTAAAGTACTTACCTTTCTTCTCAATGTATCAGCAGGATGTCGAAGAGTATCTTGTATTCTGAGAGCAGGAGCTTTTCTAGGATTGCTGCTAGGTGTGTGGACGGCACAACACTTGATAAAAATTCCCATGACAATAGCAAAACCAACAACAGAGAGCAATACACCCCACCAACAACTCTGAAGAAGAAAGACAAAATTTATGAGCAAAGATTTAAAATATCTTACGGGGAAGAAAAAAAAAAAAAAGAAAAAAAAAGCTGCGTACAAAATAAATATTAAACTGCACTTTATTTTTTCCCTCTATCATACTATAAATATGCAGACTTTAGGTATTTGTGAAAATCCTGCAGCACCCTCTCCCTGTTTCAGAACCTACAATAGCCTTCATGCTTACTGCACAAACAGCTTTGAAAATTCTCACTGTAACAAACTTCCACTTGGATGTGTCTACGGCAGGGCCCGAAATTTCAACTTAGATTACACTCGCTGAAGAAAAAAAATTACTCACCACAAAATATGATTAACTTACTCTATTATTTACATATAAGGGGACCAGAATTTTTTATTGGAAAAAGAGGCGAAATTACGCAATGTTTTTCATTTTATAAGAAAATAGAAGACATTCAATTTTGAAAAAGAGGTAATTTTAGAAGACACAAAGTTGAATGAAAATGATTATAAAAACCATTTCAAAAGCTACATTACACAAGTAGTGGAAACATTTTTATCTCAAATGATGAATATGGATCAGTACTCCTTAATTTAAATTAATAATATACAGATACGAGAGGAAAAATCCCCAATTTTTATAGGTGTCACTGGACAATATAGATTTTTTTTTTTATATATATATATTATTAATTTCTGCTATAGACAAAAACATTTTTTGTGGTATTTTCATGCAGTTACATAAAAAAAATTATTAAAACCATTATCATAAAAAAAAATTAATAAAAATTGGCAAATGAAAAAATAAAATTAATATTCGGCAGATGAAACAATTTGTTTTAACGAACAGTCATTCTTTATCAACATTTTATAAAAGTTCTCACAAGTATAACCTAAGTTAGTCTTAGTAGTTAATAAGTTTTTAAAGTAGGTATATAAAGGGGATTTTTTTTCACATGTCTACATTTTGTTCATTGAAGAAAACAGTCGCTTTGTGGGAGCGTTTTTGCCAGGAGGACATAAAATGAATTCAATTAACTTTTGCATATTTTTGTGAGGTGGTGGTAGTATTAACATTAAGGTCAATTCTCTGAACTAGGGCTCTGGGTCGGAGTAGGAGAGTCCTCCGTGGGAACTTTCTAAGAGGTCCTAGCCCATATTTATGCTAGTTTTGGAGAAAATCATGGAAAACTAATGGCTAAGCCAACGAGCATCACTGGGTATCGAACCCAGCACCTCAAGTATACCAGCTTCGAGGACAGAACCTCTCGGTCACTGGTGGCCCTATTTTTATGAGGAATATTATTAATGCAAAAGTGAGAACATATGTCAACCCAATGCACATCACCTAGAGCACTACCTTCTTAATGATTTCATGACAATTTCAATAGCGATTCTGTGTTCTGGATCAAAGAACTGTACAAATATAGAGAATACTTCTATTTCTTTGTGATTCAAAGAATCTGAATAGACATAAACCATAATATGCTTTGGCAAGTTTATTAGAAAGTTGTTAGAAAAAAGTTAGTGTTCACTGTTCGATATAGCCAACAGCCGATTGAGCTTCCCAGTTTTTCGAAAATTTTGAAATTAAGGAGTAAATTCTTTTCATTTGAAAAAGAAGACAGAAGACGAAAAACATAAAAAAGAGGACGTTTTAGTCCTGTAATGTTTTTTTGGTTTAAGAGGGCAGAGCGTTGTAAAAGAAGACTGTCCTCTTAAAAAGAGGATGTCTGGTCACCTTACCTAAGATTAGCATGATTTTACGTTTTTGAATCTTTTTTTTTTTTTTTTTGTACCACCTTATACTGTAATAATTCTATCTATATTTAGACCGAAATTTTACTCGCCATAGTAAAATTTCCAATCGCCAATGTCGAGCTGGCGAGCGGAAATTTCGCACCCTGGTCTATGGCATCCTCTCCCTGTTTCATAACCTGAAATAAGCTGTTTTCTCACTGTGCAGACGACCTTTAAAAAGTCTGATCCTAGAAAACTGCTGCTCAGTGGCACCTGCAGCACCCTCATATCCCCCCCCCCCTTAATGAATTTACAGTTTCAAAAGTATGCATAATCGATTTAGCACTACTAAAAACCTTGAAAAAAGAATTTTCATAACCATACCTTTATTTTAAATTGTTTGTGTTTTTGTTCCCTATAAATTTTACATTTTGAAAGTATGCATGATCGATTCCTCATCCCAAAAAACCTTGTAACATGAATTTTCAATTCGCTGTTAATAATAATGTTTAAATTTCTAAAATTTTTATTTTTTAACCAAATCACATCAATTTAAATTTTATGCTATTAAACTACGTTCAGGGCTGAGTATCGATTTCTGTTAAAATCAGTTAAAAATTGGAGGAAGTCCAGAAGTAAGTTACTAAACCATAGTCACAAATCAAGCGGCTCAAAGAAAGCCAGAAAAAGTCATTGAATATTGTTGCAATAGAAACCCCCTTCTGAACATAAATACATCTACAAACATGTTCTCATTCCCTCACATATTAATTCTTTGTTTTCAGAAATTTTAGACCCTTGCGGGGAAAAAAAAAAAAAAAGTCATAAAAAATACTAAAAATACATATTTTTTGAAAAAGAAAAATGTAATATACATATATATACTACATTTTTCTCTAGAAGCAGTAAGAAATAGACTTAATATTTTAAAAAGGTTTTTTTTTTTTTTTTTTAATTATTTATTTACACAGGATTGCAATTTGGAAATGAAACTTTTTATGAAATATATTTATAAATAAAAAATATTTTTATTTTATAAAACAGCTGAAAATACACAGTTTGAAAAATTTTGCATCTGCATCACAAAAAAAAAAAAAAAAAAAATAGAATTTTCAGGAAAAATTCATAAGTATAAAAATCTGTATTTTTGCAAAATTACATCATTGGAATTGGCAAGAAATATGTATTTGGATGATGCAGATGTATTTTCATTTGCTATATTTCCACTTGTTGCTTTTTTCTCATGTGGTACACTTCTGGATATGTTATGCAAGAGAAAATTCTGAATGGACTCTCTTTTTAATTGACATGCATTGATGCTTTAAACAATTATCTAAAAACTAATTAAAGTAATATTTCTTACTATCCACTTTGGCACACACTCATATGTCAGATTTTATACATCCCTATTCCCTGGGGACTAAATGCATAGGTGAATAGACAAACATCTGTTATTATTTTAGATTGCATAATGTTTGGTTACTATCCTTCGTTTTAAGGCAAATTTTCACATAATTTGGTAATACTATCATTTAAATAGTGCTAAACAAGAAAAATGAAGGAGTGAGAAACATTATTTTAAATTTTTTAGACTTCACAATCAATTTTTCCAGAATTTTAACAAAAGTTTTCATATTCCTATCAGATTTTCCTGAGATTCAGATTCAGAATCAAAATCAAAATTCCTACATTATTCTAGGTTTTCCCTGAGGCATATGAACTCTGTTTTTAAACATATAAATATGAGCAGCGAGATTTGTGAAAAAAGGACCTCTTTCTTTTTCCTCTTACGGATGACAGCTGACAAATGAGTGGATGCCTTGTGACTTCTTTTACCCCTAGGAGATTTTCTACTGGCCTTCCGAGGGACTTCCCTGATGATGCTTTTCCCCTCAACATCATTTGATATGAAGTTCCGACAAGAGAAAGAGAAGATGTACTCCAGGTGTCTTCAGATCAAAATGAAAACTGAACTAATAATAGTTAAAGATGTATTAAAAGCTAGTTTCTATTTTAAAGACACATAACTTAAGAATTTAACTTTGTATAACTTGTATATATGAACATATAACTTTATATTTGATTCATTTAATTTTATTTAAACTAGTTAATGCAGTAATCAAGTCATGTTTTCTTTAAAAGATTAAACTGTCAAAAGAGCCAATTTAATGACTTCCACGTGAATAACAGTGATATACATAAATATCTAAGTTTCAAATTATTTAAACTAAGGTGCTTATGCAAAATATAATTATCATAATTTTCAGTAGCTATGCTATAATCTCAATTTTATAAGAAATTTTATAAAATAAAGTGCAATTAGCAATACATACAATTCAATATTTTACACATTCACAGACAGCAAAGCTAGTATTAAAAAAAAAAAAAAAAAAAAAAAAACCTTTTGGTTGAGTTATTATTCTGATCTCCATTATACTGTAAAATCTCAAAAATAACCCCTCCCTCGAATGTAAGCTCCCTTTCTTGCCGAAAGTGAAATTATTCCATTTTCTTAAATATAACCCCTTCACCTTTTTTATTCATCCTACCACAGGACATACATAGGGAGTGCTGTTAAATTTATCTTTCACCATTTCATCCAAACCCAGACATGAGAGTGCAGAAAATTAAAAAAAGAGGAAACACGCGTGTTCATAAAATTAATTTCAAATGAAAAATAACGCATGCAGGGAAAACTATACAAATGTGTTCATAAAATTTATTTCAAATGAAAAAATAATGCTCACAGGAAAAAACTATACAAAATATTTTAAAAGTGACAAATTAAACTAAAAGAATAACACATCAGCACAATAGAACATGTGTTTAAAAAAAAAAAAAAGGCATTAGCTAGCAATCAACATTTAATAACATTGACTGGTGGTGGAAAATAAGAAAGGGGGAAGGGGGGTTAAAAAGTAGTTCATGAGTGAGAAATATTAAACACAATTCTTCTTCTTTATGGGTTCTAGGATATCATAAAGTAAGTTTAAAATTAAAATTGACATTTTTATTGTGGATGGATAAATATTCAAAAATAAAAGGCTTCCCGCAGAATGTTTAATTGGCGATGGTTAGAGATGGAAAAAAAAAGGGGGGGGGGAGGACAAAAAAAATTACATGAGTAAGAAATATTGAATAATTCTGTTCTTTTATATGTTATAGAGAATGATAAAGCATGCTTAAAATGAATATTGACATTTATATTTTGGATGGACAAAGATTGAGAATCTAAAGTTTTTCATGGAGCGCTTGAACACTGATTGTCATTGGAGTTTGATTTTAACAAAATAAAAAATCGCGAAATTAACGAAAATCACAAAAAAGCGGAAAATCGCAGATCCGCGGAAAATTCTCATGCCTGCAAACCTACTTTCAATCTTCAAGTTTTCAAGGTCAGTGTCGCTACGTTTTTGGAAAAAGGGAGGTTATTTCGGGATTTTAAGGTATTTATTTTCCTTTCTGTTTTTTCCTTGAATTGATCTATATTTCCAATATTAGCTAATAAGAATAATTTCATATGGAAATGAAGACAAGGAAAAAAAAAAAAAAAAAAAACCACTAAACTGCATGAAAACATTTTTTAAAAGTTAAAATTCAAATCTAAAAGGATTTTATTAAGTTTATAAATATGAGATTATTAAATATCTGTAGTATACAGCATAAAATTTTCATATAGTGTACACAATATTAATTTTTATGATTCATTAAAACAGATATGCTGAAAAACTGCTAACACTGAAGGGGAAGGATATGTTATGCTTATAGGGATGTTATATAAGCACAGAGGATATGTTATATAAGCACAGAGGTATGTTATATAAGGATATAACATATGTATATAATTATGTTATATAAGCACAGAGTAAAATTAGAGAAATAAACTTTAAACTTACCGTAACCCATTGTTTTATAGTCATTAATGTTTTCTGATTGAAAAGTAAATTTTTCAATCGTGCTAAGGGACCTTCAGCATCTACTGCTCGGCACTTTTGGAAAACATCACAATACCCCTTAAAGTCATTACATGGCGATCCAGGACGCAACTTAATGCCACTTATATTTTTCATGTTTTTAATAACATAAGTGCTCCTACAAGTGTTTTCTTTTCCTACACAAATAAAAAATAACACTATTTTAGTTTATTAAAAAACACAGTTAACAGATACTTCTAAGTTTAATATTGTACATTTCTTAAGAATTGATTCTTTTTAGAATTATGAACTGATTTTTGCAATCAAAAATAAAAACATGTAACTCAGATAATGACTTATTTCAATAAATATTACATTGTAAAAAATGATGAAGATTTTAAATACAGTGCACTCTTGTTAAGACGGCCCCCGTTTAAGATGGATTTCTTGTTATTTTGTACAAAAACAGAATCCCCGGCTAAGGCCTGTAGGAATTGCATGTAATAAACATCGCTTTATACGTACAATTCATTCATTAAGATGGACATTTTTCCCCCTCAAAGCTTACTTTCTTCGAAAAAGAGTCAGTTCCCAAAATCTTTTCAAATATTTTTTTTTTTTTAACATGAAAAGGTTCAATAATAAAAGGGTTAATCTGTTACACTCTGTGCCATTACACTGTGGGAGGTAAATAGCATTGATTGACAGTGACAGTTGAGGTCAACAATTTGCACCTGTCTCCACTTCTATTGCGGAGACATAGCAAAGGATTTTGTTATCAAATTGTACTATATGAAGAAAAGAAGTTTTGAAAGTAAGTATCGGTTTTCATGCTTTTATATTTTTAGTGAATAAAAGGGTTTGAGGAAACAAATTTTCTTTCGTGTTATACTGTGTATGTGTACAGTATAACAGTGATTTTAGAGTTCATATAGAACTTCAGTTTATGAACTCCTGTTATAATGAACTCTCTTTAATATGGACAAAAACTGCTGGCCCTTGATTGTCTGTTTTAACGAGAGTTCACTGTATTATAATTTTTTTTTTATACATGGCATACCTGTTTAAAAATAGATCTTCATTTACTTAGCGGTCTTAGACCAATTTAACAGAAATATAAAAATACTTAATGTTATAAAGACATTGCCATTTGTTAAAATGACAGATTAAAAAAAGGATTAATTAGTAGGTTTCCAATACATATTTACAGGTGATTTTTCACAATATCAAATCTTTCTAAATATTAATAATAAAAAATAAATAAAACTTTACAGTAGCAAAATTCCTTTGGGAAAAATGGTATTTTAATGGACAAAAAATATTAAACTGCAAAGTACTTAATAAAAGCAATTTATTAATAGTACATGCATTAAATTAATATAAGCTTCATGGTTGTATCAGAATTATATAATGCCGACTCTAGGCTGATTCAACAGGATGATCCACCCAATGGCCCATTTACACACATTATAGCACACAGCGGCCCTTAATCACAACATAAAGGACAACAAATTATACAAGTAATGCTCTTTTTGAAAATAAATAGTGCTTTTAGAGAGTTCTCCTTTGGGGCCCTTTTATTCTAGAGTCAGCATTATTATACTAAATAGTAAGTTTTTTTTAAACACATTTTACTTAATCCCCCCCCCCACACACACACACATACAACCTCCCTTCTTAAACTAGTTGGCATAGGTGGACTCTGCTCAGTTCCTATCATATATATATATTCATTAATTTCTAGAACAGGACATATCTTAATATAGTTATCATGTGAAATTTTTTCCTATTCTGCCATGTTAAGAAATTCGTAAATTTCTAATAACTTATGAAATTTTTATATTGGAAATTCATAGTCAATGATATTCATGCCAGTATCCTAAATAATATTTCAAAAGTAGCCTGATATCTTTACGATGAAAATAGCTCTCAAAATTGACGTTTATGTGAAATTTTGCCCTATACTGCCATGTTAAGAAGTTCGTAAATTTCCAATAACTGGCGAAATTTTCAAAGTAGCAAATTTATAGTTATTGATCTTCATTCCGGCGTCAAAACTGATATTTTAAAACTAGTCTGACATTTTTACAGTAAAAAGTTTCCATTTAATGCATGTTTAAGTGAAATTTTGTCCTATTCTGCCATGTTAAAAAAATTGTAAATTTCTAATAAGTTATGAAGTTTTTTAATTCAAATGTTGTAAATTAATAGGGTTCTTGCCAGTATTGAAAGTAATATTTTAAAACTGGTCTGAACTCTCTGCGATCATTTGTGCGTGAGATATCATGTAAACAGACTAACAAACTAACAGACTAACACACTAACAGACACCATACAAATTTTGTCATTTTCGGATTCCTCACACCTGAAAACGTGTAAAAAAGTTTAAAAAAAAAAAAAAAAAAAAAAAAAAACGAGGTCGAAAATTTTCACGATTACCTAAGTTCCCCATACCTATAGTATGATAAGGAACTTAAAAAAAAAAAAAAAAAATCTTAAAAATTACTTTTTATTGAAAAAGTTTTATCAATTTGAAAATGTACCTAAATTAGCCTGTAAAATAACTTACGAAAATGATAGCATCTCTAAATTTAATCCTCATATTACGGTTTGTTACTTTTCGGCGCGGCCGTTTCGGCGCCAGCCGTTTTGGCGCCGGCCGTTTCGGCGCCAGATGTTTACATTCCGAGATTTTTGAGTGTAAGAATTTTTTTTTTTTTTTCCTGTAAAAATAATAAATAGTCGGGAATATTCAATAATTTTATAACTGTTTATTATTATATGGATTAAAATAAACCCGCGAGTTAATCATTATTGACTTTGTTTAAGTGAAGGCAGTTTAAAAATTGGTTAAGAATGCATACATTTTCTTTATCTTGTTTCTTGCTAAAGTTAACTTTTATTTTATTTCAGCAAGCTTTATTATATAAGAAATTTTATTACGCAAACTGTAAATAAAAATAAACAGAAATCTTTAATAATTAAATTTTGTGTAACAAAAAAAAAAGAAGAAGAAGAAGAAGAAGAATAGCAGTGATAATTTTAAGATAATGAAAACTTTATAGAAAGTTATTTTTTATTTTTATCACTTTTTTTTTTTTTTTTTAATAACTGGTGGAGGTTTAAAAGTACAGGATATTTTCATCTGGCACTTCTAAACGTAAATTGCTCATTTTTCTTTTTATACAGTTGATTTTTACTGATTTAGTGATTAATGAATTACTAAGTTACAATAAATAAAGTAAATAGTAAGCTGAGGGGGAAAAAATGGTATTAAAAATTAACAAGTTGTATGGAACTATTCTACTATGTGTAATAAGTTTCAGAAATTTAGAGCAATGCGAGCTTTAAGTAAGTTATTAAAAAAAAAAAAAAAAAAAAAAAGTAAAGCAGGTGTGTATTTACCGTGTAATGGTTTTTGCCGGTTTTTACTATCTTGGCCAAAACATGTTTTTCCTATGGTTTTTACCACCTTCAGAGAAAATAAAATTCCTATTTTTTTTTTTTTTAATTTATTTATTTATTTTTTTTTAATTTACCCCAAAAACCTTCGGGACATATTTTAAAATTTTTAGTTCTCATTTTCTCAATATTATTTACTATGAAATTTCCATTCTTTCATCTATTTCTAACAACAATATTTTGAAAATAAAAATAAAAAAATAAAAAAAGCAATGTTAACAACATGAAAATTGTTTTAAATTACATGATCAGTTTAACCATTTATCAGTTACAAACATTTTTTTCTGTCACTCAATAGTTGATATAAAAGGCTAATGTGACAATCTTTATTTAAAAAAAAAAAAAAAAAAAAAAATGGAAAATAAGATTACTCAATAACCATAGAGTTAAAATATATACATACATATATATATATATATATATATATATATATATATAATTTATTATTATATTACTTAGTTTATATTATTTAATTATTATTATTTTATTAAATTTAATTATTTTTTAATTCCTACCTTCACCTACTATTGTTTTTATCAGTTATTAAACAGATAAAATACTACACAGCTAAAGGATTGATGAACTAATGTTTTTAAAATACTTGCAATAGATATTGTTTCATACTAAGAAATGAGACCCAAAAATATGGCTTCAATAAAAAGTATTTAGTTTGGTAATAACATAAAATAAGAAAACCTCGACAGCTTTTCCAAAAGAAAATATAGGTGCTTTCTTCTTCAGGAATCATATTTAAGCAACCTCACTAAAAACAAGGTCATCTTTTCTTTCGTTGATAAAATTAGATAAATATTTTTTTGAGAATTAAATTGAGATTTTTTTTTTTTTTTTTTTTTTTTTTTTTACATCAAGCATAAAAGTAAAAATTAAAAAATCAGAAATTACATTTTTTTATTTTACTAGCCCAAAGAAGCTCTATCACCAAATAGATTAGAATCTTTGGAATTGCCACGTATGTATTGTCATCTGATGACTAAGTTTAATAAGTTTTAATTGCAAAAAAACTAGTTTCTCATCTTATCATTGGCTCTTTTAAATTGCGCAAAATTCTATTTATCGGTAATATCTTTAGTAAATAATTTAAAATAATTTTTTGTTCACGCATAAAAAAATAGATAAATAAATAATAATAAATCAGAAATTACATTATTTTATTACCCAAAGAACTGCGCGACAATAAGTTTATTAAATTTTAACTAAAAAAATCGAGTTTTCTTCTAAGATTACCACTGGCTTCTTTAAATTACAAAAAATCCTATTATTCATCATTAATATCATCAATAAAAAATTAAAAATATTTTTTGGTTCAAGCATTAAAAAAAAAAAAAAAAAAAATCAAATTACATTGTTTATTTTATTAACCCAAAGAAGCTCTATCACCAAATAATTTAGAATCTTTAGAATTGCTGCATATGTATTGCCATCTGATGACTAATTTTAATAATTTTTTATTGTAAAAATCTAGTTTCTCACCTTATCATTGACTCTTTTAAATCACGCAAAATTCTATTCATCATTAATATCTTTAGCAAATAATTTAAAATAATTTTTTGTTCACGCATAATATATATATATATATGAAGTCAGAAATTACATTGTTTATTTTATTACCCAAAGAACCGCACGACAATAGGTTTAATAAGTTTTAACTACAAAAATCGAGTTCTTTTCTCAGATTATCACTGACTTCTTTAAATTACGAAAAATCCTATTCATCATTAATGTCATTAATAAAAAATTAAAAATATTTTTTTGGTTCAAGCATTGAAAAAAAAAAAAAAAAAAAAAAAAAAATCAGAAATTACATTGTTTATTTTATTGCCCAAAGAACCTCCATCACCAAATTGGTTAGAACCTTTAGAATTGATGCGTACGTGTTGCCATCTTATGACTAAGTTCAATAAGTTTTAATTGCAAAAAACAATCTTATCATTGGCTCCGAATTAAGCAAAATTCTATTCATCATTAATATATTTAGTAAATAATTTAAAATAGTTTTTTGTTCACGCATAAAAAATAAATAAATAAGAAATCATATCTATCATTAAATAAATTTTAACCGAAAAGACTGAGACGAAAGCCGCGGCCATTTCGTGAAGGACAGGCTGTGCGAAAACGGCCTCTCCGAAATGGATCTCGCGCCAAAACGGCCGCGCCAAAACAGCCGCGCCGAAATGGGTTTCGCGCCGGAACGGCTGCGCCAAAACGGCCGCGCCAAAACGTCCCATTCCGCTCATATTATCAAATTCATATTAATTTAATTAAAATTAAATATATTCAGTTTATCTTCATTTTCATAAATTCAAATTTATTAAATTAATCAATTTTAAAATAGCTTTTCTATCTATTTTATTTATTTATTTTACTTTTAAGATGCATAATTTCATATTTTAATATTTAATACATGTTATACCTGGATCTTGGCAAGCTACTTCACACATTTGTTCAGGCTTTGCCTGATGTTCCTCTGTTAAAAAGCATTCTTCCATATCATATCTTTGACAAATAGAACCGATGCATTCTCCACTCCAGCATACTTGAGTCCCTTCGTTACATATTGTTTTATTCGGTTTGGCAGTGGGTGCAGGACATTCAGCTCTTAGGCCACTAAAATTATCGCTAAGGAAAATTCTACTCATGCACTAAAACTTAATTTTTTTAAATAAGCAAATACAGTGAAATACGTTTAACACGAAAAATATAGCGGTTCCGACAGTATACTATGTTATTTAATAAAATTTTTTCTTTTAACACAAAACAAAAATCGTTTAACATGAAAAAAATTCGCTTTTAATCTTAGGTGGCATGTTTGCTTCTACAGAGATGCCAACATTTTAATTTATTCCAAAGCATTTTTAGACCTGCCTTTATTTCCATACCATTTCTTTCTTAAAGAGTAACTTTTTCTTATTTTATTGTAGTTACATATTGAAGGAAAAGAATCTGTAAATAAAGTGGTGCGGATTAAAAGCTCTGCTAAAAATGCTCCGGAATAAATTAAAATGTTGGTAACTATGCTACAATATGTTGCCTTCAATGATCATGTGTTTACAGCACCGACAATGAGATTTTTGACATCGTTCATTAAAAAGATTCCACTTAGGTAAATTTTTATTACGAATCTGACAACTGAATCAACAATGCAGTTTCTGTCCCCTCTGCTTCAGAAATGAAGAAAATAATGAGTATCCACAGTTATTTAGATGCACATTCGAATTCAGAGATGAATAAAACAATATATAATCTCGATAATTTTTTAAACAATGTAGTGCTGAAAAAGACAGTAAAAGATAACTGATTCCCCCCCCCCCCCCCCCCAAAAAAAAAAAAAAAAAAAAAAAAATCCTATTTGTACTTGATTTTTATTCTAATGGATGTAAGTTAGTAGTATTTTTACAGGAAATGGAAATAATAATTGATGACAGGGAAAATATTAGCCAATTTTGTACTTTTTTTTACAAATCCTTTTTACACGAAATTCTCTTAACACGAAAAAATATTTCGGTCCCCTCAGTTTCGTGTTAAACGTTTTTCACTGTATATAAAAAGAAAGTATCACACTTTAACTTAATTAGAAAAGGATATGATAACATTTTAACTTAACTTTATACCTAACAAATTATCCTTTCATAGTAGCACTTACTTTAAAATTTCAAATATATTTCGAGCGCACTCGCGCTCATCATCAGTGCTTTCTAGTGGTTTCATCTTCTCTGTTTACATCGTTCTTCGTCTCGGGATCTTCTGTTCTCTTCACTTCAGCAGTGGTGTTTCTTTTAATTGCTTGTTGCCAGATAGGGGGAATTATGCTATGTTCGCGATCGTTAATAGAAGAGTGGTTAGTAATTATCTCTATGGCTTCTCTTTTAAGGGCATAGTAGTGGTTATTATATAGAGCTATTTTACGGGTTTTAGCAGTATTAAAATTAATGGGGTTATTTTTATGGGTTATGGAGAGGGCAGTATTGGATCTATTGTATTTAATGTCGGCGAAGTGCTCTTTTTCGCGATCGTTGATGTATCTCTTAGTCATTCCAATATAGCATCCTTTGTTTTCATTTTCAAATTTAAAATCAATTTTGTAAATGCCTGAGGAGTTTTTAAGGTTAATTAATTCTTTCTCGTTACGGAGTCTTTGAAATATGTTTTTATTTGGTTTTATAGGAATATTGATGTTGAGTTTTTTAGCTTCATTTTTTATATTTAACGCGGCACCGTTACAATATGGGATAGAGGTTGTATAATTAGGTTTTGAGTTTTGAGCATTGTTGATGGCATTTAGAGTTTTTTGGCATTTTTTGTAAAGTTTGTCGATGAGGTTTCCACTATAACCGGTTTTTTCGCGATGGTTTTAATAAATTTAATTTCTTCTTTTAAAAGGGTATTGTTAGAACAAATGAGAATGGCACGGTTTATGTATGAACGAAGTGCGGCATGTTTATAAGAACGGGGGGTTTTACATTTTGCATTAATAATTTCATTGCTAGCTGTAGGTTTTCTATATACGGTAGTTTCGAAAGAGTTGTTTAAGTTTTTAGTAACGCTAACATCAAGGAAATTGAGGGTGTTATTGGTTTCGGTTTCTATAGTGAATTTTATTTTATTGTCTAGACTATTTAGAGTTTCAAGAAGTTGGTTGGGATTAGTGTCAGTGGGGATGACTGTAAATATGTCGTCAACGTAGCGGTTCCAGAATTTACACTTATTAATGATTTCTTCAGCTTTTAGTTCAAATAGTCGCATTTTTATTTCGGCGATTACTCCTGAAATTGGGGAGCCCATAGGCACTCCCTGAGTCTGTTTATAGATGTTTTGGTCAAATGAGAAATATGATTCACTAAGGAGAAAGTTGTTTGTGCGGATAAGAGTTTCGCTGATTTTATTCACTCCTTCCCCCTTCCGAACCCCCTCAAAAAATTAATAAGTAAAACCAAAGATATTATAAAAACAGGAACTTGGCCAAATAATACTCCCCCATTTTCAATAATCACGCTTCTATCATTCCGAGGTTATTTGGTAAATATAAAGACCACAAAAACCCACCGACTCTCAGACCAATCGTTAATAAATCTGAAGGCCCAACATATTGTCTAGAAAAATACATGAAAAATATTTACCTCTCACTCCTTCCCCCTTCCGAAAAATCTATAAACTCTAATGAAATATTCATCAAAAACCTCCGCAATACGAATATCAATAACCATGACTCTTTAGTTAGCTTTGACGTGAAGGATCTTTACCCATCAATAGACATTCCAGAAATCACCAACTACATCAACCAAAAAATCACCGAAATTTATGGGAATAATAAAATCAGCGAAACTCTTATACGCACAAACAACTTTCTCCTTAGTGAATCATATTTCTCATTTGACCAAAACATCTATAAACAGACTCAGGGAGTGCCTATGGGCTCCCCAATTTCAGGAGTAATCGCTGAAATAAAAATACGACTATTTGTTGGAAATATTCCAGCTCCCAAATTTTTTTTCAACTCCATTACTTTGGTAGATAACTTTGGAGTCATACTTAATTGCTTAAGTTTTATTAAAAATATTAATCAACTTAATTGTTAAAAAGTTTATTCATTACTTATTAAAAGGTTTATTTTTATGAATTATATAAATGAAATAGTTAATACCTCTTTTATTCACTTTAAAAACACTTACCTGTTTAACGCCGGTGTTTGTTTTGTTTTCGGCGTGTTCCGTGAATGAATCATTTGATTCATTCACGTTTCTGGCGACATGCCGCTATTTTTGCAACGGCCTCAGTTAGCGGTTGCAGGTAACGTTGTTGCATCGTGTAGTCGTTCAACGGCACATGCCGATTCATCGCGAATATGCAAATCTTCATAAAAATGAAACCTATAAATAGGGAGGAATGACAGTATATGCTCTGGTGTGGCTGACAAGCTAGTCGCGATGTTTTTGTTGCAGACGCAGGTCGTCTTGCCGTTTTTTTTCCTGTTGATTTATAATTTCGTTTCGTTAAGTTATTTAATTTAAACTGTTAAAGGAGCAGTTTGTTTTTTTTCATTGTATGGAGTAAGGATGAATAACTAATAATTGTAAAATAAGTTTAAAACGTTTTTTCAATGAATCTTAAAAGTTAATTTTCCTGGATTAAATTAATGAATAGTTTAAAAATGCTTAAAGCTAAAATATCAATAGTTTTTTTGGAAACGCTATATAAATTAAATTATGTTTTTCCTTCAAATATATTCAGTGTGATCTGTGCTCATCATTAGCTGCATCCTGCATTGTGATATGATTTTTTGGAAATGTTCATCTTCAATGTGTTGGTGTAAAATCTTCAAATCCTGTAAGTACTTTGAATCTTTTTAATAAGCTGCAGGTTTGAACACTTCCTTGGATTTAAACACACTTGTGCTATGGTGTATGTTCATTTACCTGGATATTACTTTGAAGCAGCAGATGTTAATATTTTTGACTTGTATGTTTTTTTGTATGAATCTTTCAATAATTTGCATTTAAATAGATTCATTCCTATATATATTTAATAATTCTTTTCTGTTTATATATATATATATTTAAAGCTATAAATAAAATTGTATTTAAAAACTTGTGTCTTTCCTGTGCCACTCACACACATTGTTAGGATCAGGTAACGTTTTTTCCACTGTGTATAACTCTTCTTTATGTTTGTATGTTGAACTTTTCAACATTTACAACACTATTTGAACTAAAAGCTGAAGAAATCATTAATAAGTGTAAATTCTGGAACCGCTACATTGACGACATATTTACAGTCATCCCCACTGACACTAATCCCAACCAACTTCTTGAAACTCTAAATAGTCTAGACAATAAAATAAAATTCACTATAGAAACCGAAACCAATAACACCCTCAATTTCCTTGATGTTAGCGTTACTAAAAACTTAAACAACTCTTTCGAAACTACCGTATATAGAAAACCTACAGCTAGCAATGAAATTATTAATGTAAAATGTAAAACCCCCCGTTCTTATAAACATGCCGCACTTCGTTCATACATAAACCGTGCCATTCTCATTTGTTCTAACAATACCCTTGTAAAAGAAGAAATTAAATTTATTAAAACCATCGTGAAAAAAGCCGGTTATAGTGGAAACCTCATCGACAAACTTTACAAAAAACGCCAAAAAACTCTAAATGCCATCAACAATGCTCAAAACTCAAAACCTAATTATACAACCTCTATCCCATATTGTAACGGTGCAGCGTTAAATATAAAAAATGAAGCTAAAAAACTCAACATCAATATTCCTATAAAACCAAATAAAAACATATTTCAAAGACTCCGTAACGAGAAAGATTTAATTAACCCTAAAAACTCCTCAGGCATTTACAAAATTGATTTTAAATTTGAAAATGAAAACAAAGGATGCTATATTGGAATGACTAAGAGATACATCAATGATCGCGAAAAAGAGCACTTCGCCGACATTAAATACAATAGATCCAATACTACCCTCTCCATAACCCATAAAAATAACCCCATTAATTTTAATACTGCTAAAACCCGTAAAATAACTCCATATAATAACCACTACTATGCCCTTAAAAGAGAAGCCATAGAGGTAATTACTAACCACTCTTCTATTAACGATCGCGAACATAGCATAATTCCCCCTATCTGGCAACAAGCAATTAAAAGAAACACCACTGCTGAAGTGAAGAGAACAGAAGATCCCGAGACGAAGAACGATGTAAACAGAGAAGATGAAACCACTAGAAAGCACTGATGATGAGCGCGAGTGCGCTCGAAATATATTTGAAATTTTAAAGTAAGTGCTACTATAAAAGGATAATTTGTTAGGTATAAAGTTAAGTTAGAAAGTATCACATTTCATGTTTACATGTCAAAATAAGATGTTCTTTGAATTTGAGTCATTGTAGTTATAAATTCTCCCTATGGGATGAAAGGAAAAGGAACGAATTTCTAAAAAAAAAAAAAAAAAAAAGGCATTCATTTGCAAATCTTTTATAAATAATATCATTAAAAAATAAGAATTGTCTCTACTTCTGCAGATTCAGAGATCTTTTAAATGATTATTCAGTAGCATACATTTTTGAAAACTGATAATTATCTTTAAAGCGTAATTCAGGGTTCTGACACTCAATTTAAGAAATAAAATTCCCTAACTTTTCCAGGTTTCACATATCTATTTTTATAAAATTCCTGGCCACAAAATTTGGTTTGCGACATGAAACATAGCTCATGACATAAAAGGTAACACAGCTCGCAACATAAAAGATAACATAGTACATTTTAAATTGTATGCTCAAAAAACATTTTCCAGATTTGTATCATCATTTTTCCAGGTTTTTGGGAAATATCTGAAATTTTCCCTGATTTGCAGGAACCCTGTTAATTTTAATCTTTTATCAGTATTAATTTATTTTTAATTACATTATGTGCTAATAAATTTAAAATAAAAACAATAAATACTTTTAAAATAAATTTCTTTTCTGAATAAAAATGTTATTTTTTATTTAGAAAATAAATTAATAATCAATGTAGTATTTTAATAATTTGATTAATAATACAGCTCCTAAATTGCTATCATTTAATATAAATTTTAATGCATTGATTATGACATACTAGACATTTTTGACAAAGAGGAGATTGGCTTCTTTGAACATCATTTACCTGACCTAAGTCGACAAACAGTTTTACTATAGGTAATTAAAAAAATTTTTACTGTTTTGCAGAAGAAGGGAAAAAAACTGCAGTTCCAAGACAACACTAAAACAGAATTTCCATGACTGGTAAGCTAAAAATTTCTTGTTTGTACAAAGTAAAAATAAAATAATTTTATTTATTATTATTATGATTTTTTTTTGTTATGAGATACAGAAAATAAAACTTTGTTAGCTAATAATGATATTAAATTTTTCAAAGTAATAGAAAAAATAAATAAAATAAAATAAAATAAAATAAAAAATCTTTAAATATAAATTCAGCAAAAATCCTGAAAGAAAAATAAATAAAAGTAATAAGGCTAATCCGTGTCTCCTAAAAATTAACTGTTGTAGCGCTCCAATGCTACAACCCAAGTGCCCCCTAGCAATCCTGTTGCCAAGAGCCAAAACATCTCAGAAGAGAAAGACTGCGGAGCTACGGACAAGTGTGGTCGAAGTTTCGCCGCAATAGCTTATAGCCACAAAAACAAACTTTGTAGGTGGGGGAACTCATTTCAATTTAATCCAACAATTTTGGCTTATTGCCTCTGTAAATATTTATTTGTTTGTAAAGTGTGTAACGTACAATGTATAATAAAATTTGTTACATTAAACCTGACTTATTACTGAGTTCCCGCCCCCTACACTATTTTCTTTACATGTTTTTTAAATATTACACAGCCTCCTAATCCTTATATGAATAATTCAATGATCTAATAATTACAGATTCAAGTATATTTCAATTCAGTGACTATACTTAATTTAATCAAAAATGGATTTTTTAAAGGATACTCGCATCTTGATTGTTTAGTACAGTCTGATTCCGATTTGCAGAGAGTACCTTGCCGCACATATTGACAAGATGTATTACAACATGGTCCCTTACTTGGACTAAAAAAGAAAAATAAATAAATAATAATTGATTTAACATAGATAAATTACACTGCATACAAAATATTTAGAACCTTAATATGCATTTGTACTTCGTGAGTATTTCTTTTATAAAATAAATAAATAAAAATATTAAAAATTTTTCTCCCTCCACATTATACAACATAGAAAAATAAATTATAACTCATTTAATTTAAAAGTGAAAAGACCAAGTGACTGTGAATAAAAAAGTTATAAATTTGCATTTTCTTTTCCTTGCCAGTTCTATTCTGTCAGAAGTAAACAAGCAAATAATAAATAATAATAATGAATTTTAGGAATAATCAAAATATGATTTATTTTACTACTTACTTATGAAACTTTACTAAATTCTTTATTTAATTGTTTCTAAATTTAAGACAAATTTGATTTTTAGGGAAACAAAAAAATTTTGTTTTTTCTAATATATTTCACACAGAAGCAGTGTTCGAAATTAGCAGTCGTTATTTGTCAAATGTGACTAAATTATTGCATTTAACAACTATAAAATTATTTCTGGTCGTCAAATTTGACGCCTAGCTATTTTTTAAGACTTATTTTTCTAACTTTGAAAGCTGCAAGTTCGTATTGTTTTTTTTCCCATTTGCTGCACACTATGTCATTTTTAAGCCTGGGTATTTGGGCATATTTCATTCCCCATTCCCTTTACAGAGATGAAAAAGTTCCTTTTAATCTTATCTTTTTTCTAAAACTGCAATTTGCAACCCTCTCGCCGTGCATGGTTTTTTCAAAATAAAAATAACGAAAGGAGAACAGCCCTTTTGTTATTCTGCGTTTCGTTTTATGCCTCGAAAGTCGATCATCAGTATTTGAAACAAACGAGGGGGAGAGGAGGGAAGACAGTTCATATGTCAAAATCAAGATGCATGTAACCTATGTAAGCAACACATTACATCTGTGTGCACATACTGATATAATGTATAAGAAAAATACATAACCTTGTTAACGTGAACACTGTTAATGTGAATTACTTTTATCACAAACTGTTTCCACAATCCCCGTCAAAATGAAGATTAGTTATTGATAGTATGAATTACTGATAACATGAACAAGTTTTTTATACCCCTTGAGATTCACGTTAATGAGGTTCGAATATATATAAATTAAATTGTGTTTCAAAAATTTTGACATGTAGTTCAGAAATATTGTTTTACTCAGAATCGCTCTTGGTTAGTCACGTTAAAAGTGAATTTTGGAAATTGCAACTAGAAATTTCAATTTGACATCTAAAATATTTACAGCAGACATCATATGATGCCTTCCTTTCTTTCCAATTTCTATCACTGCACAGAAACAAACCATTTAAACTGTTGTTCCAAACATATCACACAGCATAAGAATAATTAATAATGATCAACTTAGATGTTTCCTTTAATTTAATATCATAAAAATTACAATAAAGACGTAAGTACACTGGCAAAAAAAATGCAACTTTGCTGCCAGAAATTATCTGTAATTACAGAAAAATACGCTTTGTCAATGTAATTTTTCCGCAATTCACAACTTTTTTTTTTCTCAAATTACAGAGAATTTCTGGCAGCAAAGTTGCAGTTTTTTAACAGTGTAAAAGGAGAATTGCAGATCTCACATTTTCTTTGTAAAGAATAACAAAAGAAATTATATAGAAAGCATTGAATAAAATATCGAAAAAAGAATATATATAACTATCTGTACAATAATCATTAAGCATTTGCCATTTAGTAATTAAGAAATTTTAGTAGTCTATGAAGTTAATATTTGTAAAAGTCATAATATTCATAAGAGTAACTTTATTATTTCTTTTTTCTTTATTATCACCTCTCTGAATAAATTTTATTCATTTTATTCAACTGGTATAAATTTTATTCATTCACATGAACTTCGTGCACTATTTCTGAAACCACAGAGTTCACTTAAAATTAGAAAAATTTCTACATAGTCATTTATGCCATTGACAATAAAATCTGAACTCAAATATTTTATGAATGAATTATAAAGAAAATCATAAGTTACCTGCACTGGTACTGGCCTCTTAACTGGCATGGGCGAGCAGGTTCTCCTCGGCTAATAAATGCCCCAACTTCTTTTGGATAACAGCACAGTTCTGTGCACTCTTTTTCATCATAACCACAGTCGCATTCTTCACCTTCTTCAACAATCTTATTACCACAGAATGCTCCATCATCCTCTGTAATAATAAAGTGAAATTAGAGTGGTGTACATATATATAATTTCTTCATAAAAGTGAATGATCATAATATTTTTTTAAACCTAAGTACTTGTATGTGATGCACATAACAAAGCACAAATAAATAAAACTTATTCTGGCAATTTTATGAGCTTTTTATTTATTCATGTTTCAACACTTACCCCCATTTACATATATCCTACTCCCTACTACCAAACTTATTAACCTATTTACTTCTTACATTGTTATTTCTTAAACTTTAAATGTATTATTTCAATCATAACAACCAGTCAAGTAGACTATTCACAGAAGCATTCTTGGCCTCAGGCTTATTTAAAAAAAAAAATGTATGTTTTGATCAATACAGTCAAACTCATAATGCCTGAAAAATGCATAAATGCTTGAATGTTTTATAAATACTTGCAATATCTTTTTCGTTTTGTTAAACTGTGATTCACTACAAAATAAATCTTTTAACTGTAACATTGTTATTAAAGTCACCACTCCACATTGTTTGTGATCTTACTTATTCTTCATTGAATTACCAAATAAATAGTTAAAACAGCATTTTCATTTTTTATTACAAGTCTGACTTAGTATGAAAACAAATACTAGTTATTGCAAAAATCTTGCAACAATTATTTTGGGTTGAATAGTAGCACAACATTTTTTCAGGTTATTATTTTTGACAATGTTATTATTATTATTTCAGTGATTGTAAATATATTAGATTTATAATCTAACAAACATAAGTTTTTTAAATTACTTAAAATAATTTCTTAATTAGAAAACAGTGAAAATATGGAAAACATACTTTCAAAACAATTCTCTTTTCCTTCATTGCTAAACACAGCTCGCAAAACAGCACTTATATTGTGAATACTGCATTCAGAAAATTTATTATTATGTGGTCTGTCCCCTGAAGTTGCACTTGCATACATAATGTAATTTCCTTTAGCACCACCAGGTCTACATTCTTTGGGATAATCATGCTGAAACACATGAATATATTTTCTTTAATTTAAAAATAGAGTAATAACTTGGATAAATAAAATAAAAAATAGCAGTCTATATCTAAATAAATAAATTCTGAAATGTGTACTTACAGGTGATCCAAAGTTATGGCCTATTTCATGAGCAAGAGTTAATTCAGAAACTTTAGGTGGCACTCGGCTATTATAGTTAACAAAGGTGATAACACCTGTATTTAAACTTCTTTTTGTCTGCACCTGACGCCCAGCTATGTTTTCTGTGTAAGATTTATATTTCTCACAGATACCACCTGAGGCTCCTATATTTGTAAATAGAAAGATGTTATGGTTGGGCAATAAATTTTAATATAATTGAATGTTAATATCAGCAATAAATAAAAAATGTGAAATTGTATGCAGATACAGTAAAGCACTGTTTATACGATTCTTATTTATGTCTTTCATGTTTATACACCAATTTAAAGCAGTCTTATATTTCTGTTTTTTTTTTTTTTTTTTTTTTTTTAAATACAAAAATACTTCATTCGTATGATGCATTGGTTTTGCAATGTTTGCCACCTTTCTAAAACTTGCATATTTTATACATGAGTTTGTTCATCAATTTGTTGTTAATAATCCTTTTCCTATATATATATATAATAATGATGATCTATTAAGCATAGCAGAAGCCAAGCAACAGATACAAGATCACTGAAACACCAATGACCAATAAGATTAAAAATTTCTTTGAGAAGTTCAGAAAAAAAAAAAAATTATCAGGGGATGAAATACACAAATTTAAAGAAACCAGATTTATTAATTAACAGCCTGCAAAACAAACGAATCAATAAAGTAACACAAATCTTAACTTAAAGCCATAAACTATATCAAAATTTATGAAAAAATAATTTAAGAAACTTAAGATAGGAAGGAAGGAGGCAGGCGGCAAGACTTGTGACTTGCCTGTGGGGTTAAACTAGTTTCTATATTGGCATTAACATTAACACTATTTTATATATATATATGTATTTTTTTTTTTTTTTTTGAAACATCAATTATTACTATTATCACTATTGTTATTTAATCATACAAATGAAAAAAAAAAAACATTCAGTGAATTTAATTTGATCTATAAAGTTGTATTTAACAGATAATGAATATTTCAAATGATAGTCAAAGAATTGTGCAATGAATGCCTACCTACATGAATATACAAGAAGGTATTCAAAATAAACCAAAATTATTTCACTTAATGGAATCTCACAATAGTCTAGGTAAGTTTATCAGCATTTCAATGGTCTGTCATCGATCTTCAAGCATAAGTGCAAAATATTTTTGACATTTCTCCCACTTTGTGAAGTTGACAGATATGCAGAACTAGGTTTGCTATGAATTGACATTTCCCCTTTCTTTTTTAAACTGGGTTTTAATGAAGTCTTGTATATTCGAGTTTATTGCAAGCAATATTTTGGTAAGCAGTTTGTAACACCGTAACAGTATCAGCAGCATTTTTCCAAGCAAGAAACAAAATTCACGACCATACATCATTTCTTTAAAACAGACCATCACACACACACAAAAGAAAAACAAGTTCTTTTGGCTCATTTGGTAGGATACATTGATTTCTTTTTTCTTACCAAGTGACTGCTATTTTGAAACAAAATGACAGAAAAAATTCATTAATGGACTTGATGAAAATATAGATGAGTTTTATGTAAATAGATTCATAAATACCTTTTTACTTTATCTTACCCATAAGGTAGAGAAAGTATTCTTTTTGGGTCAAATTTTTGAATGTGAGTTTTTGTTATATTTACATGTTCTGAGGTCCTCTGAATACAAAAATCATGTTTTTAGCAAATGGTCTGTGTGTATGTCTGTGTGTGTGTCTGTCGGTTATCAGCATATCTCAAAAACAAATTATGGCAGAAAGTTCAAACTTGGTATTCTAAATGTGTATCATATAAGGATGCTACACTAAACTTTTCGTGAAGATCAAGCAAATGGTTCGTGTTCAGGGACACTCAAAAGTATTCAAATACATTATGTCTATGGGGGAAATTGCAGGTAAGTAGAGTTTAACATCTATAGACTGCACTAAACGAAACAAAACGAATACATATTTTTTGTAATAGAGATAGTCAACAGGGAAAAAAAATTGTGTATGTAGGAGCCTTGCCCCCCCCCCCCGTTGGTGGGAAGTCCCCCCTCGAGGGGAGTAAATTTTCATGATGGGTATCTTTCAAAAGAGTTCGCCAATACCTTTAAAACGAAGGGTTGAACCATCGATCTGCGATAATTTAAAATAAAGTTATCGATTTTTTTTTTTTTTACTTTTAACAACAAAAAAAAAATAAATAAATAAAAAAAAATAAATAAATAAATAAATAAAATATAATATTCAAAAGGTCGGTATTCCACAAGGAGGATGTAGCTCGAGTATGTTAGCTGACTTATACCTTTACCATTATGAACAGGGATTATGTATTGAAAATGTCTATTTTTACCGATACATTGATGACATTATAATTTTTTATGTCAATAATTTTTCGCCTAATTTATTTAAATTTGAATATCCTACTCACCTTACCTTAACTTATAATCATCTCAACAATAACTGTATTAGTTTCAACAAAAATATCTCTCACATAATTAATGTTGCTACAAAAATGGGTTATCCTAAAAAATTTATTTATTCACTTGTTTATCAAAAAGGGTCTCTGTCTAACACACAAAAAAAAAAACAAAAAAAAAAAAAACTAAGGTTTAATTAAAAATTAAAAAAAAAAAAAAAAAAAAAATCAGGTGGATGGGTGGGCAGAAGTTTGATTAAGGAGGAAGGGTGGTGTTGTTTGGCTGGTTGGCTGGGAGGGTTTGATGCTGAATAAAATTTATTAAAAAAAAAAAAAAAAAAAAAAAAAAGTGGGGGGATTGCTGTAAGTTACATTCTTATTTTTTCTGGTTGATTCTATGTATTTTGAACTCTTTTATTTTTTCTGGTTGATACTATGTATTTTGAACTCTTTTATCATTAAATTTTACAATGTGCTTCTGGCTACTTGAGGCTTCCCTTGTTACGTTTGAACAATCCATCTATTTTCATAACAAAAATAAAATCTTATAAATATTAATAAAAAAAAAAAAAATAAATAAATAAATAAATAAAATCTTTTAAATTTTAATTTTTAATTTTAATTTATGATGACCGCATTATAATGCTTATCCTTATAGTTGTGCTCTTTGGCATTATTGCTTGTAATTATGTCTTCTTAAAACTTAACACTTAATAATTTGACTTCAAAATAAAAATCTTAAAAATTATCTTAATCTTGCTGTTAATACTTCTAAATTATCTTAATCTTTCAGTCAATACATCTTAAATAAAAATCTTAAAAATTATCTTAACCTTGCTGTTAATACTTCTAAATTATCTTAATCTTTCAGTCAATACATCTTATATAACTGACTTAATGTTATTATAGCTAACCGAAAGATGGCGCTTGTACTTAGTAGTCTTTAACCTTCATTCTTCAGTCCTTATCTTAAACGATTTAATTATTAATATTTTTGGTACGATTTAATTTAACTCTACTAGTATTAATTTTAACATTATCATTTAATATTTACTCTGTGTATTTTATCTTTAATGTAATTGTTCTGAAGTATTTTCGATTAATCGATATCTGTCGAGCTATTATTTTAACTTCAATTTAGGTTTTGGCATCAACCATTTTTCCAGTTTGTGTTAAATGTTTTCCATGTGGTTACTCTGCTTATTTCATGTTATTAATTTGGTTTCCTTTAAGATTTTAATTAATATTTATTAGGGCTGTGCCGATTAATCGATTAATCAGTTCGGTTAATCGATCAATGTTTAGTCCCGATCAATTTTTTTAATCGGGTTAATCGTATCGATTCATTCGATTAAAATTTTTCAAAATCCGATTAAAATTTTCAAACTACGAATTAAAGTAAAAATATTGTTCTGCCTACAAAATATTTTTTCACATATTTTGCTAACAAACATTCTAAGGAACATCCATCCATCAAATAATGAAAAAGCAAAAAAATAAAAATAAAACCTCTCAAAAGAAGTTGCTGCACTTTTGTTGATAGAGAAAAGGTGGAGGACAGTTATTAAACAAAATGCCGCTTCATGTCCATGCTGGAGCAACACCACCTGTCTGTAACCTTCTACAGAAAGTGTTGGCTAGGGTAATAGTATTCTTAGAAACAAGAAGCTTTCAAAAAATAGAAATGCTAAAAAAAAAAAGAAGGAAAAGAGATTTTTACTATCCTTCTGATGGGGGAAATGTCAACAGAGTTTCACAGTATCTTCAAACATTTATTGTCTGTTCAGAATTGCTGGTAGTAACTATTGAAGTAGAAACAGAAAATAACATTCTGTGTTCTAGTCCGAAGTGACAAAGAAGAACTAAAGTATAAGAATTTGAGATTTTTATGATAATGATATGGAATTTTTGAGAATTCATTTAAAAACAGTGACAAGCGAGATGGACAAGACCTGCAAATATAAAACTAAAATATGTGTAAAATCATTTAATGTTTCTTTCAAAATGAATCGAAAAATTAATTAAAAAATAATAATAAATAAAATTGAATAAGTGAAAATATTTATATAAAATTATATATATATCACCAATTGTTACTCTGAAAATTGATTTAAATTTCAGTTATGAAACAAATATAATTGACTAAACAAAAAATTTTGAAAAAAAAAAAAAAAAAAAATCAGTCCAACTTATGAATAATATATATATATATATATACACACACAATATGAGAGTTTTATTCATCGTTGAAATAAAATTATATAAAGAAAAATGAAAACCGATTAAAAATCCGATTAATCGATTAATGAACTATGATTAACCTAGTTAAAACTCTTAATCGATTCCCACCCCTAATATTTATTTATCCTTTGTTTTAATTTAATTTTTCACTTTTTTCTTATGGTTTTTTTGCTGCATTGATCGGGGCGTGAGATGATATAAATTGCTATGATTAGCAATATCGTTTTACGAAATCATTGCAGCTTTCTCTGCTTTATGAAGTATGCGCCCCTTGATTAGTATACTTCTAATTTTAAGCATTTATATCCAATTGATTATGTGGTTTATTATCTTTTTTCTCTTTCACAAGTTTAATGGTCCTTTTTATTATCCTTCAGGTCGGCGTAAGTATTTTTAGTTAATATGGTAACTCATTGGTTCCTTATCTATATCGCAACTTTTTGTGTCATTCTTTCCTCTATGTTAAATTCAGTTCTATATTTTAGTGTGCTGTTATTGTTTTAGTTCTATTAATTGCTAAATTTTAAGATTAAATTTTATTACGTTATCTATTATTTATATTTGCATTTAAATTCTATCTGCTGCTTATGCGCATTAAATTTAAATGTATTTTGTTTAATATAAACAGTTTTTTCATTTATTTAAAATCTTGTTTATATATTAATGTATATATTATTATATATATATACGTTTGTTTGCCAAATTGGCTTACCATCAATATTCTAAAAGTTTACATGCACTTTGATTACAGCTGCAATGGCGCTTTTTCTGATGTGTATTATTTCAATTGTTAATCATATACAATGTTTGGCTTTTTGTGGATCTATGCATTTAATGGCTCTTTGATGTAGAACTGTTTTATCTAAGTTCAAAATTGGGATATTCTTATAGTAGTTTGTTTGTGCATAAATGAGTTTTGACAATTATTATTAAATTTAAAAGTATTTTGTTTGTGCATAAATGAGTTTTGACAATTATTATTAAATTTAAAAGTATTTATGCATAATTTTTTAAAGTTTCATGTGGTTGAAAATTGACATAATGATCATTTATTATTCACTTATTCCATTATAGTTTTTCAATGGTTAACTTATGCATAATTTTCTTAAGTTTCATGTGGTTAAATTTTGACATCATGAGCATTTATTATTCACTTATTCCATTATAGTTTTTCAATAGTTAATTTATTCAATTTTAGTCATTTAATTTTGATTGTTTGGTTTATAATCATATTGCTTCGGGTTGAATTTTACTTTGGATTGGAACTTTTGTAAATATTTTGTATAGTTTATTATGTAATTATCCCAGATTAAATGATTAATTTTTATTTATGTATGCCTACTTTAATCAAGAATGTTTAATATTAAATTTGTGATTTTCAATATGTTGGTGGATATGTATAGGTTGAAGTCTATGTTTCAAGCTTTATTATTCATGATTTTTCAATTTTATTATCTCTCTACTTATTCAAGAATTTTATTTATTTATTTTCTCAATGACAGTTTTAATATATAATACTTATAAATTAAAATTGATTTACTTATTTTATATAAAATCACTCTTTTATTATGAATGTTCTCAGTAAATTAGTAGTGCCTGGCAAGAAATGCTTTGGTTTCCCTCAGTATTGTGCCCGGTACAGGAATATTTATAGGTATATTCCTGGATCGACATCAAGCTACCTATACTCTCCTCCTTCCAATCTTAAATTTAGAAAGTGCGATTCTTCTCGTTGCAAAACATGCCCTAATGCTTTACAGTCCCAAATTTATAATGATTCAAAATTGGTTCCTTTCTGTCAGGTTTATAATGTTATATACAAATTAAGTTGTGGTATCTGTAAAATGCAGTATATTGGTGAAACTTCCACCCCTTTACATATTAGAATTAATCAACATCGCTCAGACTCAAAAAAGTTATCATCACCTGTCCTTAACAGTAAATCAACTATTGAGTTAAGACATTTTAATTTACACAATTTCTGCTCATGTACTATTGAAATTCTTAGGATTCAAAAAAATAAAAGTGAGCGCCTTTTCTTTGAATCTAACTACATGAAATATTTTAATACAATTTATCCATATGGCTTGAATCATGAATATTTTAATAGGGTTGTTAAGGTTTATACTAACATTAATCCCCTTCATGATTACTCCCCTGTTTACTCTGTACTAAATCATAGTGTCAACCAGAAAACTTCTCGTTCAAAAAGAGGTAACAAATCCAATAAATCTACTAATGGTTTAATATCAAAAAATCTCATTATCAAAAATATTCTTGCCTTACAGTCAAATTATCTTAACCATTATGATTGGATTTACATTAGAAAGTTTATATTTGCTAAAAAAAAAAAGTATTTGTCCACTTACTTAAGTGTATTTAAAAACCAATCCTATAATCAACATTTTTCTGATATTTTCTATGATTTAATATTATACAGACTTAAACTCTTCAATTTAAATATCTCTAAAAAAACCTCACAAAATCCAATCAAATTCACAGCTTATTCTAAATTATTCTAATCAAATATTTAATAGCATTAATATTTCATCTATTCTTAATGATAAATCATGCATGTTTCCTATTAAAGACATTCATATTTCTCGTACCTTTAAATATCCTAATACACTTGGTCGCCTGCTTTTTAACTATAATTCAGTCTCTAAGTCTAATTTATCTTCTCATGTGACTTGTTAATGTGACATATTAATGTCACTTGATACAGCTGTGTTTACAGACTCGGTGACTTTGCCAACGGATATTGTGTGAGAAATGCCTAGCTGGTAATCAGCCAGGGTAGCTCAATGGTTTGAGAATCCGCACGTAAAGCGGAAGGCCCGGGTTCGATTCCCGGCTCTGGTATTTTTCACATAGTTGGTATAAAATATCAGCCTTCCACTCCAAAATTTTCTGAAATGATATTTCATGGTTGATGAATAAATTTCTAAATTAAAAATTAAAATTTCGTGGTCTATTGGAGTTGTGCCATGAATATTAATGTCACTTGATACAGCTGTGTTTACAGACTCGGTGACTTTGCCAACGGATATTGTGTGAGAAATGCCTAGCTGGTAATCAGCCAGGGTAGCTCAATGGTTTGAGAATCCGCACGTAAAGCGGAAGGCCCGGGTTCGATTCCCGGCTCTGGTATTTTTCACATAGTTGGTATAAAATATCAGCCTTCCACTCCAAAATTTTCTGAAATGATATTTCATGGTTGATGAATAAATTTCTAAATTAAAAATTAAAATTTCGTGGTCTATTGGAGTTGTGCCATGAATATTAATGTCACTTGATACAGCTGTGTTTACAGACTGGGTGACTTTGCCAACGGATATTGTGTGAGAAATGCCTAGCTGGTAATCAGCCAGGGTAGCTCAATGGTTTGAGAATCCGCACGTAAAGCGGAAGGCCCGGGTTCGATTCCCGGCTCTGGTATTTTTCACATAGTTGGTATAAAATATCAGCCTTCCACTCCAAAATTTTCTGAAATGATATTTCATGGTTGATGAATAAATTTCTAAATTAAAAATTAAAATTTCGTGGTCTATTGGAGTTGTGCCATGAATATTAATGTCACTTGATACAGCTGTGTTTACAGACTCGGTGACTTTGCCAACGGATATTGTGTGAGAAATGCCTAGCTGGTAATCAGCCAGGGTAGCTCAATGGTTTGAGAATCCGCACGTAAAGCGGAAGGCCCGGGTTCGATTCCCGGCTCTGGTATTTTTCACATAGTTGGTATAAAATATCAGCCTTCCACTCCAAAATTTTCTGAAATGATATTTCATGGTTGATGAATAAATTTCTAAATTAAAAATTAAAATTTCGTGGTCTATTGGAGTTGTGCCATGAATATTAATGTCACTTGATACAGCTGTGTTTACAGACTGGGTGACTTTGCCAACGGATATTGTGTGAGAAATGCCTAGCTGGTAATCAGCCAGGGTAGCTCAATGGTTTGAGAATCCGCACGTAAAGCGGAAGGCCCGGGTTCGATTCCCGGCTCTGGTATTTTTCACATAGTTGGTATAAAATATCAGCCTTCCACTCCAAAATTTTCTGAAATGATATTTCATGGTTGATGAATAAATTTCTAAATTAAAAATTAAAATTTCGTGGTCTATTGGAGTTGTGCCATGAATATTAATGTCACTTGATACAGCTGTGTTTACAGACTGGGTGACTTTGCCAACGGATATTGTGTGAGAAATGCCTAGCTGGTAATCAGCCAGGGTAGCTCAATGGTTTGAGAATCCGCACGTAAAGCGGAAGGCCCGGGTTCGATTCCCGGCTCTGGTATTTTTCACATAGTTGGTATAAAATATCAGCCTTCCACTCCAAAATTTTCTGAAATGATATTTCATGGTTGATGAATAAATTTCTAAATTAAAAATTAAAATTTCGTGGTCTATTGGAGTTGTGCCATGAATATTAATGTCACTTGATACAGCTGTGTTTACAGACTCGGTGACTTTGCCAACGGATATTGTGTGAGAAATGCCTAGCTGGTAATCAGCCAGGGTAGCTCAATGGTTTGAGAATCCGCACGTAAAGCGGAAGGCCCGGGTTCGATTCCCGGCTCTGGTATTTTTCACATAGTTGGTATAAAATATCAGCCTTCCACTCCAAAATTTTCTGAAATGATATTTCATGGTTGATGAATAAATTTCTAAATTAAAAATTAAAATTTCGTGGTCTATTGGAGTTGTGCCATGAATATTAATGTCACTTGATACAGCTGTGTTTACAGACTCGGTGACTTTGCCAACGGATATTGTGTGAGAAATGCCTAGCTGGTAATCAGCCAGGGTAGCTCAATGGTTTGAGAATCCGCACGTAAAGCGGAAGGCCCGGGTTTGATTCCCGGCTCTGGTATTTTTCACATAGTTGGTATAAAATATCAGCCTTCCACTCCAAAATTTTCTGAAATGATATTTCATGGTTGATGAATAAATTTCTAAATTAAAAATTAAAATTTCGTGGTCTATTGGAGTTGTGCCATGAATATTAATGTCACTTGATACAGCTGTGTTTACAGACTCGGTGACTTTGCCAACGGATATTGTGTGAGAAATGCCTAGCTGGTAATCAGCCAGGGTAGCTCAATGGTTTGAGAATCCGCACGTAAAGCGGAAGGCCCGGGTTCGATTCCCGGCTCTGGTATTTTTCACATAGTTGGTATAAAATATCAGCCTTCCACACCAAAATTTTCTGAAATGATATTTCATGGTTGATGAATAAATTTCTAAATTAAAAATTAAAATTTCGTGGTCTATTGGAGTTGTGCCATGAATATTAATGTCACTTGATACAGCTGTGTTTACAGACTCGGTGACTTTGCCAGCGGATATTGTGTGAGAAATGCCTAGCTGGTAATCAGCCAGGGTAGCTCAATGGTTTGAGAATCCGCACGTAAAGCGGAAGGCCCGGGTTCGATTCCCGGCTCTGGTATTTTTCACATAGTTGGTATAAAATATCAGCCTTCCACTCCAAAATTTTCTGAAATGATATTTCATGGTTGATGAATAAATTTCTAAATTAAAAATTAAAATTTCGTGGTCTATTGGAGTTGTGCCATGAATATTAATGTCACTTGATACAGCTGTGTTTACAGACTCGGTGACTTTGCCAACGGATATTGTGTGAGAAATACCTAGCTGGTAATCAGCCAGGGTAGCTCAATGGTTTGAGAATCCGCACGTAAAGCGGAAGGCCCGGGTTCGATTCCCGGCTCTGGTATTTTTCACATAGTTGGTATAAAATATCAGCCTTCCACTCCAAAATTTTCTGAAAATCTTTTAAATTTAAATTTTTAATTTATGATGACCGCATTATAATGCTTATCCTTATAGTTGTGCTCTTTGGCATTATTGCTTGTAATTATGTCTTCTTAAAACTTAACACTTAATAATTTGACTTCAAAATAAAAATCTTAAAAATTATCTTAATCTTGCTGTTAATACTTTAAATTATCTTAATCTTTCAGTCAATACATCTTAAATAAAAATCTTAAAAATTATCTTAACCTTGCTGTTAATACTTCTAAATTATCTTAATCTTTCAGTCAATACATCTTATATAACTGACTTAATGTTATTATAGCTAACCGAAAGATGGCGCTTGTACTTAGTAGTCTTTAACCTTCATTCTTCAGTCCTTATCTTAAACGATTTAATTATTAATATTTTTGGTACGATTTAATTTTACTCTACTAGTATTAATTTTAACATTATCATTTAATATTTACTCTGTGTATTTTATCTTTAATGTAATTGTTCTGAAGTATTTTCGATTAATCGATATCTGTCGAGCTATTATTTTAACTTCAATTTAGGTTTTGGCATCAACCATTTTTCCAGTTTGTGTTAAATGTTTTCCATGTGGTTACTCTGCTTATTTCATGTTATTAATTTGGTTTCCTTTAAGATTTTAATTAATATTTATTTATCCTTTGTTTTAATTTAATTTTTCACTTTTTTCTTATGGTTTTTTTGCTGCATTGATCGGGGCGTGAGATCATATAAATTGCTATGATTAACAATATCGTTTTACGAAATCATTGCAGCTTTCTCTGCTTTATGAAGTATGCGCCCCTTGATAAGTATACTTCTAATTTTAAGCATTTATATCCAATTGATTATGTGGTTTATTATCTTTTTTCTCTTTCACAAGTTTAATGGTCCTTTTTATTATCCTTCAGGTTGGCGTAAGTATTTTTAGTTAATATGGTAACTCATTGCTTCCTTATCTATATCGCAACTTTTTGTGTCATTCTTTCCTCTATGTTAAATTCAGTTCTATATTTTAGTGTGCTGTTATTGTTTTAGTTCTATTAATTGCTAAATTTTAAGATTAAATTTTATTACGTTATCTATTATTTATTTATATATATATATATATTTTTTTAAATATTGAGAATAAAATTGACTTTTTTTAGATATTTAGTTGTTATACTACTTCTCTAATATGGAAATCGTCTGCATTATCATAAAAGATAATTTTTTAAAATAATAATTTTAGTAAATTCTTTTTTAAAAACAGAATTATTTTTTAAGCCAAATTAAATTCTATATAAATGTAGGTGGATTAATGAAATAGGGGGTTGAGGGGGGGTGGTAGCCCCCCTCACACAGAACTAATTATCCTATAAAACTCTTCCAAAGCCTAATTTGAATTGTTTAACACAGGTTTACATAACAGTACTCGTTATCTTACCTATTAATCTTCAACCTGTATTTATAGTATTAAATTTCAGGGTAAGAGAAAGTCGTGTGAGTGACACACCAGATTATTTTATGTGAATTAAAAATTTTCAGGTGGCTGACACTTGGAAACTGAAACAAGATAGCGGATCAAGCTGGCCAATGAACACATCCAATGCATTTCTAAAATATGTCTACGCTACAAATTTGGTTCGAATTAATTCAGTATTTCAAAAGTTGGCAAGATGACAAATTTTTAAGTGGCAGCCTGATTTCAAATGGCCTCAACTTGGAAACAAAATGGTGGAGCCAGTTGTTCAGTGAATTAATCCAAGATATTTATAAGATATGTCCATTGATTAAGTATTTCAAAAGTTAACATAATAACAAATTTTCAAGTGGCTACCATTTAGAAACAAAATGGTGAAGCAAGTTGCACAGCAAAATCATCCTAGATATTTGAATGACAAGTTACTATCCAACTTTGCTTTGAATTAGTTTAGTATTTCAAAGTTGTCATGATGAAAATTTTCAAGTGGCAGCCTGATTTCATGTGGCCCTTCTTTAATTTAAGGTATCTGCCCTTTTGAAACAAAAAAATGAATAAAATTCATTAATAAACTTGTTTGAGACCCTTATGGTCTATGTATACATCAAAGTTCAAGCAAATCTGCTTTTAAATACACTTTTTACAATGTGGATTTGAAATTTTCAAGTGGCTGCCATTTGAAAATGAACTCATCCATGATAATTGTAAGATAATTTCACAGTTCAACTTTGGTTCAATTTTGATCATTATTTTGGAAGTTATCATGATGATCATGATTCGGAAGTTATCACAACAAAATTTCCAGTATATATAGATATATAGGCAAACGAAGTGATTACGGCAAGTCGATTTCTAATGAAATCAACCTAAAAAAAGAAAACAATGCAAAAATGCTTTTATAAAAGTGATGATTAAGTTTGAAATTTTTCAATTTTCACAAATTTCAGCCAATTTTCTGCAAAAATAATTCATTTAAATCTGTAACATTTCGATAACCTTCAAAACAAAATGATGAAATTTCTGATTTTTAGAAATTCTAAATATAAAATCAAAAGGAATGACATACAACTTTTTATTTGTTTTGGAGTGGAGGAAGAACATTAATGAAAAATATTATATTTCAGCACAACATTAAAATACAAAACTGGCAATCTACATAAAACACACTTGTTAAAATTTTGCTTATGTTTTATAATCTCAATTTAAGAAAGAAAAGGGGGGGAAAACAGTATATATACTTAATAATGATAAAAAAAATAAATACCTAATTTATAATGAATAATAACAAAAAAAAAAAAAGACTTATTTAGCATTTAGTATGTAAAATCCTTTATATTTAATTTGTTCTTATATATATACATTTCTTTTAAGGAATGCTGCCTCACAGGAATGAGATTAGCAAAAATATAAAAAAGCTGAAACTGTACACAAAGGCAAGACATTGAAATGAAATACTAGAATTTTTATGACAAAATCTATTATATTAGAGTAATAAATATTTATTCTAATCTTCAATGTATAATAAAAGAACAAATAGAAACATAAAAAAAGCTGAAAAAAACTTAAAAAAGCTGAAAAGGTACATGTACAAAAAAGCTGAAATCAGCTGAAAAATCTCATCCCTGGCCTCAAAAGAGAACAATCAACATAATTCAAATCAAAAGTGTCATTTTTCAGTAAATATGCCAAAAACAAATAAAACATTAAAAAAAAAAAGCATGCACAATTAAAAGTTATGCTGTATTTTCTCATAATTAATTCAAAATGGAAAGAATTTGAACTAGGTCACAGACATCAGCAAAAGTAGGCCACTGACAAAGCTCACTATTTGCTATTAATCATTCCTTTTTCAACAAATCTTGTTCTGTAAAAATATATTTTCCACTTTAAGCTACCTGAAAATGGTTACAGACCAATTCTCATATATTAATGAGGATTACATATTTAGGATTCACAGGATTAAGGGAGAGGGAGGTGGCTTAAGAATAATAAAAAGTTACATTTTATCATACAATTTCTCAAAAAATTTTGTTTGATGTTATGTATAAATCATAATTTAGGGCTGTGCAAAAGAATTCAGATAAAATATTTTTACAAGTTATTTCGGTAAGTATATTTTTGTATTATAAGATGTATTTTACTACTAAATCAATCCTCAGTAAATTATTTTGCATGTAAAAGTAATCGATCATACAGATGACTACATAAAATAATTCATAAATATTACTGTCAATGAATATTAATTGCTGAAAGTGGATTTAGTATACTACAATGTCTATAATATTAATATACATATAACTTAGTATTGTGCGTACAATACTTTATATGAGATTAGACAAAATAATTTAAACATACTAGCTGTTTAACAGCAGTTATAGCAAATAGTGTGCAATTTACTCAAATGATAGGTGTCTATTATTAGATATAGACGAAATGAGTCATTTTTGCTATCAAAGACTGAAAATTTCAAGTAGTAAGTGGAGTATAACATTTTCCCTTCTTTTCCTTTAAAGATAATCACTTCATCTAACGTAAATTATTCATAGTGTTACTTAAGTTATTCTTAGTATTTTATAAACAGAGACTTAACATTAAAATAAAAAATATTATTTACAAACGAATAGTGTTGAATTTTGGCAAATGGGCAATAAGGTTCAATCCATAGAAAATTATTTAGTACAAAACAGAGAAATAAAACAGAGCAAATTTATTTATTTTGCATATTTATATTTTTTCCCTATTTATTGTACTATTTTCATCGCTGCCATGTACTTTCTAGTTTTTTTTTTTTTTTTTTTTTTTTTTTAAATACAAGTCTGTCATTTTAAACATACATTTTTACTTTCTTCTACATTCAATTGAGGAAAGTACTGGGTTTGTAAAAAATTTCAATTACATTTCTTCAATGAATTTACATGTCTTGAGAGGTCTAGAACACAATTTAACTATTTTTAGAAAATGCCTGTTACTGAGGTATGCAACAAAAAATTTGCACCAACTGTATATCAGGAACTAGTACACAGAATTTCATACGAATTGATAAGTAGATGCCCCTTGACATAAAATTACTGCGGGTTGGGGACAAAATCTCGCCTACATAAATAAATGGAAAGGAAAAAAGAGTTGGTATTTATTAATAATGTTGTATAAAATTTTATGCCAACACAGACCTTAGTCAGAGCACTGGCATACACACAAACACACCAAAAATTTTTTTTATAAACTTTGCTTAAAAGAGTTTAAAGACTATATTTATTAACATTTTTTTTAAGATTAGTCATAAAGAATTCAATCGTGCTTATCTATTTTAAATTGTTTAATTAAGGTTTGTGAACAGTGTTAAGCTTTGATGTCAGCAGTAATGTACAATATTTTTAAAATGTATTTTGAAAGGTGAAAAGCAAATGATAAAATAACTTAAAATTAAATATAGATAAAATAATATAATTTCATTCTATAATGTATTTATTTATTTTAATTAATATTAATTTATAAGGCCCTGTGGCCTTTCACCAGCGATCACACGTGACAGAAATACAAATTTTCAAATAGATTACATTATTTGTTTGACGCAATATTATGTCTGGATCCTATTACTGTCTATCAACTTTGGATGAAAATTGTCCAACAAGTGGCACTGCCATCCTGCTTTTTCTTAATTTTAAACATAGCAGTATAAAACAAGATTTTTTTTATAAATATGCACAATAAGAATTATTTTTTACATTATCATTAGGAAATTAAAAAGATTTATAGTAGTAATAATCAATGGGAAAAAGGTTTTGGATACATACGAGCAACCCAAAAATAACAAAACAAAATCAAAAGAATTGGTAACTATACATATCAAGAGTACTAAATAAAAACAAAAATTTCTGAAACCAGACTTAATTCAAAGAAAAATATAATTTAAATATAAAAAAAAGGTTTATTTATAATTTTATTTACATGTGAATTATTTAAAACTTACATTAAAACCTACATATTAAAACCATTATAAAAATCACCTCATTAGTGCATACTGCAGCTGCCCTCAGGGCACACCTATAACCTCATTCAGCAAATTTTTAACACTGATGTTATACTAGATCATCTCAAAATCAGTACTATTCATCATGCACAATGGGCAATTTAACACTTGAGTTAACCCTCTTTTTTTAATCCTCCGAAATTGGTGGGTTAACTCTGGTGTTAAATGAGCATGTTACAATTACAGCAAAAACACACTTGTTTACTTTTTTAACACACTGCTTTCTCATTGACCAATCAGCGAGACTCTTACAGATAACGCTAGGGTCAACTAAACCACGGTTAGTGAACACGAAAACTTTCTAACCTAGGGTTAAGGGAATGTTAACTCTAACCAGGGTTGGGTTTTTGACATGACAATGGTTTAAACCGTCAAAAACCCATCATAAACCTCTACTGTCAAAAACCTGTATTTTCAAAATCTATACATGAGCTAGAATCTGGTTAGAAATAAGATTTAGTAATATTTGCCACATACAAGTGAATATCTAAATTTTATGCTGTTTATAAATTAAGAAATCTTAAAACAATTTGTAGATAATTTATAAAAATTTAAGTAAATTAACTGGCTTTATAACCTAAGAAATACATACAAAGTATGCATAGACATATTTTGTATGTTTGTTTATTTATATTAATATTTCTGAAACTCTAAAATTCCAAAGTTTCTTATGAATTTTCACATAATCCATGAAAACACAGGAATACAGGATTTTATTTTTTCTTTAAGTAAAACATAATATATGGACAGTAAATTAATATGAATTTGAAAATAATTATATTTATAATCTGTATTTATTACACTTTATCATTTATTAATAAATTTTTATTTTATTATTATTATTTGTATAAATATTTGTACCTGTTTATAGTTTGGACTGTTGGTGTTTGGGGAGTAAGGCTGATTGACTACTCTAGGGTCTTAGGCCTAAGGGGAAGCACCCTCTGTGGGGGTCTTTCTAAAGGGTCCTAGCCCGTATTTATACAAGTTTTGGAGAAAACCACGAAAAACTCTGAACGTCTAGGCCGACAAGCATGCCCTGGGAGTAAACCTGGTACCTCACGTCTACCAGCTTTGCGCTTAGAACCGTTTGGCCACTGGTGGACCCTACAGCTTAAGACTAATATATTTTTTAAAAATCTGTATGAGTAAATATTAAATTTATTGCAATTTATACATGTCCAGAAAACATTCATATTTTTCTTGTCTCACAGTAATTATAGGAATTTCAGACGCAATTCAAGCTTGTTTAACATTCAGAATTATTGCTTTTTCTTATAAACTTGCAATATCAGCAGTCATTTAAAAAAAAAAAAAGTTATATTTTTCTATAAAATATTTAAATACAAAATATTAGGCTATGCATTTTTATTTTACAGGTTAAATACATAATACTAAAAGTACATTACTAAAAAAAAATTTAAATATACAATTAGAGCTGTACCGAGTACTCGGTATATACTCGGCCTATTTGCGGAGTACTCGGTATTCGGCCAAATTTAGGCTATGTATTTGGCCAATACCGAGTAGTTGTGGGAATTTCACTATTTTTCTGCATTATTGAAAAAACCTCTATGTAATATTAACACAAAATTTTCATTATACATTTGTGCAAATAAAAGTTTGATTTTGAATTTTATGCTATAAAATAACGTAAAAAACTATCACCTATTCGGATACAGTCTACCGTTGAGCAAAAGGTGCATTTATTTAGTATTTTAAGAACAACAACAACAACAACAAAAAAAAAATAATAATGTGAAAAGAGGAGGGGGCATTTAACCAAGTAAAGGCTTTTATGGCATTTTATGTTATATATAAAAAAGGTAAATACACCAAAACGTTATTTAAAACGTATTTTCATAATCAAATCTGTTGTTTTGCCAATTATGGCCCAAAACCACATGTCATTTTACATTTCTACGATCTTAAGATTAATGAAGCCTATCATGTTTGAAATATTTTAATGTTCCCCTTTCATATGTGAATTTCATGTATCTTAAATTAAGCCTTAGTGCCTAGTAAATTTTATATTCTCTAAAAATTATCTGAGGATGATAATTTCGCATCTAAAAAAGATGTTAATAATAAAGTTATCAGTTATGGTTTTAGTGATCCACTATGCTGAAAGTATCAAAATATGGCAATGAACATAATTATGTATATACACTACAAAAATTCTGCATAAAAGCCTTTTTAATTTCAAGATGTGCAAATTTCTTCATATATGCATCAATTATTCTTTCTTACAACTACTCGGTACTCGGCCAAAGTGCTACTCGGTGCAGCACTATATACAATGTTATATTGCAAATAAAATGATTTATCAATCAAAATGATCTATCAATGTTTTATAAATCATTAATTTTTAGAAGCGTAAAGTTTTGTTTTTATATTAATCAAAATGTTATAATAATGTTTCTCCAAAAACATTAATATGTTTACTTTTTAAAACATACTTATAAATAATATCTCATTAAAAACAACTCTATTTTTAAAGTATCACATAACTAAGTTTAATATATACTATATTAAGCATAGTTATAAATAAATTTTGTAATAATATATAAAAGTATCACAGCATATTTTGAATGAACATAATAAAATTTTAAAAGCCTAAAGTTTTGTTTTTTGTATTAATCAAAATGTTGTAACAATGTGTTTATCAAAGAACATCAATCTATTTGCTTTTCAAAAAATCTTTATAAACTATATTTTGTTAAACTAAGTTTTTATATGACATATTATAAATAGAGGTTTTTGACATGGCGGTTTTAACCATGGTTTAAACCGTCAAAAACTGTCATGTGTCAAAAACCTGCCAACCCTGACTCTAATACAAGTGTTACGTGAACCATGGGTTAATAAGGTTAATAAGGCCGTGAGTGAACTGAATGTAGTCTTATCACTTGCTTTGTTTCCTTCTCCTTTCTTCTTTAGAAGGTAAAAGAAAATGAAGGAAGCAAGACCACATTCAATTAACTCACAGAACGGCTGCGTTATGCTGCGAAAAGTGCTAATAAGGTGATTTTTATAATGGTTTCATTTGTAGATTTTGAAATAAAAAAGGTTTATATTTAAATCAACATGACCACAAATGCAAGATTGTTTAAGTTATTAATACTCGAATACCAAGCACACTACATCAAATTATCTAAAGCAAATGTTGTACATTTGTTACCTATATCACAGACATTAAACCTTTGTTGAGGTATTGAGCAAAAACAAACCTTGTGGCATCTTCACTATTACAACTTTGAATAAGAAAATGAGCATGCTACATATTAATCATATTTGATATTTAAAGGGAAAAAAAAAAGTATGAATGTTTTAAACACACTGCAATGACAGGGTAACCCCTGTCATTGCAGTTCAGGTCATTCAGGTAAAAACTGGTGCCTATTAGCTGCTTTATAAAATTGATATTTATAAAATGGACCCTTTCACAAAATTTTATTTTATAAAATGGTGTTTCCATAAAAATTTTGCATGTTCTGAGTGTTATTTCCAATGACTATCTATATTTCATTTTATAAAACTCTATTAAACTTAAACTAAGTTATTTACCAATCAAACTAAACAATTATATAGTGTGCCTGCAAAAACAGATGGTTTTAGACATTACTTATTTATATATATATCTTTTTTTCCCCACAAAAATGAATTTCGCAAGCATTTTGCTTAACATAAGAATGGGTCCTAAAGATTAAAACCTGTATCGATCAATAACTTATGTTTGACCTCTGAAAGTTCTAAAATAGTTACACTTAAAAATACATAGTTAAAAAATTATAATAAAAAAAAATAACATTACCAGATGCAGACGCTACCCATGCGAGGCCCAAAGTGCCCCCAGAGAAGTCTCTGTATGTAAAGATGTAGGCCAAACAAAAATCATCATGATTAAACTGAGAATTCAAATTCAAAAAATTAGAAACATCAATATTAGGAGAACAGAATGGGTTATTACGTTTGTACCGTAGTTCACATACTCTTGAATCATTAACCTGGAAGAAAAAAATGAAAGCATATAATTTAAAACAGCAGTTTTACAATTAAGTAAATTGTTTAAGCCATCAATATTTGATAATAAAAATTGTTCTGTTTTTACATGCAAGTATCTTTTCAACTTTACATTTTAAATAAAAAGAGACATTTTTATATCATATATATATATATATAAAATACTGTAAATTTTCATCTAAAATGCAAACTTAAAATTTACCCAAAGAAAAAGAAAATAATCAAATCATAAATGATGCAATTGTCAAGATTCAGTAAATAAAAGTAAGGATGGACCAGATATGATCCCTAATTCTTTTAAATAGGTTCTGTAAAAAAAGAAGAAGTCTTTCCTTAAATATTTGTAGACGTTTCAGCATTTTGAAGATCATAAATTCATGAAAAAAAAATGCAAACTGAGAAAATGCAATTTAAAGATTTCAAATCTGTAAAAAATACATCAAAACCCCCCCAAAATTATTGCCTGAATATATATTTCATTGAACAAACCTAATATAGTTCAATTTATAAATCTGTACTGATAAGTATAAAGAAATTAAGTCCATATTCTTGATTTTTCAGGAGACGAAAAATAAAGTTAAACTAACTAAAAACAAATTAGAAGAATCGATTAGGAAAAGGTATTTCGTTGACTTATACCATTCAGTGATTGTCAATCTACATTTAATAAAGGGAAAAAATTGAATTAAATATTTTATACCAAAGATTAATGCTAAATTTCTGACTTTAATCTTTTTTTACCAATGGATTTTCTCAAAGACTAAATGACATGGATTTAAATCCTTTATACCAATCGATAGAGAATTTTTTTCTGAGTCTGACTATGTACTTAACTCAAAATGGACATTTTTGGACTTAAATCCTTTATACTTATCAGTACAGAAATATTAAATGGAAATTCAGCAGTAGCAAGCACATAATTTTTAGACATTACTGTTTTATCTTTCATTTAAAAAGTGACAAACTCCGGCATTACCTTGATTCGTTGGACAACAAACTTGATGCCTCGAAAACCATCAAAATCTGTGTTCTCATAAATATGATTCACAGCTTTGATGTGCTGAGATACTAAGGAAGTGATTTCTTCTCTAATATTAGTGTCTGATAGTTCATAGTTTCTGATGTGGTCCCATAAAAATGTATCAGTCTGAATATAAAGTGAACAAGCACGCTTTTCTGAAGATTCTTTTATGGAATAGGAGGAAGTATAATGTTGTGCGTCTCTAGTATAAATATTATGATAATTTCTGGCATAAGTTGAGCTTCTTTTTCTTCTAGTGGTATTCTAAGAAGAGAAAGAAAAAAAACCTCTTTTTATTAAAAAATAAAAATTCACCAAGCATGCAATTAGATTAGAAGTGATATAATTAATTTAATTTATAGTTATCTATATATTCCTTTAACATGTTCAATGCCAAGCTGGAAATTGGAATTTTGTACAAATAGAAAAAAATAAAAATCCCATTTCACTGTGGCCACTACACTATACTATACAGCTTAGAAACTTGACAGTGATGTCGACGCAATAATGTGTGATCAGACGTTTGGTGAGAAGTTGCATCACGTGATTAGCAATTAACGTGTTAAAACCCAAAACATTCTCATCTTTAAATTTATTTTTAAAATAGTATTTCATTTTACTATAATATGTTGAGAAAAATATGTACAACTGAAATTCAAGAATCTTGAGCATTTTTTTTTTTTTGAGCATTTATTACATAAATACTAAATCTAACTTGCCCAATTGTGTAGGCTGGGTCTTAAAGGATATAACTGTTTGTCCTGACTGACTCATTCACTCATTCGTCACTGCCCAGACCTATAGCCTCAAGCAAGTTGAGGTTACTAAACTAGATATGCAATACCTCAGTTGACCTCATAAATTGTCTTGTCAAAGTTGCTAATTCCCAAAGTTCATCATTAAAATCATTTGATTTCTATTAGCCAAAACATCATTTATGTATACTCAAAAAATTATATTTACAGCAATAATAATTCTCGTAACAAAAAAATAAAACAAATAAATAAAAGTCATTTTTAGTAATTTATATTCTTTACAAAATTTCCGGTAATAACTGTCGTCTCTACTTTACAAAATAATATTTCAAATTAGCTTGGAAGGACTTATGTTGAAACCATAACTTTTATATTGATTGAAATTTTTCTCGAATACAAAAATACACTTGGGTAATATTTAAAATAACAATGAATATATTGGAATTGTTTTGTACAATCCTGTATATAATATAAATATTTTACACACAATATCTATTACAATATACTTTCATTTGGAAATAGAGTCGAACCTCATTAATGTGAATTACTTTTAACATGAACTGTTTCAGTACTCCCCATCAAAATGAAGATTAGCTACTGATATCATGAACTACTGATAACATGAACAAATTTTTTATCCCCTTTGAGATTCACGTTAACAAGGTTCGACTATATATAATGTAATTACAAATATACCTTAATAATTATCATTATATAGCTTAAAACTCTTTTTTTCAAACAATATTAGAAATAGGAATTTTTAAGCTAGATTATCATATACTTAAATAAAATTTTTGGGTATCAAAGTAAAAATTGCAGATGTCATCCTTAATTTTATAAACATATACCAGATTAATTATTCACTCTTAAAAGGCCCGCTTCGTCTCCACTCACCGCTGCCGGAAGCCGAAACTAATGTTATTCTATGGAAAATTTTTCTTTACAAATAACTGATTAACTAATACATATTTTTAAATTCTGTTTTCACATTCTGAAAATTCCCAGCTGTTAAATTGACTGACCCTTTTTAAAAAATTATTTTTTAAATTTTTTATATTTTATTTTGAAGCTGCAAAATACAAATTTTCAATATGTGAAATTTTTTCATTTTGCAATTTCAAAATAAAATATTAAAAATTAAAAAAATACATTTTTATAAAAGGTCCGTCCATTTAACAGTTGGGAATTTTCTGAATGTGAAAACAGAATTTAAAAATATGTGTTAGTTAATAAGTTATTTGTAAAGAAAATTTCCCCATAGAATAACATTGGCTCGGGCTTCCGGAGACGGTAAGTGAAGAAGGCCGTTAATTAAACATAGTATATGTTTATTGGTAGGTTTTATTTTGAAGGCAGTCACTCAGGTATGAACTCTTTCCAAGTGGCAGAAGTGAAAAATACAATGAAAATAATATGTTTACAGCATAGCAGTCAGAGATATGATAAAAAAAAAAAAAGTCAAATTTAGCTCTTAGGGTTGAAATTCTAGGTGTCAAAACAGAAAACTTAGTCACAAAACATGACTAACATTCATTTATTCCTAATCCTGCTTTTAGGTACTTTAAAGTAAATAGATCTAAAAAAGTCAAATAAAATCACCAAAATACAATATTAATAGGAAAAAATTTTCTAAAATGATCTTACTTCTGAAAATTTATCTTCTTTGACTAATTTGGCACTAGATTTCTCATTTACAGCTGATGAACTGATATCTTGCATCCACTGTAAAACTTTGCCCGTGCCAGCACAGCCACCAATGTGACTCTCCCTTTTTTCAGCATATGGGTCATGAACATCATTTTCAGAATAAATTATGGAATGATATGGCTGATCCCTCAAACCATACTTATGAGTGCGTTCAACATAGAAAGTATGATTTCTTGTATGAATTTTTCCTTCAAAAATTCCATTCCTTATTGAACCATACACCTTAGTACCATGTTCGTCTAAAAAAGGATAAAAAAAAAAAAAAAATTCTTATAATAAATGCAAAGGGCAAGGTAATGTAAATTTCCAATTATATTCATTTATAAAATAAGAGAAAAAATATAATTGCAACAAAGTCACAACTGTTTATTTAGCAATTAAGAAACATAATTTTGACCTATTATACTAAAAATGTTTGATAGATTGGGTGAATTAATTATTACACCAGGTATTAATTGGTAAAGATCAGTTGGCAGAGTATTAAGATAGAATTAGTTTCTTTCTCTCTCATTTTTAAAGTTTTTTGAAAACTAAAAAGTAAGAAAATTTAAAAGCAATGAATTTTAGGGAGCATATTAGAATTAGAAATTTAGTAAAGTCTAACAAGACAAAAAAGAATAATTTTTAACGCCATTTTTAAGTAAGCTTAAACAAAGAAAAAAAGAGAGAGAGAGAGAAATTCAAATTGTGCAATTAATCATTTTAGTCACCTCTTCTTCTAATCATCTTTTACAGTATAATGAAGAATTAAATATATGTGAAAATAAAAGTTTATACGTATGAGATCTATTAAAAGAACAAACCTGCTAAATGCCCTTCATACAAATGTGATACATCAAAATCTGAAGTTTCACCATCTGGAGTTTCAACTATAAAATTCTTTGAAAACACAGAAGTATCACGCTTTAAACGTATATTGAAGTTTCTGAAATTAAAACAATAATTTAAAAGGAAATAATTAATGCAAAAAATATAAATCATTTTAAATACAGGAAAACTGTAAAATATTTCATAAACAATTATTTTTTAAAACATGCTAGATTACTTTAAAATTCACTTTTCTACTCAATAATTAGCAACTATATTTTATACTTTGTTCAGTATACCATACTGCATAACATACATTTAGTGTTCTGTGTTATTGTATTTTCTAAGGACGCAGCTCCCTGCCTTTTCTTAAAAAATCATCAAAATGCACCCTGCCCTTTTAAAATTGTCAAACTGCACCTTCCCTTTTTAAAATTAGTAAAATGTACTGTTATTTTGATTGACCTACCTACTTGTAAAAAATTTTGAAGGAAAAAAGTACGAATTTCATAAAAAGACTGCTAGAAAGCAAACCTGTATTTGATAGAAAAATGCAGAAAAAGGAATGTTTTTTTGAAGAATCATGCAGAAAACACACACATTTATATGTAGAATTGTGTGAAAAAAAGTGGTTTAGTCATACAACTATTTGAAAAATGTGCATTCTTTGAAAAGATTTCAAAAACTTTTAGAACCACTAAGTTGATAATGCCTCGTCAAATAGAGGCATAATCAAACATCCATTGTACTACTTAGAAATATTGTTCATCAACTATGATTATTTATTTAGAGATATTGGAGTGTAAAGTTTAATTTTTATGCGAACTATGCAAACAATGTCAAAGCTGGGAATTGAACCCAGTTACTCCGTTTACTTTGTGGATGCTCTACCACTCAGCCACCCTGTGCACATACAGACTCGTCACTCCGAGAAGAAAAAAAGGAGAGGTTAAATATGAGGTTATAAGATGGTAAGATTTTGCAATATTTAAATCTATAAAAAGTATGCTTTCTCTCACTGTATCATGTACGAATTCTATTTATAACTAAACCAAATTTTTACTTGCCACAGTAAAAATTCCGCTCGCCGAAATTTCGCGCCCTGGTTTAGTACATATATAATTTACAGAAATATATGAACAAGGCTACTCAAAATTAGCCAAATACGTTTGAAAGAGTAATGTAACTGGTAATTTTTCCCAGAAATGCAAACTTTTATAATTTATTCCAGAGCATATTTAGTCCTGCTTTGTTTTTGCACCAGAATTTTTGTAAAATGTTCCTCCACAATATGTGATTGCGATAACAATTAAATAAGAAAAAAATCTTTCTTCAAAATTACTGGCATGGAAAAAAGGCAAGGCAGGGTTCCCACTCTTAACAAAGAAAAAAATTCAAGGACTTTTCAAGTACTTTTCAAGGCCTATTTGAAATTTTTCAAGGACTAAGGGAAAATCGCAGAACGCTAGGTATACACACAAAACTTTAGTAACTACTTTCATTAGTAATATATTTTTCACAATTAGAATAACTTTGCCTGTTTTCACAATACATTTTTGATGGACTGACCAAATTAACTTTTACAAGAGTCAAAAAACGATTAGTTCAGGATTTGGAATCATTATAATTATTCCAAAGTTTTTAGGTTTGAGTCCTGGTCTAGTCACTTTCTGCTCAAAATTAATGACCAGTCCATCAAACAGGTATGAGACTGGCAAAAAAAAAACAAATAAGTCGAAACTATATGCAAAAGCACGACAATGAAATAAGAATTTTATGACAAAATCATTATAATAGACAATGGCGTGCACATGTGGAGATGGAGATAGTTTAGTAATGACAGAATTCGCGATAAGCACGTCTACTGGAGTGGAAAATTCAAGGATTCTCAAGGACTTTGCACAAAATTCAAGTACTTTCAAGGGCCCTTGAAAAAGAAAATGAAATTCAAGTACTTCTTAAGGACTTTCAAGGACCGTGGGAACACTGCAAGGCTAACAATGCTCTGGAATAAATTATAAAAGTTGGCATCTCTGTTTTTTGAATAACTTGAACTATTTTTTTCAATTTATTCAATAACAACCTTAAATGATTGTATAGCTATGATATTCAAATGAGAGATTGAGGAAGGTGATGGTCCCACTTGCACAAAAATGCATTTCAAATAAATTTGTTTCTTAAACGATTTTCAATTGTTTTTTAAAGTATATTGTAAATGTAATAAAAAAGCACCACAAAACTGGCATTGTAAAAAAATATTACTTACAAACTTTGAATAAACACCATAAAATGCAATAAACTCGCAACAATTGTTTCGGGTCGAAAAAACACACGACCCTTCATCAGGCGAATAAAGTAAGAAGCACGAGTGCTGCAGTCATCGCTTTGACTGCAGCACTCGTGCTTACTTTATTCGCCTGATGAAGGGTCGTGTGTTTTTTCGACCCGAAACAATTGTTGCGAGTTTATTGCATTTTATGGTGTTTATTCAAAGTTTGTAAGTAATATATTGTAAATGTTCGAATACACTGTTTACCACCTTAAACTAGGTCTAGAGCATGGGCGTCGGCAGAATGGGGCAAGGGGGGGCACTTGCCCCCCCCCCCCCTGAAAAATTCTACTAAGCAATTTTTCTTTTAATTTAAAACTATGCTATCAGAATTTTATTTAAAAAAAATATTTTTTCAGGTTGTGTCCCCCCTCCCTGAAATTTTTTCTGGCGACGCCACTGGTCTAGAGTAGTAATATAGGGTAATGTTATAGTACAATATAGGGTAAGAGAAAGTAGTGTGAGTTCAAGATTATTTCCCAATAGCAGAATTTTTGTATCTGTTTGCAACAAAACAAAATTTATCTGTGGTCCAGTCTGCAGAGTTTAACCCAGGTTTTTTTTAAATGGTACCCCATTTGTGAATTTATAAAATAATTTGTGAAAAATCAAGTAAATCTGTGAAAATTGATAATGTTTACGAACAATTAACTGAAATGCACAAAGTAGTTTATTTAATTTCAAAATACATTTAAAAAATGAAATAGAACAGTTGTAAAATAAATATATATGTAGGGTGATTTCTTATGTGTAAAGTAAGAAAATGTTTACTACTTAGATATTTACTATTGTCTACAGTAAATATCCAAATTGAGGGTATTTATTATGTGTTTGATGCAGCAAAGCTTACAGAAATTGCTGAAAATTGATTTTGTGAAGGTGTCTTTTTGTTGAAAGTTGACTTTGTGAAAGTGCCTCAATGCGGTACTAAATTTTTTCTGGATTAACCTCTGGCCTGGTAACACAAGAAGTATTAGTAATTCATAAAATGTATAAAAATTGCATCAACAAAGAAAATAAATTTAAGAATATTGAACAAATATAGTAATGTAGAGATATAATGTAAAATATATCTGTATTTTTTAGCCTGATATTACTTTTTGAGATGTTAAATTAATCTGAAAGTTTTTAAACTATCTGCAGAGCTAGCTGCCATATGCAGTGTTGCTTCTGCTACTGGGAATTATTTTAACGCAAATTCACTAAATGACTAAAAAATAAATAAAATAAAATAAGAAAGAATGTTTTTATTATTATATATTGAGGCAATCTGAAAATTAATTCAGCTTCAATGACAAATTAACAACAAAATTGCACTTTTTTAATTAAATATTAGACTTTTAAATATAATTTTTAAAATCATATATAAACATTTGAACAAAATCATAGAATAATATATTTTTAAAAATTTAATAACTGAAATCTTCTCACACACAATTCATACATGAAAAGTAATTTGAGAATTAAAAACTTCTCAGCTAAAATGTAAAAAGATAATTTTGCAAAGACTGAAATAAGAGAGAGAGAGAGAAAAAAAAAAAAGGCGGAATCTATATAGTAATGACAAGAATGAGATTAATAATCTTACCTATTATGAGCATTGAATTTAATATGAACGAAACTATTTGAGTCTACTGAACGCTTGGCACGAAGATGGTGATCATGAACTTTTTTAGTATTATAATTCAAAGGTTCATAATACTGAATGTATTCGTTAAGTCTCTGAGCTATAAGAAACAGAAAGTTGAAAAAAATAATAAATAAAAGGGATTATATAACATCAATATCATGCACAAAACATTACATTACTGAATGCTTCTCCATATTATCAATCTATAATATTAAAACACAAAGCATATTCTGTAAGACCAAAATCGTACAATGTGGGCATGCACAAGAAAATTTTGAACCAATTGGGAGCGGGAATATTCCCTTTTTTATGCAGAATACCGATGATAGAAGAAGCAGACGATATTAATATTGATATGTTTATTGCAAACGCCTAATTAAAGCTCATTAACACCTAATATACGGGAAATTGGGCAGGGGGTTTTAGACCAGTTAAGAGCAATGTGGAATATTAAAGCAAGGGTGTTTTAAACTTTATGGCATAAAGAGATTTTAGTTGCACATCATCCGTCAAATTTTGACGGGTATTAACTAGTCTTATATTAACTATTAACATTTTGCCGACCAAATGATTGTCTGAGTATATGCTAGCCCCTGTGCATTTTTTAACAACTACAACTAATGTAATTCCCAAATGTAGGCAACAATAAAGATTTTATAAACATCTGAAAAAACAAAATAATGATGCTATAATTTAAATTCATTTATTTTAATTCAAATGACATAAATTTGATTCAATAATGTTTAGTAATTTCTTTGCACGAAACATTTATCCGCATCACTGGCTGAATAACTTTCCATTACATAATGTTTTTGCTCATTTTGTTATTTTTAAATAGTTGTGGTGATAATTTAGTGTAACCAAAAAAGTGAAGTGGGCAAGGCAAGATCATCAAAATATATTGAAAAACATACATAAAGTATTGCATTATATTACATTATCTGTGCTCGTTTAGGAGAAGTTTAAAGAGTTAACAAACATAAATCATTTTAACTCTGTTTCTCAAAAGAATGCAGCTATTGCCAAACAGGGAAATCTCCCTGATTGGTCCTGTACTGATAGTTTAAAAAACGGGGAGAACTCCACGATTGATCATGTACTGAGAGTTGACAAAATAGGGAGATCTCCCCAATTGGTCGTGTACTGATCGTTTACAAAATGGGGAGATCATTTCGATTGGTTAGTACAGTGTTGAAATAACAATTAATTTCTCCCTTTTAATGTGTTTGTTACAAGTTTTATATTGTTTTATTGGTACAACTATAGTATTTCCCCACAGCTGAATTTGGCGTTTTTTCTTTGGCGCCGATTTGAACGATGTCGTTCTGGACTGTTTGCGATATAATATGGCAGCCTGCATGCTATTTATTTTGCTTTTATGATTTATAATTTAGCTTATGATTTTATCATTTATGATATATGATTTTTGGATTTATGATTTAGCCATAATCGCCAAATTCAGCTGTGGGGAAATACTATAGTTATTCCGTTTTATTATATACCTTAAATGCTCATAGAGTCAACAAGTGTATAATAGTCAATAGCAATACAAATATAGAATGAGCATACAATTTTTTATAAATTCATACTGAGCACTAAATACACTTATAGCATAATTTTTATTCAACACATTAGCTCTTCTCTTACAATCATATTTATAACATGGAGACAATGAAAAAAAAAATATGTGCTATATTACTGAAATGATTTTATATCAATAAATAGTACATTCTGCAACGCACTAATCAGAAATCCCAAACACTGTATTGTTACTCTATAGTACTATTTCTAATTATTAATAATTGAATTATCAACACAGATATTACCTAAGTGAAATGGAATAAAAATTCACTATATCCAAATCTAAACATAATTAAATAAATTCGATTTTATTCAAATGAACTAAATAAGGAGAAAAAGTATATATAACAACAAAGATAATTTCATTGGATCAACAATGAACAAACAAAAATTTGTAAATAAATATTACATGAGAGATACATAAGCATATACATATACGCGATTGGAAAAAAACTTAATTACAAAGTTAAAAATTAATAAACAGATCGCGTGAAATATACACAGAGTCTTTACACAACATTATCAAAACCTGCGTGAAACATAAATATTATTAAAATCACCTTAAATTAAACATTGAATCAGACAGTTTCAATCATTTTAAGCCTCGTTTGTTGTTTTATAAGTTCTTAAACCTTTCCTCAATCAAAGAGATACCGAGAAATACCAGTAAACACATATCTACGAATAAAAATAAAATAAAAATAAACACAACTTTTAGTAAACAAGGGCCAATAACTTACTACTTTCAACAGTACTCCATAAAACAAAGGTGGAAATGAAAAGTAGACTGAAGACTATCATATCTTCATTGATGGAAATTAAGTAGCTATCTTGGCATTGGGAATTAGTTTCAAATTACAATCAATAAAATTTCTTGCTGTCAAAAAGTACATGGAAATTTCGTAAGCAAATTAAGGATATCCGCATCACTAGCTGCACTACACCTTACAGGGTTGCCAGATGTCAACAGAGTTAATTGTCATTGCCCAACAATAAACCAATCGTCTTCTTGACACTAAATCCTGTTCTTCCTCAAAAGTAAAAGCACTTTTAATTGGTCAGTATGTAGATTCTTTGGGTTCGAGAGTTATGAAAAGTCAGCTGTTAGAAAAAAAAGGAAAAAATAATCTGTAAGTACGATGACTAGTAGCTGTCTTCGAAGCCCGAGGACAGTCCACAAAAACTCACATTTCAGAACGCCGGTTATAAAGTTATTAATGTTTCACTATAATAATTTATTATATACACAATAAATAAGCTAAAGTAATTGCTTTCAAGTACAGTCGAGGAAAAAAGAAATGCAACACTGTATGTAACTTCGTTTCTAATCGATGCACAAAAATGCAATAGGTATCATTCAACTGGGATTTGTTAGTACTTTTAGACAATGAAGTGAAATTTTGAATTAGGGGTCATCTACATATTAAAACGCGCACTAACTTTGATTTTTTTTTTCAATGTTAATACCCTAATTTTAATTTATATTTGAATTCCTGGGGTCGCAACTCGCAACGATGCGAAAAAGTATATTAGTTGTATATTTTACTTTTTTTTTTTTAATAGTTTAAAGTTTGAAGGTGCTAATTTTAAATTCATATTTCAAACTTTTATTAGTATCTTCACAAAAAGTAATTTGATCGATATAATTCTTTTTTAAGAGATACAGTGAAGTAACCCAAACATCACTTTTGATTATGAAAAACATTATCAAATTCATAAAAAAAAAAAAAAAAAGGACTATATTAATTTTTTACATAAAATGAATCCTTATGCTGAAAAATATGGGTATGCAGATTTGCAGCTCATTGCAGTTATCGAGATATAAATAAATATCTCTTTTGGAGAGACTTAGGGGACCATCTGCATCTCTTATAAAGTTTTGCATGAGATAACGAAAAAAAAAACTTAAATAACAGAGAAAATTAAACAAAATATTTTTAATTTTTATTTACGAGTAAACTGTATAACAACAACGTCAAACGCGAAGAAATGAAACAAAAATGATTATTTTTAGACATTACTGTTAACAAATAAATCCTTGTTTTCCAAAGAAATCCTTGTTTCCTTTGATCGTTCTTATAAAACAAAAGAATATAAAAAAGAAAAAATGACCATGCACATTCGTATTAAATTCCTTATTTTACGTTGGCAAAAATATTACTGGTGACAAATTTTGAATCCTTTAAACGAATACTAGAAAGGAAAAAATCAACTAAATAGGCGGAGCTTACTGTTTCAAATAGAGAAATAGGTGGAAAGTAAAAATTATAATTAAAAAAAAACAACAACAAATGGTATTGGAATGCAATGCAGATTTGTTAAATCGCTTCTTAACCCCTTAACGCGCGGCGTCCTCGCTGCGAGGACGCAAAATTTAAGATCCAGCTGCAAAAATTCATCCCGGAAATTTTTTAGCAAACATTTACGTTTATAACATATCAGAAAAGGCCGGTTTTTTTTAACCTTAAAATTTAAAATTTCTTTTAGTTTAATTTAGTTTATGAATTCCGGTGGCAGTATAATTTAAATGATCCGAATTGTCTTGCGCCGCAAAGGGTTAACTACCGTCATAGTCAAAAGGTTAATCATTTTGTTCATATATTGCTTTATTTTTTCTATTTATTTATTTTTTGTGGGGGGAGGGGGATTATTATTTTAAGGATAATATAGTCTTTAAAAATTACTTTTATAAATATATTTTAATTAAGAAACTATATTTTCATAGGAATTATAAAACAAATTGTTCAGTTTCAAAGAGTTAAACTGACCAAAACTGGTAAGTACGATTAAAATTGTTTAATGTTTACTTCATGATACCTTATAATAATTTTTCGGAAGAGGTTTTATTTATGCATCGTTATGTGTATATATATATGTATATAAATTATTTCAGTTCGTATATTATGTCCCACCTACAAAATAAAGTGAAGGAAATTTTAAGTTTTATTGGTGATCAGTATAGCCACGATCACAGATTAAATACATATAAGTGATCAGTACTCTGTGGCCACAATGATACTTTTGAACTGAAAAATATCGCACATTTATCAATGAACGCTGCCTGACAAATCTAAAATGTATTCTCTAATGAAGCAAATGTATTCTCTATATTCGTATTTAAAAAACCGAAAATAGTCAAAATGTTGTAAAACTAGCATCTTCGGATACTGTTGGATGGAAGCACCTGTGACAAACGCCACGCATCTTCCTCTGCCTAAGTTGGAACTAACGAGGCGCAAGTCCTAAAAAAATCACAATAACTGCAACGGAGAGATTGGGGGGGGGGGAGTTAAAATTTGTTTTTATTTAATATTTTTTGAAAAATTAGTCAATTGAACTAAAAAATACGGCGTTAGCCTGATTTTGTCCTGATTAATAAGTATACAAATTTTCTTACCGATCGTAGCCAGTGTTGCCAGATGAAAATTTAAATTGTCCCTACTAAATGGAGGAAAAATCCCTATATTCCCTACGTCAAAATATTTTAACCTTTCAAAATTCCCTACGTTTCAAATTTATTAATATAAGTTATATAAAATCATATTATTATCAGGTTTTTATTTTTTTCTTAAACAGTTTCTTGCATTAAAACGAGAAATTGATTCATTCTTATAAACATACACGTAAGCTTTGCGGAAACAAACGGACAAACAAAAATAAGTGATTAATATGAATATATATAAATATATATACATATATGTTCCTGAAAACATTGTAAATAAAATGCACTACGATTTTATGATTTGTTTAAATTTAGTACTGTTAGCTCCGCATTCTATTAAATTACTTAAACAATTACTTTTGACATGTTTTCGCACCAAACTTACCTAATAAATTTAATTTAGTATTAAATAATTAATGTTTAACAAGCAAATATCAAGCAATTCGAGAAAAATGGTGAGTGCCGAGTACCCGGGGCCAATTTGGATATGCCCCACACCTCAGCGAACCAGAGACAGGGCCTGATTATCGCACAAGCCGACTAGGCCTCGGCCTAGGGCACCTTTATTTAGGGGCACCAAAATAGTTTTTAAATTTAAAATGATATTTTTGGCAAAGATTTCCTCAAAAAAATTAACAGAAAGTTTGCTAACAGTAATAGTTTTTAGTTGAAAATAGGGATTTTTTAAATACCTTTTGACCAATTACACTGCTCTGCAAAAAAATAAATAAATAAATAAATAAAAATAAATAAATAAATAAAAATAGTGATCTGATACCACTCTTGCTGATTCTTATGTAAAATGACCTCCTGAATCCGAATATGACTCCCATTTTGCCCACTCACCCACCGTTTTCTAAATACACCACCCCCTCCCTCAACTTCTTTCCCTGTTCGATAATTTTATGACCATGAATTTGATTTGAAGAATGAAAAATAATTAATTTAACATCTAAAAACAAAAAATTATAAAGTTTAAAAAATAGCATTAATAACAGATAATATATATATATATATATATATAAGATATGCAATGCATAATTTCAGTAGCAAATCCCCCCCCCCCCCAAAAAAAAAAAAAAAAAAAGTTTTTTTCCTTTGTCGCAAATGTCCATGTTTTAAAATTTTCCAGCTCTGCAGCCCCTCAGAAGATATTTAACGGTTAAAATGATGCTCCCCCTCCTAAAAATCAAATTTATAGCCATAAAATCACCAAAAAATGGTAAAAATAGGGGGGCATTTCTAAAAAACGGTGGGTGATAGGGCAAAATGGACGTTCTATTCGGATTCAGGAGGTCATTTTACATAAGATGATGAAATGGTGTCAAAGGCAATTTTCATGCCGAGCAGTGTTATCCGATTAAATTAAAAAATACAGCATTAGCTAGATTATAAAATGTACCAGTTTTTTTGGAGATCGGTTGAATGGATATAACTTTTTACAGCTTATCTAAAGATCCAGAGAAAGTTTCACTGAGAGACTTACAGTTATATAATATAAATTAAAGAACTTTGTAGCATACTAATGGAAAATATCTTTACATTTTCAATAGTATTTGGTCATGTGTTAATATTCACATACCAGCTGACTTTGTATGGTATGAATGAGACAGATTAGGGTTAAAAAAGAAAACAGTATTATAAAATGTTAAATAATGTAAAAAATTACATTTCTATGGAAGTGAATTCCAACAGTCACAGAAGAAAGATATAATCTTCTCCCCAATAATAATAATAATGATTTGAGGTCTCTTTGCAAAAGAAGTGAAAACTAATTTCTTATGGTGAAGATGCCTTAACTTTGTTGCCAGCAATCAAACTCAGTGCACAAATTAAAACAAACAAACTTAATTTGTTTGGGGGGGGGCACCAAAAACATCCCGGGCCTTGGGCCTCGGCAGGTCGTAAACAGGCTCTGACCAGAGATATAGAAAACAGATAGAAAACATGTATCAGATGATTAAAAAAAAAGAAAAAATACTGTTAAGGTCACTAAATGGGAAATTATTTAAAAATAACATGACACTGCAACTTCAAAGAACCATAAAGAGAAATTTAAGGTAGATCAGGAACCTGGTCATCCCCGAGGACTGCCCAGAGAATGGCTAGTTTAGTAATGGATTTATCAGTGTTTTTCATTTTATTACGTGCATTCCTAAGTTTAAAAATTATATTCATTAAAGTTTTTAATTTTAAATTCGGTCGCAATTTCATTAAGAATATCAAAAAGTTCACGAATGGGGTTAGATTTTAGAATACTGGAGAAAGAATCCAGTTTTTCATTAGGGGGAGTGGCTACGGAGAGTGAGAGAAATTCGGATTGGTTGAAAGGGTTACGGTTTTCTGGTGGAATAATTTTAGTAATATGCGATTTAGATTTATTTTCAGGAAACTTGGGGCAACCTCTGTAGGAAGCTAAATCGTTTCCTCCACAATTACAACAGATAGGATTAATTTTTTGATCTCTGAGAGGGCAATCTTTAGTTAAATATGCTCTTCAGAGCAACGAATGCATCTAATTTTTATTTGACAATTTTTAGCGGAATGAAAGTACATCTGACATCGAAAACATTGAAGTGTACGAGTAGGGTTTTTATATTGTTCAATTTGAATTTTATACTATAATAGTGCTTCTAAGTGGAAAAAAGATTTACTGTGTTTAGTATCATTTAACTGAATTTGGAAAATGGGGAGGGGTTTCTCAGTTTTAAAACTGACTAACTGATTGATTTTAATAATTTCGTAATTTAATTTAGATAGGGCGTCCTCAATATCTAGCTGAGTGGTCTCGATAGGAAGTCCTGGCATGACAATTTGAAGTGGGGGATGTTTTTGCTTTTCATTTTTAAGATAATACTCAACTTTCATTTCAGAAAGCTTCTCAGTTATGTCATTATGGACAGCATTAGATTTGGGGAAGATTTTAATGAAATCACCCGCGCGTGTAGCAATGAAATTGCACTGACCCAAGGCTTTTTCAAGATTCCTGAGTAACTGCTTTTTATTACCACATTTTACTGTAATAAATCGGCCGTTAGGTAGAGAAATTTCCTTAGTTAGTCTGGTTTTTGGGGGCTGTTTGCTGGCGCCATCTAGTGGTGTCTTTTGATCAAAAAGTGCATTTTGAGTTAATTCAATTTCTTTAGAGTGACTGAGGTCTGAGGGCTCATTGCAGGCGCCATCTATAGGAGCCGCAAGATTAGAAAGTTCATTTTCAGGTAAAGCTTCAAATCTGTTTTGAGTAGGAATGGAGTAATTAGAGTTAATTTTGCTGTTTTTGGAGGAGGGACTAACAGAGTCGAATTTTCTCTTAGTAGGAGCAGAATTATTAGTTAGCTTAGTGCCTTGAGTAGGAGATACCTGATCAGCATCCATCTCTCCGATGTTATCTTTCTCTCTAGTCCAATCATAAGATTTATTGGTGCCATTCTCGATGTTCTTTTTGATATCCATGAGTTCCTTTAGTAAACTAGAAAAAGTTGGCTGATCATTATTAGTCCTTGAACAAGGGCTCTAAAAAAAGCCTTTCGGATCTAATATGCCAGTGTTATTATTCTGTGAAGCATCCGCCATTTGGCGGGCCAAGGAGCAACTCAAAAACACGTCTTCACTGGATGAAAGTCAATGTCGGTCTTCAATGATTGGTCAGCAAATATTAACTTGATAGGTGCGACTCTTTAGGGTGTGTGATTAGAACAAATGGGTGGTTTAAGTATATGCATAAAAAAAATAAATAATTAATTAATTAAAAAGGTTAATATGTAAAAAGGAAAACAAAACAGAGTTGCTAATCTAATCCAGAGGATTGTTAGTACCGCCCTTTTTTTCTCCACCAGTCTTTTTAAAAGTATTTTTCTTCTTAATTCATCGAAAATACATTTGAAGCGAATTACTCTAAAAATAAAGTGGTGCGGAGAAAGGGGTGGTTCTAACAATCTCCCGTATTAGTTTGGTAGCTTTTCAAAAGAAAACACATTCTGACGTATTACAAAATAAAATACACATTTAGATTGGTATAATACATTTATAAATAAGATTTTGCCAGTACAGCACAATATACACAGTAGCCGCCGCTTAATAAAATCACTGGTTAATAAAATCAGCCGCTTAATCTTATCAAATCGCCCAGACTGGAATCATACAATGCAAAATATTTTTTAAATCACCGATAAATAAAATAAACATCGCCGATTAATAAGCTCAAAGATAATTAAAAAAAAAACCCTCCAGATGAAAAAATATCCATGTATGCAAACAAGACAATAAATTTTAATTCTTAGTGATTTTTATTAATGAAAAAAGAAAATAAAACACAGCAACAAGTAACAAATAAGCACCTTTATCTCCTGTCCTAGCACTCAATTCAAGAATTGCTTATTTTCAAAGCACAGTAGTGAGTTACAATGTTGCTTTGATATTGACTAGTGCTCACGCATGGCTTATTTTTCTCTCTTTAATTATTAAAAGAGAATTTGTGGTTTTTACTTAAAAACAACTTAGAAACAAGTTGTCTAAGTGAAAAGATTCAAGTTTAAAAGAAAAGTGTATACAGTGGCGGCTCGCGAACCGAAAATAGGTGAAGAGTTCAAAAATAATATTTACGTATTTTTAATCATAATTTTTATTAAGCATGGTTTTAACCAAAATTAACTAAAAATACTTATTTAAATGTAAATTTATATTCCATAAATGAATACAGCGTAAAATAAAGTGTGCCTCTTCCCCAATTTTCGGTGCGCGAGCCACCACTAAAGTGGAACACATACTTGCCAACATGCTAATTAATATTCCCCAGTATTGTTAGCTCCGCCTTCTTTTATTCTTCTTATTTTTAGTATTTTTCTTCTTATTTAATCATATTTGAATTTGGAGAATATTACTTTAAATATTTACTGGTGTGAAAAAAAGGGCGGGATTAACAATACTACGGAACTTTAATTAGGATGTAGGCAAGTATGGTGTAACATTTTAGAAAACTATTATTTTTTTCCGAAATTTAGCCAGTGGGCTAAATAAGAAGCATTGAAGCTTGTTATTTCTCAGTCTGATTTTTGCAGCTTTATAAAGAAAAGATATGACGTTAGAGATCAGATTGTAACAAACAGAAACATGATCTGTAAGCGAGTAGAAAAAACACAAGATATCGAAGTAGCAGTTTTGGGCTGGAGCAAAAATGCCAGTTTAAAAAAAATTCCCACATCTTGCGCAATATTGTGGGGCGAAGAGTTAAAAGAGTGAATAAATTACCTGTGGATTACCGCAATAATAAGAAATTATGAGGACATCTGCAATCTTCACTAATTTTCTGATGCAATGGGAGAAAAAAGCTAACTGAAATTACAGTCGATAGCAAAATTGTTGAATCGCTAGCAATAATTTGTTTTTAAAAGATGTGTACCTAATACTGTTTTGTTAAGTAAATATTTGTCGAGTCATGATCTTCGTCTTTATGCTGTTTATAAAAATGTAAGTTGATGATAAATAGTGATCAAACTAAAAAAGAGAAATATGAAAAATGTGGACGTGTGCTTAATAATTTTGCTACCGACTGTATCAATGTGGTTTTTGGCAACTGTTCCGCGCATCCAACAGTTTTAACACTGAAACACATAATAGTTTTTTTTTCCACCTAACGCCACGAGTGTCAATCAACCACCCACTTGATCAGGAAATTATGAGAGCTTTTAAATGCCAATTACAAAAAGCAGTTTGTCAGATGGCTGTAACAGAAATCGATGTATGTGTTTCGCCCGCTTTGTCTTCTGTAATAATCAACATAGCAATACTTTTCACTGCATTGCATAAAAAAAAATTGTGGGAAAATGTAAAGAGAAACACAAACAAAACATGCCTCCTGAGGTGCGGATTTAAGTCAGACGAAGAACTTGAAGAAGGTGCCATTTTTGAAGGTGAGACAGAATTTGCCGACGATTTCATTTAATATGTTGAGATTGATGACAACCTCAACTTCAGTTGAATTGTCCAAAATTGCGGAGTAAATCTCACCTGTTTCTATAGAACCTCTGAATGAAGAGGATTTTGATTTAGATGAAGCGCCAGATTCTCCACTTACAGCTGTAGCGTGCAAAGACCTTTTTACATTAAGAAGCATTCTGGAAAATTGGCATGCAGAAATGGAAATGTACGATCAGTATAATTTTTTTTCAGAAATATTGAACGCCTAATTGCTCCAACTAAGGAGAACACCATTAATTAGTTTTTTCAGAAGTATACATATTATAAGTATACATATTATAAATACATATAAATTAATTACATTTATATTTGTATTTATTAATTTTATAGAAAATATGTATTTAATTCATTAACTTTGAATTAATAAGTAATTAATTTTCTTAAAAATTAATTAATCTCTTTCATTAATGACTATAATCGTTACATTTTAAAATTTCATTCCAATTTTGGGGGATGAGTAGTTATTTGTGTTTTCGCTGGTTATAAAAATCAGCCGCTTAATAAAGTCACTTTGGCCCAGAGCAAATGTGGTTTTATTAAGCGGCTGCTACTGCATTTGATTTAAAGAATAAACACATACGAAAAGCTTGAGAATTGCTGATATTAAAAATTGAAACTTCAGGCAAACTTCATTTTAACATGAATTATTGTCCAATTTATTTTAAAATTTGAAATTTAATTATATCAAAACTTTAAATAAAGAATTTATTCCTTAATAAAATTATACAGGGATGGAACACGGGCGCAGAATTCATACCACTATCAATGTAAGAAAATTGTCTACCTGTCAAATCAACGATATTATAGGTAGAGCAGTTTCTTAAACAGATTCCGGTATGAATTCTGCGCCCGTGTTCCATCCCTGAATTATATAATTTTATCATTTCGGTATTTAAAAATAAATAAATAATAAATAATAATAATAATCTGGTGTGTCACTCACACGACGTTCCTTTGCCTTGAAATTTAATACTATAAATACAAATTGGAGATTAAGGGGTAAGATAACGAAAACTGTTATGTAAACTTATGTTAAAACAATGCAAATTAGGCTTCAGAAAAGCTTTATTTTACAAATAATTCTGTGTGAGGGGGCTACCACCCCCCTCAAACGCCTGTTTCATTATTGTACCTACATTTATATAGAATTCGAATCTGTTAATGAATTCAAAAGTTCATTTAAAATTATCCAGACAACTTTCACATGCAACATTCCTTGAAACGTATCAATCTTGATCAAACTTTCAGTAACAAACGTATTAACTTCAAAATACAATGTTTGAATCGTCTAAAATTATTTGTTTTTAGTTTACTCTAAGAGACACTGTACAGACAAAGATAAAACGTTAAAAATTTGACTTCGGTATTGAGAAAGCCTCAAAACGTGTAAATTTGCAAAAAAACAAGCGATGAATATTTAGCTTAAAAAAGTAAATTATTTACCATATGGCTATTAGGATTTAATTTCAATTCCTGAGCAATTTTCCTGGACATGGTAAAATAGTATAGTAAAGTCAGGGAGGGAACATGGGCGCAGAATTCATACCTGTATTTGTTTAAGAAATTTTTCTACCTATAATATCGTTGATTTCAGAAGTACAAAATTTTGTTATATTGATATTGGTATGAGTTCTACTCCCGTGATCCATCCCTGTAAACCTTTTTCACTAACAATAAAAAAGAATGTTATGGCTTAAATATTGGTAGCGCTGTATATCTTCTGAAGGTTACGTACAGTCGGGGGGGGAACGCAACACCCGCTGTAGTTCCGTTATTAATTGACGCAGGAACATCTAATAGACATAATTCAACAGGAAATTAAAAGCACTTTCTGAAAATGTCGTTAAATTTTGAATTAGGGGTCATCTACATATTGAAAGGAGCGCCAACTTTGATTTTTTTTTTTCAATAGCAACACCCAATTTTGACTTCATTTTCGAATTCCTGAGAGTCTGGCAGTGGCAGTGCGGAAAAGTATCTGTTTGTATACTTTATCTTTAGTATTTATAGAGTTATAATCAAAATTGTGTTATGGGGTTATTTGTAAATGTAAAAAAATAAAATTGAGATCGGTTAAGAAATAGACAAAATTTTAATATTTCACACCGGAAATCTTTCAGGAAAAAAATAATTATATAAATTAATAAAACATAACATTGCCTCCTTCCAGTTCTTCAATTATCATCCTGAGTTCAGTTTTTTAGATTTGTATATACTTCAGTACTTTTTTAGATAATTTTAGGCCTATGTAAATACATTACACTTGCGATTGGTCGGTCCAGACAGTACTCTTTGAAAAAAGTGCAACATTTTTCAAGTAAAAGTGTCTGTTATGCCTGTACTGTAGCTTAAATTTTCTTTCGTAGATGTAACAGAATCTACGTAATGAAATAATACATATATATATATAATAATACATATACATATGAAAATAATACATATACTAAATAATACAGAAATAATACATATATATATATATATATATATATATATATATATATATACACAACAACGCATAAACTAAATCTTTTCTCGGATAAAATAAATATTAAACAATTTTAATCGCACTTACCAGTTCTGGGTCAGTTGAACTCTTTGGAGCTGTACGATTCGTTTTATAATTTCTATGAAAATGTAATTTCTTAACTAAGCCTTTCGCGACTGCTGACGTAGATTCACGTCATTTGAAAATCTGTAACTTTGTCAGTGGGCGTTTCTTTCGTAAGTTGTGTGTTACGTACTTCTTGAGTGTGTACCTAGTGTTCATATTTTTGCAATAAAATATACTATGGATAGAAATATATTGATTAGAAAGAATATAATTATAATGTATATCCATTTGTAATATAATTGTGAATACAAAAAATTTGTCCTGAAATATTTTATTTTGAGAGTATAACGCCAGTAGTCAAAAAGACTTACTGTCAAAAAGACAAAATCCTGTGGTCGCAAAAAGTGTTAAAATATATTTATAAAAGTTAAAATATATTTTTTAAAATGTATAAAGTTAAAATATATTAATAAAATTTTAAAGACTAAAGTATCCTTAAAATAATAATCCTCCCCCCTACAAAATAAATAAAGAAATAAAATAAAATAAAGCAAAATATGAAGCAAATGATTAAGCTTTTAACTATGACGATAGTTAAGAAACGATTTTACAAGTCTGTCTTGCATTCTAATCCCATTCTTTTTTTTTTATTTGACAGTTTCAAATTAAACCTATTTTTCTATTTAAAACAGTAAACCCCGCCTATTTGTTATTTTTTTTTCTTCTAGTGTTCCTTTAAAAGAATCAAAATTTATCATCAATTAATCGATGAAGTAAATACCACTTGTGCACATTTTTCTCAACATAAAAGAAGGGCTTTAACACGAATACTCAATGTCACATTTACTTTTCTTTTCTATATTGTTTTGTTTTGAAGAACGATGAAGGCGAGGCTTTTCTTCTTTAGGAAACAGGAAATCTTGATGCTAACACTAATGTCTAAAAATCATCATTTTTGTTACATTTCTTTGCGTTTGACGTTGTTGTTATATAATTTGACCCGTAAATAAAAATATTTTGTTTAATTTTCTTTGTTATTTTTTAAGATTTGATTCGTTATCTCATGCAAAACTTTATAAGAGACGGCCCCTTAAACCACTCCAAAAGAAAGATTTATTTGTATCTCGAAAACTAATAACTGGAATCAGCTGCAAATTTTCACACCCATATTTAAGCATTAGGATTCATTTTATGTAAAAATTAATATAGGTCATAATTCATAATTTTTATGAATATGAATTTATTAATATTTTTCAGAATTAAAAATATTTTTCAGAATCAAACGCAATGATGGATTATGGTTGGGTTTCTTCACTGTATCTCGTAAAAAAAAAAAAAAAAAAAAAAAAAAAAATGATATCGATCAAGTTATTTTTTGAGAAGATATTAATAAAAGTTTGAAATATGAATTTAACATTAGCACCTTCAAACTTTGAACGCTTATAACTCTGACCTCTGTGAAAAAGTAAGTAAAATATACAACCAATATCCTTTTTCGCTTTGTCGCGATCCCAGGAATTCAAATACAAAATAAAAATGGGGCATTACCATTGAAAAAAATCAAAGTTGGTGCGCGTTTTAATATGTAGACGACCCCCAATTCAAAATTTCAGTTCATTTTCTGAAACTACTCACAATTCTCCATCGAATGATACCTATTACATTTTTCTACATTTATTAGCAACGAAGTTACGTCCAGTGTTGCGTTTTTTCCCCCCGACTGTACACACCACATGGTGCACATAAATATAGTACTATATTAATAACACATGGCACAACCTAAAATACACTTTCATGAATTTTCAAGCATTGTCGCACTATAATCTAGTTCTTTTGTGTAGCCCTGTAAACGAACAGTGATAGATTTCCATATCATATTCTACCAGGTGTATAAACTTAAATCCGCTGTTTGCGTATAGATGGCGCTAGTGAGTGTATTAACAGCGGACATTTAAATGTCTTATTGTTTTTGTATTAGTTTGACGTCTGTTCACATAAATCAGTGCAAATCGTTAGTGATTTCATATAAAAACATTAATTTTTCTTCGTGTAAACATGTCTCGTTTTGTACCAAAGAAAGAGCATATGCGGGAAGCTCTGCTTTTCTGCTTCAATTTGAAGAAATCAGCTGCCGAATCGCATAGAATGCTTGTGGAAGCTTATGGTGACAGTGCTTTGTCAGAAACAACTTGCAGAGACTGGTTTCGTCGGTTCAAAAATGGCTATTTTGACTGAAATGACAAAGAGCGTGAAAATCGACCCCGAAAGTTTGACGACCATGAATTACAGGCTCTTTTGGACGAAGATGATACCCAATCGCAAAAAATGCTTGCCGAGAAGTTAGGTGTCACTCAACCAGCCATTTCTATCCGTCTACATGCCATGGGAAAGGCCTTATTATCAACAAAGACATGACAAACTGATTTTTCTTCATGATAACGCGCCAGCACACACGTCAAAATTGGTCCAAAATTATCTCAAAACACTTAACTGGGAGGTGTTACCCCATCCCGCTTAATTCACCAGACCTGGCTCCTTCTGATTATCACCTGTTTTCATCAATGGGCCATGTACTCGCCGAACAGCACTTCGTTTCTTACGAAGACGTTCGAAAATGGCTGGACGAGTGGTTTGCCTCAAAAGATAAGGAATTCTTTTGGCGTGGAATTCACCAACTGCCCGAAAGATGGGAAAAATGTATAGTTAGCGAGGAAAACTATTTTGAATAAAATTTTGTTTTGCTTTATATAAAAAATAAATGTGTTTTTATTACTAAAAAACAGCGGATTTAAGCTTATACACCTGGTACATAAAACACGTTTTTTCGCATATAAAATATATATATTCGTTTCATTTGGTTTAGTGCAGTGTATAGATGTTAAACTCTACTTACCCGAATTTTCCCCATAGACGTAATGTATTTGAATTCTCTTGGGTGTCTCTGTACACGAACCATTTGCTTAATCTCAACGAAAAGTTTAGTGTAGCATCCCTATATGATATACATTTAGAATACCAAGTTTGGACTTTCTGCTATTATTTGTTCTTGAGATATGCTGATAACAGACAGACAGACACACACACACAGAAACATACAGACACACATACACAGTCGAACCACTAAAAACATGATTTTTGTTTCAGGGAACCTCGAAACTTGTAAATATAAAAAAAACTCAATTTCGAAAATATGACCCCTAAACAATACTTTCTCTACCATATATATGAGTAAGAAAAAGTAAGGAAAAAAAAAAAAAAGAAAAGAAAGAAAGAAGAAGAAGGACGTAAATGCGCAGAGTTCGAAATTCATAATTTATTCCGAAGCAATCTTAGAACGGCCCTTTTTTTTATTCCACTTATTTTCTAGAGTAATTTTCCTAATATGTAACTAAGATTAAATAGAAAGAAAATTACTCGTACATAAAAAAAAAAAAAAAAAGTAGTATGGAAAAGAGGGCGATACTAACAACACTCCAGAATAAATTAAATAAGTTGGCAACTCTGAGTTCTGTGATGTTTCACTTCGCATCATTCGGCAGAGATGCGAACATTTTAATTTATTCCAGAGCATTTTTAGCCTCGCCTTTATTTCATACCACTTTTATTTTAAGAGTGATATTTTTCTTATTTTATTCTTCGTTATATATTGCAGGGATGGAACACGGGCGCAGAACTCATACCACTATCAATGTTAGAAAATTTTCTACTTCTTATATCAACGATATTACAGGTCGAGAAATTTCTTAAACAAATTCCGGTATGAATTCTGCTCCCATGTTCCATCCGTCATATTGGAGAGATTTATTATATAAATAAAGTAATGCGAAATAAGGCGGGGCTAAAATTGCTCCCGAATAAATTAAAATGTTGGCAACTGTGCATTGTGTAATAAAATACTGTATCAAATCCGATGTATTGTAAACAACTTTTAAACAAATAAGTTTAAAACATTTTGCATTTTAAAAAATTCTTTCAAATTTTTCATTTTGTAACTGAATAATTCCTACAAAATAATATTAAAAAAAAAAAATCATTTCCTCTCTACGCCGGAAATGGAGCTGAAAATCCCTACTGTAGGAGGAAACACCTACATCAGACAGCAGTAATTTCCCGTTTACAAATAAGATGTAATACAATAAATGGCGACAATGCAAAATCGCTGTGCGAAAGAAATAGTCCTACTGTACAAAAATGATTAAATTTTCACACACAAACATACTGCGCATTCTCGAACACACAAGTGCAGCGCTGCAGCTGAATGAATCCCAACATGATGACTTTGACTGACATCTTATTCGTGCGTACGCCAGTATTTTGAAATACAACTTAACTCCAAGAAGATGTCGAAAGGCCATGCAGTGTTGCCAGATTAGAGTCATTTTTTATTCAATATCCACCACTAAATTTTAATTGTAACGGTTGCCTAATCACTTCGTAAAGAGAGAACCGAGGAGCGTAGCTCCGAAGTACCTGGGACCATATGTCCCGCACCTTCGGAAATCAGATGATAAGTAACAGAAGAAAGTACAAGTATCAGATACATGAGAGGAAAAGAAAAAAAAAGAGAGAGAGAAGGAAAAGAGGAAAGGCTACCAGAAGTAAGTATTTAAGTTGGTCAATGTAATTTAAAAATAAATACAAACAGACTAACAATTAAGGAAGAGCCTGATTTTTCGAAAACTTCCCATAGAATGGTAATTTTGGTTAAGAAATTTGGAGCATTTTTCATTTTGATAAGTACGGAGTTGAGCTTAGAGATAAGTACGTTAAAATTTTGAACGTTCAATTCTTGGGCAATATTATTAAGAACATTATTTAGATTGAGATGTTGGCTAGAATTAGCTTGTTGGGTTCTCAGGGAGGTGGGAGTGGCGATCCTGGCGTAGGAGAATTCAGGATTGGTCTGGAGGTGTGGACTGAGTAGGGCGCTCAGCGAAGTTAGAGTTGGTGATTTTAGAGCAATTCCTATTTTCAGGAAATTTTGGACAGCCCCTGTAATTAGCGGGATGATCACCACCATAATTACAACATTTAATATTTTCAATTTTTTCAGAACCGAGATGACAGTCTCTGGTTAGGTGTTTGCCAGAGCATTTTATGCATTTTGCCTTCATGTGGCAGTTTTTAGCCGAATGATAATACAATTGACATCTAGCACACTGTTGAGTTTGAGTAGGATTGCGGTAAGTTTCAACACCGACTCTGTAGTAAAGTAGCTTATCGATTTTGAAAATTTCTTTGCTATGTTCATTATTAGTGAGATGAATTTGAACTAAAGGTAGGGGCTTCTTAGTTTTGAAGTTCGTAAGACTGTTAATTTTTAAGACTTCGAATTTCATCTGAGTGAGAGCGTTCTCAATATCTAATTCAGTGGTTTCGATGGGAAGTCCACGAATCACGGCTTTAAGGGGGGGGGGGGGGATAGTTCTTTCGTTTTTCAGATAGTATTGGATATTCATTTCATTGAGTTTTGAGATGATAGGATCATGATACTCAGGAGAATCAGGGTAGATCTTAAGGAATTTGCCCGCAGGGGCAGAAGTAAAATTGCAATGACCAATGTTTTTAACTAAATTTTTAAGTAATTGGTTGTTATTTCCGCATTTAATGGTAACAAAACGACCCTTGGGCCGAGAGAAATTAGTAATTTTCCTCGCAGAAGTAGTTTTATCTTGGATTTTCGTGGCGCCATCTGGTGGCACAGAATGATCAAAAAGAACTTTTTCTTCCAGACTATCAAATTTGTTATTGACTGGAACGTTAAATAGAGATTCTAATTTACTATTTTTTTCATTCAGGATTTGTATCAATCTTATGTTTAGTAGCTTTTACAATATTAAGTGTTATTAGAGGGGGAAGATAAAATGTTAGTGATTGTTAAAGGAATATTAGTTGCATCTGATACCTGATCAGCATTCATCTCTCCGATGTTATCTTCCTCTCTAGTCTAATCAGAAGATTTATTGGTACAATTCTCGATCATAGATATAGTACAGCGTCTAGAATAAACAGTGTGGAAAGCAGCGAATAAAATTGTACTAAAAAAATTAAGCCTGTCACCAGATGTCATTGTAATCGAATCTAGTGTCACGACAACAAAACCAAGACTCCCTATGGATTAATTATATGCTTAAATCACGTGATTAAACTCACGAAACTGGGAAAAGCCAATCAGGTCTTCCATTTGTGCAATAGCTTCGATCACAGCGACATTTGGGTAAGCTTAATTTTTGTAGCATCATTTTAACATCACGGTTATAGGCGATTGCGATTGCCACACTTTTTATTCTAGACGCTGTAGATATAGTAATAAGACATAGATTGATCAGTGAGAGGGAAAAAGGTGAGGCCTTTTTTTTCGGGAAAAGTCACTCTAATGGCTGCCTTTCCCCGAGTAAATCACACACAGGAATACACACGGATAATTTAGTAAATAAAATTTATGAATAATTTATTTACTAAAGGTAAATGAAAAACTCCAGATACAGTTTCAAATTCATTTTTCCTTTTATTCTTTTTTTTCTTTTCAATACTCTGTAATGACTGATTTTAGAACTTTTTTTCGGCCTGAAAATTTTTTGCTCGATAACATGGGGATGATAGATCTATATATATTACTATATCAATGTTCTTTTTAATATCCATAAGTTCCTTTAGTAAACTAGAAATAAGTGGCTGATCATTATTAGTCCTTGAACAAGGGTTCTGAAAAGAGCCTTACGGAGCTAAGTGTTACGGAGCTCAGTGTTATTATCCTGTGAAGCACCCGCCATTTGGCGGGCATAGGAGTAACCACGGAGTAATATTAATAGGAGTTGAAGGTCCAATGGGAGAAAGCTACGAAACTGTGATCTAAATTTTTGGTAAATATTGAGGGCGCCACTTGTCATTCCTCCCTACTTCGGCGCGGATATACTGTTGTTTTCAATAGAATTTTGCTGAAGTACATTTAAAATTTTTTATTTTAAGCAATTTAATTTCTTTGTAAGTTCTTAAAACTGCATAATTCAGATGTTTCAAATAAATGCTTCGTTCCTAGTTGTAAAACAGGCTATGATAGTGATAAGAAAAACAAAAAAAAAGCCCTAGGAGAAAAATAAAGTTCGAGTTCGTGTTTTCTGCACCTAAAGTAAGTTTATTTTTTTTCTTTACAAAATTTCATCCATTCTCCTTCCTCCCAACTGTCTGTTTTAGCTAGGTTCGGTTCATAAGAATCGTCATTTTTTAAAAGCTTTCTTTCAAAGTAAAATTAGTATAAAATGGCTCTTAAAAAAAACATGTTGGTTAGAATACTCTATTTAATGAAATTTGCTTTCAATCGAAATTTTTTCAGCTTGATATTATTTTAAAAAAAATAATTAAAACGAGACATTTCCCCATTGAATAACATTGCGGAAGCTGGAGAGAAGGAAGGATTGCACGCTGGCGCCATCTGTAAACATTAGAAAACAACATCACAAAATTTCAGCGTTACCTTCTTCTCCTGTCTTTTTACTCCGTGGGAGTAACTAAAACACGTCTTCACTGGATGAAAACTCAATCTCTGTAACGTGTTATTGTAACGTTAGCTAACCACTTCGTATAGCTTAATCGTCTATTAAATATATAAACATCACCTCTAAAAATTATTGGTGACAGTTGAATAAAAAGAGCCCTCAATCTGGCAACGCTAATGCCATGGTTATATATTTTAGTTATTCAAAAATGTAATAAAATTATTGGTTGTAGATTTTAATTTACTATTATAGTTTCTTGTAAAATGCATTTGTAATAGTGAGAGTGAGATGATTCTAATATACTTTTGAACAGAGATATTTGTGGATTTTTCAAGGAACTTAAATTTTTGTTTTAAGGTTAGTTGAACACTGATGCTTATTTGATCTGTGATCATTTTCATATTCTCTTTTACGAATATGTTTCTCTGGAATATTTTATAAGGGTGACAGTTTCTATAATCTGAGAGTCAATATTTCTTAATAATGAACTTTGCTTAACTAATTCATTAAATATAGAATAATTTTCTATAAAAAATAACTGTCATAAAAAGAACGTTGCATTCCCTTTATTTTGATATTTTACGACTACTTTGTCTTTGATTATCCACATACAGGGGTCCTACTCGTAGTCTCCGCCTTTTTTTTCAGGACACTTTTAGAAATGAGAAATTTAATCCTTTTTTACTACCACTATTTTTATACAATAATTTCTATCCTATTTAATCATGACACATTATGGTAAAGACATCAGTGTTCGTCACCCTCTCAAAAGACATGTTAAAATAACCGTTAATTAACATCTATATGAATTTGAAACTGCTCGAGCTAGATTCTCAGGTTTTAAGGAATCTAACGCAGGTGGATTCAAATCATAGATGTTATTAAACACTTAACATGTCTTTTGTGACGATGACCAACACTGGTGTCTATTACCTTACTTTAAAAATACAATAAAGATTTCTTTAAGGAAAAGTGGTAGCAAAACAGGAGGAATTTTCTCATCCTTCAAAGTGTCCTGAAAAACAGGCGGAGACTACGACCCCTGCACAAGGTTCGTACACTCATAGGATTTTTTTTATTTTCTGCTCCACTATTATACAACAATTCTTGATATGATATAAGCCTTAAAACTCAAAAGGGAATATATTGAATAAAAATACTAGTGAAAGAGTAGAGTTGGAAAAAGGCGAGTCTGGACGAACCATGATTCAGTAAATTTTGCATACAACAATGTTTTGTATAATACTTTGATCAATAAATATACTTTAATTTTAAGAGATGTTTAAAACTATTTCATTCGTCTTATGCTTGTTTTGTGCCTCCCCCACCCCCTGCCCCTGGTGATGCATTAAAGTCATAAAATTATATAAATTAGAACCATTTTAGGCCAGTCATTTTCTCTCTAAATATTAACCATTAACGTTGTATTTTTAGAAGTTTTCGAAAAATTACACTCCATGGTAATATATATTTGGCAAATTTAGCATGTGTAGTGCACCGAATCTTTAATACAAGGTGGCTCACGTAAAAGATGCCAGCATAATAAAAAATAAGGCGTGGTCACCATAAAACGCAATTCATTTGTATTGTGCTTGCCACGCCTTGTATTTCATGCAGCCTGTTTTACGTTCGCCATTTAAACATTTCTTTAAACATACGTATTAACATTTCTTTAAAATTTTTTCGATTGTAATGAGTGATCAAAATATGAATAATTTCCAAAAATTAATATCTTAATCCGATAGAATTTTAACTGAAAGAAACAAACAGCTATATAGAATTACTTTTACTTTTTATTAAAAAAATATATAAGTTCCATATTGTTAAGTTTACTATAATTAAAAAAAAAAAAAAAAAAAAAAGGAAAAATCTTATTTTTTAATTTAAATTTTAAAATCTTTTTATTTTTATTTTTTTTTTTTTTATAAGTTTATTTTATATTGTTCTACACATTTACTCTACAAACTTATAAACATGCATTTTCATGCAGCCTTTGATATTCTTCCTAAAAAAAATAATTCTATACATTTGCTTATATTCTAACCGTAACTTTCGCTTATATCATTACCAAAATATGTAAGGTGGAATCAGATTTATATATTTTTCTTAAAAAAAAAAAAAAAAAGCATTTACCTAATATCTATTACAAAATGTATTTGAGTAAGCATCTCTCAATAAAACTTTTTTGTCTCCGACCTGGTCATTATTTTTTTGAATGTGGAACCCAATTTTGTTTTAGAAGTCAAATGTGAACAATATCAAAGCCTTTAAAAATCTCTCAATAAATATCCAATTTTTATTACTTTATTAGTATTTTTAGCATTTTTAGAAATCTTTGTATTGTTTGATCGAAGAAAAAGCACTGTAAAGTATAAACCAACACCAAAGATTACTATATATATATATAATTGGTATTCATTTAACGGCCTGCTAAAAGCCCTACAAATACGCTTACCATTGTCTTTGTCACCATCCTAATTATACATCGGAAGAGTTTTATTACACACCCCTTTTTCCACAACATTTTATTTTTAGAGAAATTATCTCCAAATGTAGTTACGATTAAATAAGCATAAAATTACTCTATAGAAGAACTAGTGTACAAAAAAAGTCGGTTATTAAAAATCTTCCGATTATTAATGAAATGGTTGGCAAGTGTGATAGAACAAATAAAATAAACAACCTCTGTTCTTTACCTATTTCTTTCTGCCTTTTACAAATTATATAAGTGGGTAACAGATTAATTACCAGTGTTGCTAGATTAAACAGATCTTTTTATTCAACTGTCACCAATAATTTTGAGACGCAATGTTTAATATAAATAATAGATGATTAATTTTTAAAGTAATTAGTTAACCGTTACAATTAAAATTTACTGATGGAAATTGCATAGAAAAAGTCCCCAATCTGGCAACACTGTTAATTACATGAATTACATATTTTATTATGAATAAATAATGATGCTACTTCTAAAAATTGCCACCTCTAAAAATTCAACTACATATTTTTTGACGTATTAGCTGAAATATTTGCTACGATAAAGACTAGTGCAATTTTCGCCGTTGTAAGAATTAATTTAAACATTTAAAATAAATAAATAAATAAACACCAGTAGCATATAACTGGTCAAGGTTACTATCTCAAAATTTCCAACTTGCATATAAACGAATAGTGCGAGTTATATATATCGATCCGGGAGATCCGGGTGGCTCAATTGATTGAGAAATGAGACATTAAGTGAAAGGTCAAATACAAATTAGAATTTTGGTTTGATCAATTGCTATTATCCAGGGGTCGTACTCTCCGCCCTTTTTATCAGGACACTCTCATGAAGGAGAAATTTTAAAAATTATTGCCATCACTATTTTTATAAAATAATTTCTACCCTGTTTAATCATGGCACATGATGATGTCATTCGTGAAATTAAAAAACTTAAAAATAAGAAAGCTCCCGGCATCAGCGGTATCACTAACGACGCTCTCAAGAATCTACCCTTACCTTATATTCCAAAAATTACCAATTTATTTAATAACATTTTTAAAGCTAATTACTTTCCCTTTTACTGGAAAACTGCACTTATTGCTGCTATTTTAAAAAGCACCAAACCTCCTGATAGGGCTTTAAATACTTTAAGTAAACTTTTCGAAGCTTTTCTTTCTCAACAAATTGTTTCTGACATTTTAGAAAATAATATTATTATTCCTAAACAGTTTGGTTTCTGTAGTGGCCTTTCCGCCCCTCATCAGGTCTACAGACTTGTTGATCACATTACCACCGGCAAAATTAAGAAGTAATATACCATTTGCAAAAATGGCATTTCGCCATATTAACCAAAAATAAATCGCCAAATCCAGTTGTGGGCAATTACTATAGTTGTTCCTTATTGTGCATAATGTCCGTTGCTATCAATGACCGCCTGCCATCTTTCTGGTAGGAGATGAATTCCATGGCGGTAAAATTCCGGCTGTTTCAAGTCAAAAAAAGTCTTGGATGGCAGTTTTCTCAGCATCAAGATCATCAAAGATTTTCTGACTGAAAGAATTGTTCAACGCACGAAATAGGTGATAGTTAATTGGTACCAAGTCAGGAGAATAGGGAGGGCTGGATAAAACCTCCTAACCAAAGCCCAGTAACTTTTGGCGAGTGATGACAGCAGCATGTGGTCTGGCGTTATCGAGACGATTGATGAAACCTGGCCTCTTTGCTACCAAATTTGAATGCAACCTGCCTAACTGTACACAGTAGTAGGTAGCATTGATGGTTTGGTTGAGTGGTAGGACCTCCCAGTGAATTATTCCCTGCACATACCACCACACACTCAATAACAACTTCTTGGGATAAAGTTCAGCTTTCGAAGTCGATGCAGGCGGATCAGAAGGACGACAAACAGTCCTGCGACGCTTTACGTTACGGTACATAATCATCTTCTCCTCTCCTGTCACCGTGACAAGAGTGGGTCATTTTTGTACCGGGAAAGCAAGGAAACACAAGTAGCGATTTGGTTATCCCGTTGATTAGCTGTCAGGTTATGGGAAACTCAATGATCCATCTTTCTTTAACTGCTTCAAGCCATTCTCAACAGGTGGCGTTATGATCGCATTTTTTGTAAACTTTTAACATGGCAGTATAGGACAAAATTTCGTAAAAATGTACATAATGAGAATTATTTTTAACCTGTGATTGTAAAATTAATATGAATTATTGATAATAGTAGTAGTTAATTCGGAAAAAGTTTTGTGCATGTGGGGACATTGTTCCCCCCCTGGGGGAAGTAACCCTCGGGGGGGGGGTAAATTTTCAAGATGGGTATCTTTCCAAAGGTCTCGTCAATACCTTCAAAACGAATGGTTGAACTATAAATATGTGATAATTTAAAACATAGTTATCGATTGTTTTTTTTTACTTTTAACGAAAAAAAAACTTTTACAAATTATGTGAGTGGGTAGCAGATTAATTACCAGTGTTGCCAGATTAAAGATTTCTTTTTATTCAACTGTCACCAATAATTTTGAGAGGTGATGTTTAATATAAATAATAGATGATTAATCTTTGAAGTAATTAGCTAACCGTTACAATTAAATCTTACTGGTGGAAATTGAATAGAAAAAGGTCCCCAATCTGGCAACACTGTTAATTACATGAATTACACATTTTATTATGAATAAATAATGATGCTACTTTTAAAAATTCAACTACATATTTTTGACGGATTAGCTGAATTATTTGCTACGATAAAGACTAGTGCAATTTTCGCCGTTGTAAGAATTAATTTTCACATTTAAAATAAATAAATAAATAAAAACCAGTAGCATATAAATGGTCAAGGTTACTATCTCAAAATTTCTAACTTGCATATAAACGAATAGTGCGAGTTATATATATCGATCCAGGAGATCCGGATGGCTCAATTGATTGAGAAATGAGACATTAAGTGAAAGGTCAAATACAAATTAGAATTTTGGTCTGATCAATTTCTATTATCCAGGGGTCGTACTCTCCGCCCTTTTTTCAGGACACTCTCATGAACGAGAAATTTTAAAAATTATTGCCATCACTATTTTTATAAAATAATTTCTAGCCTGTTTAATCATGGCACATAATGATGATGTCATTCGTGAAATTATAAAACTTAAAATTAAGAAAGCTCCCGGCATCAGCGGTATCACTAACGACGCTCTCAAGAATCTACCCTTACCTTATATTCCAAAAATTACCAATTTATTTAATAACATTTTTAAATCTAATTACTTTCCCTTTTACTGGAAAACTGCACTTATTGCTCCTATTCTAAAAAGCACCAAACCTCCTGATAGGGCTTTAAATACTTTAAGCAAACTCTTCGAAGCTTTTCTTGCTCAGCAAATTGACTCTGACTTTTTAGAAAATAATATTATTATTCCTGAACAGTTTGGTTTCTGTAGTGGCCTTTCCGCCCTTCATCAGGTCTACAGATTTACTGATCACATTACCACCGGCAAAATTAAGAAGTAATATACCGTTTGCAAAAATGGCATTTCGCCATATTCACCAAAAATAAATCGCCAAATCCTCTTGTGGGCAATTACTATAGTTATAATAACAGGAGACTTGGCGATGGAATATTAAAACTCGAATTAATTACTACGTCAGAAACGCCAAAGAAAAATATTGGCGTTTCTGACGTAGTAATTTATTCGGGTTTTAATTACTATAGTTGTTCCTTATTGTGCATAATGTCCGTTGCTATCAATGACCTCTTGCCATCTTTCTGGTAGGAGATGAATCCCACGGCGGTAAAATTCCGGCTGTTTCAAGTCAAAAAAAGTCTTGCATGGCCGTTTTCACAGCATCAAGATCATCAAAGATTTTCTGACTGAAAGAATTGTTCAACGCACGAAATAGTTGATAGTTAGTTGGTACCAAGTCAGGAAAATAGGGTGGGTTGGGTAAAACCTCCCAACCAAATCCCAGTAACTTTTGGCGAGTGATGACAGCAGCATGTGGTCTGGCGTTATCGAGATGAAGGATAACATCGAGACGATTGATGAAACCTGGCCTCTTTGCTACCAAATTTGAATGCAACCTGCCTAACTGTAGACAGTAGGAGGTAGCATTGATGGTTTGGTTGAGTGGCAGGACCTCCCAGTGAATTATTCCCTGCACATACCACCACACACTCAATAACAACTTCTTGGGATGAAGTTCAGCTTTCGAAGTCGATGTAGGCAGATCAGAAGGACGACACACAGCCCTGCGATGCTTTACGTTACGGTACATAATCATCTTCTCCTCTCCTGTCACTATTCATGTCAAGAGTGGTTCATTTTTGTACCGGCAAAGCAAGGAAATACAAGTAGCGATTTGGTCATTCCGTTGATTAGCTGTCAGGTTATGGGAAACCCAACGATCCATCTTTCTTTAGCTGCTTCAAGCCATTCTCAACAGGTGGCGCTGTGATCGCATTTTTTGTAAACTTTTAACATTGCAGTATAGGACAAAATTTCGTATAAATGTACATAATGAGAGTTATTTTTAACCCGTGATTCTAAAATTAATATGAATTATTGATAATAGTAGTAGTTAATTAGGAAAAAGTTTTGTGCATGTGGGGGCATTGTTTTCCCCCCCTGGGGTGCGGTAAATTATGAAGATGGGTATCTTTTCAAAGGTCTCGTCAATACCTTTAAAACGAATGGTTGAACTATAAATATGTGATAATTTAAAACATAGTTATCGATTTTTTTTTACTTTTAACGAAAAAAAAAAAAAAACTTGGAATTTTTTTTTTTTTTTTTTTGTTATGAGTGGATTTGTATAGGAAAATATAGAAGAAAGTCTTGTGGTGACCACAACATACTAGTTTATAATTAGAAAAAGAAAAGAAAAAGAAAATGGTGAAGAAGTGCAAGACGGTTTCAATATAGGAAGGGCTCCAATTAGGGACCCCAGTGAGACTTTCACCTCGGGCCTCGATAGTTGCAGGTCCACCACTGGTAAAGGGGCAAGGTGATTACACTCATAGCACAATCGGTAACAAAAGTCTCCGAACACTAGCAAAAATTCCTATATAAAAAAGTTACACTTAGTACAGTTTTGTTAAATAATTTGCCTTGTCGAATCCTGTTTTTAGACTGACTAAGAACAGGATTCGTCAGTAATATATTTAACAAAACTGTATTAAGTGTACTTTTTTACATAGGAGTTTTTGCTAGAGTTCGGAGACTTTTGTTACCGACTGTATGGGAAGCCAGCAGAATTTACAATCAAAGTTCACTGAAAAGAAAAAAAAGTGATTTTTTCCATTAAGTTATAAAATTAAAATTCTGATAAATAATAACGAGATGAATTTTTCGTAATTGAGAATTAGTAATTGCGTCTTTTTGGTGAGAACAGTCCGCGTAAAAGGGTTAACATAAAATCCTGCAAAGTGTATCAAAATCATGTATTAATTTCTTTCTGTTTGTAACTGTTTAGATTTATTAAAGTATAATTCGAAGACTTACTCATTGTAGACCGTTATGTAATACAAGTTATTTTATGTGGCACTACAAAAAAAAGAAAAAAATCTGATGTGGGCACCACATGACTTCCTTATACACTTTTAGAAATATACATAATGTTGAAAAACATTGTAATTGGACCCGAAACAGTTGGCTAAAAATATTTAAAAAAATGAATTATCACCGTGTTCTGAGCTTTTCTGAAAGTTAATTAAAAACCGATGCAAGATTTGTACTGGTAACGCTGACGAAGGCAGCAGGGACCCGAAAAAATTGGCAAAAAGAAATAAAAAAAATGCATTTTCACCGTGTTCGGAACTATTCTGAAAGTTTCAAATGTCTAGCTAGTCGGGAAGTTAGTTAAATAAATTTTCTGTTGAACCATATAAACGCTGTCGAAGGCAGCAGTCACCTGAAACAATTGGCTAAAAATATTTTAAAAATGCATTGTCACCGTGTTCTGAGTTTTCCCAGAAGTTTTAAATGTCTAGCTAGTCGGGAGGTTAGTTAAAAATCGATTGCAAGATTTGTACTGTTAACGCTGCCGAAGACAGTAGGGACCCAAAACAGTTGGCTAAAAGTATTTAAAAAATGCATTTTCACCGTGTTCTGATCTAGTCTGAAAGTTTCAAATGTCTAGCTAGTCGAGAATATAGTTAAATAAATTTTCTGTTGAATCACATAAACTCTGCTGAAGGCAGCAGGTATTAGAAACAGTTGGCTAAAAATATTTTTAAAAATGCATTGTCAAATGCCTAGCTAGTCGGGAAGTCAGTTAAATTGCAAGATTTGTCCAAATCGTTTTTGAGTTATTACCGTTTTTTGATACATTTTGGCCATTATGAACCTAATTTTCCTAAATATCTCCAAAACGGAAAATCATACCAAGTCCAAAAAGGGAGGTGCACAACTAGATGTTATAACAGACATATGTACCAATTCGCAACTTTCTACGTCCAACAGTTTTTGAGTTATGCGACATACTCACACACACACACACACACACAGACACACATACATACAGACGTCACGAAAAATCGTGTAAAGTCCCTTATATCTCTAAAACGAGAGCTCGTCTTAAGACGACACTTGCAGGTGTACAACTAGACATCATGACAGTCACACGTATAAATTTGCAACATTCAGCGATCATTCGTTTTCGAGCAGTGTGAAATGCAAAATCCATTTCGCAAATCGGGATTACTATACTTCCTTATACTTTGTATAAGGAAGTAAAAAGTATATGATTTATACATTTTTCCCAGTAGGAGAGTTTTGTAGTAAGCCTTCAGAGTATATTACAATTTCATAACAATTCAAGTATACTCAGAGTTATTGAAATCCGCACCCTTTTTCACCACAAATTATAATTAGCATTTAGCAATATTTAGTAATGTAATCATGCGCTTAAAAAAAAAAAAAAAAAAAAAAACTAAATCTTTTTTACAAAAATATTGGTGGAAAAAATACGGATGGCGGCAATTCTACATATTTACAAAAAAGCGAAAATAGATAAATTGAACTAATAAATATTTTATAAAGTGTAAAAAATAAACTTTCATCGAATACCCCATAAAAGCATGTATAAACAAACAAACAAACAAAAAAAAAAAAAAAGCCTTTTCGGCAAGCTTAAAGGCAAAGGCAGATTCCTTTACGTTAATGTTACGAAAGTTAGCAATGAAATTTGTGATTTGGCGGCAAAATTTGATAATTGACGGCGAAATTCGTTATTTGACGACAAAATTTGGCGAGCTTGGCGATGGAGAATGGCAGCTTTGGCGTCATTATATTTTCTTCCCACGTGAAAACCTCATATCTCTTCACAGACCAATATCTCGTTTCCACAAGATAAAAAGTCAAAGGAAGCTGTAACGTATTACTCTTAATTTGAACCGTAAATTTTAAATTCTTGCCTAAACCAGCGTTCTAAACTATTCACCACAAACGATATTTTTACTAAGACTAACGTATTATTTTAATTTCATATTTTTAAATGATTAATTAAAGCGGTTACCATGGTTTTTATATTTTCAGTGATCTTTTTTATTATCGTCTGCACGTGACATAAGCATCAGATTATAAATTTAAACAATTAAAGCTATCCGCGTTTGTAATGATCGATAGATGGCGCTTTTTCAGCCTTTGTTGTTAGTAAATGTAATAGCCACGTGTATTTATTATTGTTCTATTTGTGTTACTACTTAATATTCGAGCTATAATTTCTCCGCCATTACATCATGGAAAATTGATAGCTTTTGGAAAAAATATTTCAGTTTATTCAAAGTTTAATCGGAAGTAGATATTTAACTGAAGCTGAAAAAATATTAGTTTCAAATCATCTGATTAATTCTTTACTTCCATTAGCCGAAGCAACTGAAATTTTAAATTTGTCATTTGGAAATAAATGGAAGCTTAATTCTGGATTTCTTGATATTTTGGGGTTACACTGTGGCTAGAGATGCAAGGCTTTCAAAACACCCGGTTTTTTCCCGGGGAAAAAAAAACGTTTTTTCCCCCTGGGAATTTAAGACAAAATTGGGAATTTTGAATTTTCCCCAAAACTGGGAATTTTGAAATTATGAATATTTTTATAACTTTTGTTAATTATTTAGTCTCCGATCTTTAAATTAACTTCAACTTTAATTCCTGCATACCTTTCCTTTTCGTTTCTAATTCGAGCATCTTCGATGTTTATTCCGTAAACGAAAAAAATAATTAATTATAATTAATGCGGTACTAACACTAACAGTAAGTTTCTGTCATTATTCATTAATATTATTACTTTCTTCTATATTCAATAGAAGAAAGTACTGGATTCGTAAAAATTTTCGACCTCGGTTTTTTGATGGATTTACATGTTTTGAGAGCTATAGAACACGATTTGACTATTTTTAGAAAATGTCTGTCTGTCTGTCAGTCTGTCTGTGTGTGTGTGTGTGACAAAATTTTGTGGCAACTGTATCTCAGGAACTACTACACAGAATTTCATACAAATTGGTATGCAGTTGCACCTTGACATAAATTAGTGCCTATCAACTTTTGGTAAAAATTGTCTTACAGATTGCGTTGCCATCCCGCTTTTTCTAAATTTTTAACATGGTGATATAGGACAAAATTTTGTTTTAATGTGCATAAAGAGAATTATTTTTTAGTAATCATTATGAAATTTACAAGAATTATTTATAATAGAGATAGTTAACTGGGAAATTTTTTTTGTATGTGTAGGAGCCTCGTCAACCCCCCGGGGGGGGGGAAGTCCCCCCTCGAGGGGAGTAAATTTTCAAGATGGTATCTTTCGAAAGGTCTCGTCAATACCTTTAAAACGAATGGTTAAACTATAAATCTGTGATAATTTAAAACAAAGTTATCAATTTTTTTTTTTTTTACTTTTAACGAAAAAAAAAAAAAAAACGGATTTTTTTTTTTTTTTTTTTTTTTTTTTTAATTTTGTTATGAGTGAATTTGTATAGAAAAATATAGAAGAAAGTCTTGTGGTGACCACAACATACTAGTTTTGTTATGTTCTTGAGATATCCTTTCCATTCTTAATGAGAATCAATAACATTTTTTTTTTTTTTTTAAATTCATAATTCGTTTATGAATGTACAGTCAGCCAAAAAAAAAAACGCCACCCCCCGCCTAATTTCGCCGTAAATTATCGTAGAAACATTTGACTGGTACCGATCGATTTGTAATAACGTCTAGTTTATAACGGTATAGCTACAATTTGCCTAGGGGGTCGTCTACATATTAAAACTGGCATTAACTTCATTTTCTTCAATGTCAACCCCTATTTTTGACTTCATATTCATATTTCTGAGATCAAGGCGGTTCGGAAAACATACCTATTTATATACTTTAAATCAATTTTAAATAGAGTTACACGTGAAAATGTATTAAGGGTCCGTCTATACATTTTGAAAATATAAATCATGATCTACCACCCAGTATACATTATTTATTAAGTTTCACACCGGAAATTTTTTTTAGAAATGTTAGTTATAAAATAAAAAACGACTAATTCACAGAACTCTCTCAGTTAGTTTATGAATTAAAAGATTTTTATTGGTTTCTATTGATTAAACATCAAATAGTTCACTTCATACGAAGAAAATTAAACAGCTTGAATAGATATTAAAATATCTATCAAAAGAAAAAAAAAAAAAAAGGTAAATGGTTTTAAATTTGTTTGAAAATTCAAAATTATTTTAACTCAAGCTGCCGTATCATTGTCTGAAACGGTGGCACTCAACCTGGTTCCCACGGTCGTTTCACAGTGACAATGAGAGTTTGTTCTGATACTGCAGTTACTTTCATTTTCTTTAATTTAATTGACTTTTTAAAAGTATTAAAACAGATTTTTTTATTTTTTTATTTTTTAATTATTATTATTTTTTTTTTTTCATGACATTATTAAAAACTTTTACATAAATCTCCACGATAATCTTTTGCTTTTATATTTTATAATGTGTAACAAATTAATATGCAAAATAATAAATCCTACTACTTAATGGGATGTTCTAAAATTCTACTCTTGACACAGATACCGAAGTGGACGGTGGGTGTAGAAAGGCTGACTACCCTTAATCTAAATCTTCAGTTGAAAAAGTCAAAATGTTACATTATTCTATTAATAATCTGGTGTATCACTCACACGACTTTCTCTTACCCTGCAATTTAATACTATAAATACAGGTTGCAGATTAATAGGTAAGATAACGAGTACTGTTATGTAAACCTATGTTAAACAATTCATATTAGACTTCTGAAGAGTTGTCTGTGTGAGGGAATACTGTGTGATTCTGTGTGAGGGGGGGCTCCCGCCCCCCCTCAACCCCCCGTTTCATTAATGCACCTACATTTATATTGAATTTAATTCGGTTATTAAAAAATAATTTATTAAAATTATTATTTAAATTTTATGATAAGGCAGACGATTTCCATATTAGAGAAGTAGTATAACACCAAATATCCAAAAAAATTCCATTTTATTCTCAGTATTTATATATATAAAAAAAAAAGTACGATTTTTTTTCTGTTTTTTTTTCGTTAAAAGTAAAAAAAATCGATAACTTTGTTTTAAATTATCGCAGATCGATGGTTCAACCATTCGTTTTAAAGGTATTGGCGAGCTCTTTTGAAAGATACCCATCATGAAAATTTACTCCCCTCGAGGGGGGACTTCCCCCCCCAGGGGGGGAGGCGAGGCTCCTACATACACAAAAAAATTTTTCCAGTTAACTGTCTCTATTACAAAAAATATATATTTGTTTCATTTGGTTTAGTGCAGTCTATAGACGTTAAACTCTATTTTCCTGCAATTTTCCCCATAGACGTAATGTATTAGAATTCTCTTGATTGTCCCTGTACACGAACCATTTGCTTGATCTTAACGAAAAGCTTACTGTAGCATCCCTATATGATACACATTTAGAATACCAAGTTTGAACTTTCTGCCTTAATTTGTTTTTGAGATATGCTGATAACAGACAGACACACACACAGACAATTTGCTAAAAACATGATTTTCGTATTCAGGGGACCTCAAAACGTGTAAATATAACAAAATCTCGCGTTCGAAAATTTGACCCCAAAACAATACTTTCTCTACATTATGGGTAAGAGAAAGTAAAAAAAAAAAGGGGGGGGGGGGGAAGAAAGAAAGAAAATAAGAATAATAAAATAAAATAAAAATAAATAAATAAATAATCTGAACAATAAACTATGGGAACAGAAGCAGGGAAGCCATCGTCTCCGTGAACGATAAAAATTACGATGGCGTGTCTCCGGACCATTGTAGGGGTGCGTCCCAAACCGTCGCCAATTACCCATAGCGCAGTATTAAACCCAACCGAACTACCTACCAATATATTGTGGTGTGAACTGGCGTATAAGTGACCGATTACGCATGTATTTCAGTGTGGAATGGCTTTCTTAGTAGGAAAAATCTGTTTGGATTTTCACAAATATATATGATTTTAAGTTTATTTAAAATTTGCTTTGGAAGAAGATGATGACTCCTCATTTAAATGCTAATGCTGAAGGCCACATGTGGATAGCGGTAAAAAGTAAAAATCTATGTTAAAGTAAGATAAATTTCTCTTTAAAAAAGGGGGGGGGGGATAACAGTGGGCTAAAAATACCCGGGATAAATTAAAATGTTGTTTATTCTGGTTTTAGTCAGGTAATATCACTTGTGCTAAATAGCTGGATCCACCCTCTCTTAAGCTCAGGTTCAGCTCATCATTAAAATATTGTTTTTAATATCTGCCGCACCAAAATGTTCAAAACACAAATGCCAATTTTCATATATTTTGAAATCTTCCCGTTTCAACTTTAAAAGCATTTAGATTATTTTATTTTGAATTTTTAAATTTAGACGATTAAAGGAGAATTGTCGGGGTGGTAAACATTAATCACGGTGATAGTGTGGTCCGGAAGAAGGACATTAATTGCGTGAGCCTCCGTGCTGGTATCAGACAGGAAGGTCGAAAGGACTTCAATGTATTTAATATCTGGTGTCTTTAGAAGGAAAGCTATTCCTCCTCCGCTGCTGTTTGGTCTGTCCTTTCTGATTGTAGTGTACCCTTTAATTTTGAAACTAAGATTTTGGTTAAGTTTAGAGGATTTCTGAGGACGGGCAGCGTAGTTACACCAACTTTTGTCCTCACTGCCCAGACGACATCCCACTGTCTCCCCAACACATCTTCAGCTGCCCAGCAATCCAGGCCAAACTTCTTAATATCGGCTTTGAAGACCCAGTAGACCTACTTTATACAGATAGGGCTGTCGAGGTTGCTAAAGCTGTCTTCGACAGCTTCGGAGCCATTTAATTGCACTTTCATAGACACGACATCATCATCATCAGACGATTAAAGTCTTAAATGAAATTTCAGGATTCTGTAAGATGAATATCTATATATTTGAAAGTAATAAGACTATTCCTTTGTTTTAAATTTTTATTCCATAATAACTGTGACTTTGATTTCGTGATTAGGAAATTGAAAATAAATACTATTGAGCTATGTTCCAATAATAGATCTTATAAACTTAAAAAAAAAAAAAAAAAAAAAAAAAAAAGCAATTTTTCACTATTTGATTATTATGTTACATTATGGGATAAATTTTAAATAACACAAAGCTTACAAACGGTACAGTAACCAAATGCAAATATATCACAACAAAATTTAAACAGAAAATTCATGGTAAAAAATCTTTTTAAAATTATTAAATATTCATAATAATAATAATAAAACGGTTGTCGAATGCATAATTGCTGTTTTATGCAATCAGTTTCGCTTACCGTGTTTTCTAAAACATGATATTTAACTAGAGGTGTACGTACACTTGAATATTGAAAAGCGAAAAAAAGTGTAACAGGGTTAAAATAGAATTTCAGCAGCGAAAAACTAGAAAAAGATATTTAATACTTATGAAGAAAGACTTAACATATTAGGATCGGATATATTCCTCTCTTGTACCGTAAGCCACGCCTTTTCATAAATTTTCTAAAACTTTATAATATAAAACAAAATAATTTTGCATATTTGTAATTAAATCATTTAAGTTTTGTCTTCAATAATCGATGTGGTAAATACCATTGTGATTTATGCATACCAGCGTCACATATAGAGTCAAATAGGAATATGCAAATTAGTCTTTTTTTTAAAATAGTGTTTCAGCGAATCAGAGTCGGGGCTTCTTTTCTTTTGAAATTCTTTCACAATCCCTCGCCTACATTGTGATAACGTTACAAAAATATGCCCATTTGTATAATAAACATCGAAATATTGCTTAGGAAACAATAAAAATCACATAAAGGTAAATTAAAATAGTTTTCCGTCAAATTATATACAAACATTTACTTATAGTGGATACAGATTATAAAAAGTGACGGCCCCCTAACAGGAATAAAAAGTGAAATATCACTGTAACTCGAAAAATAATGTTAGGAACGAGCTGTAAATTTGGAAACCCATGTTTTTGATGATGCCCGTTCTATTCGTGTAAAAATTAACATAGGTCATAATTCATAATTTTCTCAAATATGAATTTATTAATAATTTTCATAATTCAAAAAATGTTTTTTTAGCAAAAATTTGCATGGAATGTGTTTGGGTCACTTCATTCTAACGAATAAAAAAAAACAGAATTTAAATATCATAATTATTTCGGAAGATATGATTTAATGTTTGTCACATTTATTTAACATTAGCATCCCCAAAGTTTGACAGCTTATAACTCTATGAAAAATTGAGCGAAATATATAAACTATACCATTTTCCGTGATGATTTGATCCAAAGAATTTAAATAAATTATAAAAAAGGTGGGTTACCATTGAAAAAAATGAAGTTGATGTCAGTTTTAATATGTAGACGACCCCCTAAGTAAAATCTAACTATAACATTATAAACTAGACGTTATTACAAACTGATCGGTACCAGTCGCATGTTTCTACGATAATTTACGGCGAAATTAGATTGGAGGGTGGCGTTTTTTTTTTTTGGCTGACTGTACTATGAAACAGTTAGGGAATTGGACTTAAGATTTTTGGAAACAAACCCAACTAAATTTATATTTCATTAAGCTCAAAGGAAGTATTTAAGAAATTAGTTTGTTACCTGATAATTTTTAAATTGTTGCTCTTCTTCTTCTTCTTCTTTTTTTTCGAAAAATTTCCCCACTTGTTGTGTTAGAAATAGAGAAACTTTTTTTTTTATTATGCATAAAAATCAGGAAAACAATATGCGTATAAATTTTCGTAAAAAAAATTTCATTGTAGGAAATTTAACATATTTTTTTTACTAACTCTAATTAGAAATATTAATGAAAATAACTTGTAAAAGAAACTATACCACTGTAGTATATGCATAAAATGTCATCCCTTCTTTTTAAAAACCACTTCATTATTTTAAATAATGCTTTAAAAATAGAAATTTTTAAAGAAGTTGTCAAACCTTAATTATTTCTCTTCTCAAACTATTACAGGATTATGTACATTGGTTTCCTTAATTCTTCAGCTTGAATAATATGGAAATTGTATTCAACATTGTACCGATTAATAAAGAAAGCTCAAGTTTCTTTTCAAATTATGATTTGGCTGCAGTTCTGATAAATTAAAAACAAAATGATAAATTAAAATAATGTTATAAGCTTATCAGTCTATCAAAGTCCTTAAAATTGCCGTTTATATTAAGTAAACAACTTATTACTTGCTTTAGAGATTTCTATTTTTTTTTTTCCCCGCAAAATTCTCAAATTTCCCAGTTTTTTCCCTTGATTTTAAATTCCGGGGTTTTTTTGCATCTCTAACTGTTGCACACAACAGTAAGTGTTATCTTTTTTACCGGATTTATTCAATAAATATATCTGAAACTAAACATTGGCAAACAATGGCGTCTTGACGAAAGCCGAAAGCTATTCATGTTAATTGTAATTTCACCTTAGCCCACCAGAGGGCGAGTTTTTCATTACAATCGCGAATAGAAAAAGTCAGCTTCATCACAATTGACGAAAAGTCCCTTTTTAACTTGTAACTTTTAAGCAATTGAAGCTATCGAAAAAGTTTAAATACAAAAATCGTTCTATAGGGTAAAGCGGTAATTCGCCTGATTTGAAGTTTTTCCTATTTTCAATATTAAAGAAATTGAAATTATGAGCAGATGAAAATTTCTCCCCACCTACCATTTTCACCCCCTTTTAGCTGGATACCTCCATCTACGAACTCGACCCAGTTTTTTACTGTCCTGACAACATATCTCGAGCTGGTTAAATTTAAATAAAATTACTCCAATTGCCGTGTTCACAACTTAACATGGGAAAAAGCGTTATACATATACAGGGTGATCAGTTTAAAAGAGTACCCGCGGGTTTTTCTTATAACCCTTAAATCTGACGGATGTGCAAACTATTCTAACATTGAAGTATGATTGCTTGAACCGTGTTTAAGTTTGTGAGACAATTTCTAACACTGTTGGACTGTTACAACTTTATTTGTGAGGTAAAACAGAAATGGAGAGGCAATTTTTTTTTTTAATCCTGTAATATTTTTATTTTTGAAATACATAATTTAATTCAATTTTTTTTACGTTATCATTCCTCACAGAAAATGTTGAAAATGTTCGCCACCATTTTGAATGCAAACATGAACATGTCGAACCAGGTTTTTGATACACTTCGCAGCATTGTTGGTGTTATTGACGAGATTTCTATTTCTTCAGTTATGTCTGTTGTAATTCATCGATGTTTGCAGGACTTCTCAGGAAAGCCTATGAAATGATAATGTAAAAATGATAATGGCAATGTAAATGTAACGTAGGAATGATAATGTAAAAAGTTTTAATTGAATTTTGTTTTTCATAAATAAAATTATTACTGGATTAAAATAAATTGTGCATCTCCATTTCTGTTTTACCTCACAAATAAAGTTGTAACAGTCCAACAGTATTGGAAATTGTCTCCCACACTTAAAAACAAGGTTCAAACAATTATAGTTCAGTGTTAGAATAGTTGCTACATCCGTCATATTTAAGGGTAATAAGAAAAACTAACGGGTGCTCTTATTGATTACCCTGTATATATATATATATATACACACACACACACATATATATATATATATATTATACACTAAGCGACAAAAAAAAAAAAAAAAAAAAAAAAAAAAAGCCGCACTGCAGAAAAAATGACTTTATACCTTTTTTATTTGTAATAACTTCAAAACTAACGGTTGAAACAAATATAACTGTCATGTTTGCATAACATCAAAGAGATGAAATTATACCTATGTACATTTTTGATTTAATAATTCACTTTATTACACTCTACGAAGTAATTATTAAAAATCTACATGAAACATTCTTTTTAAATGTAATATAATGAACATATACTTTGTACTGTATTATGATTTATTGTATGATATAAACAAGTTATATTTTAATACATGAAATAAAACTACTTATTATTAGATTTAAGCAATTTTTTAATAAAAATATGCATTCTGCATTGAGTTATTCCAACTTTTTATGGAACTACTGCTTTAATGTGCAATGGCATATAGTATTATGCAGTGTTTTAATATAAATATCAGAAATTTCTCTGTGCCAAATATCATAAATAATTTTTTCTAGTCCTTGCAGAGTAGTAGGCTGCAATTTTTTAATCCTCGCCCCTTTCCCGCGTTTTTTTATAGACTAAACATTTTCTAGCGGATTGAGATTAGGGCTATTTCCAAGTCTGATGAAAAAGAAATTCTACGATATTTTTTGTGGGATTTAACTTAAAGATTAAAAAGATATGATTACTTACAGAATTATAGGTGCTCATGGCATAGGATAGGTAGTTTTAACAATTTGAATCGAATAAACGCACTACAGACTCCCTTTAGTATGGTGCAATATCATCTTGAAATTCTTTTTGCAGGAAAGTCTGAGATATCTTCAAAATAGTCAGTCAGGCGCCGTTTTTATAATGACCGCGTTTTATTTCGAGTTAATTGATCGCTGGAGAATAAAAAAAGTTTGCCAGACTCATTGAAAATGTATGCACCTCCGTACCATAATGTACGGAGAATGTGTCACTGTTTTATGAATGCAATTTTCAATAAATCGGTCACATTTTTATCATCTTACTAGTTTTTTTTAACAGCCCGAAATAAAATGAACTTGACTCATCAGAGAAAAACAGTTCAGCCTAATAATTAACAGATAATTTTTTTAAATTTTTGTTCAACTGAAATCTTGTTTTTTTAATTCTTTTCCTTAGTATTTTTTTTTTTTTTTTTTTTTCGCAGATCTTCTGATTTTTAACATACTTTGTTTAATTGTTCCCGTACTGTTTTTGAAGAAATTATTTTGCTATGCACTTTTTTTTAAACTTTTCTAAGTTATGAGCATGTACAAATCGATTTTTTTTAACTTTTGTTTCTTAACTTGCCCTCATCTCGCTTGGATGGGCAACATGGCCGCTTAAAGACACATTTTCTGTTTAAACAGCCAAAAATTTTTATATCTTCCTAAAAATCATCTCAGGAATATTTCGTTAACATTTAAATAATTTGCCATCTCACGTATTAAAATATTTTTTGACTTTCATTCTAAAATTAATACTTTTTGTGGCATCGTTAAATGCCTTATACTTGCCATTTTTGAAATACTTTCTAAAATTATAATTTTCCTGACAATTGCATTTTATTTTTAACACTGGGCTCAATCCTAAAGTGTACGTGGAGGGCGAAGTAATAAAATTTGTTCAAAAATTTGCTTTTTAAATGATAAAATTGGCGGCTGCAAAAAGGGAAAAGGAAAATATCCAAGTGCGGCTTTTTTTTTTTTTTTTTTTGTCGCATAGTGTATATATATATAAACTTTTGAACGGAGGGTGGTTTTCGGTTCCAGTGGTCATGATCGGTGAAGATATGAAGAATTTTTCCAAAATTCGTGTCATGAAGAACATTGCAATAGGTAGATTTCCTATAAGGAATCTACCTAAAATCTGCGAAGTTTTCTTTTAAATATGTATGTATATATATATAATAAAGAAAAAGAGAAAATTATGAAGGATCAACGCTCCCCTGAAAATTTTTAGAGGGGCGCATTCGCTAGCGCTTCCTTCCTTGTAGTCGTAGGTCACAGCCTATGTTCAGACTTCAGGCCTAGGTCCTTCATGTAAATAATCGACCTGAATTATCATTCTTTTCATGCTTCATGTTTATAATCATCAATCTATATAATCATGAAGGTAGAAAGCCCTCTAATACCATGTACTATATAATATTTCTCTAACGTGGTCCAGTTACGATTAAGTTTTGTCGAAACGATATGACAGTGATGTCAATCCGCGATTGTAATGAAATGCTCGCCCTCTGGTGGGCTAAGGTGAAATTATCATACCACTGATAGCTTCCATGCTGAAACAATGATAGAACAACAAGAAAAAACAATAATAAATGCACGTGGCTATTATAATTTACTAACAACTGCAGTTGAGAAAGTGCCATCTATCGATCATTACAAACGCGGATAATAAAATACGCGAGAATAAAAAATAATATTTATAAATGGAAAATATTTATGCACGCCGATCTCAATGATCTAATAAGAAAAAATGACGACATCTGTCTGATAAGAGTATTTTATGAAAAATATATTTTTAAAAGTTGAATCTTAAAAATCTTTGCAAGCGTCATTTTAAATCTATCAATACTTTAAAGATATATACAGAATATGAATTATTATCATAAATTAACTAACAAACAGATCATAAAAAGTATAAACAAAATAGGAATTATTTTTTCTTTTTATTTATTTATTTTTTTTTAAAGTATAAAAACTGGGCCGTAAATTATGAATTTTATTTCGAAAACTTTCTTTGCATGATTTTAGTTTCACTATCCGCGTTTGTAATGAAATGCTCGCCCTCTGGTGGGTTAAGGTGAAATCACAATTAACATGAATATGAATAGCTTTCGGCTTTCATCGAGACGCCATTGCTTGCCGATGTTTAGTTTCACAGATATTTATTGAATAAAAATTAATAAATCCGGTAAAAAAGATAACACTTACAGTCGGTAACAAAAGTCTCCGAACACTAGCAAATATTCCTATATAAAAAAAGTAGAGTTAATACTGTTTTGTTAAATAAATCCTTGTCGAATCCTGTTGTTAATCAGTCTAAAAAAAGCATTCGACAAGGATTTATTTAACAAAACTGTATTAAGTGAACCTTTTTTACATAGGAATTTTTGCTAGTGTTCGGAGACTTTTGTTACCGACTGTACTGTTGTGTAGCACAGTGTAACTCCAAAAATCAAGAAATCCAGAATTAAGCTTCCATTTATTTCCAAATGACAAATTTAAAATTTCAGTTGGTTCGGCTAATGGAAGTGAAGGATTCATCAGATGATTTGAAATTAATATTTTTCAGCTTCAGTTAAATATCTACTTCCGATCGAACTTTGAATAAACTGAAATATTTTTTCCAAAAGCAATCAATTTTCCATGATGTAATGGCGGAGAAATTATAGCACGAATATTAAGTAGTAACACAAATAGAACAATAATAAATACATGTGGCTATTATATTTACTAACAACAAAAGCTGAAAAAGCGCCATCTATCGATCAATATTAGAGTGCCTTTATAATATATTAGCACTAAAACAAATTACAATTATCAAATTAGGAAGGTGTAGTTTATGCTAAGTAAATGAAGACTAAAAAGGATTGAGTTCAGTTATTTTAAATCTTAGAAAGAGAATTTTAAAATAGGACTCTGTCCGCGAATTTCGAAGACGCATGGTCACCTTACACTTAAGACGTTGTTACCTTCTTTCAAATTGTGGGGAAAAAAATTATTTTGATGTTCAAATCTATCAGTACTCAGGTTCTCACTGGGGCCGGTAAAAAGCCACGGCGTGGGAGTGACAAAGCCCCCCCCCCTCCCCACATCGACAGGAATAAAATAACATCATGCATTATTTTTTATTACCACTCCTTCAAACATTTTGCGTAAGGCCTCTCAAGTTGTTAATGCTGCCACTGCTTATTAATAAAAAGTGTCATTTAACATATTTTATAAGATTAAAAAAATTTAAAGAGACACATTTAAAAACAGATTATAATTTCTGCCTGGATATGGACATCGATATGTGAAGGACATTCTGCTTTATTTTGCAACTTTAAGTTACGTTTTGATAACTGGCAATATTACGTCATATCAATTCCCGTTCCAGTCTTTTTACTCCTCTATCTTTACTCTGTTGCTCTTTGGGGCAAATTTCCACAGCTGCAGTTCAACGCTTTAAGCGTTAAATCAACTATAGAGTTTGATTATTATTAGAATAAAGAATTTACATATTTTAGAGAAGTTTATAATCGGACTAGATCCGTTTCACATATTAAGAAATGGCACTGAAAAGAATTAATAAGGTGAGATGCGTTTCCTTTTTAAGGCCTTGACCATTGGTATACGTTAAGGCCTATCCTATCCTGTATAAAACCGGCTTTAAGAATGTTAATGAACTAATTATTCATGAATTATTATTTGTGCGTTTTTAAATTGATAATTTATTTCTTCCGAGTACCTATTTTAACCTGATATACTTTACACCTGAGAATGAAAATTCGTTAAGCCTACACTGCAGACAAATACAAAGCAATGATAAAAGAACTAATGTTTCTATGAGTGCGTAGATGAATTTGTTTAAACATTAATCCATCTAAATTTTGCATTGATTTCAGCTGGTGTACCAGAAATTAATTTTATTAATTTTTTTACGGAGTGGTTGCGAAATGTGTTTGGCGGAAATGAAAGAAAGCATTTGATTGCTATTTACAGATGCTTTCAAATTTCGAAATTTATTAATAAATACTAGGTAACTAGTACATTGTTGGTATAGGTAAGCTTTTAGACAAGTTTCTTCATTATTGATAGCCTTCTGTAATTGGATTCCTGTGATATTTTCCTTTCATCAAGTTATTTTTTCTTGGTTTCTGCCTCTCTATATAAAGCAATCATTTTCTACAATTTTCCAATTTGCATTATATGTAATGCTTCCTAAATTTAGTGTGTTTTCTGGCTTAATCGCATTTTCTTAAACTTCATTTTTTTTATATAATTTGCACTTAATTTAATATCTTCATTTTTTATGTTTAGTACCATTTAATAAATTTGCTAAATTATTGATCAAGATTAACTTGAACCCTTAAGTAATTATTTTTGGAATTTTATGCAATGTGATTTGAACATTCTTTACGTTAATGGATTGAATATTTCTGAAATAACTAAATCTGTCATTTGTGATCAATAGTTGAAAGAATAGAAAATAATGAATTTCCTTTTTTTTAAAGTTTTTCTTGTGTAAAACTAAGTTAATAAAACATTTAGTAAAACTAAGAATTTGTGTATTAATTATCCATTTCTTTTTTATTTTACTTATTGAATATTTGACTTAATCTAAATGTAATTTTTGAAAATTTCATCTTGTTATCAATGTTTATTTTTTGTGTAGTGACAGGATGCAAGTTTTACAGTTGTGAATTAATAATCAGTGAAATGATTATGTTCTAAATTTTAGTATATTATTGCCATCCAACTGCATTATAATATATTGCCAGAGTTTACCCCTGCTTTAAAAAGGCATATTTTATATTTTTGAATGCAGTTTTCGATCCATAAGGGCATATTTAGCATTTGAAAATCTGATACTTAGTTTGAAAATCCAGTTTTAAGTACAGATACTAGAATTTTTTTAATTTTTAACTTTCTTTACACTTTAATTTTGTTTGTTACTGTTACTAATGCATGAACAACTGTTGATCGTTATGCACAATAGTTTTATTTATATTTATAGCATTTATGTTCAATTAAAGATTTTCTGCAATGGGCTGTGAGGGTGCAAAAAAGGTGCTTTTTTTTCAAACAAAGGGCAAGCAGGGCACAGAACGATAGAACCCTCTCAAAACTGTCTGGGAGAAATTGTAGTGTTTTAATTTAGTTTTATTTCTATATGTTTTGCTTTTGGAAATTCTGCAAAGCAGTGTTAAGTGTAAATTATGCCACCTCATTTAAAAAAAAAAAAAAAAAAAAAAAAAAACTTTACAAAAGTAAGTAAGATATGTATTTGGCATCCCCCCCCCCCCCCCCCCCCCACACACACAAGGAAAAATTAAATAAATAAAAAAGGGTAAAATTAATTTTTGTTTATCTGTTGTTCAAAGCTGTGAAAAATTTTCATTGTTTTTGTTTATAAACATTGTTTTTCAAATTTTAACTGAATTTTATTTTCCTGAACAGGAACTACAAGATCTTGGGAGAGATCCTCCAGCACAGTGTTCTGCTGGTCCAGTTGGAGACGATTGTAAGTAAAATAATAATAAAAAAGAAAATGTAGGTAATATCTTATTTTTGTGATAAAATTTCTGCTACATGATAATGTCATCTTTCATTTTTATAAAATTTGACGCAGATGAAACTTTCTTAGTTACATCTACTTTTTAGATGTTATTTATATATATATATGTATATTTTACATTTAATTTTTATATGGAAGTATTTGTTTTAGTAATCTAGATTACAGGCAAGGGCTTGAAATTAACAATGGTCCATTGATGAGGGACAACAGACATTCAATGGACCTGCAAAATATAAGTTCTAGTGGTCCACCAAACCAGTGAAGCTTTTCAATCCCCCCCCCCCCCTTCCAACTTTTCTCTGAAATTTCCTATAAATCTGTCTTAAAAAAGATTTACAGGGTTTCTCTCATGTATATGATAACAGTATTAAATGTACTTCGTTGTAATTGTCAATATCACATGTTCTCTGTAATTTTTCATTTATTTTTACCCTAATAACTTTTTTTACTCTTAATACTTTATATAATGCTTTTATGCTAAAAATTTAGAGCTCATTTATTAAAGCATAAATTTTTGATTTATATGACTTCAGTTTCCTCTAGTTTCAGGAGGGTGCTGCACCCTGGGTGCCTGATGGTTGAAAGAAAATAGCACTTTTCTTGCCCCTCAGCTAAAAGAAATTACACCCTTTTATGCCTTTTTTTTTTTTTTTTTTTTTTTTTTTTAATAATAACGGTCGATCTGATGATAAGTTATAGATACTAAGTATTGTGTATAATATGATCAACATTCATGTGTACATTAGTAACAAGCAAAATTAATGTGTAAAGACAGTTAAATTTTAAACTTTTTCCTGTATCAAAACCTAGTTCTGAATTTTTGAAATTGTGGATTTTAAATGTTAAATATGCCCTTCAGAATCTAAAAAGTGCCCCTTTTTTTAATAGCAGCACCCTGCCCTTTTTCAAACCTGGGAAAACTCTGAAGACTTCGTAGCGCTGACTCTAGAATAAAAGGGCCGCCGTATTAATTCAATAAAAAGGGCAACCTATTTTCAAAAAACACATTATTTGTATAATTTGCGGTCTTCTATGTTGTGATTTTTTGTACATGACAAAAGTAAATTACTAATTTTACGTATATATAATATATATATGGACTATATGCATTTGTTCATCCAGGAATGCTGTAGAACTATTCCTAGAAGGTTGAAAAGTATCAAAAGGCCTCTGAACATTTAAAATGTTAGAAAAAGCTACTTGGTGCTAAAATGTTTTTAAAAGGGCCTCAGGGTGCTAAAATGGGTTGAAAAGGGGCATCAGGGTGTTAAAATGGGTTTGAAAGGGCAGCAGGGTAGAGCTCCCTGCCAAATTAGCCTAGAGTCAGCACTACTTTGTATTTAACTAATGTACAGAAAAATAATCATATTTGCCATGTAAATTTAATTTACATTACAAATTTTTATTTTTTAAATATTCTTAAAAATATAAGAATAGGTGAGTAAACCAGTAAAATCTTAAAATTACTAATCAATCCTGTGGACCAATGACTTTTTCTTAATTTCTACCCCTGAGAGAGTGAGAGGTCTACATGGGCCTGAAATTTAAGGCCTGGGTCTGTCCCACATAGTGATATTATTGGTTTGACCCACCTCACATGGGAGTAGTTTTGGCCTGGCCTGTCCCAGCCTGAAGTAAAAATAAGTCTAGGCAGGCCAGGCCATGTTTGGGCATGGTCTGGCCTGCATTGTAAGAATGTAAACCTGGTTCAACATTAGCAAAATAAAGCAATTAGAAGCCAAAATTCTAATCTGCCTTGTGTACAAATTTCAGTAATATTGCTCAATATAACTTTGCTATTAATCCAAAGCCCCTTTTTGATTTTTTTTTCCCAATCATGGCAAAATGCCATTTTCAAAAAAGATTACCAAATGTAAACAAGGCAGAAACCCTTTTTTCGAAATAGTTTGTTTATGAAATTACTGCCACATTAAGTCTCATTGGTAATGAATAAAACAAATAAGTACATGACAGCAGTACATATGATGCTAATATATATAATACATTTTTTTTTCTACAGAATTACAGTTCGAACAACTTCTTATAAACAGTGTTGATGCCTCAATCTCTGCTGACATATCTATAGTCCAGTGGCAGAAAGTTTTGTAGCTGTCTGCGACAGGCTTTTAAAATTTTATAATCTGTCTGCAAAATTTGTGTGTAATCAGGGGTGAAAATGGCTTACACTAAAAAAGACTGAAAGCTGGTGGGGGGATTAACATCAGTGGTGATCTCGTGCAACAATACACAAATACAATTTTACTACAGAACAATATAGTATAAACAATTGTATTCATTCATCTCATTCAATTAAATATTTTACAGCAATGTTTGACACAACACAATATAAATAATTATAAATAATAAAAATATTAGTTTTTGGCTTTGATACAGAAATTTTTATAAGTGAATTGTTATCCGAAAATTGCGGACAAATTTTTTTTTATCAGTGCTGACAAAAACTGTCTGCAAGCCGTTTTTCTGTGTCTGCGACTATGACGCGGTGTTTCTGCCACTGGGTCTATAGTCTGTTCAACTTAAGCTGATACCCAAAGTAAACAAAACCACATGTTATTTGGCAACATGGATAATGGCACTGTTATTGTTGGCGCCAGCCAAGGCTGCTCATTCCTCCACTTCTTTTGTCAGATTTTTCTTACCTCTTCTTTACCTTAACAATTTTCTCTTACTTTAACCCTTTGTATCCCACCAGCACTTTAAAAGTCCCATAAAAAAAATTCCTCAATATAGCCTAAATTTACTACAGGATTTCAATGGAACTTCAATGTCCCTATAGTTTAAGCTTTCATTTACAAAAAAAAAAAAAAAAAAAATGAAGTTTTCTAAATTTAACACTTTTGTGACTGCTGACCATAGATTCATGTCATTTGAAAATCTCTAACTCCACCAGTGGGTGTTTCTTTCGCAATTTGTATGTTATTTATTTTTCAAAAATATAAATCGAAACTTAGTTTTTAATTTGTTATGGTGACTATACGTCAAGATACATACATAGAAATACTTTTTGGTCATTTCATGGCTGACTAATTTGTAAAACTGCAATTAGTTGGAGATATTGCTCCTCCTATTCCACTTTAATGCTGCCATGTCACAATTTGCATAGTAGTTGTTTACATTCACCACTTTGTCAGTATAGTGTTAAAATTGGTGCACAAACAGAAAGATTAGTTTTATAAGAATTTTTCAAAGATTGTTAATATATCCCGAAACTTTTATAAACAACGCAGCTATGGTAGCATTTGGTAGAAATTTGACATTGGTCAATAGAATAATACATTAATATTTTTTAACTATCAGGCTTTGTCTACTTCATTGGTCACTATATTTAAATGAATTGGCCACTATATTTAAATGAATTTCTAATATTCAATTTCATTTTAATATAAAAATTCCCCCCTCCCCCCCCCCCTCCAAAAAAAAAAGTGTTCAAAATCTCAGTTAACCTTTCTACCCTGTATGGGTCGATTCGACCCATTTTTAAAATTGATCTTTCAATATCTTCTACAGATTTTAATTTTGATTGTTCAAACATTATGTATGCCTCAAAAATATGCATTCGTTTAATATATGATGTTTTCAGAGTCATTGTTTTGTTTTAAACCACCCCAAAAAAATATGTGACATATTACCTGTCTGGGTCAATTTGACCCACATTATTAACATGCATAGAAATGCTTAAAACGGCAATTTTTTCTTTTGAGTAGACTTCATTTTCAGGAATAGTCAATAGATGGCGATAGTTGTAGGAAACGTAGATGTAAAATGAGATCCATAGAAATTATTTCTTAAGACCTAAATTCAATCTATACAAAGTGGGTCAATTCGACCCATACAGGTAAAACGTAAAATTTTTTCATCAGGGTAGGAAGGTTAAAGTTCTTACTGCCATCAAAAGCATCTTACCTGCATTTCATTTCTCCTAAAGCCTAAAGGTGATGTTGCAAATTTCACTTAATCTCATCAAACTGCATGTTGCATACACTTATTCAACACCCTTACATCAAAACTTGCCATCCTGAGGTAATTTAGAACAAAGTTAAGCTTGAAAACTTGTTTTTTACCCCACTTGTCGTAAAAGAGGGGGAGAGAGGGTGAGTAATTTTACAGAACTGCTGTATAATGCATGTTGATTACACATAACAAACTATCACACTAAAAAAAATTACCTTCTACAGATAACTTGGAGCAGAGTTACTTAGAAATGCTTCCTGAACCCCCTTCCTCCCCTTGCCCTTAAAGAGGGAAATTTCGCAAAATATCTTTATACTGTGTGTTGGATATACGTATAACAAAACCCGCATATCAAAATTAATTTTACTGACAAAGAATACTCGCAAACTGTGACACCAATCGTAACCAAACTTTACAAGTAGTTAAAGGATATAAATAAAGATACACATTCATGTCAATTATATCGGCAAACTTACTTCAGAACAGAGGTATTGGTTTTTGAATATGGAACTGACTTTTTTTCCCTACGAAAAATGCATTGTTGGTTTATTTAAATTGTATTTTTTAATTGTCTGCATGTGCATATTTTTCTTTCTCTAGAATTCTTTATTTAAAAAAAAAAAAAAAATTGTATAATTTCTGTTTTATTATATAACATGGAGTGTATCAAGCAGTTAATAATATGTGGCGAGGGAATGTTTTCAGGTCTATTTCAGTAAAATTTTATTTGCAAGCAATCTGATCAATTTAAGTAAAGGAATAAATTGCATGTGTTTGGTTTTTGCACAAAAAAAAAGTAGAAAAGTCAAATAGATAATTAAATATAATTAAGATTAAAAACTATTAAAAGTTTAAAATTATAAAACATTTCACGTGTATAAATAATATATAAAAGGTAACAAACCACTTTAAAACACGTAGATAAAATATTTTTATTAAAAACTACACAAAGCTTTTCGCCATTATAACAATAGCATCATCAGGTGTAATTGAGTTACATAGAACCAGCAATATATAAATAAAGAAGTTCAAACGGTTTAAAGTTACGGTTACAATAAAAAATTTTCATTTCAATATCATTTTCAGTATTTTTATTTATTTATTTATTTATTTATTTTATTTTTTTCTCTATGAGCACAACGGGTGCCATATTTTATGAAGTGATGCAGCATCCTTGGTTTGACGCAATTACACCTGATTATGCTATTGTTACAGGGTTAGCGCTAAGGAAAAAAAATGAGTGGGATTCTCCCACTCTAACAAAAAAATTAAGTGGGATTTTCAAAATTTAAGTGAGATTTTTGAAATTTAAGTCAGTAATTACATTTTACAGAAGAAAAAAGTATTTTCAAGAAATATGCATATTACAGACATGTGATTGCTCAAATTAGAAATTAGCTGAAAAATTTTCGCTAATATGATTGGTTGGATGATTAGTTGAATATTGATAAAGTCACTTTCAAGAAACTGATGACAATTATATATATAGTTTTTATTTACATTAAGCATTTTCAGGATTTTTTCATTAGTGTAAAAAAAATTCTTCAATATATCTGCAATAACTTTTATATCCACATAAAATCTTATTAAAATTTCACACCAAGAGAAAAACAAATTTTTCAAACAAATATAGAATATGACTTTATGTATGTACATTAATCATTCATATAAAAGTAGCAGTAGCTAATTATTAGTTTCAAACGTACATAAAACCAACTGAGTATTAATTTTCTTAAATTGATTTGGAAAAAAATTTCTTACCTGTAAAATCTATTCTTCATTTCCCCCTTGTTTACAAATTTGGTTATAAATATGACACCCCATAAAGATTTAATTTAATTGAGAAAAAATAAATAGATTCATTAAGTTCAGCAGTAAAGGTCTAAAATAATTACATATGTCAGAAATATTGAGCACTTCTACTGCTTTATTGTTTCTAGAATTGATCATGGATCACATTCCGGAGATAGGGAAAGAGGGGGGCGGGGGGGGGGGGTAGTTATAAAATAATTACAGAGTAAGAAATATTAAACTCTTTCAATTCTACTACTAGAATTTAATAAAGCAAGTTCAAAATGAATATTATAAGTATAATTTATGTTGAAGATGGGTAAAGATTGGGAAACAAGACTTCTGCAGAACATTGATTGCTGATCACTAGATGGAGATAAATAAAGGGGGAGGTGGGAAAAAAATAATTACATGAGCAAGAAATATTTAACAATTTTATTTCTTTACAGGTTTTAGAATCTCATAAAGCAAGTTTGAAATGGATATTAACATTTATGTTGTGGATGGAGAAAGATTAGGAATCGGAAGCTTTTGTAGAACATTTGATTGGCGATTGTTCCCTTTTTATTTATTTATTTTTTAACGAACGATATCCGCGATTTTTTTAAAAACGGAAAAAATAAATTCGCGGAGTTCTTTGAATTAGATTTAAAAAAATAAATAAATATCGCGGGAAAAGCGCGCATATGAAAATTTTTTAAGTGGGATTTCTTTTAATATTGCGCGATTCCCGCGATCCCGCGCTCTAGCGCGAACCCTGTGTTATAATGGCGAAAAGCTTTCTGTAGTTTTTAATAAAGATATTTTATCTACGTGTTTTAAAGTGGTTTGTTACCTTTTATATAGATAATTGAATGATGTCAGAGTATTGGAAAAAAGTTACCTACTTTGAATACCAATACCTCTGTTCTGAAGTAATGTTTTATATAAATTGATATGGTAGGTGCGTATATCTTTTATCTTTTAACTACCTGTAAAGTTTGGTTACAACTGGTGAGTTACAGTTCGTTAGTTAGTGTTCCTTGTGAAATAATTTGGAGCAAAGTTATGCTCGAAATCGAAATGTGTTTGCCCTTTTTCTGCCTCCAATGGGAGGATGGGGGAATTTTGCAAAATCCCATTACAGTGCTTGTTGGATGCACATAACAATCTACACACCGAAATTCAGGGCCTTGACGCGTATAGATTCTCCAGGACAAATTTAGTACAAAAAAGTAGTCCCGAATTTACCCACTTGTAACTCCCTCCCATCATCAAATACCTCAAAAAAACCCAAAATGGGTTTTTGGAAATATTCTCGAAGACACATGAATGTTTACAGCATCTTTGTACCATTTGCACAGGTTCTAACTTGAAAACCCAGTGGCAGAAAGTTTTGAAGCTGTCTGCGACAGGTTTTAAAATTTCATAATCTGTCTGTAAAATTTGCGTGTAATCAGGGGTGAAAATGATTTACACTCAAAAAGCCTGAAAGCTGATGGGGGAAGGGGGGGGGGGGCTTTACATCAGTGGTGATCTCGTGCAACAATACACGAATACAATTTTACTACAAAACAATATAGTATAAACAATTGTATTCATTCAATTCATCTCATTCAATTAAATATTTTATAGCAATGTTTGACACAACACAATATACATAATTATAAATAATAAAAGTATTCGTTTTAGTTTTGATACAGAAATTTTTATAAGTGAATTGTTATTTGAAAGTTGCAGACAAATTTTTTTCTCTTGTTTTCACAAAAACTGTCTGCAAGCCGTTTTTCTGTGTCTGCGACCGTGTCGCGGTGTTTCTGCCACTGGGCTTGAAAATCCGTATTTTGTGAGATTTACAGCCAAAACTATTTCTCCCCTCCCCCTGTTAGAAGTTAAAAATTCCAAAAATGCTGCAAATGATTCTTTTTTTTTTTTTTTTTTTTTTTTTTTTTTTTTGTGTACTCAAGTCTAATCTCTTCTTGTGTAATTTCTTCATCGTGAGGTAATTTGAAACAGAGTTATGCTCGCAAATGTACTTTTGCCTCCTGTTAGGAAGGGGGAGAATTTTACAAAACCCAGTCTTAATGGGGTTATAGTCCCAAAACTAACCTGCATACCAAAATTTGTGACAGTCTATCATAGAATTGCCATGACCATTTTGAGTCTCTGAGTTTACTCTTTTTTTATATACTAGTCTTTCCCAGTGGTCGAAACTTGACCAATTTTTTAAGTAAGCATTTAATTTAAAATTTAAATAATATAGAAATTCAGTTTCCAAGTAAACAGTGTTCTTAGACTCTATCCTAAAATAAGTAAGTCAGTGAAAAGTCAAGGAAAATGGCAATAAATAGTCAGGGAATTTGAAAAAAGTTTTAATACTATCCACCGTGTAATACAACCTCTGACAATAAAGTTCGGTGAATGAAGTCAGAACAGCCGATCTGGCAACACTGGCGAAACAAAACGCTGCACCTGTCTAGTGGTAGGTGTTGACCATCTGCTCCCACCGTTGTTCAGTTGAGCGTCGTTTGTGTTCCGTGCAAGACTTGTTTTACAAAGTGCTTGTTTAGTGCGTTGGTTCTTAACTGAGAACAGGGAAATGAAAAGAAGAATTTAAAGTTTTGTTTTAAGCTTGGCAAGACACCGAAAAAAACTCATGCGATGCAGGTACGTGTTTAAGAAGATCAAGCACTGTCCATGAAGTGTGTATACAAGTTGTTTACCCATTTTCGAAAGAGCTGGGAAAGTGTTTCTGACAACTCCCGTAGCAGAAGACTGGCGACCTCCGTCAGTGACGAAAACATTGAGAAGGTAAGGAAATTAAATTAATCACGAAAGATCGTCAATTAACTGTGCGCATAATAGCTGATGAACTGCAGATAACCGTGAATTTGTGCGACAAATCGTTACCCAGAATTTAGAGATGAGAAAAACGTGTTGTCTTGTGCCACATCACTTGACTGACGATCAGAAGCAGGCACGTTTAGAGGGTGGTGCAAATTGAACATCCACCATATTTGCCAGATTTCAATCCTCCAGACTTCTTCCTATTTCCACGACTCAAACTCGCTTTGAAAGGAAAGAGATTTCACGATATTCCTGGCATCCAACGACACGTGACGAGGCTTTTGAACACCATCCCAAAAGAAGACTTCTTGAAAAGTTTCCAGGACATGTATAGCAGATCTCAGCGGTGCATAGTTATAGGAGATGACTATTTCGAAGGACAGTAAAGTAACTTTCATTAATATTTCATCTACGTTAATATTACAGGACTATTCACCGAACTTTATTGTCAGAGGTTGTATTTTTGAATTTCTTTTGTGTGGCCCTGTTAGAGATGTAAAACTTCTGGAAATTTTGAGGCAGTGGAAAAAAAGGTTCTGTTTTTTTCTGGAAAAATTGAATTTTTATGGATAAGATAGAGTATTAACTATTTTAAAATCCATGCAATTCATATTATTTTTTCTTAACAGAAACATACAAAAAGCATTTATTATTAAAAAATAACGTTTCTGTTTCATAACTGCCCAGTACCTTTCCTAGTACAAAACACCAAAAACTAGTCAAATCATCATTCAACCATTAATTTTGCATAAGGTGTGCATTCCTATGGAATTTTTTCATCTCCCAGCAGCATTGATACAATGAATTTAGATTAGAATTAAACCAATAATAATTAAAAAAAAAAAAAAAAAAAAAAAAAAAAAACAATAATTAATCAACTTGAACCTGATTTCTTTATATATCCGAAACCCGAAAACTAAATTAAATTTAATGATTCATCTGAAAATCATGCAAAACGTTTTAAAGTTATAAACGAAAAAAAAACACCTGTTTTTTTTTTTTTTTTTTCACAGACACACAGACCATTCCCATCTCTAAGCCCTGTACTTGTAGACAACAGATACTTTTCATGCTACATTATATCAAATATAGTAGATATTGTGCATGAAAGATTAATCTTATTCAATTTATTAGGTTGTAACATATGAAATGTCTGATTTTCATTGTCTACTTAAACAAAGAATATGTTTTTACAGAACAAACTTTATTAATCAAAATAGGAACCATTAGCTTCAATACACTTTTTCCAACGAGAAACAAGTTTTTTTATGCCGGTATCATAAAATGTAGTTGTCCTGGAGGCAACAAATTCATTGAATGCCGCTTCAGCATCCTTTGGAGTTATAGTATAGGATTGCGATGCTATTAAATTATTACAGGTAAAGAAATGTTATCTTAAATTGTAGATTTTAAATGTTAATGAACATCGTTTCTTTTTCAATAACGCCTTCTTTTTTTTTTTTTTTTTTTTTTTAATCCTTCTGTGCACAAAATAAAATTCCACCTGCCCTTTATTATTAACAAGCTAGAAGTGTTTACGTAATGTATACACATTCAAACCAAATCAGGAAGCTCAAACCAAGATTTAACTACACCTGCTAACTATTTTACACTTTGTTTACAGCTTGCTTATTTTTTAATTATTTAAATATTTGTCTGTTTTTCTTTGTTTCTTATTTAGGGTTTTGTAAAACTAAACTTTATTTTTTAAGTTATAGAAATTTATTGTATTTTTAAGTTATAAATATTAAAAATAGAAGAAGTTATTTTATACTCAAGAAAATTAAATAATCTTTTATTAAAATTTTCAAATTTTGAATTGTAAAATAAAGTAAAATAGGTAAAAAGTTAAGATTACATAAAAAGTTAAAGAAAAAAAAAAGCAGTCCCGTAGGTAGCCTCGAACCCAAGTCATCTGGTTGGGAGACTTGCGCTTTAGGATCACACCACTGAGGCGCTTACTCGCTTACGAAATAACTTGTATTTAAAGATTACTGAAACTTTAAATGCTTTTTTTCTCCAAATTTTGTGGATAGTGGGCAGGGTTGTAGTGATTTAAATCAATTGATTTAAATCGCTGATTTAAATCATGATTTAAATGAATTGATTTTTTTGAAAAAAATCACTGATTTAAATCACTTTTTTTAAATACCAAAGTTATTGGCTTTAATGGAATGAAATTGTTTATCTAACTTTAAAAAATGAGATTTTTAATTGTTTCTTATTAAATTTAAAAAAAAAAAGTTTGTAAAATATAACAAAATATTTCATTAGACAAACTAATATTTCTCGTTTCTTAACTTTAGATTCATCTCTACTAAGCAACATTAATAAACACAAAAATAAATTATACCTTAACTTTTTAAAATTATTTTTAAACATATTATTATATATTTTAATAATTCATTATATTTTAATTATTTATACAAGCACTGGTGTATGAATTGTAAATATTTAATTAGTATACAATTCATTAATTAATGTTATACATATATTCCAGTTCGCCTTTGCCCACCTTGCGGGTGATATTTCAAAAAGAAAATATTTCCTTGTTTATTTAGCTCTCATACCAGTTTATATCATTTAACAATGTCTCATATGATATTTTAAAAATAATAGCATTTTTTACATTGTAGTGTTTAAAAAGCCATGAAGGCTCCAAAAAGTTTTAAAAACATCATAATCTTTTAATTTAACAACATACAATCAGTTATAGTTTGAGGCTGCTCTCACTGCTTGTTTAATGAATTGTACCCTCTAAATACAGGGGTCTGTCCAGACTTTTCACACAGGGTCATTGTGATATTGTGAAAATTTCTACACATAATTTTGTAAATCTAAATTTAGTGTGAAAATAAAGTTCTTCACAAACTTTTCGGCTAGGGTCTTCTTTTTGTGAAATTGTGAAAAATGTAATTTTGCAAAATAAAATTACAATTAAGGTTTCATTTTTGACAACGACAGTTCAGTTTTATAGAACTAAACTCACACATATGCACAGAAGTCCTTTATAAATTAGAAATTGAGTATCAGCTTTTCGGGAAAAGTACAAAAAAAACGTCCAATTATTCATGCAGTCTACGTTCGTTCCACTGAAGATTAATTTTGAAAATGAGAGATTTATCAAAGGTCTAAGGAGAAAAATTTTGTGAAGGGTTCTTTTTTAGGCTAAAATAATTTGTGAGTGGTCCTGTTTTATGATAAAAATTTTGTGAAGGGTCCTGTTTTGGGATAAATAATTTTGTGAAGTGTCCATTTTTAAGATATAAAGTGAAAGGTTTTTTAATGGACCCAGGTTTGCCTCTGAACAGACCCCTGAAATATAAGAAAAGATAAAAGAATAAGTGAAAGTATTAAGACGGTAATGAAAATGTGAATTCTATTGATGGGTAAAGTATGAAAAAATTTTCTTGATTTAAATGATATTTGTTAAACTTAAGAAAGAATTTTTCAGGATATAATTTTTTTTTTCCCTTTAATTCTCTATTCTTTTTATTTTGATAAGAAACTATGAGTAGAAATTTCTTTTTCTTAATCCATTGCTTCAGTTTTATGTCATTTTTCCTATTAAATTATCCTTTTCCAAAGTTATTTTACTGTGGGTAAGATTTTACTTTATTTCAATACATTATTGTAGCTACAAAGTCAAAGTTCCAATTGAGTGGCTCATACTACCGCATTTATGATTGCCATAAAATTACACTTATTACGAAGATACCATGTTGAATAAAAATATTGGTAATAAATGCCTACATGGATTTTTTCTATGGGAATAGAATACTATTTATATTTTTATAGTTTAAGTAAAATAATTGATAGTGTGTATATTGTGCATATATATATATAGACACATATACACATAATAAAATACAAATGTTGTGCAATAATGTATGATTACATAATAAAAATCATTAAAATCAAATAAATCTTGATTTAAATTAAAAAAATCCGATTTAAATAAAAAAAATCAAAAAAATCAACAACCCTGATAGTGGGTCCTACTGCTTTAATATGTTGTTACCCTCATAGTATACTACAATCCTGCGCAATTTCATCCCGATCTGAATTTTCCATGTCGTGACCTCTCCTTGTGAGTGAAAATAATGCCTGGACCAATCAGTTGATTGTGATTTTAATAAAAATTGTATTTCTTTCTCCCATTGTTTAATGGTGTTTTCCTTTACATGCAGCTTATTTCTGTCGGGCTATCTAAATGATAGACCAGATGTTTCTGTCTAAAGGTTGTCTGAGTGAGTAATGCTGACCGGTTGTCGGCCTGGATAGCTCAATTGGTAGAGCCTTGACCTTGTAAATGAATGATCTGGGGCGCGACTCCCGGTCCAGGCATTATTTTCACTCAGTTGGAAAAATAAAATTTCATTAAAATATAATTTTCTTAGAATCAGTTGATTGTGATTTTAATGAAAATTGTAGAACTTCATAGTTTAACATGTGCAGCTTCTCACGAGTGATCATTGAAACATGCGGTCTAGCGTTATCATGGAGAAGAATAGGGCCCTTCCTATTGACCAATGCCGACTGTTTACGTGTAAGTTCCTGGTGCATTTCATCGATTTCTCTACAATATTTCTCCGCTGTAATGGTTTCGCCTGGTTTTAGAAAGTTATGGTGAATTAAACCAGCTGAGGACCACCAAACAGTTACCATAACCTTCTTTTGATGGAGCTGGGAAGTGTTGTGGAGCCTTGTCAGCATCCAGCCACTGCGCTGAACGTTTAAGATTGTCGTACAGAAACAAAATCACTTTTCATCACAAGTTACAATTTGATTGAAAAAAGGATAATTTTGGTTGCGAAGAAGGGCAGACGAGATTTCAAAACGTTTGCGCTTCCGATTCTCATTCAATTCATTCGGTACCCATTTATCCAATTTTTTAACTTTGCCAATCAATTTTAGATGACGTGAAATGGTTGTAGGAGATACACCTAGTTCTTCTGCATAATCTCTAACAGTATTGCCTGGATTTTTTTTAAACTATTGCTCATAAAATTCCATTGTCCACAACAGTCTCTGATCTGCCCCGGTCTTCGTTTGTGAGACTCTCATTCCCAGTTTCGAACTTTGCATACCAACGTCGAATGGTACGTTCATTTACAGAACAGTTTCCAAATGCAGCATTAATGTTTCGGGCAGCTGCTGCAGCATTATGCTTACTTTTCCACTCATACAAAAATAGCACTCTAAAATCTCTAGAATTCATCCTACGATTAAAGCTATAAACTTACCACCAAATCACAATATTTTTATTTGAAACACACCGGATGAAAAAGACAAGGTTTTAGCTTTAAAATGATACATAATTAACGACTGTATCAAAAAAGTTTATAAAGAACCAAATCTCAAAAATTTTACTGGAGAGAATCTGACATTTTATATGTTACAACCTGATACAGTATAAAAAGAAAACTTGATTTAATTAGTTGTTTTATGTTTCTGTATAAGATCTTAATATTTTCGATTACTCTTCTAACTTTTCCCCCTTTTTTCAGTATTCCACTGGCAAGCTACTATAATGGGGCCTGTAAGTTGTTTTTGATTTCTTATAAATTTTGCTTTTCTTTTCTCAGCCTTTTTTTTTTTTTTTTCTTTTTTTTAACTATAGTATTTTAATTTTTATGCAATATTTATTTTATTAGAAAGGTTTTTTGTTTATTTTATCATTGTAAATTTTATTTATTTAGTAAATTTTTATTGTTTAATGTAGTTTTTAAAGTGAATCTTGCTCAAATTATTACTTTCAAAGTAGTTTAAATGATTCAGCATATGTGTAATTCATCTAAAATCAGATTGGGGAAAACTCAAAGAATATAATATTTTACTATTGGACAGATATTTTTATAAAATCTTAAAATTTGCTTATGATTAAGTTTTTTTTTAAAAAAATTGAGTAGCTGACATTAAGCTTTTTCCCCTGTAAAAGAAATTTTTCACAGGGTCAGAAGGATATGTGTGGTCGTGGTAGAACAGTTGCTTTATTTATACCATGAAAAATGCAGATTAGTCATATTCACCCTTTCTTCCACATGTAATCCTAAGTAGTTTTAGGAAAAAAATAAGAATTTTTTGTGGCTGCATCCTCAAGCCGTTTGTTTTGAATATTGTAGCTGCTACTTATTCAAGAATAATTCAATAAAAAAATATTGATTGAAATATTTTGTTTTCGAATAGTTTCATGTGTTTGGTTAGCCATGTTTATAAATTTGTATCTGTGCAAGCTGGAAATCTTTACTATGACTTAAAAAAAAATATATTTATGGCTGTATTTTTAAATAATTAAATATAATTTTTTATCTGAATTATTTTTGTCTTTTTATCTCTTTAGCCTGATAGTCCATATCAAGGTGGTGTATTTTTTCTCACTATTCACTTTCCTACAGATTATCCATTTAAACCTCCTAAGGTAAAGTATTTCTCTTAATAGTAAGAATAGTTTTACAATATTTTAATTTTTGTTGCAACAAATTTTTTCATAAATGTTTAATAACCAGTAATTTAATATATTTTAAATAAGATATTAAGGAGTGTGTAATATGTAGCTACCTGACATTTGATTTGGTAAAAAGTCTACAAAATGAAGAATTGGTACATTAAATATCTGAAATGTAAATTAACTCCTAAATTAACATGACAATTATTTCAATTACAAGATTTTAAAAAATCTGGAGTGACTCCACTTGACTTTCCGAACATTGATTAATTAATGGTTTTGTAGAAAAAGTAAAGTAAGAGGAATTGTTAAATAAACGAAAGAGAAAATTATAATAGGGTATTTGAGTATTTTTCTCCATATAGTACACAATTTTTTTATTTAAGGCTACTGAACTTTGAGTCCCTTGATTATAAGGATAAAGAATTTTTCATTGTGGCCTTGTAAAAACCTATAAATGCTAGATTCACCAAAATGCTTATAGTGCAACAGTGACTTAAAATATTCGATTGAGCTGAAAATTTATATAAATAAGGCATATAAACACTACCACACTTTTAAAAATTTGGTCCTATAGGCCATAATGATAAAGAATTTTTCTTTGTGTCCCTGTAAAAACACTAAGTGCTAATTTTACCAAAACCTATCCAGTTCAACTCCTATAACATGTGTATAAATTTTTTGCTCAGTTTAATAAGGCGTTTAGACGCTATCACACTATTAAAAATTTGGTCCCATAGGCTATGATGATAAAGAATTTTTCTTGGTGTCCCTGTAAAAAAAATCAATAGGGTTCATGTTACAGTGACTTGCAACATACATACCAACTTTCAGCTCATTTGTGCAAAGCATTTAGATGCTAGCTTGTTCACTCACACACATATATCATCGTAAAAATAGTGAAAACAGACTCAGGAGACCTCAAAACGTGTAGAAATACCAAAATCTCAAACTCTGATTTTTGACAGGATTAGAATACTTTCCTCATTATAGTGTTTGGAAAGAAAAAAATTAAAAAAAAAATATTTCTAACAATAAAAATTTCATACCTGAAATATAGTCCAGCAAATTGAAATTTATATATATAAACACACACACAAAATGACACATACACACACAAAAATGAGTGGGATTAGGAGAATCTCTCTCTATATAAAATTTTGTCCTGAGTGAGTAAGTGATTCATCATTGCCCAGCCCAAGCCCCTTCTCCTAGAAGCATGAAATTTTGTGACAATGTTTCTTCTGTTACATAGACATCCACTAAGAAGCGATTTTACAAAATCCCCCCCCCCCCCCCAGAAAGGGGGGAGGGAGGGCAGAACGTGATTTCAGAAAATCCTTCATATCTCAAACAAATATCAGATATCCGTAAAATTTTTGCTTCAAAACATAGCTAACACAAATACCTAAAAATCAATTTCTGGAATTTTTGAAATTCGGTCCACAAGATGGGGTGTGCAACAAAGTGTGATTAAATAATTTATTTTAATTTTTAATTGTTGCCAAAGAAGTTTACAAGTTAATTTATTTTTCGACATATAATAAAATATATTTTCACGTGAATAGTAAAAAAAAAAAATAAAAAAAAATACATATATTAAATTTGCTTAGGCACATGACAAAATGATGTCATTATCAAAATTAAATAATAATAAAATGAAAGCTAATTCAGATCTATATTAAAGAGCTTTATTTATTGATAATCCTGGGTGTATTTTTAAATTTAATGCTGAAGTAAATAGGATATTTTTCGCCAAGGCTCTATTTTTGTGACAGCCACCTTAAGCCAAGTAGTCCATAAAAAAAAATAAACAAATCTGTATATATAAAAGAGTAAAATCACTGATTCACTGACTCCCCATAACAGAAAATGTGAGACGTACGTCACAGATTTTTTTCAGTCTGCAGATTATTTTCAAAACAGGATTGTGTAGAAATTTCAAGTCTTCTGATTTTTATCAGAAATATTGCAATTTCCAATCTTTCTCCATCCACAGCATATATGCCATTGTTCATTTTAAACACACATTATTAGATTCTAGAGCCTACAAAGAGGTAGAATTATTTGATATTTTTCCCTTACGTAATAAATACGTTTCCATTCATAACTTAACTACAAGCTATCTCAGTAAACTTAATTTTTATGTAGGGTTTGGTTATGCATTCCCAGTATGCACTATAAAGAGATTTTATAAAATTCCCCCTCCCTCCTTTAAGGGCGAGGGGGGGGGGGTCCAAAACACTTAAGAGTAACTCTGTTTCACCATATCCCCCTGGGAGAGGTGGGACAAAAAACATGTTTCCATGCATAACTGTGCTCTGAATATCTTAAAAAGGCAATTTTTATCTGTTGGATGGTCATGAGTTCGCAACACACACTATAAAAGGATTTCGCAAAAATCCCCCCCCCCCCTTTCCCCCTGCTTTAAGGATGGTGGGTGGCAGCAAAAACACATTTTTAAGTGTAGCTCTGCTCTAAATTATCTCATAAAAGTGAATTTTTGATGTGTTGATTGGTTATACATACTCAACAGACACGCAACAAGGGAATTTTTTGAAATTCCCTCCTACCCCCTTGGGAGTTGGGTGGCAAAAAAACATGTTTCCATGCATAACTCTGTTCTAGATTATCTTAGAATGGTAATTTTTGATGTGTAGATTGCTTATGCGTACTCAACGCACTACAAAGGGATTTTGTAAAATTCCACCCTTACCGCCCTTTGGAGAATGGGGGACAAAAACATGTATTATTGCGTAATGCTACGCTAAATTATCTTAGGTTGGAAAGTTTTGATGTTAGGGATGATTATATGTATGTAACTCATAGTATGAAGAGATTTTGCAAAATTCTCTCCCCTTTCCCTTCTTTAAGAGCCGGGGGAGATTAAAAAAAAAAAGTTTTCAAGCATAGCTCTGCTTTAAATAATTTCAGGATCTCGATTCTTTGATGTGTCTGTTAGGTATGTGTATGCAACATGCAATATAAAGTAATTTTGCAAAATTCCCCCTTTGGTGCGGGTGGGGCAAAAAACACATTTTGAAGCTTAAATCCGTCCAAATTACTTAAGAATGACTATTTTTGGTGTGTGGGTGTTGATTAAGTGTACACTATATGCACTTCGATGAGATTTTGCAAAACTTTCAACCTTAACTGCAAGGGAGGGGGAGTAAAATGCAGGTAAGAGACTCCTGGAGGCATTGGGGCTCCATACTCAACTGTAGCGAGCGGGAATACCTCTACAGAAAGTAGCAGGAACTTAGATTTTGACTGATTTGACTGATTTTTTTTTTTTTTTTTTTTTTGGGGGGGGGGGGGTAAGATTTTTTAAATTATTAATTTTATGGTGTTTTGAGGATTCATTTCAATATAATGACCAGCGAAGCGGACAAAGCCTGCTAGTCTCACTAAATTTTAAAAACAGTTATTGTGTAGTTAATTTACCCGATTTCAGGTATTTAATTTTCAGTACCAGAATTAATTTTTCTAAATTCATAAAATAAATTTAAAAATAGTTTTAAAATAGTAATAATAATTTAAAATAATAATTATTTTAAATAATATAAATAATAATAATTTAAAAATAGACTTCATATGACTGTTTAATGTAATTTAAATTCTGATTTTTTACAATTAGAGGATTAAGCATTCCTGCAGTATGTTATGTTCTTGTTCTCTCCATGAAAGTTTTCTTACTAAAATTTCTGGTATATTTTTATGAATTCACAATCATACTTTAAAAAAAAAAAAAAAAAACTTCTCAAAAAGGTTACATGAAGGCTTTTCCCATGGTTCATCCAGGATTTCATCCATTTTTAGTTCCCTATCATACTATAGGTATGGGGAACTTAGGTAATCGTGAAAATTTTCGACCTTGGTTTTTTGACTATTTTACACGTTTTAGGTGTGAGGAATCCGAAAATGACAAAATTTGTATGGTGTCTGTCTGTAGGGAGTCTGTTAGTGTGTTAGTCCATTAGTTTGTTAGTCTGTGTACACGATATCTCAAACAATTGTAGAGAGGTCAGATCAGTTTTAAAATATTACTTTCGACACTCGCAAGAACCCTATTCATTTGCAACATTTGAATTTAAAAACTTCGTAAGTTATTAGAAATTTACGATTTTCTTAACATGGGAGAATAGGACAAAAATTCACTTAAACGTGCATTAAATGGAAACTTTTTACTGTAAAAATGTCAGATCAGTTTTGATGCCGGAATGAACATCAGTAACTATAAATATGCTACTTTGAAAATTTCGCAAGTTATTGAAAATTTACGAATTTCTTAACATTTTAGTATAGGACAAAATTTCACATAAATGTCAATTTTGAGAGAGATTTTCATCGTAAAGATGTCGGACTACTTTTGAAATATTATTTAGGACACTGGCATGAATATTAATGATTATGAATTTTCCAATATAAAAATTTTAAGTTATTGGAAATTCACGAATTCCTTAACATGGCAGAATAGTTTAAAATTTCACAAAAAACGTCAATCTTGAGGGATATTTTCATCGTAAAGATGTCAAACCACTTTCAAAATATTATGTTGGATACTGGCATGAATATCATAGACTATGATTTTTCCAATTTAAAAAATTCGTAAGTTATTTGGAATTTACGATTTACTTAACATGCCAAAATAAGGCAAATTTGAGCATAAACTTCCATTTTGTGGATCATAAATACATTAGACAACTTCAAAATTACATTTATGATATTGGTTTGAACATGATTGAATACAAATATTCTAATAGGAAAATTTTGTAAATTATTCGTAATTTGTGTTTTTGTCAACATAGCGAAATTGTAAATATTTCATATAAATATGAATTTTGAGGATTATTGCATTGGAAATAGTAGCATGAAAACTAAACAACGGAATTGACCCTGATAAAATAAATTAATAGATTCGAATAAGATAAATATATCGAAGTAAACAGTGGATAGCCTATTAGGCGGGGATTTCATTCTGTCACTGTATCAAGCTTTGGTCAAATTCATTTCTTTTAACATGATTATAATATGTCTCCCACTAGAAATTTATGAGAACATAAATATGATGGGGAACTGAGCAGAGTTCACCTATGCCAACTAGTTTTAGCTGCTTTTGAGTAGTATAATTGAAAACTATAGCAGTTTTTCTTGAGTCTAAATGCAGTGGGAAAAATTGAATAATTACATCAACATTCTTCTTAATCTAAAGATTTGTTAAGGAAATTTGAAAATTATTTGGTATTAACAAATACCATAAAATCCTGTTTATAAGTCCCCGTTTTTCAAATGCAAAACCAGTAAAAAATAGAGGGTGGGGGGGGGGCTTATAATAAAGATTTTTAGTAATTTCTTTAAAAAAAAAATTTTTTTTGGTTGTGCCATCAATGTAACTTATAGAAATATATATATATATTTAAATTATTAGTTTAAAACCTGTTAGTACAGAGGACTATTAGTCTCAATCTATGGATTTTTACGATACCAGTTTTATGATTGTTGGACATTTATCGAAATTGAAAGTTTCTTGAAAATATAATTGAATAATGTGAAAGCAATGTTATAATTTAAAAAAAAATGTTCCTCAATACTAAAAACTAAATTCTGCTTTTGCCAGAATTTCATCAGTCTTTTTTTTTTTTTTTTTTTTTTTGAAAAAGAAAAGAAAGTTGATGATAAATCAGTATCGAAATTGACAGTATCAAAAAAGTTTTTTTTCCATATTTCCATGTGTTTAATAATAATTTTTAATAAAATATATGAGGTGATTTTTAATAATTTTAAACCGATGTTTTTAAAAAGTTTTAAAGTGAGTGCTTTGCAAAAAATATTTAAACTGGTGTTTTTTTTTTTTTTTTTTAGTACGGACGACTATTAGTCTTAATCTACGGATAAAACATTGTCGCCAGTTTTACAGTTAATTGGACTTTTATTGAAATTCAAAATATAATTGAATAATTTGAAAAGAAAAACTAATAGTCCTTCATGCTAAACTAAATTCTGCTTTTGCCAGAATTTCATGAAAATTGTTTTTTCGGTTTCTTTCTTTTCTTAGAAAGAAAAAGAAGAAAAAATAATAATAATCAGTTTTGAAATGGACAGTATCGAAAAAGTTTTTTTTTTTTTCCCAAAAAACTTTTAAACGATGCAAATCAGGTGAAAATTCGATATCGATTTTTTTTTTTTTTTCCCCAATTACGATTGATTCAATGCTATGAAATTGCCTTTTCTGCCTGTATTTACTATTTAATAAAAAGTTAATAAACCAGTGTGTTAAACATTTGTATAAATGGGTACATTTGATGAGAATTCAAGAATGGGTGCTTTTAAATTAATTTTATTAATTTTAATTGATAATTTAAATTAATTTTTTCACATGGTTAATTGCAAGATGAATAAAAAATTAAAGATTGATTTTGCTATTGTTAAGGTAAATGTTGAAGGTTATCAAATTTATAAAATATAAATTGCTCATTTAAATGTGAAGGTTATCAAACGTTAATTAATTTAGAGTATATAAAATAATAAAAGTATATATTTAGGTAAATATGAAATGTGCAAAACTCATTTTGTATATTGTTAAACGTAACATTTCACAAAAATGTTTTCTTTTTTTAAGAACAAATGACAAATTCCATGTTGTTGCCATCTATCTATACAAGAACAAATTATTTCATAAGGAAATTGGATTGTAATCAAACATGCACATTACAAATTAATTATTGTATTGATGTAATAAATTTATTACATCAATGCAGTAATAAAGGTTTAATGATAAAGGTAAACAAAACACTTACTTCAAGATTGTCTTGAACTTCATCAATCTTTTTAATTGAAATAATTAAATTAAAAGAAAAGATAGCAATTTTTAAAAAATGCAAATTTTGTTAAATAAATAAGGCAAAAAAAAAAGCTTAAACATTTAATTATTTTAATGAAGATTGAAGCCTGTAAGAACTTTTTCTGGAATTAAGACTGGTGCTGTGCTGCCATCTATCGAAAAATATGTTTGCAATTTCGATTTTAATGTAGACCTATAATTATTTTATAGTTCTCATTCAGAACCTCATTGTCCTTTTGTAAAAACAAAAGGATAAGAGGAGAATTAGTAATTTTTTAGCTATATATATATTAAAGAATAAATTTAAAATTATTTAAATATACATAGACTTTTGAAAATTAATTTTTTACTAAAAATGAAGGGGGGGGGGCTTATTTTTAGGATTATGGAAAAAATTTAAAATTGCCTAAAAGTGGAGAGAGAGCTTACTTTCAAGGGAGGTGGTTTGTGTGTACACTTTTGTGTATATCAACAAAAAAATTATAATAAAAGACAATAAAAAAGGTGGTGGTTGGGTGGGCAGATGTTTGATTACGGAGGTGGGGTGGTGTTGTAAGGCTGGATGGTTGGGTGGGTTTGTGAAATTAAATTAAAAAAAAAAAAAAAAAGCAAAAGGTTTGTTGCATTTACTTTGTATTACTATGCAAATTTTCTTTTTCCAATAAAATTTCAGTTTCTTCCTTTTTGAGTTGTCAACTATATTTAAAATTCTAATTATATTATTAAACACAATGATATCAATCAGTGAATTTCATTGTTGCTTCGTGGTTTCATTGCTATTCATCTGATTTGAAATTTTGCTTTTTTAAATCCATATGGTTCCTGTTCTGGTCGTGGCAGGCTGGGTGAGTATAGCCGGTGGGAGACTAGTTTAACCCCACAGGCAAGTCACAAGTCTTGCCGCCTGCCTCCTTCCTTCCTATCTTGTGTTTCTTAGGTTATTTTTTTCATTAATTTTGATAAGTTTATGGTTTTAAGTTAAGATTTGTTGTGTTACTTTATTGATTCGTTTGTTTTGCAGGCTGTTAATTAATAGATCTGGTTTCTTTATATTAGTGTATTTCATCTACTGATAAATTTTTTTTATCTTATTAGTCATTGGTGTTTCAGTGATCTTGCATCTGTTGCTTGGCTTCTACTATGCTTAATAGATCATCTTTATTATATATATATATATATATATATATATATATATATATATATATATATTACTGTACATATACTAATGTCCCAGATACATTTCAATAATATGAATTAACTTTTGTAGATTTTGAAAGACTTATCTAGTTGTAAAAGTGTAACACTTGGATAGAAATTGTTTTTATTTAATTTCTTTTGAAATATATTGTCATAATGATTGTCATATTTTTTTATTGTGACTGTTTCTTTGTATATTACTTTTGTTTTTCAGTGATAAGTATGAAATGTATTAAACTTTATTTTAACCCTCTTGCTCACCTGGACCTCATATGAGGATCCTACATTAATTGAAAGAAAGAGTAATCTAAAATCATTTTATTTTTTTCCAAACTAATATGAGGCTTCTCAAATTACCCTCTGTGAAACAAAATGAAAATTTTTTTTACATTTTAAAACAAGAATTTAAGTATATCATTACCAATTCATATATTTTTTTTTTCTTTGTTTTTCTTTTTCATAATTCATGAGCAAGAGGGTGTTAAAAAAATATATTTGCATATTCTTTTTCTCATAAATTATATATTTTCTTATGATTGATAGCTAATGTTTTTCTTTTGGCTCATTAGGTAGCATTTACTACTAGAATCTATCATCCAAACATTAACAGTAATGGTAGTATTTGCTTGGATATTCTACGATCACAGTGGTCTCCTGCCCTAACAATATCAAAAGGTAAGACCCTTAAGTATACTTCTGTATAATATATGTGCTAACTCTAATGGGAGAAAAGACACAACATAGGCAGTGAAAGAGGATCCATACATGCCAATTTTCCTGATAGACTAAACATGACACGTTTTCAAAAAAGAACAATGGAAGAAACATTTCATGTAACAGTAGGAAAACGTTTCTAAGATAATTCGACCCCGCTGAATACAAATTCTGCCTGTTGCCAAAGTGAAATTTGAACCGTAAGTCATGTATCCAAGGTGGCAGCCAAAAGTTTTTTTTTTTTTTTTTTTTTTTTTTTTTAAGGTGTGAGGAATCTGAAAATAAGAAAATTTACATGTCTGTCTTTAGGGTGTCGATTAGTTTGTTAGTGTGTCTTGTTAGTCTGTGTATGCGGTATCTCAAGAGCAAATGATCACAGAACAGTCAGACCAGTTTTAAATATTACTTATGACGCTGGCAAGAACTGTTTTGTTTTGCAACATTCTATTTTAAAAACTTTGTATGATTAATTTTCATAACTAGGGAGAATGGAACAAATTTTAGCTTAAATATGTATTAAAAGAATACTTTTACTGTAAAAATGTCAAACCAGCTTTAAAATATCAGTTATGATGCTGGCATGAACATAATTAAATATGAAAATTCAAGTTAAAAATTTTCATGAGTTATTTGAAATTTAACAATTTCTTAACATACCAGAATTGAGCAAATTTTTGCATGTCCATTTTTGTGAAATTTTCATCATAAAACTGTCAGACAACTTTTAAAATGTCATTTAGGATACTATTATGAACATCTTTGACTATGAATTTTATAATTTAAAAATTTTGTGTGTTATTAGAAATTTAGGATTTTTTTAACTTAACAAAATAGAATAAAATTTCATGTAAATGCCTATATTGAAGAATATTTTCATCATAAAGTTGTCAGATCACTTTTAAAATGTCATTTAGGATTCTAGCTTGAACATTTTTGACTTAAAATATTCTAATTTAAAAATTTTGTAAGTTATTCCAAATTTAAAATATTGTAAATAGAGCAGAATCTTTCATATAAACTTGCTTTTTTGGGGTCGTTGCATTCAGAATAGTATGAAATTGCATTCAAACTAAACTACTGAACTGACCGTAATAAAACAAATTAACAATTTGAATAAGGTAAATGTATCGAACGGAAAAGTGGGTAACCTTTATTCATTAGATGTGATAATTTATCCTTAGAACATTTTCTCTCCTGGCAGGTTATGCATATGTTGTGGTAGGACGTTCAAGCCTTATCAACTAAGGAGCACACCGTTGATGCCATATCCTGCAAAAAACGGCAGTATATTACAAAAATAACTAAAATACTAAAAATGACCACTTTCATTGACACAATTTTATTACCAATTTTTTTTTTTGTGTAAAACATTATTTAAAGACATGTAACATACACACACTAGTTTACATAAAACACATTCAACCACTAAATGCCATGTATCTGACAGATTTTATATTCCAAATACAAGATGAATGGAGCGCACATAAACACAATGGCAGCCATCTTGGGCACCATCTTGGAACCCACGCCTTCCAAGCTTAAGGTAAGTACATTTTGAGCATTGCAATGTGTTTGGCATCCGAGAAAACCCCCTAAGTTAACGTTTAAATCATTATTTTAAGCTAACGGATAAGGGAGATATAGGACAACAGAGTTTAGAACGCCATCTTGGATACCGGACTTCCGGTCAAATTTGGCTTTGGGAACAGGCAGGTTTGAAATATCCTAAAAACATTGTATCCCCAATTGTTTCATGAAATGCTTCTTGCACTTTATAGAGATGGATTTCCTATGTTAGGGCAGGCCCACCAGCAGCCTAGTGGTTCTGTGCTCAAAGCTGGTAGATGTGAGGTGAGGGGTTCGATCCCACGTCATGCTTTGTTGGCTTAGCCGTTCAGAGTTTTCGTGGTTTTCTCTTAAGCTTGCGTAAATACGAGCTAGGGCCCCCCTTAGAAAGACCCCCCACAGAGGGCACTGTTCCTTAGGCGTAGGACCCTAGTGCAATCAGTCTCAATCCCCACAACCCAACCCTACATTAGGTACTAGACTGTGCGGGGGAAGGGGAAAACAGAAGATTCTTGTTACTTTCTTCTAAATATATGAAGTCTGTAAATTTTGGCATTTTTCCTACTGTGTTAAAATAGATTTTGCATGCAATATACAATCAGTGCTCCTAAAGCTATATTGATGCTTTCATCATTTGAATTCTGATAATTAATTCAAAATTTTCCATTTCTTCATGTGATATTTCTCATTTTATCCTGTGCAATTTTGATTAGGCTTTTGTAATATGCATGCATAATCATAAATTCCAGCCTTTATCAATCCACTGCAAGATGAAGGCCTCGATGATTCCAATTTGCCATATTTTGCAATTGTTCTGCATGTATATAACAAAGTTTGAATTTGTGAAAATTTTTATTTCATGGATTTATGCATTTTGAGATGCCTTAAATAAGATTCAACCACTTTCAGAAAATATGTCTGTAAATCACGATTTTGTGAATGTTATAAACCAATAGATGAAATTTAACCAAACTTGATATTTAGTTGGACCTTGACTTAAATATGTGCTGATTACATTTAAGAAATCGATCACTTAACCCTTATCGCTCGTATGTCCCCTCTGAGGGGACATTAAAAAATTGAGCCACGCCTTAAGGTGTTCCTCTGCAAATGAAATGTTATTTTTCTAAAACGTGTAACTATAGGCTATACTATAATACCGGAAAATTTTAACAGAAAGATTTATTTTATTTAATGATAAAGTAAAATAAAACAAATTATTGCAATTTTTCGGTAGCCAAAAGGTAGTAAGTTGGAAACTAAACGTGTAATGTTTTAAAGGAACGTCAAAAGGCGTGACTTATGGAAATATACGCTGAGCGCAAAGGATGAAAACATGGTGCAGTCATCTCATTTTTTTTTCTCATAATTTTTTATATGGATTTTCATTTACAATAACATGCTTAATAAAAATTATTTGTGCTTCAACTTTAGTTCTTTTTTATATCTATGTGCAAAATAAACATAGTTGAAAAATGTCTTACGCATACTCGATCAACTTCATTTATTTAAAAAATAATCTTTATTTTGACAAAATAAAACTGTATGCATAAAAAATTTAAAAGGTAATTAAATTTAATGCCCCCCCCCCCTCAAAAAAAAAAAAAAAAAAAAAAAACTTATGCTGATGACAGACACAGACCAACCACTAAAATTTTTATTTCCACATTTAAGGACATCAAATGTATAATTATAGTTAAAACTTGACTGCAAAAAATATTTTATCTCTGATATGAGTGAGAGAAAATAATTATTTTAAAGTAATTTCCTTGGACAAGATGTAATTTGCTAAAGCATTTTTATAAATTATATTCATTAGAAAATGATAGATTTGATTGATTTTGGATACACCTGTATATTGAACAGGGGTGAAATTTTTGAGGGACTACCACTGAATTCAGGGTTTTTGAAAAATTTGCTGTCTCTGAATTTTATGGTAAATTATTTTGTTTTGATAGAAATTTCTCATTTTCAATGTTTAATTTGTCTTATAATTTATTAAGAACTTTCCAAAAATATCATTTATTATAGATAGCCATATCATTAGTCTCTGCTATTTGCATGCAAGTAGCAGTTTTCAAGGTTTTACGATGTTAGGTAGTTTCACCCTTGATTGTCTGTATATTGGATACACACCACATAATATACTTAAATTTATCATAGCCAGAAAAACACTTATTTGAAGTGCACTTCAAGGAATGGACAAATATTGCTTCCATTAAATCTGAATTCTTTTGTTTGGCCCTGAAAATGAATGATAAATATACTCTATAACAAAAAAGTGACGCACCAAGAAGGAGTAATGCAAACTGGACACAAATTGACATACATACAGGTTTTGATGGAATCAAGCACCAATTCATCATTATCGTTGATCCTACGAGCAACTGGTACTTCAGTGACTTCAAATACCCGTAATAGGTGGCTCCGTGGGGTTGAGCTCAATCCCCAGATCTCTCTTCCACTGAGGACATTTGGAGCATCATAAGAAAACGTCCTACAACCAGCTCGAGATTTTACCAATCTAACGCAACAACTGGACAGAATTTGGCACGATACTTCACAGGAGCACATCTGCCTACTCTATCAATTAATACCAAGCCGAATAACTGCATACATATTGGCCAGAAGTGGACCAACGCGTTATTGACTTGTTTACTTTGTGAGGCCCTTTCTCTTGATTAAATGATTCAAATTTTCTGAAACTGTAATCGTTTTTCTCCATGTACATCACATCTACCAATTTTTGTCCTATTCGTACCACCCATTCCACCCCATCGACCAATTTTTGTCCCCACTTCTTCTTGGTGCATCGTTTTTTTTTTTTTTTTTTTTGTTATAGAGTGTACTTTTTATATTCCAGAGGTGCAGAATATCTCCAAACACCTGAACAAGGTTTTGAGGGAAATTTTCAATATTTTCTTGAGAAAACTTTAACAATTTATTACTTTGCAATGCTTATAATAACTGCTGTGTTTTTACTTCCTTATACAAAGGATAAGAAAATATTGTAATCCTGATTTGCGAAATAGATTTTATATCTTCCATAGCTCAAAATCGAATCATTGCAGAATGTTGCAAATTTATATGCATGACTGTTATCTCTAGTTGGCCTGTGGCAGAAAATTTTTTTGCTCTCTGTGACAAATCTCATTCATAAAAATCTTTTCTGCAAAGTGTTATTTCATAATGACATATATTCTAATTTACACTACACATAATATGTATATTTAATTATAAAGATATCAATATTATTAATATATTGTAGAAGAATTTTTAAATATAAGGTATGTGAGTTCCTGTTTTCTACTTAAATTAAGATCTTTAATTTTTATGAGAAAATATTTCTGCAAGTGACAATTTCTTTTCTGTGACAATGTCACTGTGTCGCCTAAATTCTGCCACGTGGTCTAGTTGTACACCTGCAAGTTTCATCTTTATACGAGCTCTCGTTTTAGAGATACCAGCGACTTTACATGATTTTTCGTGACGTGTGTATGTATCTCGCATAACTCAGAAACGGTTGGACGTAGAACATTGCAAATGGGTATGTAGATTTATTATAACATCTAATTGTGCATCTACCATTTTGGTCTTTCTGTGACTTTTGTTTTGGAGATATTTACAAAAATTATATTCATAATGACTAAATATACAAAGGTTTTGGACATATGTATATATAACCTACCATCATACAGATTTCAAAATAAGCTAATGATAAAGCTCGTAATGATATTAAAGTTGTCGACATTTTTGCATGTAGATGGTAATTTGTAAAGACATAAGTGGGTTCTAGTCGACAAATGCATTTTATTTAATGAATATTCAGCCTGTAAATTGAGCCCTTAATGATATTTTTATGAAAGTTGCTGACATTTTTGCGTATAGAAAGTAATTCTTAAAGACATAAACAGGTTCTAGTCGATGAATGAACTTCAATGAATACTCAGCACGTAGATAGAGTATGTAATAATACGGTTATGAAAGTTGCCGACATTTTTGTGTGTAGAAAGTAATTCTTAATATATAGGCAGGTTCTAGTTGATGAATGCACTCTATTTTGTCTTGTTTGTCATTTAAAGAATCTTCAAAGATTTTAGTTCAGTGCTATAAACCGATGAATTTTTCTGGAAAATTCCAGAATTCTGTTCTTGTTAAAGTTAGCTTCCAAATTTTGGCAACACTAAACTACAAATTTTCGCCAAATTTGGTTGACAAGTCACCAAAACCGATGCCAAGATCAAAATCAGCTTTGGCTGCAAACTTGGCGAGATTAGCGAACAAATTAGGTGGCAAATATTGTTTCTGGATAGCCAGAATTAGGGAATCCTTTCTCAATTTTAACTGAATTGTTTTGGTAAAATGTATTGTTTTTCGCTTCTAATTTTTGGCAAAGAGAACAAAAGTAGGCCATCTATACTTGAATGATTTTCATTAAATTTTAAGCTATGGATTTGTCAATGAGATTCTGAAATAAGCCATACCTGAAAAAACTAGTATATTTGTTTGGCAGTATATACAATCATATTATGGCTTTAGTGGTTCAAATAGCAGTTTTTCATTTATTATTATTATTATTATTGTGGTTGGAACGTGACTGTTTATTTAAGAATCAATTTCCTCGCACAAAAATGTCATTGTTTTCATAATATGTATATTCTAATGGAAGTCATGTGGTGTCCACATCAGATTTTTATGTTACAGTGTATACTTATTCTGTTAAACACTTGTTACATACAAATAAACAGCTTTGTATAACAAAATGACTTTCTTGTTATTGAGGGAAATATATGAGGTCTTTCTGCACCCCTGCCACATTCTATGTAAAAACATGCTTTTGAATGTATAATGCTTTTAAATATTCCTGTACAAGAACTATTTGTCACATTTCATTAAAATGTTTCAAGTAACATGAATACATAATAAAGATTTAGAATACTGAGTTTGAATTTCCAGTTAATATTTATTTTTAAATTATGTTAACAGGTACACAGGCAGACACAGACTAACTGCCAAGGGGATTCTTTTCGGATTCAGAGGACTTCTCAAGCGTCAATTATTTTCATTGATAAATTAGTTACAAAAAAGATCTGGATGTGTTTTATCATTCATTGATTGCAAGCATCAAGAATTTCCATAAATTATAAAAGAATTATTTTCGTCTTAGCCCTTGAACATGCTTCTGTTAAGTGTAGATTTTCTGTCAGCCACCGATGGCTGACAGGATGCTCAACGTTTTAATTTTTTATTGGTACTGCTTTTACTTTCATGGTAAAACTTTCACTGAAATGTTTGAAGTATAACATGTTCTGCACACTCCTAAAGTTTCAAGATGACTCCTTCAGTACATATGACAAAATGTATAATCTAGAATGGCTGACATGGTGCTCAATGTGTTAAAGAAGGTCTTGACTAAAACTTCTTGAAACTTCAACTTTTATTTTTATTTGAAACAGTAAAAAGGCAAAAATTATGTATATATTTAACATTCTATAAAAATCAGCATCAAAAACGTTTCATTTCTATTCAATATTTTGCAACTACTGGCAAGTAAATATTAAAAAAGCATATTTTAATTGAAAAATTACATAAACTTGATCTGGTCGAACTTCATTTTTATGGAAAGTATCAAACAATTTCTTAAAGATTAAAAAAACTATATCACAAACTGATTTGAAAAAATTCATTAAAGAAACATTAGCTAATCATTAAGTTATCTCATAAAAATATAATGCAGAAGACCAATGAAAAAACAGCAAAGTAAAAAAAGAAAAAAGCTCCAGCTCAAAAAACTAGCCCATTGTTTAATAATTTAGCATCTAAATTTAATCCATCTTCCCTTTTATACCATTTTAACTGGACAACGCCTGCACAATCCAAGCTCATATTTTTCTGCAGCATCTGCGCTAGCAACGTGCACGCTTTCTATTGGCCAAAACAAACTCTAGCTCATAGCATAATCAATTCTAAATACTTCATCGATTCAATCGATAGATTAGTAAATTGAAAAATAGTAATCATAGATATTCAAATGAAACAAATTGTTTTAAATTTAAATGAAAGAAAATATCATTTAAAATTAATTTTAAATAAAAATATACTCGGTAATTTTATTAAAAAAAAAAAAAAAAAAAAGAGAGAGAGAGAGAAACAGATTTTTCTTTCCCAATAAAGACATTTTTACAGGTACTGCAAGGTAGTTCAGCCAGATACAGGTAATTATAAAAAACTTCGGAAATTACTGGTAAGTATGTAATAATAGCTTTAACAACAATAAGGGATGGGAACTAAACATTTTCCTGTTCACCTGGAACAGTCTCGTGAGGATTTAAAACAAAAAATGTTTATTAAATATATTTTTATTCATAAAATAACTTATAAAACAGCAAAAACTTATGATTATACATTCAAAAGTATAATCGTAAGAATCAGTTATTGATCTGATAATATTTTATTAATACCAATGAGCATGATGTTAGTTTCTTTAGCCTTAATCAGCATTTTCATTTTGAAAAATCAGAAACAATTTATTAATTTTAGATGTTTTAATCGAAGATGTCAAATTAGAAATTACCTGAATTCTATTGCAGGCTGCAGAACCTTACACGGTGGGCCACATGCAGCCGACAGGTTGGCCAGCCCCATTCTAGAAGACCTTACACAACAGCGTAACATATGTATAAGCATGATAAAATGTTTGGTTTATATGAATTGGAAAAAATAACAGTTGGAAGGTTATTTTAATAGATTCAAATTTTCTTAATATAGGTCCTCCAGGGAAGGCATTTCACTCAAGCTTATGTAGTCAATCTGTCTTACCATCAACACTTCTTTCATAATATAGATCCCCCTAGTTATAATTAGATATTGGGCATATAAGATAAGGTCTTGAGGCGTATTTTTAAAATTTTGTTTTCACAATGTATTGTCTTGCAAGAAATTGTTAAATGTATATAATAATTTAGTCAATTTATTGCCAACATTTATTTCCTGAACAATTTCTGCTCTAAATTTAGCAATGCATACGCATTCTATTTCTTTTAAGAATGTATGGTAGTTTTTTTTTTTTTTTTTTTTTTTTTCTTTTTAAATAAACCTAAAAAAAAAAAATTCTGACTTAATATTTCATAGTTTATTAACAGAATTTACCTATCATTCACATAGTTCTGCAAGATGTTTTTTTAAAAATCGATAAGAAATATTTAGAATAAGCTTTTGTCTACCTCCAAGTGCATCTTATGCTATATAACATCTGAATATTGGATTTTTGCCCCAGTGAATCACTCCTAAAGAATAATTCTAAAAATGTTTTATAGAAAAGTCTTCAGAGTATGACAAAAGTTACATTTCGTTACTTGCTTAAACAAATTTCTGTAAATGTGAAGAGTGGTTTTATCATAAAAAATTTTAAAGGAACAGGATTTTTTTGCTATTAACAAAGAAATTAAAAAAAATATATAATCATACAAACAGAAAGACATAAGCAAATTTGTAGGCAGTGTAAGAATTTCCACTTGTGATGGAAAATCAAGCTGTACAGGCATTTGATTTTAAATCTATTACTGTCATCTCACCACCTCAGTCATAAGAAAAGAAAAAAAAAAAGCTGCGAGATAAATGAAAACAAGTATGATGTAAATCTGAAAATTGAAGACTCAAGCTATTGTAGCAAAACACCTTTTTAAATGAAAAATATCACTGCAGTTTAAGAAAATTGTTTTGATTTCATATATGAATGAGGATAATTAACAAGATAAAAGAAAATTCCATTTACATCAAAACTGAATTCTGTGAAAACTGCATTCAGGTTAATGTTTTGAATTTGCCTAAAGTATTATTGTGTAATGTTATGGCCATATTACACAGAAGCATATATACTCAACACAACATTATACTCAATATGTTCACTCAGCATCGTTCGAAGTTGCGGAAGCTGAACGAACGGGAAAACCAGTCAGCTATATGTAGGGTTACCCTAAACTGATAGCGTGAGGTAGTCTAGAAAAAAATGGTGTCCTTCCCTCCTATTGGTCAATTTTGATGAGCACGCTCAACACAGTCGACTCTTTTGAAAGACCATCAAAAAAGTTGATCATCCGAAAACGTGCTATCTATGAACAAAATCAGGCTGAGTGTGTTGGCTGTAATGTTGTGTTTAGTAAAAAGTTGAGCGAAAATCACTCATGTGATACAGCCATTAGAGTATGCAGTTCAGTGAAAAAATTTAATGGTTAGATTGACAAAGACTTAGATGATTGTAATGTGAAATATCTAAAACTGCCAACATTTGGTGAGAGATGTTTTCCTATGAAATGATAGCACAGACATAGATCTCATATTAAATTTTTTTTAAAGAACCACTGCATAATCACTGTAATTATACCTTTCAGGATACAAATTGTAATTATTGTATTGGGTTGTTCAGAAAGTAATTTTGTTTTTTCCAACAGAAGACTTAATTGTATTTTTTTCACACCATCTTCACAATTTAGCTGCATTATCGTTATATATTGTGACAGCTGATATAGCATGGCTTGCTGGTGAAAAAGTTTGATTCTGCACAATAATTTTTGCTTGGTGCCCTATCAAATAAAATCAGAAGCAACATTTTTGGCATATTTTTGTTTTTTACTATCAAAAAGATGAAAATACTGTTCAAGCAAAGAAAAAAAGTATCTGGCGTGTATGGAGAAGAGATTTATTGACAGAACACCAGTGTCAAAACTGCTTTACAAAATTTTGTTCTGGCAATTTTGATGTTAAAGATGCATTACGTTCTGGAAAGCCAGTTGATGCTGGTGAAAACAAAATATTGATTTATGAAAACTGCCAAGTAATAACTTGTAAGATCACTAAGAGATCGATCAAAGTGGAGAATATATAATTCAATGAAATATTTATACACTGTAAGAAAATAGTCCTTGATTTTCAAAGAAAAAAAACTAAATTACTTTCCAAACGACCCAATAACTTAAATTTCTCCTTGTCTCAAAATACTTTTTCTTTTAGGATATCGATAATCATATGCCGATATTTCTACCTTTTTTACCTCGCCAGACCTTGTTGCAGAGATGTAGAGTTATTTCTATCCATTGTGTTATAAATAACTGTAGTATCATAAAGTGTTTAGAGTATCATTGTAATATCTTTTATGACCAAGTTTTATTTTTATAATATATTTAAGGTTTTGTTTGTTTAGGTTGAGCTGGCAAATGATCGCTAGTGTTTCTCAAAAATCTTCCCCCAAACCAAAGTTGCCAAATTCAGAGTATTTATAAGTAGTAGTTTATTTAGAGCATATTTTTGATATAGATAACTGACTTTGACTGACACAGTAAATTCTACAGCTTTGATTGTAAAACATTTTTAGAACTAAGCCTAAAATATTTTATATCAAATGTATAGTTTTTGTAATTTGTTCTTAGTTATGTATTCTGAATCACATTTAATATTTTAGAGTGTAAATTATTTGTTTACAAAACTGATTTCTTTTTATTATTACTAGTTTTGCTGTCTATATGCTCCCTGCTTTGTGATCCTAATCCTGATGATCCATTGGTTCCAGAAATAGCTAAAATCTACAAAACTGATCGAGAGAAGTACAATGAGCTGGCCCGAGAATGGACAAGGAAATATGCTATGTGACCTCTCAAAATTAATTTGATAAGAACTAGTGCTTCTTCCACTACACCATATTACTTTCTGCTGTTTTTCTCCTGTTCTGGTCAATCAGGTTATATTTTTGGGGGCCAGTTCTCATTTTTGGATATTTTGTAGCATAAAAAGAAAAAAAAAAGATATTAAATTTTATTCACCCTATTCATGGTTCATGCATGTTTGAAAATTCTTTAAATTCAATCTGAAGTTCACGACTTTATATGAACTTTTCTTCTTGATGCCATGTAAAATTGTAAAAATTAAATTTTATTCTTTTTTTCTAAGTTGTAAATTGTATAAAAATTTTGGGTTTACTTAAGTCTCAATGTGTTGAGCGAGGATCAGTAGGATTTTAAGAAATTTTTGTTTTTATAAAATGTTTATGTCCTTTAGAATTTTGTAATTAAATATGTTTAAATATACATGAATTTGAAGTAGTAGCGTCAATTTTCTTTTCTGTAAAATAAAGATGAACCATGAAACTTCGGTATTTTTGCTACTGAAATTCAAATCATGTTTGCATTGTATGCTTATAGTACTGGCAGTTTTCTTTAACACAGTATTCAGTGCAAGATTGTAATATATTTTTTAATTCTAGGTACCTTGCACTTATTTATTTGCTCTAAAAAGAAAAGTCACTTGTGCTCAATTTATTAGAATCTACCAGTGTCTGTAAGCAGGGCTGGATAAATCCACGAAATCAGTGGGAAAAATCATGGCCAGACATGTATCTTGTGTCAATGTGTAAATGTAATTTTCTCCCCTTCTGGAAAATATTGACTTGTGCTGTGTAAATAAAACTTTTTACATCTGCCAGAACATGAGCGTTATTAAATTTTTACGTCAAAAGAATAATAATTTAAGTTTCTATACAAAAAGAAATAAAAATCTGGAATAAAATGGTTTCCTTCGGTATGATTGTTAGCAGTGTAATACTGAGGAAACTTGGATCTGTGATCATTTAATTTTTTGGCTTTATTAAATATGAACTTTACAAAATCCAAAAGTTGTTTCAGTGCTTTAAAATATACTCATATGCAATCTCACCTCAAGCAAATATCCTAAGTTTTTTTTTTTTTTTTTTTTTTTTTTTTTTTTTATGGGTGGGGAAAATAAAATTGCAATTTGGAAGAACTTGCATAAAATAATAATTTGCTGTGATTAATTTAAAATATATAACATATGAAATGAATATAAATGTACTTCTTGAACAATAAAAATTCATTTAATCAATATTTACACTTATTGAGAGGATAGTTTTTTTTTTACTATTTAAAATTGTGTTCTGGTATATACATAAACTAGGAATATTCAAGGTAAAGCTCCAGTTCTTTAATTTATAAATATTGTTTTTTTAACACGTTAATTGCCACGATAATATCAGAAAAATTTTCACATGGGCCATAGTAACTTTATTAGACAATTTAGTTAAAAATGCGTCAGGCACATATGACTGACATGGCGATTAACATGTTAATAATTACTCGGCGTATATCATATTCCTTTTAGGGTTATTTCCTAGTTAAAAATGCGTGTTAAAAATGCATCAGACACATATGACTGACATGGCGATTAACGTGTTAAAATTTGATTTCTGAAGCTTATAAATTTTATCTTATTGGAAAAGTCACCAAACCTGCATTGCTTATTTATTCTAATAAAGAAAGTGTAATTCTTGACACATTATTGTTCCATTAAACAATTTATATTTTCTTCAAAATAAAACAATTTGGAAATTAAACAGAAAATGTATAATGCAGGCATGAGAATTTTCTGCGGATCCGCGATTTTCCGCTTTTTTGTGATTTTCGTTAATTTTGAGATTTTTAATTTTGTTAAAATCAAACTCCAATAACGATCAGTGTTCAAATGCTCCACGAAAAACTTTAGATTCTCAGTCTTTTTCCATCCAAAATATAAATGTCAACATTCATTTTAAACGTGCTTTATCATATTCTATAACATATAAAAGAACAGAATTATTCAATAATTCTCACTCATGTAAATTTTTTTTGTACTCCCCCCCCCCCCCCCCCGTTTTTTCATCTCTAACCATCGCCAATCAAACATTCTGCGGGAAGCCTTTTATTTTTGAATATTTATCCATCCACAACAAAAATGTCAACATTAATTTTAAACTTACTTTATGATATTCTAGAACCCATAAAGAAGAATAGAAGAATTGTGTTTAATATTTCTCACTCATGAACTACTTTTTAACCCCCCCCCCCCTTCCCACCAGCAGTCAATGTTATTAAATGTTGATTGCTAGCTAATTTTTTTTTTTTTTTAAACACATGTTTTATTGTGCTGATGTGTTATTCTTTTTGTTTAATTTGTCACTTTTAAAATATTTTGCATAGTTTTTTCCTGTGAGCATTATTTTTTTACTTGAAATAAATTTTATGAACACATTTGTATAGCTTTGCTCGCACACATTATATTTTCATTTGAAATTAATTTTATGAACACGCGTGTTTCCTCTTTTTTTAATTTTCTGAACTCTCATGCCTGATAATGATTAAAGCAGCAGATAACTTCATATGAAAATCTCTAATAAAAAGGCAGTGTATTTTTAAAAATTTAGGTGTACCATCCGTTTATACTGATTATATGTATGGCCTTATAACTTTTTAAATGTAAGTATTAAACTAAATAGAAATGCTTGATTAAAAATACCTATTAATATTTCTAGAGTTGATTTTAAAATAATTTAAATAAAAATTTGGAACATTTGTTCCGTATTTTGGAGGGAAAAAAAAAAAAAGTACTATTGGCAATGCAGATTTGGTGATTTCTATTTTTCAAAAACTGTTGAATAATCTAGTGAAAATAGATGATCATCACATTTGCTCGGGAGGTTTGTAATAGCAAAATTTCTATAGGTTAAAATTCAACTAAGTTTTTTATTCACTATCATGGGTGGGTGGGTGGGGGGGGAGGAGAAGAAACAAACAAACAAAAAAATAAAAATAAAAATGTCCTAAACTGAATTTAATTTTGGATGAGAGGCTCTTTTTTTTTTTTTTTTTTTTTTTTTAATTTGAATATTTGCCACCATGTTTCAAACTGCTAAGATTTATCCCGGATTTTTTTTTTTAAAACTATTTTGATGAAATTCTGGCAAAAGCAGAATTTAGTTTAGTACGGAAGACTATTAGTTTTTTTTTTTTTTTTTTTCAAATTATAACATCACTTTAAAATTATTCATTTATATTTTCGGTTTTGATAAATGTCCAACTATTGTAAAACTGGTATTGTAAAAACCCGTAGATTGAGACTAATAGTCCTCCGTCCTAATAAATTTCTTATCTGACATGAATTGAAGAAAGAAAAAAAAAAGTGGGAGGTGAACTAGAGAACAAAAAAAAAAAACATAGCATAGATACTACAAAGCATACTACACAAATTCTTCTATTGAAGAAGAGTCATTCATTGGTGTGCAGTGCTAATTACAAAGGCTTGCGATTAAAAAAAATACAAATGAATTGTTAGCTGACCTTCATGTATTTTTTGGTGCTAATTAAAAAAAATATATATATAACAAATTTTTTATATCGCATTTTCTTAAAGAAATTTTAGATTTTTAATACACACATAATATTTGCTCCTCCTTTTTCAATCATCTATTTTATGTAAGTTACCTTAATAAAAGCAAATAAAATAGTATGTTGGTTATTCTCTATCAGAAACTGCACCATAATTTGATGTAAAAAGTTCCAAAAGGAACTTTTAGTTTTTCTCTCGACCAGAGGCAGCTTGTGCGATCTAACAATCATCATCCGTGGTTTTAATCCATTTAAACCTATAAAAAAATAAATGTATTGCTGAAAAATCAATTTGTTACACCAAGAATCGATCATTTTACATAGATTTAAATAGATAAAAACCACTGTTGCTAGATAGTACATGCAGTATTGTTAGAGGAAAAAAAAATTATTGATTTTACTAAAAATCCTGACGTGATGGGGGTGGGGGGGGGGGGGGGGGGAAAGGGAGGTCATTTTTGAAATCATCACACCAAATAACAAAAATCAGCGAAAAAATTCTCTTGTATTTGTAATTTTGCAGGCCTGTGTTATCAGGTGCATCTAGATCAAATTTTAATTGAAACTATTTTGTATCTTGAAATGTGTTTGCATATATACACACACTTACAGTAAATTGAAAATTGCAGGGCATTTAGTGTGGTCCGAAAGTCCCTATTTTTGGCAAAATGGTCCCTAAATTCCCCCCCGTGTTTTTTTTTTCTCCTTCCACCAAAAGTCTTAAGAGTTTGGTATGCTAAAAAAATATTATTTGAATACGAGAAAATCGTGTAGGCACATAACTTATAATAGAATATTAAAATGATTAACTTTTGGCAGACAATGATCTGATGTGTAACAAGAACACTATTATTCATAGGTAACTCAGCAAATGGGCTTGGGGGCTAAAATTAAAAAGATCATTTTGCTGACTGTCCCTCATTGTTGCATAGTACTAGAATCATTGCAGTTGTACTTGATGCATATTTGATCAGGAAACGAATTATTTTCAGTAATGAGTCCAGTTACAATTTCAACCCTGATGACCAGCAAATATGTCCAGCATAGTACTTTACTCAGAATTGCCACATTTCTAATTTATTCTGTAACATTATTAGTACCTGCCAATTTCTTTACACCACTTTTTTTGTAAAATAATTTTCTCCAATATGTAGTAATAAGAAATGTATTAAATAAGAAAAAAATCAGTTAAAAAAAATTGAGAAGGGGGGTGGGAATAAAAAAGTGAATACTAACATTGTTATGGTATAAATTAAAAATGTGGCAACTGTGCTGTCTTGACTGTTGTCTGCCGTATGGTCTGACAATTAAGATTTGTGGTATGGGGTACAATTTTATTTGATATTTAGACTTCATTGATTTCCATTGATGAACTTTTATAGCTCATTGTTGACATTCTGTATTCTGTTGTATCACTCCTCTTTTCATAAACCCTGGATTACATTTGGTAAGTATTACATGTATGAGCGATTCACATTGCCATCTTTGCTGCTTGTGTGATGGTCGAGTATTGTGGTGGCTGATTCATCTTTGATTTCTCCCACACAATTGCAACTTCGCTTTGGCTAAAATCTCTATTGTTTCTTGAAATTTTTTTTTTTTTTTTTTTTTTTTTTTTTTCGCATGTAAGATTTTTTGAAAGTTACTAGTTATTTTACATTTTTAAAGTCTCTTTTTATATTTTGTTCCTTATTATTTTTGGTTAGGGCTGTGGTAGCTCTATTATATTTAAAGTCAGTTTCATGTTCCTTTATCCTATTTTTTCTATTTTCCTTTTAGTATGAGCTATATAATACCTGATTGTATTTTCCTCTGTTTAATATTTTATTTCATAAATTTCTACAGTTTCTAAGAGGTTTTATGGGGTTTTTGTCATTACTGATATGCTGGAAAATATGTTAGGTTTCGTGGGGATGTTTACGTTTAGTTTTGAAACTCCATTTTTAAGTTTATTGGGTGCACCTTTATTAGATGAAACTGCTGTAGTATATTTTTCTTTTGGTTTTTGTCCATTTTCAATGTGGATCAATTAACTAGCGTTTCATATTTTATTTAGTTCATTTATAAGTTCTCATATTTTATTTAGATGTTAGGGTTTATTTAATTTTTCTAGTGTTTTTTCAATTTTTATGTTTTGTCAATGACAGCAAAAACATTGTCGGCGTATTTAAACCATCATTTTTAATTTATCTTTAAAATTTCAAAAATTATTTCTTCTGTTAACCTAAGTTTTAATTCAGTGATGAATGTCTGTTGATGGGAACAATTTAATGCCATCAAAGTTCACAGTAGTGTTATTTTTGTTAATTTTAATTTATCTTAGTTTTCTTATAAAGTTGCCAGTGGAACTTAGGCTATTGTTTGAAGGGAGGAGGATTTCACACTATTTGTCTTTCATATACATTCTGAAGGAAAGTTGGACTTTCTCTTTTATTTACTTAGCAAAATTTAGGATGGATTCTTATGATCTTTGAATTTGCTAAACATATGAGCTGTATTAGGTGCGTGATTTTAAATTTTACGTGGTTTGTTCATCCATTTTTCTTCAATTGTTAACATTTTATTTTATTTCTGTTAGTTTCTTTTTATTTCTTTCAGTAGACTATCACACAAGCATAGAGGTCGTCCGGGCCCCTGGCTGGAAAGCTTCTGTGTAAAACTTCAAATAAAGCTTACAATTTAATTAAAACATGTTTTATTTGTCATTCAAACTTTTGCAGACATGTACTTTTCAGTTATTTGCAGAAGTTCATGACAGTTACATGCAGCATATTTTTTTTTTTTTTTTTCATGCAAGACAGACTGATGCATGTGTTGCAATTGTACAAAAATTAATTTGAAAGCAGTAAGCCACACCAAAGTTGAAAGATTATTTTCTTAAAGATGGTGGAGAGGAAATTCCAGATTCATACTCAGGTCACACCGTGGGCTACTTGAAAATTCTGAAAAATTCTCATAAATGTAGGCTAACAATTCTTTAAGAGGGACTATACCTAATCTCGTCGACAGCCATGGCTCATGTTATTCTGTGGGAAAATTTGTTTCCACAATTATGCGTGACTAAAGTATTATTTAAAATTCCCTTTTCACATTCAGAAAATTCCTGAGTACTCATATTTGAAAAAACAATTTTAGTAATTTGTAGATTTTAATTTTGAGTTCTAAAACACAAATTTTCACGAAGTGCATTTTTATCATTAACTGGAAAATGAAATACTAAAAGTTTAAAAAATCGATTTTTGGAAAATAAGTACTAATTTAGCGATTGTGAATTTTTTGAATGTGTAAATGGAATTAAAAAAAAAAAAATTAGGTAATGAGTAATTATGGAAAATTTTTTTCACATAGAGTAACATGGGCCAAGGCTGTCTGTGAGATTAGTTGTTAGGCTGTCAGCAAGATTAGGTATTGTCTGCTCTTAAGATCATTCGTGGGGGGGCACACATACATGCACAATGCAATTAGAATGGCAAATTTTGAGGACAATTAATTCATTGACAGATAAAAATTCATTTAAACATAAAAATCTGATTTTTTTTTTTTTTTTTTTTGCATGATAAAGAGCAGTAAAAATGTTTTTATTGGACGTGAATAGAAACATCTTTACAATTGTTAGAAATGGAGGGGGCCCAAGCACCATATTATGGTATATCTTATCTTAAGGTATTCAGCAAAACAGAGAGAGTGTGGCACTAACTCTATATTTTTGTATTTTGACACTGTGTATATTTTTAAATTATTTGACTGCAGGTATTTCTCAGGTTACTCATGGTAGGGGATCATAGGGGGAAAAATATATATATATATATATTCAAGAACATGTAAAATAAATAAATCCCTAAAGTCCCTTAATTTTTTAGAGTTGTGCTAAATGCCCTGAAATTGCAATCTCTTGTAAATGTGTATCAAATGTTTTGAAATGAATACTGTATTTTCAGAAAGAAGTATTCAAGAAATTCTGCAAATTTCGTAATCATGACACCAGTTCTTGCGATAACTTTCAAACTTCAGTATTTTGAATATTTAATTGATAAATGCAAAAATATTCCACTCTTGTAATCTAATAGTGCAATAGCTCCCTGTTCCTTAGATATTATGAGATCCCCTCTTCTCTTTTGCAGATCTGCTAGGTTTAAGACAGAAATTATTTTTTTGAGATTATCAAGTGCAAGATATATAATGAAACTTTACAGAGATATTCCATAAATTAAACTTTTTCTGCTGTAGATTTTTTATTTCCCTTTTGGTATTAATGAGAAGTAACTTATGCAGAAATGGAAAATTGTATACTGAAAGATTTTAGTCTCCTAAAGATATGTTGTGAATTATTTGCAATTCATTCATTGATTACAGTTTAAAAACTGATCTATTATGCAGAAAAGTAAAAAAAATAAATAAATAAATATTTAAACCCAGAAATTAACTTAAAAAAAAAATTCAAATCTTGAAAGATTTTTGTTTAATAATAATATGCCAGGTAATCTGAATTAATCAAACAAGGGGTATTTAGAAACTTATATAAAAACTACTGGGGGAATCGAAGCTATATTTTGGATACATTGTTTTCTGAATGCATGATTTATATTTCTGAAAGAGGAAATATTTCATGTTTTCAGTGATTGGGGTGAAAAAGGCAATATGCTGATAATTTAGACCTGAAAGTGTCAATTTGTGACATGGTGAGTGTATAAAATGGCAACTTAAAAAAAATAATTGAACAACAGTTTTTTTTTTCATTTCTTCCTGTGACTTTCATAAGTCTTTAATAATTTTATTAATCAATTACATGAAAAAAGCATATTTTGGCATTTTTAGAAGTGAATGAAAGGACGTTACTATACACATCAAAGGCAATAAAAGGTATTTCATAGATTTGAAGTGAAATAATCATGTATTTTTAGGAATCAACTTTGAAAACAAGATTTTTTTTTTTTTTTTTTCAATTAATGGTAAAATTTATCTATTTCAGCTGTTAGCTGTGATAAAGCTTTTATTATTATTATTATTATTTTTTTTTTTTTATCAACAGGAAAAAAGTTCTACATTTAGCAATTTGGAGAAAAATATCGTGTTGTCATGGGGTCATTTAAGGGCAATTTTCATCTATTGAATATGGCAAAAAGTACATTTTTAGAGATTTAAGATTCAGGTCTGATGAAAAACTTGTTTCAAACAAACCCTTCACAAAAATAAACAGTCTAATGATTTAAAAATTGGCATTTTGAAAAAAAAAAAATTGACAATTTTTTAAATTTGTCTTTTACAAAAATTTAATTAAAAAAAAAGCAAGTTATTTTAATCAGTCAAAAAAAAAAAAATAATAATAATAATAATAAGCAGAGTGGTGAATAAGTTTATGTATTGGTCATTGTTGAGTTACTTAGAATTTCAGTTTTCAAGTCTATAGTAATTTGCATAAAACTGTACATATTTGTTGTTGCAACCAAAATAAAGAGTGTATAAAGGAACCTCATTGAAAGTACAGTAGAACCTCGATTATCCGAAGTAATTGGGACCCAACCTACTTCGGATAATCGAAATTTTCGGATAATCGAGAATTCATCAATAATCATCTCAGGGTGTTGTACTCTCCGCACTTTTTTCAGGACACTCTCAAATATGACAAATTTCCACCTCTATTCCTACCACTATTTTTTTACGTTGATCTCTAACCAGATTAATCTAGAGACATTTCTGTAAAAAGTACCATAAAAATGTCTGCATTCTTATTCTTAAGTGTGTCCTGAAAAAGGGGCGGGGAGCACGATCCCTGTTATCTAGTTTATTATGTAGTATCGTCATTGAACTGTTATTATGACTATTTTAACTGTTAAATAAATGAAAATAAATTTATTTCTGAAACAAAAATTCACAATGGTTTAAATGGAAGCTTGATCTGGTATAAATTGGCCATCCTTTGCCGTGCAGCTCTATCCCGAAGTTTTCTTAAAAGCATGAGTTCAGAGGAATCACAAGTGACACAAAGTGACAAAAATTTTGAAATTCTTCTGCAATGAAAATTTCTCTCTTCTTGAGATGACAAAAGATGTTAGGTTCTTTACGCTTGCTTACAATCAGAGGGTGCAATAACATTCGATTGTTCTGGGACTTGGCAGAATGACCTTCCACATTTCGAAATGGGGTGTGTTTTTGTTTAGAACAGGGACGTTTGAAAGTGGGGAAGAGTACACTCATACCGAGAATTAAGCTTGCGAGATGGAATTCTAAAAAAGGAAATTCCAAAAAGTGAAGAAGAAACCGACTTCGGTTAAAGGAGAGGAGTTTCGGTTAATCGAGGTTCTACTGTAATTGCAGCACTCAGTTTACTAAATCAAATGTTACTCATCAAACTATTTTATGAGAAAAATATCAGTGCTTCTGTCAGCATTTTGATAAATAAAATTTGTTTTGAAGTTCTATTACTGTGTCTTTTGGCAAATGACTGTGCCTTTTGAAGTAACTGGAAGTGAAACTTGGCATTAGGAATGCAGAGAGCTAAAGAAATTTATTGCAGTTGCAATTTCAAGCAGCTACAAATATGCATGATAGCAATAATAGTTGTACACTAATTTGATTTGGATATCTGTAATTCAGTAGTAGAGAATCTTGATTTGTTTTAGAATATATCATAGGGTTGCTACAGTACCTGGGAAAACCTGGAAAACTCAGGGAGTTTGAAAAACTACTAAAAAAACAGGGAAAACTCTGGGAATTTCAACATTTATTGCAAAAACAGGGAATTTTGAAATTTTTTGGAAAATTTTTTCATAATAAAATATTTTTTTTTTTAATTTTAGTGCTTTATAATGAATCAATTATGAGTTTTTCTCCAACTGTAGTAAGTTAATAAAATTAATAAACCCTAAATATGTTCAATTGACTTGTAAACATGTTAGATTCTAATGCTGCATGATTGCGTGTCATCTATTTTACTTCTAAAAGAGACAGGGAAAACTCAGGGACTTTTTTCTCCTGATTTGTGTAGCAACCCTGCATAGGTAGAAAACTCAAAATACATTTACTTTTTCTCAAATTACAGCACTATTTTCTTCCCTATTAGTTGAAACACGAAACATCTTTATTTTAGAAATCAAAACTTCATACTCAGGAGACTGTGTGTCTTAAATATGGTTTTCATCATTGAAATTGATTTAAAATTGTCACTAGTTATTATTGAAATAAAAGTATACCTATTTGGGACAAGCAGTCGAGATTCTTTCTGATGCTGCAGAATGATGCTCAAAACAAATGATGAAATATCTAGCCATAGTAATATTTTAGGCCCATTATTCTGATAATATATTTAAATTATATAAGTAAGGATGGCATTAAATTACTTTCAACATTCTCTATCTGTTAAATGAATTATATTATAAAATTACAGTATTGCATAATAAATTGCCAAAACACATTTATTTTAAATAAAATATTAACTATCAATATAGCTAAAAAAAATTTTAGAATATGTGTATCAGACTTGGTACTTGCAATTCAAACCAAATGTTTAAGTATGCCCATAAAACATATATTCACCAATTGGCATAGTTTTCCCCAATTGGTTTGGGAAGATTTTATATTCGTGTCACTAAGGAAATAAAACTTCGGTTACTATCCTGCGTCATGACTGCATTTTACTCATTGATAGTTGATCATTTTTTTGGTGCCCTTAGACAAGCAGACCATCATGGAATTCTAATGCTAGTTTTGATTGTTTCATTTAGTAATTGTGTACAGACTGAAGCACGGTGTAACAATGTATTTCAGTTTGTGCACAGTTATAATGCTACTGCTTTAATTACACAAGTCTACATTTAAAATTTTGATTTGATAATTTTGGCTGATCTTTGTTTCTTGGTGTGCTGAAATTGAAGCAAGTTTTTTTCTATCACAGATTTTTGTCTATACAGAGTGTCTGTTGATGCAGTTTCTTGCGCGACTTTTCCACCAATATTAACTTTGATAGTATTTCCATGATTAGTTTTAATTAGTCATGGGATCATAGTAGAAATTACTGAAAATGAAGAAGTTGTGTCAGTGGACAACTTGAGACAAAAATTTATATGTGATAGAAAAAAAACTGCCTTAATTTTTAGTTTTAACACAGCAAAAAAAAAAATATGTATCAACTAATATTATCAAATAAAATTTTACCAACATTGGTTATGTAGAGCTTTTATCTGTATTTGTATGAAAATAGCCACATATATTCATGGAGATTTAAATTTTTTTAACAAAATCAGATTTTTTTCAGGACGTTTTACTTTCTTCTATATTCAATAGAAGAAAGCATAGCTGCCAACATTACTAATTTTTAAATCAGATTTGTCCACAGTATTTTTAAAAAGGAATCAGTCATACATACATATTTGACGAATACGTAAAATTAAACTGAAAACATTTATAAAATCTTTCTGGTATGAAGTCTTCGTTGGAAATAACGGAGACTTGGAACTTATGAGAAAGTATTTGATTCATAAAAATTTTAGACGTTAGTTTTTCGATGGAATTACACATTTTGAAAAGTCACAATTTCGACCATTTTTAGAAAATGTCTGCCTGTGTGTGACAAAATTTTGTGGCAACTGCGCCTCAGGAACTACTGCACAGAATTTCATAAAATTTGATATGTAGTTGTACCCAGGGGTAGTGATGTAAAATGCCCAGGCATTTATAAGTTGGGGCATATGCCCTGCAAAAATGCCCGGGCATTTATGTATTTCTGAGAAAATATTGAATTATTGTCAAACAAGCACTTATTAATGATACTTATTGATCGAATCTGGTTTATTGATATATTATTGATCAAATTTTCTGTACAATCTTTGTATATTTAGTCTAATGAACTAATTTTGTATTTATTTATTTATTTTTTTAATCTTGTGTAATGGATCACTTTTTTTCTGGAACTTCATTACGGTGGATGTAGGTTTATTTGACAGTTTGAGTTAAAACTTTCAATAAAACACCATAAATGCAAAAAAACAAACAAACAATTGTTTTGGAATGATATAATAAAATATGTAATGCTTTTTCAGTCAAAAATAGGAAGTACAAGTGTGACAACCAGGCAACAACTATTAATTATCAACCTAAAACAATTGCGGTTTTCTTAGCATTTTAAGCTGTTTTATTTAAAGTTCTCTTTCCTTTTCAGTCAACACCAATTTGTAGTGCTTTTTATTTCTGTAATTAATACAGATATACATTTTAACATACAACATATTTTTATTTTGGTATAGAAATAGATAACATATATTAAGCCAGATCCCAGGCCAGCTAATAAAAAACAAATGGAGTGTAATTGGTTAATTTTTTACACAGCTTCATTCACTTTCACTGTTATCCTCAGAGGAGTAAAGTGGCTCAGATTCAGATTCGTCCGATTCTGATTCCTCAGACCCTGAGATTTTCTCTTCATCAGTGTTTTCTGCACCTATCTCTTCTGCTGCATTATTTTTTTTGGAGTTTTGTGCATCAATTTCCAATTATAAGCTAGATAAGTTGGTTTTGCTGCCCTATCATATGATAGCCAATTTCTCTTTTTATTGTGAATCCAGCCAAATGTGTTAAATGTTCTCTCAGTGGCAGCAGATGTTACTGGTGCCTAAAGAAATTTTATTGCAACTTCCGCTAATTCACAGGTTCCTCTTAATCCTCGCCACCACAGTAAAGGATTTACATGATTATTGCTTTCCAGTCCTTCCCACACAAACTGTCTGGACCAAATTCCTTGCTTGTCTCTGAAATCAGCCAAGTTTTCTCTCACTTGAAGTACATCTAACCCTGTGTGCTTTGCTGTTTCGCATATGAAGCTTATTGCCTCAAGCATCTCAACAGGCTTTGAGCTGTAATCATATGGACAATCGGCTTTGTCAGCTCTATCTGGTCTGTTAAAATCTCCTGCTACTAAGGATTTACATGTTCTTTTCTTTGACACAGTCTTTTCATTTAAATCCAGGACTTTTTTTTTTAAGTCTTGAGGACACCTAAAACACTTCTTGATATGGTTTGCCATTTTTTTTTTGTATGTGAATGTTTATAATCTTTAAAACAATATTTACAATACAACTGTCTCCCTACCCTTTCAAAGTAAAAAAATTCCAAATAGGTCCCTTTTTCTTAACCATTTTGAAAGAATACTAATGGAATTCAAACACTGGTACACAAAACAAAAATCTCCACTTCAGTCAAACCCCAAATCAGAACATGTCACAAAACAAAATGGCTTTAAATTAGCCAATGCTGTCAGAATATGCTAGAAGTGTTGCCAATTTTCATTTACAAATTACAATTTTGAAAAAGAACTTCTATTTTATACATATTGTTTATTAATTATTAGATTTCATTTTAATATTAGAAAAAAATATTATATATAATAATTGAAATAGTTACTTAAAAGCTCAAATACATAATAATGAAAGTGATATCAAAATCAGTTAAGATTGAAAATCATTTTTTAAAAATTTTTATAAATGCCCAAACGTTGGGCGCTTAAAAAGGCTTTGGGCAAATTCCCGGGCATTTCCCCATTTTATAAATGTCCAGCCCATTGGGCATTTGCCCGGCCCACATCACTACCCAGGGGTGCAGAAAATGTTCAGACCTCAGAAATTTCCCCCTAATACTGTATAAATTTCCCTCAATAATGCAAAAACCTACTTTTCTATACAAAGTTTTTTAATAAATCTTTAAGAGAATAAGTATACAATGTAACAAAAAAATATCACTGTTAGTGTACATTATAAGAACTTCAAAGTAGCAAATTGTTATTTTTTATTTACATTTTTATTTTCTCTTAAACAAAATATTCAAAATTTCTCCAGTCAGATTAAATTTCCCCGGAACCTTGTTCGGGCGTTCTGACGTACTCTGCACCCCTGGTTGTAACTTGTCATAAATTAGTGTCTATGAATTTTTCATGAAAATCGTCCAACAGGTGGCATTGCCATCCTGCTCTTTCTAAATTTTTAACATGGCGGTATAGGACAAAATTTTGTTTAAATATATATATTTACTTTTAACTATATATATTTACTTAATAATCATTATGAAATAGAAAATACTTATAATAGTAATGGTCAACTGGGAAATTTTTTTTTTATATGTAAGAGCTATGCTTCACCCCTGAAGGGGAATTCCCCGTTTTCTTTATGATGGGTATCTTTCAAAAGAGTTCGTCGATACCTTTTAAAACAAATGGTCAAACGATTGATCTGTGATAATTAATAATAAAGTTAGATTTTTTTTTTAACAAAAAAAGTACAGAGAATAAAAATTGTCTGCATTCATCATGGCAGATAATTTTAATAAATTATTTTTACTGAGTGAATTTGTATAGGAAAAAGAAGAAAGTCATGTAGTTGCCACAGTATACTAGTTTTATTATAACATGTAGGGTTTTTAATCCAGTGCCTTGTCAATTTTAGAAACCTTGACATTCTGTTGTAAAAAACATAGTGAACAACAAATTAACACTTGCTATTCGAAATGAAAAAAAAAAAAAAATATATATATATATATATTTTTCTAAATAAGTGATTATGAAATTTTCTTTTTCAATTAATATTTTAAGGAGTATTTTCATGTTTTTAACCAATGTTTGATTATTACCAATCACTGAATGATTAAAATTTCATTTATTTTACTTTTCTTTAATGACAACTGTGTAATATTGTTTTGGCATTTGAGAATCTTTTTCTTATTTAAATGCAACTTTACAATTATCCCTTAATAGTACACAAGATACATATTGTTAACAATTAAAGTGCGTCCCAAAAGTTTATAGACAACTTTTTTTTTTTTAATTTAAGAGCGAGTTAAACGAGTAAGAAAGACGGTATAAATTATGCAAATATGTATTGACGTAATAAAATTAATAAAGTACTTAAAGAACTTTAAACAGTCATGAATTTAATGTAAAAAAATAAAAACAAAATAATGCTGTCCCAAAAACATATAGACAACCGGTGTTAAAAGTTGATTGAAGTGTACTGATCTCCAAATTTGTATTTTCCAAGGTCATATATTTGTGCCGTAGTAATTTTCTGAGATAAAAGTCAAGGTGTCTTTCCTTTTGCGATTGATTGATTGTAAAGATGCCTCGCAACCAGGGACTGATTTACTCACTTGGAGGCCCAGGGCACTCATGTTCAATGGGCCCCTTTTCCTCGTACTTTAATATTACAATAGACAAAACAAACCGCATATTTTTCATTCATGCATCTAAAAATTCTCTTCACTTCACTTCAATTTTCGTTTTATTGGTAAGAGTAAGTGTTAACTAGATCCGATGCTTGTCTACCGGATCAATGTACATTGGCCCTGTGTATCTGCTCTGCAGTGCGTGCCTCGAATTTAGTTAGCCTTAGTAAGAGTTTGAAATTCATTATCGGTAGTATGCAGTTGTATTTGCGCTTAGTGAAAATATTGCAATTCTTTTCGATGAACTGACAGTTTCCTTGAAACATCATACCGCTGATATAAAAAACGATTATTATAACAAATTTGGAAATTTTTCATTTTAACTATTTTTTTACATATATGATGGAATTTCTTGGAGGCCCCCTCAGTGTGAGGGCCCAGGGCACATGCCCCGAATGCCCTGCCTTAAATCAGGCACTGCTTGCAACGTGCAGTTTTCCAAAAAGGAAATTTTGCAAATTTATCGTTTGAAAGCTCGTGGGATGAAAATTGTGGACATTACAAGAAAAACTGGACGCAGCAGGGCTGGTATTTACCAAATTTTGTCAAAAGGTGACAATTTTGAAACAAAATCATGTTCTGGGCGACCAAAGAAAACAACTTAACGGCAAGACAGAGAGATTTTTAGATTAGTTTCAACCCAAAACCTGTTTGTACAGTCAATTTCTAGAAAAGTATCAAAATCAACGGTGCATTGACGGCTGCAGGTAAGTAAATTGCTTGTTTATCACAAAATGCATTGTTCACCAAAGCTAACCAAATGACATAAAGACGCTCGTGTTCAGTGGGGTCGAAATCATATGAATTGAACAGGTGAATGGTTGAATGTTCTGTTTAGTGATGAAAAGAAGTTCAATTTAGACGGCTGTGATGGTTGGGCATATTACTGGCACAATATTCACAAGGAACCGTAAACTTTTTTCAGCAGACAACAAGGAGGGGGCTCATTCATGGTGTGGGGAGCATTTTCCTTTAATGGAACTACCAATATTGTTTTTTTAAAAGGTCGTCAATGTTCCAAAGACCAGAAGAAAATGCTATAAATACAGTTACTTCCATCTGGAAAGTTGCTAGGGGGAGGGACGAATGCATATATCAGCAAGACAATTGTTCCATTCATGTGTCCTCTGCAATGCAATGGTTTAGATAGAACCAAGTAAATGTTATGGACTGGCTAGCCCTAAGTCCTCACCTGAACCCAGTGGAGAACCTTTGGGGAATATTATCTAGAGATGTATATGTTAATGGGTGTCAATTTGCAACAGTTTAAGATCTAAAGCTGAAAATTGAAAGAAGTTGGTTTTCTCTAAAGTCAGAATTTCTTCAAACTCTTGTTTTGAGCATGTCTGGTTGAGATTTTGAAGTGATTAGGGAAAGTGGCTCAAAAATTTGAATGTTAATGCAAAAAAAATAAGTTGTCTATAAAATTTTGGGACAGTAAATTTTCATTTTTAGTTTCTAACACATTGTCTGTGTTTCTAAGATATTATTTTTGTATAGTAGTATTATTGTCTTGAAATTACATGTAATTAAAAATGATTTTAAAATTTTTATTCATCTTTTCCAATTGTAAAATAATGTAAAACCCGTTGTCTATAAACTTTTGGGACTCCCTGTATTTATAGTGCGACTATGTTTCCTACGACTAGCAGTGAGGCCGAGTCCAAAAGTTTAGAGGGGAGCAAAATTGGCCGAGAGATAGTTATTTGGCAAACATCCAGTTATTCAGTGTTCCCTTATCGCTTGTTTTCTCTCAGTCACCCCTATTTTAACATTGGACTCGTTCAATCCGCACTTGCGCAGAGGCTTCCATGGTCGCAAGAACGCTTGTTTTCTCTCAGTCACCCCTATTTTAACATTGGACTCATTCAATCCGCACTTGTGCAGAGGCTTCCATGGTCACAAGAAATGTGGTTAAAGAATAACTAAAGTTACTCAACTTACTGTTAAGGGATTGATTATGATGGTGCATAATATGAGACAGCAATAAAATGTTACAAAAAATCCCCATAATTATTTGATCTCCACTTGAAAAATACTAGGTCAATACTATTGAAATTCGGTTGTATGTATTAAGTCTGGTTATTTCCTTACGAACTGCTAAACAAAGATAGTTATTAAAATTACTATAATATGGAAAATATCCAAGAAATCAGTTTTGACCATTTCAATTAAAGTAGTCCAATCAAAGAGAGAGTAAAAATCTCCTAATAACTTTAAAAATTGTTGTTAAATATCAAGCTGATGCCAGTAAAAACAAAATATTTACAATTTTTTTTTTTTTTTTTTTTTTTTTTTTTTGTTGTTGTTCTTCCTTTGAAATAAAATCTACATGTGAATAATAAAATTGAAATAAAACTATCAAATCTTTAAATTACACATCATCTTGGTAAAATTGACATCATTATAGCGTTAATATTAACGTTGATAATAAAAAATGCACACTTGAAATTGTATATGTGTTAAGTTAAAATAACATCATTGTGGCATTAAAATTATTAAATATATCTTGTTGATACTAATAAAAACAAAGTGCTCACTCATTCATATAAATATGTATTGTTGCATTTTGTTCTACTTTTCTGAATTAAATGCTTGTGTTGTGATAGGATGTGTGGGCTAACAAATAGACACAGGAGTCATAATCCAACATCTCTCTGCACATCCCAGGCAAAGGATGCCATGTTGCTTTTTTGTTCTGCCATTTCTGGGCATTTTCAGCTTTATCAATTATTAAACTCAAGTTTAAATGCTTTTACCTGGGTTTGGATGGGATGCATAGCCTAACAAATAGAAACAGGAGCCACAATACAGCTAATAAATCTAGGAACTTCATTTTAAATATTTAATAAAATAAATCCCACAAAAATTGTGCATTACTACTATTCTAAAATATCTAAATTTACATCTATGATGGAGAATAAAATAAGATTAGTCACCAGTTTATACAGTTCAAAGTCAACTGAAACAGGATATGACTCCTCTTAAATAAATAAACCAAATATCTACCCCGTGCTAGCAGTACAGTGTGTGTGGTGGTTGGCGTCCCTGACCATATGGTAGGGCTCATACAGGGCATGGATGTTTAGCTCTATGTTGCTAGGAGCTGCAGTGGCTGCCCATTGGATTGTGTGCCCCTTCTGAAATGGTCATCAATTTGGCGTTTTTTCAGCCAATTTTTAAGTAGGAAATTCACGTCATTGGGAAAAAATATCTTGTGTTATTGAGAATCAAATGCAGTCTTTTTTTCCACACACATACATATGTATATATATAATTGCACATGTCCCTGGTAAAATTGACATCATTATAGCTTTAAAATTTTAATTGTACTATGTTGATACCCAGAGCCTTTTAGAACCATTGTTAGAGTGAAAATGTATGTAAAAGCATGCATAATGTAATAGCAGTCTGCTGGCTTTGATAGTGGTTGATCTTAACGATAAACTTGGTGATACTTTTGTCATCTTGGCAGTAGTTTAGGGTTGCCAGGATCTGGAAGCTCTTAATTTGAAATTGAATCAAGTAGCATTTTTGGTATAATGTAAAAAGTGACCATCCCATTTTGTGTCGGGGAATTTTAACAAATTTTGTGGAAATAAGTCATTTGAAAGCTCGTTTTTGTAAATTGATAAATTGTTCCCTAATTTTATGAAATTTTTTGGAAATGAAACAGCGTAAGTCAGGGGAAACAATGAAGAATAATCATGGGAAAGGCAGGGAATTTAGAAAAGTTCTAGTGTTAGCCACCTTGTGTGTGAATGCTGTTGAATTCTGATCTGTGTTGTGTGTATCAGTAAGAGATTATGCAATAAACTCTTGATTCCTGTTCTTGAACAAGCAATATTCGTATTCTGGTGTATATAATACTATTTTCGTGATTTTTATGGTGCAACTAATATTACGTTGGATTTTTTCAAGAATATACTCTGAATAATAATAAAGTACAGTGAAACCTCTCAAGTTAAACACCCCTCTAAAATGGAAACGTTTTCTTGGAACGGAATGTATCCATAGGATTATTAACATGTCCAACCCCTATAAGTTGGACACTTTTACCTGATGAGACAGAAAAAAAAAAGAAATAAAACTTCTATTTTCTCACTTTTTTTTTTAGAAATTTTACTTATCCCTTGTAGAAAAAACTGTAAATATATATTAAAAAAAACAACGTTTCTTGACACAATATATTTACCCCTGTCTTATAAAAAATACTTCTTTTCTTCAGTTGAAACATTCACAAATCACTGTAATTTAGTGCATAATGCAAGAAACTTTCTTTTTATTGAATTGCATGAATTATCCTTGCATTTTTTTTTTTTTTTTAAATATTCCACAGAGCTTACAGGCATTTTGACTTACTGTTTAAAAATTGGCATTAGAAAATACATTTCGGTTGGTAGGGGTCCTCTTCATTTACCCCTTTTATTTTTCCTACCAAGTATGACTTGAGTGTATAATTGCACTAAACTTAATATGAGAGAGATCTATTGGGAAAAATGATGCTGATTCAATTTGGATGCATATCAGCTGACTTATTTTGCTGCTATGCTTCAGTTTTCCCCATTCACCGGAAAACTATATCTGTTTCTAGAGTGAATAAATTCACCAAACTTTATATGTGAGATGGCCGCTATGAAAATGAATATTAGCTTAATTTGGGTGTAGATCAGCATACAGGTGGTGCTACTTTTACTCACACTTTGATTTTCCACGTGACTATCTCAACGTCTATTGGATAAAAATGCATGTGCAAAATCTTTATTGTGAGAAGCTATATCGATTAAATTTTCTTGCATGTTAACTGGTAGGTGGTGATATTAGTATTTATTACATAAAAAAATTATAGAAGGAAGTATTATAATGGCCACAACATAATTTACATTTAAATTTTAAATCTTCAAATTAATTATTTTTTGTATATAAGTCGTGAATTCTTAATTACATGTAGATGTGATTAAAAGTTAAAAAACATTCATAAATACAGTTTAATTAAATAAAAAAAACTAAGCACCCCTATAAGTTGGACACCTCTCTAAGTTGGACACTTTTTCCTTGAACCCTAGGTGTCCAACTTAGAGAGGTTTTACTGTACATTCCTTGACTATAAACTGTCCGTTTATGAACCACTTACCTCACTTAGAGACCATGAACATTGAACTAAATTGGCTGAAGTCTATTCAAAGACCACTCTATTATTGTAGAATGTAATATATTTTTACCAGCATCTTACACTTTACTAATCTGATGTAATGTATTTTCACTATGAAAGAATAATTTAAATTAGTGAAATTAAATTTTAGAGAAAGTTTAGAATTAGCCCATACAAAAACTTTTTTTCTGTGAAATTTCAGGTATTTTTTCATGAAATCACAATCACCCCTGAGTTACTGCATTGCAGATTCTACAAGCTAACAATAAATCTACACTCTGAGTTATCTATGCGCATTCTTGACGAAATTGATAGAGACAACTTTTTCTTATCGAAAACGCATTTGAACAATTATAACAGATTTGCTTTTTTGAAACCACAACATGCACACTACTTTTTGATGCACATGAACCATTTTCACACTGAATTATTTTTTTCCACCTGCATTAAGTTCTATCCGCAGACACAGCGCACCATGCATCTAAAAAAATACATATATACCGTAAAAACCGGCGTATGGGCCACACTCGATGCTTTATTCAATAGCCACCACTAAAATTTAATTATAACGTTTGTCGAATCACTTCGAAGAGTAGACGTCTATTACATAGATCAAATGTCACTCTTAAAAAATATTGATGACTATTGAATAAGAAATTCCCTCAGTCTAGCAGTACTGGCCGCGGCCCATACGCCTGTTTTTACGGTATATTTAAACCACTTTTTTGTTTAAACAAAAACAGCAGTTTCTATACCACCCTGTTTTTATTTTATGGTGCTAAAATGCGCTTAATAATTTATTTATGTACATACGCATACTCTCACACACATGCATACACACGTATACCATCTCACACACCGTAAAAATCATTCTCCACTCAATTATGAACACACTTTCCCCTATTTGTAATGAAAGAAAAATCACTGTGAGCGAAACTATTAAATTCTGTAAGACAGATTTCGATTTTGGTTTCCAATAGCTTTAAATTACTTTCTTCTATATTCATAAAAGAAAGCATTGAATTCGTAAAATTTTTTGTCTTTTGGTTTTCGATGGATTTACACGTTTTCAGATGTCCTGAATATGACTTAGCCTGTTTTTTTATTTGTCTGTGTGTGACGGCAATTTTACAGCAGCTCATAGATCTAGCTCAAAAAATAATGCACAATTTTTTATAAAATATATTTAGTCATAGCTTGCAAATTGTCCATCAAGTGACACTGCTATTCTGTGATTTTACCCTTTTTCAGAAAGCCTTTATCTCAGCTTCTATTGTGTATAAGTAATATATGTAAGTGCAGGGTGGTTATAATTAAACTTCCCTTTTAAACAGAATCCTATAGCGCAAACGGGTGAACGGAATGCAACGAAATTTGGTATGTAGACTATACACGAGATGCGCTCACGGAATTTCGAAAAAAAAATTTTTATTTCCAAAATGTTCACCAGCGGGCGCCTTTTCTAAAAAAAAACATTAAATTTAACACAATAAACGACAAAAACGAAATACAGAAGCAATATTAACATTTATTGACTAGTTTCTGATCACCTCGAAAAAGTGTGGTGTATCGTGGAGGTGTTGCGACGTTGAATGACTTAAAGAATTCCATAACGCTTCATGTGCGAAGCATCATAATTGATCAGTCACGATCTGCTGTTGAACACACTGTCCATCGACTTGAAATGTTGCAGGTGAATGAGGGTGGTCACATGGAGCACCTTTCCCTACATCGTCCTGGATACGATTAACAACTGCTCCTGTTGTGCAATTTCACCCTAATCTGCTCTTGTTTCTGCAAACTGAACTGTTTTGTTTTTTCTCAAACAGCGTACTGTTATTTTTTCCTTACCTTTACTTAATGTGGTTCGATGACAATAGGCGATCAGAAACTAGTTAATATTGTTTCTGTATTCCATTTTGGTCGTTTATTGTGTTAATGTTTGTCCGGAAAAAGCGCCCTCTGGTGGGCATTTTGAAACTTTTTTTTTTTTTTTTTTCGAAATTCCGTGAGCGCATCTCGTGTATAGTCTATATACCAAATTTCGTTGCATTCCGTTCACCCGTTTGCGCTGTAGGATGCTGTTTATAGGGGAAGTTTAATTATAACCACCCTGTATATATAATTATTCGTACATGATAATTCTCTATTATTTCTCTATAAATTTATGTATGATAGCACAAAACTTTATATGTGAGGGGTCCATTATGAATCACGTCTGATCCAATTTCGGCGCATAGCAGCTGATATTCTGTAATTTTTCTCGTGTACGGGAAAGTTGTATCTCACTTCTATAGCGTATAAATGCACTAAACTTCATATGCAAGATGGCCATTATGGAAAAAAAATTGCTGAGTATAATTTGGGTATATATCGGCCTACTGATGACGCCACTATTATTCGCTATCTACAGTTTTCCATGCGACTACATCTTAACATTCGTAAACTAGTATGTTGTGGCCACCACATGACTTTCTTCTATCTTTTCCTATACAAATTCACTCAGTAACAATAATTAAAAAAAAAAAAAAAAAAAAAAGTGGGACTTTGACAAAATTTTGGGTAAAATGTGAAAATTATTCAAAGTTTGTCAAAACACGGAAACCGTGGGACTTTGACAAAATTGGGGGAAAAATGCAAAAATTTGTTTAAGTTTGTCAGAACACGGAAACCGTAGGACTTTGACAAAATTAGGGGAAAAAAGCAAAAATCAGTTTAAGTTTGTCAGAACACGGAAACCGTGGGAGTTTGATGGAATTAAGGGGAGAGGGGAAAAAAAAGTGGGACTTCAACAAATTTTCACATTTTACCCAAAATTTTGTCAAAGTCCCACTTTTTTCCCCCCTCTCCCCTTAATTCTATCAAACTCCCACGGTTTCCGTGTTTTGACAAACTTAAACAAATTTTTGCATTTTCCCCCCAATTTTGTCAAAGTCCTACGGTTTCCGTGTTTTGACAAACTTAGAATAATTTTCAAATTTTACCCAAAATTTTGTCAAAGTTTGTCAAAACATGGAAACCGTGGGACTTTGACAAAATTATGGGAAAAAAGCAAAAATTAGTTTAAGTTTGTCAGAACACGGAAACCGTGGGAGTTTGATAAAATTAAGGGGAGAGAAAAAAAAAAAAAGATTTTTTTCTAAGTTTTTTTTCGTAAAAAGTAAAAAAAATCGATAACTTTGTTTTAAATTATCACAGATTTATAGTTCAACCATTCGTTTTAAAGGTACTGACGAGACCTTTCGAAAGATACCCATCTTGAAAATTTTTGCCCTATATCACCCTGTTAAAAATTTAGAAAAAGCGGGATGGCAACGCAACCTATAAGACGATTTTTACCAAAAGTTGATAGGCACTAACTTATGTCAAGGTGCAACTACATACCAATTTGTATGAAATTCTGTGCAGTAGTTCCAGAGATACAATTGCCACAAAATTTTGTCACACACACACACAGACAGACAGACAGACATTTTCTAAAAATGGTAAAATCGTGTTCTACAGCTCTCAAAACGTGTAAATCCATCAAAAACCCGAAATCGAAAATTTTTACGAATCCAATACTTTCTTCTATTGAAGATAGAAGAAAGTAAAAAGAAATTGTACCAAACTGCTAATGTATATTTTTGATTATGAGTATCTAGGATTAAATATTTGTTCATGTTAACTGGTATAGGTGCTCCGTTATGTAGATACAGAAGATAAAACAGAAAGTTTGGTTTGATGGCCAAAACATACTAGTTTTTTCAATTAAAAAAAAAAAAAAATCTTATAACTTATTCTGTAATAATCTGTAATTATGGAATTAAAATGCAAGGTGAAAAAAAGTAATACCGTGCCACACCAGATTATTTCTTGTTATAAGTGTAATAAAATTTATTATAAAACTGCGAATTTGTGCTTTATTATCTTACTACTTTAGCATGTTCTTTTTTCTATTATTTCTTCTCTAATAAACTAATATACATCAATCGCGGTAATTTTAATTTTAGAAATATTTTTATTAAATTAAAGGATGTTATCCAACTGCACTCGGTAGTCTTAACCCCCCCTTTCGCTTACTCTTTTGCAAGTTTCTATGATTCTATCTTACCACCCCTTCGCTCTGAATAGGAAGAACCCAAAAGTTTGTTGGTGGAATTATACTAACTGCCCAAGCTGGAAGTTTATAATTTTATTTGTAATTTAACCGAGTTACCTGCGTTTTCAGATTCATGCACAGCAAGGTAAGAGAGTCCAGTGAATTTTGTTTGTTTTTTACGTGTCTAATAGGGATTACTGCGGAACCGAGTTGCGGGCGTTCTCAGATTCTTGCATAGCGAGGTAGGAGTGTCCAGTGATTTTTTTTTCTTTTTTTACGCACGTGGTAGTGATTGCCGCGGAAGCGAGTTACGGGCGTTTTCAGATTCATGCACAGCGAGGTAGAGGTGTCCAGTGATTTTTTTTTTTTTTTTTTTTTTTTTTTAACGTGCGTGATAGTGATTGTCGCGGAACCGAGTTACGTGAGTTTTCAGAATCGTGCACAGTGAGGTAGTCATGTCCAGTGATGTTTTTTTACTTTTTCTTTTTACGTGCGTGGCGTGGTAGTGATTGCCGAGTTACAGACGTTCTTAGATTCATGCACAGCGAGGTAGGGATGTCCATTGATTTTATCTATTTTTTCGGTTTCCCATTGCATCTTTCGTTTTCTATTTCATTTCTTTCAGTGGAAGGATCTAAATTCATAACGGGGGTTTCAGGTAGCAGGAGGCGTTTGCATGTCCGAGTGCAGTTGGTAGATTTTTAAAGTGGGGGAAAAATAAGCGAGTGCAGTTGGTAGTCGCCCAAATTAAATTCAAATTGTTCACATAACTAAGCAAAACTTAAAAAGTACTACATAAATGCGCCACTTTTTGACTGGTATGCACCCAAATGAGTCAGCATAGTTTTTCCTAAAATCCATATCACATAGGAAGTTTGGTGCACTTGTACACAGTGTTGCCAGATCTGGCGGATTTTTTATTTGGTAATCACCAATAATTTTTAATTGTAACGTTTGTCTAATCGCTTCGAAGATTGATAGTCAATTATGTATACCAAATATCACATCTCAAAATTATTGTTGATTATTGGATCTGGCAACACTGCTTGTACACAATCGAAACGGAAAGAAAACCTTCTCGTAAACGAAGAAAATTACAGTATAAAAGCATCCTTTTTAGTCCGATATGCACCCAAACTAGGTCGACTTAATTTTGCATAACAACTATTTCACATGACACGTTTGATGTAAGGCTCCTACGAGCTGGCGCATCAGGCATTTTGTTGCCTTATGGTTGCCACATGTACCCAGCGCGTTTCTCTGATAAACAAACAACATTTTTTTTTTTTTTTTTTTTTTATCGTCTTACGTTACTTTAGAGTAACTTATTTTATTATATTTCATAATTTTAGCTAAGTAAACTATGATATGGAAGTTTGTTTAGCGATAAACTGCTATAATCATTCAAGAAGTAAATATAAAGTGTTCACAGACCTTCTATTACTGTGTATTTGAGTTTTGGCGACATTTTGTAAAAGAAACAGAAACCGCCCTAACAACACCTCTTACCCCAGTACATACATAGGATATCCTCCGAATAAAATGACATCCTGAGAATGTACTGTGAAAAAAATGTGTTTTTAGAAATATTATTGTTGCTTATTGTTCTTATCTTGACCGGATTAGCTTCAGATCAAGATTTCTTAAAATCATTAGGGAAGCGATAAGGACGCCAAGTGGGAATGCTGTCCTCTTCGAAGGCAAAAAAATGGCGGTGATGCGCCGACCTATTATTTTATATAGGGGCTCTAGTTTGATGCACTCGTGCTCTTCAGAAGCTCAGATATAGTCTTTTGTTAAATAGAAAATATTGCTGCACAGTAGCGTCGCTTATCAGCCAATATGTATCCAAATTGTCTGAGTATAGTTTTACATAATTATATCTTTACATGTTAGGTTTGGTGCATTTATTCCCAATAGAAGCTGGGATATAGCCTTCCTGTAAATGGGGAAGTTTTCAGTATACTAATGCAACGTTCAGTATACAATAAAAGTTTATAGACACTTATTTATATGAAGCTGCAACTAAAAATAAAATTTTATGAAATTCTCTCCATTAGCTCTTAATCTACAGCTGCCAAAATGTTTTTGCCGCACAAACAAACTGAACGGACAGACGTCATTCGAAAAATAATCAAAACACGTTCAGGACCTCTTAAAACGCATAAAACCGAAAGTCGATAATTTTTACGAATTCAGTACCTGCTCTTATAAATGAAAGTGAAAATAGCGAAACATCGTTTTTCAAAACTGACCGCCTTCTGCTCCATTTTGCTTTCATTTTCCTGTGCGGTTATGTTGCAAAAAGAATGATTAAATTATCTTTCTCTAGAATTTTTTGCGGAAACACCTGTTATGTAAAAGAGAATGTTTACGGTAAAACCCATCATCTGTTTCATACTTGGTCGAGCGTTCAACTCTTGCGTTCATTCTAAGCAGCTTATACTGGCGGTATTCCAATGTTTGGAAGAGTAACATTTTACGTTGTTTAGAAAGCATTATTTTGTAACTGTTAGAATGGGTGACTAAGGACTGAATTTTTAGAAACAAATTCTTGCTTATTTTAAAGTTTTGGCTCACGTGCGAGGTAGGAGGGTTAAGGTGAAGGTTTCAAAGACATATTTTTTTACCATATGTTTTTATTAACTTCTATTCTTGTTTGTTCGGTACAAATCTTGCAATCGATTTTTGACTAACTTCCCTACTAGTTGGAAATTTGAAACTTTCAGGATTGCTCAGAACACGGTGACAACACAGTACTTCGAAGTCCGATTTTCGAAATTTTTTATTAGTTTTCTTATAATTCATTAAAATATGAAAATAATAACATCCTAATGGCGTTAAAAGAGCCATTAAAATATTAGCTATAATTTAATTGTTGCAAAAAAAAAAATACGAGTTCATTTTCTTTCGACATAAAAATAAATACATTTAATTAAACGTGAACATTATAAAATGTTAAATTATGCATCTCCCAAAAATTGACGTCATTATCACTTTAAAAATTTTATGCACATTGATAAGAGCTCTATGATTCATCAGAAAACTTAAAACATGGTATATAAAAAGATTTTTTTTTATCTTATAATTATTTTTATTTAATTTTGCACGCGCACTTTTTATTTCCTAATTCAAAATTATACATATTAAAAAAAAAAAAAAAACTTTTTCGATAGTGCTTGTAAGTAGGAAATTGACTTTAAAATTTTTTCTTTTATATTATTTGTTTACCATGTTTTTATCAACTTCTATTCTTGTTTGTCGGGTACAAATCTTGCAATCGAATTTTAACCAACTTCCCTACTAGCTAGACATTTGAAACTTTCAGAATAGCTCGGAATCCGATGACAACACAATACTTCGAAGCCCGATTTTCGAATTTTTGATTAGTTTTTTTTTTTTTAATTAATTAAAATATGAAAATAATAGCCTACTAATAGCTTTAAATTAGCCATTAAAATATTAGCTACAATTTAATTAAAAAGTGTACAAGTTCATTTTCTTTCGACATAAAAATAAATACATTTAATTAAACGTGAACGTTAAAAAATTGTAAAAAGTTAAATTATGCATCTCACAAAAATGGACATCATTTTCATTATCACTTTAAAAATTTTATACACATTGATAAAGTGCTAATGTAGTTCTATAGCTAAGATTCAACAGAAAATCTAAAACCACGGTATATAAAAAGTTTTTTTTCTTATAATTATTTAGCGCGGTCTCTAAGAGAAGTGGTGCAATGCGAACTCTGAATATCTAAATTAATAAAAATTCTCTGCAGAATCCCATCTTATTAATAGCAGGTCTTCTTTTAAGGATTTGAGCAGTTTTGCTCATAGACTTAATAATAACTTTTGACAAATAAGAAAATAAAAGCTACCTTTAAATAATTAATTCAAATTATGAATTCAAATATTACACAAAAGGAAAATTATACGGTTTGCATAGCCCTAGAATCTAAACAATACGTTGATGAAATAAATTGATTTTGTGTAACCCTGTATGTTGTCTAAAAACAGAAAGGCTACAAAAATATAATTTATTTTTAACTGTGAAGAAAGTAGTCTCGCGTAAGTATCTTTAAAGAAACATATTTAAAGAGAAAGTATTAAAAAGGTAGCCCTGTACACCTTCTAATTTTGCATACGCATAATTTAGTGTATTTAAATAATTCCTTATAATTCTGAAATTTTACATTAGCTGACTTTTATTTACATCCCGCAATATATCTGAACAACTTTGTGGGGACTCTGTAAACCAATGAGTTATGCTAATCATACCTTATTCTACATTAAAGATGCTTTTGTGTATAACGTATATTAATTTCGTTATGTTCTGTGCAGAATAAAAATATTAAAATGTGCTTTAAAAATACCTCTGTTATATCGTAATGCACCAGAAATCTTTTGCTAGTCGCTGTATATAAAGTAGTTCCGCTATTTGTACCATTTTCGATTTCGATATAAAACATGCCGTGGTAAACTTGGAATGCATATACAGTAACCGCCGCTTAATAAATTCACTGGTTAATAAAATCAGCCGCTTAATCTGATCAAAATGTCAGGACCGGAATCAAATCAATTCAAAGCAGTTTTAAAAATGCCGCTTAATAAAATCAACATCGCCGGTTAATAAACTCAAAAAGTGTCCCTTCAGCAGCAAAAATGTCATTTATGCACAGTAAACAAATTTTTATGTACACTGTGATTTTTAGTTCCCCATCATACTATAGGTATGGGGAACTTAGGTAATCGTGCAAAATTTCGACCTCGGTTTTTTGACTTTTTTATACGTTTTCAGGTGTGAGGAATCCGAAAATGACAAAATTTGTATGGTGTCTGTCTGTAGGGTGTCTGTTAGTGTGTTAGTCCGTTAGTTTGTTAGTCTGTTAACACGATATCTCACGAACAAATGATCGCAGAGAGGTCAGATCAGTTTTAAAATATTACTTTCGATACTGGTAAGAACCCTATTCATTTACAACATTCGAATTAAAAAACTTCGTAAGTTATGAGAAATTTACGATTTTCTTAACATGGGAGAATAGGACAAAATTTCACTTGAACGTGCATTAAATGGAAACTTTTCACTGTAAAAATGTCAGACCAGTTTTAAAATATCAGTTTTGATGCCGGAATGAACATCAGTAACTATAAACATGCTACTTTGAAAATTTCGCAAGTTATAGAAATTAACGAATTTCTTAACATAGCAGTATAGGGTAAAATTTCACATAAACGTCAATTTTGAGAGATATTTTCATCGAAAAGATGTCAGACTACTTTTGAAATATTATTTAGAACACTGGTATGAATATTAATGACTATGAATTTTCCAACATAAAAATTTCGTAAGTTATTGGAAAATTACGAATTTCTTAACATGACAGAATAGAGCAAAATTTCACATAAACGTCAATCTTGAGGGATATTTTCATCGTAAAGATGTCAAACCACTTTTTAAATATTATTTTGGATACTGGCATGAATATCATAGACTATGATTTTTCCAATTTAAAAAAATCGTAAGTTATTTAGAATTTACGATTTGCTTAACATGTCAGAATAAGGCAAAATTGAGCATAAACTCCCATTTTGAGGATCATAAATACATTAGACAACTTCAAAATTACATTTATGATATTTGTTTGAACATGCTTGAATACAAATATTCTAATAGGAAAATTTCGTAATTTACGTTTTAATTAACATAGCGAAATTGTAAATTTTTCATATAAATATGAATTTTGAGGATTATTGCATTGGAAATAGTAGCATGAAAACTAAACAACAGAATTGACCCTGATAAAATAAATTAATAGATTAGAATAATATAAATATATCGAAGTGAACGGTGGATTAGCCTATTAGGCGGGGATTTCATTCTGTCACTGTATCAAGCTTTGGTCAAATTCATTTCTTTTAACATGATTATAATATGTCTCGCACTAGAAATTTATGAGAACATAAATATGATGGGGAACTGAGCAGAGTCCACCTATGTCAACTAGTTTTTATTTTTACTTTCTCTTACCCATAAGGTCAGAAAGTATTGTTTTTGGGTCAAATTTTTGAATGCGAGATTTTGTTATATTTACACGTTTTGAGGTCCCCTGAATACGAAAATCATGTTTTTAGCAAATGGTCTGTGTGTATGTCTGTGTGTGTGTGTCTGTGTGTGTGTGTGTCTGTTATCAGCATATCTCAAAAACAAATTATCGCAGAAAGTTCAAACTTGGTATTCTAAATGTGTATCATATAGGGATGCTACAGTAAGCTTTTCGTTAAGATCAAGCAAATGGTTCGTGTACAGGGACAATCAAGAGAATTCTAATACATTACGTCTATGGGGGAAATTGCAGGTAAGTAGAGTTTAACGTCTATAGACTGCACTAAACCAAATGAAACGAATATATATTTTTTGTAATATAGATAGTTAACTGGGGAAAAAATTTTGTGTATGTAGGAGCCTCGCCTCCCCCCCTGGGGGGTAAGTCCCCCCTCGAGTAAATTTTCATGATGGGTATCTTTCAAAAGAGCTCGCCAATACCTTTAAAACGAATGGTTGAACCATCGATATGCGATAATTTAAAACAAAGTTATTGATTTTTTTTACTTTTAACGAAAAAAAAAACTTAGAAAAAAAAAAATCGCATTTTTTTTTTTTTTTTTTTTTAATATTGAGAATAAAATGGGCTTTTTTTAGATATTTGGTGTTATACTACTTCTCTAATATGGAAATCGTCTGCATTATCATAAAATATATATATTTTTTAAATTATAATATTAATAAATTATTTTTTAAAAACAGAATTATTTTTTAATAACCGAATTAAATTCTATATAAATGTAGGTGCATTAATGAAACGGGGGGCCCCCCTCACACAGAACTAATTATCATATAAAACTCTTCAGAAGCCTAATATGAATTGTTTAACGCAGGTTTACATAACAATACTCGTTATCTTACCTTTTAATCTGCATCCTGTATTTATAATATTAAATTTCAGGGTAAGAGAAAGTCGTGTGGGTGACACACCAGATTATTCAAGTAAAGAAGAAAACAAAATACAACAATCTCTCCGTTATCCTTCTTTGTCAAAAATTTTACATTTAAAGCAACAGAGTAAATACGCCCATTATGTGTCTTAGTAACAATTTTACGAAATGTATTTTTTAAAGCGCTGTAATAAGTTATAAATTTGATTTGGTTTGCAAGTGATATTTGTTTTAATTTTTAATTATTAAAAGACAATTTCTAATTCTAATTGTTAAATAACTAATAAGCAAAAGATTAAAAAAAAAAAAAAAAAAGCGTGAACTTTTGGCAAAGTAATAATGATATTTTGAAGGGAAAGCGTATCGAAACTTGCTATGTACTAATTTACTTATTTTGAAGGAACAATTAATTAATTGTTTATCAAAAATTAATTAATACTGTTTGATTATATTTTGAAAATTCTTTCCAAATTTAGGGAAGTAATACCTTTTTCTAGTATGCAGGAATGTTCGCCGTTTATAAAAATCAGCCGCTTTATAAAATCACTTTTGCTCAGACGAATGTGATTTTAATAAGCAGCACAGTGGCGTAACTAGACAAAGTGCCGCCCGGGGCGGATGTTTATTTTGCCGCCCCTTAAAAAGTCTAAAAATACTTTCAAATGCCAAAAACTGTATAATGCAAGTATACATGTAGGTATTTATACTAATAAATGAATATGTCTTTGCATTTGTGCATCTGCCTGTGCAACTATAGTGTATGTAAATATCCAGACATCGCAGAACAATAAAATTTGGCAATCGGGGATATCGGAGAACAGTGGGGAATGCAACATAAAAAGAAAAAATTATAACTTTGTTAAATGTTTAATAGAAACTTTAACAAAAAAGAATCAAATGTGAAAGTTTCAGACATATGTTTCAAATTTCAGAAACTTCTATTATATTTAAAATATTTTTTAATTCAACTCACTCAGTCACGTATTACAGACATTTTAACGAAATACATTTTAAAATATTTTCATCAAAGCACTGGCAAAAATTTTCAGTGTATTATCAATACATTACATTAGGGCTGGTGTTTAATGCAACACGATCAGTTGGGCCCACCAGCAAACGGGTGTCTGCTGCTCTGCCAGCAAACAGATTGTATATGTCTGACTCGGGTAAAAAGTTCTGCAGGTTTCTGTAAACGGGAGTTTTTCGCATTTTGAAATTTTAGGGGTCACGAATAGCTTGATGATTTTTGCCATGATCAGAACTGTTTAGAGCATTTGAAGCTTTTACTTTTGTTTTTATCTCTAGTAAATAATTTTACTGATACAACTTTTTTTTTCAAGCGGTATATAAAGCTGGTGTTTAATGTAATGAGTTACGGGCACCAATAAGTGTTTGTTTGTATGGTGAGTGAATGAATAATTTCTAAATATTTGCTTACATTGAAGGCATCACAGGCGACTGCAAGTGGGAATTTCCCATGATCAAAATTTTGAAGGATCGCTAACAAATAGGTAATGTTTCTACAGTCGGAACAATTTAAGGAAAAACATTGAATTGAAAGTGAAGCACTCTAAACTGAATAGAGATTTGCTACAGTTAGAATTTTCAAGCGTTGCGAATTAGTTGGTTGCCGAAAGCGATTAGTGCAAGAGAAAATAAAATGTGTGAACAATTCATTTGCTCAGATTTATATAACGAAGAAGTGTGTAGAAACTATCTATTTGCGACTAGAATTTACGTGCCTTTCTCTTCGTAAACTCTTGAATCAACAGACCAAAATTATTTTTATCCATAAAGTATAAAATATTGCTCTATAGAGAATATAAATATATTAGTCAACCTTTTTCGGCTAATTCCAGGTCTAGACCACAGGTAGATTTTTATGAGCCTTAATTCTGAAAAGGATTGTTGAACCAATCAACACTAATTGCATAAGCCATGAAGACTTTTAAAAGCATTACAATATTCGACAATGAATCAGTAAAACTAAAGTGCTGGATAAACTGAAGAACATGAAAAGACCCCTTTATATCTTCAGCATCATCAGCAATTAAATAATTTTGAACCGTTCGCTTTTAATATTTTCACCAAAAGAATCTACATCAATAATTATAGCCTTTATCTGATAAATTGCACGAAATTAGAAATGTGTATTCTTTTGAGTTATCATACTATCTTTAGAATCTAGGGTCGATTTTTTCAACCAGTCTGTCACTGAATTCTTTTATCTTCTAACATCAACCTCGTAAGATAGAGCGGTATCAACAAATTCTTCATTGCTCATACCTTTTCTTTTTGCAAACATAACGGTCTGTATTTATTATTATATTAAAACAAATTTTGGTTAAATAAATCAATACATCACCTGCTGTTTTGTCTTTTTACTGTTGCCTAAGCACATGGATGAACATCACTTCTTAGAAGTGATGTTCATATACGGCAAAGGAAAATGCAAAGGACTGAATGATAAAGATTTTGTGAATTTTCTCATTTCAAAAATTGACGTTACTGTTGTACCATAGCATTCAATTAATCATATAAATAGAAATTGTATATGTATTGTGCAAAAAATATTAGTAAAATACTTTGTTTGTAATATGCTCAAATCCACGAAGATGATTTAATTTAATGAATAAATATGTCCGGCCGAATACATTTAATTTTCAATTATTAATTCTTCATAGAGTTTGAATTTCTTCTGTGGCAGCAACATATACTTATTTATTTTTTATTGAGAGAGAGCTAAGATTATTTCTGTCATGCTATCTTAAATTTGATTTTAACAACAAAACGTATGAAATCTATTATTTTCGCAATCGTAACATGTTTAGATATTCGAATTTTAAAACAAAAAATATTAAATATGCTAAAGTTTTGAATTAGTAATAAAATTTTAAATTTAGTAAAGTTTTGAAACAGGATGTCAACAATCGAAAATTTTCCCCTGATTCTCCCACCAGGATTTTTCTGTCAGAAAATTTAGTAGTATGTTTGCACGATCAACTAAGTAAAATTATTGTATAATTATTGCGAAAACTTTTCGATTGTCGACAACCTGTATAGAAAAAAAAAAAAAAAAAAAAAAAAAAAAAAACATGTTTTCCTAAATTTTTATTTTGCAAATAATCTCTTACAAATAATAAGAATAACTTTTCAAAATTTAACTTTCAATTGATAATGTAATTTCAGGGTGACAGGGATCATAAATCTTCCCCTCCCCCTATCCACTTAATGGTACACCAACAAACGAATATATTTTATTATTTCTTGAAATTTTTTGTGGATACATTATTATTGATATATTAAGCCGATATAACGATAGAACCGCATTTTCGGAGCCAGGAATACTTCAGCTTAGGCCTCGATTTTCAAGACAAAGTTACATTTTTAATCATCTTCTAATAGCATATTTTCAGCTGCAATGTCAATTCATATATAGAAGGTATATACGTGAAAATATTGCGAATGTTAAATATTTTAAGCTTTAGGTGCTCCTGAAAAGTAACTCAGTTTGCCTATTCGAAAATCATAAAGAATGTTCCTTAATCATTCCATAATCATGAAAAATGCCTCTTCCCGAGCGAGACATTCTTCAGCGCTCTATTTTTTTTTACTGCTTACTAACATATTGTCTATTACTCATAGGAAAAATTAATAATCTCAATCAAGAAAAGTCATCTATTAAACCAGGATTGTAAAATTATATGTTAGCAAAAATTACCAATTCTTTAAAAACTAAATTTAAATAAAAAATGCTCCATGTATTATTAAAATACGGATCTGTGTAATCAGAAAATGGCCAAAAACAGAAGCAAACACATTGGAAACGTTCGATGAATGTGCATTGCATACGTATATCTGATCGCTTTGTTATTTCAATCAAAAAGTTTATTTTTGTAAGGCTACGTGAGAGAAGAATATTTATTATCACTTACAGACCTTATATTTGTGATTATAAAGATTTAAAAAAAATTCTCTTGCTTTCTGGTAGGTTTATTCTTTTTTAGTTGATAATAATTAACAAGTCAAGGAGCAGGTAAACGTCTGAATTACTTTCCAGCTCACCCTCCTGAAAGTCGGCTCCGTGGAATTTCAATTATATCGGATTTACTTTACTGGACATCGATCACTTAATACCTCTTTCAATAAGTTTTCTCTAGCAAACTCTACAATACACTTTGAGAAAAAAAAATTCAAATCAAAATTTTGTGAAATAATAAGATGAAAATATTTTTATAGAAAATATTTTCTATAAAAATATATCAAAATTTTTTTTATAGAACCTTTATAAATTCATAGAAAAATATTTTTCAAATTCAAGTTATATATTTGAGATAGCGTTGAAGTTGAATTTTCAGTTATACTTTTAATGGAAATTACCAAAATGCCGCCCCCAAAATCGTGCCGCCCGGGGCGGACCGCCCCCTCCGCCCCACCCTTGTTACGCCACTGAAGCAGCAGGAACTGTATCAATTTCAAGGCTTTCAATAAATGCATATTTTGGAATATTTAAATATATTTTAAATGTACACCATAATATATTTTTTTAAATATAATATTTTTCTATGTTAAATGTACTCCAATCAACTAGTGATCTCCCCCCCCCCTTTATTATGTCAAAATTTCTATTTGAATTGGGTAATTAACATTACTGTTATTATTATTATACAATATAAAATTATTAAGAATATTTCGTTATTCTTAAAGAATTTTTGAAGAAAAACCTATTATTATGCAGTAGAATTAGAATTTTATACAAATTCAACTTTCATCAAATTTTTAATGCAGCTTTTTTAATTAATTGCAATAGGTAATTTTGCAGAAAACATTTATAAATTTAGAATGGAGGCGTTTCGCTCCAAATCATCGTTTTAGAACTCGTTAGAAACTTGTGAAATGAATAATTTCCAGTCACTTATTCAGTCATGCACAATTAACCGTTCATCTGTGTGATTTAGACCATGGTTTGCAAAATTTGAATTACGTAATTACGCAGCCATTTCTTTATTCTTTTTTTTTTTTTTTTTTTTTTTTTTTTTACAGTAATGTAGTTTTTTCTGATAATTGATGTGTAGTGCCATCTAGTATCGAAGCTCTGAACGAATATCTTAAAAATTGACTAATAAAAATATTTTCGACAATGTTAACTATTAAAATCTATTTATGCATAAAAATAAAAATATTTATTAAGCTCTGTAATAGGTAGTGCCTAACTATCACACAGGCATTCTGGGTTCGTACTTCAGGACGGAATGTTTGAGGAGCATAAAATTTTATTGATAGTTTAGTTAAAAAAAAAAAAAAAATACGTGGTTATGGAATATATAATAAAATAAAACATGTGTGTGTGTGTGTGTGTGTATGAAGCTTTTTAAGCTAACGACTGGTCGCAGAGCTACACAAATTTGCATGATGGTTCATTTTGTCCTGTTCTGATGCACCTCGAAGCCCGGTTTTTGAATTTTTTATTAGATTTTTTGAAAATTAATTAAAATATGAAAATAATCTGGTAAATATTAGCTTCTATGTTTCATTTTTCTGCAGTTTATTTTTTCATCTTAATCGTCTGCGTATCTTAGGAACAGCTATTACACTATTTATTTATTTATTTATTTCATTCATTTGAAGGCGAAATCTTTTTTTTCTCCTTTTTTTAATTTATTATATTTATTGAAAATCAAATGGTTAAAAAATTGAAAACAGTTGAAAAAATTAAGTATATTAAATTTAAAATTTAAAACGCATATATAACAATCATATTTATGTATCATTTTTATACTATAAAACATTTTATTTTTCACTTTTTTAATTAATTCCTGTGATTTTTTTTTTTATTTTTTTTTTATTTATAGTATTTATCGGGGGGGAGGGGGATGGTAATATATAGTAGAAAGAACTGAACTGATTAAAATTTAAGTAAAAAAAAAAAAAAATTGAAAAATTGAATCACTATTTTTATTTTATAATGAAATATAAAAAATAAATAATGATTCAATTCTTTTGAAAGTTCATTTAAATATAGTGACCCGCGAAGCGGACGTAGCCTGCTTGTATATAAATATATACTAGTATTAACATCTGACCCTATGATTTCCGTTATTGAAAGAAAACAGTAAAAGAACAAAGGATGGAAATGTTTCAAGAAGCATTGGAACTTTAAATTATTTAAATTCATACTAATATTCGACTATGGCATTAAATAGTTTAACGTTCAGTATCTAAATTTTCAATTTAAGCATTTTTCGGGTTTAGAAAAAAATCAGTGAAGACATTTAAATTCATTAACTATTCATACTCTCATGGTTATTTTAAATACTGTTAAGGAAAATTTAATATAAAATGTATTTAATTCGTTTATTAATAAAAGTAATTTTTCTTTATTTTTTGCAGTACTCTGCTGATACACATTTAAAAAGCAAAGTAAACAGTTAAAGCTTAATATTTTTTAAAGGGGTTATTTTTACAAAAATTTATACAATTGTCCATTTGTGCAAGCTTTTCTTTTATTTACCTGTAAAATATCATATGCAAAATTTAAAACTGCAAAAGCTTTTACTTCTTCGAGATGTAGAAACATTATACACTCATGTTTGTGAAAATTGTAACACCAAGAAGGAATGCGAATGTAAGAATGATATTTATAGTGTACATACATTATAGTAGGAAGAGCAATTGATTAAGTTTTCAGGAAGTTTTGAGTAATATACTATACTGAGAAAACAGTACATAAAGCAGCGACCTCTGGGAGTAATAACTACACTTATCTGCCTAGGTATTGGATTGAACAGCGATTGGATGACATATTCGGGTACAGCACTTCATGAAGCTTCAACAGGATGCCACAGTTCACAGACCATAGTTACTGGTGAGTGGTGTCGGGCCACTCGCTTTTCAATGATTAAACAGACATTTTCATTAGTGCGAGATCAGAAGAACGCGCTGGCCGGAGCAACGGTTGAACACATTCTCTATCAAGGAAAATTCGGACAGTACAACTTGCGGTCGTGCATTATCCTGCTTAAATGTTGTGCTACGGAAGCCTACATGTCAAGACGTGTATCCAGTGGGACACCATAGACCATACCATCACCTGTGATGGACAGTGTGACGATGTCGAATCCCAGCTGGTTATGTGCATGCTCCTAAATGCTGTCAACAATGCTGTTAAATGCGGATGAAGCAATATTGATGCTGTAAACAGGATTGTGATTTGTCTGAAAAGCGACTTCACGCCATTCCTGCGTCCAGGTTCGTCGTTGATCACACATTAAAGGCGCCCATGTCAGTGATGCAGTTTTGAGGGTAATCAAAATTTTGGTAGACGCTTACTGGGTCACCACCTGGAGTGATGGCATGCGGTACCATTGGATACCCGTCTCGATTACTTCTTGTTCGCATTCCTGGCACTCTGAGTAGCGGCCATTAAATTTCTGGTGAGTTAAGGACCGCCCCTCTGCCCTATATTCTAGGCTTCCTTAGCACAACATTTAAGCAGGATAATGTACGACCGCAAGTTGTCTGTATTGTCCAGACCTTCCTTGATGCAGAATATGTTCGACTGTTGCTCTAACCAGCGCGTTCTCCTGATCTTGCACCAATGAAAATGACTGTTTAATCGTTGAAAAGCGACTGGCCTCCCACCATTCACCAGTAACCACGATCGTTGAATTGTGGCATTGTGTTGAAGCTTCATGAAGTGCTTTACCCGTACATGTCATCCAATCGATATTTGAGTCAATGCCTAGGCAGATAAGTGCTATTATTGCTCACAGAGGTCGCTGCTTTATGTATTGTTTTCTCAGAACAGATTACTCCAAATTTCCTGAATTTCTCTTAGTACAGTCAGTAACAAAAGTGTCCGAACATTAGCAAAAATTCCTATGTAAGAAAAGTACACTTCATATGGTTTTGTTAAATAAATCCATATCGAATCATGTTCTTACAGTGACTAAGACAAGGATTTGGCAAGGATTTATTTAACAAAGCCGCATAAAGTGCACTTTTTTTACATAGGAATTTCTGCTGATGTTCGGACACTTTTGTTACCGACTGTACTGTAATGTATGTGCCCAATAAATATCATTCTGATAGTCGCATTCCTTCTTGGTGTTGCAATTTTCACAAACATGAGTGTAGATACACGAAAATCTCAATGTCGAATTTTTGTTGCGACTGCAATATTTTCTTTCTTTATGTATGTTTGGAAAGTAAAAATAGCATTTTTTTAACAACAGTACGTATACAATAAATCCATTATTATTACAAGTAGAACATACATTTATTATTACATAAGATTGTGACAGAATCTCTTTTAACTAGCACAGAATATTTACATCAAGAACAAAGAAAAAATAGTCCACATTTCTCAGACAGGTCCTTCTTCGGACGTTCCTGCACTAGTGGAAGGTCCTGGTTGTGGTGTCAGAGTAATTTTGTCGTCTACGAGCCGATCGCTATACATTCTAATATATAGGTACATGACGGCTATACCGATTCCGACTCCGATGAAAAGCATTGCAATAGCCAGAAGAGCGAGACTGCCTGAAAAATAAAAACTAAATTTGAACTACAATGTAAACGAATCAGTTGTAGTTGATATGCTTTCTAGAATAACATTATTAAACATAAATTATAATAAGAATTTTTAAGTAATTTATTTGTGGTAACAGATTGATATCTTATTCTTTCGTGTAGAAATCAGACAGGGGTACAATTATGATTTATAATAGTTTATTTTTATTACAAATGCTTGAATATTCTTTAGTGCAGGTAATATAAAATTGGAGGAAGAGCGGGTATTTTAATGTGTTAATAAAAAGATTTTGTTTTCTTATGAATAATTGTTATAGGGATAAGTTTATTTGTTCTGCATCTTCATTATGAAAATGAATACTGACTTAATTTGGGTGTATATTAGCCGACAGGTGGCGCTGTTACTACTCGCCATATGTGTTTTTTCACATGGCTACAACTCAGCATCTGTTGATTAAAACTGCACCAAACTCCATGCGTAAAATCTTTATTGTGAAAAGCTATGATTACATTTTTGTGCATGTTAAACAGTGTGTGACGCTGTTACATAAAAGAAAGTTTTCTCATGGTCACAACATACTATTTTTTTCCTAAGGTTTTATTTGTGATCGAAAAACTTGCGTATAATTGGTCCCCATGTTTCGAAATAAAAACTTACTATAAATTGCAATATTTATTTACTTATTACCATGTTTTTATTAACTTCTATTCTTGTTTGTTTGTGTGTTTGTCCGGTACAAATCTTGCAATCGAATTTTAACTAACTCCCCTACTAGCTAGACATTTGAAACTTTCACAGTAGCTCAGAACCCGGTGACAACACAATACTTCGAAGTCAGATTTTCGAATTTTCGAACAGTTTTCTTTTAAAAAATTAAAATATGAAAATAATAAGCTCCTAATAGCAATAAAAATAGTCTTTAAAATATTATCTATAATTTAATTGCTGCCAAAGAAAATTTACGAGTTCATTTTCTTTCGACATAAAATTAAATACATTTAATTAAACGTGAGCGTTAAAAAATTGTAAAAAGTTAAATTATGCATCGGGCAAAAATAGACGTCATTATCACTTTAAAGATTTTCTACACATTGATAAAGTGCTAATGTAGTTCAGGATGCAAATATATGTTGTTCTGAAAGGATTAATATTTTATATTTAAAACCAAATTTTTTTTTAATTCAAATTTCCCGTAACTCTTTAACCAATCACATTAGAACGTCCATCTTTGGAATATCGATAATAAGAATTTTCTCGCCAAAAGTCGCCAGATTTAGCGCCAATTCCATTAGCTTCCTATTGGAGCTTTTTAATGCGTTTTAAAGGGGAAATTAAGCTATTTTAACGCGAAAAAGAGCTGGAAATGCAGAAAATTGACATTTTATCAACTTACTTAAGCCTCTTTGAAAGAATTTATACAAAAATAAATACAATTATTTGCAATTTTGAAACAATACGCATTGATAAAGTGCTAATGTAGTTAGTTCGTTAGTTCTATAGCTATGATTCAACAGAAAATTTAAAAACATGGTTTATAAAAAGTTTTTTATCTTATAATTATTTTTAAATTAAACCACAAATAATTACCACTTTTCATTCCGTCATGTTCTTCGTAAGACGTTTCGTCTTTTATGATTATATTCTCCGATTCTCGCATTTCTCTTCCGACGGCTCCACCATCAGTTACCTCTTCTTTGTTGTTCAGGGTATTTTCGTTTCCTTGCCATTTCTCTACCATCATGGGTGCTCGTGTCAAGATTCCGCTTGCTGTTAATGAATAGAGACTGCCCCTTTCAGCTAGAACAGAAATCACCTGGGAAAGAAATGATAAATATGAAAGTATCTTCCTACAAAACAAAAAATAAATGAATAATTGTTTAAAGCATGTATGCAAATGTGTAAAAGACGCTTGTGATTTCTCTTGAGGAAAAAAAAAATTACTCTGCGTTTGATATAGAAGCTGGAATTTTCGCTACCATGCTTTTTTCTGTAATCATGTTCACACATTCTAATCTGACACGGTACATTGTGCTACCATTGCCTACAATTGTGTGTCAAACCAAACACGCATATTTTTGCGCATCATCGTGTAAAGCACTTTTAAGTAGACTTTGCGACAACTATTATTTAACATAAGCATCGCTTGCTTAACCAGTCTTACCTTCCAAACGAACCTAGAAGTGATGAAGAATGAAAACTTTGAAAAGAAACACAACAAGTCGCAAAATCCCACAATAAGGGTTTGGTTCGAAAATAAACACCCTTCATTTGGGGGGGAAGGGGGGGGGGAAGGATGGCACGATCGCAGCATGTGGCTACTTTTATGTGATATTCAAAGTCTGTAGCTGTATTCGTGTCTATTATTTTTTACTGAGGAAGAGTCATTCTTATTATTTTGAACTGAAATTATTATTGTGTAATTTTGCAATTTAAGGTGTTTACCTACAACGTTTTCATTCGTTATCAGTCCCCAATACTCTGTGGCGTTTTTCTGCAACGTTGCTCCTATGTTAACCCCTTGACCGCATTTTAGAAAAGTCAAGTTGAGCAGACTTTACACCTCTTAAAAATTAATGAAAAATAAAAACACTGTGCCACTGTTTATGGTCGAGGTTGTAAGGGAACTGTCAAGATATCGCAATCTCTTGTAATGTCAATCGCAACTGCTGAATAGTTGCTATCGGCTGGTCATATGCTGCCAAGTATCCCATACATGTTTCGTGGAATTTAAGTCCAAGAATCTTGCAGGTCAATCCATTCTTGTTATCTTCACTTTCAAAAAGTTCTGCTACTGCCCCTGTACGGTGAGGTGGTTGAAGGCTGATGTAAGAAGAGACGACATGTCCGGAAAAACATGAAGCCAAAATCATTACTACTGAAGCCATTAAGTAATACAGTTATACAAGAAATCCCGCAATGTTACAGTGAAATAATGTAATTTGAATCATTCGAGACGAAAATCATCGTAACTACTCTCTAAAATATGAAGAGTGAGATCTGACTCTAAAAGAGTGGCATATCACTCTTTGAACATGCCAAAATGTAGCCAACCTCTAAAGAGTGAAAAGTCTCTTTTCGAAAAAGTGAGATTTTTCACTCTTTATTAAGAGTGAGATTATTCCGAGTAATTCAAAGAATATGACCGTTTATTTTTCCTAAAAAAAATTCGGATACACTAGACGAAATCTTTTTTTATTAGCATTGTCTCTACTTAAACGATCGAAAGGATGCAAATTGGACCTGAGGGGAATCGAACTGAAGCCATCTCCGTGGCAGGTGTGCGTCTTACCACTGAACCACTGGGGACACACAGAGTTCGCTTAATTTACAGTGATAAATCATTCACATAAGAGATTAATCGCATTTATAAACTTTTACTTCATTTATTAAAAATATTAAATTACAGAATTCTAATGTACATTTTAAAACTAAAATCAGAATTATTTTAAATTACTAAAATTAGAATTATTTTTAAGTTATTAAAATTAGAATTATTTTTTAAATCAAAATGTATACTTGAAAAGAAATTTCCTAAGACAAATAGTTGTTTTTAAAGTAACTTGTGGGAAAAGAAAAATTCTTGAGTGTGCATGTTTAAAAAAATAATTAAATATTTACACACACATCTACAGAATTTCTTGAAAAACTATAGTCTGTTCAGGAGTATAAATTTTGCTGATGATTTTAATTTTTAGCAAAATATTATAGCCAGCTTTATGAATATTTCACATGCGTTAGGTATCAATGAATATAATAAAAATATAAATTCCTATAGATTTTAAGACGGTATGCATTAAGCATTTGCATTAATATTTTATTTTCTACACTATATATTTCCGAATAAAACCACTTGCTTTCATTTACGAATTTCCATACCTTTCTTACGATTTTCGATTCTTTACTAATAACACTTCGATTTTATCAATTGTATAAAAAATTTATATTTACCAAAATAGCTTTTAACGTAATTATTTGCCTCTTTTATACTCAGATATCTTCAATAAGTTTTGTTAAACAAATCACATGCATCAGATCATCCAGAAATTGACTTTCATATTTCATTCGGAATATGGAAAGTAGATGGCGCCAGCAATTCTTCACTCTTCAGAAGGTTGATCTTGCAATAGCTGATGACTTCACTCTTTGTAACAGAGTGACTACAAGTCTCTCTTTAGAGAAAAGTGAGAAATGTCACATTTTCAAGAGCGACAATAGTATTTTCTCACTTTAATTCGTGTCAAAATAATGGTCACTGTTTTAAGGAGTGAGATTCCCACTCTAGAAATTTTAGAGAGTATAGATCTTAAAACTGTCAGATGAATAAAATAACATAGTACTAGACAATGTCTTGGTAAACTCAATATGGCTCCTGTGGTAGCCTTGGCTGCTATTTCGGCAGCCATCTTGAGTACACTACAGTTCACTTCATTTGCCTGCTTCCTGATACACCGTATGCCAACCCCTCTCATACCATTTCTCCAAGGTGAGGTGAGTGTTCATGCCCATATAGTAGAAATCTGAGGCATGAGAACTATTGGGCTTAGAAGGCAGAGCACGCAAATTATAATGCATATTGATGAGTCCATCTTAAAACGAAACACATTTAATTAGACGAACACTCACATCACAGAGTTACATATAGAGAAAACAAATATTCAACAAGGTACAGGTAAAAAATGCGCCGTAAGAAAACAGTCAAAGTGGTGGCGCGCCAGTCGTTATTGGAATGATCTATTATACAGTGAAGGAGGGTAAATACAAGAGGCATTGGTAATGGAAAATAAATGTAACCTAACACCCCCCCCCCTCCCCCCACAATGTCGACGTATTTACCTAAATAACAATGTTACATCTTCCAATCCCATAATTTTACAACAGTTGTAATGTTTTGATGATGTTAATGCTTTTGTAAGAATATCAGCCCCCATATTTTCAGTAGACACAAAATTTAAATCAATAATTCCATCTTTCAGTGCATCCCTTATGAAATGATGCCTAATGTCTATATGTTTGGTGCGCTTATGAAAGATAGGATTTTCAGCTAATTTAATAGATCCTAAGTTATCTGTAAATATACTCACTTTTTCAATTTTGCCTTCAGATAACTCATTTAGTAGTTTACATAAATATATCCCTTCCTTAGTGGCATCGGATAAAGCCATATATTCGGCTTCCGTTGATGAGAGAGCTACGGTACACTGTTTACGGCTTTCCCATGTAATTGCACTCCCGCAAAAAATGAAACAGTAACCTGTATATGACCTACGGTCATCGAGGCAATTCCCCCAATCCGCGTCAGTGTAACCGAACAAAGGCTCATTACTTTTTCTAAATACAAGTCCAAAATTTATTGTTTTCTTTAAGTATCGTAAAACTCGTTTAGAAACTGACTTTCATATTTCATTCGGAATATGGAAAGTAGATGGCGCCAGCAATTCTTCACTCTTCAGAAGGTTGATCTTGCAATAGCTGATGACTTCACTCTTTGTAACAGAGTGACTACAAGTCTCTCTTTGGAGAAAAGTGAGAAATGTCACATTTTCAAGAGCGACAATAGTATTTTCTCACTTTAATTCGTGTCAAAATAATGGTCACTGTTTTAAGGAGTGAGATTCCCACTCTAGAAATTTTAGAGAGTATAGATCTTAAAACTGTCAGATGAATAAAATAACATAGTACTAGACAATGTCTTGGTAAACTCAATATGGCTCCTGTGGTAGCCTTGGCTGCTATTTCGGCAGCCATCTTGAGTACACTACAGTTCACTTCATTTGCTTGCTTCCTGATACCCCGTATGCCAACCCCTCTCATACCATTTCTCCAAGGTGAGGTGAGTGTTCATGCCCATATAGTAGAAATCTGAGGCATGAGAACCTCGGTACAGTAGCAGATGCTGGTGATTGAACCTTTATGAAAGATGCTACCGAAAATGATACCGAACATGATTCTCGCCTGATATAAGCTACCGCTATATTCGATATTATAGAAGACGATATTCTAGAAGTGATTTTGTACTATCTTCCGTCTCCAATTATGTATGACTTCACGATAACTTGCAGAGTTGCCAACATCCTAACTAATAATCTGGAGGAGTGTTAGTGCCAGTCTTTTTTTTTTTCACAACAGTCTTTTTTTAGGGTACTTTTATTCTTATTTCATTGCAAACACATTTACATACTTGCCAACCATCTCATTAATAAGCGTAAAATTGCTAACCCCCCTTTTTCCACACCACTTTATTTTTAGAGTAATGCTCTCTAAATGTTGTTACGATTAAATTAGAATAAAATTACTCCAAAAAATGACTGGTGTGAATAAAAAGGCGGATACTAAAAATTTTACGTTTCATAATGAGATGGTTGGCAAGTATGCATTTAAAGAGAATTACTGTAAAAATTAAGTGGTGCGGAAAAAGAGGCGGACACTAAAAATCCTCCGGATTAGGTTGGAAGCTATGAACTTGTAATTTTATATTGTTTCTAATACGTAAAGAGTACTCGACTCCATCCTTGTTGCGTCACGGAACCTCCGATGAGCAAGCACATCGTATTGGTCGTTATTCATACGGAACCCGCTTCTTCAGATTTCAGAACACAGTGAAACACGGCAAGAGCTATTCAATAGTCTGTTCAATGTGGCTTGAAATTTCTTTCTCTCTCTGCCACTGTGGATCTTCCGCCGTCATTGTTGCTCATCGATGGCCATTACTGAATATTCGGGTTATAATTGTTTGAAATGGTCCTCTGGTTGGTGAAACGATCTGTGCACGATCGCGAAAGATTAGTGGCAACACGATGTCGTTTTTATTAGTATACATCTTTCAATAGTTTTTGTCGATTTATATCGCTGAATTGTTATTTCAGTTCGTTCTATTGTTTTGTTTCACTATCGTGCTATTATCTCTACTTAAACCTCAATTTTTGCACACTTATTCTACATAACAATAAAATAGTTAAATGAATTATTACATGAAGCACAAGTCTTGGTCGTAAAGTAACGCAAATAGAACAGTAAAATTTTGCAGAGAATACAAATTAAAAATCAGACATGTACACCCCGCGACGAAAAGGTACAAAGGGTTTTTTCTTTGATTTTTCATAAAATAACATTATCTAAATTGTGCCTATCATTTATTATTATCATTAAGTAAATTTATTCCCGGACTAATTTTTGTTTTAAGACTAATTTAGAAAAGTTTTAAGACTGAATTTTTTCTGATTTAAGACTACACTTCGCGACAAAACGATAGGAACAAAGTTTTTTTTTTTTTTTTTTTTTTTTTTTTTTTTAAATTTTTCATAAAATAACATTATTTAAATTGTGCTGATCATTTATTATCATAAAAAAATCTGGAGTGACTCCACTCGACTTTCCGAACATTGAGTAATTAACAGTTTTGTAGATAAAGTGAAGAAAGAGGAGTTTTTAAACAAACAAAAGAGAGAAAACCATAATAGAGTGTTTGAGTATTTTTCTCCATATATTACACGATGTTTTATTTAACGCTACTGAACTTTGAGCCCATAGATCATAACGATAAAGAATTTTTCGTTGTGTCCCTGTAAAAACCTATAAATGCTAGATTCACCAAAATACTTATAGTTAGTTCAACAGTGATTTATAATATTCATATAAATTTTCAGCTCAATTGAATAAGGCGTTTAGATGCTATCGCACTTTTAAAAATTTGGTCCCATAGCCCATAATGATAAAGAATTTTTCTTTGTGTCCCTGTAAAAAAACTGTAAGTGCTAGATTCACCAAAATCTATACAGTTGGTGCAACTGTAACCTATAACATGAGTGCAAATTTTTTGTTCAGATTAATAAGGCGTTTAGACGCTATCACACTTTTAAAAATTTGGCCCCATAGGCCATAATGATAAAGAATTTTTCTTTGTGTCCCTATAAAAAAACTATAAGTGCTGGATTCTCCAAAATCTGTACATATTGAGTATTTGTGACCTATAATATCTGGATAAATTTTTTTCTCAATTGAATAAGGCGTTTAGATGCTATCGCACTTTTAATAATTTGGTCCCATAGCCCATAATGATAAAGAATTTTTCTTTGTGTCCCTGTAAAAAAACTGTAAGTGCTAGATTCACCAAAATCTATACAGTTGGTGCAACTGTAACCTATAACATGAGTGCAAATTTTTTGCTCAGATTAATAAGGCGTTTAGACGCTATCACACTTTTAAGAATTTGGCCCCATAGGCCACAATGATAAAGAATTATTCTTTGTGTCCCTATAAAAAAAAAACTATTAGTGCTAGATTCTCCAAAATCTGTACAGATTGAGTATTTGTGACCTATAATATGCATATAAATTTTTTTCTCAATTGAATAAGGCGTTTAGATGCTATCGCACTTTTAAGATTTTGGTCCCATAGGCCATAATGATAAAGAATTTTTCTTTGTGTCCCTGTAAAAAAACTATAAGTGCTAGATTCACCAAAATCTATAGGGTTCGTACTATGGTGACTTACAATATACGTACCAACTTTCAGCTTATTCGAACAAAGCGTTTAGACGCTAGCGTGTTCACTCACAGACATACACACATACATACACACACACATACATATATCATCGCAAAAATAGTGAATACAGACTCATTGGACCTCGAAACGTATAGAAATATCAAAATCTCAAATTCGGATTTTTGACATGATTACAATACTTTCCTCACTATAGTGTTTGGAAAGTAAAAATATTATCGTATCAAAAACATAAATCAAAAATTTTAGTCTTAAAATTTTTCTAAATTAGTCTTAAAACAAAAATGAGTCCGGGAATAGTGTTATTTTATGATAATAATAAATGATAAGCACAATTTAGATAATGTTATTTTATGAAAAATCAAAGAAAAAACCCTTTGTACCTATCTTTTTGTCGCGGGGTGTAAACGAAAATGAATTGGCGAGAAACAAAATTAAATTTTATATCTGGAGTAAGGAAGTAGCATGTTTACTTTAATATCAACCCCATTATATCTAATTATCTAAATATTTATAGAGTTAAAGGTTGCAATGTAACATAAAAAAAAAAAAAAAAAAAAAAAAAAGAAAATAAATCAATAAAATTGCTTTAACAAGTGATAATTTTTTTAATAAATTTTACGCACTTTTTATTATAGGCGGAAAAACACATTTATGAATCCGTAATATTAATAACTTATAAACGTGGTTTTAAGTTGAGTTCCATTTTAAATAAATATTCAAAATATCATATAGGGCTAGGACACAAATAAAGACAATGGAAAAATTTTTTGGTTCATTTTCTGTTCTCTTTTAAGCAGATTAAAAAAAATAAAATTTCAAAAACGATGAAATTGATTTTGTAAAGTTGAGAAAAACATAATAATGCGTTAATACACTGCTCAAAACAATTAAAGGATATTGTAAGTCTTATATAAAATAACGGTATAATCGAAATTTTTTTTTGCAATAAACGGAAGAAGGACACAAATACAAATTTTTCTCGTTTTCAAACTTCGGAGTACGCAAATTTTGAGTTTGACCTCAAAAAATGACGTTTTAGCGGCAGCGAATGAAATTTGGCTTTACACTAAATGAAAGATAAAGCGGAAAAGAATGGTCAGTATTCAGTAAGTGCGTTGTTTCAATGATTGTGATGTCTTAACGAAGTTATTTAATCGATTCAAAAGCTTGGGGGAGTTGTTGATCGGTTATGGGGGGGTCCAAACACAAACCGAAGTAGCCGAAACCACTGGAATTTCGCAAAGTGTGATATCCAGGATTTGAAATCGACTTTTAGAGACTGGAAATGCAAGCTGAAGATCAGGGCAAGGTCATAGAACGCAACAACCACCAATGATCATCGATATTTAACGTAAACGGCTCGAAGATACCGAAATATGAATGTTTCTCTTCTTCAACAGTTGTCTTCTCTCGGTTACTGGCGCCACATTTTTGACCCAAACTGTCCAAAACTGGCTCCACGCTATAGCAATAGGTCTAATGATCTCATCCCTATATCGACGACCAGTCAAAACTCCATTTCTAATGATGTGGGGATCAGTGCACCTATCAATGGATTCCCCCCCCCCCCTCCAACTGCCAAATCTGATACTTCTGTGTACGAACGCAGGATTGTTTCTAGTAAGACTTTCCCCACAAATGAAAATATGCCTATTATCGTGATGAACAGAAAACCGGGACTTGCCAGAGAAAAAAATATTGCGCCATTCATTTCTCCCCACTTTACATGCTCTGTTGCCCACTCCCTACGAGTACGACAATTTCTTACTGTTAACGTAACACACATTTTTGGTCTGTGAGCATACAGACCTACAGTATGGAGCCGATTTCGGACAGTTTGAGTCGAAACTGTTGTGCCAGTAGCTGAGCGAGGTTGTTTTTGTAGAAGAGTGGCATTCATATTTCGAAGTCTCCGAGCCGTTAGCGTTAAATATCGATTTCCATTGAGTGTTGTTGCACGTCTACGATCTTACCCTGGCCTTCAGCTTACATTTTCAATCTCCAAAAACGGGTTTCAGATCCTGGAAATCTCACTTTTCCGGAACTCCAGTGACTTCGGCTAGTTCGGTTTGTCTTTGGACCCCTCTAACCGACCAACAACTCCCCAAGCTTTTGAATCGGTTAAATAAATTCTTTTAGACATCGCAATTATCGAAACAACGCACTTACTGAATATTGACCATTCTTTTCCGCTTTGTCTTTAATTTAGTGTAAAGCCAAATTTCATTCGCTGCCGCTAAAACGTCATTTTTGAGGTCAAACTCAACATTTGCATACTCCGAAGCTTGAAAACGAGAAAAATTTGTATTTGTGACCCTCTTCTTGCATTTTCGGCAAACAAAATTTCGTTTATACCGTTATTTTATATAAGACTTACAATATCCTTTAATTGTTTTGAGCAGTGTATATAATTGAAATATTGCGATATGCATTGAAGAGATAAAGTAAAGAATTATGATCACCTATTTAATAACGCATTTGGCTTACCTCTGACCCATAAAACAGTTGTAATCTGCTTAGAAACAATGCTACAAGTATTTGAAAGATGCCTGGGACATAGATTGTACCATACAATCATGCAGCGGTCTCGCAATTTCTTGAGTAATGATATTTGAGCTCTGGTTATTGTTCCATGTCATCTAAAATGTGCTTTATCAACTTAACCCTTTGAGTGCTGAATACTCGCGGCCTATGCGATCTGTACGGACGGCGCGCGGTTGGCGCTGACGATCGCCAGGGACTGAATACTTTTTCGCGTAGTATGGATCTCGTTGACGGTGTATGATACATTATAATATAGTATACAATTATTATTCCGTTGTCTATTTCACACTAAATGAAAACATTTTTATTTTCAATATATACTGTTTACTGACCTGGAGAATTTGAATTCCCAGGAGAAATGAGTTATTAGAAAATAACTGAAGTAAGCATATAAAACAAAAGTTTGTTTTTCATCGTTACTAAGTGACGAGGTATGCGAGTGTTGCATAGTACACTGATCATTTTTGACGGGCGCGTATTTGCGTCCATAGTCCATACTGATAATATCTGCTAAGCGCGTATTTGCATCCATAGTCTATATTAATGACTTTCGCTGGACGCATATGCGCGTCCATAGCACTCAAAGGGTTAAGATACTATTAATTTAGGTGGCCAGTGCCTTAACTAGAATTTATCATTACGCTCCTCGAACTATTCTAGCACAATTAGATCTTTATGACGTGAAATATTGTTTTGCTGGAAGACTACATTTACAGTTGAAAGCATTGCAATGGTCTACAATGATGTTGAGATAGTCCTCAGCTTCCATGGTCTGTTCTACCCATAGAATAATAATAAAGGAAGAAGGAGCATAAGTGTTTCTACATAAGCTGTTGTGTTGCCACAACAATCAGCGATAATAGCGCTGAAGATGGGTGCCCTACTTCAAGGTTGAGAGGAGCAAAAGTAGCTTTCGCTGGCATTTCACTAGAAGGGGTTTGTAAGCATTAAGAGTATTGGCGTGCTCCTTCTTCCTTTATTATTATTCTATGGTTCTACCACAACAAGGAGGCAAGATTTTCCGACTTACATCAGTAATTTTTTTCAGTAATTTCTATCATGTGTATGCAGTAATTTATTGCGATTGAATATGATAGGAAATATTGAGAAAGAGTACTGGTGTCAGTGTTACTTCTCGAAACAGGAAGTCTAGCACCCTTGTACCTGTACCACAATCAGGAGCATTAGAGACACTCATGAGAATGTCACCCAAAACTTAATACAGTTACATCTATGTCTGTATTTGACGTATTGTGCATTGGGTAAAAAATGTTTTCTTAAAAAAGGCCTAAAAGGCATTCTAAAGTGATGCCATCTATTAGACGTTAGAGTCTATTGTAAGCAACGAAGGCTTTGGTCCAAGACTGAAGCTCTTTTTGCTTGCAAAAAAGAAAAAAGAAAACAACTGGACCTGCTGCCCTACTCCAAGTAGTTATTAGACTGATGCCTTTTCTATATATATTGCTGGGTATATCACGAAAAACATTGAAAACACTACTCACTTTTGAAAAAAATTGACTGAAGCTCTTTCTGCACGCCCTGATTCACGTGTAATCGATACAAAAATTTACCTGAGTACACTTTCAGGCCCTAAAAGGTTGCCTATATATATAATTTTTTTTATTCTAACTTTAAATGGTAGTGCATTGCGCCATAAAGGGTTAATATTACATGGTAATCAAAAGAGAGTTAACAGAAAAGATATCAAAGATATGTTCCAAGAGTGAAAAACGCAAATGGCGCGCTGTGTTTGAAACGAATAAACGTTAATATTAGTAAGATGTATCATTATTACATACCGAATATAATTAAAATAGAGGCGAAGAGGACTGTAACAAAATGCAGAGAAAGAACTGAAGAAAAAATGCCTAAACCTATGTAAAAAAAAAAAAAAAAAAAAAACCCTAGCATTTAACTAATTCTAACATTTATGATAAAGTTTTTAATTTGAACATAAAAAGGTTTCAAAAATAACAAAAAATACATCAAAATAATAAAGATTTTAAATGGGAATAAAATTCATTTCAAGTTATTTTCAAAACAGGAAACTGCAATCCACTTGATATGCCTAAAGAAATTTGATACAATAAAGATGAAAGGAAGTACCATGTCGGTTGTGTGGAAAATCGAAAAAAAAAAAACAAAATGGACTAAAATCTCACGTAATGAAACACCGTAAAAACATTGAACTTAATAAGTACAAAACTTTGAATAAACACCATAAAATGCAAGAATTCACAACAACTGTTTCGGGTCGAAAGAAAAAAAAGACCCTTCGTCAGTCGTACAAAGTATGCCCGAGTGCTGCAATACAAACAAAGTGGTTGCGAATTCTTGCATTTCATGTTGTTTATTCAAAGTTTTGTACTTATTACTTTTAAACTCCAGTTCTGTGATGCTTTCTTATAACCATTTAACTTACCTCTTTATTATTCTTTGGATCTTTGAAAGTAACAACAAATTTACCACTGTCAACTAATTTCTGTAGATTATCAATGGCTTCTTGAAGGTCCGTTCCTTTCTGCCCATAGACAATCGGTAAATCATTCAGGTTAGCTTTGTCCAACAGTGAGAAGACCAAAAATACCCGGTCGCTGCTGGCAGACAAGTGTCGAAGCTAGAAAATAAATAATAATAATTAAAAACTAATATGTTGTGGCCACCACAAGACTTTCTTCTATATTTTCCTATACAAATTCACTCAGTAACAATATATATATATATATATATATATATTAAAAAAAAAAAAAAAAACGAAATTTTTTTTTCGTTAAAAGTAAAAAAATCGATAACTTTGTTTTAAATTATCACATATTTATAGTTCAACCATTCGTTTTAAAGGTATTGACGAGACCTTTCGAAAGATACCCATCTTGAAAATTTACCCCCCCCCCCTCTCCTGGCGGGTACTTCTAGCGATGCCCCCACATGCACAAAATTTTTTTCCTATTTAACTACTACTATTATCAATAATTCATATTAATTTTACAATAACAGGTTAAGAATAACTCTTATTATGTACATTTATACGAAATTTTGTCCTATACTGCCAGGTTAAAAATTTAGAAAAAATACAATCACAGCACCACCTGTTGAGCGATTGATCCCCAAATCTAATCAGCACTAGTTTATGTCAGGAGCCAACTAATACCAAGTTTGGTTAAATTTCATAAAAAAAAAAAATAATAATAATAAATAAATAAACGATTTTTTTCTAAGTTTTTGTTAAAAGTAAAAAAAAAAAAAAAATCTATAACTTTGTTTTAAATTATCACATACTTATAGTTCAACCATTCGTTTTAAAGGTATTGACGAGACCTTCCGAAAGATATCCATCTTGAAAATTTACTCCCCTCGGGGGGTGGTGAGGCTCCTACACATACAAAAAATTTTTCCCAGTTGACTATCTCTATAGAAAATAATTCTTGTAAATTTCATAATGATTACTAAAAAATAATTCTCTTTATGCACATTTATACAAAATTTTGCCCTATATCCCCATGTTAAAAATTTAGAAAAAGCGGGATGGCAACGCAACCTGTAAGACAATTTTTACCAAAAGTTGATAGGCACTAATTTATGTCAAGGTGCAACTACATACCAATTTGTATGAAATTCTGTGCCGTAGTTCCTGAGATACAGTTGCCACAAAATTTTGTCACACACACACACACACGCACAGACAGACAGACAGACATTTTCTAAAAATGGTGAAATCGTGTTCTACAGCTCTAAAAACGTGTAAATCCATCAAAAACCCGAGGTCGAAATTTTTTACGAATCCAATACTTTCTTCTATTGAATATAGAAGAAAGTAAAAATAATAATTATGTAACTTTTTATATCTTCAGTGGCAGATATAAAAAAAAAAAATCATAAATTTGTCTAACTGTTGAGTTATAGTATCAAAATTATTTAAATTTTAAAATACAGGACGAAAAATTTTTAGTTATTAACAAAAAGCAGTAAAATGATTCACTAAATATTGTCTCTCAATAAGATCCAAATTATAGCAATTTGAACTGAATGGGAGAAATTAAGCGATTACTCCCCACACAATCATTTATTTGTTTGAACTAAAAAGTAGAGCATTAGCTAGATTTTGCCTTGATTAAAATGTGCACCAATTTTTGTAGAGGTCGGTTGAACGGTGTAGCTTTGTATAGCACCCCCCCCCCCCCAAAAAAAAAAAAAAAAAGGACAATGACAGACATATATATATATATATATATAGAGAGAGAGAGAGAGATAAATAGATAGATAAAAATAGATAAAAAAGATAAATCATAAATCCAAAAGTTTATTGTTAATTATAACTTTATAAATTAAAGAAATTCTTACATGAAGTCTTTGAACTCTCAAGGGAGTGTTAAGTCCTGTTTTATTAGTAATATACAGTTGAGCAGCTTCTAAAAATAGATATTTGTACTTGAATATTTGTGGACTAGAACCTTGATTCACTGGAAAAAAAAAAAAAGTTAAGATTACATATGTATATAAAACATTCAGTTTACAATAATACAAATGCCAATTTGTATAACAATTTCAAAGATTAAATTACTTTAAATAGAAATGTGTTAAAATATAAGACCGCAATAATCTATTCATTACGTATATATATATATATATATATATACCATCATCATCAATTTCAGCCTTTATCAATCCACTGCAAGATGAAGGCCTCTCCTAGGTCATTCTAAAGTGCCCTGTTTCTTGCAATTCTTCTCCATTCTACTCATCCAAATTTCACAATATCATCTCTCCAACGACACAGTGGTCACTTCTTCTGTCTTTTCTTATTTCTCTGCATCAAAAGTAGGACTTTGGTGGTCTATCTATCATCATTTCTTCTGGCAAGATGCCCAGCCTAACTTCATTTTGATTCCTTAACTCTAGAAATAACATCGGTAACTTTGGTTTGCTCCCTAATCCAAGTGTTTCGCTTTTTGTCTCATCGAGTGAATCCCTCATGCTTCTCTAGGTTGTCTGAAGTTTTTGTATAGTTTTGCCCGTTAATGTCCAAGTTTTTGAAGCATAAGTTAAAACAGGCAAAATGTACTGATCAAAAACTGTTTTTTCAAACAAATTGGGAGGTCGCTTTTAAATATAGCGCTATTTTTGCCGAATGCTCTCCATGAAAGTTTAATTCGGTTGTTAATTTCTTCCATGATGTTCCTGTTCATCACAAGGACTTGTCCCAGGTAAGTATAACTGCATACCGTTTTTAATTCTTCCATATCAACAGTGATCTTCAGTGGAGAAACAAAGGAATTTGACCTAATTTTTGTCTTACACACACATACTTATATATTAAATAATGTTATTCTATTATAATAGTAAGTCAGTAATTTTATAACATACAATCAAATCTTTACTTGTCGGAACATATGTGGTTTGGGATATTTCAGGGGACTATTTATGTATTTATTTTGGCTCTAACTTCAAAAATTTTCAATATAAACACTTTCTTTTTAAGCTTTCATTTCATTTGTCATGCTCCACTTGACTCGATATAAATGCTTATCGTCCTGTCTTCAAAAACACGTTAAGTATCAATTACATACGTTTTGGAACGGTAATAAGCGTTTAAAAATTTTATTTTTAAAAAATTCACAAAAATCTCATTTTAACCAAGACTGTAACCACTATTTTGTTATCGAGAGTACATTTGCTTTGTTAGAAATGCTGATGTAATGCAGTTGTTTGCTAATACTAATTTATATATTTTATAAATTTGGATAAATATAAATGGAAATTCGTTTTTAAAAATTTAAGCCACAAACAAATGCATTGAATATACATTTTCATGAGTAAAAAATTACATTTTCATAAGTATACATTTTCATTTGCATTTTAATGAGTGAAAAAGTGTATGTGTGTATCTTGTATAGTTCAAAAACGGTTGGACGTAGAACATTGCAAATTCGTATGTAGGTTTTGTATAACATATAATTGTGTATCTCTTTTAGCTCTTTCTATGACTTTTTTTGTTTTATAGATATACACGAAAGTTATACTCATAAAATGGTCCAAAACATCGAATTTTAGGCTATTACAACCTATCGTCATAGAAAATTTAACAAAAGCTAATGACAGAATCTGCACGTAAAGTGTTTATGAAAGTTGTGAACATTCTTGCGTATAGAAAGTAGCTCGTAAATAAATAGGCAAGTTGTCATCGATGAATTCTTTTTAACGAATATTCTTGAAACAGTCTAATATAATTATTACTCGTACCACAGAAATCAATATTCTGTTCTGGGAACAATCCAATATAAAATTCATTTGCACCCCAAAAGTCAAGTAAACAACATTAAATACATCATAGAACAGGAAATTCGTTAATTCAGGAACATTTCTTTGAGATGACAGTTCAGCTCGAAGTCTGTATAAAAACTGAACTCTTCGAAAGTCTTGTTAGTATTGTAAAATTTTTGAAGTAGTTCTGCAAAAGAAACCATTGAAGCATTCCGGAAAATTGCAGAACTCGGCTCTTATTGAAGTTAGAGCATCCAAACTTTGGTAACACTAAACTACTATTTTTAGCCAAATTTAGTCGCTAAATCGCCTAGTTTGACGCAAGTTGTCAACTTTGTCATCAATTCAGGCTTTCGTGGAAGTAAAAATACTGTTATCTATTTGCACTTAAATATTACATAAAGAAATAGACAGGAACTAGTCGACAATCATTAATAATAACTCTTCTTTTTACCTAGTCTCATTAATGATTTACAGAATTTTTAAGATAGTACGTTCTACACTAGAAAATAATGGATCATTCCAGCAAATTCCAGAAATCGATTCCTATTGAAGTGAGAGATTCCAAACTATGCCAATCCTAAACACCCATTTTTCGCCAAATTGCCAAATTCGACGCCGAATCGGTAAAATCATCGCGAAGCACGAAATTCGTATTCATAAAAAAAAGTAGTTCAGGACTGCCAGAATCAGTAAACCCTTTCTCAATTTAACGGTGATAAAATTTTGCCTTTTTGGGGATGGATGGTTGGATGGTTAGCTTTTACGTCGCACTAGTGCTGCGCAGATGGGCAATTGGCGACGGTCTGGGACACACCCCCTAGAGGTGGTCCGGAGACATGCCATGACAATTTTGATCCTCCACGGAAGGGATGGCTCTCCCGCTTCGGTGACCCCCAGATGTATAATTTTTGATGGGAACATGGAGGATATTGCGGCCACGACAGATTTTACGTGCACCAGCCACCATTAGTGTACACGACGGTCTTTGGCCGGCTCGAGTAATCTTCCTTCGAGTAATCTTCCGGCCCGAACCCGCAATCTTCCAATTACGAGTCCGGCGCTCTACCGACTGGGCTACCGCGGCCCCCTTTTTTTGGGTGTAATATATTTTTTCTCGCCACTGATTATTGCAACGGCGTACAAAAAGAGGCCATCTACATTCCAATGAATTCCATTAAACTTTAAGCTGTGCATTTGCTAATGAGAGACTTTGTAATAAGCTGTGTGCAACTATTCCTAACATCGATATACGTTCTCTGCACTGAATATAATCCCATTACCCTAAACTTTGTGGTTCGGGTAATAATTTTATTGGCTCATTTTCGCCATTCATGGACTGGAACAAGGCCGCATATTTACGATACATTTATCACACACGAAAATGTTAATGTATTTGTAACAATATATTTATTTCAGTGGTTGTATAAGGAAGTCATGTGATGTTCACATCAGATTTATATATATATATATATATATGTATGTATCAATCATAAAAAGCATTATCACAACGTTTATGCGCATATATTGCTTAATGCACTTTATTTATGAAAAATAACGGAACTTTAAATTTCTAAAATATTTTTGGAAACTAGTTATTCAGATTGGCATTTAATGCTAATCAAAATCATTTTTTAAACAAATATCATTTTTAAACAATTTATAATTTTTTTAAACAATTAAAACAATAATTTTTTTCTCTTTATGAAACAGGCTCGTAGTTTTAAGTGGTTACATTTTGGCTGAAATTTTTAATGAAAGTCTGCCTCTAAAAATAAAAGCTATAGAAATTTCTCCCCAAATAGTGAAAGCAGTGAAGCAGAACAGTTATATGGGTGATCCGTTCGTGGTAGTTTCGTGCAGCAGAATTTGGTTTATAGTTATCACAAAAATCAGTGTGTGTAAAAAACCCACGCGTGGAAGTACCCCGACACCAGGAAAACATAGGTATCTAACATTTCATTTTAATTTTCGAGGTTTAAAATTTATACGAAATAAAGTAATAACGTTGTTTATAACGACACAACATCCATCACCCAATAATATACATATTGTATAACCTTTTTTGAAATCATGTGATCAGAAGACATACAATTGATTTAACAAATTAGATACTTAACAATTTTCCTGTATGGTCAAACTGATAGATATGTCAGGAAGGCATCTCACAGAAAGTTTACATAGAGTGTTTAAAAAAAAAAAATATCATTAGGACCTTTTTTTGAAACATCTATTTCTGAGATCTATAACTGATCTACCTAATCAGGATGTCTGTAAGTTTTCCTGTAGTAACCAAGTAATACATGCTAAAGGACATATGTAAAATAGGATTTATGTAGCAAATTTGAAGAAAATCATCAGAGCTATTTTTAAGATATCGATTTTTCGGTTTCACTGCTGATTTCCCCTGAAACTTGGCAAATTTATCTATTCGCACGAAACGATTACTTAAGAAAAGATATATAAAAGGGAATTAAAAGTGAGTTTGAATCCGTAGAGCAGTTTTGCCGTTTTTAAAGGAGCTCAATTGTGAGACCTCAAAATCAAATTATTTATACAGGATACCTGTCAATTTTATGAACTAATCAACTAATAATATGAAAGACATTTAAAAGGATGTTTATACAACAACTTTGAAAAAAATCGTTAAAGTCGTTTTACTGACACGTACGTACGATCTCATTTTCGATTTTCCAATTTTTGCCAAAAGTTTGAAAAATCATATGTACATTTGGACCTACCCAAATTATGAAGTTTTGTCGTTCTATCTTTATTAGTTTTGGAGATATAGTCAGAAGATATCCCGTATACATAACATATACATACACACACGTATACACACACACGTATACACACTGACTAATAGTGAAAAGCCACTTTTTTCGGACTCGGGCAACTTTAAATCAGGTCAAAACGCTATATAGAAATGAAATTTTTTACCAAATACAGTCGAACCTCGCTAATGCGAATCTCAAGGGCAATAAAAAAAATTGTTCACGTTATTAGTAATTCATGCTATCAGTAATTCAGAAACTAATCTTCATTTTGGTGGGTTTTGTAGAAACAGTTCTTATTAAAAGTAATTCACGTTAAACGTATTCACGTTAACGAGGTTCGACTACAATACTACGGTATTCGGGTAAAGGAAGTAAAAATTATTAGCATGCATTCTGAAACATACTTACATGCCAGCTCTATAGCAAATCGTTTGTGGTCGATGATCTCCACACAGTTTTGGATGCCGAAATCTTGGATATTGGGGGCTTTCCCTTTGAATTTCAGGAAATCGCGAGCTTGAATTTGTCTGGTTAAATCGTCATCCTAACAAAAATGAAATTTCTATTAAAAATATCGTAGAATTTCTACAAAAGTTGCTACGTCAAAGTCTATCTGTAAAATAAGATCAATAATAGTAATAATAGTAATAGTAATAGTAATAATAATTGCAAGATTACAAAATATTACTGATGAAAATTGAGCACTATTTTTAATTTCCGACCAAAAAAGAAGAATGTTATAAGCCTGAAATATTTGTATGGTTTGCGTGCGTGTGTGTGTGTGGTGCACCAGTTTTACGATTAATTATTATTATTTTTTTTTTAGGACACTTTACATTGACATTTCAAAATTTGAGAGCTGTCAATCTTTTAACTGTCAACTCATGTTAAATGATACGTCACGGGGCTTTCAGATTAGCAAGTAAAAGAGTTAAAAAAAAAAAAAAAAAAAAAAAAACTAAAATCGCAAATGTTTTAGTGATTATGACAAAAAATAAAAACTGACTTTAAAAAATGATTATGAATTCACAGTTCAAGAATCTCTGAATTCAGTTGAAAATTAGAGATTTCAAAGAAAAATAATATTTAATTAAATTTGAGCCCAGCCATTTTTTACGACATTTTATAATTTACGAGCTAGCGTTCCAGAAATTTAAAATTATTGATTTTATACGAAAATAATGTTTAATTAAATTGAAGGCTTCATTATTATTATTATTACTAGCAAACCCGTGTGAAATATTCGCACTTTATTTATTTTCTTATTTACCTTTAAAATTTGAAACTCATAAATGTTATACCAATTCTACCACTTAACACGACCCAAATTTCATACTTCCACAGGCAGTGCAATTTTAATTTAGGACTCCCACGACGCCTTTTAAATTTTTGTCGTCGTGTTGGCGATGACTTTTTATTAATTTTGGTATATATATATAGATATATTTAAATAAATAAATAATAAAATAAAATAAAATAAACTAATTCCTATTTTGATTATATTTCTATGATTGTATGTTTTTTAGTCCATTTATGACACAAAAGTTCATATTCTGTATATATCTTTAAAATATTGCTAGGATTTAAAATGACGCTTGCAAAGATTCTGAAGGAACAGCTGTTAAAAATACATTTTTTCGAAAAATAAACTCATCAGACAAATGTCCTCATTTTTTCTTATTAGTCCATTGAGTCCGAGTGCTTAAATATTGTCTATGTACAAATATTATTTTTTTATCCTCACGTATCGTATCGTTTCGACAAAAAAAAAAAAAAAAAAAAAAAAAAAAAAAAAAAAATTGAAACTGGTCCACGTTAGAGAAATATTATATAGATTATTATAAATTTAGTTTTACTCTTGTTACCTATTTGTGTAGGAGAAATTTAGGATTAAAAACTTTCTAAATGATTGGTTGGAAAGGATTGTTTAACAGTTTGCACCGAAAAGAGTAAAGAAGTAATAATAGCCAAAAATCAGTAAATCTGTGTTAAATTTGAGTACGTCACTTGCTCAAAATAAATCCGAAGCAAATGTACTCAAATTTAAAAATCCCATGTACTTTTTATTGAGTGTATTAACATGCTTAAAAATTAGCATCGGCCATCATGAATCTCAATATCCCAAACATAGATTTTGATTGGTGTATTCTTCCGCAAACCAGTATGAAACCGCCACGAAATATAGTTCTTTAGATTTGATTGAATGATTTTTGTGTTTGAACCCTTTCTGTTTAAATTTGTAGAAATTCTTTTAAAGAACTTCTTTTATAGTTCAGCATAATTATAATAAATTATGAAGTAAACAGACATTAATCTGACAACATGCGGCACATCATAAATGAGATTTTATCTCACTTGTTTTTCAGATTTTTCATCTAATAACAAACACTACTGTGCATGAAATTGCTCCCAACAACATTTTTGCAAATTCTTATGTAAAATAACCTTCTGAATCCGAATAGGACGCCCATTTTGCCCTATCACCCACCGGTTTTTCAGGGACGGTTCCCTATTTTTATCACTTTTCGGTAATTTTATGGCTATAAATTTGATTTTTAGGTGGGGGAAAGGATTATTTTAACTGTTAAATATCTTCTGACGGGGGCTACAGAGTTGGAAAATGCTAAAACATGAACATCTGCGGCAAGGAGAAAATTTAGGTAGGGAGGGATTTGCCACTGAAAATATGTATTACATTTCTTATATTTTTACTTTCTTCTATATGTAATATAGAGAAAGTATTGGATTCGTAAAAATTTTCGACCTCGGGTTTTTGATGAATTTACACGTTTTGAGAGTTGTAGAACACGATTTGACCATTTTTAGAAAATGTCTGTCTGTCTGTCTGTCTGTCTGTGTGTGTGTGTGTGACAAAATTTTGTGGCAACTGTATCTCAAGAACTACTGCACAGAATTTCATACAAATTGGTATGTAGTTGCACCTTGACATAAGTTAGTGCCTATCAACTTTTGGTAAATATTGCCTTACAGGTTGCGTTGCCATCCCGCTTTTTCTAAATTTTTAACATGGTGATATAGGACGAAATTTTGTATAAATGTGCATAAAGAAAATTATTTTCTAGTAATCATTATGAAATTTACAAGAATTATTTATAATAGAGATAGTCAACTGGGAAAAAAATTTTGTATGCATAGGAGGCTCGCCACCCCCCCTGGGGGGGAAGTCCCCCCTCGAGGGGAGTAAATTTTCAAGATGGATATCTTTCGAAAGGTCTCGTCAATACCTTTAAAACGAATGGTTGAACTATAAATCTGTGATAATTTAAAACAAAGTTATCGATTTTTTTTACTTTTAACGAAAAAAAAACTTTTTTTTTTTTTTTTTTTTTACGAAATTTAACGAGACTTGGTATTTAGTTGGCCCCTGCCATAAACTGAGGCTGATTAGATTTGGGGAGCAATCGCTCAACAGGTGGCGCTGTGATCGTATTTTTTCTAAATTTTTAACATGGCAGTATAAAAAAAAATTTCGTATAAATGTACATAATGAGAGTTATTCTTAACCTGTGATTGTGAAATTAATATGAATTATTGATAATAATAGTAGTTAATTAGGAAAAAAAATTTGGGGCATCGCTTCCCCACCCTATGGGGAAGTTACACCCCCCCCCCCGAAGGGGGTGTAAATTTTCAAGATCGGTATCTTTCGAAAAGTCTCGTCAATACTTTTAAAACGAATGGTTGAACTATAAATATGTGGTAATTTAAAACAAAGTTATCGATTTTTTTTTACTTTTAACGGAAAAAAAAAAAAACTGAAAAAAAACTTTTTTATATTGTTACTGCGTGAATTTGTATAAGAAAATATAGAAGAAAGTCTTGTGGTGGCCACAACATACTAGTTTTAATCTATTATTAATGTTAGATATTAAACATTATATATTTTTACTTTCTTCTATATTCAATAGAAGAAAGTATTGGATTCGTAAAAATTTTCGACCTCGGGTTTTTGATGGATTTACATGTTTTGAGAGCTGTAGAACACGATTTGACCATTTTTAGAAAATGTCTGTCTGTCTGTCTGCCAGTCTGTCTGTGTGACAAAATTTTGTGGCAACTGTATCTCAGGAACTACTGCACAGAATTTCATACAAATTGGTATGTAGTTGCACTTTGACATAAATGAGTGCCTATCAACTTTTGGTAAAAATTGTCTTACAGGTTGCGTTGCCATCCAGCTTTTTCTAAATTTTTAACATGGTGATATAGGACAAAATTTTGTATAAATGTGCATAAAGAGAATTATTTTTTAGTAATCATTATGAAATTTACAAGACTTATTTATAATAGAGATAGTCAACTGGGAAGATTTTTTTGTATGTGTAGGAGCCTCGTCAACCCCCCTGGAGGCAGGGGCGCGCCGACCCGGTGTGCGAAGTGTGCGGCGCACACAGGCGCCAGGTTAAAAAGGCGCCAGCCGATTATAAATTATTAAAAAGAAAAAATAAATAAAATAATATATATATATAGATATTGCTTTATTAAATCTGATTTCATAATGCCGGTCTGAAGTCATGCGACTAGTGTGGCTAAATGAGGCACTTTGAAAAATATAATGGGAGAACTTGTGTTCCTCAAATAGTTTAGGAGGTTTTTTGTGAAAGGGCACGTTAAAAGTGGAATAACATTGTAAAGATGCGCCTACCTTCAGCAAAATTTTCTTTGACTTTTGTAACATATCAAAGCATCCTGTTGAAATTTAAAAGGGCGCCTTAATCTCTTCACCCCCCCCCCCCCCTATTCTGCCGGAAGAAGACCACTAGGTTAGTAAAAAGGCAACATAATTCGATCGCAAAAATGAAAATTTAATAGAACAGGAGATTTTATTTAGAGTAGTTTTATCCCCCTTTGCATTATTGATGTAACAATTGATAATATCAGATTTTTGTAAATTTCTCAAATTCGAAAAAAAAAAAAAAAAAATGCGATATCTTCACGTTTTACACATCGTGAAAGCCAAACCTGACTTCAGACATTTTTCTGTGCGCGTGTGTGGTGAGTGTGCGGTTATTGTGTCTGCACGTCTATAACATGTTTGTTTGGGTATCATGTGAGAACAGCTGGACAGAATTCAACGACACTTGGCAGGAATTACCCAACTTAAAATTATATCTATCAACTTTTGGAAATTCCCCCTCCTTCCCCCTAGGGGGGATGGGGGGGCAAGAGGTAAAAACCAGTTTACGTATATGCATAACTTGGCTTCAAATTACTTCACAGAGAAGAAATTGCACACGAGAAGTCTAGATTTCAGTACAAATAAAAAGAAAATAACAATAGTCGTTGTCTACGATTTTGGATTTTTGGATTTTTAAGGGGGGAGAAAAAAAATCAATTTTAGGGGGGACACTTCGTAAATTCCGGAATTTGGAGTTGAAATTTACTAAAAATGGTACACAAATGTTGAAAAAAAATCATGCCTCTTCTTTAAGATATTTCCAAAAACCCACTTTTGATGTTTGTGATTTTCGATCTTAAGGGGGGGGGGGGGGAGGGTACGAGGGAACAAATTCGAGCTCCCTCTTATAGCGCTAAATTGGTCCTGGAAAATTTATGGGAGCTCCGGTCACGAATTGTGGGTGTATTGTTTAGATATTAGGGGGACCGGAAAGTAATGTCGTTTTCTTAAGTTAAATTCACACGACTACATTTTTAACAAGTTTTTATTTCTAATCAACAATATATTCACTTTCATTATCAAAAACCTTTTGCCATCTAGTATAAAAATTTTCAATGCCAGAGCGGTAAAAATCAATCGGTTTTTCTGTAAAATATGTCGAGATAGCATTTTGGACATCATCAAAATTTTCTAATTTTTATCCACTAAGACAATGTTGCAGTGTTCGGAATTAATGGTAATCCGAGGGTGCAATATCAGGCGAGTATGGTGGGTGAGGCAATACCTCCCACCCCAATTCGTTAATTTTTTCTAAGGTCCGTTTTGCACAGTGCGGTCTTGCATTGTCATGTTGCAGAATAACTCCTTTTCTGTTTAAAATTGCCGGATACTTTTCAATCAAAGACTGGTTTACTCGTTTCAATTGTTCACAATAGACATCTGCATTAACAGTTTGTCCAGGTTTTAACACTTCAAAGTGAACAACTTCGCGTGTATTCCACCAAACACACAGAAGTGCCTTTTTGGGGTGTAAACCCTGCTTTGCAGTAGTTCGTGGTAATTCATTTCGGCTGAACCACTGCCTACAGGACCCATTTTTCGACTCAAGTGATCAAGCGATCTAAAAACGGATCTGTACGGTGCCGTTGAAGCAATACGTTGCATGTGATGGACCGGTTGGCTTTATTCTGTTCGGACAGATTACGGGGGACCCAAACACCAGCTCTGCTAGCTTATTCTTCCAATCTGCGGCAAATGTTCTTGGATGGTTGACCAAGGTTGGTTAAGGCTGTTTGAGAGTTCCTCAATTGTTTGACATGGATTTGCTTCCACTTCTGCCCTTAGCACGTCGTTATCTAATGTTGTTGGTCTTCCAGATCGATGGGCGTCCGAGAGATCAAAATTGCCTGATCTGAACTTGGAGAACCATCTTTGGCATTTTCGAACGTCCAATGCGCTTGGATAAACATCGCAAATGTTTTTAGTCGCAGCAGTTGCGGTATTACCCTTGCGAAACTCAAAAAGCATACAGTGCCGGATATGCTCTTCTGGTATTTGTCTGGCCATTTCACCCCAAATTGCAAAAAAAAAAAAAAGTCTAATACTTAATTATTCAGAAGCAAATATGATGTTTAACTTACTTAGGCTTCACAGCGGTATCAGACAGATTTTTAAATTTTGCAATTACACCGATAGTATAAGATATTTTGGATCAAATGGATGTATATTATTCCAGAATTCACAAAATCTCAAGCAAATGAATTACATTTCACTAAATAATATTATCTGTTCCAATGTTCATAGAATCTACTTTAAAAATTAATAATTCTTACTATATATTCTTATTTTATTTACTTATAAATTTATCTATTATTTATATCTGCGCAGCGTACAAACGTCCCGTCGCGGAAAATAGTTTAAAACAGATTTTTGTATTGTACTACTGTATGGAAAAACACATATAAATTTACATACAAACTAGCTGACCCGACAAACGTTGTTTTGTCATATAAATTATTTTTAGAGAATATTTTGCTAGAAAAAAATAACTAACTTATTGTAAGTGTGTAAGGATGTGTTATATAAGTGAAACAGGTATGGAGCGCTGTGAACGGTGACTGTGAATTCCGATTATAACGTAAAAGACATAATTAACAAATAAATAAACATTTTAAATTGGACTGAATTGTAAATCTAAACCATTCTCGAATCCACCTGAAGACACACAAAAAATTTCATTAAAATCGGTCCAGCCGTTTAGGAGGAGTTCAGTGACATACACACGCACAAAAGTATGGGACCCCTTTGGTGACTTTAAATATTTTAAGCCATTTTTGCGATGAATTGAAATGGCTATCTCAATTGTGGAACTAAAGATCTTGGCGAGAAGCGTTCGAGCTACCTCGGTGTCAAATTTCAAATTTTGCCAAAGGGATCCGATACTAAAGGTGTTCCATACAAAAAATAAATAAATAAAATATCAGTGTAATACACACGCACAAAAGTATGGGACCCCATTGGTGACTTTAAATATTTTAAGCCATTTTTGCGATGAATTGAAATGACTATCTCAATTGTGGAACTAAAGATCTTGGCGAGAAGCGTTCGAGCTACTTCGGTGTCAAATTTCAAATTTTGCCAAAGGGATCCGATACTAAAGGTGTTCCATTCAAAAAATAAATAAATAAAATATAATAAATTAGCTACACAAATAAATTTGTAGGTTAGGGTGGTTGTTAATCAACGCGCGTGTAAATTTGATAGAAAATTATATAAAATACTCACTTCAATTCCGCGCTAAATTTGCAAAATGTTTAGTTTTTTATGCACACTTCAAAACTCTTCAAACGCTAATTACATCTTGATGTAATATTTCAACACAATTTTTTGTATAACAATAATGACACGAAGTTACAAAATATTTTCCTGAATTTGATCGCAGCACCAACTGTCGGGACAAACTGGAATTATAATAGAATATACGCAAGCGAAGTGTGACGTCACTGACCGTCAGTAGATGCAAGAAAAAGATTTCCTATGTTAATTTCCCATTGGATTTTTTATAAAAAATTATTAAAAATCGAGGAAATTTATTTCTCGATTTTAATCCCCGTATTTGGGTATAGATATGTATTAGTTATCATATGCATGTGTTAGATTGAGTTATTTTGCTCTCAAATTGACAAAATTTTAATTTTAAATTTCAAAACTCTGTCTTCCTTGGCGTTTTTTGTATTTGGCGATCAAAAACGTAATACAAAAATATACATGCCAGATGTATATTTTCGTAATATGTATTGTACGAAATTGTTTCATATTAATCATTACTCTCTTAATATAAGTTGTTGAAATAACCATTATTTTTGAAAGAAATTAAATATGTTCGCCAGATGATATGGGGATATTTTTTTATCCGCCAAGGATGACAGAGTTTTGAGATTAAAAATTCAAATTTTATCAATTTTACAGCAAAAACAACTCAATCTAACGCATGCACATGATAACTAATACATATCTATACCCAAATATGGGGATTTAAATCGAGAAATAATTTCCCTCGATTTTTGGTAATTTTTTACAAAAAATCCAATGGGCTAACATAGGAAATATTTTTCTTGCATCCACGGACGGCCAGTGACGTCATCACTTCGCTTGTGTATTATTGAATATTCGATACTACGATCGTAGCGCAGTCTGCCGGATCCAATGTGAAACATTCCAAAAATCAACAACAATTTATAAGTGATAAATTAATTAAATAAACAATTTAAATTGGACTGAATTGTAAATCTAAACCATTCTCGAATCCACCTGAAGACACACAAAATTCATGGTATATACAAAATAAAAATAAAAAATTCTAATAAATTCGAAATTATTACTATTTACAATCAAAGTGAACATAAAAGAACCTTTATAAGTTACATATAAAGTATCAATCAAAACGAAAAATTTTGTTTTACTGTAGAAAAGAAAAGTACTGCGAAATGAAATAAAAATTTTAAGCTAATACCAAGTATCTCTATGAAAATATTTATTTACACGCGACTTCCCGATCCGCGATTGCAATGAAATGCTCGCCCTCTGGTGGGCTAAGGTGAAATTATCACACCACTGAAAACTTTCACGCTGAAACAATGATAGAACAACAAGAAAGAACAATAATAAATACACGTGTGGCTATTATATTTACTAACAACTGCAGTTGGGAAAGCGCTATCTATCGATCATTACAAACGCGGATAGAAAAGTGCACTAATTTTCATAGCATATTATTTTTTCTTCTAATTTTTATTATTTATCACGCGAAATTTAAAAATATTTTATTTCCGGAAAAAAAAAAAAAAAAAAATAAATAAATAAACGTGAATTTTGTTTATTTTGGCATCAAATATATCTTTCTTTTTAATCATTTTAAAGTTAAAATGGAATTTTTATTTAATATCTGCTGATAAATTAATTAAATAAACAATTTAAATTGGACTGAATTGTAAATCTAAACCATTCTCGAACCCACCTGAAGACACACAAAAAATTTCATTAAACTCGGTCCATCCGTTTAGGAGGAGTTCAGTGAGATACACACGCACAAAAGAAATATATATATAAAGATTACGTAAAATGTTTAGATAAGGAAAATGGGCGAAATTCTTTTCACTAGATTATTTTTAACCTTGTTAAGTATTTTTTATCCATATTTCCCAAGTGATATGTATTAGGTATATGGTATATGCTACTATTTCATGTATAAATTTATTTGTTCCTTAAAAAAATAATAATAATAATAAAAAAAACATAACCAAGTTAAATCTTGTCATTATATCGATAGTCATTCGACCTTAAGAGTATTTCGAGAGTTTCCAACAATGAAATTGAGCAAAGTAAAACTCACTACAGAATTGTTATTCCTTTATTATTATTATGTGTTCTAATTTTATGTACTTATAAATTCCATTTATCTGTACTAGTAGAAAATGTTAAACTCTTTTATATGTGCAAACATACCGCAATAGCACGACTAATTATAATTTTTTTTCATTTTAGTATTGCAAAAAGTTAAACCACTTTCCTAAATGAAAGGGTTGTTGCAATAAAAGCAGATTTACGATTAAAGTGCAAATAAGAAGTTCATTCAATTTTAACGAGGATGGGGCTGGAGGTGATTGTTAGCGTTGGATACAGACTTGGCAACTTAGCAATGAATTCAGCGACATGACTACCAAACTTGACGAGAAGTAATAATTTAATGTTTCCAAAGTTTAGAAGCTCTATCTTCAATAAAATCCGAGTCCTGGAATTTCCTGGATTTATCAACTAGCTTCTGGCGCAGAATAACCTCGAAAGTCCGCCAAATTACGACAGAAATTATAAAAACAGAAGAGATCAGAAGACTCCCAAAAAAGATCAGTTGTATTCGAACATCTGTTCTGAACATTCATTTTGGTTTAAATAGTTTTATATTTATTCTTAGATGAGTGAAATTCCACTCTGTGGTGTTTTTAACATTGTTTTATGACTTTTTGAGGTATGAGTTTGAATACGATAATTTATTGTTTTTTTTTTTTTTTAATAATCCTTGAATAAAGTTTATCTTTCGACAAAAAACTGCCTGTTTCTTTACAATTACTTTTTTAATGCAAGAAAGTCGAAATTTTCGTAACAATATGAATAGAGACTGATATTTTGGATCAGTATGATGCGCGTAATACTCGCAAAAGGTGTAATGAAATGAGGGAACGTTTAGTTTACTAAGACTATTTTTTGTGTTTAAATATTTACTTAAAAATTAGACCCAAACAAATAGAAACGTTCACACTTACAACTTTCATCTAAGCCATCTACTGTAATGACTCAACGCGGCATTTCTGCTCCCACATTAACACTAAATCTGCCTATTTTGGTTTCCTCTATTTGCCTTCACAATTGTACCTCGTGTTTTTGGAACTCCCTGTATAAGATTTTTTTTTTCTGCAACATGTACCTTTTATATACGTTTCTTTTTAAATTTCATTTTATTTGATACATTTCTTTTTTTATTAGCTATTCAATAAACTTATTACTATTAAGGTACAAGATTCAATTGACTTGCTAGAAGATAACTTTTTATAAAATGATTTTTTTTTTTTTTTTTTTTTTTTTTTAAGTAATGTAGGGCGCGAACTGAAACTCTGCACACAGGCGCTTGACAATGCTGGCGCGCCCCTGCCTGGAGGGGAAGTCCCCCCTCGAGGGGAGTAAATTTTCAAGATGGGTATCTTTCGAAAGGTCTCATGTATACCTTTAAAACGAATGGTTGAACTATAAATCTGTGATAATTTAAAACAAAGTTATCGATTTTTTTTTTTTTTACTTTTTACGGAAAAAAACTTGGAAAAGAAAAATCGTAATTTGCTTTTAAACGAAATTTAACCAAACTTGGTATTTAGTTGACCCCTGACATAAACTGGTGCTGATTAGATTTGGGGATGAATCGCACAACAGGAGGTGCTGTGATCGTATTTTTTCTAAATTTTTAACATGGCAGTATATAGGACAAAATTTTGTATAAATGTACGTACATAATGAGAGTTATTCTTAACCTGTGATTGTAAAATTAATATGAACTATTGATAATGGTAGTAGTTAATGAGGAAAAAAAATTTTGTGCATGTGAGGGCATCGCTTCCCCCCGTAGGGGGAAGTACCACCCCGGGGGAGGGGGGTAAATTTTCAAGATGGGTATCTTTCGAAAGGTCTCGTCAATACCTTTAAAACGAATGTTTGAAGTATAAATATGTGATAATTTAAAACAAAGTTATCGATTCTTTTTACTTTTAACGAAAAAAATCTTTTTTTTTTTTTTTTTTTTTTTTTAATTGTTACTGAGTGAATTTGTATAGGAAAGTATAGAAGGAAGTCTTGTGGTGGCCACAACATACTAGTTTTTAACTTGTGATTGTAAAATTAACATGAATTATTGATAATAGTAGTAGTTAACTAGGAAAACATTTCTGTGCATGTGGGAACATCGCTTCCCCCCTGGGGGGTGGGGTAAATTTTGAAGATGGTATCTTTCGAAAGATCTCGTCAATAGCTTTATTAAAACGAATGGCTGAACTATAAATCTGTGATAATTTTAAAGAAAGTTATCGATTTTTTTTTACTTTTAACGAAAAAAAAAACCTTAGAAATTTTTTTTTTTTTTTGAAATATTGTTACTGAATGAATTTGTATAGGAAAATATAGAAGAAAGTTTTGTGGTGGCCACAACATACTAGTTTTGTTTTTAAGCGTTAAATTAATTCTTTTTCATTCTCCAAATCAAATTCATGGCCATAAAATTACCGAAAAGTAATAAAAAATTGGGGGAGGGATGGTGTCCCAAGTAAACGGTGGGTGACTGGGCAAAATAGGAGTTATATTCGGATTCAGGAGGTCATTTTACATACGAATCAGCAAGAATGGTATCAGAGCTCGATTTTTTTTTTTTTTTTTTTTTTAATTTTCGAAATTCATGTAACCCCTTAAAGTTCTAAATATTCCGATTAATGGTTTGATAACGAACATGCCATCTAAATTTTATGTTCATATGTTCATTTGTTTAAAAGTTATGTGCAAAGGAAAAGAACGAGAAAACACATTGTTGCTTCAGTTTTGAACACCAGTGTTTATTGAATCTAAACATAAGCATGCATAAAAATAAAAATCCATAGCCGATTTGTATAAATCTAATTCTGATAAAAATCAGATATCTAAAAATTCGCGTTTGTGTCTTTCGAGTTTACTACATTAATTGATATTCTATTTACTCTGTTTCCAAAAATGAAGGTTATGTAGAATCCGAAATCACTTAGCGCTTCTGTACTTGATATATATATTATCCTTTACTCTTTTCTATAAAATGTTGACTGTTTCTATTACTTTAATGGTTTTTGCAAAATATTATCTCATCGTTAGGCTTATGTGTTATGTTTGTGTCATTTCTCTTCTGCGTAAGTACTTTAACTTGTTTTTACTAATCAATGGAACTCAAATTAAATTATCACCGTGACAATAATTTTATTCGAAATAAATCTCATTTAAAATTTAATTATATGTTGGTATTTTCATCTATCTTTTGTTTGCTGAGTGTTACAAAGATATTAAATTATTCAAATTATGTACATTAATTTGGTCTTAAATTAGTATCCAAAAGGAATAATCTAGTTTATACCAAATTGGAGGCTTTTTTCGTAACACCAATAATAGTAAAGATAATATAAAGATCCTTTAATGACACTGTTATTTAATTTTAATTTTTTTTTTTTTTTTTCGATTATAATATATAACATTTCGTTTATCTTTCTCTCATTCATCCTTACACCTCTAAAGAAGTGTATTCGATGCAGTTCAACAATTATAAATAAAATTTACCAATTTTTTTGTGATGGTAACATGCCTCACTGGTACCCTGTATTCTGACATTTCATCCGCTAATTCGTGCCATCCATCCTAAAACAAAGAAAAGAGAATTAAAAGGGGAAAAACTGATATTTTTTTTACCTTATGACTAAGATGGAGAAAATTCAGTTTCAATTACCGTTGAAAAGTAAGTTTCTTTTATAAACGTAACATTGTACAGTTCGTGCCTGTGCTGGCCATTCCAAACATCACACATGATATCTCGAGCAAAGGCCTAAAAAATAAACAATTAAGCAAGTGAAAGGCAAATTTAGAAATGCATTAAATTACTATTTACTATTTTAAAGATAATTAAATTTATATCATTATATATATCAATCAAAACACTTATAATCCTAAGTTAAATAAGCACCTTGATACAAAAAATCTGGTGTGAAACAACCACACGACTTCCATTACCCACTATTACACATATTTTATGCATTTTTTGGAGATAATGTGATCAGAAGATATAAAAGTGACCTAAAGAAGTAGAAACCTAACATTTTTCTAGTGAGATAAACTTTATACACATGTAAAGACATATAAAACGAAGCTTACGCATAGCGAGGTAAAAAATAGGAAAAAAAAAAAAAAAATGGTAGAGTTATTTTTTGAAACACCAATTTTCGAGATCTACTTAAACTTCTACCCTACCTAAACAGGGTAGCTGTTAATTTTCCTCTAATAACTACGTGATATATAAGAAAGAAATGGATTTATATATTGGGAGTACAAATTAATTCGGTCCGTTTTTTTTCGTTAAAAAAACATTTTATTTATTATCAAAATGAAAAAACATGTTATTCAAAGTATTGTCCATCGGTAGCCACAACTTTTGTCCACCTTTCTGGCAATTTTCGGATTCCATCTCTGAAAAATGAGTCCTCTCTGGACGCAAACCATGAATCGAGCCATTCTTGAATTTCTTCGAAAGAAGTGAAGCGGTGTCCAGCCAAATCGTGATGCATCCGTCGGAACAACCAATAATCAGAAGGAGCAAGGTCTGGCGAATACGGCGGGTGGGGTAGGACCTCCCATTTCAACGTTTCCAAGTAATTTTTAACGACAATTGCCACATGGGGCCGAGCATTCGTAAGCATGGGGCCGGTTTCAACTCGTATGGGACCCAATTTCCTTGCTTTTGAACCATTCCCATTTTTTTTAAGCGCACGGAAATTGCTTGCTGAGTGACTCCCAACGATCCTGCAAGCTCTTGTTGCGTTTGGCACGGATCTTGATCGAGCAATTCCTCCAATTCGGCGTCTTCGAACTTTTTCGGCTGGCCCGGGCGCTCATTGTCTTCGACACTAAAATCACCATTTTTGAAGCGTCGAAACCACTCTCTACATGATTTATCAGATGGCGCAGATTCACCATAAACTTCCACAAGCGATCGATGCGCTTCAGCGGCACTTTTCTTCCAATTAAAAAAGAAAATCAAAACTTCCCGCAAATGTTGTTTCTTTAGCACAAAACTCGACATATTGAATGCTCAAAAAACCAATGTTGTTGTATAAAACTCGAAGCTTCGTTGACTGAATATGGTTGACAAAGGTCAAACCTTTCTAACAATGCCAAAAACATCTATCATTATTCAGTAAACAAATCAGCCAGAGCCATCTATTGAAAACGGACCGAATTAATTTGTACTCCCAATAACAATTTTCAAGAAAATCATTAGAGCCGTTTTTGAGATACCAACTTTTACCGAAACTCAATTATTGATAGGAAAACAATAATTACATACAAAAGCATATTTAAAAGTGAGTTGGAATACATCTGCATATCACTAAGAGTCCATATGCAGATAGTCACGAATTTGCATACGTTCCATTTGCTCACCATCGTTTCGTTTGCCGAATTTCGACGAACGCCGTTTTCAGTGATGTACAGTCGGCTGCAAAATTATTCGAGCACTAGCCAATAATTCCTATATTTAAAAAGTACACTTAAGACTGTTTTCCTAAGTAAATCCTTGTCGAATCATGTTCTTAGACTGATTAAGAACATGACTCGACAAGGATTTATTTAACAAAGCTGTATTAAGTGTACTTTTTTTTGGCAAGGATTATTGCTAGTGCTCGAATAATTTTGCAGCCGACTGTATTTCAAACAAAAGGCTAAATTTCTCCTAAACTAGAACACCGATATGGTTTATTGTTGACTCTTCTAAAGCTTGTGGAATGGAAAAGTTTTTGGTAAATTTGACCGATTGTAGCTTGAAAGGTGTTTGCAGAATTGGCGGTTAAAGAATTTGGTGACAACTCGATTTTAAACTTCGCCAATGTTTTAGTGCTTGTAGCTCACCGTGAAATTAAGGTATCCTAATGTAAATGGTGTCACCCGATAGGATTTTTTCTGCTCTTTCCAAATATGTACTTATTTTGCGTCTAAGTCTTTCAGAAAGCTCACAAATTTGGGTTTTTTCAGACGGGATGAAAAAAAAAAAAAAAAACATATTTTTCTTCTATCTACCATAACTCGGAAACTGTTAGAGATAGGACAGGGTTTCTTTGGTGTTTTATGCTTCCCATGGGCTGTTCTATCACCTCCTTTCGTTTGGCAGATTATGCCAAACTCACCCTGTATATACAATGTTGTAGCCACGCTCGAGAAACTTGGGCTTTTAATTATTAATAATATATATATAATATATAAATAATAATGAATTATTACACGTAGTAAAAACTAAGCAACAGATACAATATCACTGAAACCACATAGACCAGTAAGAATGAATATTTTTCAAGTGGGAGAAGCTCAGATAGGTGAAAAAAATTCATCAATTGAGCACCAATGTACGATTTCGTTCACTAGTGGCTATAATAGCAAATCACTAGTGAGCCCCCTATCGTACATGAGATTGATTGAAGAGAATTTTAAAATGGAATAAACTATTAATTTCAAGTTATCAAACAACCTAACAGAACTTAACTTTAATAAACAAAACATAATAAGCAAGCAGTACTCAGAGGATGATACATTTAGAGTCACATGGATATTAATTCAGGAGTTTATATGTTTATGGAGTAAAAACAAGCAAAACTCAAGGTTTAGTGGTATAGCTGATAAAGAATAACGAAACTTTATAGCAATATGGATATTTATTATGTGTGTAAGAGTATTATTACTAATTTAAGAATAGTTGACAACTCAAATGAAGAAATCGAACATTTAAAGGAAAAGGAATGAATGCATATTAATACTAGGTAAATGCAACAGGCCTTCTGATTTTTTAAAAAAATTAAAAAAATTTTAATATATAATTTCATTTTTCCACCCAACCATCCAGCCAAACAACACCACCCAACCTCCGTAATTAAACATCTGCCCACCCAACCTCCACCTTTTTTATTGTCTTTTATTGTTTTATATTTTTTTTGGTGAAAATACACATCTGTGCACTCTCTTTTTATTTATTATTATTTAATTTTTTATGTACTGACAGAGACATGGTTATGGATATAAAATGGAAAATACAAAGTTTTTAGGAAAACCCATTTAAGCAGTGGCTGTGATCCATTCATGATGTCCTTACTACTTTATAATATATTTCATGTACGTAATAGATACGCAACTATTAAATATAAGGACAAATACTTAACACATGAATCAATTTTTATAATTTAATACGCATTGTTTGCATTACCCTTCCTTTGTACTGCATATCATCCATCTGCATCAGGAACAGTTCCTCAGGTGTAGCAAGTTTCCTGTACAGTAAATCCTCTTCTGTGTCAAAGAATTCATTTTCCGCGATTGGATAGATATAGCAACGACCAGATGCTTTGTTAATGGTGTATCGAAGACCTGAAATGTAGAATAAATAATTGAATTGTTTCATACAACTTCTCAAAGCTGCAAATATTAAAAACTATCAGGCTACGCTTGCTTCGCTGGTCACTATATTTAAAGGAATTTTTTTTTTAATTGAATCACTATTTTTTTTATATATTATCACATTATTAAAAAAAAAATAAATAAATAAATAAAATAAACTGCATTGAAATCGCTGTAAACCTCGCTTCGAGTACCCGCTGCCTACGGAAGCTCTTTTTCTATCCTCACTGCATTGGCGGTATCCCCCCCCCCCCCACACACAACTAATTATCATATAAAACTCTCCCGAAGCCTAATTTGAATTGTTTAACAGAGGTTTACATCTTACCTCTTAATCTCCAACTTGTATTTATAGTATTATATTTCAGGGTAAGAGAAAGTCGTGTGAGCGACACACCAGATTATTTACTTTCTCTTACCCATGAGGTAGAGAAAGTATTGTTTCTGGGTCAAATTTCCGAAAGTGAGATTTTCTTATATTTACACGTTTTGAGGTTTCCTGAATACGAAAATCATGTTTTTAGTGGTTGGTCTGTGTGTATGTCTGTGTGTCTGTGTTTGTTTGTTATCAGAATATCTCTCAAGAACAAATAATAGCAGACATTCCAAACTTGGTATTCTAAATGTGTATCATATAGGGCTTTTCGTTAAGATCAAGCAAAGGGTTCGTGTACAGGGACAATCAAGAGAATTCGAATTCATTACGTCTATGGGGGAAATTGCAGGTAAATAGAGTTTAACGTCTATAGACTGCACTAAATCAAATGAAACGAATATATATTTTTTGTAATAGAGATAGTCAACTGGGGAAATTTTCTTTGTGTATGTAGGAGCCTCGCCTCCTCCCCTGGGGGAAAGTCCCCCCTCGAAAGGAGTAAATTTTCATGATGGATATCTTTCAAAAGAGCTCGCCAGTACCTTTAAAACGAATGGTTGAACCATCGATCTGCGATAATTTAAAACAAAGTTATCGTTTTTTTTTTTTTTTTTTTTACTTTTAACGAAAAAAAAAAAAAAAAAAAAAAAAAATCGTATTTTTTTTTTATATTGAGAATAAAATGGACTTTTTTTTTTGATATTTGGTGTTATAATACTTCTCTAATGTGGAAATCGTCTGCATTATCATAAAAGATAATTTTTTAAATAATAATTTTAATAAATTATTTTTTTAAAACAGAATTATTTTTTAATAACCGAATTAAATTCTATATAAATGTAGGTGCATTAATGAAACGGGGGGTTGAGGGGGGCGGCAGCCTCCCTCACATAAAACTAATTATCATATAAAACTCTCTCGAAGCCTAATTTGAATTGTTTAACATAGGTTTACATAACATCATTATCTTACCTCTTAATCTCCAACCTGTATTTATAGTATTAACTTTCAGGGTAAGAGAAAGTCGTGTGAGTGACACATCAGATTATTTACATAGGAATTTTCGCTACTGCTCTGTTACTTTTGCTGCCGACTGTATTTACAAAAAACTTGCAAAATTTACGTCGTCGAAATTGCAAGCGTTCCGTTTGTATGTAACCCTTAGACTAAACTAAAAACACCTGAATAAATATGACCCGCTATAAAAATTTCCAGTTACTACGACTCGGATACGACTCTCAAAAAAGAAAAAGGAAGTTTCGCAAGTCGGATCGGGCTCGGGTAAAACTGGGTTACCTGGCAGACGCAGCATTCAACTAGGAACAAATTTCTCAGAATCTCTGGACACTGAAGAGAAATGATATAGAGGAAATACTTTTGGAAATATTTCTTGTTCTGTATTTAATTTATTTTGCAATTTAAAGGTCCTCTCTTAATCATTGGCAAAAAAAATGACCAGAACTTTTAAAGTCCAACTATTACATTTATGTCATGCAGTTTTTTTTGTACATGACTTTTCACAAGTAAGACTTCTTTTAACTAATCCTCTCTCTCTCTCTCTCTTTTTTTTTTTTTTTTTGGCCTACGTATGTGGTCACCACAAAAAAAAATATTTGTCATTAGAAAACTTTTTTGTAATTGAAAGTGTAAGGCTAATGTTAATAATTTAAAAAATAGGCTTTTAAAAGCAACTAGCAGGCTTTGCCCGCTTCGCTGGACATTAAACTTAAATGAGTTGTCAAAATCCCATATCTTTATTAATAACCCAAGTTCTCGCTGTGATTGGTAGAGGTTTTCTCGCTCGCAAAGTGAGGAGTCTAGGTCTCCACTGTCTTCGGCACAACTTACCCACTTCTTACTTCCCCTTACTCAGCGGGTGAGTTCGAAGTCTTGCAAAATCACACTAATGTACATAATGCGTACACTTAATCAATATACTGTCTGGGTCCCCACTGCCTTAGGCACAACTTACCCACTTGTTACTTCCCCTCCCTCAGTGGGTGAGTTCGAAGTTTTGCAAAATCCCACTAATGTACATAATGCGTACACTTAATCAATATCCGCACACCAAAATTCGCCATTCTAAGATAATTGAAAGCGAATTCAAACGGAAAAACATGCTTTTACACATGTTTATTGGGAACGACTTCAGTATAAACCCACAACGATATTTGGCGATTTTTTTGTTGGCGATTATGGCTAAATCATAAATCATATATGATAAATGATAAAATCATAATCTAAATCATAAATCCAAAATAAGCAAAATATTAGGCTGCCATATTATATCGCAAACAGTCCAGAACGACATCGGTATCCTTCAAAACAACGCCAAAGAAAAATCGCCAAATTCAGCTGTGGGGTTATACTGAAGTTATACCGTTTATTGCCCTCCGACTCCGAGAAGGGGGGGGGGGGGAGATTTCGAATTTCGTGAAATCCAGTTACAATAAGTGCCGGATGCAAACAAACAATTTACGCACCAAATTTCGAGACCACAGAAGTCTTTAATAGAAAATATAAATAAATAAGTACAAAATGCACAGCTTTAGTATGGGAACCCTTTGGTGACTTTAAATATTTTAAGCCATTTTTGCGATGAACTGAATTGGCTATCTCTATTGTGCAATCAAAGATCTTGGCGAGAAACGTCCGAGCTACTTCGGTTCCGAATTTCAAATTTTGCCAAAGGGATCCAATACTAAAGCTGTTCCATATCGAATCTAGGTTGAAAACGGAAAAAGGGTAAAATAAATTAGAAATATCAGACCTATATTTATAAATTTAGTACCAAATGAAAGAGGCGATTTTTCTGAATCCAGGGGTGCAAACAGTTTTTCGATGCGACAATTAGATATTAAAAAAATAACTAAAGTATGAAATTTAAGTGGCAACGGAAATACGGAAAAAGGGGAAAATAAATTAGAAGTATCAGACCTATCGTTACAAATTCAGTACCAAATTAAAGAGGTGATTTTTCTGAATCCTGGGGTGTAAACAGTTTTTCGATACGACAATTACATGTTTTAAAATTAACTAAAGTATGAAACTCAGATGGCAAAACTTCATTTATATCTTTTCATAATTTGTAGTGCGAATCACGCGAATGAAAAAAGTCTTTATCTTAAAAATTTATTTTTGCATTTTATTTTTCTATTCAAATCGTTTTCGTGAAAAAATATTGATGGCGCATGCGCAGGCGTTTTTTACCCACAATTTAAACACTAATCAGAATTTTGAAAATTTCTATAGATATAATTTTAAGTTGGGTGAAAACCTAAGTTTCTGCCAAGCGCCGTTGAATTCCGTCCAGCCGTTCTCGAGTGATGCCCGGACAAACGTGTTTTAGTCTTTTACCCCCCAGGGAGGAACGGGGGAGAATTTCTGAAAAGTTGATGGATATAATTTTAAGTTGGGTGAAGACCTAAATCCCTGCCAAGCGCCGTTGAATTCCGTCCAGCCGTTCTCGAGTGATGCCCGGACAAACGTGTTTTAGTCTTTTACCCCCTAGGGGGGGGGGGAACGGGGGGGAATTTCTGAAAAGTTGATAGATATAATTTTGAGTTGGGTGAAGACCTAAATTCCTGCCAAGTGTCGTTGAATTCCGTCCAGCCGTTCTCAAGTGATGCCCGGACAAAAAAAGCGACATTCGGACACGATGACATACACACAGACACACACACACACACATACACACAGGCAAAATTTTCTGAAGTCATTTTTGGCTTTCATGGGTTGTAAAACGTGAAGATATCGCAAAATTTTTCGATTCCGACAAATTTACAGACAAAACTCTGATTTTATTAATATAGATTTGAGACGTCCGGTATTAAACTAAAATAACAATAGTAAACTTATATGTATGCATACAGTCGGTAACAAAAATGTCCGAACACTAGCGAAAATTCCTATGGGAAAAAAGTACATTTCATACGGTTTTGTTAAATAAATCCTTGTCGAATCCTGTTCTTAGTCAGTGTAAGAACATGATTCGATAAGGATTTATTTAAGAAAATCGTATGAAGTGTACGTTTTTTACATAGGAATTTTTGCTAGTGTTCGGACACTTTTGTTACTGACTGTACATACATATACATAGTGTAAAAAGGAAAACAGACTGTCTAAAAAGAAGCGTTTATTATTTTCAAGTTTTATAGATAATATAATGTTTCCAAAGGTATTGTATTATGCATCATGTGGAATTTTCAATATCATGTGTTTGATATGAGATCTAATTATTCATCAAACGACAGAAGCTCATGTCTTAATTGATAGCTACAGAAATAACAGGTTTCGACAATTATCGACAATTAAGCACATGTATCCACATTAACTGTATTTCTGTTTCAATAGTCGGAAAACGTCAGCGAGCACACTTATCGATATTAACTTCATTTCTGTTTCAATCACTGAGCTAAAGAACAACTGGAGGAAATGCTAGACCGGTTTTCGCGTGCCGTTTTTTGGAGGTTTGTCTTCCGAGCGTTGCATGGCAAAAAGCATCTGATATATTTATATTTCAAAGTAAAATTGTGGAAAGGTTGTCTGTTCGAACAACCATATGCTAAACATGACATTACAATTTTTATTCTTTAAAGATTATAATAGTAATAGACGACCCGACAAATGTTGCTTGCCATGCAAGGCAGGAGAACGATTGCAGAAAAACTGGCACGCACGAACACTGTGTAAAAGTATTGGAAGCATTTGCTCCAGTTGTTCTTCAGCTCAGTGGTTTCAATAGCCGCAATAAGCTCAGCTGGCAAACTTATAGATATTAACTATATATCTGTTTCAATAGTCGCAATAAGGTCAGCGTGCATACTTATTCATATTAACTATAGTTCTGCTTCAATACCCGGAATAAGATCAGCGAGCACACGTATCGATATTAAATGTATTTCTGTTTCAATAGCCGCAATAAGGTAAGCGAGCATATTTATAGATATCAACTGTATGTCTGTTTCGATAACCGTAATAAAGTCAGAGAGCACGTGTATCAATATTAACTGTATGTCTGTTTCGGTAACCACAATGCAGTCAGCGAGCACATGTATCGATATTAACTATATGTCTGTTTCGATAACCACAATAAAGTCAGCAAGCACACATATCGATATTAATTTAGTTCTGTTTCAATAGCCGCAATAGGGCCAGCGAGCATATTTATAGATATCAACTGTATGTCTGTTTCGATAACCGTAATAAAGTCAGAGAGCACATGTATCAATATTAACTGTATGTCTGTTTCGATAACCCCAATGAAGTCAGCGAGCACATGTATCGATATTAACTGTATGTCTGTTTCGATAACCACAATAAAGTCCGCGAGCACACATATCGATATTAATTTAGTTCTGTTTCAATAGCCGCAATAAGACCTGCATAGCACATGTAGTATTTCTGTTCCAATAACTGCAATAAGGTCAACGAGCACGCGTATCGATACTAACTGTATTATTGTAAGGGTAATCGCAATAAGCCATCGAGTACACTTATCGATATTAAATGCATTTCTTTTTCCATAGCCGCAATAAAATGAACGAGCTCATGTATCGATATTAACTTTATTTCTGTTTCGATAATCACAATAAAGTCAACGAGCACATTTAGTTTGTTCGCATATACTCTGTCTTTAACATAACCCCATCGGAAGAGGTCTTACGGATTAAGATCTAGAGAATTACACTGTAAAATGTTCTGTAATGAAGGGCAATAAGTATGTTAATGAAAAAAATCTTTATAATTATTCTGTTAGCCTGCATTTGTATAAAAATTTTGAGACGTTCTTAGTCTTCCCCTGAAGTTTGGTGGCTGTAGCTACAAATAACAGAGAAATATGAGCTTTCATTCATGAATAGTCTTTCTTTCTTTCTTTCTTTTTTTTAATATACACCTTATATATAATATTATTAATTATTTGCAAATAATGAAAAAAAAAAAAAAAAGAGAATTTGCACCATACCTTCATTAAAATCGTAGATAGTGCTTACAGGAGTGTAGCTTCCGAATTTACTGAATATGTCCGTATCTACATCTTTGACAGGAGTGAAGTCTCTTCGAGCAAGTTTCTTATCGCTGTCATAGTAAATCTACAGAAAAAAGAAGAGAATATATATAGATATATTTAGGTACTTCAAAATTTGAAATTTTTAAAAAAATAATTCAATTAATGTCATTTTGCAACAGTAACATAATAGCTGGACTTTATGTTTGCTTAAACGCGCTTGCCTGTCATGGTCCGTATTCTGTCCCTGACACTTTCCCCTACTAAATACCTGCTTAAAAGTTATGTAACTAATATCCAGGATGGATTTTCGGAGTCACTTGTTTAGTTCATTACGATAGAACTTTTTCGCCAACTTCTGAGATCAATTAAGGGGAAAATTGCTATATAAAATCCCTATAACTCTTCCACCACGGATATTTGTGCTACTCTTGTATAATATGTTTCCATGATCCATTAAGGGGAAAATTGCTGTATAAATATAGTGGTGGAAGTGTCAGGGAAAAATGGCGGGACCGTAACAACTTGGCTTACGTTAATGTTCGAGATTATTGTTAAAAATTTATTTGGAAGGGAAAAAAAAGAAAGAATACAGATAAAAGGATGTAATTGGGAATCGAACGAAAAAAATCTGGCGTGAAACAACCACACGACTTCCGTTACCCACTATTACACGTATTACCAGGTGTATGCATAACTTTTTTTCGGTTTAACTAAAAGATGGTGACAGCGAAAAATACGCAGCGTATTAATTTGAAACATACGTCATTTTGTTCATCTGACATTTAAACGACAAACACGTACACAAATTTATTCCGCCAAAAACTAGCGTCTTTATTTTATCGTTCAGTGATCATGTCGGGTTCTGTTCCTGAAAAAAATAAAAAAATAAAAAATAGAAAATAAAAATAAATAAAAACTTGCGGCACGAATTGCTTTTCTTATTTAATCAAACGAAAAAGGCTGTTGAAAGTAATCGTTTGCTGGTATAAACATATGGTGAACACGCTTCATCGATTAGAACATGTAAGACATGGTTTCGACAGTTTAAAAGTGGTGATTTCAATGTGAAATACAGTGAGTACTCTGGTAGACCACACAATGCGAAGACGAGCAATTGCAGGTGTTATTGAATGATGACCGAACTCAAACTCAACAGCAATTGGCAGAAGCATTACATGTGTCACAAGAAACAATCAGCAGACGCTTACGAGCAATAGGGAAAACCAATAAACTCAGTAAATGGGTCCCACATGATCTGAATGAACGTCAAAAAGAAGTCACTTGTGAAATGTTGCTTCAATGACACTAAAAGAAACCATTTTTGCGTAGAATTCTGACAGGTGACGAAAAATGGATTTATTTTCAAAACTTGAAGCGGAAAAAATCGTGGCTTTCACCTGGCGAAGCCGGTCCTTCAACACCAAGGGCAATTCGCTTCGGCAAGAAGACCCTGCTCTGTGTCTAGTGGGACTAAAGCGGTATTGTGTATTATGAACTCTTGAAACCTGGCGAAACCATTAATACATAACGCTATCGCCAACAAATGATTAATTTAAACCACGCTTTAATCGAAGGACGACCGGAATGGGCCAGAAAACATGGGAAAGTGATTTTGTTACACGACAAGGCGCCGTCTCACACAGGAAAAGTAAATAGTGAAAGAATCCTTGAAATCGCTTGAATGGGACATCTTTCCGCACCCGCTGTACTCCCCAGACTTGGCGCCATCTGACTATCACTTCTTCGCATCAATGGGGCACGCGCTCGCACAGCAGAACTTCAGCAATTTCGAGGAAGTTGGAAAATTGGTCGACGAATGGTTTGCCGCCAAAGACAAGCAGTTTTTATGGCATGATATTCCTCAATTACCTGAAAGATGGGTGAAATGTGTAGAAGACGAAAACCAGTATTTAAAAAAAAAATTAATTTCCCTTGAAAATTACATGTTTTGTTTTACCAAAAAACTGGAAAAAACTTATGCATACACCTGGTATAGGCACTTTTTAGAGATAATGTGATCAGAAGACATAGAATTGAGCTAATGAAATAGGCAACTAAAAATTTTCCAGTAAGAGAAAGTTAATATACGCGTAAAGACGTATAAAATAGAGTTTACATAGCGAGGAGGAAAAAAGCAGGTTTTTTTTTTTTAAACACCAATTTCCGAGATCTAAAACTGATCTATCTGATCAGGATGACTATTAATTTTCTTGTAATAACCACGTAAAGCATGAGGAAGGATATCTAAAATGAGTTTATGTAACAATTTTCAAGAAAATCGTTAGAGCCGTTTATGAGACACCGACTTTTACCAAAACTTGGCATATTCAGTTGTTGACCGGAAAACAACAATGGCATACAAAAGGATATTTAAAAGAGGGTTAATATGGCAAGTTTGAAAAAAAAAATCCATACAGTCGCTTTGAAAGGAATCCACTCGCAGTACCTAAAATTTAGCTATTTGTACAGGACGTCTATCAATTTTCCTGAATTAACCAACTATATCATTCGAAAGGACATCTAATAAAGTGTTTATATAGCAACTTTGAAGAAAATCGTTAGAGCCGTTTTTGAGATACGGACTTACGGTTTAGGATGTCCCACTTCCGGTTTTTCAATTTTCACCAAAATTTTGAAAATTCCTCCGTACACTAGACCTGTTTCAATTCTGAAGTTTCGTAGTTCTATCTTTATTAGTTTCGAAGATATAATAGTCAGAAGATTCCTATACATACATACATACACACACACACTGACCAATTGCCAAAAAACACTTTTTTGGACTCAGTAAAACCTTAAAACATATAAATCAGGTGAAATCTCGATATTGAATTTTTGGACCGAATAGAATACTTCCATTACCTACGGTAGTCGGGTAATGGAAGTAAAAAAAGTTTGTTAAATGTAAATTAAATAAAGTTTATATTTTCATGTATAATTGACATTTCATGTATAAAACTATTGAAGTTATAAAAATAAGGTATTTGGTTTGGGTTTTATGTATTTAATCATAAATTGTACGTAATAAGAATATTGTAATTATACATAAATTTATTCCCGGTCTTTACTTTAAGGAATAAATAAAATAATGCAAAAGTAATTTAACATTATAAAAATAAAATTTTGAATAATCTAAAAAATATATATCTCCATGCATAAATTCAAACTGGAGCTAAGAACATTTTGTCAGATTTGATGGTTGTTATTGGAAAAATAAGATTTATTTAAAATTTTAATATACTATCATCGAGTTATTTTTCGAATTTTAATAGCAAAGTTCGCCTTTTAGCGTTTCTTTAAAACGTTATATTAATTAACAAACTGGTTGTATATATTCGTGATTAGATAATTTAAATTTTATCCCCAGTAACCGGTGCCGTAAGTTCTACTGGTGTACATATGATATATGTACACCGGCAGTAGGGGGAGAGTGGGGATGAATGGGACGCAGGATGAATGGGACAATAGCAAAATTTTTATGTTTTGCAAGCACTAGAAACTTGAGAAATTTTTCTGATATATGGCAGTACTGAGGTCATTCATCAAGTGTAGTTTCAGAATTGTGCTGACTATTGAAGGGCAGAAAAAAATTAAAGTGTCTTTTTCTGTTGCTAGAGTAAATTTTTACTGATTCAATAAGATAGTAGTTAAAAATTAACTATTTGCTTAAAGTTAATACAACTCATATATGCTGAAAAGGCATAATCTTTTATTGTGTTTATGATATTCATGAAGAATATTGACCATTGTTCCTTAGGCCTATTTCATATTTTATATGATCATGTTTTGGTGAGGATGAATGGGACAGTTTTAATGGGGATGAATGGGGCGTTCCCCACTATGTGCTAATTTAAAATTGTACACAAAAATTATATTAAAACAAATCGTAAATAGATTTTCGATATTTTTATAACCTGTAGCTCAATAGTTATAACATGGAATTATAAAAGTAGCACGGATTTAGAGAAAAATAGATTGAAATTCATTGTTCTGATTTTTGTTTATAATAATTATGATTAAAAAAATCTGGTGTGAAACAACCACACGACTTCCATTACCCACTATTACACGTATTATATGCATTTTTGTGAGATAATGTGATCAGAAAACATAAAAGTGACCTAAATAAGTAAAAACCTAAAATTTCTCCGGTAAGAGAAACTTATAAAGACATATAAAACGAAGCTTACATATAGCGAGGTAAAAAATAAAAGAAAAAAATCCGTACAACCGTTTTTAAAAAAACGCCTTTGCGAGGCCTGAAATTGAGCTATTTATACAGGACGCCTATCAATTTTCCTGAACTAACCAACTATATCATTCGAAAGGACATCTAATAGAGTGTTTATATAGCAAGTTTGAAGAAAATCGTTCAAGCCGTTTTTCAGATACGGACTTACGGTCCCACTTCCGGTTTCCGATGTCCCACTTCCGGTTTTTCAATTTTCACCAAAATTTGGAAATTTCATCTGTACACCAGACATATTTCAATTCTAAAGTTTCGTAGCTCTATCTTTATTAGTTTCTGAGCTATAATAGCCAGAAGATTTTCCACATACATACATACACACATACATACATACACACACACATACATACATACACACTGACCAATTGCCAAAAACCACTTTTTTGGAGTCAGGGGACCTTGAAACGTGTAAATCAGGTGAAAACCCGATATCGAATTTTCAGACCGAATAAAATACTTCCATTACCTACGGTAGTAGGGTAATGGAAGTAAAAATTATAAGTTAGAATATTTAGTGCAACTTAAATCAATATCAATAATTAAAAAAAATAAATAAACTAATAATAATTGGATTAAAATCACAATTTCAATCAAGCTAATTAAATAAATCCTGGTGATTGATTATTAATGTAATACAGAACAGAATGCTGATTTTTCCCGATCAGTCGGAAACAAAAATTTATCTGGATAATTTGTACTCTATTATAATGATTTATATCTTTCTAGTGTCTTATTTATTTATTTATTTTTAGATTAAATCTTATTAGATTAAATTACCAAAACATAGAGTACTAGGAACTATGCGAAGCGAAGGACTTTTGCCTTTTGATGTTAATTTGAGTCAATACATCAGTTTATGCTAATTTCAGGACCTACATAGTGTGTAATAAACTCACATAAATCAATTTAACTTTGAAAATTTATTTACTTTCCATTTTGTTTTCTTCTCTTTCTTAATTCCGGTCCTGTCCCTATCATCCCCATAGGTGGGGACGAATGGGACAATGCATATGCATTGTAAAAAACAATTATTATTTATTAAAAATGATAACTTTTCATTAAAGTTTGTATGTTTATATGTAACTGATTACTGAAGTGTACTTATGATTATGAACAATGTTACAAAATTCTGAATTACATATGGTGAACGTTATCTGTAAAAGCATGAAAAATGTTCCATTCATCCCCACTCTCCCCTACGTGTTAAACGAGAATACGTAAAATTTTATTAAAGTAAAGTATTTTTTTAGAGGAGCGTCTAAGGAAAGAGCTTGTTTTCTTTTAAAAACGTACACTGTAAAAATAAATAAATAAATAAAAAGTAAAATAACATTATAAACACGTTAAATAATTTTCTTTTTTAGATTAATTGAAGTTTTTTGTTAATACAGACTCAGCAAAACTTTGTTAACCAGAGCCAAATTATTTTGTTATTTTAATCAAACAGTTTTGCTGATTCAATCAATATTTGTTTAAATTAACAAAACTGTTTTGTTGTTTTAGCCAGTTGGGTTGATTTAATCAATATTTTTTTTTTTTTTTTTTTTTTTTTTAAATGTTTTGTTGTTTTAACCAAATAATTTTATTGATTCAATCAATATTTGTTTAAATTAACAAAACTATTTTGTTGTTTTAGCCAGTTGGGTTGATTTAATCAATATTTGTTTAAATTAAAAAAATGTTTTGTTGTTTTAACCAGATAATTTCATTGATTCAATCAATATTTGTTTAAATTAACAAAACTATATTGCTGTTTTAACCAAACAGTTTTGTTAATTCAATCAATATTTGTTTAAATTAACAAAACTGTGGTATATTTCATCATTGTGTTCTTGATTTAATCTGTTGGTTTTCTGGTAAGTGACGTCACACAAATATACAGGTACCTGTGAACTGTATCGTCCAATCAATGATCTGTTTAATTCCTCTATACTTGTGCTCATGCTAAAACAGATCAGTCTTCAAAATGTACAGTGCGTTGCATGAATATAAACGCACCTTTTCCAATAACCAGAAATAGAATTTTTTAAATTTAAAAAAAAAGGAATGTGATTTGCAGTTATTTCATATAACTAACAAGTGAATAAGGTGCTTTGACCACGTATGTTTAGGCTCATGCAAGCTTATGTAAATGAGTGTTTAAGCATTTTCTTACTTTTCACTGTTTTACGTTTGCTGCGCGAAATGAAACGCATTCTGTATTTTGCGTTTAAAATTTAACAAAGCCACCGGAATAAATTAAAACACAGATAGTCGTGTTGCTAAAGTTCTCTAAAAACAGTTTTAAAGCTTGATTGCAACATTTACGGAGTTTGTTCAGGATGGCAAGAGGGAAAACTTTGACAGTAGACGAAAGGATAAAAATAGATTTTATGCGTGGTAAAGGCTTTAGCAGTCGTGAAATTGGACGCCGAATCGGAAGATGTGAGAATGTTGTGCGAAATTATATAAAGAAAGGAAATTATGGAAAAAAAGCATATAAGAAGCGAACAGAAAAACTCACCAGTTACGACGAACGTCGAATATGCAACGTTGCAAAGCATAAGAGTATTTCCTGGGCGAAGATAAAGGCTCAATACAAGCTGGGAGTTCATCGGACAACCATATGGAGAACTCTCAAAGCTGCAACATCCACTAAATTTAAGAAAAGGAATGCGAAACCACCCCTCACTTAAAAGCACAAAGATATGAAGATGGAATGGGCAAGAAAATGGATTCTAGATAGACTAAATGGGGAAAAGGCCATCTTCTCAGATGAAAAAATGTTTGATCTCGATGGCTCGGATAGATTTCATAGCTACTGGTACGATTTGAGAACCGAAGAAATGTACTGTTCAAAACGTCAATCTGGAGGTGGGTCTGTCATGGTGTGAGCAGCCTTAAGTTTTAAAGGGACTTGCGAATTAGAGTTCGTGGAGAACACTATGAACTCTGTAGATTATGTCTAGGTGCTCACAAGGAACCTCTGCCGTCAAGCCGTCAAGAAAACTGGAAGAAGTTATATTTTTCAACAAGATTGTGCATCTGTACATACAGCACATATCGTGAAAAAATGGTTTCGTGAGAGTAAAATTAAAGTTCTGTATTGACCCTCAAAAATCCCCGATTTAAACATAATGGAAATCGTATGGGGTATTCTGGTTCGTCGTGTTTACGTAAACGGAAGGCAGTTTAACGCGAAAGATGATCTAAAATCGGCCATTCTATTAGCTTAGAAGACAATCAGCTTTGATGACCTCATGCCACTATATCAGTCAATGCCAAGGCATTTACTGGCTGTTCTAGAAGCCTATGGTGGCTTTACAAAGTATTAGATACAGTATTTGTTGCTCAGTTATTTATTTTTTACATGTGCGTTTAAATTCTTGCAACATGAATTTTTGTCATAAATTCAATAAAACTAGCTGGAACCCGTCGACTTCGACGGTCACTTTATTGCCCGTAATGTTTTAAAAATCGTCGCATCATTATTTAAATGTATTTCAAGTTAAAACATCTAATATAATTTACGACATTTCACTTCAAAAAAGAAATTCGGAAAAATGCTTTTAAATAGAAATTGGATACATGACATCACTTTCTAGAAAGTACTGTCAATGTGATGTCAAACTGACTCCAAATAAACATTTGCTATCTTTTATTTTCTATTTCGTTTAATACTAAGACTATATGTTAACTGACCCGTTCGGCGCTGTTCGGGCCTATGATAATAACCTTAAACGAACCTTAAATTTGTATGATTTTATATCTTTAACTCTATTTTGTTTGAATTTCCATTTTTAAATAAAAGCATTGCGAAAAAAAAATAATTAGCTGTAACAAAAAAAAAATTACCTCGAACCGAACGAAACTCTGCCTTGTGACCCGGTGCCTGCAATAGCGCATACGCGAGCCGCTAATACCATGAAAAAATTTCAAAAAATTAACCTGAAACGGAAAGAACCCGCCCAGCATTGCCCGGGCCCATGCTTTAAATGCACCTTAAATTTGTATGGTTTTATATCTTTAACTCGATTTTGTTTGAATTTCTATTTTTAAATGAAAGCATCATAAAAAAAAAAAAAAATAATCATCTGTAACAAAAAAATTACCTCAAACAGAACGGAACTCGGGCTCGTGACCCGGTGCCTGCGGCAGCTTATATGCAGCCCGCTAATAACATGAAAAAATTCTCAAAAATTAATCTTGAACCGAACGAACCTCTGACTCGTGTTACCGCTGCCTGTGGCTTCGGCACCGTATAGCAGGCATGCTACGCACGCGCTGCAAAATCCACTTTCCTCCACCAGGGAGCGCAGTATGTTGTATACAAACATCACAAATCGTCTTGAATTTTCAAGACCTTTCAAATAAGGTGTCACGCGGTGGTGTCAACTGCAAAATCATTTAGTTGCACTTTCCATCACCAGGGGGCACAGTGTGTTCTGTACGAACATCACCAACGGTCAGGAAATACCAAGACCTTTAAAATAAGGTGTAACATGATAGGGCCTACTGCAAAATGCAAAATCACCTACTTCCATTTTTCACCACCAGGGGGCGCCCTACCTTGTATACAAACATCTCCAATCAACATGAATTTTCAAGACCTTTAAAATGAGGTGCTACATGTGTGGGTCTAGAAAGGATTTCCCTCTCAAACTAATTTCCCCCCTTCCCCCCCCTCCAAATCTACTTTCCCCCTTTTTTTCTCCTTTAAAATCGAAAATTCCAAATTCGCAGAAAGTGATTTTTTAGTATTTGACTCTAGTCCCCATATGTACAATTTCTTCACCTTGAAGTAATTTGGCGCTTAGTTAAGCTCGTAAACGTGTTTTTAACCGTTACCGTTCGACTCTTTTTTTATTTTTCTCTTTTCATAGCACATCTACAGACCAAGACCTTTTTTTAGACACCTCAACCAAATTTTTACACCAAGTAGTTCTCTCAATATAGAGACAGACAAAAACATGTTTCAAATTAATATATAGATTTTCTTCATATTAATTTTTTTTTTTCAAATAATTGATTTACACCAAACGCAGGAAAATCTTGAAAAATTCTTGAAAAAATTGAATGTAAAGTTGATTGTGCAAGCATAACTTTCCTCAAACTCAACGAATTTAAGCAGTTAATAGCTCAAAAGAAAGAGCTTGATCCACTGAGTGTTCTTGGACTTGTGTCAACAGCCTACGTTAATTAGAACTCTAGTTATAGAGGTTTGAGTGAAGGAAAATCTTGAAAAAATCTTGAAAAAATTGAATGTAAAGTTGATTGTGCACGCATAACTTTCCTCAAACTCAACGAATTTAAGCAGTTAATAGCTCAAAAGAAAGAGCTTGATCCACTGAGTGTTCTGAGAGTGAAACGATCAAGATCCATTCATTAGAAGAGGAGCTATGAGAATTCGAATTGCTTGAGTGAATGTGTCCCATAAGAAATGTACAGGGAAGAACCGCGTTTGAGTATAACTTGAGTAAGGTGGGAGTTGAGTAAATTTCAATGATTGATGACCTATCTGTGTCTAAATACCTTTCATTTAAAAAAAAATGAAGGAAATCGGCCGGATAGAACGGCCAGATGGACTGACTTTAGTTTTCATAATTTTTTTTAATATATAAGATTATTTTCTAAAAAAAATCATATTGGTCTTTCACTGTTTTGACTCGTATTTTCATTTCTTGAATCGTACACATACAGTTTGCATCAAGTGTCACCTAGTTATATTTTTTTTATTACACTTCTATACCATTCTAATTCTTAAAGCTAAGGTGCGTTTATATTCATGCAACGCACTGTAATCGTTTGTGTAATATGTGTTTTGTTAGCAGTAATTGTTCTTCGTGTTTCATTAAATTTTGCGTAAAAAATTAGAAGTATACCTCGTCATAATTCATAGCCTAATCGTAAATCTTCTTCCTGCTAAATATAATAAAAACTATTTTGTTGTTTTAAACAAACAGTTTTGTTGATGCAATCATTTTTTTTTTTTTTTTTTTTTTTTTTTTGTGGTGTAGGGGAGAGTGGCGATGAATGGGACACATTTTTCATGTTTTTATTAATAACGTTCACCATACGTAATTCAGAATTTTGTAACATTGCTCATAAGCACACTTCAGTAATCAGTTACAAATAAACATACTAACTTTAATAAAAAGTTATCATTTTTAATAAATAATAATTTTTTTTTTACATGCATGTGCATTGTCCCATCCATCCCCACATGTGGGGATGAATGGCACAGGACTGAAGGTAACAAAGAAAAGAAAACAAAATGGAAAGTAAATAAATTTTTTAAGTTAAATTGGTTTATGTGATTTTATTACACACTATGGATTTACTGAAATTAACAAAAACTGATGTATTGACTCAAATTAACATCGAAAGGCAAAAGTCCTTTGGTTCGCACAGTTCCTAGTGCTCTAGTCTTTGTTAATTTAATCTAATAAGATTTAATCTAAAAATAAATAAATAAATAAATAAGACATTAGAAAAATATAAATCATTATAATGATCATATAAAACAGGAAATATGTTTAATGAACAATGGTCAATATTCTTCTTGAATATCATAAACACAGTAAAATATTATGCCTTTTCATCATATAAGAGTTATATTAACTTTAAGCAAATAGTTAATGTCTTAACTACAACGTAATTGAATCAGTAAAAGTTACTTTGGCAGCAGAAAAAGACACTTAAATTTTTTTCTGCCCTTCTACAGATAACACAACTCTGAAACTACACTTGATGAATGACCTCAGTACTGCCATATATCAGAAAAATTGTCAAGTTTCTGGTGCATGCAAAACATAAAATTTTGCTACTGTTCTATTCCTCCCCACTTTCCCCTATACAAATTTTCATAACTCTAAAGTCCAAAAGAGTAATTGATAACACCTCCCATTCTCCTAAGAATTAAACGTTATGAAAACTTTTGTTTGATTATCTTCATTATACATTTCTTAATGTGAAATCACACAGATAGGGTCACTCACTAATTCATAGGATTCAGAAGAGGCTCCTTTTTTCAGTTCACCAAGAATGTCTACAGAAAATTTGGTGACAAGGACTCGAGTGCTGAAAGCTGTTGGAAACTTGGGAATGTCTTTGCTCTTCCGATAATTCTTGCAATGAATCCAGGGTGGAATCTACAAAAGATACATTAAATAAAGTCATGAAGGAAGGAAAATTAAATAAAAAAAATTATATTGAATTAAAAAATAAATATTGTTCGCATTCAGATTATGCGAGTGGACTATAAAATTCGAATAAGAATTAAATATTCGTGACCATTACACGAACACAATATTTAATTAATGCTTAGCAATTTACATGTACAGTCAGCCAAAAAAAAAAAAAAAAAAAAAAACCCCACCACCACCTAATTTCACCGTAAATTATCGTAGAAACATTTGACTGGTACCGATCAATTTGTAATAACGTCTAGTTTATAACGGTATAATTACATTTTGCCTAGGGGGTCGTCTACATATTAAATCTGGCATTAACTTCATTTTCTTCAATAGCAACCCCTATTTTTGACTTCATATTCAGATTTCTGAGATCAAGGCGGTTCGGAAAACATACCTATTTATATACTTTAAATCAATTCTAAATATAGTTACACGTGAAAATGTATTAGGGGTCCGTCTATACATTTAGAAAATATAAATCATGATCTACCACCCAGTATACATTATTTATTAAATTTCACACCGGAAAAAAATTTCAGAAATGTTAATTATAAAATAAAAAATGACTAATTCACAGAGCACTCTGAGTTAGTTTATAAATTAAAAGATTTTTATTGGTTTCTATTGATTAAACATCAAATAGTTCACTTCATACGAAGAAAATTAAATAGCTTGAATAGATATTAAAATATCTATCAAACGAAAAAAAAAAAAAAAAAAAAAGGTAAATGCTTTTAAATTTGTTTGAAAATTCAAAATTATTTTAACTCAAGCTGCCGTATAATTGTTTGAAACGGTGGCACTCAACCTGGTTCCCACGGCCGTTTCACAGTGACAATGGGAGTTTGTTCTGATACTGCAGTACTTTCATTTTCTATAATTTAATTGACTTTTAAAAATATTAAAAGAGATTTATTTATTTTTATTTATTTATTTATTTAATTATTTTTTTTCCATGACATTATTAAAAACTTTTACATAAATCTCCACGATATTCTTTTGCTTTTATATTTTATAATGTGTAACAAATTAATATGCAAAATAATAAATCCTACTACTTAATGGGATGTTCTAAAATTCTACTCTTAACACAGATACCGAAGTGGACGGTGGGTGTAGAAAAGCTGACTACCCTTAATCTAAATCTTCAGTTGAAAAGGTCAGAATGTTACATTACTCTATTTAAAAAAAAAAAAAAAAAAGGGGGGGGGGGAAGAAAGAAAGAAAATAATAATAATAATAAAATAAAATAAATAAAACAAAAATAAATAAATAAAAAATCTGAACAATAAACTATGGGAACAGAAGCAGGGAAGCCATCGTCTCCGTGAACGATAAAAATTACGATGGCGTGTCTCCGGACCATCGTAGGGGTGCGTCCCAGACCGTCGCCAATTACCCATAGCGCAGTACTAGTGCGACATTAAACCCAACCCACCTACCTATCATATTGTGGTGTGAACTGGCGTATAAGTGACCGATTACGCATGTATTTCAGTGTGGAATGGCTTTCTTAGTAGGGAAAATCTGTTTGGATTTTCACAAATATATATGATTTTAAGTTTATTTAAAATTTGCTTTGGAAGAAGATGATGACTCCTTATTTAAATGCTAATGCTGAAGGTCACATGCGGATAGCGGTAAAAAGTAAAAATCTATGTTAAAATAAGATAAATTTCTCTTAAAAAAAAAAAAAAAAAAAAAAAAGGAATAACAGTGGGCTAAAAATACTCCGGAATAAATTAAAATGTTGTTTATTCTGATTTTAGTCAGGTGATATCACTTGTGCTAAATAGCTGCATCCGCCCTCTCTTAAGCTCAGGTTCAGCTCACCATTAAAATATTGTTTTTAATATCTGCCGCACCAAAATAATCAAAACACAAATGCCAATTTTCATATATTTTGAAATCTTCCCGTTTCAACTTTAAAAGCATTTAGATTAATTAATTTTATTTTGAATTTTTAAATTTAGACGATTAAAGTCTTTTAAATGAAATTTCAGGATTCTGTAAGATAGATATCTATATATTTGAAAGTAATAAGACCATTCCTTTGTTTTAAATTTTTATTCCATAATAACTGTGACTTTGATTTCGTGATTAGGAAATTGAAAATAAATACTATTGAGCTATGTTTCAATAATAGATCTTATAAACTTAAAAAAAAAAAAAAAAAAAAAAAAAAAAAAAATTCACTATTTGATTCTGTATTAAAAAACTTTTAATAGAAATTTGATATTTTATTATGTTACATTATGGGATAAATTTTAAATAACACATAGCTTACAAACGGTACAGTAACCAAATGCAAATATGTCACAACAAAATTTAAACAGAAAATTCATGGTAAAAAATCTTTTTAAAATTATTAAATATTCGTAATAATAATAATAAAACGATTGTCGAATGCATAATTGCTGTTTCATGCAATCAGTTTCGCTGTACCGTGTTTTCTAAAACATGAATTTAACTAGAGGTGTACGTACTCTTGAATATTGAAATGCGAAAAAAAGTGTAACAGGGTTAAAATAGAATTTTAGCAGCAAAAAACTAGAAAAAGATATTTAATACTTATGAAAAAAAGATTTAACATATTAGGATCGGATATATTCCTCTCTTGTACCGTAAGCCACGCCTTTTCACAATTTTTCTAAAACTTTATAATATAAAACAAAATAATTTTGCATATTTGTAATTAAATCATTTAAGTTTTGTCTTCAATAATCGATGTAGTAAATACCATTGTGATTTATGCATACCAGCGTCACATATAGAGTCAAATAGGAATATGCAAATTAGTCTTTTTTTTTAAATAGTGTTTCAGCGAATCAGAGGCGGGGCTTCTATTCTTTTGAAATTCTTTCACAATCCCTCGCCTACATTGTGATAACTTTACAAAAATATGCCAATTTGTATAATAAACATCGAAATATTGCTTAAGAAACAATAAAAATAACATATAGGTAAATTAAAATAGTTTTCCGTCAAATTATATACAAACATTTACTTATAGAGGATACAGATTATAACAAGTGACGGCCCCCTAACAGGAATAAAAAGTGAAATATCACTGTAACTCAAAAAATAATGTTAGGAACGAGCTGTAATTTGGAAACCCATGTTTTTGATGATGCCCGTTCTATTCGTGCAAAAATTAACATAGGTCATAATTCATAATTTTTTCAAATATGAATTTATTGATAATTTTCATAATTCAAAAAATGTTTTTTTAGCAAAAATTTGAATGGAATATGTTTGGGTCACTTCATTCTAACGAATAAAAAAAAACAGAATTTAAATATCATAATTATTTCGGAAGATATGATTTAATGTTTGTCACATTCATTTAACATTAGCATCCCCAAACTTTGACAGCTTATAACTCTATGAAAAATTGAGCGAAATATATAAACTATACCATTTTCCGTGATGATTTGATCCAAAGAATTCAAATAAATTATAAAAAAGGGGGGTTACCATTGAAAAAAATGAAGTTGATGTCAGTTTTAATATGTAGACGACCCCCTAAGTATAATCTAACTACAACATTATAAACTAGACGTTATTACAAACTGATCGGTACCAGTCGCATGTTTCTACGATAATTTACGGCGAAATTAGGTGTGGGGGGGGGGGGGTGGCGTTTTTTTTTTTTTTTTGGCTGACTGTACGTATTATATTAAAGGATTTCATATTAGTCAGATTTCCAAACGAGGTGAACCATATCACCTGTACAACGAAGATCAAAAGAGTTGTGTTACACTCAGGGCCCGACTAACAAGTTTTTGTTAGTTATTTTCATATTTTAATTAATTAAAAGAAAACTATCCAAAAATTCGAAAATTGGACTTCGAAGTATTGTGTTGTCACCGGGTTCTGAGCTATTCTGAAAATTTCAAATGTCTAGCTAGTAGGGAAGTTAGTTAAAAACCGATTTTAAGATTTGTACCGGACAAACAAACAAGAATCGAAGTTAATAAAAACATGGTAAAAAAAAAAAAAAGTAATAATGCCTATATATATATATTTCTAAATAATAGATATATATAATTCCTCAGAAAACAGAATATAATTTGGTACGACAAGAATTTTTTTAAATCTATTCTTCCATATAAAAGCATGTGGTAACTGTCACGAGCCTTAGAGGCAAACCAACTTGTATTAACTTAACTAACTTTTATTAACTTTATAAACAACTTTTATTACCTTAGAGGCAAAACAAAAGCAAGACTGAAAACAGGGCAAAACCCGAAGGGAGAGAGCAGCAACATAACCAACTAGTAGGAAGCAGCATGCAAAATAACATTCAGAGGGGAACTCAACCAAAAAACAGGATACAGGAGAAACAAACACAAAAAATGGAGGAAGGGATTTTTAAATTTTTGTTTTAAATACATTTTATTTTATTTATACTAATTTTTATTTATTTATTTTTACAAAATGAAGGACATTATTCAATCGAATTAAACAAACTTTTTCAAGCTGTAAACAGCAAAGTGGAATGAGGTCTGATTCCCATCGTACTGTACAGTATGATGGACAACAAAAAATTGTATGTACAGTCGGCTGCAAAATTATTCGAGCACTAGCAATAATCCTTGTCTAAAAAAAGTACACTTAATACTGCTTTGTTAAATAAATCCTTATCGAGTCATGTTCTTAGTCAGTCTAAGAACATGATTCGACAAGGATTTATTTAACAAAACAGTCTTAAGTGTACTTTTTTAATGTAGGAATTATTGGCTAGTGCTCGAAACATTATGCTGCCGACTGTATATGATTCCACAAAATTTGAAAAACGCACAAAGTAACTATAAGAATTCACCTGGAATGTGTCCATCTCGAACTGGGGCTCCCCTTTAAACCAAGAGATACTAACTGTTTGATTGAGGAGGATTTGCTTGGTTCCTTCGTAACGTCGGCCTTCTACACGCAGTTTCACTGGCACTGACAGGGGCTTCTCCTCAGATCCCGTTACAACGGATTCCGGAGTTCCACCAGACGGTTGCACTAGGTTGGTATCTACAAAAATAAAGAATAATGAATTGGGATAATAATGATAATAATAATAAATAATAATAATAATAATAACGTGTCTGTGCTCAAGCCAGTCTAACCAAAGGGAAAATTTCTAATATCTAGTAAATTGTGACCATCACAAAACATTCTTCCACATTTTAGTACACAAATTTGCACAGTACAAATTATTTATTCAAATGATTTTCCTCGATCAACGGGGAGGATTTTTATTTTAGAGAAGTATAACACTAAATGATGAAAGAGAGTCCATTTTGTGTCCTGCAGACGACATAAAAAAAAAAAAAAAAATGCACGTTCATTTTTTTTTTTTTTTTTTAATTAGTATCAAATATTTTGAAGTGTTTCTTCAAGAAATTTCTTTACAGATCCAAAGTTTTGAATAACTTTTAATGTTCCTCTACACAAACAATTTTTTCGATCCCATTAAAAATTTTCAGGTAACACCCCCATATCATACAAATTTAGAATACTGAGTTTAAGACTTCCAGCTAATATTCATTTTTTGAGTTATGCTAAAAAGGAATTCACACACACACAGAGAGAGAGAGAGAGTGAGAACAACCATTAACGGCCCTCTTCACTTACCGTCACCGGAAGCCCGATCCAATGTTATTCTATGGGGAAATTTTCCTTACAATTAACTTATTAACTAATACATATTTTTAAATTCTGTTTTCATATTCAAAAAATTCCCAACTGTTAAATTGACAGAACTTTTTTTTAAAATGTATTTTTTTAATTTTGAATATTTTATTTTGAAATTGCAAAATGAAAAAATTTCACATATGGAAAATTCGTATTTTGCAGCTTCAAAATAAAATATAAAAAATTGAAAAAATAATTTTTAAAAAAAGGTCCGTCAATTTAACAGTTGGGAAGTTTCAGAATGTGAAAACAGAATTTAAAAATATGTATTAGTTAATAAGTTATTTGTAAAGAAAAATTTCCGATAGAATAACATTAGCTTCGGCTTCCGACGGCGGTGAGTGAAGAGGGCCCTTAAAATCCCAATTCTTGGATTTACGTGACCTCAAAACGTGTAAATATTACGAAGTACAGCATCGAAAATTTGTCCCGAAAGCAATATTTTCTCTACCATGTATGGGTAAGGGAAAACAATAAAAGGGGGGTGGGGGTGAAAAAAAAACTCTATCTAAACTTTCTTAGATCAGGAAAAAATTAACATAATACAGCATGAAATGCACTTCAAACGACTATCCATTCTATCACTAATGCATCTGAAATTTTTTTGTGTGACTCTGTAAACGAATGTTGAATGCTTTATTGTATATCATTTTCTCTATGGGACATGGTTTTGTGCATATAAAAAGTGTACAGTCGGTAAAAAAAGTATCCAAACACTAGCAAAAATTCCTATATGAAAAAAGTACACTTAATACTGTTTTGTTAAATAAATCCTTGTTGAATCCCGTTCTTAGTCAGTCTAAGAACAGGATTCGACAAGGATTTATTTAGCAAAACTGTATTAAGCGTACTTTTTTTTACATAGGAATTTTTGCTAGTGTTCGGACACTTTTGTTACCGACTGTATGTTAATTTACGTATGTTTGCTGAGGTTTAAACATTCTTTATATGTATCTATGAAAAATTTCATCCATTACCGTATCCTATATATTAAAAAAAATTATGAAAACTAAAGTCAGTCCGTTAGGCCGTTCTATCCGGCCGATTTCCTTCATTTATTTTTTAAATGAAAGGTATTTAGACACAGATATGTCATCAATCATTGAAATTTACTCAACTCCCCCCTTACTCAAGTTATACTCAAACGCGATTCTTCCCTGTACATTTCTTATGGGACACATTCACTCAAGCAATTCGAATTCTCATAGCTCCTCTTCTAATGAATGGATCCTGATCGTTTCACTCTCAGATCACTCAGTGGATCAAGCTCTTTCTTTTGAGCTATTAACTGCTTAATTCGTTGAGTTTGAGGAAAGTTATGCGTGCACAATCAACTTTACATTCAATTTTTCAAGAATATTTCAAGATTTTCCTTCACTCAAACCTCTATAACTAGAGTTCTAATTAACGTAGGCTGTTGACACAAGTCTAAGAACACTCAGTGGATCAAGCTCTTTCTTTTGAGCTATTAACTGCTTAAATTCGTTGAGTTTGAGGAAAGTTATGCGTGCACAATCAACTTTACATTCAATTTTTTCAAGATTTTCCTGCGTTTTGTGTAAATCAATTATTTGAAAAAAAAAAAAAAAAAAATACTGTAAAATGATTTTATGTAATAATTACACCCTCCCTGTACACCACCTATTTGTTAGATCTCGATAAGGTGTTCAAGTAATATCCCCAAGTCATTCAGATTTCTAACATCCAATTCAGACTTCCTCCTAATATCTGTTTTTAATTATGCCGATAAAAATCTCACACTCTGTCAGACTCACACACACGTAAACACACAAACAGACAGACATAATGCACAGAAACATATACAGTCCCATCGTTAAAATCCTTACTTTTATTTTCAGGGGATTTCAAAAACGTGTAATTATATGAAAAATTTAGTTTCAAAAATTTTATGCCACAACAATATCTTCTCTGTCATATATGAATAAGAGAAAATAAAGTTATGTTTTGCGCATTATATAAAATTTTTTGTTAGAAATCATTTGTAAATTAATAAATCTTAACTTTATGCCTAAGAAAATAAGAATAGAATTTATTCCACGGGTTTTTATAAAACTGTGAGCTGCCATTAATTGCAGACTGAAAGATATAAGGCAAGTTAAAATTTAAATTAAATGATATTTCAGGAATTAAGAATAGGAATTTTCAACAAAGTGTGGACCAATAAAATATAGATAGAGTTTTAGTGCCCTAATTTAGTTAGAAAGCTGCTTATGAATACTTAGTAGTAAATTAGGTAGCGTTACATATACAGTGCCCGCCGCTTAATAAAATCACATTCGTTCTGAGCCAAAGTGATTTTAATAAGCGGCTGATTTTTATAACCGGCGAGCTTTTCGGAACATAAAAGAATATACCCATTCCCGAAATTAGAATGAAATTTCAAAATTAAAGGATTTATAGGATTGTAAATAAACTAAATTAATATTTTTTTTAAACAATTATTCATTCAAAATTAATAAATAAAACACAGATATTTTTATAAAATTAACAAAGAAATATTATAAATAAAATTAGTTTATATATATACTTTATTTATGTTGGGCTTTTTAAAAACAATTAATTATTAATTTAAAAATGATAAATCAAACATATATTTCTTTTGTTGTTGTTGTTGTTGTTGTTGTCGTGTGCCACTCGGAAATTCCGAGGCCCGGTAGTGGAACTACCGGACTTATTTTAAGGCATGAGGGTTGCGTCTTCCGTTATTAGGAGCGCCTCATAGGGAGGAAGTACGACTTCTAGGATATATTTCTTTTATAAAATTAATAAAGAAATATTATAAATAAAATTAGTTTATATGTATACTTTACTTATATGTTGGACTTTTTAAAAACAATTAATTATTCATTCAAAATTAATAAATTATTTACTAGTACGCTTTGAAAATAAACAGTTATTGAATTTTTTGCTAGGGCAGGTGATAAGGGTGCTTATTTGATTCCGACGCTACAGATATTTTCTTTTAAAAGAGTTAATATGGTACCTTGTTATGTTTTCTATTTCTTTTCCTTTTCAAAAATTAAAAAGAAATGCTGACAAAATCAAAATTCGTCGTCTAATTTGCGCATATGTCTATTTTTGAAGCTGGAGATCTTTTCCTTTTTGATTTTATTAACCGGCGATGCTGATTTTATTAAGCGGCGGTTTTGAAAGTAGTTTGCATTGGTTTGATTCCGTTCCTGGCAATTTGATCAGATTAAGCGGTTGATTTTATTAACCAGTGATTTTATAAAGCGGCGGGAACTGTATATGCATATAACTAAATAAAAATGATAATACTTAATAAATGATATAATTGAATAAATTGTAAATCTTACCTGCGAAGGCATAGTTATTATTCAAAGTTGCATTTAGTGAGTCATCATACACGCAGCCGTAGAACATGTTTGCTTGTATACCACGATCGTCCAATTTGGCAGTACCATTTGCAGCATACAGATACTGACCACCGTACCTGAATACTTGATTCGAGGTGAACATTTTCGGTCGCAAATACATTGTATCTTGGTCACCGAAGATGTATGTCAAATCCGAGTCATCCATATTTACTGCTTCGCAGCTGTAGGATAATGGATCTCTTTTTAAAGAGGCTGGAAAATAGATAAAATTTTAGTATTAAAATAAATTGCACAGAATCAAAAAGAATGTTATATAAAACTTAAATACACAAGTAGAGGAAGCAGCTAATGAAAGTAATGCATAAAAATCAAAAGACATTTTAAAATTTTTGACAAAATTCGCTTTAAAATCTCTTTATTTACCAACGGTACTTATTACCATCATATCTGTACTGATAAGTATAAAGGATTTAAGTCCAAAAATATCGATTTTGAGTTAAGTACATAGTCAGACTCAGAAAAAAATTCTCTATCGATTGTTATAAAGGATTTAAGTCTATGTCATTTAGTCTCTGAGAAGATCCATTGGTAAAAAAATGTTCAAGTCAGAAATTTAGCATTCATGTATGGTATAAAATATTTAATTCAATTTTTTCTGATTATTAAATGAAGGTTGACAATCACTGAATGGTATAAAGGGTATAAGTCAATGAAATTCTTTTTTCCTAATCGATTCTTCTGATTTGTTTTTAGCTAGTTAAACTTTATTTTTCGTTTCCTGAAAAATCAAGAATATGGACTTAAATCCTTTATACTTATCAGTACAGATATTAAAGTACCATTATATTGAATAGCTTATAAAATCGAATTTATGGGGAAAAAATCTTAAAAGTATTTAAAAGCATAAATCGTATATACTTCATTTTGTATTTCGCTTTTTAATCTCACTGAATGGCACTAGACGGTACATGTAGCCGTTTTTGTAATTCTAGAAAGAAATTTGTAGAGTACTGCCATTATTTTTATTTAGCGTTTTTCACGATCTTCACGTGTGTTAAAATTAAATTATATATCATTTCAAGAACCTACCATCACTTTCAGAAATATATACATAATATGTATGTATATAATAGGATAAAAAAGAGGTAAGAATTAAATTATTATTTTTATATTTTAAATTATTATTTTCATATTTTAGGGTATTATTTTTATATTTTAAATTAATATTGCAAAATGAATTAAAGGAAATGTCATATTAGGCTGCAAATTACTTTAAATGTATAGAAAATAAACAACGGAAATTCGTAATCGAGAGTATTTGTTTCCTTCATTCATCGTAAATATATTTGAAGAGAACTACTCTAAAAATTAAGTGGTGTAGGAAAAGGGGCGGTACTAACAATTAGCCGTGGTTGGCAGCTCTGCATTTATTTAAGTTTTTTTTTTTTTTTTTTTCCCCTGAAAAAATCTATTTTTTTTTCTAAGTTTTTATTTCACTTTAATCGACATTGGTTTTAAAAACTAGCAAATGTTTCATTTTTTTTCCACTGCAAGCAGACATGTCACCATTTTAATATATTCTGGAGCATTGATAATACTCGTCTTTTCTGCACACCACTTTTCTTTGAAGGGTATTTTTCTTCATATTTAATCGTAATTATATATTGGAAAAAATTGCACTACAAATAAAGTGATGCGACAAAAAGGGCGGGTTTTAACAGTTGTCCGGAAATAATTAAAATATTGGCATGTCTGTTGAAAGCAATTGCTACAAATCTCGTTCCACCACAATATTTATACAGTAAACTTCTGCAGTGTGTTTCCATGGCCGGCCAAGGGGAATGTATATAAATCTAACGTTGGAAAAGTCAAGGAAAAGAGGAGTGCCAATCCTGAAATTTTAGTTCTTTTTAGGGGAATACTATATACATCTAATAGCATAAAAGTCATAGAAAAGAGGAGGGACAGTGTCAATCCTGAAATGTTAGTTTTTTAGGGGAATATATATAAATCTAATAGTGGAAAAGTCAGAGAAAACAGGAAGGACACTGACAACCCTGAAATGTTAGTTCTTTTTAGGGAAATACGTGTATAAATCTAATGGTGGAAAAGAGGAGGGACACTGCCAACCCTGAAATGTTAGTTCTTTTTAGGGAAATATAGATATATATATGTATATATATAAACCTAATGGTGGAAAAGTCGGAGAAAAGAGGAGGGACGCTACCAACCCTGAAATGTTAGTTCTTTTTAGGGAAATATATATATATAAATCTAATGATGGAAAAGTCAGGGAAAACTTGAAGGACACTACCAACCCTGAAATGTTAGTTCTTTTTCGGGAAATATATATATATATATATATAAATCTAATGGTAGAAAAGTCAGGGAAAAGAGGAGGATCACTGCCAACTCTGAAATGTTAGTTTTTTTTTAAAGGGAATATATACAAATCTGATGGTGGAAAAGTCAGGGAAAAGAGAAGGGACACTGCCAACCTTGAAATGTTAGTTCTTTAAATAAAAAGATAATCGAAATCCTTACTTCCTGGATGTACTTTCACCCATTGTACAACTTGCTGAGAATCGTAATCAAACAGATAATTGTATTCTACCGTATCTAACAAGTACTTGTATTTGGCTCTCGAGTTAGTGTAATCGAAGTACATCTCTTCGTAGGCTGCATATTTCTCTAGATGTTCTACACGTTCTCCTTTCAGTGCAAAATTTTTTGGTAGAGGAGGTGGAATTAACCCTGAAAGAAAAACAAAACTTACTCAATTAAAAAAAAAAAAAAAAAAGAAATATATATATATAGGAATCAAAAGAAAAGAAAGCTAATGCTTTATAAACTATAAGTTAATTTAATTTTTATCTACAAAACCGTAAACATTAGTTTTATGTAGAGAAACTGTAACGTAACAGTAATGGGGGTATTTTAGGAATGTATTTTGTGTAACGTTTTTAATTTTAGACACTGTAAATGTAATGAGTGTTCGATACCCTAATCCACGATTGGTATTATATATGGCACCCACTTCCTTGAAAGATCAAATTTGTCACCTTGTGGAAGAAGTATAGAATAACTTAGCCTCAAGAAGATATTCAAAATCTCTTTTATATAGATATGAGACGTGTAGCAGAAAATTTTCCAGCTATAACTGATACACAAAATATTAATTTCCCCGAGTTCCTTAACTCGAGGATGACTCTATTTTTTAATTAATTCATCTTCGTACTATTTGTTATTTAATAAATTTTGTTTAATATCTCTTGAACTTCTTAGTATTGCATTTTGGGTGAACAGCGATTATGATTTGTGACTTATTTATCAATTTCTATTTAAAATTATCAAGGTTCTAGATCTTTCTGTTTATTAGATCATACTGTTTACTGATTTGTAAAATTTTCTCGCAGTCTTAATATAACTATTTTAAGATAAATCCCAATTTACTTTGTCATGCCTACTGTTGATTTTAAATGTATTCAACTCAACTCACCACAACTTTCTTCCAAGATTCTGCATACTGAAGAATCATAGAAAGATGCCGCATTGTGAAGACAGGCCAGAAGAACAACTCTGAAATACAATAGATGAAAATACATAAATACATAAATAGATAAAAATGATTATAAAATAACTTTCGAATACAAACAAGTGATTATAGTTTCATAATCATATATTTTCTACGCTGATATCTCATTTAAAGTTAAGTACGCTTTAATATTTATTCATATTTTAATAGTTCCAAAATTCACAAACAAAATACCCTCAGTTTTTAGTTTCAAAAGATTTTAGAATCTTGCATTTTTCCTGCAAATTCTGTTGAAAACGACGTGTATCGATATAACTTACTGTGTAGATATGTTATTTTATTTATGATAAGAAAACCGCGAGACCGAATTCAAAATACTCATATATTTAAGGAATTTTTTTAAATCGTAGGATAAACATAAGAAACTTGTTCCAAAAGTTTACAGGCAAATAGAAATTCATGTGAATTTGCATTGATAATCATGATCTCGACTTTGAAACTATTAAATGCATTGCAAGAAAGAGGAAGCGGTCATTTTTATGTGTTTCAAGATGTCTAATGTCTCTTTAATAAAGAAGTGCGTAAAATTTTGAATTTTAAATTGCACAGTAAGACTGTTAAGGAAATATCAAAACTTTTAATTCATTTAAAAAATCTGGAGTGATTCCACTCGACTTTCCGAACATTGAATAATTAACAGTTTTGTAGATAAAGTAATGAAAGAGGAGTTGTTAAACAAACAAAAGAGAGAAAACCATAGTGGAGTGTTTGAGTATTTTTCTCCATATATTACACGATGTTTTATTTAAAGATACTGAACTTTGAGCCCATAGATCATAACGATAAAGACTTTTTCGTTGTGTCCCTGTAAAAACCTATAAATGCTAGATTCACCAAAATGCTTATAGTTAGTGTAACAGTGATTTATAATATTCATATAAAGTTTCAGCTCAATTGAATAAGGCGTTTAGATGCTACCGCATTTTTAAAAATTTGGTCCCATAGGCCATAATGATAAAGAATTTTTCTTTCTGTCCCTGTAAAAAAACTATAAGTGCTAGATTCTCCAAAATCTATGCAGATTGAGTATCTGTGACCTATAATATGTGTATAAATGTTTTGCTCAATTGAATAAGGCGTTTAGATGCTATCGTACTTTTAAGATTTTGGTCCCATAGGCCATAATGATAAAGAATTTTTCTTTGTGTCCCTGTAAAAAAAACTATAAGTGCTAGATTCATCAAAATCAATAGGGTTCATGCTACGGTGACTTGCAACATGCGTACCAACTTACAGCTCATTCGAGCTAAGCGTTTAGACGCTAGCGTGTTCACTCACACACATACACACATACATACACACATACATACACACACACATACATACACACACACACACATACACACACACATACATACATCATCGTAAAAATAGTGAAGACGGACTCAGGGGTTCTCGAAACGTATAGAAACATCAAAATCTCAAATTCGGATTTTTGACATGATTACAATACTTTCCTCCCTATAGTGTTCGGAAAATAAAATTATGATTTACCGTGTATTAACTCATAATACGCTACATCAGCCAAAAAGAAGTGGCAAAACCACAAGTGACGGATATTCGCAGAGATAGACGAATACAAAGAATGACTTAAAGTCAGAAAATGCCGGTTCGCTAAATTACTGGGGCTTCCCTGTTGTAAATCTCCAAGAACACTCTTTGTATTTACAGATATTGATGTTACAGAAAATAGTTTTATGATTCCCGCAAAAGTGGCTCGCACATTACCACTCTCAAACTTTCACGTTAGGAAGAGATTATAAAGGGCTTATGACCATAAATCATTCAGTTAGAAATAGATGGATGTATTTTTCAGTGATAAAAATAAATAAATGAAATGTTTGTGAACCAGATGAGAATTATTGGCAATTTATGAAAAGAGTCCAAGAGCTATTTTAATAAGTAATCTGGTGAAAAATTATTCCTATTATTTGACTATCTAATTTTAATTCCCATCTGTAAATATTTATACCAGAAATTTTTAATAAAATTTTATTCTTTAACATAACCGAAACGAATCATTTACTTCTTTTCTTCTAATCTTGTTCTTAAATTCTAGTGGCTCTCGATTTTAAATGAATGTAATTAAATTGCTCTTTAAAGGGTTAAGGAGAAAAAATGTGGTTATTTTTGTGCGGCCACCGATAAACACCAATCTAAACCCAATTGACAATATGTGTGGGAAGGTTTATAGAAATAGTGGGCAATTTTATTCAATGAATGCCTTGAAAGCAGTCATTGAAAGTGCATGGTATAATTTAGAACGAGAGTTATCACATGCCTTAATTATCTCTATGAAAAAACGTGTATACGATGCCATTCTGAAGAATGGAAAAACTTTAAACTATTCAGAATATTACATTAAGCACGTTTTCTTAAAATGACTTATATTACGTAAATTTTGGGTTGATATTTTTTCTAAATTGAATGTGAGTCATATATAGTTTGAATAAATATATTTGTAATGGGTGTTTGTATGCCTGTACATTTTACTGAATCTATAAACATTTAGAACAGACAATATGCTATTTATTACACGTATTTACATTTTACTGGAATATATAAACGTTTAGAGCAGACAATATACTATTACACGTATTTACTTTTAAATAATTTTCAGAAATAAGTATTCTTTTATTTAATATATTACTTCCAAAATGTAATTGCTACCCAAGCCCAGGAGTGAAAGTGTTCAGAGATATTGGCACCAGTATATTTAGTTAGAAAAATTACCTGTACTTTTACATTTATTATTTGTGATTAAATAGGATTGAAATTATTGTAAAAATATGCTGGTGGAACAGTTCTAATACTTTCACCCCTGCTCAAGCCCTACGCATTCATAAACGAGATAAAGGTAAAAATAGTGGATTTTCTAAAATGATAGTTGTAAAATGTTGTTCAATTTATATAGAATTTACTATTTTCAAAGCTGAATGTCACTTTAGACTAATTTATTTCATACGAATGTAACAAAAAGAGTATGTTTAGGTATTTGGTATTTATTTGAGACCTATAGTTGCAATGACATTTGTCTCGAGTTATCCATGGATCCATGTTATATAAAATCACAATTTTTACATGTATAATAAAAATACAAAGATTCATGCCTGAACCGGATTCGAACAGCAGACCAAGTGTTCAAGAAGGGAGCTCCCTATCGACCATGTTGCTAGGCCAGCAAGCAGTATTTCTACATATAGTAAAAGAAGATGTGTATGTTTTTGAATTTGGAGAGATTATCTGGTGCTACCATCTGTCGGGATAGAGTGAACATGTTAGTCTGCCTGAAAAAGGTAGTTCTTGAATAATAGCAGAACCACTTATCATCCAGTTATCACTTGAATTGAAATGTCCTGTTAAGCTCCAAATGCAAAAAGTGAGGATACAGAGTTTAGCGTAAGCTGGGAAGATAGCAGGGGCCAGAAGCGAAGTTTTAAGCGACTTTAATGGATTTTTTCTTTTCAGTTTTTATTTGTAAAGTGATTTAATATATAGGGATTAATGTTGTTTAAAATTTCCCTTAAATACAATGACTAGTGAAGCAGGGAAAGCCTGCTAGTGTTTATTAAGAACTCTGTTGGGTTTAGGTTTTGGTTGAGTGGGTTTCACGTCGAATAGAGCTACGAAATAGGCAACTGGCGACATTGTGGTTTCCATCCCAAAGATACAACATGAAGGAGGACGCAGACCTGGAGGTTTTTATGTACACTATCCATCATTAATGTTTGGCCGGTTCGAGTATCGAACCTGTAAACCTCTGAATACGAGCTCGATGTTTGGCCAACTGGGCTACAATGAGCTCAAGAATTGTTAAATGTTTTACATAAAATGTATAGCAGTCTTAGATATGAGAGACATTTACATGAGTAAATTATACTTAGTAAATCAGCAAGCATTAACTTAGCTGCAGATACAGTGTTAGTCTGTTTTTCAGACTTTCTATCAAAATCTTGTATGCATAATTTACTGAGGTTTCTTAACATTCATATGCAGCACCAACATAAAAACACGTTTACATGACAGTTATAAATCCTTGACTGACTGATGTCAGAACCGGTCTAGTTGTATACACTGCTCAAAACAATTAAAGGATATTGCGGTTTTAGGTGGATTTTGTGGCTGTGAAACTTTTTAGCTGATTGATACATGGTCGACAGACGTAATAGGTTATATGAGAATAAATTACACATGTTTGGCAGAAAAAAATGCATTTTATTGCGCATTTGTGTACAAAATGAAAAAAACACAATTTGTGTATATGAGAAAAAAAAGAATAAGAAAAGGTGTTTTCTTCAAAGGAAATCATTTTCAGTAGGGGGTATGGTTTCCACGGACGGCCAGCAAAGTTAAACACCTTTGAGGCATGGAGTCAATGAGGCTATTAATCACGAGTTGGGGTATTCTGTGCCACTCTTCCAGAAGAGCTCTTTCCAGTTCTTGGAGAGTTTGTGGGGGTGGTTGGCGGCCAGCAACTCGTCTTCCTAGAGCGTCCCAAACGTGCTCTATTGGATTCATGTCTGGAGAACACGCTGGGCATTCCATTCGTACGATTCCTTCTTCGAAAAGGAAATCCTCCACCAGGTTAGCACGTTATGGCCTGCAGTTATCGTCCATTAAAATGAAGTCATCTCCGATTGCTGCAGCGTAAGGGACTACAATAGGTCTGAGGATCTGATCCTTATATTGGCGACCAGTCAGAGGTCCATCTCGAATGATGTAGAGGTCTGTGCGCCCGTCAATGGAGATGCCACCATACACCAACACTCCTCCACCGCCAAATCTGACACTTTCATGCACGAACGCAGGATTATTCCTACTGCCACGGTCCCTCCAGATGAAAATACGCCTATTATCAGGCTGAACCGAAAAACGGGATTCGTCAGAAAAAAGAACATTGCTCCATTCATTTCTCCTCCAGTTCACATGCTCTGATGCCCACTCCCTGCGGTCGCGACGATGCCTTGATGTTAGTCTAACGCATACCATCGGTCGGCGAGCATACAGACCTACACCATGGAGCCGGTTTCGGACAGTCTGTGTTGAAACCGTGCTGCCAGTAGCCGAGCGAAGGCGTTGTTGGAGAAGAGTAGCATTCATATTTCGGTGTCTCCGAGCCGTTAACACTAAATAACGATCTTCATTGGGCGTTGTTGCCCGTCTACGACCTTGCCCTGGTCTTCGGCTTGCACTTCCAGTCTCCAAAAAACGGTTCCAGATCCTGGAAATCACACTTTGTGACACTCCAATGGCTTGCGCTACTTCGGCTTGAGTTTGGCCACCTTCTAACCTACCAACAACTCTTCAAGCTTCTGAATCGGTTAAATGACTTCGCTGAGACATCGTACTCATCGAAACAAAGCAGTCACTGAATGCCGATCATCCTTGTCTTCATTGTCTTTTATTCAATTGAAAGTCAAATGTCATTCGTTGCCGCTGAAGCGACGTTTTTGACGTCGAACTCAAAATCAGCATACTCTACAGTTTGAAAATCAGAAAAATTTGCATTTGTGATTCTCTTCTTCCATTTTCGGCAAAAAAAAATTTCGCTTATATCTTTATTTTATATAAAACTTACAATATCCTTTAATTGTTTTGAGCAGTGTAGTTTGTTGGGAGATGGTTTCTGGAATATCAGGTCCTAGTTTCGAATCATAGTTCAAACATGAGCGTTTGCTGTTTAACAACGAGAGCGGGGAGCTAGACTTGATCCTAGGACCTCAGGATTAAAAATTAAAGGACATATCACTGAACAAAAGGTTAATCCGTTGTTCATTTGTAAACTCTGATAATCTATCCAAAAAATGGTGTCCATGGCATCATTACAGTACTCCCTTTCCAATGAGTATGGTGTGGACGGTTGCGGTTTCCAGATTGTGCTGTCAGTTGGTCACCTCTAAAGCTGCGTGGCGTGACAGGCTTTGCGTCGTGAATGTTTCACAGATTTTACTGCTGGAAAGGTGCCTGGTATTGACATCTGTTGTCCCAGATTGAAGTTGTTTGTTGGTTGCGTCGCTTATTCGCCCCTCCTTGATCACCAGTTTAGCAACGAGACGACTGCGGGACACTGGATCTGATCCTAGGGTCTGAGGATTAGAAATCAAAGGACATATCTCTGGATGGATAAAAGATTAACCTGTTCATTAGTAAACTCTGATAATCTATCCGTAAAATGGCGTCGATGCCGTCACTATAGCTGTACTTTATGTGTGCATAAATTAAATGATCTTGTAATAAAATTTGCAAAACCCTTGCAGTCTGAATTATTCAAGGTATAAGCGGTTATTAAGAGGACTCTCTACTTATCGTCAACAGAAGCCAAGGTCAATGTTAATCTATGAAGAATTTTGCCCCATTTTAACTCATTAACTAATACATATTTTTAAATTCCGTTTCCACATTTAGAAAATTCACAACTGCTTAACGGTTTATCGCTTTCTAAAAATTGATTTTTTTTAATTTTTAATATTTTGTTTTGAGGTTGTAAAATACAAACTTTCACAACGTGAAATTTTGAATTTTTGAACTTAAAAATAAAACACTAAACATAAAAAAATAAATAAAAATCAGTTTTTAGAAAACGATAAACTGTTATGAAGTTGTGAATTTTCTAAATGTGAAAACAGAATTTAAAAATATGTATTAGTTAATGAGTTATATTGGGGCAAAATTTCCCATAGAATAGCATTAGCTTCAGCTTTCGGAGACGAGAAGTAGAGAGTTCCCTTAAGACAATCAAAAATCCCAGTATTCATCCAAACAAAGAAAAAATACAGACAGAAAAATTGGTGTCAGAGCACAGAAAACAGCTTTCCGATTTATCCACTTATATTGCATGACTATTAGTGGCCAATAGTCGAATACACGTGAAATTAATTTTACCGATGACACTATAAGATACTTATTACGCAGTCACCAATCGCCTGAAATAAAATTGGATGAAATATTTTGCCCGCGTCACGGAATGTAGTTGGAACTTGAGGAAAGTTGAAAATGAAGACTTTAATAATTTAACTTTAATACAGGATGAGTAGAAAGTAACTCCCTATTTTACTATGTTTTTATTAACTTCTATTCTTGTTTGTTTGTGTGTTTGTTTGTCCGGTACAAATGATGCAATCTATTTTTAACTAACTTCCCTACTAGCTAGACATTTGAAACTTTCACAGTAGCTCAGAACCCGGTGACAACACAATACAATATACACAATACTTAATAGTATAATACAAATAATAATGATAATAATAGTAATAATGACTAAATGGAGGCCACAGCTACATTGAAGATTAAATCAGTGTTACCAGATGGTCGACAATTAATTTCCCCAAACAGGGTTTCAAATTTTCCCAGATCAGGGGTTTTTCTAAAAAAAAATCCCCAGCTCAAGCTCATTAAAAAAAAAAAAAAAAAAAAAAAAAAAAATCCCTAAATACAAGAATAACTTTCATACACATTAGTTATTAACTTTATTAATAACTAGTGCATCACTAGTATGAATAGAATAGAGGCTAGTTAATTATTTTGTAATTAATTTTACACTTGTTAATTAACTTTTAATTAATTAATTTTACACTAATTAATTAACTTTTTATACAAATTAATTATGAAATTTTTTTAATCTGCGAGGAGTACTGAGTCTAGTTTCATCAGCTCTCCCTAGGGTATTCGTGAAGATGTATTATTATACCCTCTAATCAATTGTATTTACACTAAATTCAGTATGTGTATAACAACGGGCGTTGAGGATGTTCGTAGGATGTCTTTTCACGCTCCGGATATTCTGAGGATATCCTAAAGAGAAATGGCACCTGGTACCTCAAAAAAAGTCCCTACGTGCTAAAGAAAACTGCTAAAAGTCCGTACGCGTAAGGACAAACGTGAATTAATCAGGTAGACCAATTTAGGACTAACTTGTATGTTGTGGCCAACACATGACTTTTGTTCTATATTTTCCTATATAAATTCACTCAGTAAAAATAATTTATTAAAATTATTATTTAAAAAACAATTATCTTCCATGATAATGTAGACGATTTACCTATTAGAGAAGTAGTATAACACTAAATATCCAAAAAAAAGTCAATTTTATTATCAAAAAAAAAAAAAAAAAAAGTGAAAAGTGAAAAAAAATCGATAACTTTATTTTAAATTATCGCAGATCGATGGTTCAACCATTCGTTTTAAAGGTACTGGCGAGCTCTTTTGAAAGATACCCATCATGAAAATTTACTCCCCCTCGAGGGGGGACTTCCCCCCCAGGGGGGGGAGGCTCCTACATACACAACATTTTTTCCCAGTTGACTATCTCTATTATAAATAATTCTTGTAAATGTCATAATGGTTATTAAAAAATAATTCTCTTTATACACATTTATGCAAAATTTTGCCCTATACCACCATGTTAAAAATGTAGAAAAAGTGGGATGGCAACGGAAGCTGTTTGATAATTTTATCCAAACGTTGGTAGGCACTAATTTATGTCAATGTGTAGCTACATACCAATTTGTATGAAATTCTGTGCAGTAGAGCCTGAAATACAGTCGCCACAAAATTTTGTCACACACAAACACAGACAGACATTTTCTATAACGGGTCAAATCGTGTTCTACAGCTCACAAACGTGTAAATCCATCAAAAACCCGAGGTCAAAAATAGTTACGAATCCAATACTTTCTTCTACTGAATATAGAAGAGAGTAAAAAGTACAAAAATTTCCCATCTTTCTCCCCAAAAATTTTAAAAATCCCCACACAATTCCCCACAAATATTCAGCTTCCAAAAAAATCCCCAGAAGCCCCAAAAATCCCTAAAATGGAGACAAAATCCCCAATCTGGCATCACTGGGTTAAACGCTGCAACAGGTATATGTAGTTAAAAGGTGTTCATAATATATAATCTATGCGAATCGAACGATTTTTAATTCTTGTTTACTTATGAATTTATTTAAGTAATGTCTCAATTCTCCGTTGAAATCGAAACAAAAGTAAATACTTTATCTTACAGCATGATTTCAAACATGATAAAAACAGATCACACTGTGTGATTATGTCGAATTGTTATGCTTATCTTTAACTGAAATGTTAGCAAAGATTGTAAAGAACTTTCTCTCTGCCACATCTTTTATATTTTTATCTTACAGCTTAAAACTCAACGGTATCTTGAATATCGGAGATAATGCTAACAATTGCTACTTTGAACTTTCTATGCAGACGCGTGACACACCTAGATTAAAAAGAAAACATGTAATGAAAGTAATGAAATAACACAAGGTATTGACGCACAAACTCACACACACATATTAAAATAATCCAGTGTGGCGCTCACTCACACTAGTTTCTCACGCACTACGTTATGATAGACATATAGTATTACAGTTTTTAAGTTGAAGATACCAGATATTCAAATATTTTTACTGCACTTTAAACCATGCCTATCTAAATAAAAAAAAACTTTGCGGGCTGCTTTGAAAATAAATTTTATTCCGGTGGGTTCCTTTACTACTTTATTACACCATATGGATATATATGCAAGGTGTTTCAGTACCGTGTTTTATAACTTCTATAAAAGGTAGAGTGAGTGCATCCAGACGATCCAGAATAATATAGCAATGCGCATCAGAAATGCTTTTCCTGACGCGTTGCTATACTCAGATACATCAGAAATAAAAGTAAATGATTATTCGTTTTAATAATGAGTATATAACATTTTACCATGTTTTCATTAACTTCGATTCTTGTTTGTTTGTTTGTTTGTCCGGTAGAAATCTTGCAATTGAATTTTAACTAACTTCCCTACTAGCTAGACATTTGAAACTTTCACAGTAGCTCAGAACCCAGTGACAACACAATACTTTGAAGTCCGATTTTCGAATTTTTGATTAGTTTTCTTATAATTAATTAAAATATGAAAATAGTAACATTCTAATAGCATATAAATAGCCATTAAAATACTAGCTATAATTTAATTGTTACCAAAAAAAAAAAAAAAAATCTGGAGTGACTCCACTCGACTTTCCGTACATTGAGTAATTAACAGTTTTTTGATAAAGTAAAGAAAGAGGAGTTGTTAAACAAACAAAAGAGAGAAAACCACAATAGAGTGTTTGAGTATTTTTCTCCATCTATTACACGATGTTTTATTTAACGCTACTGAACTTTGAGCCCATAGATCATAATGATAAAGAATTTTTCGTTGTGTCCCTGTAAAAACCTATAAATGCTAAATTCACCAAAATGCTTATAGTTAGTGCAACAGTGATTTATAATACTCATATAAATTTTCAGCTCAATTGAATAAGGCGTTTAGATGCTATCGTACTTTTAAAAATTTAGTCCCATAGGCCATAATGATAAAGAATTTTTCTTTGTGTCCCTGTAAAAAAAACTGTAAGTGCTAGATTCACCAAAGTCTATACAGTTAGTTCAACTGTGATGTATAACATGTGTACAAATTTTTTGCTCAGATTAATAAGGCGTTTAGGCGCTATCACACTTTTAAAAATTTGGCCCCATAGGCATAATGATAAAGAATTTTTCTTTGTGTCCCTGTAAAAAAACTATAAGTGCTAGATTCTCCAAAATCTATACAGATTGAGTATTTGTGACCTATAATATGTGTATAAATTTTTTGCTCAATTGAATAAGGCGTTTAGATGCTATCGCACTTTTAAGATTTTGCTCCCATAGGCCATAATGATAAAGAATTTTTCTTTGTGTCCCATTAAAAAAACTATAAGTGCTAGATTCACCAAAATCTATAGGGTTCGTACTATGGTGACTTACAATATGCGTACCAACTTTCAGGTTAATTGAACAAAGCGTTTAGACGCTAGCGTGTTCACTCACAGACATACACACATACACACATACACACATACACACACACATACATACATCATCGTAAAAATAGTGAAAACGGACTCAGGGGATCTCAAAACGTATAGAAACATCAAAATCTCGAATTCGGATTTTTGACATGATTACAATACTTTCCTCACTATAGTGTTCGGAAAGTAAAAAATTACGAGTTCATTTTCTTTCGACATAAAAATAAATACATTTAATTAAACGTGAACGTTAAAAAATTATAAAAAGTTAAATGATGCATCTCACAAAAATTGACGTCACTATCATTTAAAAAAATTATGCGCATTGATAAGAGCTCTATCATTCATCAGAAAATTTAAAACATGGTATATTAAAAGGTTTTTTTTATCTTATAATTATTATTTATTTATACTCAATACACAGAGGAAAAAATATATACTGCCTTTATCTAGAACGAATACGTAGTCATTTTCTGAATTCCTAAACTAGAAATATTGATTTCCGAGTTATACGTTTAAGGTAAACAAATGACCTGGATACACGAAATAATCGAGAGTTTCTAGTCTATACTTATCTAGATGGTGAAACAGTATTAGGAATCCTTGGGATTGCCTGAAATTCTCTCTTGATTTTCTAGAAATGGGTCATAAACCAAAATTATAGTTACTGAAACTCGCCTCTTGTGTTCGCTTTTATTTTCAGAGATTTTTAAATAACATTGACCACGATATTGGAATTCTAGGCAAATGCTCTAAAATTCCAATAAGGATTTATAAAAATCGCTCTCAAAGGGGACTGGAATTTACAAGGATGACATGGAACTATTTTTACTAGAGTCACAATTTAGTTTCTAGATGTCAATCATATATATATATTGAATATATATTGAGTGTCAGTACCGCATTGAAGTAGATAGACGAAATTTCGAACACTATCTTTCATAGATGTTCCTTTTAGTTTGGAATAATCACTTATGCGGCGTTTTTTTTTTTTTTTTTTTGGTTCCTGATTTTTCTATTTATACTACCGGGTAAGGAAAGCATTCCGGACCCCGCACTGCTGTAAAATTCTGAATCGTCAGGATGCACTCTTCCTCTCCTAGAATTTCTAAAACGTGTTACTGAAGCACCCTGTATCTATAGAGGCATATACATCTATATGTTTATCTGTCTATAGGTATGTTATTAAAATTTAAAACAATACTTTACTATTACAGTTTTGATTTTTAACGTAGCCCCTACCATAGATACAGTAATAAGACATAGATTGATCAGCGAGAAGGAAAAAGTGATGCCTTTTTTTTCGGGAAAAGTCACTCTAATGGATTTTTTTTTTTTTTTTCATTCATATACATTGGGTGGTTTCTGCACACAACATTAAAATCGTATAACTTATTAATTAAGAGCATTCAGATTTTTGAGGCTAAATAACAGTTTTTTTCCAAAATAGTGAGTATTTCATCTTGCTTTAGACGACCTTTCTCAGAAAAAATTCAATCTGAGGGTGAAAATATGAAACAGAAAATCCAAGAACCTGTTTTTAGTCATTTTGGGGCCCCCTCTTAAATTTTAGAGGGGAAGCTTGTGCTTCCTGAGCCTTTTGGGTAATCAGGCCCTAAGTATGAGGGGGGGGGGCATTATTATTATTATTATTATTATTTTTTTTTTTCGTGTTGTAGCTATATTCTCCAAATAAAGCAGTCAATTCCTATGATGCTGTTATCATTTTGTTTTTAATATTTGTACATCACATTTTTCTAATTTCCATTACACTCGAATAGCTCCTTCTTTGTGCGTCAGTTATTTTGTTATGGAGAATATTTTGAATCAATACTAAAATCAGAAGGTATACATATGTGCTCTCTTACTCAACTTGAAGGAATTATCACTTATTTGCCTAGAAGAAACGCGCCCTCTCAACTCGAGTTAAATTTAGTAAAATGAATGAATTAACATAATGCATTGAAACTTGAGTTATTTATTGTATTTGAGCAATTTATTTATTTTATTAATGATTTTAATAAACTGGATCACACTTTACAATGTCGTTGCCCGTTGAACTGGCGTGCTACTGAAGAAATGCGGTGCAGCGAGAACGACGTTGCCACTTACAAGTAGTTAAATGAACAGAAATAACTCAAATATCGATAAATATCAATAACTCAAGTTCACTTAAATAAAAAGCTATTAATTAGCTCAAACAGTTGCATTTTTAACTCAAGTCGATTAAAAAAAAAACTTCTACTTGACATGGTGAATTAACCTTATATATAGTAATAATATAATAGATTGATTATGAGGGGGAAATGTGATGTACCTGGGGAAAGGTGGCCATTTTACCTACTAATGACCGTCTTTCCCCGAGTGAATACACGCGGAAATACACACGAATAATTTAGCAAATAAAATTTATCAATGATTTATGTTCTAAAGGTGAATGAAAAACTCCAGATACAATTTCAAATTAATTTTTCTTTTCATTTTTTTTTTTTTTTTTTAATACCTTCTAATGGCTAACGCCAAAATTTTTTTTCGGCATCAAAAATTTTTGCTCGATAACGTGGGGATGATAGATCTATCTGTATCTACTATATCTATGGAGTTAACTCATTTATTTTAAGAGAGTGCATGTGTGTCTGTGAAGTTATAGGCTGAGCAATTGCACATCGCAGAGACACAAAATTTGGTATTCGAACACAGTGGAAAAGAGGTGGAATGTTATTATTATTATTTTTTTAAATTAGTTTCTTAAAAGAAAAAAAATGTTTATTGGGATTTTGAAAGTTTTATGGTTGATGCTTTACATATTGGTCTTTGAACGTTTCAAAAAACTTTTGATGGCGCTATCGGAAAAAGCAGACAATTTTGTTTTTGGACAGGTAGGTTTCTTGCAAATCTCAGAACTATATATTTGAAAAAAGAAGACAACTCACTCATTTCAATGATTTTACCGAATTCCATTTTAAAATATTTGGATCTTTCTTCTGAATTTTACACCCGAGTTTACTGTTGTTCAGATTTTTAAAGATAAAAGATAGCGAATAGTCTAAAGATGTCCTCCAGTGTTGATGGATCAGTTTTCAACCTTTTTAATATAATAAATAAAATGTTTTATTCAAAATTTTAGAGCATATAAAAGAGCAACATTTTAGCAATATTTTATAAAACTTTCCTTAAAAATTTGGAAAATTCAGCCCGACGGGTCCTGGTTTTGGAGACAGACCCCTCAGGTAAGCGGTGTACACGATTTCTCAAAAACTAATACACCGATATTATTGAAATTTTGCACATTTCTTAAAAATGGAATTGACTAGTGTTTAAATAAAGATTTTTTTTTTTTTAGCAGAGTTGTACAATTTGGTATATTTTATATATACCAAATATATATTTTAAATATATGTATATTATATTATATATTCTTTATATATTTTATATATTTTTTGGTATATTCTTTTATATTACTTTGTTGTGCTTTGTAGCATGTATGGAGGAGTTTCCACATATACATTAATTTTCAGTCTATTTTTTTTTTTTTTTAATCTGAAAAATTATTTTATTTTTCACGAGGAAAATTTCCTTTCAAAAATAATTTTATTTCAAATTATTTTTGAAAGGAAATTTTCCTCATGAAAAATGAAATAATTTTATTATTCATATTTTAAAAGAAATAGACTAAAAATGAATGTATGTGTGGAAACTCCTTCACACGTTACACACGACATAATACAGGCGTCCCAGCGATCCTATATTTTTACGATCATTTTATTGTAGTCTCACCACAATTTTCAAAAAGAAAATTTACTTGTAGATTTTGATGCTATTTTGTCATGAAAACCTTCATGGAAATTTTCTTTTTGAAAACTGTGGTGAGAGTATAATAAAATAATCGTAAAAATATAGGAACTCTGGGACCCCTGCATAAATATGTCTTGTCAGAATGCTTGTTCTGACATTTCTGTTTACACAACCTGTAAGCCTCTTTCGACTCTTTTACAGCATGTTTGTATTTCATTTTAGATCCTGTATTCTTTGATGAAAATTATTGGCATTTATGTGTACTATCACCTCTTAAACTAAGCCCTATCTTTTTTAATCACCTATATATGTATATATACACGTTTGCATAAAATTATCCATATATGTATATATATATATATATATATATATATATATATGTACACTCATATGGAACAAAAAGGGTGTGTTGGAAATTCTAGGTACAGGTCCTAGTCCTTAATTACCATAAAGGTCTTAAAAATCTAAAATAGGCATTTCAATAAAGGAATTAAATTAATTTATACAGGATGATTTTTATTAGTTGAGTCATAAATAGAATATTGATTAAGATTTTAACATTTATAAATTGTTCTACGCGTATAATAGTGAAAAGTATTGAAATAATTAACAAAAAAAAAAAAAAAAAAAAAAAAAAAAATCTGGTGTATCATTCACATGATTTGACTGCATTTCAGTACTAAAAGGTTGCATATTAAGTGTTAAGATCGATAGCGTAAGATAATAAAGTTTAATGTACTTTAAAAATAAAGTAAAATAGGTTTAGGAACAACCTTATTTCTGTACTGATAAGTATAAAGGATTTAAGTCCAAAAATGTCGATTTTGAGTTAAGTACATAGTCAGACTCAGAAAAAAATTCTCAATAGATTCGTAAAAAAGGATTTAAGTCTATGCCATTTAGTCTTTGATAAAATCCATTGGTAAAAAAAGGTTCAAGTCAGAAATTTACCATTCATGTATGGTAGAAAATATTTAATTCAATTTATTCCCGTTATTAAATGAAGGTTAACAATCACTGAACGGTATAAAGGGTATAACTCAACGAAATATCTTTTTCCTAATCGATTCTTCTGATTTGTTTTTAGTTAGTTTAACTTTATTTTTCGTCTCTTGAAAAATCAAGAATATGGACTTAAATTCTTTATACTTATCAGTACAGATTTAACCCTTTCAGTCGCAGTGTCCCCGCTGATGGAACACCTAATTTAAATTCTCAAGTGCAAAAACTCATCCCGGAAATTTTTTTGCAAAATTTTACATTTATAACATAGCAAAAAAGGCCCCCTTTTTTAACCGGAAAATATAAAATTTCTTTTATTTTAATTTTGTTCGTAAATTCCGGTGGGAATGTAATTTAAATGATCCGTATTACCCTGCGCCGCAAAGGGTTAATGTATAATTTAGTGCTGGGGTAAAGGGGAGACGTTACTGGCTCCCAACCCCTGTTAAAAAATACTGCCTACAATTATTTAAAAATAAATAAATAAATAAAGTCTGTTATTAATTTGCTTTCAAACTTGCCACTCTTGAATAAATTTTTTATAGGCAACCTAATACGAATTTTAAAGAAATCAAATTTGAATTTCCCGCAATTATTTGTTTTTAAGTTGTGCTAATAACAGATACACGTATAGATCAACCGCTAAAAATTGGACTTTTGTAACCAGGGCAACCGAAAACATGATATTGTACAAAAAACCAGAGTTGAAAATAGACCTTCAAAAAATACTTTGTTTACAGTATGGGTATGAAAAACTAATTTACCTTCCTGAGCAGTGTTCGTCGACATAGTAAAATGTAGCAAAGTACTTCCATCAATTGCACTCAATAGAACAGAACGTTTAGCTCAATTTTGGGCAGCCCTGTCCTGTATACTTTCTATGAACAACATGCACTACAAACAATATTGTGTAATTAAATTTAGTCTTACTTGAAAAATATCTAAAACGAAAATAATCTGGTGTGTCAATCACACGACTTTCTCTTACCCTGAAATTTAATACTATAAATACAGGTTGCAGATTAAGAGGTAAGATAACGAGTACTGTTATGTAAACCTATGTTAAGCAATTCAAATTAGGCTTGTGAAGAGTTTTATATGATAATTAGTTCTGTGTGAGGGGGGGGGGGGCTACCTCCCCCCTCAACCCCCCGTTTCATTAATGCACCTACAATTATATAGAATTTAATTCACTTATTAAAAAATAATTCTCTTTTTAAAAAATAATTTATTAAAATTATTATTAAAAAAAATTATCTTTTATGATAAGGCAGACGATTTCCATATTAGAAAAGTAGTATAACACCAAATATAAAAAAAAAGTCCATTTTATTCTCAATATTTAAAAGAAAAAGAAAAAAAAAAAAAATACGATTTTTTATTCTAGGTTTTTTTTTTTGTTAAAAGTAAAAAAAAATCGATAACTTTGTTTTAAATTATCGCAGATCGATGGTTCAACCATTCGTTTTAAAGGTATTGGCGAGCTCTTTTGAAAGATACCCATCATGAAAATTTCGAAGTCCCCTCGAAGGGGGACTTCCCTCCCAGGGGGGGCGGGAGGCGAGGCTCCTACATACACATTTTTTTTTTCTCCCAGTTAACTATCTCTAATACAAAAAATATATATTCGTTTCATTTGGTTTAGTGCAGTCTATAGACGTTAAACTCTACTTTTCTGCAATTTCCCTCATAGACGTAATGTATTAGAATTCTCTTGATTGTCCCTGTACACGAACCATTTGCTTGATCTTAACGAAAAGCTTACTGTAGCATCCCTATATGATACACATTTAGAATACCAAGTTTGAACTATCTGCCATAATTTGTTTTTGAGATATGCTGATAACAGACAGACACACAAACAGACACACAGACATATACACAGACCATTTGCTAAAAACATTATTTTCGTATTCAGGGGACCTCAAAACGTGTAAATATAACAAAATCTCGCGTTCGAAAATTTGACCCCAAAACAATACTTTCTCTACCTTATGGGTAAGAGAAAGTAAAAATGACAATTCCAGTAATTGCCAAGCCAGTCCCAATATATCCAAATACTTTGAGTAGCCCTTAAACGAATGATGAATGATTTCCATACTACAATCTACACAAAACATGATTTTATGCATATAAAAATTTTTGTTCATTCCGTTTTAATTAACTTAGCTTATAGATATTAAACAGTGGGTACAATAAAATTTCACATAGACATAATGTATTTGAATTCTTTTGGATGTTTCTGTACACGAACCATTTACTTGATCGCAACGAAAAGTTTAGTGTAGCATCCCTCTATGATACACACTTAGAATGCCGAGTGTGGAGTTTCTCTTACTATTTGTTCTTGAGATATACTAATAACAGGAACACACACAGATAAACTGATCAACCGCTAAAAGCATGATTTTCTGATTCAGAGGGCCTGAAAACGTGTAAATGTGAGAAAAACTAAATTTCAAAAATTTGACCCAAAAGCAATATTTTATCTACCAGGTAAGAGAAAGTAATAAGTAAAAATATATCATGTACTGGACATTAATAAAACGGATTTTCTCATAATTATAAATCGAATGCATCCTAAAATACAGTAGCAAGTATTTTTGCTTATGAACATTATGAGGTTTGCTAAAAATACAAATATGTCAATGTGTTATGAGATGATTATTAAAATGGTTATTTTTAACAGGGGTGTGTGTCACCAGAATTTTTTAACAGAGATATTATCGATAATTTTCTAGTAAAGTTTAGAAATTAACTATAAATAAAATTATAATTTGTAATTACTGGTGGAAAAAATAAAATAAAAAACCCGGAACACAAATACCCCTGTTTTAATAAATACAAAAAATTATTATTGCAACGTGATTGTTCTTTAAAAGCTAAAAAAGAAAAAAAAAATATTATTGTTTAAAATGTTATGTGATAGATTCATTTTAGTTAAGTAAATAAATTTGCATTAATTTTACACACGAAACGTCAATAATTAAAAGTATATAAAATTACTTACACGATCCAAAAAGAAGCCATGTTTTCTATCGAATTTACACCCACCTCTACTAAAAAAATTAGCAGATTAGGAGAGCCATTCTTTGTATTGGACCTTCCCCACCTCCATTGTTGTTCGATTTATCAATAAAATGTTTAACACAAAAGATCTGATAAATGAAAATTAAGTTTTTGATATGCAACTATTTGAAATAAAATTCTTCGTCAGTGAGATAACATTTCAATTACAGTCGAACCTCGTTAACGTGAATCTCAAGGGAAACAAAAAAATTGTTTTCGTGTTATCAGTAGTTCATGCTATCAGTAATTAATCTTCATATAACTACACTAATAATCATTTTGACAGAGATTATGAAAACAGTTCATGTTAAAAGTAATTCACATTAAGCGTGTTCACGTTAACGAAGTTCGACTGTATTTCATTTCTTAAACAATAAAGTGGATTTTTTAAAGTTGCGAGAAAAAACATCTTTCTTTAATCATAGTAGAGTACAAGAAGCATAGATATAGTAACAAGACATAGATTGATCATTGACAGGGGAAAAGTGATACCTTTTTTAATCGGGTAAAGACGGCCATTTTACTTTCTTATGGATGTATTTCCCCGAGTGAATATACACGGGAATACACATAGGTAATTTAGGAAGTAAAATTTATGCACTACAAGAGAATGAAAAACTCCAGATACCCCTTTTTCTTTCTTTTCGTTTTCCTTTCCTTTCCTTTTTTTTTTTTTTTTTTTTTTTTTTTTGTTTTTGTTTTTACTATACTCTAGTATACTCATGTCTGCACAAAACTGTCTTTCTTTCGGCATTTATCATTATTATACTTATTTGAGATAAAAATCATCTGCATTCATCATGAAAAATAATTTTAATAAATCATAATTTAATAAATTATTTGTATAGGACTATATATGGACTATATATGGAAGAAAGTCTTGTGGTGGCCACAACATACTAGTTATTTATTAAAACTTTCGCGGCTGATAGCTACATTTAAAAGAATTTTGAGAATTCCATATTACTTACTAATATAAAATATTAAAAAATATTAAAATTTAAAAAAAAAGTATTTCATTATATATGAAAACAGTAATTATCTCATAATAATAACAAAGCAACTGATTATAAAAATTATATTTTTCATAAATTACTTGAATATAACTTATTTATGCAACCTACCCCATTTCTTTTTATATATTTATTAGAACACTTAAAAGCCGCGCAATATTTCGGCATTTTCAAAATTCATTACCATTCTATTCATAGACCTATTATAAAAGTAGACGGAGCATTCCATTATTAAGGGAATATAAGAAAAGGTGCAAAGACCATGTGAATGTTGAAAAAGGTTACCTTTTCTGGCATTTATCGCGTTATTGGCAATTTTTTGTTTTGAATATAAATATATTATTATTATTATTAAAAGATACAACAAGCAAAACTAGTGTAAAATATTACAGCTGCTGAAATTTATTTTTACCTTGTTATTAATATCTAACAAAGTTCAAAAGTTTTTATAACTTTGGTTTGTCTATACTCGTTTTAACTCTCATAAATAATTATGGACATTTTTGAAATAATATAAGATATAATATAGTTAAACTAATTCAATTTAGAGAAAAAAGTATAGCAATTATAAGCATTTTATGAAAATAATTACTTAAAAAGAACGAACTAATAAAATATTAAAAAGAATCTTACCTGTGAAATAAAATCCTTATTTTGCATAACTTCTAGGGTTTTTAAAGTACAGTCGGGAAAAAAAAAAACGCAACACCCGCTGTAATTTCGTTATTAATTGACGCAGGAACATCTAATAGACATAATTCAACAGGAAATTAAAAGCACTTTCTGAATATGTTGTCAAATTTTGAATTAGGGGTCATCTACATATTGAAATGAGCGCCAACTTTGATTTTTTCAATAGCAACACCCAATAGTAAAGTCAGGGAGGGAACATGGGCGCAGAATTCATACCGGTATTTGTTTAAGAAATTTTTCTACCTATAATATCGTTGATTTCAGAAGTACAAAATTTTGTTATATTGATATTGGTATGAGTTCTACTCCCGTGATCCATCCCTGTAAAGCTTTTTCACTAACAATAAAAAAGAATGTTATGGCTTAAATATTGGTAGCCCTGTATATCTTCTGAAGGTTATGTACAGTCGGGGGGGGGGGGGACGCAACACCCGCTGTAGTTCCGTTATTAATTGACGCAGGAATATCTAATAGACATAATTCAACAGTAAATTAAAAGCACTTTCTGAAAATGTCGTTAAATTTTGAATTAGGGGTCATCTACATATTGAAAGGAGCGCCAGCTTTGATTTTTTTTTTTTCAATAGCAACACCCAATTTTGACTTCATTGGCAGTGCGGAAAAGTATACTGTTTATATACTTTATCTTTAGTATTTATAGAGTTATAAACAAAAATGTGTTAGGGGGTTATCTGTAAATGTAGAAAAATAAAATTAAGATCCTATAAGAAATAGACAAAATTTTAATGTTTCAAACCGGAAATCTTTCAGGAAAAAAATAATTATAAATATTAATAAAATATAACTTGAATTCAATTTTTAGATTTGTATATACTTCAGTACTTCTTTAGATAATTTTAGGTCTATTTAAATACATTACACTTGCGATTAGTCCATACAGCACCCTTTGAAAAAAGTGCAATATTTTTCAAGTAAAAGTGTCTATTATGGCTATACTGATCACCATTGAAGCTTAAACTTTCTTTCGTAGGTAGGTAACATAATATACGAAAGGAAATAATATAGATATAGATATACAACAACGCATAAACTAAATCTTTTCGGATAAATTATTGTAAGGGTTCATGAAGTAAATATTAAACAATTTTAATCGCACTTACCAGTTTTGGTTCAGTTAAACTCTTTGGAACTGTACGATTGGTTTTATAATTTCTATGAAAATATAATTTCTTAAATAACCGTTTCGCGACTGCTGACGTAGATTCACGCCATTTGAAAATCTGTAACTGTGTGAGTGGGCGTTTCTTTCGTAATTTGTGTGTTACATATTTTTTAACTGTGTACCCAGTGTTCATATTTTTGCAAAAAAATATACTATGGATAGAAATATATTGATTAGAAAGAATGTAATTATAAAGTATATCCATTTGTAACATAATTGTGAATACAGAAAATTTGTTCTGAAATATTTTATTTTGAGATTATAACACCCGTAGGCGGGTCTTACTGTCAAAAAGACAAAATCCTGCGGTCGCAAAATGTGATAAAATATATTTATAAAAGTTAAAATATGTTTTTTAAAATGTATAAAGTTAAAATATATTAATAAAATTTTAAAGACTAAAGTGTCCTTAAAATAGTAACCCTCGCCCCTACAAAATAAATAAGTAAGTAAATAAATAAAATAAAATAAAGCAACATATGAAGCAAATGATTAAGCCTTTTTTAACTTTGACGGTATTTAAGAAACGATTTTACAAGTCTGTCTTGCATTCCAATTCCATTCGTTTTTTATATTTGCCAATTTCACATTAAACCTATTTTTCTATTTAAAACAGTAAACCCCGCCTAATTAGTTAATTTTTTTTTCTTCTAGTGTTCGTTTAAAAGGTTCAAAATTTATCGCCAATTAATCGATGAAGTAAATACCACTGGTGCATATTTTTTTCAACATGAAATAAGGGGTTTAACAGGAATACTCAATGTCACATTTACTTTTCTTTTCTATATTATTTTGTTTTGAAGAACTATGAAGGCGGAACTTGTCTTCTTTAGAAAACAGGAATTCTTGATGCTATGTCAAAAAATCATCATTTTTGTTTCATTTCTTTGCGTTTGACGTTGTTGGTATACAATTTGACCCGTAAATAAAAAATAAAAATATTTTGTTTAATTTTCTTTGTTCTTTTTTACGATTTGATTCGTTATCTCATGCAAAACTTTATAAGAGATGGCCCCCTAAACCCCTCCAAAAGAAAGATTTATTTATATCTCGAAAACTAATAACTGGAATGAGCTGCAAATTTGCACACCCATATTTTTCAGCATTAGGATTCATTTTATGTAAAAATTTATATAGGTCATAATTCATAATTTTTATGAATATGAATTTATTAATATTTTTCATAATTAAAAATATGTTTCAGAATCAAAAGTAATGATGGATTATGTTTGGGTTTCTTCACTGTATCTCGTAAAAAAAAAATTATACCGATCAAGTTATTTTTTGTGAAGATATTAATAAAAGTTTGAAATATGAATTTAACATTAGCACCTTCAAACTTTGAACGCTTATAACTCTGTGAAAAAATAAGTAAAATATACAACCAATATACTTTTTCGCGTTGTCGCGATCCCAGGAATTCAAATATAAAATAAAAATGGGGCATTACCATTGAAAAAATCAAAGTTGGTGCGCGTTATTATATGTAGACGACCCCCAATTCAAAATTTCAATTCATTTTCTGAAACTACTTACAATTCCCCGTCGAATGATACCTATTACATTTTTTTTTTATACCTATTACACACACATCGATTAGCAACGAAGTTACGTTGAGTGTTGCGTTTTTTTTTTTTTCCCCGACTGTACATCTAATTACTATTTCTTGCTATAAAATTCTTTTTAAATTCAAAACAATCTAATTTTTAAAGTGAAACAAAATTTTTAAAAAGAACTTTCAAAGAAAAAGGGTCTGCTTAAAAAAAAAGCAGAGTTTAGAGCATGTAAATTTCAATATTGGCCAGTTTGGCTTCCTGTAGATCAACATTCACATGACCTTTTTATGAGTTATCTTTGCCACTTAAAAAGGTTGCCATTGTCCCGTCCACTCTTATAATAGGTCTATGATTCTATTCTATTACTGTTTTCGAGTTTTAACTTTCTAATGGCTGATGCCAAAAAACTTTTCTGGCATCAAAAATCTTTGCTCGTTAACATGGGGATGATAGATCTATATAAATTACTATATCTACGATAAAACCATGGACACAGTAATTTGTATAGATGTAGCATTCTTAAACTCTCGACTACAGATTTTTCATTCTAAGATATACTGACCAAACGTCCCCATTTTCTGGAAACAAATGGGGACTCTATTTTTTTTAAGGCATTTTTCTAAGTTTTAAAAAATTGTAGAAACTAAATTATTAATCAATAACACTTTATTTTTAGTCCTTATTTATTAGGAATAAAAAAATACATCCATAATTTGATAATTGTAGCAATTTTTAATGCTTCTCTATTATAAAGGTACTTTGATCTGGTCAGCCTATTCTAAGAGGCAACGGATACTATATCTTCTGTATATATATGAAAAAAGTATAAGATTCGGAAAATTTTCAATTTCCGGTTTTCGATGAATTTACATATTTTGAAATTTCTTGAACACGATTGAATATTGATAATATTGATTAAATTTTTGTTCCTGTTGATCGGTAGGTGGCGCTGTCTTATAAAATGGTATATACGAAAATATTGGTTTCGTAAATATTTTTGACTTCCAGTTTTCAATATATTTACACGTTTTGAGATTTCCTAAACATAATTCGCTCATTTTTAAAAAATGACTGTTTCTGTTTGTATGATGTGTTAGGGAAATTTTGTAGTATCTCATGAATCAAGGGGCGAAATTTAGGTACATTGATAATCGGTTAGACATTGATTTAAATTGATGCTGATTAGCCGTTGGAATATATCACCCAATAGCTGGTGTTCCTTTGTTGTGATTTACACCCATTTAAGTCAAGGCTATAACTCAACTTCTGTAGTTTATAAAAGCATCAAACATGATATATGATATGGACATTATGTAAAACTATGCTGTTTTAATGTGGATGCATATCGGCCGACAAGTGGCGCTGTTGTGTTGCTACAATTTAATTCCGTTTACGAGAAGGCAATTACTTTGCTTTGCAATAAAGTAGTCGAGTTTCGACCACTCGGCGATAATAATAAATATTAAATGGAAATATAAGTTTTTATACGAAATTTACTTCAATGCTGCTGGCAAGTCCCCTTAAAATAAATAAATAAATAAAACATATAATCGTATCTTCAATGAATCGTATTTATAGATTCGAAAAATGAAATATTTTCATCAGTGAAAGAGTCATAATTTAAAACAAGTACGTTGAGGCCATTACGAAACTTTCTTTTATATTTTCTTATACAAATTCATGCTTGAAAAATTATTTATCAAAATTATTTTTCATAATGAATGCAGACGATTTTCGTCTTACAAAAGTACAGCACTAATCAATTTAAAATATGATTTTTGTGTTCTACAGATATTTAAACAATGTGATTTTTTTTTTTTTTTTTTTTTTTTTTTTTTTAATATATATATATAATGGAAAAAAAAAAGAAAAAAAAAAAAGATAATTTTACTTTAAATTATCACAAAGCTATTATTCAGTCATTCGTTTAAAGGTATCTAGCTGTTTTGAAAAATTCTGATATCTAAAATTTAGGAACCCTTCCCCCTGACAGAAGAAAGCGGTGTTTTTCTCTATCACGGCCCCAAACGATCTCCCCTTCTCGGCCGTGTCTCTATATATTGAAAAAAATTTTCTGTGATTGGCGTCAATTTTTTTTTGTCTGCGACAGCATCTTCTCGGAGGGCAAAGCGCTCTGCATTAGGAGAGGTATCAATGTATTCCGAATACTTCAAGGATGGCATTTCAGGTAGTTAGAAATCTGTATCATCTTAATTAACGAAGTTATTATTTAAAAACGTCAGGTTTATAAAGGTACTCTATTTGCCATTAAAGAAATAATTTCTCTTATTACATCATTTTCCACAATGACGTCATTCTCCACAAGGAAATAAAGATATTCTAAATGGTGTAAAAAAAATAAATAAATGTCGTTGTTGCTATTGTCGTATGCAAAAATCTTTTTTTTTTTCTTTTTCCTACTTTTAGAAAATTAATTTTATTACTGGCAATATCTTATGTTTATTTCCTTTATTTATTTATTTATGCGTTCTTTTTTTTGTGTGTGTGTGTGTGTGTGTGAATAAGGTAATAATGTCGTACCTGTATAACTGACCGCGTTTCTTTTTGTCATTAAAGTGTATTTAGCTTTTTTATTTAAAAACGCATTTTAAAATACTTCGGCTATATTTTGGCATACAAAAATACAGTAATTGAAGCTTAATAAATCCACTGTTTAATAAAATCGGCCGCTTAATCTGTTCAAATTACCAGGACCAGAATCAAATCAATACAAACCAATTTTAAAACCGCCGTTTAATAAACTAAAAAAAAAAAAAAAAAAAAAAATCTCTTCAGCAGCAAATATGCCATTCATGCACACTAAGCAAACTTTTACTTACACTCTGACTTTTTAATTTTTGAAATAAAAAGGAAAAGAAAATTCAGCAATCTGTTATCGCTTTTCGTCGAAAGTTTATATTTAAAGCATGCTTACAAATTATCACTTGTTTTAGTAACAGTTTCAAGGAATGTATTCTTCAAAGCGCGGTAATAAGTTACAACAAATTTGATTTGATTCACATATGATATATATATTTTTTAATTTTTAATGATTAAAAGAGAATTTCTAGTTCTTATTCTGAAATAACTAAGCAGCAAGAGTTTCAAACGGAAAAATTTTAAAGAAAAATGTTAACTTTTTGCAAAGTAATGATAATTTTCCTTAAATGAAAGCATATCGAAACTTAGAATCTGTTTAATTTACTGATTTTGAAGTAATAATTAACTAATTATCTGTCAAACGTTAATTAATATTGTTTATTAATTCCATTATTTGATGCATTTTGAAATTTCTTTCCAAATTCAGGGAAGTAATGCCTTTTTCTTCGCCGCATATATAAAAATCAGCCACTTTATAAAATCACTTTGGCTCAGAACACAGATTATTATGCAGATAGGACACTCCAGTATATTCTTCGGTAACCAAAATTTGACTGCAACGACCCTATTGTCAGCGGCTTCTCGAGCTCTCCAGCTTTTGCAATCGCTCGTCTTATTTTTATTGTATCTATGTTTGTATCGTAATATTAGCGCAACGTTAAACCCAACATCCAACCAACTAACCATCGTATTGATGTTTACGTTTGGCAACTTTGTTATTGTTTACGAACTTGATTGTCGAAAGCAATTTATTTTAAGAAGCAAGTACTAAATATTAAGCAAATAAATTTCGAAAATATACATAAATCTATAATATTTTTTCATTTTAAAGCATTTTGTATTATTTAAACCAAGCAATGTTAAATATTTAAGATTTCACACTGCTATTTCAGAGTTACAGTTTGTTATTTTAATCTGTACTTGAATAAGAATATGTTTGGCAAAATATATTTTAAAACATAATAAAAATTAATTTTATTTCTTAGAAGAATAGCCCGTGAATGTTTTTATTATGATTTTGTGAATTCAAAAATAACAAAAAATGAAGAAAAAGAAAACTTCACATACTAACCTGCTACTAACTATAATCGTGAAAGAGAAAAACGATGTTCGATGAAAGATGCTAATCATGTAGACTTCACATATGCAGTTTCCTTCTGTTGACACTAGTGGTGCCACTATACTTCCGGTTCGCGTTTTAGCTTCACTGTCCTATCCGTATAGTAATCTGTGGGCTCAGAACGAATGTGATTTTAATAAGCGGCGGGTACTGTATTTAGATTTAAATTAAAATTCAATAATAAATGAAAGAATCATCTTATTAAGCATTGGTAATTTTTTAACATTAGACATTTCATGATACATTGCCTATTTCAAATTATGGCAAGAAAAAAAATTCATCACCTAAAATTCGTATAATGAATCGAGTAGATTTTATTCTTCGTTAATTTAAGAAGTTGATAAGAGAGAAGGTACTTTTCATTTCGCCGGCGCAAATCTCGCCATGCAAACTTTATTGGAGATGTTATGACGCGATACCGACAAAATGGAAAAATACCGAAGAGATTAATAAATGAAGTTGCAGGAGCTTTTTCCAAATTAAAGTAATAATAATAATAAACTTTTTCTCTTTATCGATATTTTAAAATGTGTAAAATTATTATCTAGTAGTACAATAAATATACATATAGAGACTATTATGTATACTGCCATCTAAAAAAATTCAATAATAGAAAGTGCGGATATTAGAAAAAATAGGTACTATTTTTTATTTTTATTTATTTATTTTTTTAACGAGCCATTATACCACACAATTTATGACCAATTAGTGACAAAAACTTAAATGTCGCCAAGGGGTTCATATATTAAAGCTGTAACACAAAATAGTTTAGATATTACGATTTTTTTTTTTTTTTTTTTTTTCTATTCTGAAAAAAAAAAAAACTACTGATTTGTAGCATATTTCATTAAAAAAAATAATATTAAATATTATGTATTTCTATTTGACATTGAATATGTGTATTTCTGTAAAATTGTTTTGCTTTTGTCTTGCATTATGCAGTATTAATTTTTCTATTCAGTGAAAGGCAAAGAATCGAATAGGCAGGTTTGATTCACGGCCAAAGGCTGTTGTGTACATTAACGATGGCTGCGATGTATATAAAATTCATTATAGCTGCAGTGTCCCCTATTTTCCGTAAAATTAACACCACTGGGCGTTACCAAAGCGAGGTTGCCACCTCTTCCGTGTAAAATCAAAATTGTGATGCCATGCCTCCTGACCTTCCCTAGAGGTTAATTCCATAATGTCACCAATGGCCGAGTGAGCAACTGTAGTGCGACGTTAACGCCAATTTCAGTTTAATGGTAATTAATTTTCAAAATGTTAACCCTAGAATACCCTAGTAATGATAACCTAGTAATGATAACCTAGTAATGTTAACCCTAGAGCGACAACCAAAACCCAATAGATCCTTAAATATATCCTCTGAATGCATTTTAATGCCCAGATCTTTAATTGTCAGATGCCGGAATCGAATTCCTATTGAAGCATAGATATTCGTAGTGCTTCGAAATGTACTTTTAGCCGTAAGTTCCGATTTGAATATATTTAAATCCCAAATCGATTATAGACCGAGTATACAACTAATAGACCATAAACTATACAAAGATTACAATTTTTTATTAAAATCACACAATCAACTGTGGAAGAAAATCATATTTATTGAAGTTTTATTTTTCCGACTGAGTGGAAATAATGCCTGGACCGGGAGTCCCCCGGATCTTTGACTTACAAGGTCAAGGCTCTACCAATTGAGCTATCCAGGTCGACAGACCGGTCGGCATTACTCACTCAGACAACCTTTTGGCAGAAACATCTGGTTTATCATATAGATAGCTCGACAGAAATAAGCCGCAGGGAATGGAAAACACCATTAAACAATGGGAGAAAGAAATACAACTTTTTATTAAAATCACACAATCAACTGGGGAAGAAAATTATATTTATTGAAATTTTATTTTTCCGACTGAGTGAAAATAATGCCTGTACCGGGAGTCGAACCCCGGATCTTTGTCTTACAAGGTCAAGGATCTACCAATTGAGCTATCCAGGCCGACAAACCGGTCGGCATTACTCACTCAGACAACCTTTTGTCAGAAACATCTGGTCTATCATATAGATAGCTCGATAGAAATAAGTTTGTGATTATGATTGTGTGATTTTAATAAAAAATTGTATTTCTTTCTCCCATTGTTTAATGGTGTTTTCCATTACCTGCGGCTTATTTCTGTCGAGCTATCTATATGATAGACCAGATGTTTCTGCCAAAAGGTTGTCTGAGTGAGTATTGCCGACTGGTTTGTCGGCCTGGATAGCTCAATTGGTAGAGCCTTGACCTTGTAAGTCAAAGATCCGGGGTTCAACTCCCGGTACAGGCATTACTTTCACTCAGTCGGAAAAATAAAATTTCAATAAATATGATTTTTTTCCACAGTTGATTGTGTGATTTTAATAAAAAATTGTATTTCTTTCTCCCATTGTTTAATGGTGGGGCGGTAAGGGGGGGCTATGGGGCAAAAATAAATAGAAATACAGTTAGGCCGTTCAAAATTGGTACAGATAGGTTTTAGAGGCCTGGAAGTCGAATGAGGATATTTTCGAAAGTGTAAAGTTATTAGGAGGGCCGGGAAAGGGGGGGGGGCGGAGGGGAAAAATAAAATAGAGTTAGATCATTCAAAATTGGTACATAGGGGTTTTCGATACCTACAAATCGATTGCGGATAATTTCAAATTTTTAAAATTATTGGGAGGGGCGGGAAGGGGAGCGGAGGGGCAAAAAAATAAAAATAGAGATATGTCGTTAAAAACTGGTGCATAGAGGTTTTTGATACTTACAAATCGATAGCGGATATTTTCGAATTTGTAAAATTATTAGGATAGACGGGAGGGGGGGGGGGTAAGGGGGCAAATAATAGAAATAAGAGTTAAAGCATTTTGGGAATTTTTTTAGAAGGCAGTGAGAACCCGGTACTACATTTTTCCTAATCAAATTTTGTTTCTCTTTTTTTTTTTTTTTTTTTTTCACGTGATAAAAATCTGTAGAAAAATTCTATATGAAATAAATAAAAATACAAATTAAACTTTTTAGAAAATATTTTTAAATTTATTTTTAACAGACCAAGTCCGCGCGCATGCTCATTGGTAGAAGCAGCAAGTTGCAGCGTCCTGAGCACAGAATTTTTGGCCTGAGTATTTTTGAGTGGCTCGTTCCAAGGTCTTTTAGTCGGTGAAAATTCATTGGATGTTTAGAAGAAAACTTTAAATTTAATCTTTAACCTAAATTTCTTTTTTTTTTCTTTTTTTTTTTTTTTTTTGAAAACGTAGCTACAGCACTCAGATGGATGATTAATAAGTCGGTAGATCTTATAAATAATATTATATGCAAAAATAATTTAAAATAAAATAAAAGAAAGAAAGAATTTACCCCTAATCCAGTACCTCTTATCTTAAATAGTACTAATAATATGTTTCACTGAAATGCAGCGTATGATAACGTATTGTGAGTGCCATACAAGTTTATTTCTGCATTTTATTGGGATATTTTTCATTAAAATGATAAACAAAATAATTTTTAATTGAATTGAATATGTTTAAAAATGAATTTATTCTGGTCACCAGAAAACATTTTTGTATATTAATTTATATACCAGTTCCACCTACAAATTAACATGAATAACACTCAGCTTTTACAATGAAGATTTCACATATACAGATTGTAGGAATTTGTAGACAGATACTGAGATTTGTGACGTAAAAAGTCACAGAAGGTGAGTAATAGCAGCGCCTTCTCTCGGCTGAAGTACACCGAAAAATAACATTTCATTTGCAGAGGAACACCTTAAGGCTTGGCTCGATTTTTTAATGTCCCCTCAGAAGGAACCGTAGCTGCCAAGTTTTTTAATTTATTCCGGAATGTTGTTAGTCCCGCCTTTTTTCACACCATAATATTTGTATACAAAATTTCTTGAATGTATAACTATGAATAAATATGAAGAAAATTACTCTAAAAAATGATTACGGTGGGAAAAAGGGGCGGGTGTAGCAACATTCCGGAATAAATTTAAAAACTTGGCAGCTGTGAGGGACATACGAGCGATATGGGTCAAGGAAGTATCTCGATAATATCTTTAATATCAAAGGGAATATCTCAAATATTTGTTAGAGAACTATTTACACACTCTATTTTATTTTATTTTATTTATTTATTCAAACATAATATATAAAATGCAGTTCAGTTAAATGTGTAGAATTTAAATTATTCGAAATGTACACTTTTTTTTAAATGTTCCAATCATAATGCATTTTTTATAATAATTTATTTATTTTATATCAGGAAGAATGAATATGACTAAAAATATATAAAAAACAATATAAATAAACTGTTTTTGTTAAGATATTTTTAAATTATAAGTGATATATATTGTATATATATATATATATGCATATATATATACCTAATATAATAAATTAATTGGAAATAGTTATAAGCAATATTATATGAAGGATAGGAAAATTTGCATAGTTTAATTTATAACCAATTTTCTATTTAATTTTTATCAATTTCAAGCTTTCATACAAAGTATTCGACGTGAAAAATGAATATAAAGGAAATCAAAAATCTCTAATAGATATGAATTTTAATTATTAAATTTCATATCTTGAAATAATGATACAAAGTCTGTACAAAAATTCTATATAAAATAAATAAAAATACAAATTAAGCCTTTTTAAAAATATAGTTGAAGTAAAATTCCTGGAAAAAAAAAAAAAAAAAAAAAAAAATGATAATCCATGAATATTTTTACTAATGAAGACCTCGTACAGTTTTCAATATTTATTTGAATCTGTTTCTAATTCCTACATTTTTTTAACTAATGGAAGCTGAATTTAAAATAAAATAAAATAACTTTGATTCTGAGATTTTTATTATTTTAAAAAAGAAAAAAATTATTCTCTGAAAATGTTTGATTAAATTAAACAAACATTAATAGGGGAAACACGACTGCCCTCAATTTCTGAGACCTTCCTTCTCGCTAAACACTTGAGGCGAAGAGAAGTAGGCCGCGCGCATGCTCATTAGTAGTAGTGCTGGACGATATCAGAAATTAAATATCGCGATATATCACCAAGTTAATATCGATATTAGTGATATATTGCGATATTTCTTTCAAGATAGGAAAAAATAGACATTTGTTACTTTTTAAAGACATATGCACACGAATTTTAAAGTATACAAGTATAGAGTGTTTTCCATGTATTTTCTGGTATATTACTACCATAACTTTATCATAAAAAAAAAAAAAAAAAAAAAAAAAAAATGCATAAAAAGTGAATCAATATTTTGTGTTTCTTATAACTTATACTATTGCTTTTTAGTATACCTCTGTATAGTTTATCCTTTATTCTTCCCGTTTTAAGCTTTAATTATTTTAAAATCATATTTTAACACAGCTAATATGTGTTCTGTGTTTTATTTGTACCAAGTATATCAAAATTCATAATTCTACTAAAAACAAAGCTTAAGAAAAATTGTCTTAAGATGTAGATATTAAATAAAAAGGAAAATCATTTTAAATAGTTAAGAAATACCATTGAATACACCTTTTTTGGTCGTAGAGAGTAATATTTTTTACTTAAGACTCTTATATGCATCTTAAATGTCAGTTACTTGTCATTTTTATTTTTGTATCTGCATACCAAATCATTGCAATATTTTAAAAATGTATATGTGTTCAATTCACATTCGTAATAGTTTCGCAACAATTGAAAATTGAATTATATATATTATATATATATATATATATGTATACATTGTCAGTATAAAAATTATATTATTTAAACAAAATTATGTTAACCCATTAACTGCCAAAGCTTGAAATAATGATTTTTTTTCTAAAGACAAACAGTAATACTCATTATTTTAATCATATATAACAATAATTTAAAATAAAATAATTAAAATTAATCTTATCTTACTAAATACAGGGTGTTGTATTTGTACAACTTAAGTGGAATAAGAGTATAGAATTAATACAAATAAATGTTTACGGAAATTTTCTTCAGGGAGCATAAAACAGAATAAATTACAGATAACTACAAAAGTAATTACCTTATTACGAAAACATTTTTTTTAGAAGTTATGTAAACTCATTCAAATATGAAGATTTTCAAAACTTTTCACTTGAAATGTGTTTCAAGTTTGAAATCCATTTTTAAACTTAAAACTTTTTTCAGATCAATTTTTTTTGTAATAAAATAAACATCTATCCTTTTTTTACTTAAAAACAATACTTAATATAAAAAACCTTCTTTAGTTAACTGTTAAATGTGATTTTTCTGGTGTTGCGTAAACGCAACACCAGCAGGTAATGGGTTAAAGTTTCATTTTGTTACTTAAAGTAACTCATTTTGCATTTAAACTAATTTTATTTAACATGTACGGCTTAAAAAAAAAAAAAAAAAAAAAAAAAGAAAAAGAAAAGAAAGAAAGAAAGAAAGAAGAAAAAGGAAAGAGAGAAAATAAATGCTACATAAAAAAAAAAGTAATAAACTATCCAATATTATATAATTCTATAAAGAAACTGTCACTGTAAAATTACTGAAGATAAAACTTTATTTTACATCAGTCAGATAGCACCCTTTCTCCCTTCCCATGTTATCCAATGGGATTTTTGTCGCGTCGTTCTATAAAAATATTTTATTAAAAAATGAACTTTTTCGAATTCTGTTTTTTGAATATTACTCTTTGAACAGGTCGTCTTTTAGCTTAGTGAGCAATTTTTCGAAAAAATAAATTTAAATATTTTACTTAGAGGTCCACACTTAGAGTCCATAATTTACTTATTGAAATAAAATATTTAAATTAATTTTTTCGAAAAATTGTTCATCAAGCTAAAAGGCGACCCGTTCAAAGAGTAATATTCAAAAAACAGAATTCGAAAAACTTCATTTTTGAATGAGATATTTTTATAAAACGAAGCAACGAAAATCCCATTGGATAACATGGGAAAGGAGAAAGGGAGAGCTATCTGACTGAAGTACAGTCCAAAGCAGTGATGCCAGATGGTCGAAAATTATTTCCCCAAACAGGTCTTCAAATTTCCCCAAATCAGGGTTATTTTTCGAAAAAATCCCCAACTTGATTTCTACTAAAAAGGGAAAATAATTTTACAAAAGAAAACATCAAACAGATTTAAGTGCATTCAAGCTCAGATTTTTCCCCAAATGAAGGTAATTTTTGAAAAAAATCCCCAAATAACAATAAAGCTATTGAAAATCCCTGGTCGTAGGGATAAATCATTACGTTGCCAACATTGACAGAAAGTTGAAGAACTCCCCAGATTTGTCCTCAAAAATTTTAGAATTCCCCCAAAAAGTCCCCAGAAGCCTCAAAAATCCCCAAAATGGGGACAAAACCCCCAATCTGGCATCACTGACCCTAAACACATGTTGAAGGTCGCATCTTATTAGCCAGAAGTTATCGATACTTTGAAATAAACCAATATCAATGAACCAATAGCAGGAAATGAGCTAAAACAAAAGATATTGTTTTCATTCGTCATAATAAGCGTTTCTTTTTATACTATTGCCTTGTCTGTGGTTTGGTTACTGTGGTATTACACCACAGAAAGGTATTATCACACAGTGTGGTATTATCCACGAAAAGTGATGTGCAATATTATCAAATACTAACGGTAGTATAAATTCTTTCATATTATCGTTTAGCGTCAGTATTCAGTAAATGCATGAATGTATCAATATACTGTGGTAAGTCAATATACTCAAGGTATGGAATATACTGTGGTAAAAGCAGATGGTTTTCAATAAATACTGTTTATTTATTTATTTATTTTTTTTTTATGCGGTGGACTTATTAAAGCAGTGATATTTTAGATTTGAGGTTTCGCACGCAGGAAGGAAGAGGAAGTTATGCATTGTGGGAGGGGAGTGATCGTTTGGGGTGGAGTTATATATATATATTTTTTTATCAGTGAGGGATGGGATTGCGCGCTCTTTTTGTTCGGGTTTCGTTCGTGATCGTGGTTCCTTCGCTCGGGTTTCATTCGGGTTCCATTCGTGATGCGCGCTAGCGCGGAAGCATTATTCTATTAATCCGTGGTTTGCGTTTAACGGTACTTATCGGTATATCGTTGATCGCGCGGTAGGTGCGCATTTGGTAATATCGTTAAAGGGATATATTGTCTTAGCAAAATCTTAAATATTGTTATCGGGATATTTAAAATATATCGATACTTGGGGATATATTGATAAATAATCCAGCCCTAATTAGTAGAAGCAGCAAGTTGGAGCGGCCTGAGTATTTGTGAGTGGCGCGATTCAAGGTCTTTTCTTTGTATTGTGTGTGTTCCGCAGATCATGCTGTCCAGCCAATCTGCTGCTGCTAAAGTGTATCGTTTAGTGATACCCGCAAGCAGACTAACTGAAATTTTATAAAAGTTGTCCTTAAAAAGTGACTGATGTGGATAGATTAAACGTTTGCAATATATTTACAGCATATGTTTTAGATTTAGAATAAACAAATCATTTTCTTCATTTCTTATGATATTTTTTAAGAAGTTTTTGTATCAGTTGCCTTTGATCAAGAATGAAGGAAAATGTTTGCTAATAAGGTATATCAACTTTTATTTCGGTATTTTTCAGCTGAAAATGAACGAAATCAATAGGTATTAGGAAGATATTAATATCTCTAAAATATCTCTTGAAATGAGCGTAGGGATTTAAGAAAAGTATTTCCAAAGCTCATAGAGACTTAGAGCATCACGAATTTTTTTTTATATAGTTTCAACAACTTCCAACATATTTGAATAACACTCCGATAAGTAAAACGAAACATCCGACGTTATTTCACAGCTATCTGGCACAAAAATATGCTTCGTTTAACAGGAAATTTAAAAAAAAATCAAGATTAGGGGTCATATATATATTATAAAGTGCACCAACTTCGAATTTTTTGAAAGTTAAACACTATTTGGTCTTCACATTGTAATTTCTGGTATCCTGGCAGTGCGAAAATGTCTACCTTTAATATTTATATACTTAAAGACATAATCAATATAATGCGTACATCCAAAAATATAGAAAAAATAAATGAAGATAATACAAGGGAGGAGAAAACTGTTCATATTGCTAATCACAGAAAATGTTTTATGGAAAAAATATAATAATAAAGATATGTATATATATGTGTGTGTGTGTGTGTGTGTGTGTGTGTGTGTGTAAACCTTTCGAAATGTTATCATCTGCAACTATGTTGTTTTGCCTGATTTGGGAATTATTAATTATATTTACATTCTGTATTACCCAGAAGTCGGTCGCACAAAACTATTCGAAAATTATACAATATATATCAAATATAACGTATCTAAACGATGCGTTTTAGTGAATTGTGCTTAGCGACATCCATCCATTAACCCTTATCGCTCGTACGTCCCTTCTGAGGTGACATTAAAAAATCGAGCTACGCCTTAAGGTGTTCCTCTGCATGTGAAATGTTATTTTTCTAAAACGTGCAACTACAGGCCACCTTTCGGCTACAGAAAAATTTTAACAGAAAGAATTATTTTATTTAATGATGAAGTAAAATAAAACAAATTATTACAATTTTTCGGTAGCAAAAAGGTAGTAAGTTGGAAACTATACGCGTGAAATTTCACAGGAACGCCAAAAGGCTTTCTTACTGTCAAAATAGGAACCCTTGCCGAGCGCAAAGGGTTAGTTTAGTTCCTGAATTTTTGCAAGATTATTTCCGATTCTCCTTCTGTAGTTAGTGCTGCCCAGGAGCAGAGTTGCCAAATTTGGCTCTTTTTTTTTATTCAATTGTCAGCAATAATGTTTTTTGTAACGTTTGACTAATTACTTCGAAGACGGATTGTGTATTATGTATATCAAATGTCACTTTTCAAAATTATTGGTGACTATTGAACAAAAAAAGGGCCAAATTTGGCAACTTTGCCCAGGAGGTGTGGAAAAATATTATTGGGAGATGTGAGCATATAAAAAATAAATATATATTTAACAAAGGATTAGCTTACTGGAAAGAAAGCAAACAATAAATATTCTGACATTAGAAAACAAATTCCCCATTTACACTGATATGATTATACACATATAATTTTATCCGTATTGCGTCATGTATTTAATGAGATGGGAAGGCGTTTGCAAAAAGTTAAGATGGTGTTGATGTTAGTATTAAGCCCATTTCACTACGGTAGTGACCTAGGACTAAGATAAAACATTAAGATTCTCTTTATTACTTAATATCAGTTTCCAAATTTAATATATCCCTTTCGGTTTTTTGCACGACTTTTATACATTTCGTTTCCACTCGCAAAATGCAATATTCAGATCAACCAGTTTACGAGGTTTTAAATGCCATTTTTCAAAAAAATAGTGCGCTTTGCATAAATAACTCTCTCTCTCTTTTCTTATACTCTAAATATGAATATCAGAACTGAAACAAAATCTATGTTGTTATACACGAGTAAATATGGCTTATACAGTTCTACCATAGCCTATAACCATACTTGACAACATTTTAATTTATTCCATAGTATTTTTAGCTCCGCCTTTATTTCTGCACATTACCAGGGTTCGTAAGCTCCTACATTTTAGTTGATATTTTCAGCCAATAATTTTATATCGCAAATTTTGTCACAATAGGAGCTTAAAATTTTAAAAATAAATTTATCTTTTGTAAATACTGGTGTAATACTTCTACAAAAAAGGCGTGACCGTGCGAACCCTGCTTACATAGAGAATAATTTCATCAAATATATTATTGTGATAAACTAACAAAAAAATTACTCTGAAAATAAAAGTTATATGAAATAAAGGAGGGGCTAAAAATGCTCAGGAATAAATTTAAATTTTATACGTTTTTTTGCTACTAGAAATTTTTAAAATTTTTTTTATCAGTTTTCTGAGATTAATTTTGTTTGCAAAGAAATACAGCTGTTAAACACCTATCGTTCTACATATTATGTATATATATTTACGAATTCAAAACGCCGCCTATTGCCCACTGCGAGGCTTTTGCGCTCAATCTTTTCAATTATTTTATTATCTGGCTCACTGTGGACGGTGCGTACAATTTGCCGGATTAGGTTGACAGCTCTCGAATAAGTCCCCTGACACCCACTTGTGGGCGTTACAACTTCTATCGAAGGCGGTAGGATATTTGCCTAAAATTGAAGCTTTTTCCTTTTTGAAAATTTACTGACCTCTTAAAAACACTGAAGTCGAAGAATTCTTTATTAATCTATATTTTAACTTATAATAATTCAGTTTATAAATTTTATGAAATAAAGATAATTTCTTACTACATAAACCAGAAACGATGGACAATTAGAACATTTTATTATAAACAGACATATAAAAATGGGTGGTAGATATAAAAAAAATTGACTATCCCTTATCTAAAAATTAAAATATTTCAGTTAGTAAGGGCAATTTTTATTTATCTCTTTGTAAAATGAAGGTTGAATCTTTAACTTGCCAAATTTAAAATTATTCTATATTTTTAATATAATTTTAATCGAACACTAGCCAGATGTACACGTATGATAGATAATCATCGTATAATTTATTAGCGCCAAAATTTCGAACACTGATTTATTTCATTCTTTTGCAATTGCTCTTTGTTACAAGATATTAAATCGTGCCACTGACAAATGGTCCAGCTCCAGGTCTGTTCTCCTCAAGTGTTAAGGGAGAAGGAAGGTCTCAGAAAATGAGGGTAGCCGTGTTTCCCTCTATTGAGGTTTGTTTAATTTAAACAAACATTTTCAGAGAAATTTTTTTTTCTTTCTTTTAAAAGCATTTTTAAAACAGAAACAGTAAAAATATCAGAATTAGAGTTATTTTACTTTATTTTAAAGTCAATTTTTGTCAATTAAAATAATGTAGAATTTAGAAACAGATTAAGGTAAATTTTAAAATGTAGCAAGTCTTCATTAATGAAAATATTCATAAATTAACAAAGTTTTTTTTTTTCTTTTTTCTTTTCCTTTCTTTTTTTTTTTCTTTTCTTTTTTTTTTTTTTTCCAGCAATTTTATTTCAACAACATTTTTAAAAAGTTTAATATGTACTTTTATTTATTTTGCATAAAATTCTGTACATATATTTTTATTATTATTTCAAGATAATTTTTTTAAATGACAAAAATGTATGAGATGTAATAATTCCAAAATCATATTTATTAGCGTTTGGAGATATTTTACATTAAACACTTCGTGTGAAAGATTCAAACTGATATAAATTAAGTAGGAAAATGACTTTACATTAAATTATATACATGCTCCTATTCTTTATATAATATTGCTTATTACTATTTCCACTTAATTTACAACATTAAAAAAAAAAAAAATTAATAAAATATGACATAATCATCAATAAATTTTAAACAAAGTAAATTTAAATTAATTTACCTTCTATATGTTAAACTGTACGTATTACATTTTATGCATGACACAGAAAATTAAAATTTTTCCTGTCAAGTATTTACGATAGTCCCCATCAGAATTTTATTGGATTTAAATAATGTATTACTTAAAAAGTAGGCATCTAAAAAATTGAGCAAATGAAAGTGAATGTTTATCACTAATAATTATTAAACGAATCTATTTATCTTTCTGTCCTCTCTCCATCCTCTCAGTCAATATTTACAATTTTTATTATTAACATCTAATTTAGAAGTTGCCAAATGTATGCAAATTTAATTTTATATTACTATTGTAATAACGTATTGTATGTACTTCTATCGTCTTAAAACATTTTATTTATTTATTTAATTTATAGCTTTTCTAGTCATATTCATGCCTTTCACTGTTGAATAGATAAGTAAAAGTAATATAAATAGAAAGCATTAATTTGCTTCTAGGTATAAGCTTAATATATTGTAATCATTGTACAGTCGGGGAAAAAAAAACCGCAACACCCGCTGTAATTTCGATATTAATTGACGCAAGAACATCTAATAGACATAATTCAACAGGAAATTAAAAGCACTTTCAGAATATGTTGTCAAATTTTGAATTAGGGGTCATCTACATATTGAAATGAGCGCCAACTTTGATTTTTTCAATAGCAATAACCAATTTTGACTTCATTTTTGAATTTCTGAGAGTCTGGCAGTGCGGAAAAGTATACTATTTATATACTTTATCTTTAGCATTTATAGAGTTATAAACAAAAATGTGTTAGGGGGTTATCTGTAAATGTAGAAAAATAAAATTAAGATCCTATAAAAAGCAGACAAAATTTTAATGTTTCACACCGGAAATCTTACAGGAACAAAATAATTATAAAAATTAATAAAACTTTGCTTCTTTTTCCTCAGTTTTTTAATTAACTTCAATTCAATTTTTAGATTTGTTTTGTATATACTTCAGTACTCCTTTATAAAATTTTAGGTCTATTTAAATACATTATACTTGCGATTAGTCTACAGCACCCTTTGAAAAAAGTGCAATATTTTTCAAATAAAAGTGTCTATTATGGCTATACTGATCACCATTGAAGCTTAAACTTTCTTTCGTAGGTAGGTAGCATAATATACGAAAGGAAATAATATAGATATATATGCAACAACGCATAAACTAAATCTTTTCGGATAAATTTTTGTAAGGGTTCATGAAGTAAATATTAAACAATTTTAATCGCACTTACCAGTTTTGGGTCAGTTAAACTCTTTGGAACTGTACGATTGGTTTTATAATTTCTATGAAAATATAATTTCTTCAATAACCGTTTCGCGACTTCTGACGTAGATTCACGCCATTTGAAAACTGTGTGAGTGGGCGTTTTTTTCGTAATTTGTGTGTTACATATTTTTTAAGTGTGTACCCAGTGTTCATATTTTTGCAATAAAATATACTATGGATAGAAATATATTGATTAGAAAGAATGTAATTATAAAGTATATCCATTTGTAACATAATTGTGAATACACAAAATTTGTTCTGAAATATTTCATTTTGAGATTATAACGCCCGTAGGCGGGTCTTACTGTCAAAAACACAGAATTCTGCGGTCGCAAAAAAGTGTTAAAATATATTTATAAAAGTTAAAATATGTTTTTAAAAATGTATAAAGTTAAAATATATTAATAAAATTTTAAAGACTAAAGTTTCCTTAAAATAATAACCCTCCCCCCTACAAAATAAATAAGTAAGTAAATAAATAAAATAAAATAAAGCAATATATGAAGCAAATGATTAAGCCTTTTTTAACTTTGACGGTATTTAAGAAACGATTCTACAAGTCTGTCTTGCATTCCAATTCCATTCGTTTTTTATATTTGACAATTTCACATTAAACCTATTTTCCTATTTAAAACAGTAAACCCCGCCTAATTAGTTAATTTTTTTCTCCTAGTGTTCGTTTAAAAGGTTCAAAATTTATCGCCAATTAATCGATGAAGTAAATAACACTTGTGCATATTTTTGTCAACATAAAATAAGGGGCTTAACAGGATACTCAATGTCACATTTACTTTTCATTTCTATATTGTTTTGTTTTGAAGAACGATGAAGGCAGGGCTTGTCTTCTTTAGAAAACAGGAATTCTTGATGCTATGTCAAAAAATCATCATTTTTGTTTCATTTCTATGCGTTTGACGTTGTTGGTATACAATTTGACCCGTAAATAAAAAATAAAAATATTTTGTTTAATTTTCTTTGTTATTTTTTAAGATTTGATTCGTTATCTCATGCAAAACTTTATAAGAGACGGCCCCCTAAACCCCTCCAAAAGAAAGATTTATTTATATCTCGAAAACTAATAACTGGAATGAGCTGCAAATTTGCACACCCATATTTTTCAGCATTAGGATTAATTTTATGTAAAAATTTATATAGGTCATAATTCATAATTTTTATGAATATGAATTTATTAATATTTTTCAAAATTAAAAATATCTTTTAGAATCAAAAGTAATGATGGATTATGTTTGGGTTTCTTCACTGTATCTCGTAAAAAAAAAAAAAAAAAAAAAATTATACCGATCAAGTTATTTTTTGTGAAGATATTAATAAAAGTTTGAAATATGAATTTAACATTAGCACCTTCAAACTTTGAGCGCTTATAACTCTGTGAAAAAATAAGTAAAATATACAACCAATATACTTTTTCGCGTTGTCGCGATCCCAGGAATTCAAATATAAAATAAAAATGGGGCATTGCCATTGAAAAAAATCAAAGTTGGTGCGCGTTTTAATATGTAGACGACCCCCAATTCAAAATTCCAATTCATTTTCTAAAACTACTTACAATTCCCCGTCGAATGATACCTATTACATTTTTCTACATCGATTAGCAACGAAGTTACGTTGAGTGTTGCGTTTTTTTTTTTTCCCGACTGTACATTATAGTTTATAGCTGCAAGAACGACGTTTCTTTATTTTTATATGAAAAAATAAATAAGTAGTATTATAATCAAATGATAAATATTTGAAATTTATATAAAACAATAGAGAGAGAGAGAGAGAGAGAGGGGGGGGGGAGGTTATCAAAGGGATTAAACTCCTTAACTACATAGAATGTTTATACAGAATATTGAACTGAAATTCAAGTTAATTATTATTATTATTATTATTATTATTATTTTTAACAATATCCTACTTGATTACAAGGTACATCTATATTTTAAATATTGACACTTCTCCAATAAATGTAAAAAATAAATTAAATCATAAGTATAATTAATCTACTATTTTGAAGTATTTTTTCCCCTGATTAAAATTGTCGAATAATTAATTACATTATTAAACTGTTTGCCTACATGAAATTTTCAGTATTTTATGACGTCTTGAATAATTTTTATGTGTAATAGCAGGAGACTTGACGTTGGAATATTAAAACAGGAATAAACTACTACGTCAGAAACGCCAAAGAAAAATTATTGAGGTGCATACAGCTGTTTCGGTAGCCTAAAGCGTACCGTCTTCAGTGCATAAAAAAATTATTGAGGTGCATACAGCTGTTTCGGTTGCCTAAAGCGTACCGTCTTCAGTGCATTTAGATTCTAAATGCACTGAAGACGGTACGCTTTAGGCTACCGAAACAGCTGTATGCACCTCAATAATTTTTCTTTTGTGTTTCTGACGTAGTAGTTTATTCCTGTTTTAATTTTTATGTGTTTTATAATGTTGTTTAAATGAACTATAATAATTAGAGTATATCAAACCCATGCCTAGGAATAAATTTATGTTTTCTGTTTATTTTGCTTTCATTTATTTATTATTTTAACAGTAGTAGACATAAATATAACTAAAATATATACAAAATGAAATAAATAAGTTGTTTTTATGACTTAAATAGTAAATACAATATTTACATATAATACTAAGATATAATTAAATTTTCATACAGCCGATAATTTCTAAATTGATAATAATAATAAAATTGTAAATATTAACAGGAAGGAAGGGGAGAGGATAAACAGCTTAAATGATTCTCTTAATGTTTCTTAATGATAAACATTGTCTCACATTTGTTCAGTTTTAACCCTTAGAGCTGGGCATATTTTCCTTTTTTTTAACAGTAAGACATACCTTTTGGCGTGCCTTTAAAACGTCACACGTATAGTTTCCAACTTACTACCTTTTAACTACCGAAAAATTGTAATAATTTGTTTATTTTACCTCATCATTAAATAAAATAAATCTTTCTGTTAAAATTTTCCGGTAGCCGAAAGGTAGCCTATAATTACACGGTTTAGAAAAATAACATTTCATTTGCAGAGGAACACCTTAAGGCGTGGCTCGATTTTTTAATTTCCTCTCAGTAGGAACATACGAGCGATAAGGGTTAAGGAAGTATCTCAATAATCTATTTAATATCAAAGGGAATATCTAAAACATTTGTTAGAAAACTGTTTACACTGTATTTTATTTTATTTTATTTATTTATTTATACATAATATATAAAATGTAGTTCTGTTGAATATGTAGAATTTAAATTATTTCAAATGTACACTTTCTTTAAAATGTTCCAATGATGATGCATAAATTATAATAATTAATTTATTTTATATTAGGAATGAATATGACTAAAAATATATAAAAAAACAATATAAATAAACTGTTTTTGTTAAGTTATTTCATTTTGTAAGTCATATATATTGTATATATATATATATATATATTAATATAATAAATTTATTGGAAATAGTAATAAGCAATATTATATGAAGGATAGGAAAATTTGCATAGTTTAATTTATAACCAATTTTCTATTTAATTTTTATCAATTTGAAGCTTTCATACAAAGTATTTGGACTGTATTGCTAATTTTTCTTTTCTTATTAAAAGAATACACTTAGATAAATTTTCTCATAACACATGTTACTATAATCACTGAATTAATAAAACTGTTTTGTTTTAAGTTGGTTAAATAACACAAGCACACATGGCCTTACCTCGCAGACACTTTTTCATTTACTCTCTCCGGCGATTGCCGATGAAAAACATAAACACACTATCTCCTTTTTTTTTTTTTTTGCTCGCTAATAGCGCCATCTACTGAATACAAAGTGACATTTGCGCCGAAACAGTATTCGACGGGAAAAATTAATATAAAGGAAATAAAAAATCTCTAATAAATATTAATTTTAATTATTAAATTTCATATCTTGAAACAATGATACAAAATCTGTAGAAAAATTCTATATGAAATAAATAAAAATACAAATTAAACTTCTTTAAAAATATTTTTAAAATTATTTTTAACAGACCAAGTCCGCGCGCATGCTCATTAGTAGAAGCAGCAAGTTGCAGCGGCCTGAGCACAGAATTTTTGGCTTGAGTATTTTTGAGTGGCGCGTTCCAAGGTCTTTTTGTCGGTGAAAATTCATTGGATGATTAGAAGAAAACTTTAAATTTAATCTATAACCTAAATTTTTTTTTAGAAAACGTAGCTACAGCACTCAAATGGATGATTGATAAGTCGGTAGATCTTATAAATAATATTATATGCAAAAATAATTTAAAAGAAAATAAAAGAAAGAAAAAATTTACCTCTAATCCAGTACCTCTTATGTTAAATAGTACTAATAATATGTTTCACCGAAATGCAGCGTATGATTACGTATTGTGAGTATCATACAAGTTTATTTTTGCATTTTATTGGGATATCTTTCATTAAAATGATAAACAAAATAATTTTTAATTGAACTGAATATGTTTAGAAATGAATTTATTCTGGTCACCAGAAAACATTTTTGTATATTAATTTATATAACAGTGCCACCTAAAAATTAACATGAGTAACACTCAGCTTTTACAATGAAGATTTCACATATACAGATTGGAGGAATTTGTAGACAGATGCTAAGATTTGTGACGTAAAAAGTCACAGAAGGTGAGTAACAGCAGCGCCTTCTGTCGGCTGAAATACACCGAAAAATAACATTTCATTTGCAGAGGAACACCTTAAGGCGTGGCTCGATTTTTTAATGTCACCTCAGAATGCACCGTAGCTGCCAAGTTCTTTAATTTATTCCGAAATGTTGTTAGTCCCGCCTTTTTTCACACCGTAATATTTGTATACAAAATTTCTTCAATGTATAACTATGAATAAATATGAAGAAAATTAATCTAAAAAAGATTACGGTGGGAAAAAAGGGCGGGTGTAGCAACATTCCGGAATAAATTTAAAAACGTGGCAGCTGTGAGGGACATACGAGCGATATGGGTCAAGGAAGTATCTCAATAATATCTTTAATATCAAAGGGAATATCTCAAATATTTGTTAGAGAACTATTTACACACTGAATTTTATTTTATTTTATTTATTTATTTACACATAATATATAAAATGCAGTTCAGTTAAATATGTAGAATTTAAATTATTCGAAATGTGCAATTTTTTTAAAATGTTCCAATGATAATGCATAATTTATAATAATTTATTTATTTTATATCAGGAGGCATGAATATGACTAAAAATATATAAAAAACAATATAAATAAACTGTTTTTGTTAAGATATTTCAATTTATAAGTGATATATATTGTATATATATATATATATATATATATATATACTTAATATAATAAATTAATTGGAAATAGTAATAAGCAATATCATATGAAGGATAGGAAAATTTGCATAGTTTAATTTATAACCAATTTTCTACTTAATTTTTATCAATTTGAAGCTTTCATACAAAGTATTCGTCGTGAAAAATGAATATAAAGGAAATCAAAAATCTCCAATAGATATGAATTTTAATTATTAAATTTCATATCTTGAATAATGATACAAAGTCTGTAGAAAAATTCTATATAAAATAAATAAAAATACAAATTAAGCCTCTTTAAAATATAGTTGAAGTAAAATTCCTGGAAAAAAAAAAAAAAAAAAAAATGATAATCCATAAAAATTTTTATTAATGAAGACCTCATACAGTTTTTAATATTTATTTGAATCTGTTTCTAATTCCTACATTTTTTTAACTAATGGAAGCTGAATTTAAAATAAAATAAAATAACTTTGATTCTGAGATTTTTATTGTTCTAAAAAAGAAAAAAAAATATTCTCTGAAAATGTTTGATTAAATTAAACAAACCTTAATAGGGGAAACACGACTGCCTTCTATTTCTGAGACCTTCCTTCTCGCTAAACACTTGAGGCGAAGAGACGTAGGCCGCGCGCATGCTCATTAGTAGAAGCAGCAAGTTGGAATGGAATGGCCTGGGTAGTTTTTTTTTTTTGTTATGTACGTGTTCAGCAAACCATGCTGTCGAGCTAATCTGCTGCTGCGAAAGTGTATTATTCATTGATACCCAACCCACGAACAGACTAATTAAAATTCTATAAGAGTAGTCCTACAAAAAACGACTGGTGTGGATGCATTAAAAGTTTTCCATATATTTACAGCATATGTTTTAGATTTAGAATAAACAAATCACTTTCTTCATTTCTTATGACATTTTTAAAGAAGTTTTTGTATCAGTTGCCTTTGATCAAGAATGAATAAAAATGTTTGCTAATAAGGGATCTCAACTTTTATTTCGGTATTTTTAAGCGCAAAATGAACGAAATCAATAAGATTTAGGAAGATATTAATATATCTAAAATATTTCTTGAAATGAGCGTGGGGATTTAAGAAAAGTATTTCCAAAGTTCACATAGACTTAGCATCACGAATTTTTTTTTTTATATAGTTTCAACAACTTCCAACATATTTGAATAACACTCCAATAAGTAATACGAAACATCCGACGTTATTTCACAGCTATCTGATACAAAAATATGCATCGTTTAACAGGAAATTTAAAAAAAATCAAGATTAGGGGTCATCTATATATTATAAAGTGCACCAACTTCGAATTTTTTAAAAGTTAAACACTATTTGGTCTTCACATTGGAATTCCTGGTATCCTGGCAGTGCGAAAATGTCTACTTTTGCTCGCTATTTCTGTAATATTTATATACTTAAAGACATAATCAATATAATGCGTACATCCAAAAATATAGAAAAAATTTGAAGAGAAAACGGTTCATATTGCTAATCAGAGTTTTATGGAAAAGTTATAGTAATAAAGATATGTATATATATATGTTACCGCTAAAGTGCAGAAATCAGTTAATCTGCAGATTAGCTAGGTAATCTGCACATTAACTAGGGCGATCCGTTAAAGTGAGGAAAATTGCTTCATTTCTCAAATTACCTAGGTAATCTGCGAATTACCTAGGTAATCTGCACATTACCTACTAAGCACTCGTTAAAGTGAAAATAAGATCTCTGGTGTTGTAATTTTACAGCACGCTGTATTGTATTTGTTTTTTGCATTCGGGGGGAAAAAATAGTTTTCTTTCCTTTTCTTTCTTTCTTTACTTATTTTAATCTGTAGGTCTTTTAATTTTTATGTCTTTTAAAGTTTTATTTGTTTTAATTTTTTTATTTATTTCATCTTTTTTATTCTGTCAATATAAGTTTGAAGATTTTATGCATTTTTAATATGAAATATAACTTTAATAGCTTTCAATAAATTCTATTTTATAAATGAATGTTAGAATTGTAAATACAGTAACGATTTCTTTTCAAAATAAAAATATTTAACCATTTAAATAAATAAAAAAGTTTTATTAACAACTTATATTGCTATTACTATTTTTTTTTTTAGTTATGCACCAATTTTTAATTCAATAAAGAAATATTAAATTAGACAATTCAGAAGCATTATTTAAGAAGTATTTCGAATAATTGAAACTGCTTTAATAATTTTTAGAACGAATGAAAATTAAAATGACTGTTTTACAATGCTTTATTAAACTATATTTTGCAGCATACATATATCTGTACAAGTTTAACAAATATATTAATTTTACAATTAAAAAAAAAAAAAAAAAAAAACTTTATTAACACATTTTATGTGATAAACTACAACGAAATTATCTGAAAAAGCGAACAAAATAAAAATAAAAATGTAATCATGATATATAAAATATATAAAGGAAACTTGAAATTGAAAACAACAACAACAAAATGTAATGAAATGCTAAAGAATGCATAAAAATTTCATATTAAGTATTTATTAAAGAGAGCCATAATATTGAATGTCATATTTTTCAGAGTTAAAAATTAATACTTTTTTTTTTTTTTTTTTTTTTTTTCAGTAAGTAATAGTAATTTAAATCATTTTTTCAATAAATTAGTTTTAAAATGTTGTGTTTTAATAGTTTTATTTCGGGAGGAAATAATTACTGTGTTGTAAATTTTAATATTCATAATTGAAAATGAAGTTTCAGGAGATACAGCGTTTAATTAAGATTAGATTTCAATAATAAAATGCAGTGCACACCCTTATCAAACTTATATTAACAGAATTAAAAAAGAGAAGAAATAAAATCAAAATTAAAACAATTATAATTTACTTGTTACTTTAAGTTTTGTGTTGGTCATAATGAGAAACCTATAATAATCATGTCTTCGATGCTCCACATTTTACGTTTACCAATTATCATAGCGGAAGCGGAGCGGAAAGGATGAAAGTTTTGGTTTGTGTTTGAAGGTCATTCGCGTATCTGTATCACATGACTGTTTGACGTCATAGTGAATGTAAAAAAACTAAGGCTCGAAACAAACATTTGAACTTTAACGACACAGAAGCCGCTAATCTGCAGATTACCTAGTTAAAATGCGGAAAACTCTTTATTCCACACTTTAACGGGTCATTTTAGTTAATCTGCAGATTAGCTAGGTAATCTGCACATTAACGGATTTCGAGCTTTAACGGTAACATATATATCTGTGTGTAAACATTTCGAAATGTTATCATCTGCAACTATGTTATTTTGCCTGATTTGGGAATTATTAAGTATATTTACATTCTGTATTACCAAGAAATGGGTCGCAAAAAACTACTTGAAAATTATACAATATATATCAAATATAATGCATCCAAACGATGCGTTTTAGTAAATTCCCAGACAGCAAAGGACCTCGGAATCATATCGGCCGCTTATCAGAATCGTTGGAAAATGGTCGGTAATCATTTTAGGACATTCTCAAAATATTGTTAGGACCTCACACAGCGGTTTCCTTGTGCTTAGCGACATCCATCCATTAACCCTTATCGCTCGTACGTCCCTTCTGAGGTGACATTAAAAAATCGAGCTACGCCTTAAGGTGTTCTTCTGCATATGAAATGTTATTTTTCTAAAACGTGTAACTACAGGCTACCTTTCGGCTACCGGAAAATTTTAACAGAAAGATTTATTTTATTTAATGATGAAGTAAAATAAAACAAATTATTACAATTTTTCGGTAGCAAAAAGGTAGTAAGTTGGAAACTATACGTGTGAAATTTTACAGGAACACACAAAGGCGGGTCTTACTGTTAAAAATAGGAAAATATGCCGAGCGCAAAGGGTTAGTTCCTGAATTTTTGCAAGATTATTTCCGATTCTCCTCCTGTAGTTAGTGCTACCCAGGAGCAGAGTTGCCAAATTTGGCTCTTTTTTTTTATTCAATTGTCAGCAATAATGTTTTTTGTAACGTTTGACTAATTACTTCGAAGACGGATTGTGTATTATGTATATCAAATGTCACTTTTCAAAATTATTGGTGACTATTGAACAAAAAAAGGGCCAAATTTGGCAACTTTGCCCAGGAGGTGTGGAAAAAAATTATTGGGAGATGTGAGCATATAAAAAATAAATATATATTTAACAAAGGATTAGCGTACTGGAAAGAAACCAAACAATAAATATTCTGACATTAGAAAACAAATTCCCCATTTACACTGATATGATTATACACATACATTGAACAAAAAGCTTTTTCCTTTTTTCCTTTTTTTATTATTGTATCTGTACTGCGTCATGTATTTAATGAGATGGGAAGGCGATTGCAAAAAGTTAAGATGGTGTTGATATTATTATTAAGCCCATTTCACTACGGTAGTGACCTAGGACTAAGATAAAACATTAAGATTCTCTTGATTACTTAATATCAGTTTCCAAATTTGCCATATTCCTTTCGGTTTTTTACACGACTTTTATATATTTCCTTTCCACTCGCAAAATGCAATATTCAGATCAAAAAGTTTACGAGGTTTTAAATGCCATTTTTCAACAAAATTGTGCGCATTGCATAAATAGCTCTCTCTCTTTTCTTATACTCTAAGTATGAATATCAGAACTGAAACAAAATCTATGTTGTTATACACGACTAAATATGGCTTATACAGTTCTACCATAGCCTATAGCCATACTTGACAACATTTCAATTTATTCCATAGTATTTTTAGCTCCGCCTTTATTTCTGCACATTACCAGGGTTCGTAAGCTCCTACATTTTAGTTGATATTTTCAGCCAATAATTTTATATCGCAAATTTTGTCACAATAGGAGCTTAAAATTTTAAAAATAAATTTATCTTTTATAAATACTGGTGTAATACTTCTACAAAAAAGGCATGGCCGTGCGAACCCTGCTTACATAGAGAATAATTTCATCAAATATATAATTGTGATAAACTAAGAAAAAAATTACTCTGAAAATAGAAGTTATATGAAATAAAGGCGGGGCTAAAAATGCTCCGGAATAAATTAAAATTTTATACGTTTTTTTTGCTACTGTAGGGATGGAACACGGGCGCAGAATTCATACCACAAACAATATAAGAAAATTTTCTACTTCCTAAATCAACGGTATTGTAAGTAGAGAAATTTCTTAAACAGATTCCGGTATGAATTCTGCGCCCGTGTTCCATCCCTGCTACTAGAAATTTTAAAAAAAGTTTTTATCAGTTTTCTGAGATTAATTTTGTTTGCAAAGAAATACAGCTGTTAAACACCTATTGTTCTACATATTATGTATATATATTTACGAATTCAAAACGTCGCCTATTGCCCACTGCGAGGCTTTTGCGCTCAATCTTTTTAATTATTTTATTATCTGGCTCACTGTGGGCGGTGCTAACAATTTGCCGGATTAGGTTGACAGCTCTGGAATAAGTCCCTGATACCCACTTGTGGGCGTTACAACTTCTATCGAAGGCGGTAGGAGATTTGCCTAAAATTGAAGCTTTTTCCTTTTTGAAAATTTACTAATCTCTTAAAAACACTGAAGTCGAAGAATTCTTTATTAATCTATATTTTAACTTATAATAATTCAGTTTATAAATTTTATGAAATAAAGATACTTTCTTACTACATAAACCAGAAACGATGGACAATTAGAAAAATTTATTATAAACTGAAATATAAAAAAGGGTGTTAGACATAAAACAAATTGACTATGCCTTATTTAGATAAGGCATAGTCAATTTGTTTTATTTGTAATTAAAATATTTCAGTTAGAGGTTTGTTCAGTTATTGAGAACATTTTCAGAGAAAGTTTTCTTTTCTTTCTTTTAAAATCTTTTTTAAAACAGAAACAGTAAAAATATCAGAATTAGAGTTATTTTACTTTATTTTAAAGTCAATTTTTGTCAATTAAAATAATGTAGAATTTAGAAACAGATTAAGGTAAATTTTAAAATGTAGCAAGTTTTCATTAATGAAAATATTCATAAATTATCAAAGTTTTTTTTTTTTTTTTTTTTTTTTTTTTTTTTTTTTCTTTTCCTTTCTTTTTTTTTTCATTTTTTTTTTTTTCCCAGCAATTTTATTTCAACAACATTTTTAAAAAGTTTAATATGTACTTTTATTTATTTTGCATAAAATTCTGTACATATATTTTTATTATTATTTCAAGATAATTTTTTAAAATGACAAAAATGTATGAGATGTAATAATTCCAAAATCATATTTATTAGCGTTTTGAGATATTTTACACCAAGCACTTCGTGTGAAAGATTCAAACTGATACAAATTAAGTGGGAAATTGACTTTACATTAAATTATATACATGTTCCTATTCTTTATATAATATTGCTTATTACTATTTCCACTTAATTTACAACATTAAAAAAAAAAAATTAATAAAATATGACATAATCATCAATAAATTTTAAACAAAGTAAATTTAAATTAATTTAACTTCTATATGTTAAACTGTACGTATTATATTTCAGGGATGGAACACGGGCGCAGAATTCATACCGGAATCCGTTTAAGAAATTTCTCTACTTATAATATCGTTGATTTAAGAAGTAGAAAATTTTCTTACATGGATAGTGGTATGAATTCTGCGCCCGTGTTCCATCCCTGATATTTTATGCATGACACAGAAAATTAAAAATTTTCCTGACAAGTATTTACGATAGTCCCCATCAGAATTTTCTTGGATTTTAAAAATGTAGTACTTAAAAAGTAGGCATCTAAAAAATTGAGCAAATGAAAGTGAATGTTTGTCACTAATAATTATTAAACGAATTAATTTATCTTTCTATCCTCTCTCCATCCTCTCAGTCAATATTTACAACTTTATTATTAACATCTAGTTTAGAAGTTGCCAAATGTATGCGAATTTAATTTTATATTACTATTGTAATAACGTATTGTATGTACCTCTATCGTCTTAAAACATTTTATTTATTTATTTAATTTATAACTTTTCTAGTCATATTCATGCCTTTCACTGTTGAATAAATAAGTAAAAGTAAAATAAATAGAAAGCATTAATTTGCTTCTAGGTATAAGCTTAATATATTGTAATCATTGTACATTATAGTGTATAGCTGCAACAAAGACGTTTCTTTATTTTTATATGAAAAAATAAATAAGTAGTATTAAAATAAAATGATAAGTATTTGAAATTTATCTAAAACAAAAGAGAGAGGGGGGGGGGGTTGTAAAAGGGATTAAACTCCTGAACTACATAGAAGGTTTATACTGAATATTGAACTGAAATTCAAGTTAATTATTATTATTATTATTATTTTTAACAGTATCCTACTTGATTAAAGGTACATCTATATTTTAAATATTGACCAGAGCCTCCTTAAGTAGATGCCTAGCGAGTCGCTCGGAAACTTGGCAACAGTACAAGAAGAACATAGCCAGCAGATGGCGCTTGATACCGTGTCGTAAAGTTCTGTTTATTTCCCGCGATTCAATTGACTTTCAATTGAGTTCTTCATGATTTATGTTTTATTAATTTAATAAATGTGAGAGGTTTTTATTATTATTACTATTATTTATTTATTTATTATTATTTTTTTTTAATATGGTGTATTGCGTCGTTCCATTTTGTAAATCGTACAGTCGCCGTGAAAATATAAGTTTTCAAATGACTGCACATATTTCAAGACAAGGTATGTAAACTATACTATATTACCAACCCTCCGGATTTTTGAATATCAATAATATTTTTCACCAAAAACATTATTTTTATTTATTATCGTAAATTCTATGATTAAGACGAAGATAAATTTAAAAGAAATTATGATATAAAAATTCGAAGGGTTGACACCTCTGTTAGTAAGTTAGATTTAACAAATAAAATAGTTATGCTTATTACAAAATGAAATGAAATTTTTATTATTGATGTAGGAATACAGAAAAATAACTTGTTCTTAGTTACTTTGAAGTAACTCTATATTGGAGTATTTTATAGTTTTATTCATAAATTGCATTAGTAACTTATGAATAAAACTATAAAATACTCCAATATAAGGAACAAGATTGATTTATATTTTTTAATACCACTGTTTTTTAAAGACTTGTGTAAATGCGTATAAAAATTTGATTATTTCAGTTAAATCGAAACAAAAGTGTTGGGAATCTTGAAAAGAAAAAATAGAAAATTTTTATTTCTACTTTTGTTCTTTTTAAGAATATTAAGTTTTAAGATTCATAACATTACTTTTATTAACCTTTTACCACACAAATGGAATATAGAATTAAAAATTCATGTAAAAATTAAATATCATGATTACTGATTTGAAAAATTATCAGATATGACAGAAAGATGACGTGATTTTTTGAAATAGAAATTCTCCACATCCATACACTCACATATACACACACACACATATACTGGCTAATTGCCAAAAACTACTTTTTTTGGACTCATGAGACCTTAAAAATATAAATCATGGGAAAACTCGATATCGAATTTTTGGACCGAACACAATACTTTCATTATGTACGGTAGTAGGGTAATGGAAGTAAAAATATTTCAAGTATGTTATTAATTTGTCCTTAAATTTGCCAATATTTATGAAATTTTTCAAATTGAAACCTAATACGAGTTTTAAAATACAATTGTGAATTTCCTGCATTTGTTTGTTTTTGAGTTATTCTGATAATAAATATGCATATAAATCAATTACTTAAAAAAAAAAAAAAAAAAAAAAAAATGTTTTTTGTATTCAGGGAACCCCAAAACGTGACTTTATTCAAAAACGTGAGTTGAAAATAGAACTTCAAAAAAAAAAAAAAAAAAAAAAAATACTTTGTTTACATTGTCAAAAAATTAATTTTCCTTCTTCAACAGTATTCGTCGACATAAAAAAAGTGTAACAAAGCACTTCCGTCAATTACATTCTACAGAAAAGAACGTTTAGCTTAATTTTGGATAGCCCTGTATATTTTCAATAAACTATTTGCACATCAGATTGTGCATTTAAATTTAGTCTTATATGAAAAACACCTAACACAAAATGAAATACACTTTCAGCATTTTCCAAGTATATCCGAGATAGACAAACCGACGCGCACAGACCAACCGCTAAAAACATTATTTTTCGTTTCAGGAGACCTCAAAACATGTAAACATAACACAACTTTATTTCGAAACTGTCTATCAGTTTCGAAAGCATACCCTCTCGGAACTGATGGAGCTAATAAAATCTTGAAAAAAAAAAAAAAACTTCGTGCGAGAGAAAACTTATACTCAAGAAATCCTTAATTTTAAAAATTTAAATCTTAATGGTTATTTATTTATTTTTTGTGACGGACTAGACAACAGATTGTTTCCTTCTCCAATTTTTATTACTGAATGTTAACTTATCTCGTTAATGTGCTGGTCTATTTTTCTTATAAATAATATAAAATTCTCGATTTAAGAAAAATAATTCACACCTAATAAGGTAAAAATGTAAAGTAAAGGACATGACCAAAAAAAAGAAAAAAAAAAAAGACACGATTTTAATAATTTATCATTTTAAATTATTCATTCTAAACTGAAACTCATTTAAAGTTCAGAGATTTTAATTTATATAAACGAAACTTACATCTGATATATAAATTAAAAATTTTTTGAAATTTTTATTGAATAAATATATAAAAAATTATTTAATCGCGTGATAGTGATCGCATGTTTTTGCTTATTTAATTTTAAATTTCGTTTTTTAATTAATAATATATATATTTTTTTTAAAAAGGTGTTATTTATTAGATACGCTGTAATTCAATTAGTTGAAAAGCTAAAATAGGTCTTCTCCACTTCCGAAGAAAATTAAACCCTATACTTTTTTAAATATAAATATTTGAATATTTTTTTGAAAATATTTACGATAAAGCACTTTTACATCATTTTTTCAAATTAAAAGAAAAAAAAAATACAATTTTGGACTTTAAATTGAAATTAATAGCTAGATTTTTAGATGAAAAATATAATTTATCTGTGAAAGAGAAGAAAATTGTTGCTCTGCGTAGGTGCTGTCACCTAGCGTTAGTTTTGTTTTTTTAAATGTTGCCTAATTTAACATTGGGATTCGCAGCGCGTGGAAGGCATCTACTTAAGGAGGCTCTGATATTGACACTTCTCCAATAAATGTAAAAAATAAATTAAATCATGAGTATAATTAATCTACTATTTTGAAGTATTTTTTTCCCTTATTAAAATTGTCGAATAATTAATTACATTATTAAACTGTTTGCCTACATGAAATTTTCAGTATTTTATTACGTCTTGAATAATTTTTATATGTGTTATAATGTTGTTTAAATGAACTATAATAATTAGAGTAAATCAAACCCATGCCTAGGAATAAATTTATGCTTTCTGTTTATTTTGCTTTCATTTATTTATTATTTTAACAGTAGGAGACATAAATATAGCTAAAATATATACAAAATGAAATAAATAAGTTGTTTTTATGACTTAAATATTAAATACAATATTTACATATAATACTAAGATAGAATTAAATTTTCATACAGCCGATAATTTCTAAATTGATAATAATAATAAAATTGTAAATATTAACAGGAACGAAGGGGACAGAATAAACAGCTTAATTGATCCTCTTAATGTTTATTAATTATAAACATTGTCTCTCATTTGCTCAGTTTTAACCCATTGCGCTCGGCATATTTTCCTATTTTGAACAGTAAGACACGCCTTTTGGCGTTCCTTTAAAACGTCACACGTATAGTTTCCAACTTACTTCCTTTTAACTACCGAAAAATTGCAATAATTTGTTTTATTTTACTTCTTCATAAAATAAAATAAATCTTTCTGTTAAAATTTTCCGGTAGCCGTAAGGTAGCCTATAGTTACACGCTTTAGAAAAATAGCATTTCATTTGCAGAGGAACACCTTAAGGCGTGGCTCGATTTTTTAATGTCCCCCCAGAAGAGACATACGAGAGATAAGGGTTAAGGAAGTATCACAATAATCAAAGGGAATATCTCAAACATTTGTTAGAAATCTGTTTACACTCTATTTTATTTTATTTTATTTATTTATTTATACATAATATATAAAATGTAGTGCAGTTGAACATGTAGAATTTAAATTATTTCAAATTTACACTTTCTTTAAAATATTCCAATGATACTGCATAATTTATAATAATTTATTTATTTTATATTAGGAGGCATGAATATAACTAAAAATATATAAAGAAACAATATAAATAAACTGTTTTTGTTACGATATTTCAATTTATAATTGATATATATTGTATATATATATTTTTTAATATAATAAATTAATTGAAAATAGTAAAAGCAATATTATATGAAGGATAGGAAAATTTGCATAGTTTAATTTATAACCAATTTTCTACTTAATTTTTGTCAATTTGAAGCTTTCATACAAAGTATTTGGACTGTATTGCTAATTTTTCTTTTCTTATTCGAAGAATACACTTAGATAAATTTTCTCACAACACGTTACTATAATCACTGAATTAATAAAACTCTGTTTTGTTTTAAGTTGGTTAAATAAAACAAGCACACATGGCCTTACTTCGCAGACACTTTTTTATTTACTCTCTCCGGCGATTGCCGATGAAAAACATAAACACACACTATCTCCTTTTTTGCTCGCTAATAGCGCCATCTGCTGAATACAAAGTTACATGTGCGCCGAAACAGTATTCGACGGGAATCATATAAAGAAAATCAAAAATCTCTAATAAATATGAATTTTAATTATTAAATTCCATATCTTGAGATAATGATACAAAATCTGTAGAAAAATTCTATATGAAATAAATAAAAATACAAATTAAACTTTTTAAAAAATATTGTTGAAGTAAAATTCCTGAAAAAAAAAAAAAAAAAAAAAAAGTTTTGATAATTCATGATTATTTTTATTAACGAAGACCTCATACAGTTTTTAATATTTATTTGAATCTGTTTCTATTTCCTAATTTTTTATAACTAATGGAAGTTGAATTTATAATAAAATAAAATAACTTTGATTTTGAGATTTTTATTGTTTCAAAAAAGAAAATAATAATTTTCTGAAAATGTTTGATTAAATTAAACAAACCTCAATAGGGGGGAAAACCGCAGCCCTCAATTTCTGAGACCTTCCTTCTCGCTTAACACTTGAGGAGAACAGACGAAGTCTCCGCGCATGCTCATAAGTAGAAGCAGCAAGTTGCAGCGGCCTGAGCAAAGAATTCATGGCCTGAGAAATTTTGAGTAGCGCGTTCCGAGGTCTTACTTTTCTTTTTACTTGGTTTCAGCAGATTATGCTGTTCAGCCAATCTGCTGCTTTTGAGGAGGATTGCGTAGTTTAATCGTACAGCTGTTATCAGACTAAATAAAATTTTATAATAGTTGTCTTACAAAAAACGACTGGTGTGGATGCATTAAAAGTTTGCAATATATTTTAGATTTAGAATAAACAAATCATTTTCTTCATTTCTTATGATGTTTTTTAAGAACTTTTGTATGAGTTTCCTTTGATCAAAAATGAAGGAAAATGTTTACTAATAAGGGATCTCAACTTTTATTTCGGTAATTTTCAGCTGGAAAGGAACGGAATCAATAGGTATTAGGAAGATATTCATATCGCTAAAATATCTCTTGAAATGAGCATTTGTATTTAAAAAAAGTATTTCCAAAGTTGATATAGACTTAGTACCACGGATTTTTTTTATTTATTTTTAACAAATTTCAACACATTTCATTGACACTCCGATAAATAAAACGAAACATTCGACGTTATTTCACAGCTAACTGAAGCGAAAATATGCATCGTTTAACAGGAAATTTAAAAAATCCAGATTAGGGGTCGTCTATATATTATAAATTGCACCAACTTCGAATTTTTTGAAAGTTAAACACTATTTGGTCTCCACATTGGAATTTCTGGTATCCTGGCAGTGCGAAAATGTCTACTCTTTGCTCGCTATTTCTGTAATATTTATATACTTAAAGACAATCAGTAAAATGCGTACATCCAAAAATATAGAAAAAATAAATCAAGGTAATACAAGGGAAAAGAAAACGGTTCATATTGCTAATCACAGAAAATGTTTGATGGAAAAAATATAATAATCAAGATATATATATATATATATATATGTAAACATTTCGAAATGTTATCATCTGCAACTATGTTGTTTTGCCTGATTTGGGGCTTATTAAATATATTTACATTCTGTATTACCCAGAAATCGGTCGCACAAAACTATTCGAAAGTTATACAATATATATCAAATATAAAGTATCCAAACGATACGTTTTAGTAAATTATGCTTAGCGACATCCATCCATTTAATTAGTTCCTGAATTTTTGCAAGATTATTTCCGATTCTCATCCTGTAGGTTGTGCCGCCCAGGAGGTGTGGAAAAAATAATTGGGGATGTGAGCATACAAAAAAAAATATATATATATTTAAGGAATGTTTAGTTTACTGGAAAGAAAGCAAACAATAGAAATTCTGACATTAGATTAAAAAAAAAAAAAAATACCGATTTACACTGATATGATTATGCACATATAATTGTATCTGTACTGCGTCGTGCATTTAATGAGATGGGAAGGCGTATACAAAAAGTTAAGGTGGTGTTGATGTTATTCACGGAGTAGAAAGATTCTATTAATCCGTGATGTTAGTATTAAGCCCATTTCACTATCTTAGTGACATACGACTAAGATAAAACATTAAGATTCTCTTGATTAGTTAATATCAGTTTCCAAATTTGCCATATTCCTTTCGGTTTTTTTCACGACTTTTATAAATTTCGTTTCCTTTAGCAAAATGCCTTTAATATTCAGATCAACCAGTTTACGGGGTTTTAAATGCCATTTTTCAAGAAAACAGAGCGTTTGCACAAGAGCTCTGTCTCTTTTCTTATAATTTAAGTACGAATATGAAAACTGAAACAAAATCTATGATGTTACACACGAGCAAATATAGCTTAAAGAGTTCTGCCATAGCCATAGTTTCCAATATTTTAATTTATTCCAGAGTATTTTTAGCTCCGCCTTTATTTCCTCACAACTTTACATATAGAATAATTTTATCCTATATATTATTGTGATAAACTAAGAAAAAATTACTCTGAAAATAAAAGTAGTATGAAATAAAGGCGGGGCTAAAAATGCTCCGGAATAAATTAAAATTTTGGCAACTTCGCCATAGCTGCCAACTTCAACTTGTACGTTGTTTTGCTACTGGAAATTAAAAAAAAAGTTTTTATCAGTTTTCTGTGGTTAAATATGATGGATTTTTTGCAAAGAAATACAGCTGTTAAACACTTTTGGTTCCACATCCCCCCCCCCCCCCCTTATATGAAATCGTAGTTCAGTAAAATTTTTAAGAATCATTTATACTCTATATCCCTGTCCATTAGACATCTTAATGTTAAAATAAACTATTTCATTTTTAAGGGTCTAAAATATTTGTACAAGTTAATTTCCTAAAATAAATTAAGGCTATAACGATATTAAAAATTTATTATTTATAAACATAAATAAAACTTAATTATTTTCAAATTTTCGAAAATTTCAAAAAAAATTCTGTAGAACTTTTTAATTAAATAAATCTAATTTGAATAAATAATTATTCATTTTGTGCACATTCTTTATAGAAATTTGAAATGTAAGTGCACAATTTTAAATAGCGTACTTCCCGGCGTATAACGCGCAGATTTGTTAAATGAGTATAACACCGGAAATTTAAATTTACAGAAAAATCTATTTTCTAACAAGATTTTGTTAGCTAACTACAGAGGATGTCCTAAATTTCCCGAAAAAAAAAACTAAGTCTCATATAACTAAAACTGTTCCTCCTGAAAAATGAAACTGTCCTAACCAATCCGAATTTCCCTCACTCTCGAAAACCACGCCCTCTGAACAAAGACTGGTTACATACTCTGATTTATTGAAAACTAACCCCATCCAAGAACTCTCTGACATTCTCAACGAAATCGCAACAGAATTTAATGAACATTTTCTAAAACTGCACGCCAAAAAATGAAAAATACTGATAATACCATAAATAAGCTATCCATTCTCTGGGAGGCTCTCGGAGATCAGGTTTCTTATCTTCCGTAAATGTTCATCTGTTTTTGCAATGTTTCACTGTAATTTTAATTATTTCCATGTCTGGTAGCCTTTCCTAGCATTTTTATTTATTTATTTTTATCATCTGGTATTTGTACTCATTCTGTTATCTCTGGTTCGCTGAGGTGTGGGGCATATCCATTTTGGCCCTTGGAACTCGGCACTCAATAAAACTCTTTCGAAGTCTTTCTCAGAAATATAGCTTTATTTGTAAATTAAATTTTCTGGGTGTAACTCATTTATGAGACCTGTTTGTTATACGCCGGAGAATACGGTAATAGGTAGGGACGTTTTTTCAAGATGTTGCGAATAGTTGGACAAAAGCACTTTTGAGAAAATAGGCTTTAACCCTTTAAGGTTCACTACTTAATTTATTTTAAAAATTACTAAACTAATTTTAAAAATGGCTTTTAGCCACATAGCTGATCATAAATATTTAAAAAATAAAAAATTAGCATTGTTCCTTTTCGAAAAATTTTCGGTTTGAAACATCTGTAAGTAAACCTTATTAAATTCAAATAATATTTAATTTAATAAATAAATCACTTTATAAGTAAACATTATCGACAACAACAACTCGTCAAAGTTGCATAGATCCCAACATTTCAATCTATTCCGGAGTATTTTAACCCTTTGCGAGGCAAGATAATTCTGATCATTTAAATTACACTGCCACCGGAATTTACGAACATAATTATAATAGAAGAAATTTCAAATTTTCATGTTGAAAAAAGGGCGTTTTCTGCTTTGTTATAAATGTAAATTTTTGCTAAAAAATTTCCGGGATGAGTTTTTGCACATGAGAATTAAAATTAGGTGTTCCATGTAGTGGAACACTGAGCGGCAAAGGGTTAAGTTTTTCAATCTTCATCTTAGTTCAGCAGTTTTCAACCTTTTTGTATAACCCGACCCGAACCCGACAAGTGAATTTTGAATCAATCCGAAACCCGTCCCGAACCCGACAAATAAATTTAAGCCGACTCAAACCCGCACTAAAGAATTTTTGGAAACCTGCACCTAGACCTGCTAACTATGCTAGTTTATTCGTAATGGTATTGGGCTCAGCCTTTTTTCCCCAACAGAATACTTGTGTGAAAAAAGGCGGGGCTTAATACCGTTACGGATAAACTAGCATAGTTAGCAGGTGTACGCACCCGAATTCTTTTACCTGAAAATCATTCCGAAACCTGAATCTAAATGAAAATTAATAATTCATCTAAAAATCATGGAAAACATTTTTAATTTTTAAAATGAAATAAATTTTAACTGTCATACTACTATTTGTGTGGTAAATGATTTTAAAAAGAATTAAAAATATAATTACTAACTTATAACTAAGTTAAAAATTAAAAAATCTGAAAAATGGATTAATTATAATTTTTAACTATTTATGTGTGTTGTGAACTTCAAGTGCACAAAAATGGGTTTCAAGCTTAGTGTTTGTAGTTTTATTGTTTAATGCTTATCACACACAGAATAATATTAAAATAATAAAGTGTTACACACGCCAAATAAACGTCCACTAAATTAAACTCATCTAAATCTACATTCCTATAATTTATTAGAAACATCTGCATGAAAAAAATATATATACAGTAACCGCCGCTTAATAAAATCACTGGTTAATTAAATCAGCCGATTAATCTGATCAAATCGCCAGGACCGGAATCAAATCAATACAAACAACTTATAAAGCCGCCGTTTAATAAAATCAGCATCGCCGGTTAATAAACTCAAAAATATCTCCTCAGCAGCCAAAAATATTACTTATGCCAAAAAAAAAAAAAAAAAGAAAGAAAGAAAGAAAGAAAATTAAAGCACAACAAACCCTCCGTTATCGCTCATTGTTGAAGATTTTACACTTGCAGCACAGTTACAAATTAAACACGCGCCCCGTAACTTATCTCCGTAACAATTTCAAGGAACGTATTCTTCAAAGCGCAGTAATAAAATAGAAATTTGGTTTGAATTTTTTTTTTTTTTAAATATTAGAAGGCAAACTTTTGGTAAAGTATTTCCTCTAACTAAAGTGCACGGGAACTTATATCGAAAAAACAATTAGTTAATTATCTACCAAAAATTAATTAATATTGCTTACTAATTCCATCATTCGTTACCTTTTGAAGTTTCTTTCAAAATTCAGGAAGTAATACCTTTTCCTTAAGGGCAGGAACGTTCGCCGGATATAAAAATCAGCCGCTTAATGAAATCATTTTGGCTCAGAACGAATGTGATTTTAATAAGCGGCGGGAACTGTATATATTAATTATCAGTTTAAATTCACAATCTATTTTAAGAGGGTGTGAGTAATCAAAATAGATGAATCATACATATGGTCAGGGCCCGACTAACAAAGTTTTGTGCCCAGGGCACTTTCAAATTTTAGTGCCCCCCCCCCCTAAAAAAAAAAAATATATATATATATATATGTTTCTGTTTTTGACTTTAATAAAATTACTTCACTCAGCCAAATATAGGTGCTGCCGGATTATAAGTTTCTGGATTATCGATGCTTCTCTGTACGTTAATTGTACAATTTCATGTATTTCAAATGATCTGATGTACAGTATCAATCAAGATTTTATTTTAAAATTTTATTCATAAAAATAAAACATAGTTGAATTAGAAAACGAAAGAAAAACTAGGGGATTTAGATCAGATATTTTTAACCATTAGTAAAATTTTGTGCCCCTCAGAAATTTCGTGCCTAGGGCACGAGCCCCGTGTGCCCGTGCGATAATCAGGCCCTGCATCTGGTTACTGCGGCAGAAGTAGCCTGTTTTCAACAGCTTATGTTCTAAATTATAATTGCTTTTTTTTTTTTTGTGTGTGTGTGTGTATTAATTGCTTTTGTCGAATATGGATGTTTATTTTACTATGATAATTTGGGTAAGCGTATATTCATTTTGGGTATATAGAGCAAACAAGTTTCTGCTTTATTAAGAAAGATCATACTTTTTTGAAGGATGTTTTCACGTCGACCCGATTCGTTGAAAACTAAACTCAACCCGAACCCGACCCGCAAGAGAAAAAATGCATCCGAACCGGGTTCGGGTAAAATTGGGTTACCTGACCCGATGCAGGACTCTACTAGCAGGCTACGCCCGCTTCGCTGGTCCCTATATTTAAATGAATTTTGAAAAGAATTCAATCACTATTTTTTTTTAATAACACATCATAAAAAAAAAAAGAAAAGAAAAGAAAAGAAAAAAAGAAAAAGAAAAAACGTCATTGAAATTGCCCCGATTTTAAAGATGACTGCATCTCAACATCTGCTAAAAATATTTTAGTTTTTGAACCGCATATTTTATAGCTCTTTACACTATACTACCGTATGATGCCGACCGATATAATAAATAAAATAAAAAAGTAGAATTTTAAAAAGGAATTAAATAAATAAAAATAAATAAAACTTAAATTTTAATCACTTTAATGCTTTCTACTACTACTCCGATTCAAAAAATTAGAATAATGAAAAGAAATATGGTCAAGGGAAATGAAAATCGAATTTATCAAATAAATAATCAACAATATCAAATATAAAGTACTATAATATGAATCTGCATATTTTGCAGATTATAAAAATGTAAACACATTACAATGAAATAGAAAATATATTTAAATCAGCTAACAACAAAAAATTCAAAATATTAGAATACTTTCTAACATGGTTCAAAAAATTAGAATAATGAAAATATATTGAACATAATTTAAACTCTAAGTATTTTTACTTGCTAATCAGTACTTTGTTGCATCACCCTTAGCTTTAATGACAGCTCTTAAACGTTTTGGCATGTTTTTAACTAAAGGTTCACAATCTTTTTTATCCAAATTCGCCCATATGCTCTTTATACTAGAAATAAGTTCTTTTTTGTCTCTAGGCGCAACTTCTTGAAGTCGTTTCTTCATAATTCCCCACAAATTCTCGATAGGATTTAGATCGGGTGAGTTTGCAGGCCAAGGGAGTACAGGTATGTCCTTCTCTTTGAGCCATTTAGTTGTTGATTTGGAAGTGTGGGGAGAAGCTGAATCTTGCTGAAACAAGAAATCGTCATCACATAAATCCTCAGCTGAAGGAATCATGAAATGTTCAAGAATTTCTTGATAGACTTCTGAATTGACTGTTGTGGAAACAATACACAACCTGCCTGGGCCTTCAGCAGTCATGCAGCCCCATACCATAACAGAGGTCGCAAATTTAAACGAACGTTTTAAACATTCTTTCTTATAAGCTTCATGTTTGAGTCTCCAGACACGTATACCTTGATTTCCGTGAGACACACAAAACACACTTTCATCGCTGAAAAGTATCTTTTTCCAATCGTCGTGATCCCAAAATAGCCTTTGTTTACACCATTTAACTCTAGCAGCCCTTTGCTTAGATGATAAGAATGGCTTTATCTTAGGGACACGTGATCTAAAACCTAATTTGCGAAGTCGTCGTAGTGTTGTAGATTTGGAGACATTTATACCCATTTCTTTCCATTTTCTATGCACATATCTCACATTCCGAAAACGATGTTTCTTCACAATCTTTTTCAATTGCCTTTCATCTCTTCTTGAAGTTACTGGCTTTCGACCACTTTTAAAGTGTTTATTTTGAAAACACTTATTATTAGAATATTCTCTCAAAACTCTACTCACACTTGCTTGAGAGCATTTCACTTCTTTTGCTATAAAAAGTTGTGTTTTTCCTATTTCGTGCAAGTACACAATACGATATTTCACAGCCTCAGATAAATCGATCTTTCGTCCCATATTAAGCAAATACTACGCTACAATCAAATGCCAAACGACTTTTCATTTTCAACGGAGCACATTTTATAGTCCCACAGATGTTAATCCCGCAGCCGTTCTCTCAACTTATAAGAAAAATTTGAATATTCTAATTTTTTGAACCATGCTATCGAGGTATTCTATTTCTTTGAATTATTCTAATATTTTTTAAATAGTTAATTATTAATATATCAGATAAAAATAAATATTTATGTTATATTTATAAATGCTCTGAAGATAATTAGATACTTTTAATATATTTTTTCCTGGACGCAGTATGCAAATTGACGCGTTAGCAACATCAAACTCATTCTTTTTTACATTATTCTAATTTTTTGAATCGGAGTAGTATAAACTATCATTTTTTCCCCTATAAATTACTACCAAAAAAAAAAAAAAAAAATTCTTCTTTCAATAGGAATTAATTAGAAAAATGAAAAATACAAAGTTGTTATACTATAAAAATTATACATCAACCTAACTGTCATAAATAAATTTTTAAATTTAAAATTTAGTATATTTATTTATTTATTTTTTACTGCATTACCATTTAATTTTCAATAAATATGATAATAATAATAAAATAATAAAATAAAATAAAATAAGTCTTCAAATAAATGAATTAAATAAATGAAAAATAAATAGCGTAATAGCCGTTGCTAAGATACGCAGACGATTAAAACGAAAGAATAAAATTTATCGAAATAAAACATAGAAGCGATAAATTAAAATCAGGAAAAAATTAATTAAAAAAATTCACATTAGAAATAAACCCGATGAGGTGCTACACCTGCAGGGTCTCAGGTACCCACCTGCCAAGTTTTGTAGATCTGCGATCAGTAGTGTGAGCACCAGAGCGCAGACAGACACACAGAGACACTTCTCTTTATTTATATAGATAGATTATATTAGATTTTGCTTTATTTATTTATTTATTTTCTTTCTAAACTAATGTTTATTTCATTTTATTTGCGTCTTTTCTATATGCTCGCTTCCATTCCCTTAAGTGTAGCCACGCCCCCTACAAAGTCGAACCCCTAAGGTTAAATTCGCTGGCTTACATTGATTACTAATTTTCAAATTGAAAAATTTAGACTTATTTGGTAAATTTGATGTGAAAAGATGTAAAAGAAGATTGTTTAATTATTTTAAAAAATACGGAACTAACAGTACTCCATTTAAACAAATCGCAGTGCATTTTATTTACTGTGATTTCATAAAAATAGAATTACATTTCTTTTGCTTCAGCAATCAATTCAGGTCCCGATAAACCTTACAATTGAGGAGAAGCACAAATCCATTTGGGGGGCCCCACTGATTTCTTGGCCTAACGACTCATACAAACATCTGGAAAAATTTATAAATTTTTCATTAAATTTTGTAGTGTACTTGGAATTGAGGACAAGTAAATTCCCTTAAAACATAGACAAGCAAATTCACTTGATTTTTGTACCAATGTATAAACTGGTGAAAGCCTATATTCACCACAATATATGAAATTATTCCATTATAAATGAATGTGTAAAAGCTATATTAGCATATATCCTATATAATCTAGAAATGGTAGTTGGGCAGTCAGGTAGGACTGTGACGTTTTACAATCAGACAATGCTTTTAGACCACAAGCTTACAATTCGGGGCCCATTTTTTTTGCTTAATTTGGGGCCTTTTCAAAATTTTCCAGGGGAAGCACATGCTTCTCGTGCCTATTGAGTAATCAGGGCCTGAATCAATTTACATGTACTTTTAAAAGTTTTAATCTAAAGAAAGAGATATCGATTTTATATACTTTTTGTGAATAATTTTGTAGCGCAAAATATTTTTTAGGGTCAAAACATTTTGATGTATGGAATGTAAGGATATTAAACACCATTTAGTAAGGACAATTTAAATCTTCATTCGGCAACACTGCTTACATCAATTAACCGATCACTAAAATTGTACTGTGATTTATGTCTTATTATTTCTTTCTTTCTTCTTCTTCTTATTATTATTATTGCTAGCAAACCCTTGCGAAATTTTCGCACTTTATTTCTTTTCTTATTTACCTTTAAAATTTGAAACTCATAAATATTATACCAATTTCACCACCTAATTAAAAATTTAATTTACAGGAAGCCAAATTATTACTATAACCAAATAAATATTGTGCAATTGTGAAACCAGAATCATTTAAAGGAATGTTTCAAAATAAAATTCATGGCTGACGACCAAGTTTGCATACTTCCACAGACAGTACAGTTTTATAAAAGAACCCTCATGACTCCTGTTAAATTTTTATCGCCAAGAGTGCGATAACATTTCATTTGTTTTGCCACAATTTCTGTTAAAAGAAAAAAAAATATTTTGATTATATATTTTGATTGCATTTTTTAATCAATTTATGATAAAATGATTCATATTCAGTATAAATCTTTAAAGAATTGCTAGGTTTAAAATGACGCTTGCAAAGATTCTGAAGGAGCAACTTTTAAAAATAGATTTTTTCATAAAATGATGTCATTAAACGAATGTCGTCATTTTTCTTATTGGTTTATTCAGCTGAGTCAGCGTGTTTTTGTTCATATTTAAATATTTTTTAGTGCTAGAGGCCTATTTCAGTCGGTACAGTTGTCGAATTTTTATACGTCACTCTTAAATAGTGCTAGAGGCCTATTTCAGTCGGTTTATTGAATGGGGATTTATTGAATGAAGTCCCCCCAAGGGACAACTTTGACATGAGTCCCCCCCCCCAGGCCCAACTTTGACATGAGTCCCCCCCCCCCAAGGTACCCCTATTTCAGTCGGTACATCGTTATCGAATTTTTATAATACACTCTTAATAGTGCTAAAGGCCTATTTCAGTCGGTTTATTTAATGGGGATTTATTGAATGAAGTCCCCCCAAGGCACAACTTTGACATGAGTCCCTCCCAAGGTACAACTTTGACATGAGTCCCCCCCAAGGCCCAACTTTGACACGAGTCCCCGCCCAGGCCCAACTTTGACATGAGTCCCCCCAAGGCCCAACTTTGACATGAGTCCCCCCAAGGTACAACTTTGACATGAGTCCCCCCCCAGGTACCCCTATTTCAGTCGGTACAGCGTTGTCGAATTTTTATAATACGCTCTTAATAGTGCTAAGGGCCTATTTCAGTCGGTTTATTGAATGGGGATTTATTGAATGAAGTCCCCCCCAAGGCACAACTTTGACATGAGTCCCCCCCCAGGCCCAACTTTGACATGAGTCCCCCCCAAGGTACAACTTTGACATGAGTCCCCCCCAAGGTACAACTTTGACATGAGTCCCCCCCAAGGCCCAACTTTGACATGAGTCCCCCCCAAGGTACAACTTTGACATGAGTCCCCCCCAAGGCCCAACTTTGACATGAGTCCCCCCCCAAGGTACAACTTTGACATGAGTTTCCCCCAGGCCCAACATTGACATGAGTCCCCACAAGGCCCAACTTTGACATGAGTCCCCCCGAAGGTACAACTTTGACATGAGTCCCCCCCCAAGGCCCAACTTTGACATGAGTCCCCCCCAGGCCCAACTTTGACATGAGTCCCCCCCAAGGTACAACTTTGACATGAGTCCCCCCAAGGCCCAACTTTGACATGAGTCACCCCAAGGCCCAACTTTGACATGAGTCCCCCCCAAGGTACAACTTTGACATGAGTCCCCCCCCCTCAAGGCACACCTTTGACATGAGTCCCCCCAAGGCACACCTCCCCCTCATTGGGAAAAGAGAAAAAACGTTGTTTTGCGGCTATAAGACAGTTTGGACTTCCAACGTTATTTGTTACAGTATCTGCAGCTGAAACACATTGGTTTGATTTAATGAAAACTTTATCATGGAATTTAGATCGTCACGAATTAACTAAAGAAGAATTTGTCGATATTAACAAGTTTAGCAGTAGGCCTCTGGCACTAAATTAAAATCTGTCAAAGTCAGATTTTCATGTTTTAAATAATGAAATAATGTCGTGTCTGTATAATTTTTTTTAATTGACATCGCTTTTTTTTTTTTTTTTTTTTTTTTTTATCCTCACGTATTTTATTAATTTCATCACTATCGTATCATTTCTACAAAAAATAACTGTGACTGGTTCACGTTAGAAAAATATTATATAGATTATTTATTTATTTTGAAAGGTCATGTTCTTCTTTCTCTTCATTGGAATCTCAACAGCAGTCAACGTTCGAGACTTCAAGAATGAAATAATGGTTTCAGGATCCTAAAATAATTCTATTTTCGTTGAAAATCATTATTCAGTATTCTTATTTAATTAGAATTAAAATTTGATAATAAGTTTGAAGATAAGTGAGGTTAAAATGAAGGCTTTTTCCCAAAATTTCAATTGTTTACTTCAGTAGTTCTCAACCTTTTTGTCAAAGTCCAACTAAAATTTTCCCGTTAAGTAGGCTGTGCATTAGTGATAAATGTCAGATGAAAAAACCTACATATTTTAGTGACATATATAAACAAAAGATGGCGATGCACATCTTAAATGAATTAACATAAACAAAAATTTAATCTGCAGAGCTTATAACAATAAACACGTTACATATGTTGATTGGTGCAATATTAACTAGTTTGTTGTGGCCACCCCCCACCACATGACTTTCTTCTATATTTTCCTATACAAATTCAGTCAGTAAAAGTAATTTATTAAAATTATTATTATCTTCCATGATAATGCAGACGATTTCCATATTAGAGAAGTAGTATCAGACTAAAAATCCAAAAAAAGTCAATTTTATTGTCAATATTACATTAAAAAAAAAAAAATATATATATGTAAAAAAAAAAAAATGATAACTTTATTTTAAATTATCGCAGATCGATGTTTTTATAGGTATTGGCGAGCTCTTTTGAAATATACCCATCATTAGCTCTTTCCAAAGATACCCATCATGACTTCCCCCCCAGGGGTGGGGGTGGCGAGGCTCCTACACATACAAAATTTTTTTCCCAGTTGACTATCTCTATTATAAATAATTCTTGTAAATTTCATAATGATTACTAAAAAATAATTCTCTTTATGCACATTTATACAAAATTTTGTCCTATAACACCATGTTAAAAATTTAGAAAAAGCCGGATGGCAAAGCAAACTGTTAGACAATTTTTACCAAAAGTTGATAGGCACTAATTTATGTCAAGGTGCAACTACATACCAATTTGTATGAAATTCTGTGCAGTAGTTCCTGAGATTCAGTTGCCACAAAATTTTGTCACACACACACAGACTGACAGACAGACATTTTCTAAAAATGGTCAAATCGTGTTTTACAGCTCTCAAAACGTGTAAATCCATCAAAAACCCGAGGTTGAAAATTTTTACGAATCCAATACCTTCCTCTATTGAATATAGAAGAAAGTAAAAATATAGCCATCTAAAAAATGAAAGAAAGTAACTGAAATGCAACCTGTCGTCCAGTATCCATCCAAATTTCTTAAGCATAATTTTTAATAATATCTAATGCACATACCAAGTCTGCTGCATTTATATACGTAAAATCTGAGATACACCCATTCCAGAAGCGAGAAAAATTGCAGCGTAATAGTGCAATCTATAGTTCAATAGGCAAATAAATTGAACATGCATAATTTTTCATAATATCCATCTTATAATACTAATTTTGTAACAAAAACTAAATTCGAAAACTGGCGTACAATCAATAGAAAGATATTAAAACTTCTTCACACACCATAAATTTTAAGTCAGCACAACCGGTTTCGAAAGGACGTAGCCTTTCTTCATCAAGTGCAAACACGTGCTACTGCCTTGGAGGCCAAAGCAAGACTGAAAGCAGGGCAAAATCCAGAGGGGAAGGAGCAACACAAACAACCAAAAGGAAGCATCATGCAGGGCAGAACCAATCAGAGAGGAACAAATGTACACACACACACACACACAAAAAAAAAAAAAAAAGGAGAGGGGGAGGAGTAATCAATTAAATTTATTTATTTATTTATTTATTTAATTACTATTATACAAATAAGTAAATTTGATAAAATTTATTTATTTATTTTTTAACTAGAATTATTTTATTATAAATAATATTATGTTATAAACATAATGAAGGAAATTATTTAATTCAATGAAACAAATTTTCCAGGCTGTAGACAGCAAAGTGGAATCAGATTTTTCATTGACAATTTTATCACGATTAAGGTAAATAGCTAAATTTTCCAAAAAAATCCAGTTCGGAAACGCGCTTGGCATCAAAGATAATTTTGGCATTCTTAAAATTAAAACTATGATCAAATTCCCAGCTGTGCTTCGCAATAGAAGATTTAGAAATTTCTTGATTAACAACATACCGAGAATGTACACGTAAACGACATTCAAGATTTCTTTTTGTTTGACCAATATAAGATAAATCACAATTATTACAAGGGACATTATAGATACGCCACTTATGAAGCTCAGGAACTGGGGATTTGGTTGAAGGGAGTTGGAATTTATAGACAGGTTTAAAAATAACGTGAAAATTGAAACGCTTCAAAATTTTGGCTAATTTAAAACATAAGTGGGGGGGGGGGATAAAAAGGCAAGAGAGCAAGATTATCAGGTTTAATTTTATCATCAATGGAAAGAGTAGAATTATAAGTTGGCCTACTGAACTTTTTGAGAGCTAAAGTAGGCCAACTTATAATTCTACTCTTTGTATTGATGATAAAATTAAACCTGATAATCTTGTTGTCTTGCCTTTTTATCCCCCCTTACGTTTTAAATTAGCCAAAGTTTTGAAGCGTTTCAATTTTCACGATATTTTTAAACCTGTCAATAAGCTCTCAAAAAGTTCAGTAGGCCAACTTAGAATTCTACTCTTTCCATTGATGATAAAATTAAACCTGATAATCTTACTCTCTTGCCTTTTTATCCCCCCCCCCCACTTATGTTTTAAATTAGCCAAAATTTTGAAGCGTTTCAATTTTCACGTTATTTTTAAACCTGTCTATAAATTCCAATTCCCTTCAACCAAATCCCCAGTTCCTGAGCTTCATAAGTGGGGTATCTATAATGTCCCTTGTAATAATTGTGATTTATCTTATATTGGTCAAACAAAAAGAAATCTTGAATGTCATTTACGTGTACATTCTCGGTATGTTGTTAATCAAGAAATTTCTAAATCTTCTACTGCGAAGCACAGCTGGGAATTTGATCATAGTTTTAATTTTAAGAATGCCAAAATTATCTTTCATGCCAAACGCGTTTCCGAACTGGATTTTTTTGGAAAATTTAGCTATTTACCTTAATCGTGATAAAACTGTCAATGAAAAATCTAATTCCACTTTGCTGTCTACAGCCTGGAAAAAATTGTTTCATTGAATTAAATAATTTCCTTCATTATGTTTCTAACATAATATTATTTATAATAAAATAATTCTAGTTAAAAAAAAATAATAATAAATAAATTTTATCAAATTTACATATTAATTAAATAATAAAAATAAGAAAATAAATAAATAAATTTAATTGATTACTCCTTCCCTCCCTTCCTTTTTTTTTTTTTTTTTTTTTTGTGTGTGTGTGTACGTTTGTTCCTCTCTGATTTGTCCTGCCCTGCATGATGCTTCCTATTGGTTGTTTGTGTTGCTACTCCCCCTCTGGATTTTGCCCTGCTTTCAGTCTTGCTTTGGCCTCCAAGGCAGTAGCACGTGTTTGCACCTGGTGAAGAAAGGCTACGTCTTTTCGAAACCGGTTGTTCTGACTTAAAATTTATGGTGTGTGAAGAAGTTTTAATATCTTTCTATTAATTTTGTAACATATATGAATCGTAGAAGCTGATAAATTGTTGTCCTGTAAACGAGGATAAATTATAATACACCAACGCCACCTTTTGGCCGCTAGACATCTAAAATGAACCATCATAGCTTTTTTGAAAGGCACCTGAAGCTTATAATTGCCAACTTAGCACCTTTTGACTTCCGGAAATATGTAATAGAAATATTGATTTTATGTGATCTGTAACAGTTTTCACTGATATACTAAAATAAAAATAATATTTAAAATTTTCCGGTTACAAAAGGTGCTAATTTGTAACTATTCTCAAGCTTAGAGTATATTTTAAGTTCTACGTTCTTATACACTGTAGAAGTTGAGATATAAGGAAACTGCAGCAAAGCAGTGCCTTTGTTGGGTGATGTATTCCAGTTAATCAACAAAAACTATAAGTAGAGTCCAAAAAAAAAAAAAAAAAAAAAAAAAAAAAAAAAGTATGGAAAATTGGGCCTAGAACTCATACTGACATTTAAGAAATAAAATGAAGAGCTTGTTTCCAAATGGCGTTAAGTCAATTTTTTTTCATTCTTGAAAAAACGCGAATTTTTTTATGTAAGATTTATTATTGAATTTAAGGAAAAGATAATTTTTCTCAGTAATCTATGGATGATAATAACACTAAATTATATGGTTAAAAAATCTTTTCAAAAGTTTATCTTTTAAGAAAAATATATATATATATATTCTTTTTTTCCATAGACTTGGATTATGCTTACGCTTTATCGGGTGCGGAGATAATACCACAGCTTCTTCATTCATTATACTATTTCTAACTTAACCTTATTGAAAATAATATTATAGTTTTAAAAAATTAAAGAACACGCTTTTATAGAAATGTGAACTAAAAAGCACAAAATATCTATCTTAATATTAATATGTAGAGAAAATCGTGTGAGTGATACACCATAATATTTACATACATTTAAATCTTTAATTAAAATAATTTAGGATTAAAAAAAAACCATTTTTAAAAAACCTCCCCGGACTGGGCTCGAACGCTAGACCTTTAGGTTCATAGCGTGGAGCTTTACCTCAGAGCCACAGCTTTCACGTATGAAAAATCTTTTTTTACAATATAGATTTTTTGTTTGCTCCTAGAGCGGTTACAAACATACAAACATACATACATACAAACATAAATACATACAAACATACATACAGGTGAAGCAAATAAAAGCGTGTTAATAAAAACTATCTCAATGTGACAACCTACGACAACATTCTTGCTTTTCCGTACATTTGACTTTTCACGTAAAGCCAGACAAACCACGTGATCTCAAGGCACACTGCAATTGGTTAAACTTGACTTAATCCCTTTTGGCAGAAAACTTACTTCTGACTTAGTTCTTTTCGGAAAAAAAAAAAAAAAAAAATCACGAATTTCACCCTCTATGTTCAATACGAATAAATTCTGTTTGGAACTTCTACTTATTGAAAATACATTGCTCATCATGTTCTGCCATCTTATCTTTTGCATCGAAAAGTCAATTTTTGAAAATTTTGGCTTAACGCCTTTTGGAAACAAGCCTTTCATAAGTTACACTGCTCGACATTGAAAATGCAACACCAAGAAGGAATGATAATAACGGAATGAAATTTGTTGGACACATGCACTATAGTAGGAAGAACAATCGATTAAAATTTCAGGAAATTTGGAGTAATATGTACTGAGAAAACAGTACATAAAGCAGCGACCTCTGTGAGCAATAACAGCACATATCTGCCTAGGCATTGAATCGAACAGCGATTGGATGACATGTACGGGTAGAGCACTTCATGAAGCTTCAACACGATGCCACAATTCATCGATCGCAGTTACTGGTGAGTGGTGGGGGCCAGTCGCTTTTCAATGATTAAACAGTCATTTACATTGGTGCGAGATCAGGAGAACGCGCTGGTCAGAGCAACAGTCGAACACATTCTGTATCAAAGAAGGTCCGGACAATACAAACAACTTGCGGTCGTGCATTACGGAGGCCTCGAATACAGCGCCGAGGAGCGGGCCTTAACTCATCAGAAATTTAATGGCCGCTGTTCAGAGTGCCAGGAATACGAACATGAAGTAATCGAGACGTGTATCCAATGGGAACCCATAACATCATTGCAAATTATGGACAGTGTGATGATGTCGAATCCCAGCTGGCTATGTGCATTATTCATAATGCCGTTAAACACTGATAAGGCAATCTTGATGCTGTAAACAGGATTGTAATTTGTCTGAAAAGTGACTTCACGCCATTCCTGCGTCCAGGTTCATCGTTGATCACACATTAATGGCGCCCATATCAGTGATGCAGTTTTGAGGGTAATCAGAATTTTGATAGCCGCATACTGAGTCACCACCTAGATTGATGGTATGTTGTACCATTGGATACACGTCCCGGTCACCTCTTGTTTTCATTCTCGCCACTCTGAATACCAGCCATTACATTTCTGACGAGTTAAGGCCCATAGCTCTGCCCTATGTTCAAGACCTCCGAAGCGCAACATTTAAGCAGGACAATGCACGACCGCAAGTTGGCCATATTGTCTGGACCTTCATTGATGTCGAATGTGTTCGACTGTTGCTCTGGCCAGCGCGTTCTCCTGATCTCGCACCAATGAAAATGACTGTTTAATCGTTGAAAAGCGACTAGCCGCCCACCACTCACCAGTAACTTCGATCGATGAATTGTGGCATCGTGTTAAAACTTTATGAAGTGCTCTACCCGTACATGTCATCCAATTGCTGTCCGATTCAATTCCTAGGCAGATATGCGCTGTTATTGCTCACAGAGGTCGCTGCTTTATGTACTGTTTTCTCAGTACATATTACTCCAAATTTCCTGAAATTTTAATCAATTGTTCTTCCTACTATAATGTAATTGTCCAACAAATTTCATTCCGTTATTAACATTCCTTCTTGGTGTTGCATTTTCAGTGTCGAGCAGTGTATTTACATTTATTTGTCTGAGACCAGTCTTCAACTTTCTGTTCTTGTGAAACTAACTCCGCCTCCACACTTGAAATATGGAATTTACTTTTGGCTAGAGTTTTAGCTCGTAATCATAATTTAATAACAAATTTTAAATGGAAAATCCTAATAAAAGCAAAAGGTGATCGGCTCAGGGATCGAACCTTGATGCATAGCATCAGTGCACTATTCTTTTACTTGAAAGTTCAAAATATGCATATGTTCTGCCTATAACTACGCAATTTTACGAATAAATTCATTAAAAGGTTTGTAGATCCATATCGATGGATGTCAATAAATAATTGAGACAATTCTAATTTTCCATCTTCATTTAACAGTATTGTTAAAATTAATGCTGTTACAGTAAAGTATCGATAATCAGGAAATCTCTAATCCGGCAGCACTGGGTAATCCTGCACTGAAGACTCTTTTTTCCTTCCCTCTTTTATTTTCTCTGCCCGAAAATCGTAGATTTCAACGGATTACTCGCAGGTGACCACGGAACAGCATACTTGCCAATTTTTATGGATAGTCAGTAAAGTTTAAGGCTTTTCATTTATTTTTACTGATTTGCAGATTGGCATGAGTTTTTCACAGATTAATCAAGATGTTGACAAAATTCCGAAAAAGAACAACGAAATTTTGTCTCGTACTCTTAATTCTTATTTATTTCAAATGTTATTTATATTATTTACGTTTTCGATAGGGTACATTAGGCTAGTATATATATATATACTAACTCATTGGTTCTTAATCTACATTGCAACTTTTTGTGTAATTCTTTCCTCTGTGTTAAATTCAGTTCTATATTTTAGTGTGCTGTTATTGCCTTAGTTCTATTAATAGCTGAATTTTATGATTTAATCTTATTACGATATCTATTATATATATATATATATATATATATATATTATATTAACTATTTTTTAAGAAATATTTCTTTGGATGTTGTGACTGATCGACAATTTTCATACATTTTCGGAACATTTATTTACCAGAAAAATCGGTAATCCGACTATGTCTATTTCCCTCCGATGCCGGATTATCGATGCTTAACTGTAGTATTGATTCGGCTTTCACAACTAATAACAAATTACATTGTGCGCATCTATAGACATTATTTCGCAGGAATGTCGAATGTTGCGAAGTTTTGTGAATTATTTACTTAGTTCGAATAGTTTCTGTCTGTTGACGCAAGGCTGGAATTGGAGCGTTATGAATAAGGTGGCTATGCTAGTTACAGTCGGCAGCAAAATTATTCGAGCGCTATCAGTAATTCCTATGTTAAAAAAGTACACTTAATACTGTTTTGTTAATTAAATCCCTGTCGAATCATGGTCTTAGACTCAAGAATTTATTTAACAAAACAGTATTAAGGGTTACATAGAAACGAAACGCTTGCAACTTCGATGCAGAGCCTGATTAAGGGGGAAGCACACATTATCTCCGCTTCACCGGAATATTTTTACAATTATTTTTTACTTCATGTCATAGAAATTCCACGCTTTGACGAGGAAATATTTTTTATAAAAAATGAACGGTGTAAAACAATCCAATTTACTCACTGTTATTAGACACCAGAATTCTTTTAAAATAATTTTTAATGAGAATTTTCTGTTTATTATATGAGGAAAGTATTTGTTAAAATATAACGTTGTAAGTATAAATAATGTGTGCTTCCCCCTTAATCATGCCCTGCTTCGATGACGTAAATTTTTGCAAGTTTTTCGCAAATACAGTCGGCAGCAAAAGTATCTGAGCATTAGCAAAAATTCCTATGTAAAAAAAGTACACTTCATGCAATTTTGTTAAATAAATCCTTGTCGAATCCTGTTCTTTCTTAGTCAGTCTAAGAACATGATTCGACAAGGATTTATTTAACAAAACAGCGTTATGTGTGCTTTTTTTACATAGGAATTTTTGCTAGTGCTCGGATACTTTTGCTCCCGACTGTAGTCATACATTTGGAACGCTTGCAAACAGCTTTGCAACCGGAAGTGTTTCATTTGTATGTACCCCTAAGTGTACTTTTTTTTTTTTTTTTTTAATATAAGAATTATTGCTAGCGCTCGAATAATTTTGCTGCCGACTATATGAGAAGTTGCGAATTACTGCTTTCGGTGAAGTTTTGATGAGTAATTGGATCGTGAGGTATTTTTAAGCAAGTTTGTTATAGCAGTTATTTAAAGTGATTACTAAAATTGCGTGTTTTTCAACGAAAATAGAGCTTTTGTTCTAGAGAGTTTCATTAGAAGCCTTATCTTAGTGAACTGCTTAAAAATTTTAAGGACGATTCCTGCAAGAATATTAGTGACCCTCCGAGTTACTTGAAGCAGAGATGTATTCAATTAGTAAAGTTCACTTATCGCCAGCGATTTAAAGTGAATACACGTTTTACATGTTTCTTCATTACACGCAGTATTGCTCAACTTTAAATACCTTGGGTAGTCATGTACCCCTTTTCTTTTATTAAAGTACTGAATAAAACTAGTCTAAATTTTAAAAACCTTCGTCATTATTATTTATTCAAGAGTGAAAGTAGTTTCAGTTAAACGATTCTATTACAGCGTACAGCAATACAAAACGAAGTAACGATTTCAATTTATGTTCTCTCATTCATGGACAATGCCACAAAATAATTGAGTAATTCTGCATTATCCAGGTGTGAAACTACCTAACATGCAAAACCCCTGAAAGCTGTTACTTGCATGCTAATAGGGAGGCCTTATCAGTGATATATCATATGGCTGCCTATAATAAGTGATATCTACAGAATTTTTAATACATTACAAACCAAATTAAGCATTGAAAATAAAAAATTTCTGTAAAAAAAAAAAAATAATTTAACAAGAAATTTAGACACAGCAAAATTTTTCAAAAACCCTGAATTCAGGGGTAACCCCTGAAAAGTTTCACTCCTGATTATCATGAGTTAGAAATATTTTACGCACAAAGTTCCTCCCCCCCCCCTTAGCCCAGTCGGTAGAGCGCCGGCATCGTAATTGGAAGATTACGGGTTCGGTACTCGAGCCGGCCAAAGACCGTCGTGTACACAAATGGTGGCTGGTGCACGTAAAATCTGTCGTGGCCGCAATGTCCTCCATGTTCCCATCAAAAATTATACCTATGGGGGTCACCGAAGCGGGAGAGCCATTCCTTCCGTGGAGGATCAAAATTGTGATGGTATGTCTCTAGACCACCTCTAGGGGGGTGTGTCCCAGACCGTCGCCAATTGCCCATCTGCGCAGCACTAGTGCGACGTAAAACCCAATCATCCATCCATCCTCCCCTCCCCCCCCCCCCCCTTTCCTTCATAAGAAAGAGACAAATTTGCAAGCATTTGTTAAAAAAAATAAAAATCTGTTTTGCTTTAAATGACAAGTTTATTCCTTTTGATGATGGTTTAAAAAATCCAGTAATGTATCATCCTCACTATAATCATCATCGTTGTCACCATCAGCAGCAACACCGGAAGAAGAAGGAATAGCTGCACCAAGAGTAGCATCTGGAACGTTTTGGTTATTTTGCTTTTTTGGCATGGCAAATATCAGCATATCTCGGAACATTCTTTCTCCAAATCGCAAGCATCGCGTAGATTCCATGGCAGCTTTCAGACTCAGGTGTTCGTCTGAGATGGGTGGAAGGTCTCCGACAATTATCAGGATGAGTCTGAACACCTTTTCTTCAAGTGAGGTAGCAAAGGCAAATTTGAAAATCTCCATGAGAAAGTTATTATTGATGTAATACCTGTTAAACAAAATACATAATGTTACTTATTTCTTTTTCTGAAAAAAAAAAAAAAAAAAACCTTAAGAAATCGTTTTTATTTCTGACACTTATCTGTATATATATATAAATTACGTGTCACGATGTTTGTCCGGGGTAAACTCCTAAACTAAGGAACCGATTTTAATGAAATTTTGCACACTGTGTGCAGTTTGGTCCAACTTGAGAGATAGGATAGTTTTTATCTCAATTTATTGTCACAATATTGTTTTATTGCAATTATTTGTTAATTATAGACCTTTATTAAAGTTGCTCCAAAATATCTGTGAGTTCCATTAATTTAATTGTTGCCAAAAAAAAATACGAGTTCATTTTCTTTCGACCTAAAAATAAATACATTTAATCAAACGTGAACGTTAAAAAATTATAAAAAGTTAAATTATGCATCTCACGAAAATTGACGTCATAATCAATTTAAAGATTTTATACACATTGATAAAGTGCTGATGTAGTTCTATCATAGATATAGTAATATATATAGATCTCTCATCGCCATGTTATCGTACAAAAATTTTTGATGCCGAAAAAAATAAAATAAATAAAAGCTTTAGAAACAGCCATTAAGTGGTATTGAAAAAAAAAAAAAAAAAAAGAAAGAAAGAAAGAAATATGAATTTGAAACTGTATCTGGAGTCTTCCATTCCCCTTTAGCAAATAAATTATTCATAAATTTTATTTGCTAAAATATTAGTATGTTTTCCCGTGTGTATTCACTCGGGGAAAGACGGCCATATTTTGGTAAAAACGTCGTCTTTTCCCAAATGAAAAGGAATAACTTTTTTCTCCCCAATGATCAATCACTCTATTCTATATATGCTATACTATATCTATGAGTTCTATACGCAAGCGAAGTGTGACTCACTGACCGTCTGTGCAGCCAAGAAAAAGATTTCCTATGTTAATTGCCCACTGGATTTTTTGTAAGAAATTATTAAAAATCGAGGAAATTTATTTCCCGATTTTAATCCTTATATTTGCGTATAGATATGTATTAGTTATCGCGGGTGTTAGATTAAATTATTTTGCTGTCAAATTGACAAAATTTTAATTTTTAATTTCAAAACTCTGTCGCCCTTGGCTTTTTTTTATTATTATTAGTATTATTTGGCGATCAAAAGCGTAACACGAAAATATACATGCCAGATGTATGCATTGTACGAAATGTAATATGTATTATTCATTGTACGTATGTATGACATGTAATATGTATTGTACGAAATATTGTTTCATATTATTCATTACTCTGTTAATATAAGTTGTTAAAATAACCATGATTTTTGAAAGGAATTAAATATTTTCGCCAGATAATTTGGCGATATCCTTTTTTTTTCGCCAAGGATGACAGAAATGAAATCTATTCCGCTGCAAAATATTAGTATCTTACATCAGATATTTTATTTAGACATTTGAAAACAAATTTGACTTCAAACTATGATAGAATATTTATCATTTTCCTTTTAATTAGTATATTAAAATTTAAAAGCATGGTATATAAAAAGTTTTTTTTTTTTTTTTTTTTTTTTTAATCCTATAATTATTCTTATCTTAATCCTCAATGTTTCCCATCTTTATTAACTTGAATTTACTATTAAAATTTTAACATACTCAAAAACTTCTCATCACTTCGTTAAAATACACTAAACTTTTCCAAAATCTTTTTCTATTTAAAATGATACATGTATTTACTTCAAATGTCCAATATTTCATAAGATTTCCAATTTTATAGTTTTAAAATATTTATCAAATTTACTTATTTTTCTGGTTTAGCCTTATTGTTTTCCTTTTTATAACTACAGCTGTTGCCCTCTTTAAAATATTTAAAATGATGAGGTCATTTTATAGTAAAATTATCCATTATAGCATATATTATATTTCACTCCTCCATAAAAATTGATTTTAAAATCGTCTGTTTCTTTTATACTTTTATTTTAATAGAATTTTAATAGAATTTAATTTATATATTAGTCATTTTAGCAATTTTATCCAAAGTAGCATTAAAAATAATATATATCACTTCTCCATTAAAATTTATAGGACCCTACAATAAAATTAATTTGTGCTTAATAGCAACACTACGAAAATTTTTATCAATCGCTTCCAAATTTTGGCCGGGTCTGCTAGTATATATATAAAATTATGCATTAAAAAAAAAAAAGCATCATACTTATATATTTAACAAAATGGTAGGTTGAGTTAAAATGCAGATTTTATTATTTTTTATTCATTTATATCCGAAAGCGAAAATTTCTTAATTACTGAAATGGTAAAACAAGCCTGGCAAATTAAAATAAGAAATGATCATTTCCTGCACTGAGTACCTAAATGTAAAAAAAAAAAAAAAAAAAAGACATAATTACTGACGGCACGATCAGTTTAACATGATTCGACAAATAATGCCTCAGACTGTCTAAAATAGCTTTAGTTGTATTCTATGTCTAGCATTACATAAGCTAGTTATTTCTCAACAGCTTTTAAGCAAACAATTTAAAAAACAAACAAAAAATAACACTTACTCTGAAAGCAATACAATAACTCTTTTGCTCTTTAAGACTTCTTCCATCTCTTTTTCGGTTTCGAACATTTCTCCAGCTTTCATGTTCCGCCGAGGCTCAAACAATGAATAGAAAGGAGGACTTCCCTCCAATTCTGAAACAAAGTCTTGAATTCAGTTTAAATTTGAAGTATACATACGAATGAATGTAGTATGTAAGAAATGCAAATAACAATGAAATTTGAAAATAACAATGCTTTAATAGAGCAGTCTCGATAATTTACGGGATTACTGTTAACGAATAATCTATATAATATTTCTCTAATGTGGACCAGTTTCAATTATTTTTTGTCGAAACGATACGATAGTGGTGTAGTTAATAAAATAAGCGAGAATAAAAAATAATATTTATACATGGACAATATTTAAGCACGTGGACCTAGATCAATGAAAATAAGAAAAAATGACGACATTTGTCTGATGATGATTTGTCTATTTTACGGGAAAATGTATTTTTAAAAGTTGCTTCTTCAGTACCTTTGCAAGCGTCATTTTAAACCTAGCAATACTTTAAAGATATATACAGAATATGAACTTTTGTGTCATAAATTGAATAAAAAATACAATCATAAAAAATATAATCAAAACAGGAATTATTTTATTTTATTTTATTTTACTTAAAAAAAAATAATAATAATAATTAAAAAGTCATCACTAACATGGCGATAAAAATTTAAAAGGCGTCGTGTATGAAAATTTGGTCATGTGCCATGAATTTTATTTGGAAACCTTTCTTTGAATGATTTTGGTTTCACTATTGTACACTATTAATTTGGTTTTATTAATAATTTGGCTTCTGGTAAATTAAAATTTTAATTAGGTGGTGAAATTGGTATAATATTCACGAGTTTCAAATTTTAAAGGTAAATAAGAAAAGAAATAAAGTGCGAAAATTTCGTACGGGTTTGCTAGTTATTTAATAAAATTGCTATGATTCTAAATTAATGAATCAATTTTGATTAGGAGGCTTATTTATAGAATGCTAACATAAATTTACTTTACCTGGAAGTATGAAGTTTCTAACTATCTGGATGTCTTCATCTGCAGAAGACACAAACGCATCATACATTTTTCCGCGGTCTTCATCGATCTCTTTTTTGAGAAAAGTAAATCCACGAGAAAAAAGCCACACTTTCACGTGGTAGTGGTAACGGAGGTAAATGATTGTTGTACCCATTGCTAGTAGCATACACACTGAAAAGGATAATTCGAATTTTAAAAAGATTACTAGATGTTAATATGATAAGTTTTATTAGATTTTGAGTTTTGCAATTTTTAGAAAGTATTACAGTAATGGACTTATTCGCCATTAACTTCGGCGTGAAAATGTAAAATGCATCTAGGGATATAAGGACTGGATGCTACTTTGTTATTTTCAACTAAAAATCTGAAACTAACAATGCCGCTAGATGGCAGAAGCAGCGTGTCTATAGTAGGGACGCTGGATAGAGAGAGACTGGACATTGAACAAATATGGCGGTCATTCGTTCAAAAGCCACTCGATCGGCGTAAGACGTAATTTATTTTTACCAACGTCTGATACTTTCCTTTTAATTAAAATCTCGATAAAACTTTATGGTTCGTCTCTAGAAAGCCCTGAAGAGTGTCATTTGAAATTTCGAATAGCATAATGGTATCATATATAACAGGCTGAACAAACATGGCGGATCAATGTCCAGTCTCTTATTATATAGGGTCTCTAGTCTACAGAAGGGGTCCTGAATAGAAAGAGACTGGACATTAAACAAATATTGCGGGAGTTCGTTCAAAAACCACTCGATTGCCGTAGAACGTAATTGCATTTTTACCAGCATCTGAGACTTTTCTTTTAATTAAGATCTCAAAGAAACATTTTTATTTATCTTTAGAAAGCCTTTTGAAATTTTGCAGCGCGTAATGGTGTCGCATATAAGAAATTCAGCAAACATGGTGAATCAATGTCCAGTCTTCTATCATGTAGGGTCCAAGTCTGTAGTATCCAGAGATATAGTAATAAGAGAGATTGACCATCGATAACAAAGATTGACCATGGCGTAGATTGACCATCGAGAAGGAAAATGTGATTCCATTTCATCTGGGGAAAGACGCCTATTTTACTATTTAGTGGTCGTCTTTCCCCGAGTGAGACACTCGGGAATATACGCGGATAATTTAGCAACTAAAATAATTTATATGCTAAAGGTGAATGGAAAAACTCCAGATACAGTTTCAAATTCCTGTTTCTTTCTTTTTTCTTTTCTTTTCCTTTTTCTTTTCTTTTCTTTTTTTCTTTCTATTTTTTTTTTTACTATATATATGTATTAACTTACTTGATATTTAAAATTAAATTTTTCTTTTATATATGTTAAAATTAGCGTCTTACCTGTGTCGCTGCCAACTATATTTAAAATATTTTTGAAAATTGCACATTACTTATTAATATAAAATATAAAAATATATAAAAATTAAAAATTAAAAATATATTAAATAAGGAAACAGTATTTATTTCATAATAATAACAAAGCAACTGATTATAAAAATTATATATATATATATATATAGATATATTATAAACTAAACAAATATAACTTACTGATGAAATCTTATTCGATTTCCTTTTATACATTTATTAGAGCAATTGAAAACCACGCAACATTTCGGTATTTTCAAAATTTATCAACATTCTATTCTATTACTAGCCGCCTTCGGCGACCAGCTGGTTCGCGTTCCTTGAAAAATCCGACTTTACGAAAATCCCGCTCGGTGGCGCCTACAGGGCCTTTTTCCCGTTTCAGGTCTTACAACAGCTTATTGACATATAGTAAAAATAGCTTTATTGAAAAACTTAATCGCAGTAAATTCCCGCTCATTGGCGCCTGCGGCGCCCTCTTTCAGTTTCAATATCTGAAACAGCCTGTTCGCTCACCATGTTATGATCTTTCAAATTCCTGACTTTATCAAAGTCACGTTCGGTGGCGCCTGCGGCGCCTTATCCCCGTTCTAGAACTTACAACACCTTCCTCAGTCATTAGAATTTAAAATATTGAAATTTTAAAATGTTACAGCTCCATCTGGCGGTAGAAATTTCTGTAATCGACTGTTCAATTCCAAATCAACAAAACTTTCAAATGATGTACTACTTAAGAAATTATTTCAATTAGTATCTGAGATACAAAAGAAAACCTAATCATGACACCTTAAAACTCATAATTAGAATTTAAAATAAAGAAATTTTAATATATTACAGCGCAATCTGGCGTTAGAAATTTCTGTAATCTACTGTTCAATTCCAAATCCACAAAGCTTTCAAATGATGTATTACGTATGAAATTATTTTAATTAGTAGCTGAGATAGAAAAGAAAACTTAATCAAGACACCTTAAAACGTGTAAATCGTGTGAAATCTCGAATTCCACTTTCGATGACATAAAAGAACTTTAAAATATCTTTCGAATGATGTATTAAAAATAATTTAATCATAATTAGAATTTGAAATACGCATATTAGAATAAAATTTAATTTGCAATTAAAATATAAATTAAAATGTAAATTTTTTGTTTATTCTCCGAAATGGATGAAATTTGAACTCCAACTTTGTCTTGTGATGAAAACTCTATATAGTAAGTTTTGTGTGCGACAAAGGAAAACCGAACAATTTTGAAATTTGCAATTTTTAATCACAGTCAAAAAACCCGTGAGCTGATTCAGTAAAGCTGGAAGTAACTCTTTCGCCCCGCTTTCGAGATATCGGGAGTTGTCATGGTAATCCAACCACCGGCAAACGCGGAATGCTTGCATCGAGAATTTCATTAAAGTCTATGGCCTAATGCGTAAAATTAAAAAAATTATAACTGATTCAGTTTTTGAAATAATGTCTCAATCTTTTGAGATCTGACTCGACTAATCGAGGTCTATGTATATATATATATATAAAGATTTATCTCTAAAAGATTTTGAGTTATAAAATGTTTGTGAAAAAATCGATGTTTCGTAAAATCTAAAAATATGGATAGCTAATCCGTATTTTGTTAAAATGTTGATGGGTTCGAAAGAGGATTAAATGACCTTTCAAAATATACCGGTTTTTAAGAAATGGGACTATTACTCTTTCGTACAGGGTGTTTTAAAAAAAAAAAAGACGATCGAGAAAAAGAGAAGTTTCGGACCCTTTTTAAAACTCTTTTAAAAATTATAAAAAAATCCGTATTTAAAAAAAAAATGCCTCGTAAAAATCGGTAATAAATGCTCTTTCTTGTGGTACAGACATAGTTTCAATATCTCTAATCGTTGAGCAGGAATAGCTTTACAAAAACGCACGAAATTTTTCCTCTGTGCTTCTTCGTTTGAGGAACGCGCTGGATGGTTAAAAATACGATCCGCTGGCTTTTTAATTAGACATAAGTTGACTTTTTAATTAATATCTCCGGATCTAATTAAAATTTTTATATTCTTTTTGCACTATGCACTCGGGAAGGCTCCTGAGCACCCGTATGTCAAATTTTGTACTTCTACGTTCAGTAGGGGCTGAACGTATAAATGCACAGACAGACAGACATCTTATTTTATTATTAAAGAAGATAGACTATTGCCGAGTTTCTGTACATACTAATGGCTGATGACAAAACTTTTTTTCGGCTTCAAAAGTCTTTGGTCGATAACATGGGGGTGATAGAGCTATATAAATTACTATATCTGTGATAGTATCGACCTTAAATAGAGAGAGACTGGACATTGAACAAAAATGGCGGACTTTCTTTCAATGCCAACTCGATCCCAGTAGAACTTAATGTACTTTTATTAGAGTCTGACACTTTTCTTTTAATTTAAATCAGGAGGAAATGTTTTGTTTACCTTCAGACATCACATGCAGAGAGTTATTCAAGACATTTTACTAGTATAATGGTATCATATGGGGCGGAATAAAAATGGCGGATCGACCGGCGGGTCAATCTCTAGTTTCTTATCATGTAGGTTCTCTAGCTTATAACACGCTTGCACACTGTAAGTATAGTGGCCAACTTAACACCTTTTGGCTAATGGGAAAATGTAACAGAAATATTTATTTTATTTAATCAGTGAACTGTAACGGTTTTCGCTGATCAAGTAAAAAATAAAAATTAAAATAAAATAAAATAATATAAAATAAAATAAAATTTTCCGGTAGCCAAAAAGTGCTAAGTTGGCAACTATGACTTTAACTGGAAGTTAATAGTGATGGTGAATACGTTCATTAATGTGGAGGTATAGAAAATAAGGTGACATAGAAAATAACTGTAAAATATGAGATCATTTTCGGCCAGACTAAATTGAAAAATATAGTTTTTACTTTTAACACATGACACATATCGAAAGGATTTTTATCAAATCGTTTGGAGTGGTCTGCTGTATCAAAATGAAAAAATAAATAAATAAATAAATCTATATATATATAAATGAATGTTTGTCTGTATGACCTTTATAAAATCGTAAACGGCTAGACCGATTTCTATCATTCTTTTTTTTGTTTTTTTTTTCCTTATAGGTCAGGGATGGTTTAGGAAAAAAAAATTGAAAAAATTCGCCCCACAAGGGGGGGGGGGGGAGGGGGGCAAAATGTGAATTCAAAAAATCCTTCATATCTCAAACAAAAAAACATAGATATCCGTAAAATTTTTGCTTTAAAATATAGCTAATATAAATGTCTAAAAACCAAAATTGGTACAGATAGGTTTCAATAGCCTGCAAGTCGAATGGGGATATTTTCGAAAGTGTAAAGTTATAAGGAGGGGAGAGGGGGGGGGGAATAGAGTTAGATCGTTCAAATTTGGTATATAGAGGTTTTCGATACTTACAAATCGATTGCGGATATTTTCGAATTTGTAAAATTATATGTAAAATTATTTGTAAAATTAAATGTAAAATTATTTGTAAAATTTTTGCTATAAAATATAGCTAATACAAATATCTAAAAACCAATTTCCGGAATTTTAAAAATTCAGCCCCCAGGTGGGGCAGCAGGGGCAAAAACAATTAGAAATACAGTTAGGCCTTTCAAAATTGGTACAGATAGGTTTCAATAGCCTGCAAGTCGAATGGGGATATTTTCGAAAGTGTAAAGTTATAAGGAGGGGAGAGGAGGGGCAAAAAAAATAGAGTTAGATCGTTCAAATTTGGTATATAGAGGTTTTCGATACTTACAAATCGATTGCGGATATTTTCGAATTTGTAAAATTATTAGGAGGTGCGGGAAGGGGGTGGAGTTGTAAGGGGGGGGCTATGGGCAAAAACAAATAGAAATACAGTTAGGGCATTCAAAATTGGTACAGATAGGTTTTAAAGTCCTGCAAGTCGAATGGGGATATTTTCGAAAGTGTAAAATTAGGAGGGGCGAGAAGGGGGGAGGGGATGGGGGGGCAACAAAATAAAAATAGAGTTAGATCGTTCAAAATTGGTACACAAATGGTTTTGATACTTAAAAACGAATGCGGATATTTTTGAATGTGTAAAATTATTAGGAGGGGCGGTAAGGGGGGGGGGGGAGGGCTATGGGCAAAAACAAATAGAAATGCAGTTAGGCCTTTCAAAATTGGTACAGATTGGTTTTAGAGGCCTGCAAGTCGAATGGGGATATTTTCGAAAGTGTAACGTTATTAGGAGGGATGGGAGGGGGGGGCGGAGGGGCAAAAAAAAAAATAAAATAGAGTTAGATCATTCAAAATTGGTACATAGAGGTTTTCGATACTTACAAATCGATTGCGGCTATTTTCGAATTTTTAAAATTATTGGGAAGGGGGGGAGAGTGGTGGGGCAAAAAAAAAATAAAAATAAAAATAGAGATAGATCGTTCAAAACTGGTGCATAGAGGTTTTTCATATTTACAAATCGATTGCGGATATTTTCGAATTTGTAAAATTATTAGGATAGACGGGAGGGGGGCGAAGGGGGAAAATAACAGAAATAAGAGTTAGAGCATTTTGAGAATTTTTTCAGAAGACAGTGAGAGCCCGGAGCGACATTTTTCCTAATCAGATTTTGTTTTGCTTTTTTTTTTCACGTGATAAAAATTAATGCAATTTTGAGAATTCAGTAATTATAGTGATTCATTTAAAAATAGGGTCCAGCGAAGCGGGCGAAGCGGGCGAAGCTTGCTAGTAAATAAATAAAAATAAAATAAAATAAAAAATAAAATTAATGTATTCAGCATTAAAGGTTAAAATAAGTAAATCCACTGTCCTTACATAGGATGCTAATTGTTATGATGATATAGATGCTTATGGCCGCTGGACAAAGTTCCGTTTCAGTCAGGTATATAATAACTTTGCCTTTTAAGTGTTCTGGAGATCCATCTGGATCACAGCGTGTAGCATTGATATCAACAACCTAAGAAAATAAAATAAAATAATTATAAGATAAAACACTTTTTATAAACCCTGTTTTTAAATTTTCTGTTGAATCATAGCTGTAGAACTAACTACATTAGCACTTTATCAATGTGTACTGTTACGAAATTGTAAATAATTGTATTTATTTTTGTATAAATTCTTTCAAAGAGGCTTAATAAGTTGATAAAATATCAATTTTCTGCATTTCCAGCTCTTTTTCACATTAAAATAGCTTAATTTTACCTTTAAAACACATTAAAAAGCTCCAATAGGCAGGTAAAGGATTTGGCGCCAAATTGGGCGACTTTTGGCGAGAAAATCCTTATTATCGATATACCAAAGATGGACGTTCTAATGTGATTGGTTAAGGAGTTACGGGAAATTTCCCGAACATTCTGGGTTCGGCAGAGATGTATAAAAGGAGCTCAGGCGCGCCAAACCCAGATCGGTTTTCAGTGAGTTTCGTCAATGCTTGCAGTGCTATTGAAGGAGTTCTGAGCCTCCTTGAATGAGATTTGCTTTATGTGTTATTGCTATACAGTTTTTACTGTGGATTTGCTGTTGACAGCTGTTTCTTTAAGCTGTGTTTATTGGTGAAATTGAAGCTTATACTCAGTTTATAGACCTGTATTCTTCTGGAATTTTCTATAAATAAAGCTCCTGAATTTTTGCAAGTTTCGCCTCTCATTCTCGGACAACTCACGTACCCCCAAGTACGCAACAGTATGAAATCTTTAAATTGATAATGACGTCAATTTTTGTGAGATGCATAATTTAACTTTTTACAGTTTTTTAACGCTCACGTTTAATTAAATGTATTTATTTTTATGTCGAAAGAAAATGTACTCGTAATTTTTTTTTGGCAACAATTAAATTATAGCTAATATTTTAATAGCTATTTTACCATGTTTTTATTAACTTCTATTCTTGTTTGTTTGTGTGTTTGCCCGGTACAAATCTTGCAATCGAATTTTATCTAACTTCCCTACTAGAACTTCCCTATTTGAAAATTTCACAGTAGCTCAGAACCCGGTGACAACACAATACTTCGAAGTCCGATTTTCGAATTTTTGATTAGTTTTCTTGTAAATATTTAAAATATAAAAATAATAACATCCTAATAGCGTTAAAATAGCCATTAAAATACTAGCTATAATTTAATTGTTACAAAAAAAAAAAAAAAAAAAAAGAGTTTATTTTCTTTAGACATAAAAATAAATACATTTAATTAAACGTGAACGTTAAAAAATTATGAAAAGTTAAATTATGCATTTCACAAAAATTGATTTCATTATCACTTTAAAAATTTTAAGCGCATGATTCATCAGAAAATTTAAAACATAGTATATAAAAAGTTTTTTTTTTTTTTTATCTTATTGCTATTAGGAGCTTATTATTTTCATATTTTAATTAATTATAAGAAAACTATTCGAAAATCGGACTTCGAAGTATTGTGTTGTCATCGGGTTGTGAACTACTGTGAAAGTTTCAAATGTCTAGCTAGTAGGGAAGTTAGTTAAAATTCGATTGCAAGATTTGTACCGGACAAACAAACAAACAATAATAGAAGTTAATAAAAACATGGTAACAAGAACAAATTACATTGTGTTTCACATTTGGGAGCCATCTTGTTATGCGTACAATGTCTCTAAAACTTAAGGAACGAAAAGTTAGTCGGAGTTAGCTTTTGAAAAAAAGAAAAAAAAAGAAGCAGAAATATTAAAAGAAAAATTTTCCATATGATCTATACATATTTATTAGTGTACATTACATTTAATGAAGCCATTAAATGATTTATTTAAATAAGAACAATTTTTAAAACTTTACCATTTGGAAGAATTTATAAGTTGAATAATTTTAATATTTTTATAAAGATTTGTAATTTACTTAGCACTGTGTTCTCTCCCAGCACAAAAATACGATCGGCATCCATTTTATATTAATAAAATTAAGTTGCCGAGCACATGAACTGAATTACAAATTGCAGATCATATTGGCCGCGAAACAGAGAATATAAGGCTGAAATAACTCAATCAAAATAATCCCATAGGTGCTGAATCATTTTTAATAACAGGAATTAAATAATCATTCCAATCTTTTAACGCTCTGATCAAATATGTATCTCTCCATCAGTGTCCGAAAGTTTAAGTTCTCTAAGATGTCAAACAGGAGATGTCCGATTCGAACTCAAATCGCTCTCGTCGGCCAAGCCGCTTGGAGATTTCCATGATTTTCTCTGAAACTCGTGTAAATACGGGTTAGGTTCCTTTAGAAAGACCCTCTACGGAGGGCATCCCATCTAGGTCTAGGACCCCAGGTAACCAATAGGCTTTACTCCTATACAGTAAAAAGGTATCTCTCTCGATGTGCACGATGAGTACTTTTTCATCAGAAGAAAATTATGATCAAAAGCAGTAACGTAGGATTTTACATTTTGATCAATGATTTCGTCGATATATCTTTGACCTCCCACATTGTCACCGTTGATGGTTTCCCAATCAATGTGGCCTGCCACAACTTATAATAACTTTCCACTTCCGTTCTAAGCATGTCTCTCAATATAGTGTAAATACGTTTCTCACACCTAGCAGTGAAAACGATTCCAAAACCTTAGAGGGGTGCATGATTGATCGACAGATTGAGATTTGGTAAACATCCAGTCATTCATCATTTCCTTATCGCTATTTTCTCTCAACCACAAAAGTTATCACCCCTATTTTAACACTAGACTCGCTGAGTCAGCACTTGCACAGAAGCTCCCATGGTCGCAAGAAATGTAGTTAAAAAATAATATTTGATTCATAGTGACTGATTCCTTACACCCTTCAGATCAGAACACAACGAGAATTACTTTCTAAAGTGAACTTAGACTCATTTCAAATAAATACAGACTGTCCTTCCTACCTTGTTCTGTTGCCATGCCCTTTATTCCAATCAGGGGTGCAACAGTTTCTGTCTCAAGACTGACCTCGGGTTTTTGATGGATTTACACGTTTTGGTAGCTGTAGAACACGACTTGACCATTTTTAGAAACTGTCTGTCAGTGTGTGTGTGACAAAATTTTGTGGCAACTGTATCTCAGGAACTACAGCACAGAATTTCATACAAATTGGTATGTAGTTGCACCTTGACATAAATGAGTGCCTATCAACTTTTGGTAAAAATTGTCTTACAGGTTGCGTTGCCATCCCGCTTTTTCTAAATTTTTAACATGGTGATATAGGACAAAATTTCGTAGAAATGTGCATAAAGAGAACTATTTTTTAGTAATCATTATGAAATTTACAAGAATTATTTATGATAAAGATAGTCAACTGGGAAAATTTTTTTGTAGGTGTAGAAGCCTCACCACCTCCCCTGGGGGGGGGGAAGTCCCCCCTCGAGGGGAGTAAATTTTCAAGATGGGTATCTTTCGAAAGGTCTTGTCAATACCTTTAAAACGAATGGTTGAACTATAAATCTGTGATAATTTAAAACAAAGTTATCGATTTTTTTTACTTTTAACAAAAAAAAAAAAAAAAAAAAAAAAAAAATCGTAATTATTATTATTATTATTATTATTATTATTATTATTATTATTATTTTTAACGAAATTTAACCAAACTTGGTATTTAGTTGGCTCCTGACATAAACTGGTGCTGATTAGATTTGGGTATCAATCGCTTAACAGGTGTCGCTGTGATCGTATTTTTTCTAAATTTTTAACATGGCAGTACAGGACAAAATTTCGTATAAATGTACATAATGAGAGTTATTCTTAACCTGTGATTGTAAAATTAATATGAATCATTGATAATAGTAGTAGTTAATTAGGAAACAAATTTTTACAAAGTTATTGATTTTTTTTTTTTACTTTTAACGAAAAAAAACTGAAAAAAGAAAATCGTTTTTTTTTTTTTTTTTTTTTTTTTTTTTTTAAATATATTGTTACTGAGTGAATCTGCATAGGAAAATATAGAAGAAAGTCTTGTGGTGGCCACAACGTACTAGTTTATCAATGATTTTTATCATATCTGCGCAATAATTAATTGTGATTGAATGTGATAGGCATTACTGATAAAAAGTACTGTTGTCAGTATTCATTCTTGAGACAGAAACTCTTACATCCCCGATTCCTATTAAATCGGGACCGTCTTTGTGTTCACCTTAATTCGATACATCGAAACGGTTTCCTTGCGTACAAGCTTCTGTTATAAAGACGTCTTCAGATAGTAATAACAGAAATTCTTCTTCCTGGAGTCATAAACTACCCTGTAACGAAGTTAGATGTAATAATATTCTGTTTCTTTACATAGAAAGTACTAGTAAGGGACTTTATCGTTTTTTTTTGGGTTCGAGGCTAAATCGTACCCAACATGTGACTTCTGATTCTCCATTTCCCTATGAATTTCCCTCTAGGATGCAATTATTCCCCTATAGAATGTAAACATTTCCCCATAAAATACAAATGTAAGCATTATAATTCTGCATTTTCCCCTGTAGTAGTCACATGTCAAGGGTCCATTACGTAATGGAATCGGCGCTTGCGCCGCACCACCAACCGACCCAGGCTCTCTATGTAGCCCATACGGTGCGAATTGTCCCCAGAGGAGAAGTCTCGAACGCCACGACAGCAGGGACCCAACCACACGACAGCTAGGACCAATCCAGACATAGCCAGGAGGCGGTTAAGGGAACGATAGCCTCCAGGCGTCAACTACTTCCTTCGGTGCTCCCACACATGTGAGGTTACTTGACCTATCCGGCTGGTTGGCAGATAAACGTTTGCCACCCCGGCGTAGCCAACATCTTCCTCCATGTGCGTCAGCTATCCCGCCGGTGAGGACGCACCAACTTTTCTTCCCCACCCAGTCGACTCAACTGTGCTACGGCTTGCTCGCCAGAGGGAATAGCTCAACCTCTGGGGCGGGCCATACACCCACCAACTAGCCGAGCAGCCAGCGCTCTGCCATCGCTAAGCCGAACCCGGGGTCTCGACTAGGAATTTTGCAGCAACGTTATCCTTGTTAAGCTGGAACCTGACCGCCAATGCGGCCGGCCCCTGCGAACACCAGCACATGCCCTTCTCCCGAGCAGAAGCCTCAGACACTCCAGGTGAGACAGTAGGGGTCAGCACCACCGTTTCCACCGAAAGGTGGAACCACCGAAAGGCGGAACCCAACCAAACAAGCCAGGTCCGCAACAAGAGAGAGATCTTGTTAAATAGACGCCACAACATCGGCTCGCACCAGAACCACGCCGCTTCATGAACGGGACACCAAACGAAGGTACCCTGACAGGAGGATTGGCGCTGTTGAACAACAGACTAGGGAGTAAACCTTAAGGAGGTAAGGCAAACCCTATCGCAAAACGGCGTCTGTTATCGTTGCATCTCACACCGCAATTGCGGGATGCTTCTTCGCAAACAGAGCGCACAAGCCTTAGGTCGACGAAGGAAAATCCTCCGATACGACCAATTAGGAACTAGTGACTAGTCCTTCAGCTACATGTAGACCGCCTTGTAAACAAGGACTTCGCGTTCGAACCCGACTCTTAGGGCAGTCGGAGAGGAAAGCAATGTTTCCTGCCCAGATGAAGTCCTCCATGGGGAGGGAGGGGAGTGAGCTCAGGATCTTCGACTATTCGGACATCACCAGCAAGTGGGAGTGTTTCCATTGTGCAATAGGATGGACAGAGTTGTCTCAATACCTATCGCAAGGAGTACCAGGAACAGTTACCCACGCGTTCGAGTCTGAAAGTCCAGAAGGGACCTTCAGAGGGTACACCCATGCAGCGCTGGACTGTATGGCGGTGTACTTGCCCAGCACAAATGTATGCTGGGTCCTTCCAGAGGAAGTAGAGCCGGTGCTGGCCGAATTTAGCTAGGTACCGTGTCTCCGGGATGCTTCTTCGCTAACAGAGCGCACAAGCCTTAGGTCGACGAAGGAAAATCCTCCGATACGACCAATTAGGAACTAGTGACTAGTCCTTCAGCTACATGTAGACCGCCTTGTAAACAAGGACTTCGCGTTCGAACCCGACTCTTAGGGCAGTCGGAGAGGAAAGCAATGTTTCCTGCCCAGATGAAGTCCTCCATGGGGAGGGAGGGGAGTGAGCTCAGGATCTTCGACTATTCGGACATCACCAGCAAGTGGGTGTGTTTCCATTGTGCAATAGGATGGACAGAGTTGTCTCAATACCTATCGCAAGGAGTACCAGGAACAGTTACCCACGCGTTCGAGTCTGAAAGTCCAGAAGGGACCTTCAGAGGGTACACCCATGCAGCGCTGGACTGTATGGCGGTGTACTTGCCCAGCACAAATGTATGCTGGGTCCTTCCAGAGGAAGTAGAGCCGGTGCTGGCCGAATTTAGCTAGGTACCGTGTCTCCTGACTCAAAGAGCCGGTCCCAACTTAAAGTGACGTTTCCTCCAGAAATCCCGAGAAGCGGACAGCCCACTCTGCCGGTCTCAGATACCGAGTCCTCCGTATAAGAACTATACGGCGACTCTTGAAAGCATCCCAATCCTGAAGGCTTCCAGAGGTCACATCGTAAAAGTCCAACTCTCTGCCAAACCAGTCTGAGATTGGTACCTTCAACGCTCCTCCCCACTTCAGCTGAATTCCCGACAGGGTTCCAGCAAACCAAGAGCAACTAGAGGTCCACCGATAGAACATCTTAGTTCCTCCAGCTGCCTACTTGGTGTAAGAGCACACCAGACAACACTTTTTATCCGGGCGCTCTTGAACTTTACATACTTTGTCACTCATTTAGCACCACCCAGGGGGCACGTGTGGTTTAAGGATACCACGGACGCGAGTGACACTGCCCCCCGGGTTCATTACGTAACGCCGATAAAGTCCATTGACTTTAGAGAGGAGTTGTAACATATAGACGTCCTGAAACCTGAAACACATGCTGAAACTGAGTTCTGAGAATTTATCCTAAGAATTGCTATGTTAAATTTTATTCTTTTTAACAGCTGTATGATTTTTGAATGACTAATAAGGAAATTATTATCATTATTATTATTATTATTATTATTATTATTATTATTATTATTTTAGGGAATATTCTAAAAAGGTTTTATTTATTTTTATAAAACAACAATTTCACATACACCATTGAATTTAAGCAGTGAAAACGAAAATATAAGATTAATCAGCATTCGAACATAGTCCTACTGTAATTCAAAATTTACTCTAATGGGGACTGATGTAAAATTATATGCGAAATTTATATTTAGTTCATTATAATTGCTATCGTCTTCAATATATTTTCCTAAGAGATATATTTTCAATATATTTTCCGAATAGACTTCGAGCTCTGGTAGAAGACAGTCATTTGAATGAATAAAATATGAAATAAGCATATTTAATGCGTAATACAGTAAACTAAACAGCTAAGACGTAAACTGATAACTATCAGCTGTAAGTTATTTAGGGCAAGATGGGGTTTCTCCTTCCCAATAATTTTAAGAGAAGGCCAATAATCCGCCATTCGAATACATTACTCTCCCTTCCCTCCTTAATAGTGATGGCACAGTCGCCAACATTTTAATCTATTCCGGAGCATTTTTAGCCCCATCCTAATTTCACACCACTTTATGTTTATTCATAGAATAATTTTCTCTAGTATATAAATAGGATAATATAAGAAAGAATTATTCTTAGAAAAAAATAAATAAATAAATAAATAAAAGGTATGAAATAAAGGCGTGGCTAAAAATGCCCCGGAATAAATTAAAATTTTGGCAATTCTGTAAGTAATGGTAATTAAATTTACGCTTATTCCAAAATATTGTGTTTAGAAAATTTAATTTTTTCAAATGGTATCAAGAATACAGAGAAATGGTCCAAAATATCTATCTAGATGCATGCAAATATATGATGATGGGCTCTTCCCAGTGTCGTGTGCTAAATCATGTGATGTAGGAATAATAAAGTATCGAATTCAGTTAAATATTGTTCTTAAGAACAAAAGTATTAATTTAATGTAAAATAAAATAAAAATGATATTGTGCATTTCTAAACAGTAGAATAATTGTATTTGTAAGTTTAATATTTTTTATAAAAGCACTTTATATGTATTCACATGTAAGAATCGATTTTTGTATGTTGTAGTGTAACTGTTATATTAACTGGTCTAGTAAATAAAGATAAACTTGTTCTTGTAGAATGTTTATGGATTATAACTTGAAATTAATTTAAAATGTTTTCAGTTAAATTTAACCTCGTAAAGGTGTTACAGCAAATTAACTTAGCTACTGGTCGAAACGGCTTTACACCGTATGTGTATTAGAAGAACTATATATGAAGGCATGAATTCGCAGGCTTCCTAAATTAGTTTCTTTTAAATATATTTTATAACAAATAATTCTTTATTTGAAAAATCAACAGTCATATAATTAAATAAAGTTTGACTTACCTGAGTTGTCACAGGTAATCATATATGCCATTGGTCATCAGATTGTACGCTTGAAATTAGATGAAAAATGCATAGATATATATATTTTATGGAACTTCTGTTTTAAACCATAAGTACTTCTTTTTCTATAATAAATGTAGATTAGTATTTATGATCTTACATAATATGTAGATTAATTACTATTCACAATAATTCAGATATTGCTGCGTAATAGAAGAATGCCTAGATGATTAGCTTTTAAATTTATTCATCTTAGACAAAAAAATTACGATTAAATAGAATAAAAAATGGAACATCTGTCCCGAACAAGAAAAGTTACATGATTGAAAAAGTATTACAGTTCGTAGAGAGACGCGACATATCGTCACGTGGTGCGGCAGGTGCATTGAACAATCAGTTGGCGGGAAACAAAAAAAAGTCTGGAACATGAAAAACGAAAGTCAATAAAATTGTTCTGAGATTACATATCACAACACCCCCCTCTTAAGCTCAGAAATTTTTAATTGTTCATAAGACAATGTCTAAGTCTGTTAAACGCAGTTTTTGGTAGAGCCTTTGTGAGGGTGTCGGCTGTCATTTCACAGGTAGGTTTGTATTGAAGCTTGATTAGGCCTTCCTGTATCAGGTTTCGCAGAAGATGAAATCTCAGCTGTAAGTGGAGTTGAGTGGAGTGGAATTTATCATTTTCAGCAATCTTGATGGTAGATTGGTTGTCCTGGTACAACACTATAGGACATTGTTGCGGTAAATTTAAATCATCTAGTAGCTTGTTGAGCCACTGTATTTCAAGTGCAGCACTCGCAGCTGCGACGTACTCAGCCTCTGCTGAAGACATGGATACACAGGACTGTTTCTTTGAAGTCCAAAAAATTGGATTTTTTCCTATCTAAAATAAATTTCCAGACATAGATTTTCGATCATTTGGATCGTTTGCCCAATCCGAATCCAAATATGCTCTAAGAACAGGTTCACCAGAGTTACAAAGTTTTAATTTAATATCTTGGGTATTTTTCAAATATCTAATAACCCTTTTAACTGCCTCCCAGTCTTTTGCTCTAGGATTTTCGTTTCTACGGCTTAAGATGCCAACGGCAACACTTATATCAGGTCGCGATACTGTAGAAATGTAAAGTAACGCGCCTATAGCCTGTCTGTACATTGTATTGTTTGGTAAGAGATTATCGTTATCAGTTAATTTTATATACCCTGGTTCCATCGGTGTGTCAGAGGGCCGTGCGTTATCTAGCCCAAATTTGGTTACAATGTCTTGTATTTTATTACTTTGATCAAGCGTAATTACCCCTTTACAAGGTTTTTCTATGTTTATGCCGAGGTAATATTTGGCTTCCCCAAGGTCAGTTAATGGATATTCTTCCATAAGTTGATCAATTAATATGTCAATATTGTGATTTTTACCAGCTATAAGTAGGTCATCCACATACACAAGAATGTAAGTTTCTGTGTTATCTTTGTTACGGATATATAAACATTTGTCATGTTGACTTTGTTTAAATCCTAATTTACACAATGATTCATTAATTTTCAAATTCCACGCTCTAGCGGCTTGTTTCAAGCCATATATCGCTTTCTTTAACTTACATATTTTATTTTCTTCGCCTTGGACAACATAACCCTCGGGTTGTTGCATGTATACATCTTCTTGAAAATTTCCATGTAGGAAAGCAGTTTTGATATCTACATGCCTTAGATTCAAATTTTTATATAGTGACATGGTCAAAAAACTTCTTAGAGTGGTATGCGATGCAACTGGTGCAAAAGTTTCGTCATAGTCCACCCCGTATTTTTGAGAAAAACCCTTGGCTACTAGCCTGGCTTTATATTTCTCGACTTGTCCTTGGCTATTGTATTTTGCCTTGAACGCCCACTTACACCCTACTACTTTGGTCCCTGGTTGAGCGTCAACAAGTTCCCAAGTATTGTTTTGTCTGAGTGAATTCATTTCGTCGAGTGTGGCGTTCAGCCAATTTTCTTTTTCAGCTGGGTTTTGAATTTTTAGTATATCATCAAAACACTTAGGCTCATCAATTCTTTTGTCATTTACTGCAAATGCAAATCTGTCGGGCGGAACACCTTTATTTAATCGTTGTGATCGTCGCGGCAGAGTTTGCGTGTCATCCGGACTATCGTTATCGCCCGCTATATCTATATCTATATCAGTATCTAATATTGGTAATTTGGACACCGGAATTTCATCATTTGAATTTTCATTCTTGATTTGTGATGTTTCATTATTGTGGGATTCTCTATTCTCATCTTCCAAGAATTTTACTGTTCTGCTAATTATTACATTTTTATTATTTGTGCAAATTCTGTAGCCTTTGCTACGATTATCATATCCCACAAAAATTCCTTCTTGAGCGGTGCTATCCAGTTTCCCCCTATGTATCTTATGTACATATGCGTATGCGCGACATCCGAATGTTTTTATATGTGATAAATCGGGTTTACGGCCGGTCCATTTTTCGTAAGGAGTTGAGTCGCATGAGGAGGTTGGGAGCCTATTTTGTATGTAATTTGCAGTATTTACGGCTTTCCCCCAAAAGGAATTCGGTAAATTACTGTCTTTAAGCAGACAGCGTGCCATTTCGGTCAGCGTACGATTTATACGTTCTGCCACGCCGTTCTGAGCACTAGAGTAAGGAACGGTAAACTGGTGCTCAATTCCTTCTTTATTCAAAAATTCATTTACTTCCATACTAGTGTATTCACCCCCGTTATCGGAGCGAATTGCTTGCACTTTTCGGCCAAATTTGTTTGCAGTCATAGCCACATATTCCTTTAACTTAGAAAATACCTCAAACTTATTTCTTAGCAAATATATAATAGTATAACGACTAAAATCGTCGATAAATGTAAGAAAGTAATATTTTCCACCTACAGTGGGGGTTTTCATAGGGCCACATAAGTCTGTGTGGACTAGTTCGAGTGGTACGGAGGCTCTGAATTGTGCAGCTTTGGGGTAAGGTGAATCGACCAATTTAGACATTATGCATGTTTTACAATTAGTATTATGTCTGCAATCATTTAATTTTATACCCACAGCCATGTCCTTGTTAACTAAATCTTTAATGTGGTTAGTGTTTCTGTGGCCAAGTTTCACATGCCACTTGCTTATGCAATTTTCGTTATCACAAGTTTGTATTACAATGTTCGCTGTGTGTTTGTTTTCAGAATAATTTAATTGACATTCATATAAGTTATTTTTCACATATCCCTCAATGCATGTATTACCCTGATTTACAATTTTACAGGTTTTATCATCAAATACAGCGATACAGCCATTCTCTGTTGCTCTTTTTATAGAAATTAAATTAGTTTCTATTCCAGGGACATAAAGAACATTTTTAAGTGTTATTTTGTTCTGTGTGTTTTCCGAATTTACGGTATACAAATCCACAGTACCGGAACCCAAAGATTTTAGCTGCGTGCTGTTCGCGATAGTGACGTTAGAAACGTTATTTTTAAGTTCGCGAAATTTTAGTTTATCATTGCAGATATGTGAAGACGACCCTGAATCAACCACCCAATTTACAGTTTTATCTCCAACATGAAAAGAATACAATTTATCAGCTTTGGGTTTATTGCTCCCCTCTGCAATTTGAGCGCTATCTGGCTTCTCATTGTTCTGAGAGCATATGTTGGATCTGAAGTTGGGTTTTTTGTTGAAATTTTTACTGTAACTTTTAACATTAGAATTATTTTTATTTTTCAACTTATAGCATTCTTCAATGTTGTGGTTGCTTTTCCTACAATATTTGCAGAATTTCTCCGATTTGTTATGGTCTTGGACTTTTAACGCTGAGTTTTGAACAGTTTTGTTTTCTAGCCTTTTGGCATATTCATCAGCTAATTTGTTTCGTATATATTCAGGTGTCAATTGCGCTTCGTCTCTCGATTCGAGACTTGTTATGAGAACGTCATACGAAGGAGGGAGTGAGCACAGCATTAATGCAGCTAGGTGCGATTCATCTATGACTTCACCTATGGCAGTGAGTCTGTCGCGTGTTTTATATATGTCAGATATATGTTGGTTAACATCACCACCTTCAATTAATTTTATGGAATAAAGTTTCCTAAGTAAGAAAAGCTTACTAGTGAGTGACGATCTTTCGTGGACTTGGCGCAGAGCATTCCAGCACTCTCGTGCTGTATCTAGATTCATAACATACACAATCTGATCATTATCAATAAGTAAATTAATAATAGCTCTGGCTTTTCTATTTTTAGAACGCCACTGATCCGTAATTGGGTTAGGAGGATTGTCAGTAATCACTGTAAAAAGATCCTCTTTTTGCAAGTACATCTCAATACGGAACTTCCACACATTATAATTTGTGGAGTTCAGCGGTTCGATTTGGATATCTTTTGTTGCTGACATACTTAAACAAAATTTTTGTAACAGTTTTTGTTAATATTTGTAACAATACGTTAACATTTATTTAATATTTTAGATCAACACAGTTTGGATAAAATAGTACTTGAAGAAGAAAATAAAATTAAATAGTTTTCAGAAAATTAAGTACTTGAAGAAGAAGATAAACTTAAATAACTTTCTAAGTACTTTTCAATACTTTCGATTTAGTCTCAAGTCTCATAATCTATTAGAAGAACTATATATGAAGGCATGAATTCGCAGGCTTCCTAAATTAGTTTCTTTTAAATATATTTTATAACAAATAACTCTTTATTTGAAAAATCAACAGTCATATAATTAAATAAAGTTTGACTTACCTGGGTTGTCACAGGTAATCATATATGCCATTGGTGAAGAACAATCTCCTTACTTTATCATCAGATTGTACGCTTAAAATTAGATGAAAAATGCATATATATATATATATTTTATGGAACTTCTGTTTTAAACCATAACTACTTCTTTTTCTATAATAAATGTAGATTAGTATTTATGATCTTACATAATATGTAGATTAATTACTATTCACAATAATTCAGATATCGCTGCGTAATAGAAATAGAAGAATGCCTAGATGTTTAGCTTTTAAATTTATTCATCTTAGACAAAAAAATTACGATTAAATAGAATAAAAAATGGAACATCTGTCCCGAACAAGAAAAGTTACATGATTGAAAAAGTATTACAGTTCGTAGAGAGACGCGACATATCGTCACGTGGTGCGGCAGGTGCATTGAACAATCAGCTGGCGGGAAACAAAAAAAGTCTGGAACATGAAAAACGAAAGTCAATAAAATTGTTCTGAGATTACATATCACAACAATGTGTTGCACTGTTAATGATTTAAGCACCAAAAATTGGAGTACTTAACATGTTCTCTATCAACATTAATAAGAAATATAAACTATAAATGATGATTTTAAGTGTATATATATAAAAAAAATTTAATGAATAATGATATAAAATGGAATAAAAAATGATGATGTATAAAAAAATAACACAGATTAAATCGGACTGAACAAAAATAAGAATAGAAAATGTGTTATATCAGCATATGCTATAGATAATAAATATAGTTGATTTCGTCTGCTCTTGGTTTAAAACAACTATATCATGTGACCTATGACGTCAGGTGAGAAGAGCCCACTGTGCTTTTTGAAAGATTTTCAATCTGGTGTGGTGTTTCGTCAAACAGCGAAGAATCTTGCATACATTTTTCTCATGAATCTCATGGGTTTGAAAAACCTGAAGATAAGACTTTAAGTAAAACCTACCACACTCTTCATAAAAAGATCTTCAAGCATGGACAGTAAATGGAGACATTAGTGACTTTGTGATATTGAATTTGAATGTTAAAGACATGTTTGGTCAGATTTAATTGAAAAGAAAATGCTGCCCTCATCATAATCTGTATTATTTAAGCTTTAAACATTTTTTTATACAATTCATGCTATACGAATCTGGCGTAATTGTACATTAAAAGAAAAAAAATGGCCGATGGCTAAGGCTATAGCATCTCGTCTGTATACCTTTGCCCGTCAAAATATCAGTCCAGATAATAATCAAGTCTATTCGTTCAATCGTAAATTATGTCCTATACTCCATTCTTAATCATTTGTATTGTAGTTTGTTGCGTTAAAACAGGGTGTTAATTCAAGTGCCTCTTTTCATTTCATAGAATACGTTGTGTGTCAACCTGCAGATTATTCTGGAACCGGTCAGTGATAGCGGTTGATTATAAACATCTTGCATCCGATGTTAATGTTCAGAACCCAAACATATCTTCCTGTAGGGATGGCACACAAAGATCCAATTAAAACCTCCTAGTGAAGCAGTGATGCCAGATGGTCGAAAATTATTTCCCCAAACACGTCTTCAAATTTCTCCAAATCAGGGTTTTTTTTTGTTTTTTTTTTTCGAAAAAATCCCCAATTTGATTTCTACTAAAAAGGGAAAATAAAATTTTTTTCCAAAAAAATAAATAAATAAATAAATAAATAAATATCAAGCACATTTCTCTATGATTTAAGCTCAGATTTTTCCCCAAATGAAGGCAATTTTTGAAAAAAATCCCCAAATAACAATAAAGCTATTGAAAGTCTCTAGTCGTAGGGATAAATCATTACGTTGCCAACATAGACAGAAAATTGAAGAACTCCCCAGATCTGTCCCCAAAAATTTTAAAATTCCCCAAAAAGTCCCCACAAACATTTGGTCCCCAAAATTGTCTTTAGAAGCCTCAAAAATCCCCAAAATGGGGACAAAATCCCCAATCTGGCATCACTGTAGTGAAGCATACGTTTCTTCGGAACAATCGTTCTTATTCTGAATTATCAATTAACATGCAATCACTTATGTTTCTGGTCAAAGTTTGATGTTTTAGTATTAAGGAAAATCCAAAGCGAGCCCGAAACGTCTGCTTTTTGTTTGTGTTTTTTAAAATAATTTAAAAATTTTTAAATGTGTGTTTTTAATAAATGCCACTTAACGGTTGTTTTAACCAATTTAGAGAAAATTCAATAGTTTCTCAAAGTTATAACTTTTGTAACTGTATTATTAGCATTTAAAGAAGTAACAAGTCTTTAGAATGTAAGTGTGATTTCTTAAGAGAACGTCGCCAGTCTATATAACGAGTAACTCATCAGAGTTTTGTATAGTTTTGAGAAAACTAATGATCAAAAATTTTAACCGCACTATCTGAGAAGTTTTTGGACCTAGGTTTTGCAGGTTGTTTCTACGAATTCTGTTGTATAACGCGGTAATATATTGCGTAATACTGATTATTGGCTCTTTTACGTTTCTTTATTTCTTGGAATTTTCACTAAATAAATATTGATAAAAGAAATTTTTTAGTGAAATCTTAGTCTACAAAAATCTCTATACAGAACAGTACTATATGTAAGTATTTTTTTAATACATTGGTTAATTTATATTTAATAATTAATGAATACATGCTATAGCTCTGAAATATAAAATATTTTATTCTTAAGAATTAAATAATAATAATAATGTAAAACTATCAATTACGCATAATTTTTCTTTTTCTGGATGCTTAATATTTTTCAAAGTATAGGGCGTTTCATATTGAATGGGTAAAAAGAAAGCATAGCTGTGAACGCTACAATCACTTTATTTTGATAAATCAAATTTACAATGAAACTATGGTTATCCAAGTTTCTATAGATGCTTTATATGTGCCTTTCCAATAACACGGCAAGTATTCTAGTTCCTTTCGCATTCGTGATAAAATAGCCTTTCAGCCTAATGATTTAAATACTTCAGTTATCCGCTGTATGAGTACCTGTAAGTCCTGGGAAAATGTAGGTACGGACATTTTGTGTTTAACATAACACAATAGGAAAAAATCATAAAGGGCTAGATAAGGGAATCTCGATGGCCAGCAAAGCAACGGCACGGACAGTCCATCCATTTCCATGCAATTGATGGCGTTATTTTTATTAACAGTGCTTCTATCGGTGATTTCGTAACCGACAGAGCCCGATTAACCTTTCAATTAAGGGAAAGCATAAATCCATTTTGGGGGCCCCCCACTGACTTCTTGGTCTAAAGACTCATACAAACATCTTGAAAAAATTATAAATTTTTCATTAAATTTTGTAGTTACCTGGAATTGAGGACAAGTAAATTCGCTTAAAATATAGACAAGTAAATTCACTTGATTTTTGTACCAGGATATAAACTGGTGAAAGCCTATATTCACCACGATATATGAAATTATTCCCTTATAAATGAATGTGTAAAAGCATTATTAGCATATATCCTGTATAATCTAGAAATGATAGTTGTGCAGTCAGGTAGGACTGTGACGTTTTATAATCAGACAATGCTTTTAGACCACTAGCTTACAATTCGAGGTCCATTTTTTGCTTAATTTGAGGCCCTTTTCAAAATTTTCCACGGGAAGCACATACTTCTCGTGCCTATTGGGTAATCAGGGCCTGGTAACCGAGAGATTCTTTTTCGGTGTTGCTAGATAAATCTTGTATAATTAAAGTTTCAGAATTAATTTGCTTCGGCTAAAAAACCAAGTAAAGAATTAGTATTATTCTATTCTTTTTGTTCATTCAATATGAAACACCCTGCACTAAAAGAATGCCAACCTTACTATTTTGAGCTATCATCCACTTTCTGAATTCAATCGTTTCACAGTCACAGATCCAAGGATTAGCAGAAAGCGTCCACTGGAAAACACTTTCAGGAGGATTGCTGGGAAATCTGGTGACATTGTTATGAGCCAGGCGCACAACTGAAATATTTTTCGGCAGATCGAAATCCAATTTCTTTAAAAAATTTCTTTCTAGATCAAGTGTCTTTAGATTTGATAAATGGTCAGAATCGAAGTTGATAGGATTGGTTAGAAAATTATCCTGCAAATCTAATTCGCTGACATTCTCCGGAAAGACTTCTGGTATCTATATTGAGGGAATAATATATATATATATATATATATATAGGTATATTCAGGAAAGTAAATGTAAATGAACATATCCATCAATGTTAGTATCTTAATCAGGGTTCTCCAAAAAAGGAATTTGGATACTACTATTTTTAAATAGTAATTTTAGACTTGACTAATCACTGAGTTCCGTTGACATCTATTTTAACCCGCCAGTACACGGGTGGAAAAAAAATACTCCAAAAAGATACTGGTGTGAAAAAGAAGGCGGGGCTAACAATACCACGGAATATTAATTAGTATGTTGGCAAGTATGCCTATATTACCAATCCTATATTTTAACGCGCCGGTGCACGGGTGGGGAAAAGACACAATTTTCTTTCAATATTTGAATGGTTACAATATAACACCCACAAAATAAAATCATACAATAAAAATACGAAGTATAAAATTTTACATTTATTATATATATATATATATTTTTTTTTTTTTTTTTTCACAGAATATATAAAATGTTTCTCTTACATTGCATTTTAGTAAATAAAATGGATCTGACAGACCCAATTCGTGTACTGGCAGATTAAAAAGTTACAGTATAAAAATTGTGGTATATCCAAATTTCCTTTGTAAGAACCCTGATCTTAATGAATATCAGTTACCATAGTTAAAATCTACATTTAATGAAAGAGCTTTCATTAGAAAAAATAAATAAATAAATAAATAAAAATAAAAAATAAAAATAAATAAAAACGAAAGAAAATACTATGTAAGTATGATTATGATATGAAAGAAATTGATTTATTCCTTTGAGAATCAATGAAGGTAGAAATAAGTCGGCAGCATTTTTTCCCCCTTTCTTTTTACTGAATGAATTTGCATCGGAAAATATAGAAGAAAGTCATGTGGTGGCCACAAAATACTAGTATTTAAATATGAAAAAGGAAATGGCACAGAATATGACTTTACATTTTTAAACAATATGTGAATTTCATCAAAAGTGTAGAAAAGAAAAATGAGAATATTATAATAAGTGTATTTATCTCCAATTTATGAAGTGATATATAAATACAGTAAATACAGTCAATGGACATAAGTGAAGGCAAACTTTCGAATTTAGACGTTTTCGTCGAATATACGAGGTCTGTTCAATAAATACGAGAACTGATGTCATCTGTCGGCCATGACGCGGACTATAGCCTCGCTCACTAGCGGTGCTAGTTGCCTGAGACCCAATGAACCATCAGTGCAAGGCGGATCGCCGAGCTGTGCGTATTGTGCCAGTTGTGTTAGTTTCTGTTGTCCTTGTTTTTACTGTGTATCGAAAATGAAAATTAACGAAAATAATAATTTTTTTTCTTACAGTTCTCAAGCATTTGAGAGATCGCGTGCGTCGTGTGCGACGAAATCTGACTCAAGGCGATGGGTGGATCCTTCACCATGACAATGCATCTGCACATTCAGCATTGATTGTTCGCCAGTTTCAGGCAAAAATTTCAATCATCATCTTTGATCATCCTCCTTATCCGCTAGATCTTGCCCCATGCGACTTTTTTTATTCCTAAAATGCAAAAATGTGATGAGGGGACATCACTGGGAAGATGTGGACAGAATAAAGCAAGAAATGACGAGAAAACTAAAAGGCCTGATTGCCGAGGACTTCCAAGTGTGCTTTGAACAGTGGAAAAGAAGATGGAATAAGTGCATAACAACGAATGGAGAGTACTTTGAAGGGGACAAAATCGATGTAGACTAAATTTTGTAAAATAAACTTTTTATGGCCTTAGTTCGCATATTTATTGGACAGACCTCGTATTTCACGAATTTTGTTCTAACTTCAAGGATTAAAAGCACATGTTGTACTTTATATATTGTAGCAAAAGTTTTGTCCCGAAAACAAAAAGGGTACTCTTAAAAGTTAAAAAAAGATGTGTAATGTTTGTGATAAAAGTTTGTGTAATATTTGTCCCTGTAAAAAAAATAAAATCTTGAAATGAGTCGTAGTTCTAATCATATAAGATATGATGCTTCTTTAAATTATATATATTCATTTATATGAAAATATTACGTATATTTATGGAGATATAAAAGATTTTTTTTTAACATTATTTACAATTTTTGGTACGGATTTTGTTTATAACATGCAGGATTCTCAAACCAATACAAAGTCATTTCCAGAAAACTTGAGGCATTACATTAGACATACCATACTGCGATCAAAATTTAAATAATTATAAGATAAAAAAAAAAAACTTTTAATATACCATGTTTTCAAATTTTCTGATGAATCATTAATAATAAAATACGCGAGGATAAAAAATAATATTTAAGCAATATTTAATCATGCAGACTCAGTTCAGTGAAAGAATAATAATAGTGGGGAAAAAAAAGTTGGTTTTAAAAATAAAATATTACTCCTATTAGAACAACGTATATTAGCATCGTGAACTACATTAGCACTTATCAAGGTGCATACAATTTTTAAAGTGATAATGCCGTAAATTTTTGTGAGATGCATAATTTAACTTTATATATATTTTTTAACGTTCACGTTGAATTAAATGTATTTATTTTTATGTCAAAAGAAATTGAACTCGTAACTTTTTTTTTTTTTTTTGGTAACAATTAAATTATAGCTAATATTTTAATGACTATTTTATTGCTATTAAGAGCTTATTATTTTCATATTTTAGTTAATTAAAAGAAAACTATTCGAAAATCTGACTTCGAAGTATTATGTTGTCCCCGGGTTCTGAGCTACTGTGAAAGTTTCTAATGTCTAGCTAGTAGGGAAGTTAGTTAAAAATATACTGCAAAATTTGTACCGGACAAACAAACAAATAAACAAGAATCGAAGTTAATAAAAACATGGTAAAATATTAAATATCTGATAAAATATCAGTTTTTTTACTAAATAAATATCAAATGTGCATGCGCAAGAGTTAACAAAAGATTTTTCCCCCATAATTTATTAGTGTAATGTATAGAGTTCCTCTAAAATAATAATTAAATAAATAAATAAAAGTAGAATAATCAAGTCTAAGTAAGTATCGGGAAAATTCAAAAAACTATCGTCGGTAGAAAAGTTTAATTTCGAATATTTTCAAAACGAAGCGAAACGCTATATATATATAAATTGACCTAGCATTTTGCTTTTTTATCAAAATACTCGAAATTTAACTCTTCAATCGATTTCACCTTTCGTATTTTCATATATTTGATTGTTTCTTTTCTCCCCCGCCCCCACCTTTTTTTTTTCCTCTTAGAGTAAGTCCGTACATTTAGCTAATAGTTTAAGCAAAAGAAATTTTGTTAATACTTGCGCATGCTCAGTTAAAAATTATTTAACAAAAGTGCTCATATTTTATCAGATATTTAATGTTTTCATATTCTGATTGCAATATGTTGTGTCTGACATAGTATGTCAAGTTTTCTTAAAACGAAATTGCGTTGATTTCAAAATCCTTCATGTTATTAAAAAAAAAAAAAAAAAAAAAAAAAACTTACAAAAAATTGTCGATGTTGTAAAAAAAATCTTTATATTTGTAAGAATATACTTACAATTCTCATATAGATGAATATATAAAATGTAAATAGCATCATAATCATGTGCTACAGCTACAAAGCACTTCAAGCACTTATTTTAGAGGGTGATCACAAACCATGTATTTTTTGTTTATTCTGTTAATCGATCCAGTTTTGTCTTCTTCATAAAACCTCCCTTCTTTGTGATCGGGGGCAATAAACACGTTTTCAAGCATAATCTTGCTCCAAATTATTTCAGTAACATTAATTTTCATGTTTGGGCTGATTATGCGTATGCAAAACATGCACTGAAAAGGGATTTTGTGAATTTTCCCCCTTCCTCCCTTTAAAGGCGAGGGGGGGGGGAAGAGATTATTCAGAGTGAGGTACAAGAAGTTAAAAGAAAAAACAATGAACTTGAAAAAAATTTAATTGAGACATTAAAATTGTCGCATGTATTGGGGAGACGAATATGGACGGCGAAAAAGAATTAAAATTTTAAGCAAAGATTTCGAAAAACTATAGATCTGATGGAGTTAAAAGAACGGATTTCTTAAAATGTGATTTTTTTGTAAAAAATCTTTTGTACATTATTTTAAGAGTTGAAATTTGTTGCATTGAGAAAATAACAAAATAGTTTTCTTACTTCAGACAAATTCTTTGCAGAACAATCTACTTTGGTGGAGAAATTTTCATTTTCGTCCACACAAGAACACTTACAATCAAGGGGACATCCATTCTGCCATCGAATCAAATCTTCTTCGGAAAGCTCAATTAAACGTTTGCCATGAAATTTCGCCGGTTGATCACAAACCAAAGTTATTCTGGGACTTCTATAAAATTTCTCAGCTTTATAGGACCAAAAAATGGTGTAATTTTCGTACCATTTTCTTAACCATTCAAGACGACAGTCACAGATCCACGGGTTGCCTATAGAATAATCAGACATATTTATTATTAGAAATAAATTCATTCGAATCATTTTACAATAATAATTTGCTTTCAAAACACATAAACTTAAACAAACTCCGTTTTATGAAATTTCGGGCAAAATTAGTCTAGGATAGGACACTTCATTATCTAGGGAAAAGAAAATCACAAAGAAATCTACGTTTCTTCCTGAGTAAATTTGAAAGCAAGCAGTTAGATTCTAGCTCAGTATTGCCAACTGTAGGGATATGTCTCTATGCATAGGGACTTTCAGTAGTGGATGTAGGGACAATTTTTGAAATTGTAGGGACTTTTGGTGGTACTTTTTTAACTATTTTTATGAAATATGGATTTTTGGTAGATTTTCTTCATTTTTCACTAACTGCAGTAGGGACCAGTATCATCAATGTGGGGCTATTTTAAGCTGTCTGTAGGTAGTACATAACAAAATGTGAGTTGGCTAACTGTCTGTTTGTCCGCTACGTATAGAAAGGAAGCAATATAAGCTTCGTGAGAAAAAATGATGTTCTCGAAGCATTTTTATAAATGAAAATGATATAGTATAACCACATTTTATAAGATTAGCAGTGAGGACGAGTCCAAAGGCACGGAGGGATGCCAGACTAACCGACAAATAGGGGTTATAGAGTTATTTTGTGTAACAATATCTTTCTGAGATGATAATAGTCTGCATTGTCTAAAAAAAAAAAGAAAGAAAGAAAAAGAAAGAAAGAAAAAGAAAGAAAGTGCATTTATAATTAAAAAATAATGAATAATTTGTACTGTGCTAATTTGTATAGGAAAATGTAGAAGAAAGTTTTGTGATGGACACAACGTAATAGTCTGTATAGAAAACTCATGGATAATGCCTATAGCAACCAGAATTTATGGAAAGCTTATTGCAAAGAATAAATGTGCCTTTCATGAACATCGCACGAAAGCCGAGTTGAAATCCAGGGCATATGATGTATTTACGATATGTTTGTATTTAGGGTGTATTATATAATATCTCAAAAGTATCAGATTAATTCAAGTAAATATAAAAACTGTGTTGAAAAAATGAATGATACCTACAAAAAAGACATTTAAAAATTACAAAAAAGCCAAGTTCAAAGAAAGAGAATGAATTAAAGTTGTGTCTAAAAAGAGTGGGATATCAAATTCCCAATCTTACATCCTAATACTTATTTAATGGTAGCTGGTGCACGTAAAATCTGTCGTGGCCGCAATGTCCTCCATGTTCCCATCAAAAATTATACTTCTGGGGGTCACCGAAGCGGGAGAACCATCCCTTCCGTGGAGGATCAAAATTGTGATGGCATGTCTCCGGACCACCTCTAGGGGTGTGTCCTAGACCGTCGCCAATTGCCCATCTGCGCAGCACTAGTGCGACGTAAAAAACCCAACCAACCAACCTAACACTTATTTAATATTCCCTTTTTACTAAATTTTCACATGTAAATCTAGTGCCTTATGATATGTTGATAGAAATCCTTCTTTCCAGTACTAAATACATCATTGTTGCGAAAATCGCTACTTCTGCTTCTACTTTTGTAATCCGATCGTCTGCGCCTGCGCGCACGAAAGGAATTGTGCATTCGATAGCAAGAAGAAGAATGTTCTAAATCCAAAATGTAAAATATTGGGCATTGTTAGCGCGCTTTGTATATTTATGTAATTTTTTCAGTATAATGTTTTTAATAATTTGTGATGGTGTATTTCTCCAGATTAAATGTGTTTATTTAAAGAAAATGGCTGCTTAATTAGTGAAAGTCTCCACTATTTACTGAATTAAGAACGAACGTTTCACCCCTCGAACAATACAGATGAAGGAAGGTAAGTTTTTAAGCTATTGTATAGCTTTTATCGCGGGCTTTGAGCGCGGCGACCGAATCAGAAAATTCCGTAACGAAAAAAAAAACCTAACACAGTTCGGCAGACTTCGGTAGACTTCGGCTGTACGAAGCTCGCACGAATCGAGACGAGCTGCTCCGAAATCGGACGAATACGTAAGCAGCTGTTTGTGAGAAAGTATATAGGTGTATAGGTATCTATCATTTATGTGCAACAGTGAATAGCTGTACGCGTACAATTTGTGTATAAAGTGTCTTTAATATGAATAAACAAAGTGCATTTATTTGTGTATAAAGTGTTTTTAATATGAATAAACAAAGTGCATTTATTAATGAAGAAAGTGATGAAAAAATAGTGAAAGAAAATGAGTGAGTACTCTATATACATACATTTTATTATTATCACAAATGCAGTATCTTTTAACACGCTTTTATTAGCTTCACCTGTATGTATGTATGTATGTATGTATGTATGTATGTTTGTTTGTTTGTTTGTAACTTCTCTGGGAGCAAACAAAAAAATTATATTGTGAAATAAAATCTTTTTGTAAAAAAATAGAACCGACTCCAAAAAGCAACTACTATTAAAAAAAAATTGTATGAAATGAAACTAAATTGCGCCAAAAAGTATAAAATAATTTCCTTCGCCAAACAACCTATAACACTACAATTAATCATAACTTTTGAAGTCGGCGCAAAATTAAATAAAATTTAATTAGTTTTTAAAGGTTTGTTTTTAGATCGGTAGCAACAAATGCTGTCGTCTCGAATGATCCATTTTCATGTTTCCTTTATTATTGTATTCACTGTATACAATTGGTCCATTGGTAGCATCTACACAGAACAGTGGACATTTTTCACAATGCAGAATTTATGTTTCTACGAAGTTAGAGTTTTCTTTGCAAATTTGGTATAACTTTGATAACTATCATCCTTGGTGGCTTTTGGATTTGGCGTTGAAAACGTATTGCAAAAATATACACGCAAGATGTATATTTTCATAATACATTTTGTACGAAGTATTGTTTCATATTCTTGATTACTCTCTTAATATACCTTATCAAATTAATCATGATATCCCAAAGAAATTAAATATGTTTGCCAGATAATTTTGCGATTTTTCTTTCAGCATCTTCGCCAACTTTTGCTGCTTACAAAATCTTATTTGTTTTCTTGAATCAAAATAGTTTTCGGCTGCGTTTTGCAAGTGACAATGTGAGATGTGTAGTTTGAATAGGATTCGATTTTTGTATTGAATAAAGGCATCAATTTTTATTTAATTTTGCGCCGACTTCAAAAGTTATGATTAATTGTAGTGTTATAGGTTGTTTGGCGAAGGAAATTATTTTATACTTTTTGGCGCAATTTAGTTTCATTTCATACAATTTTTTGAAGTCGGTTAAAAAAAATACTTCCCCTTCGTGAACGATATGGCGTAGAGGTAAGGCGCCGCGCTACGAACCTAAAGGTCCAGTGTTCGATCCCCGTCAGGGGAAATTTTTTAAAAATGGTTTTTGTTAATTCTAAGTTATTTTAATTAAAGATTTAAATGTATGTAAATATTACGGTGTATCACTCACACGATTTTCTCTTACCCTGAATCTTAATACTAAGATAGATATTTTGTGCTTTTTAGTTCACATTTCTATAAAAGCGTGTTCTTTAATTTTTTAAAACTATAATATATATATATATATATATATATATATTTAAGCTATTGCATAGCTTTTATCGCGGGCTTTGAGCGCGGCGACCGAATCAAGAAATTCCGTAACGAAAATAAACCTAACACAGTTCGGCAGACTTCGGCACGGTGTTTCTGTGCGTGCGACTAGACGTATGCGTGTAGACTAGCTGCTAACTGTTCATAACTGATTCTATCTCTTTTAGACACAATGCAAGTGAGACAGCGTGCTTTTTGGCCGCGTCCACGAATGAGTTCGAGCCCGCGACTAGTTGAACCTTAACGTGTATGTATATGGTACGACTGTACGAAGCTCGCACGGATCCAGACGAGCTGCTCCGAAATCGGACGAATACGTAAGCAGCTGTTTGTGAGAAATTATATAGGTGTATAGGTATCTATCATCTATGTACAACAGTGAATAGCTGTACGCGTAAAATTTGTGTATAAAGTGTTTTAAATATGAATAAACAAAGTGGATTTATTAAAATCCCCCCCAAGGCACAACTTTAACATGAGAGGCACAACTAAGACATGTTCCCTCCCCAAGGCACAACTTTGACATGAGTCCCCCAAAAGGCACAACTTTGACATGAGTCTTCCCAAGGCACAACTTTGACATCAGTCCCCCCGAAGGCACAACATTGACATGAGTCCCCCCAGGCCCAACTTTGACATGAGTCCCCCCCAAGGCACAACTTTGACATGAGTCCCCCCCCCAAGGTACAACTTTGACATGAGTCCCCCCAAGGCACAACTTTGACATGAGTCCCCCCCAAGGCACAACTTTGACATGAGTCCCCCAAAAGGCACAACTTTGACATGAGTCCTCCCAAGGCACAACTTTGACATCAGTCCCCCCAAGGCACAACTTTGGCATGAGTCCCCCCAAGGCACAACTTTGGCATGAGTCCCCCCCACAAGGCACAACTTTGACATGAGTGCCCTCAAGGCACAACTTTGACATGAGTCCCCTCCCCCGGAACTTGAATTAATATCAAAGAAAAAAAAATACTGCATAAATAAAATAAATAAATAATTATAATTGCATAAGTTGATAAAAAATGCTATGCAATAGCTTTACCGCGGCAGTCCCCGAGTGCCACACGTTTTTTTTTCTTACCTTTTTATTAATATGATACATAAATGATACATCTGTTAATAAAAATACATAAAACATACATGTGTTTTATTAAGAAATTTTTGATTAGATGAAGATTTGTAGAATCAATTTGTTGAATACCAATTTATTTAAAATTTAGTATATAGATATCGAATATAGTTATTCTTAAAGTTTGAATTCGATATTTATTGGCATCCCACTGTCGCGATCTGTTTACCTAAGATTATAATGGAAAAATTAGCTAAAGAAAGAACATCTTTAAGAATGCGTTTACACGTATCGCTAATTTATTGGAGAATATTTTAATAGAGGAAGATAAGAGTATAGAAGAAATTGCGGTTTTATATGCTCAATCAAATGAAAAATGGGCAATGTTATGTCCAAAAGAAAAATAAATATTAGATGTTCTTGTTAAAGATGATAAGTGTACACAAGATAATTATGATAAAGAGTATGAAGGCTTTAGTTCTTATGAAGAAAAATTTATTAAATTAAGAACAAAAATTGAAAAACTTTTGTAAAATTCTGAAATTGAAAACAGATTTCAATCAAATGAAAATATAACGAAACGAAAGTACAAACTTCCTGAAATAGAATTTAAATTGTTCGGGGGTGAAATAAAAGAATGGTTGCCATTCTGGACACAGTTTGAGAAAATACACAACGATGAAGAAATACCGAATGAAGATAAATATCGGTATTTGTTGTAAGCCCTAATAAAGGGCTCAAGGGCACGGGAAATTGTTAAATCGTATCCCGCAACAACAGATAGTTATAAAAATGTAATAGAATGTCTTAAAAGTCACTTTGGGCGTACAGATATGTTAATTGAAGTTTATGTAAGAGAAGTTCTTGCGTTAATGATGAATAATGCTATAAGTAAAGCTCCAAAAATGCCACTTTTTAAATTGTATGATAAAATTGAAACATATTTACGGTCATTGAAAATGCTAGGTGTTTCAAGTTCAAGCGAAAATTATTTATCAGTTTTATATCCGTTAATTGAATCTTGCTTACCTGTAGATATTTTAAAAATATGGGAAAGAAATTTGAGTTCGACCTTGAACTACGCAAAACAGAAATTGATGATGAATTGAAATCAGGTACTAAATTAGATTGTTTGATGAATTTTTCGCGGCATAAAATTGAAAGTGAAGAAAAGGTGAAACTTGCTCGTTGTGGATTTAATTTTGAGAATGTGAATAAAATTAAGTACTTATTCGCCACCCGTTCGACGTGAAAGAATTATTCCTACCGCAGCTGAATTATATAATTCTTCTTAAATGAAAAAAGAAATGTGGATTTTTTGTAATAAATCACGTGTAAGCAGCGAATGTAAAAATGCTGAGAGTTTATCTTATGATGATAAAAAGCAAATATTGATGAAAAAAGGTGCTTGTTTTAAATGTTTAGCTCCAAAGAAACATTTATTCCGATATTGCAAAGCGAAGATACCGGCCTGTGATTGCGGAAAATTTCATTTCAAGATAATGTGCACTGGGAAAAGCGATCAAGAACATCGAATTAAATTTCATCAATTTGAAAATTTAAATGCTGAAAATAAGAAAGACACTGTTTTAGCAAATAAAACCAGTACTCGACAAGTTCTTTTGCAAACTCTGATTGTTCGTCTTAGAAAGGAAAATAAAGTGAAATACATCAGAATATTATTTGATTCTGGCAGCAGCAAGTCCTATTTGTCAACTTTTGCATTAAATGAAATGGGATATGAGTGCATATGTAAAGAAGATTTGACACATAGCTTATTCAGTGGAGTAGAAACTGTGATACCTCACCAGAAATATTTAATCGGGCTGAGTGACTATAATGATAATTATCGTTGCAGTCTTGTAGTGTTAAATCAAGACAAAATTTGTTCTGAAATACCGAAAATTCCCTATGTTTCGTTTCTAAATGAAATTAAGCATAAAATTCATTTGTCTGACCTGAATTGTCAGGTTGATTTATTGTACGAATTTTCCCCAAATGAAATCCATGGCTTAATTGGAGCTGATGTCATTGGAAAGCTATACACTCGAAATATAAAACCATTAAAATCCGGATCAGTCTTAATAGAAACCCGCCTTGTCTGGACCGCCTTGTCTGGGAAAAATCGGACTGAAAGTTTCAAATAGTACAAGCAGCGTTATGTCATTACATGTAAAATGACACGAAAATTTCTGATTTATGGCGACTTGATGTGCTTGGGATTCTCGATCCAGGAGAGAAGAATAGCCGAAAAGAATTTGAAATAGCAGCCGAAGATAGAGATGCAAGGCTTTCATAATACCCGGTTTTTTCCCGAAAAAAAAAGGTTTTTTTCTCTGCGAATTTAAGACAAAATTGGAAATTTTGAAATTTCCCAAAAACTGGGAATTTTGAAATTATGAATATTTTTATAACTTTTGTTAATTACTTAGCCTCCAATCTTTAAATTAACTTCAACTTTAAATCCTGCATATATTCCTTTTTCGTTTCCCTTTCCCACTAATTCGAGCATCTTCGATGTTTATTCCGAAAACGAAGAAAATAATGAATTAATGTGGTGCTAATACTAACAGTAAGTTTCTGTCATTATTCATTAATATTATTTTGTTATGTTCTTGAGATATCCTTTCCATTCTTAGTGAGAATCAATAACATTTAATTTTTTTTTATTCATAATTCGTTTATGAGTGTACTATGAAACGATTAGAGAACTGGACTTAAGATTTTAGGAAACAAACCCAACTAAATTTATATTTCATTAAACTTAAATGAAGTATTTAGGAAATTAGTTTGTTACCTGATAATTTTTAAATTGTTTCTCTTCTTCTTCTTCTTTCGTTTTTTTTTTATTATTATTATTATTACAAAAAATAAGAGTAATAATAATAATAAGAAGAATTCTTAAATTTAATCTGTTTTAGGGAAATAGATAAGTAATTCGAAAATTTTCCCCACTTGTTTGTTAGAAATGCAGAAACTTTTTTTTTTTTTTTTTTTTTTTTTTTTTTGTGCATAAAAATCAGGAAAACAATACGTGTATAAATTTTCATCGAAAAATTTTCATTGTAGGAAATTTAACATCATTTTTATTACAAACTCTAATTAGAAATGTTTATGAAAATAACTTATAAAAGAAACTATACCGCTGTAGCATAAAATGTCATTCCTTCATTTTAAAAACCATTATTTTAAATAATGCTTTAAAAATAGAAATTTTTAAAGAAGTTTTCAAATCTTAATTATTTCTCTTCTCAAACTATTACAGGATTATGTACATTGGTTTCCTTAATTCTTCAGCTTGTGTATATGGAAATTGTATCCAACAATCCAACATTGTACCGATACATTTATCTTAACAGCTAATTTAATAAAGAAAGCTTAAGTTTCTTTTCAAATTATGATTTGGCTGCAGTTCTGATAAATTGAAAATAAAATGATAAATTAAAATATAAGCTTATCAGTATATCAAAGTCCTTAAAATTGCCATTTATATTAAGTAAACAACTTATTATTTGCTTTAGAGATTTCTATTTTGTTTTTTCCCCCGCAAAATTCCCACAGTTCCCAATTTTCCTAGTTTTTCCCCCCAAAACCCCCGGGTTTTTTGCATCTCGTCTAGCCGAAGAGCATTTTAACAGAAGTATCAAACGCGACGCTGAAGGGAGATATGAAGTGAATCTCCCATGGATCTAAGGCCATCCTCCTTTACCCACTTGTAAAAATATTGCAGAACGAAGATTAAAAGGTTGTATAGATTCACTCAAGAAAACAGGGACATTAGAAGCGTATGAAACAGTTTTAACTGAATGGATTCAAGAAGGTGTTATCGAAGAAGTTAAAATTCCGTATAATGATGAAAGGGAACATTATTTGCCCCACAGGGCCGTAATAAAAGAAAATTCTACTACAAGAGTTAGGCCTGTTTTTGATGGTTCTGCCAAAGAGAAAAATTCACCTTCAATCAATGATTGTTTAGAGAAAGGACCTAACACCGTCGAACTGATTCCAGCAATTTTGAATAAGTTTCGATTAAAGAAAATAGGAGTAATTGCTGATATCCAAAGAACTTTCTTACAAATTGGACTTAGTAAATGTGATAGGCCATTTTTGAAATTCTTATGGTAGGACAGTGGCGGATCCAGAACTTGACTTTTGGTGTGTGTGTGTGTGTGGGGGGGGGGGCTAAGATTTTTTAAAGTGTTATTTTAGGCCAATAAAAAATTTACAATTGCAGTATTCAATTGTGAATGTCAGTGTTTTTTTTTTTGGGGGGGGGGGCTTCAGCCCTCTAGCCCCCCCTTAAATCCGCCACTGTGGTGGGAGGGAGGAAAGTGATCCTACGAAACCTAAAGTTCTTCAACATCGTAGAGTTGCTTTTGGACTATCTTGTTCGCCGTACTTACTCGGTGCTACTCTTCGATATCGTCTGAAAAACGTTTCCGCTAGTTTTGAAGTAACAGCTACGTTGTTAGAATCCTTTTATGTGGATAATTGTATCACCAGCGTTGAAAACTATGAAGACCTCGTTAAATTTGTCGAAGAATCCTAGTTAATTCTCAGTGATACTAAATTTGAGCTTGGAGGGTGGGAGCACAATTTCCCCAGTTAGTCAGAAGAAAGATGTATTCCAGCCCTGGGACTGACTTGGAACTTAAAGAATGATACCTTGTCTGTAGATTTACGAGATACTTTAGAAGATGATACCCCTGCAACGGAAAGGAAAATACTGAGTGCAGTACATAGAATATTTGATCCCCTTGGCTTCACATGTCCGGTTACCTTGGGGCCGAAGATTATCCTGCAAGAGTGCTGGAAATTGAAAGTATCATGGGATGCTGAATTGCCTGAAAAAAATTACCAAGAAGTTTGAGCAGTTGCGAAAAGAAGTTCCTAAATTGAAAGAAGTCGAAATCCCAAGATGCCTCACTCTGAATCATGAGGCACTAAAAAATTTAAGTTTACATATTTTCTGCGATGCAAGCGTGCATACGCTACCTGCATATTCTTAAGAAGTGAAACTGGAAATTCAGTGTCTTGTCAACTTGTACAGGCTAGAAGCAGAGTTGCTCCTATGGAAACTACTTCTATTCCAAGATTGGAACTCCTTGCCTGCTGCATAGGGGCGAGATTAGCTGAGACTGTAGTGAATGATCTCCGAATAAAGAATATTCCAAAATCTTTCTGGTTCGGCTCCGCAAATGCACTATATTGGATAAAAGGAAGTGAAAACTGGGCGCTTTTCGTTTTTAACAGAGTTAAAGAAATTAGATCTCTGACAGAGCCTGAAGATTGGCATCATGTACCATGGTCTTTCTATACCAGGGTCTTTCGTATCAGCTACTTCTATAGATCGTTCCGACCAGTACAGTAGTGATGTAATACCAACCACCCCTGCAATGAGAAGTGGAAGAGTCCACACACTATATAAATGCCAGTCAGAGCACTGGAAACATTTAAGGACGTGATGGAGCAACGCGACGTGCGAATCGTGTTTCAACACGAGTTCTGGCTTGGATATTCGGTGGCTGCAACAGTGCCCAACGTCAACAAAGCATAGGGGTGTGCGCATGACAAGTGAGCGGTCAGTCTATAGATTGTTTGCCAAGTTTCGTAGCGGTGATTTCGTAGCACCGCACTCACCTTATTCTCCAGACCTGGCTCCGACTGATTATCACATGTTTCGCCATTTGGACAGGTTTGTGAGAGACAAACAATTCCCAAACCGGGATGTTTTGCTCCAGAGGGTTCGTGATTTCTTTGACCAATGTGACGTCGACTTCTGCCACCGTGGCATTTTTTCTCTCAAAACTCATTGGGCGAAGTGTATTTCTGTCAATGACAGCTACTTTCCTGAAAAAAAATCCATTTCTTTCTTTGTGACTCATGTTTTCTTTCTTGTTTCATTTTCTGCCAATAATTATGGAACGACCTAATACCAGCTAATGATATTTTTGTGATTAAATGCCCACCATTTCATTAACAAATTTACACAAATTCAAATTTATTTCTCATAAACTAAAATAATTTTATGCAGTAATCTTAGACAAAACAAAATTTTTTTTTTTCTGTATTATATAAATAAAAACTGTCAAATATGCACTGTATGGTGCTATACTTTGAAAAATTGCCGATATTTGATGTTGATAGCTTGACAGATTGAGAAATTTTAATTAAATATTCGTATATATTGATAAAAAAAAAATGCATGTTTGAAGCTAATTCTTTCTGGTATCTGATGTAATCGGGTCACTATTCAGTGGTCATTGTCATTTCCGTAACAAAGTACAATGTTTTGAAGATCTTTTTCATTCACACTGACCTATTCCATTTCGTAGAAAAAGATAACATCCTTTGCTCATCGGTAATCAGTCGAGGAAGGACTCCCTACTACGAGCTTTGTCTAATTTTCTTTTAAAATGCTGCAATCTGATACTTGACCATTTCAGGATATACTGTACACTCTCCATGCCCCAGGGTCCACATCACTCCCGGAGACGTAATTTATTGCTGTTTTGTTGTGATAGAGAAAGAATGGCTTTTTATTTTTTTTATGTGTGTGTCTTTATCGCTTTTTTTTCATGAAAAATTGAAGAGGAAGACACTTTTCTTAGTTTGTTTACAAAAAAGTATCTTAAAAAACCAAATTTACAGGAAAAATAACTAACGGAATGGGAAAAACGTTGCATTGAAAATGCTATCATATATATATATATATATAATTTGAAGTTTTAAATTTTGCTTCATTTAGAGGAAAAGAAGGAGCGCCATCTTAGAAGTTATTGGAGGGGGGGGGGGGAAGACTCGAGCCCCACGGGCCCATATAACTCTACGCCTATGCTTCTGAAGTTAGATTTTTTTTTTTTTCGTGAATAAAATTTTTAAAAAGTAGTCTTAATAAGCCAATTTTGACAAGCATTAAAAGTTGGCTAAAAATTGCGATTATGAGTTCGCATTTTGTTAAGCTTTCAAGGGGACAAATTACTAATTTACATTATTAAGGAATTTTGTTAAATAAAATGTTAGGACTGAAATACGTAACATTTCAAAACTTTTGCCAGCCACTGTACGTAAGGTAAATTTTCATTTTCATGTCTGTGATCTAGAGGGGTGCAAGTGCACCCCCCTATACCCCCTCGCTTCGCCCATGTGTCTCTCTATAAATAAATACCTTAATTCTAATAATATTTTATCTGTTAATCTATTATATAAATCTGCTGAGAACAAAAACATATTCTTTAAAATTAATAATTTATTTCTGCTAGTCATCTTTTTAAATGACATTTCTCAGAATTCTAATCTCACCTAAATTATTTAATAAAATAAAATAAAAAGAATATTATTTTCATCTAGTAACCGTTGTATAGATAAAGATAGCATTTCATTCTTTTAGATTGAGTAAGTTTATTTATTAGAATTAAATTAAGCAATAAATTTCCTTTGTAATATCATTAAAGGGGTAAATATTTATATTAATTTAATCGAGAGACAATGGATTCTATTTGGCTGTAAAAGTTGGCAATATTTCGGAAAACTTGGCGTCATTCGGCAGTTGGATAATGATTGCGAGACTGAGAACTTCAGAATTCACTTCCAAAACTACTGCTTAAATAACATGTCTTCGCAAAGCCCTCTCTCTCTTTTATCTCATAACCACTCTGAAGAGGTTTATGGCACCAAGATTTGTAGAAGAGATTAGTTAACTTGGGCTATTTAACTAAAGTCTGCAGAACTCCAGGAACAATAAAAAATAAGCCATGAACGAAGAATAACACTATTTATAAGCAATCATCTTTATTTCAGCTGCATGAGAATAAAATTTTTTAAAGTTTCTTAACAGGTATATTATTAAGTCAAAAAGACATTCAGAGGGTTAGGTAAAAGAGAGTGGGCTTTGCGAAGACGTGTTATTTAAGCAGTAGTTTTTGGAGCGAATTCTGAAGTTCTCAGTCTCGCAATCACGATCAAACTGCCGAATCACGCTAAGTTTTCCGAAACAGTGCCAAATTTTACAGCCAAACAGAATCCATTGTCTCTCGATTAAATTACTATAAATATTTTGAATTTAGAAAGTCCGTTAAAGAATTAACACCAAACACCTATGCCAAACCTCACGCCAAAAGTCGTCTGCCTAATGGAGACGGAAAGGCTATGAACTATTGCCACCTCCTGTCATCAAAATTATAAATTACCCCTTTAATGATATTACAAAGTAAATTTATTGCTTAATTTAATTCTAATAAATAAACTTACTCAATCTAAAAGAATGAAATGCTATCTTTATCTATACTCTCTTTTACCTAACCCTCTGAATGTCTTTTTGACTTAATAATATACCTGTTAAGAAACTTTAAAAATTTTTATTCTCATGCAGCTGAAATAAAGATGATTGCTTATAAATAGTGTTATTCTTCATTCATGGCTTATTTTTTATTGTTCCTGGAGTTCTGCAGACTTTAGTTAAATAGCCCAAGTTAACTAATCTCTTCTACAAATCTTGGTGCCATAAACCTCTTCAGAGTGGTTATGAGATAAAAGAGAGAGAGGGCTTTGCGAAGACGTGTTATTTAAACAGTAGTTTTGGAAGTGAATTCTGAAGTTCTCAGTCTCGCAATCATTATCCAACTGCCGAATGACGCCAAGTTTTCCGAAATAGTGCCAAATTTTACAGCCAAACAGAATCCATTGTCTCTCGATTAAATTAATATAAATATTTAGAATTTAGATGGTCCGTTGAAGAATTAACACCAAACACCTATGCCAAACCTCACGCGAAAAGTCGTCTGCCTAATGGAGACGGAAAGGCTATGAATTATTGTCACCTCCTGTCATCAAAATTATAAATTACCCCTTTAATGATGTTACAAAGGAAATTTATTGCTTATTTTAATTCTAATAAATACACTTACATAATCTAAAAGAATGAAATGCTATCTTTATCTATACAACGGTTACTAGATGAAAATAATATTCTTTATATTTTATTTTATTAAATGATTTAGGAGAGATTAGAATTCTGAGAGATGTCATTTAAAAAGATGACTAGCAGAAATAAATTATTAATTTTAAAGAATATCTTTTTGTTCTCAGCAGATTTATCTAATAGAGTAACAGATAAAATATTATTAGAATTAGATATTTATTTATAAAGAGACAAATGCGATTAAATATAAAATATAATTTAGAATTTCGTTAGATATTTTATCAGACATTTAATTTATTGAAAATTACAGTTTTGAATAAATGTAATAATTAATGACTATATTTTCAATAAATTAAATGCCTGATAAAATATCTAACGAAATTCTAAATAATAATAAAAAAATATATATATATATATATACAGACACGACATTAATTCATTATTTAAAACATGAAAATCTGACATTGACAGATTTTAATTTAGTGCCAGAGGCCCACTGCTAAACTTGTTAATATCGACAAATTCTTCTTTAGTTAATTCGTGACGATCTAAATTCCATGATAAAGTTTTCATTAAATCAAACCAATGTGTTTCAGCTGCAGATACTGTAACAAATAACGTTGGAAGTCCAAACTGTCTTATAGCCGCAAAACAACGTTTTTTCTCTTTTTCCCAATGAGGGGGAGGTGTGCCGTGGGGGGGACTCATGTCAAAGGTGTGCCTTGGGGGGGAGACTCATGTCAAAGTTGTACCTTGGGGGGGACTCATGTCAAAGTTGGGCCTTGGGGGGACTCATGTCAAAGTTGTGCCTGGGGGGTACTCATGTCAAAGTTGTGCCTTGGGGGGACTCATGTCAAAGTTGTACCTTGGGGGGGACTCATGTCAAAGTTGAGCCTGGGGATGGACTCATGTCAAAGTTGTGGCTGGGGGGGGACTCATGTCAAAGTTGTACCTTGGGGGGGACTCATGTCAAAGTTGTGCCTTGGGGGGGAACTCATGTCAAAGTTGTGCCTTGGGGGGACTCATGTCAAAGTTGTACCTTGGGAGAATTTTTTATATTTTTTAAAATCTTGTAACCTTCGTTATGAGTAATCAAATTATCTACAAAATCTTCATTCAATAAATCCCCATTCAATAAACCGACTGAAATAGGCCCTTAGCACTATTAAGAGTGACGTATAAAAATTCGACAACGCTGTACCGACTGAAATAGGCCTCTAGCACTAACAAGAACAAAAGAGAAATGTAAACAACCGAATCGAATGTTAAAGTTAAGACTATTCCATATCGTGAAATTGCTGAACATTACACACACACACACACACACACACACACACATATATATATAATGAATAAAAGATAATAAAAATTAAACGCGTCGAAAAATGCGTAAAAAGTAAATCAATCATCACTTACGAATCATGAAACTAATGTCAATGTTTAAAACAAAAATAGCGAAGCCTATTGCGAACAAAATTAAAGATTAGAAACAAATCGCATTACAAATTAATAAATAGAAAAATGATGCCATTGATTACATTGGATATAGACATCAAAGCTTAAATAATTAGAATTTCAGTCACTTTAATAAAGGAATTTATTAAATGGAACATCGCCACAGTTCACATGCCAACTTTTAATATTACATATGTTGATTAATATTAAAGTATATTAAAAAAAACTGGATTAAAAGCAGAACAAAGGTATCACTATGTCACACTTACTTCAATTTCATATAATCTGTAACTCTTATAAACAATATTGGAAGATAAAAATTTGCAGGCCACAATGCTTTGTTATGGTGGAGTTGAGGATTGTTTTCCGAAAACAGCTGATTTCCTATAGTCTCGAGCTCAAAGGAGGAATATTGTTCAATAAAAGAAAACTATTGGAAAATTCGAAAATCTGACTTCGAAATATTGTGTTGACACCGGGTTCTGAGCTACTGTGAAACTTTCAAATGTCTAGATTGTAGGGAAGTTAGTTAAACATAGATTGCGAGATTTGTACCGGACAAACAAACAAACAAGAATCGAAGTTAATAAAAACATGGTAATAAATAAAATAAAGTTACCTGTCATATTGAGTTTTCGAATAACCATGTACTGTGAAAAAATATTCCTTAGAAAAGTTTTTAGATAGTTGTTATGAATTTTTAAAGAACGTAGATTCTGAAAAAGAGAAAAAATGTACGTGACATGCGATTTATAATAAAATCTTTTTGTAAAAAAGTAGAACCAACTGCAAAAAAGCAACTATTATTTAAACAACTAAAAATAAAATGGAATTGTGAATTGCGCTTAAAAGTATGAAATAAATTCTTTCAACAAACAACAAAAACACTACAATTAAACATAACTTTTGAAGTCGCCGCAAAACTAAATAATATATATATATATATTTTTTGTTTTACAGATTTGTTTTTAAACGATAGTTACAAACGCTGTTATCTCGAATGATTCATCTACATAGTTTCCTTGGAACAACTATAATATCTCCCCACAGCTGAATTTAGCGATTTATTTTTAGCGATTATGACTAAATCATAAATCTAAAATTCATATATCGTAAATGATAAAATCATAAGCTAAATTATAAATCATAAATCATAAAATCATAAATCCAAAATAAATAGCATGCAGGCAGCCATATTATATCGCAAACAGTCCAGAACGACATCGTTATCGTTCAAATCGGCGCCAAAGAAAAATCGCCAAATTCAGCTATGGGGAGATACTATAGTTGTACCGTTTCCTTTATTATTTTATCACTGTATACTATTGTTCATTAGTAACATCTACATAAAACAGTGAATATCCTTCGCAATTTGGTATTTATGTTTCTACGAGGTTACTAGAGTTCTGTTTGCAAATTTAGTATAGCATTGTTATCTGTTGTATGTGTCGTTTTTGGTTTTTGTGATCAAATCGTAATACAAAAAAAACTAGTTGGCATAGGTGGACTCTGCTCAGTTCCCCATCATATTTATGTTCTCATAAATTTCTAGTGCGAGACATATCATAATCATGTTAAACGAAATGAATTTGACCAAAGCTTGATATTATGACAGAATGAAATCCCCGCCTAATAGGCTATCCACCGTTAACTTTGCTATATATATCTTATTCTAATCTATTAATTTATTTTATCAGGGTCAATTCCGTTGTTTAGTTTTCATCCTACTATTTCCAATGCAATAATCCTCAAAATTCCTATTTATATGAAAAATTTACAATTTCGCTATGTTGATAAAATCGCAAATTACGAATGATTTACGAAATTTTCCTATTAGAATATTTGTATTCAATCATGTTCAAACAAATATCATAAATGTAATTTTGAAGTTGTCTAATGTATTTACGATCCTCAAAATGGAAATTTATGCTCAATTTTGCCTTATTCTGACATGTTAAGTAAATCGTAAATTCCAAATAACTTACGAAATCATTATATTGGAAAATTCATAGTCATTAATAATCATGCCAGTGTCCTAAATAATATTTCAAAAGTAGTCAGACATCTTTACGATGAAAATATCTCTAAAAATTGACGTTTATGTGAAATTTTGCTCTATACTGCCATGTTAAAAAATTCGTAAATTTCCAATAACTAGCGAAATTTCCAAAGTAGCATATTTATAGTTACTGATGTTCATTCCAGCATCAAAACTGATATTTTAAAACTAGTCTGACATTTTTACAGTAAAAAGTTTCCATTAAATGCACGTTTAAGTGAATTTTTGTCCTATTCTCCCATGTTAAGAAAATCGTAAATTTCTAATAACTTACGAAGTTTTTAAATTTGAATGTTGAAAATGAATAGGGTTCTTGCCAGTGTCGAAAGTAATATTTTAAAACTGATCTGACCTCTCTGCGATCATTTGTTCGTGAGATATCGTGTTAACAGACTAACAAACTAACGGACTAACACACTAACGGACTGACACACTGACACACTGACACACTAACAGACACCCTACAGACAGACACCATAGAAATTTTGTCATTTTCGGATTCCTCACACCTGAAAACGTGTAGAAAAGTCAAAAAACCGAGTTCGAAAATTTTCACGATTACCTAAGTTCCCCATACCTATAGTATGATGGGGAACTAAAAAACTAGTTGGCATAGGTGGACTCTGCTCAGTTCCCCATCATATTTATGTTCTCATAAATTTCTAGTGCGAGACATATTATAATCATGTTAAAAGAAATGAATTTGACCAAAGCTTGATATAGTGACAGAATGAAATCCACGCCTAGTAGGCTATCCACTTCGATATATTTATCTCATTCTAATCTATTAATTTATTTTATCGGGGCCGATTCCGTTGCTTAGTTTTCATGCTACTATTTCCAATGCAATAATCCTCAAAATTCATATTTATATGAAAAATTTACAATTTCGCAATGTTGATAAAATCGCAAATTACGAATGATTTACGAAATTTTCCTATTAGAATATTTGTATTCAATCATGTTCAAAAAAATATCATAAATGTAATTTTGAAGTTGTCTAATGTATTTATGATCCTCAAAATGGAAATTTATGCTCAATTTTGCCTTTTTCTGACATGTTAAGTAAATCGTAAATTCCAAATAACTTACGAATTTTTAAAATTGGAAAAATCATAGTCTATGATATTCATGCCAGTATCCTATATAATATTTCAAAAGTGGTTTGACATCTTTACGATGAAAATATCCCTCAAGATTGACGTTTATGTGAAATTTGGCTCTATGCTGCCATGTTAAGAAATTCGTAATTTTCCAAGAACTTACGAAATTTTTATATTGGAAAATTCATAGTCATTAATATTCATGCCAGTGTTCTAAATAATATTTCAAAAGTAGTCTGACATCTTTACGATGAAAATATCTCTCAAAATTGACGTTTATGTGAAATTTTGCCCTATACTGCCATGTTAAGAAATTCGTAAATTTCCAATAAATTGCGAAATTTTCAAAGTAGCACATTTATAGTTACTAATGTTCATTCCGGCATCAAACCTGATATTTTAAAACTGGTCTGACATTTTTACAGTAAAAATTTTCCATTTAATGCACGTTTAAGTGAATTTTTGTCCTATTCTCCCATGTTAAGAATATCGTAAATTTCTCATAACTTACGAAGTTTTTTAATTCGAATGTTGCAAAAGAATAGAGTTCTTGCCAGTATCGAAAGTAATATTTTAAAACTGATCTGACCTCTCTGCGATCATTTGTTCGTGAGATATCGTGTTAACAGACTAACAAACTAACGGACTAACACACTGACACACTAACAGACACCATACAAATTTTCTCATTTTCAGATTCCTCACACCTGAAAACGTGTGAAAAAGTCAAAAAACCGAGGTCGAAAATTTTCACGATTACCTAAGTTCCCCATACCTATAGTATGATGGGTAACTAATATACACGCCAGATGTATATTTTCGTAATATATAATACGAAATAATGTTTCATATTTTTAGTTCCCTATCATACGTAATCGTGAAAAATTTCGACCTCGGTTTTCTTACTTTTTTATACCTTTCCTGGTGTGAGGAATCCGAAAATGGCAAAATTTGTATGGTGTCTGTCTGTAGGGTGTCTGATAGTGTGTTAGTCCGTTAATGTGTTAGTGTGTGAGTCCGTTAGTTTGTTAATCTGTTAACACGATATCTCACGAACAAATGATCGCAGAGAGGTCAGATCAGTTTTAAAATATTACTTTCGATGCTGGCAAGAACCCTATTCATTTACAATATTCGAATTAAAAAACTTCGTAAGTTATAAAAAATTTACGATTTTCTTAACATGGGAGAATAGGACAAAAATTCACTTAAACGTGCATTAAATGGAAACGTTTTACTGTAAAAATGTCAGACCAGTTTTAAAATATCAGTTTTGATGCCGGAAGGAACATCAGTAACTATAAATGTGCTACTTTGAAAATTTCGCAAGCTATTGGAAATTTATGAATTTCTTAAAATGGCAGTATAGGGCAAAATTTCATGGCAGTATAGGGCATAAACGTCAACTTTGATAGATATTTTCATCGTAAAGATGTCAGACTACTTTTGAAATATTATTTAGGACACTGGCATGAATATTAATGACTATGAATTTTTCAATATAAAAATTTCGTAAGTTATTGGAAATTTACGAATTTCTTAACATGGCAGAATAGAGCAAAATTTCGCATAAGCGTCAATCTTGAGGGATATTTTCATCGTAAAGATGTCAAACCACTTTCGAAATATTATTTAGGATACTGGCATGAATATCGTAGACTATGATTTTTTCAATTTAATAAATTGGTAAGATAAGATAAATATATCGGATATAAACAACGGAATTGACCCTGATAAAATAAATTAATAGATTAGAATAAGATAAATATATGAAAGTGAACGGTGGATAGCCTATTAGGCGGGGATTTCATTCTGTCACTGTATCAAGCTTTGGTCAAATTCATTTCTTTTAACATGATTATAATATGTCTCGCTCTAGAAATTTATGAGAACATAAATATGATGAGGAACTGAGCAGAGTCCCCCTATGCCAACTAGCTATTATTACTGGTTATTACAGTATGAGAAATTGCATTGTAATAATTATAATTGTATGGGTGAGCGAAGACTGGCTATTTGCACTCTTACATTTTGCACTAAAAGTAAGGCTTTTTGCAAATTTTCTGCACACGATATCTTTTAAGCGATAAACGATCCCTTTATATAATAAAAGACGATGTCTCTTCGTATGTGTGTGTTTGATCGCTTTATAGGAAAACAGCTGACTGATTTGACTTCACTTGATGCACCTCGAAGCCCGATTTTCGGATTTTTGATTAGACTTTCTAAAACTAATTTTTAAAATACAATCGGTAACAAAAGTCTCTGAACACTAACGAAAATTCCTATGTAAAAAAAGTACACTTAATACAGTTTTGTCAAATAAATCCTTGTCGAATCCTGTTCTTAGTCAATCTAAAAACAGGATTCGGCAAGGATTTATTTAGCAAAACTGTATTATGTGTATCTTTTTTACATAGGAACTTGTGCTAGTGTTCGGATACTTTTGTTATCGACTGTAAAATCTCGCAAACTACGTAAAATATCGGTGTCATTAAACATTTAACGTGTTCTTTGGTGAATTCTAAAACTTTCTGATTACTTATCAAATATTAGTAAAATATCAAAAGCATAGATGTCGCAAGAAAAGTCCAGGATGGTTATTATCTTTTGAACAAAAGATTAACTACAATCGGCAGTAAAATTATTCGAGCGCTAGCAAAAATTTCTATGTAAAAAAAGTACACTTAATACAGTTTTGTTAAATAAATCCTTGTCGAATCATGTTCTTAGACCACCGAGCTGAAGAACAACTGGAGCAAATGCTTCCAATACCTTTACACAGTGTTCGTGCGTGCCAGTTTTTCAGCAATTGTTTGCCGTACAGAGTCAATCTTGCACGACAAGGAACATTTGTCGGGTCGTCTATTACTATTTTATTCTTTAAAGAATTAAAATTTGAAATTGTAACATAATGTTTAGTATATGGTTGTTCGAACAGACAACTTTTACACAATTTTACTTTGAAATATAAAGATATCAAATGTTTTCTGCCGTGCAACGCTCGGAAGACAAACCTTCCAAAAACGGCACGCGAAAACCGGTCAAGCATTTCCTCCAGTTGTTCTTCAGCTCAGTGTCTTAGACTGACTAAGAACGTGATTCGACAAGGATTTAATAAAACTGTACTAAATGTACCTTTTTTACGTAGGAATTTTTGCTTTGCGTTCGAATAATTTTGCTGCCGATTGTAGTTTTAAAGTATAATCTCGTAAACTATGTAAACTATCAGTGTCATTCAACATTTAACGTGTTCTTTGGTCCATTATAAAGCTTTCTGATTACTTACCAAACATTAGTAAAATATCAAAGCATCAATGTCATAACAAAAACCTGGGATAGCCATTATCTTCATCGTTTTCTAAACAGAAGATTAAGTAGTTGTAGGCCCTCCGTAGCTAATTGGTTATGTCACCACAGTGCTAATCGCCTTCGAGTGTAGGAGAGCGGGTTCGATTCCCGTGCTAGCCTTGGGTGTTTTTACAATTCTTCGTGTCGTAATTTTGTCATGTGCTATTTGTATTCAGACGTGCAAGAGTTTCAGTCTCAAAATAAAAGACTCTCACCAGCACTCTTTATCAATAATTTCTAATACGATTAAGCGCAATAAATTACTCAATAAACAAACAAAGTAGTCGTAAATTAAAATCTCACAAATTACGTAAAATATCAGCGTCATTCAACACTTAACGTGTTGTTTGGTCAATTTTAAAACTCTTTGGTTAGTCATCAAGTATTAGTAAAATATCAAAAGTATCAATGTCGTAACAAAAATCTAGGATCGCTATTATCTTCTAAACAACAGATTAACTAGTTTAAAAGTAAAATCTGGTGAACTACGTAAATTATCATCGTCATTCAACATTTAACGTGTTCTTTGGTCAATTTTAAAACTCTTTGGTTAGTCATCAAATATTAGTAAAATATCAAAAGCATCAATGTCGTAACAAAAATCTAGGATCGAAATTATCTTCGAAACAAAAGATTAATTAGTCTTAAAGTAAAATCTCGTAAACTACGCAAAATATCAGCGTCATTCGACATTTAACGTATTCTTCTGTCCTTACTAAAACTTTCTTGTTTTTAATATAGAGAATAAGGCAAATCGTTTTCTAAACAAAATGTTAACCAGCCTTAAAGTAAAATCTGAAAACCTTCTTACTATACAGTCGGTAACAAAAGTCTCCGAACACTAGTGAAAATTCCTATGTAAAAAAAGTACACTTAATGCAATTTTGTTAAATAAATCCTTGTCGAATACTGCTCTTAGTCAGTCTAAAAACAGGATTCGACAAGGATTTATTTAACAAAACTGTATTAAGTGTACTTTTTTTTAAATAGGAATTTTTGCTAGTGTTCGGAAACTTTTGTTACCGTCTGTAGTGATATTAGGCAAGGATTTTAGTGAATTGGATTCAAGACTTAAAATAATCTTATCGTCACTGTTGCCAACATGTAGGGCATATTTTTTCAATAATTACCACTAATTTGGAAAGTAATGTTTCATATTATGATAGACAAATATATTAGATAAATATTACGATTAAAAAATAGGCATGGAAATTAAATACAATAATCCCCACAAGTTGGTAACACGGCTTATCAGTCAACTTTCAAGTCATGCTAAGGACAAATCTGTAAAACGAATTCCAGGGGCACCGTAAGGCAGTGGCGCCGACTATCTGGGGGTTCGAGGGCTCGAGCCCCCCCCCCTCCCAGAAAATTATCTATAGGGGCTCAGCCCCCCCCCCCCCCAGAAATTTCGAATACTGATTCTTTATTAAACAAGAAATACTTTCCTCTATTTCTCATTTAGTTTTTTACCAAAATCATAACTGTAAAGTAAGGCTGTTGCAATTGAAAATGGACATAAATAGACTAAAGACAAAAAAAAAAAGAAAGAAAGAAAGATAAAAAGAAAAACAAGAAAGGCTGAAAGTCTCTGTATGGAGCGCGGGAAGGAAGGGGGGAAGTTCAGAGGAAGATGATTCCCTTTGCTGTGCTTTGGGAATCCCAATCACTTATGATATGTGCATGAAGAGCAAAAGTTTTCAGAAACATCGATGCAAAGTAATATAACTATTTTCACAAAAGTTACTGCCATATTGTTATTACATTTTTTATTTTATTTTATTTTATTAATAGTTATACGCTTAATGCTACTCTCTTCCCTAAGTTTAAATGAAAATAATTTTTATAAAGGTTTCTGAGATGTTTAATTCGTCTTTTTAAAAAATTCTTTTATTTATGTTTGCATTTTATTTATTTGGTTGCTTCTTTTTTCCCTTGGCATTTTTAAATAAAAATGAACTTTTTTCGATGTAAGTCATGAATTTATAAACAATAAAAGGTATATAATATTGCCCCCTTTTTTATGAAACTTTTTATTTTAGAAAAATGAAACTTGATAATCTGGTGTGTCACTCACACGACTACCCTGAAATTTAATACTATGAATGCAGATTGGAGATTAAGGGGTAAGATAGCGAGGACTTTTATGCAAACCTATGTTAAAACAATTCAAATTGAGCTTCGGAACAGCTTTATTCGACAAGTAATTCTAGCTCCCCCTCACCCCCCTGTTTCATTACTTTACCTACATTTATATAGAACTCAATCTGTTATTAAATTCAAAAGTTCATTTAAAATTATTCAGGCAACTTTCACACCAACATTCCTAAAAAATATGATTTTTGGATTCAAGGAACCTCAAAACGAGTAAATATAACAAAACCTCAGTTTAGAAAATTTGACCCAAAAAAAAATATTTTCTCTATCTTATGGGTAAGAAAAAGGTAATAAATCGATTTAGCACGAAAAACATGAACGTAGCGATATTACCTTCATTTGTCCTATTACCTTAAATAATTAATTAATTAAAGATCATTGCAGAAAATTTTAGAGTGTAAGGCTGATTTTTTATACCAACTATGTGAAGAATACCAGAGTCGGGTATCGAACCCGGGCCTTCCGCTTTACGTGCGGATGCTCAAACCATTGAGCTACCCTGGCTGATTGCCAGCTAGGCATTTCTCACATAACATTCGTTGACAAAGTCACCGAGTCTGTACACACAGCTATATGAAGTGACATTAATAGTCATGGCACAACTCCAATAGACCACGAAATTTTAATTTAATTTAGAAATTTATTCATCAACCTTGAAATTTCATTTCAGAAAATTTTGGAGTGGAAGGTTGATTTTTTATACCAACTATGTGAAAAATACCAGAGCTGGTTATCGAACCCGGGCCTCCCGCTTTTAATTAAATATATTTAGATTTTTTTTTCTTTATAACAACTGTTTAAAAAAATAAATAAATAAATAAATAAATAAATTTTATGGCCTATTGGAGTTGTGCCATGTTCAAATTTGTCATTTGTATAGCTGCTCTAATGCAGACTCAGTGACCTTGCCAATATAAATTATGTGAGAAGTGCCGAGCTGGTTATCAGCTCAGTGGTTAGAGCATCCGCGCGTTAAACGGAATGGCCCGAGTTTGATTTCCAGCTGTGGCATTTTTCACATAGTTGGTAAAAAATCAGCCTTCTACTCCATTCTATAAAAATTTAATTAAAGATAGTTTATGAAATTTTAACATTTTAAGTAGTAAAAATGAAAAGTAAGAACAAATATTGTTTTTAAAACTTAAAGAGAAGATATAGCAAAAATTATTTCGAGATTCTGCCTTTCCCCTCCAATTTTAACTTAACCATAATTACAATATTGGTTTCAAATTGAAGTGGCCGATGGCCGTATTATCCCAGTGACCTCTCTGCTACTCTTAATTTTGTTTTATAAATTCAATTTACATAATTTTATAAACTAAATGGCAAAAATTATGAGGGCATTTTCAGGACCAGTTTGGGGGCCCTTTGCTACTCAGGGCCCCTGGCACGTGCCCCTGTGTTAATCAGGCCGTTGTTTGTGTGTGCATATGTTCTTTTCCTTGAGTAAGCGTGTGTACATTATTATACCATATTTGATGACCTTGTATTAGAAATGTGATCCCCCCCCCTCAAATATAATCCTGACTACGGCCTTGGTTCGAGCCCCCCCCCCCAGAAATTTTTCAAAGTCGGCGTTGCTGTGTAAGGCACATTATTTATTCTCTAGACCAGCAGTACTCATCATCCCCGCAATTTGTTTTCGTATAATTTAATAATTTTGAAGGTCCATATATGAATATTCTGTTATATGCTGTCCCAATTATAGGGTCTTTAAATGACAAAAATATAACATATTCTCGCAGGCAGTTTTCTTTGACTCTAGCCTACGCGGTCACGATTCATGAGGCACAAGGACAAAAAGTTTCTGAATTTAAAATAGACATAAGACAGAGAGAAGCTTCGAACGTGTTAATGTATGTGGTTCTAACCACAACAAAAAATATCCGACATTGTCTTTGTTCACAGCTACACTGAAAAACTTTATGACTCTATCTGTAAATGTAAAGAAAAGGTGGAAAATTTCTGCAAAAATGGCATGGCATGACATTAAATCGAGATACATTAAAATCGACACATCTCAGATCGAGCAAATTAATAGACCAATCTCTGTATAAATTAATAAACAACTTTGATTAGTAACAATTCCAACGTCACCAAGAAAATGCCCTTTGTGACCAGTGCCGAAGAAAAAGTTAACTTTTAGTCCCTTAGCCATTAGCCCCTATTAGATTAATTAAGAACACCCTACTACACTCACCTCTTTTATTTTATTTTTTCCCATATAAATATTAAATCTTATATGTAATTGTATCATGTGTAACATGTAAAATTTGTTGCACAAATATTGCGTGCAGTCTGTTCTAAACCTACTTATAGACTCTTCTCTTGACATTCTATAACTTTGACTGTATGAATTTATTTGAACCTAGCGTACGCGAGGGCAATCTATAGCCCATGGGCTCACAGTTTCCAAAGTTGTAATAGACATTAAAACAGAAAGAAGTTCCAATCGGGTTACGTGGCTCTAACTAGAAATAGAAAAAAATTTGGCATTCTATTCGTTTACAGCTACAGTAAACATCGTTGTGACACAGTCACCCAGTTATCTGTATATCTTAAAGATTTCTAAAAATTTTCCTTACCTCTAAATAATCCCTTGATGGTAGTCCGTTGACTGTCTCCAATGCATTGTGATCAGCATAAAAGAGTCTTATATTCCTGCAAAAACGAAACGTTCCTGTACGGAAAAACTTGATTCTGTTGAAACTGAGAATAAAACATTGAATATTTCTATTGTTGACGAAAGCATCCCTTGAAATTGTTTCTATTTTGTTGTGACGTAGATCCAGGAAGATTAGGTAAACCAAATTGTAGAGTTCATTACCAATATGCAGAAGTTGTCCGAACAACAGACGTAAGTGTGTCAAATTTCTTGTTCTCCCTACTGCTGTAGGAATCTTACTAAAATTTAGATTAAACAAACGTATATGTTCCAATGGGTCTATGTTTTTAAAAGAATCACCGTTTATATAATTGAAAGGGCAGTTCAAAGTTATACTATGAATATATGCTTTCTTAAAAGTATTCTCATAAAGAAAATTATCCGGACATTCCTTTACAAATAACTCGCTTATTTCTCTATAATGTAGTCCTTTGAATAATTTAGGTAATACATCCAGTTTTTCTAGGTAGCCACATGTAATTGACAATTGGCCGATAGTATGAGAATTTTCACAGTGACATTGATAACGTAAACATGAATCTGAAAGGTTTCTAGCTGTAATACTTACGACTGCAGCTAATAGGATTAGAAGAAGCAAGTAATGAACCAGATTAATAAAAGAAATGACCGTGTACATATTCTCATGCTTATTTAAGTAAAAAATGTGCATATTTCATATATATGAATAAAACAAAATGATTTCATCCTTAAAGAATGTTTTCGCAAATAATGATTAAATCTGATGGGAAATGCACGGCAAAAAAATTCTGTAAAAGCTTCCAGAAATTACTCGTATGAAAAATAATTTAGGCAAAAAGCAATTCAAACGATTCCTTCCAAGGCAGAATATATTCTACTGATACACAAAAATTTGAATTTTTATCAGTTTATCAAATGATATTTGAGCATTTTTATTTTTCAGTTTTTTAAAAGCAAACATAACTTATTTTTTTCTCTTCTACGAAAATAAATTTTGCGGTACGAAGATAAATCAAATAATCAGTATAGATAATCCATTTTTATTTTGCAGTTGAACATAAAATCCAATTTCGATAAGGAAATTATTTAACACTAGAATTTCCTCAGAAATCATTTTGGTCATTTATCAACAGTTTAATGCTAACATATTTTCATATTTTTATTTGTAAGCCCCACCCTTTGGGGTTTCTTTAAAACGTTAACTATATTTAAAAAATCTTTTAGTAAAAAGCATTCATTATCTTGCCTTTTTTTTCACTGCATTCCCACTCATGCTTACGAAAGACATATTTCTGGCGAAAGCGCGTTTGGCTACATAGATTATCGCCAAAGCTCTGCGCGGTTGAGTGTTCCTAAATATGCGACAGAGGAAATGCCTCGGGGAGGAGATTTTAGTTCGAAATAAATTTTTATGTTTGAAAGATTATTAATATTAATATTAATCTTATTATTATTATTTTACAAATTTGAAAAAAAGGAAAAAAACTTCATTAAATATTACATAAATATATTTTTTAAAGCATGCATTTTTAAAGCATAATTAGTCTTAATGCTCTTTTAAACCATGTTTTTTCACTGTTTACAGCTAATATGAAGTTTGCACTTTTTCGAAATACATTTCTATTGTAAATTGAGTAATTATTTAAAAATAAATAAAAAATAAATAAATAAAATAAAAAAATAACTTTTGTTTTTTTAACATAAAGATAATATTTTTCATTTATATGAAATATAACAGCAACATACTTGCCAACCATCTGAATGACATTGAACATTATGAACCGTAGAATTTTTAGTACCCGCCTTTTCCCACCAGTCATTTTTTAGAGTCATTTTGTTCTTAAATTTGTGTTTAATCATAACAACATGAGAAAAGGGGCTTTTATTCAAGGGGCGTCAACAATTGTACGGTTATTAATAAGATGATTGGCAAGTATGCAACAATAAAGTTAAAAATAACCAGATGCCATTGAGCAAGAACGTAAACACAGTATACTCATATCATTAAACTCACCACAATTACTGTTACGCGCTTTGATCGTTGGTGTTCTTGTTAAAAGAAAGTTTTTGAGAGCATGTACTAAATCAGTACTTAACCCTTTAACAGACTGTGGTAAGTATACTTACATACTTGCTAACCATCTCATTATGAACCGTACAGTTTTTAGTACCCGCCTATTTTTCCACACCAATAATTTTTTAGAGTAATTTTAGTCTTATTTAATCGTAACAACATTTGGAGAGAATAACTTTAAAAATATAGTGGTGTGAGAAAAGGGCGTTTTTTCAGGGGCCTTCACAATAGTACGGTTATTAATGAGATGATTGACAAGTACATGGCTGCCAATATTTTAACTTATTCCGGAGTACTTTTAGCTCCGCCTTTATTTCGCCCCACTTTATTTATAGAAAAAATTTCTTCAAAACATAACTTCGATAAAGTAAGAAAAAATTACTTTTAAAAAATAAGTGGTACGAAAGAGGCGGGGCTAAAATTACCCCGGAATAAATTAAAATATTGGGAGCTATGCAAGTATGTACTTACCACCAGATCTCGAAGTCTCCGCTTCTATTTCAGGATACTTTCAAGGATGAGAAATTTCCGTCTCTTTGGCTGCAACTACCCAGGTAGCACATAGCGTTGTTATAGCGTTGCAAATAAGTCTGAACAGTGAAAAATTAGTTAAAACAATGTTATGTGCTACTGGAGTATTGTTATACATTAATTTCTATATTATTTATTCATGACGCAACACTATGCATAATACTTTCTTCTTGCCTATGACCTGAAAAAAAAAAAAAAAGTAGGAATTTCCAGTTTTGCATACTATCAAAATGATTCATTTTTAATAGAGGAAGGCGTGGTAAGCTATTTTGTAACGCCTGCCGCATTTATTGTAACAAAATATATAGGGGGAGGGAGGGGAAGTGTCACACTCTGTGTTGATTTCTATATTCTAATATTCTCGCTCTAATTCCGTGCCATGTATTTTTTCTTAAAAATTGCGACTATAAAATTAATTCATCACAAAAATAGATGCTTAGATTAAAAACAGTAGCCGTGGAAAAGTATCTTACCACGCCTTTCTCATTTAAAATTAAGAAATTGGTTAGTAAGTACTCTTCTCATGTTATTATGAAATATTAAAATTGTTTTCTTTTTTAATAGCTAAACTGAAAGAATTTCGTTTCTTAAATCAATCTCAGTCCCAAATATGTCTTAATGTATCATCAGGGGTAGTACTCTCCGCCCTTTTTTCAGGACACTCTCATAAATGAGAAATTTTCAATTACATTGCTACCACTATTTTTTATAAAATAATCTCTGCCCTGTATAATCATGGCATATTACGATAAACATACCAGAAATATTTCTGTATTAAATTAGTGGTGGCGAAAAAAGGTAAATTTTATAATCTTTTAGAGTGCCCTGAAGAAAGGGCGGAGAGTACGACCCCTGTATCATCAATATAAATAAATGGATCGTTAAAGAATTAAAGAGATGTAAGTCATCATTTTCACACTTAAATATCTGAAAAACTATTTTACTTAGAGACAAGGATTTCTATTGTTTTCTTTGTCAGACTAACAGGGTCGTACAGTCGGTAACAAAAATGTCCGAACATTAGCAAAAATTCCTATGTCAAAAGAGTACGCTTAATACAGTTTTGCTAAATAAATCCTTGTCGAATCCTGTTCTTAGACTGGCTAATAACAGGATTCGACAAGGATTTATTTAACAAAACAGTATTAAGTGTACTTTTTTTATATAGGAATTTTTGCTAGTATTCGGACACTTTTGTTTCCGACTGTACTCTCCTCCCTTTTTTCAGGACAATCTCAGGAATAAAATTTTTAAAAATTTATTTCTACCACTATATTTATGATATAATATCAAGCCTGTATAATCATAGAGTGGAGAAGCATTTCTGCGAATAATTAGAGGCGGTAAAAGAGAAAGAAATTTGTTATCTTTGATAGTGTCCTAAAAATATGGCAGAGAGTTTCTTTGGTACGAACCTGGACTAAGCACTAGGCAAGGGTCGTAATCTCCGCCCTTTTTTCAGGACAGTGTCAGAGATGAGAATTTTTTAATTTATTGCCCCCACATTTTTATACAAAAAATTTTCCCCTGTGTAATCAGGGAACATTATTATACATATATCAGAAAATATTCTGCATTGTATTAGTGGTGGTGTAAAAGGCAAAAATTTCTTATCTCTGAGAATGTCTTGAAAAAAGGGCGTTAAGTACGACACCTAACTAAGGCATACTTGCCAACATCCTAATTAATATTCCGTAGTATCGTGAGCCACCCTACTTTTTTACACCAGTACTGATTTAGAATATTTTTCGTCTTATTTAATCGTAATTGCATTTGAAGAATATTACTCTTCAAATTTATTGGTGTGAAAAAAAGGGCGAGACTAAGAACATTACTGAATATTAATTAGGATATTGGCAAATATTCGCTAAGGGCACATTTTACTTTCTCTTACCCATGAGGTAGAGAAAGTATTATTTTTGGGTCAATTTTTCGAACGCGAGATTTTGTTATATTTACACATTTTGTGGTCCCCTGAATACGAAAATCATGTTTTTAGCAAATGGTCTATATGTCTGTGTGCGTGTGTGTGTCTGTCTGTGTGTCTGTCTGTCTGTTATCAGCATATCTCAAAAACAAATTATGGCAGAAAGTTCAAACTTGGTATTCTAAATGTGTATCATATAGGGATGCTACAGTAAGATTTTTGTTAAGATCAAGCAAATGGTTCGTGTACAGGGACAATCAAGAGAATTCTAATACATTACGTCTATGGGGGAAATTGCAGGAAGGTAGAGTTTAACGTCTGCACTAAACCAAATGAAACGAATATATATTTTTTGTAAAAGAGATAGTTAACTGGGAAAAAAAAAATTGTGTATGTAGGAGCTTCGCCTCCCCCTGGGGGGGGGGAAGTCCCCCCACGAGGGGAGTAAATTTTCATGATGGGTATATTTCAAAAGAGCTCGCCAATACCTTTAAAACGAATTGTTGAACCATCGATCTGCGATAATTTAAAACCAAGTTATCGATTTTTTTTACTTAAAAAAAAAAAAAAAAAGTATTTTTTTTTTTCAAATATTGAGAATAAAATGGACTTTTTTTGGATATTTGGTGTTATACTACTTCTCTAATATGGAAATCGTCTGCATTATCATAAAAGATAATTTTTTTAAATAATAATTTTAATAAATTATTTTTTAAAAACAGAATTATCTTTTAATAATCGAATTAAATTCTATATAAATGTAGGTGCATTAATGAAACGGGGGGTTGAGGGGGGCGGTAGCCCCCCTCACACAGAACTAATTATCATATAAAACTCTCCCGAAGCCTAATTTGAATTATTTAACATAGGTTTACATAACATCGTTAACTTACCTCTTAATCCCCAACCTATATTTATAGTATTAAATTTCAGGGTAAGAGAAAGTCGTGTGAGTGACACACCAGATTATTTCATATCTGAAAATTACTTTTGATATGAATCAGTTTTGCCTTTCAAAACATGTTACTATGACTATTTGTTTTAGAAATAATTGCTGTAACACCTAATTGGAATCATCCTGTATAATTAAAGAAAAGTGCGCTTTTGAATTTTTAATTGCAGTCAGTAGAAATTCTGTTGGTACGCCCAAACCACCTCAGTTTGATTTGCATGTAAAGAAATCCTATGAAGTAGATATATATGAAGCATTATAAAGTACATCACTATACATTTTAAGGATATCTTTATAAATCTTGGATCTAATTTAAATTGCGCTGATACTTAATACTGTTTTCACTACATCTTATTATATATAAATATATAAAAACAATTACGCATCGAGCGATTTTTCACATGATCCAACATTTTCAATTTTCTTCGGTGATTTCACTGGTATAAAATGACAACGCATAAAGCGTCGCAAGTTTTCCAAGTTAAAAGCTACGGAACATTTGTTGAAAATAATTTATAATTTATAGTTTCCTATTCTTTTTTTCTTTCAAGACCAAATGATAGCAGAAAGTACATACTCGGTATTCTAAACTTCTATCGTATAGAGACGCAGAGCTGCCAACCTAATCCGGCAAATTGTTAGCACCGCCTTTTTTTCTACACCACTTTATTTTTAAAGTAATTTTTTTCAAATATATTTGGGATGAATTAAGAAGAAAAAAACTCTAAAAAATTACTGGTGTAGAAAAAGGGGCGGTACTAACAATTTGCCGGATTAGGTTGGCAGCTCTGGAGACGCTACATTAAACTTTTCGTTGAGAGCAAGCAAATGATTCGTGTACAGGGACATCCAAGAGAATTCAAATGCATTATGTCTTTTGCGAAATTTCGGGTAAGTACAGTTACAGTGTAACATGTATAGGCTGACTTAAACAAAATGGAAAGAACAAAAAAAATTTTATATGCATAAAAACATATTTTGTGTAGATTGTGGTATGGAAATCATTCATCATTCGTTTACAGGGCGACCCAAAATATTTGGATATATTGGGGCTATACTTGGAAATTGTTGGAATTGTAATTCCTTCTGGGTTAGATGTTTTTCAAGTAAGACTAAATTTAAGCACACAGTATTGTTTTCAGTGCATATTGTTTTAGACAATATACAGGGATACCCAAAATTGAGCTAAAAGTCATTTCCTATTAAATGTAATTGATGGAAGTGCTTTGCTGCATTTTACTATGCAGACGAACGCTGTTCAGGAAAGAAGATTAAGTTTTCATACTCATATTGTAAAAAAATATTTTTTGAAATTCAACTTTCAACTTTTTTTTTGGGGGGTATAATATTACGTTTTGAGGTACCCTGATTATAAAGTCCAATTTTTAGCGATTAATCTGTATGTATATCTGTTGTCATCGTAAATTAAAAACAAATAACTGCAAGAAATTCGAATTTGATATTCTGAAGTTCGTATTATGTTGCCACTTAAAAATTTGATCAAGTTTGGTAAGTTTGAAAGCAAATTAATAGCAGCCTTGTTTTTTAATTTTTTAAATAATTGTAGCCATTATTGTTGAATAGGGGGTTGAGGGGAACAGTAGCGCCCCCTCATATAGAGAGGAAACTTGTATATGTCTTGTAGTATAGTATATGTCAAATAAAACTATTCCTAAATCAATTTTGGGTTATTTTTAAAGTACACCGAACTTTAATGTCGTGTGAGTCCATACTTGCCAACATCCTAATTAATATTCCGTAGTCTTGTTAGTCCCGCCCTTTTTCTCACACCAATAAATTATTAGAGTAATATTCTACGAATGCAATTACGATTAAATAAGAGGGAAAATACTTTAAAAAGATACCGGTGTGAAAAAGAAGGCGGAGCTAACAATACTACGGAATATTAATTAGTATGTTGGCAAGTATGTGAGTCACACAGAAGATTATTATTATTATTATTTTTTTTTTTTTTTTTTTCAATTTATATAAAGATTTATCTATGGAAATACTTATGCAGATGCAGTGAACAAAAGTCTTTAAGAAAGTTGTTTTAATTTTTGAATATACTGAGCTTTTTATACACATTCGTTTTATTGTTCTTGACAGTTAAATGTATACATATGCTTGAATGTAGTTTAATTAATTAATTAATTTTTTGCACTTATGACATTATTTTACACATCACGAAGTCTCCGCCCTTTTTTCAAGACACCTTCACATACTTGCTAACCATCTCATTAATAACGGTACAATTGTTAACGCCCCTTGAAAAAACGCCCTTTTTTTCACACCACTATATTTTTTGAGTAATTCGCTCCAAATATTAATAGGATTAAATAAGAATAAAATTACTCTAAAAAATGAATGGTGGGAAAAAAAAAAATCTGGAGTGACTCCACTCGACTTTCCGAACATTGAGTAATTAACAGTTTTGTAGATAAAGTAAAGAAAGAGGAGTTGTTAAACAAACAAAAGAGAGAAAACCATAATAGAGTGTTTGAGCATTTTTCTCCATCTATTACACGATGTTTTATTTAACGCTACTGAACTTTGAGCCCATAGATCATAATGATAAAGAATTTTTCGTTGTGTCCCTGTAAAAACCTATAAATGCTAGATTTACCAAAATGCTTATAGTTAGTGCAACAGTGATTTATAATACTCATATAAATTTTCAGCTCAATTCAATAAGGCGTTTAGATGCTATCGTACTTTTAAAAATTTAGTCCCATAGGCCATAATGATAAAGAATTTTTCTTTGTGTCCCTGTAAAAAAACTGTAAGTGCTAAATTCACCAAAACCTATACAGTTGGTGCAACTGTGACCTGTATCATGTGTAAAAATTTTTTGCTCAGATTAATAAGGCGTTTAGACGCTATTACACTTTTAAAAATTTGGCCCCATAGGCATAATGATAAAGAATTTTTCTTTGTGTCCCTGTAAAAAAACTATAAGTGCTAGATTCTCCAAAATCTATACAGATTGAGTATTTGTGACCTATAATATGTGTATAAATTTTTTGCTCAATTGAATAAGGCGTTTAGATGCTATCGCACTTTTAAGATTTTGCTCCCATAGGCCATAATGATAAAGAATTTTTCTTTGTGTCCCTGTAAAAAAACTATAAGTGCTAGATTCACCAAAATCTATAGGGTTCGTACTATGGTGACTTACAATATGCGTACCAACTTTCAGGTTAATCGAACAAAGCGTTTAGACGCTAGCGTGTTCACTCACAGACATACACACATACATACACACATACACACATACACACACACATACATACATCATAGTAAAAATAGTGAAAACGGACTCAGGGGACCTCAAAACGTATAGAAGCATCAAAATCTCGAATTCGGATTTTTGACATGATTACAATACTTTCCTCACTATAGTGTTCGGAAAGTAAAAAGGCGATTACTGAAAATTGTACGGTTCATAATAAGATGGTTGGCAAGTATGCCTTCAGGAAAAAATTTTCGTAAATTTTGCTATGCAATTTTTTATACAGAAATCTTTATCTTTTTTTTTTTTTTTTTTTTTTAAATAACATATCGATTTTAAATAGCATAGAGATTGTTTTATAAAATTAATAGTATCAGCAAATTTGGGCAACAGAATTTTTATATAGTATATTTTTACTTTCTTCTATATTCAACAGAAGAAAGTATCGGATTCGTAAAATTTTCGATTTCCTGTTTTCGACAGATTTACACGTTTTGAGAGGTCTAGAAGACGATTTGACCATTTTTAGAAAACGTCTGTGTGTGTGTGTGTTTGAGACAAAAAATTTGTGGCAACTGTATCTCCGGAACTACTGCTCAGAATTGTATATAAATTTATATGTAGATGCACCATGACCTAAATTACTGCCTTTCAACTTTTGGTGTCAACCGCTCAACAGGTGGCGCTACTATACAGCGATTTCCGCAATTTAAGGGATGGCTATTTCCCAAGTTCTATTGCGTATAAATAAAATAAAACTTGACATGTGAGAAGGCCATTATGAAACATTATGCTGATACAATTTGAAAGCTTATCGGCCTATAGGTGGCGCTGCTATAAAGCGACTTGTACAATTTAAGGAAAAGCTATAATACCTCAGGAACTACTGCGCAGAATTACATATATATTTATATATAGATGCACCTTGACATAAATTAGTGCCTGTCGACTTTTGGTGTGATTTGCTCAACAGGTGGCGCTGCTACACAGCTTTTGCTGCAATTTAATGGAAGACTATCTCAGGTTCTATTTCGTTTAATCAAATAAAACTCGATATGTGAGAAGGTCATTATGAGACATTGTGCTGAATCAATTTGGAGACTTATTGGTCAACAGATGTCACTGCTATACTTCCAGTTTCCTCGATAACGGAAAGGCTATATCTTAACTTCTATGGCATATAACTGTGCGAAACTTGATATGTGAGATAACCATTATTAAAACGCGTTTTTTTAGTATATTATTCGTTCATATACAATAAAACTGTTTTTCTTTGGATATTTAGTGTTAGTTTTCTGTAAGATGAAAATCGTTTTCATTCATCTTGTTAAATAATTTTAATAAATAATAGTTTTAATGAATTATTCGCACTTAGTGAATTTGTATAGGAAAATATAGAAGAAAGTTTTGTGGTAGCCACAACATACTAGTTTAAATGGGTATCAACGTTTAGCTGCTATGAATAATGTATAAAAAAACAATATAATATAAATATTAGTGGTAATCAAACTTCCCTTTGTGGGAACCCTATATGCAATGTTGCTCTAGAGGCAGGGACTGATTTAGACCGGGGCACACATTATTTACACTTACACCATTATTTTTTAAGCAATACTTTCCTGTTATAATAAACAAAAAATTCTCATTAAAAATTATTTTAAAAGAATTCTGGTGTCTAATAACCATGAGTAAATTCGATTGTTTTACACCGTTCATTTTTTATAAAAATAATTTCCAACTCAAAACGTGGAATTTTTATGATATGCAGTAAAAAATAATTGTAAAAATATTCCGGTGAGAGATTGCCCCGGCCTAAATCAGGCTCTGTCTAGAGGTAAAATCGGAGTGAAAATGGTTAATCTTAAAACTTGAACAACAAACTGTTGCAAAGTGTTAGTAAGAAAACGGCAAGAAAAACTGTTTAAAAAATATTATACTCACACCATCAGTAATTTCTCGTTTCTTTTAAATATAAATTTTAACTGTAAAGTCTGCAATCCGCAGATCTTAGCTGGTATCTAGATTTATCGTTCTTGCTCGTAGTAGCTGAGAGCGGTGGAGTTTTAACCGTAGCATAGCAACTCGTGTGACATAGAGTGCTTATATTACTAAGAGTGACGACAGTTCTCAGTGCGCAACAGTGTTGCCAGATGAAAATTTAAATTATCCCTACTTTATGGAGAAAAAATCCCTACATTCCCTACGTTAAAATATTTTTACCCTACAAAATACCCTACAATTCAAAACTATTAATAGAAATTATATAAAATCATATTATTATTATTATTTTAATATTTTCTAGCATTAAAACAAAAAAACATGATCCATTATTATTAAAATACACATAAGTTGATTGATGAAACAAACGGACAAATAAAAACGGGTACTTAATATATGTATACAAATGTATATTTGTGAAAACACAGTAAATAAAATGAACTATGTTTCTATAATTTGTTTAAATTTAATACTGTCAGCTCTTTATTTTATTAAATTATTAAATCAAACAGCTAGTCTTATTCGACATCTTTTCGCATCAAACTTACCTAATAAATTTAATTTAGTAATGAATAATCAATGTTAAACCAGCAAATATCGACTTGATAGGTACGCCTCCGACTCCTTATGGGGTGTGGCTACATGAAATGGGTGGTGTGATGTGATCACATCAAAGAGAAATGAAAAGACTAATTTACAGAAAGGAAACGAAAGACAACGCATTTTGACGTAAAACAAAATAAAATACACTTTTAGATCTGTATAATATATGTACGATTAAGATTTTATACTGCAAAATATATTTTATTTGAGGGGTGGGAGTATACAAATTACAAATAACTTGACAATTGGCATTTCGAGGAAATTTAATTTGAACATGTACATGACTTATTGTCTAATTTATTTTAAAACTTTCATGTTATTTATATGAAAATATTAAATAAATGTTATATTTTTTAATAAAATTTTATAATAAATTTACCATTTCGGAATAAAAGTAATAATAATAAAAGGGAGGTCATTTAAAAAATATGCAAATTTTCCAACTATTATAATTTATGCCGGCGCAATTATAATAATGCCCTTTTTTCTCCCTTACTAATTTTCTTGAGTAATTTTCCCCAGTATGTAACTATGATTAAATAGGAAGAAAACAACTCTTATAAAATGTAGTAAAAGTACGAGAAGCAGAGGGCGGTACTAATAATACACTGGAATAAATTATAGATGTTGGCAATTCTGAGTTATGAAATGTTTCACTCTGCAATGCATCAATCTGTAATAAAATAATGTATCATAAACAAGGTATTGTAAGCAACTTTTTTACAGATAAGTTAAAAACTTTTTGCGTTTTTAAAAAGAATTTTAAAATTTTCATCAGATAATAGAAAAATCCCTACAAAACAGAATTAAAAAAAAAATCCCCCCCTACGCCAAAATCAGAGCTAAAAAACCCTACTGTAGGGAGAAATCCCTACATCTGGCAACACTGGTGCGCAATCGCTGTGGATGAAATCTTAGGTTGCTTGCGTGAGCTACGACTGGGGTTGATTGGAGCTTTGGAGCTTTGGATGGAATGAGTTGGAGGCACCTGTGACTGAGTCACGCATTCTCCAGTACATAAGAGTGGAATCTAACGGAGTAAAGTTCTGAGGAAGGCTGGAGAACCAGCCAGTGAGGAAAGAAAAAATTTAACATTCCTGGTAAATAAGTAAAGAAAAAAGCTCAAGGAGATGAATCTCCGAGGGCTTGCAATAAGATTAAAATCTTAGTGGCACGATCTTCTGTGCTTTTTATTAAATTAAGGGCATTTTTAAGTTTGATTACTAGATATGATATTTTTTATTTATCATATCTAGTAATCAAACTTAAAAATGCCCTTAATTTAATAAAAAGCACAGAAGATCGTGCCACTAAGATTTTAATCTTATTGCAAGCCCTCGGAGATTCATCTCCTTGAGCTTTTTTCTTTACTTATTTACCAGGAATGTTAAATTTTTTCTTTCCTCACTGGCTGGTTCTCCAGCCTTCCTCAGAACTTTACTCCGTTAGATTCCACTCTTATGTACTGGAGGATGCGTGACTCAGTCACAGGTGCCTCCAACTCATTCCCACTGAGCTGAAGAACAACTGGAGCAAATGCTTCCAATACTTTTACACAGTGTTCGTGCGTGCCAGTTTTTCTGAAATCGTTCGCCTGCCTTGCATGGCAAGCAACATTTGTCGGGTCGTCTATTACTATTATAATCTTTAAAGAATTAAAATTTAAAATTCTATTGTCATGTTTAGCATATGGTTGTTCGAACAGACTACCTTTACACAATTTTACTTTGAAATATAAATATATCAAATGCTTTTTGCCATGCAACGCTCGGAAGACGAACCTTCAAATAACGTCACGCGAAAACCGGTCTAGCATTTTCTCCAGTTGTTCTTCAGCTCAGTGCTCATTCCATCCAAAGCTCCAAAGCTCCAATCAACCCCAGTCATAGCTCACGCAAGCTGCCTAAGATTTCATCCACAGCGATTGCGCACTGAGAACTGTCGTCACTCTTAGTAATATAAGCACTCTATGTCACACGAGTTGCTATGCTAACTAGCATCTAGCCAGCGACGAGCAACTAGCACACTTTCCTGCAGATTCCGCGCATGCGTTATATGCCGGCGCTGAATTCTGTTTATGTTTATTTTCAAGATTCGCTGTTGTATTTTTGCCTCAATTCGAGTTCTGTTTATGTTTTCTGCTATGCATGTAGCAAAACGGCCCTTTTCAGGACCAACAGTTTCTTTTTCAACCGTTGACGACCTGAACCGGAGCAATGGATAACGATTTTCAAAACGAAGTGGAACTGGAATATAATTCTCGAATCACTAACGATATTAACGATCTGAACCGACCACTGGATAATGATTTTCAAAACGATAACATAAAAAGAAATATATCCACTAATTTATTTTTGTCATCAATGTATATATTTTTTTTCTTTTAAATAATTTTAAATTTAAAATTAAGTCTTTCCTCAATATTTTTTTAATCAATTATCCGATTGAACTAAAAAGCATTAGTTACATTTTGTCCTTATTAATAAGTGTAGCAATTTTTGATAAAATCTAATAATTCTGGACAGATACAATAACAAACTTTCAGCTTTATATGTTTTAAATAAAAATGTTTGCACATTCATTTAGTAATACAATAAATGGTGACAACGCAAAATTGCTATCTGAAAGAAATAGTGGGATCTGTCTTACTAGCAGTGAAAATATTTATATGAAGAGACTTAAGAAAAAAATTATACTTTAGGATTATGTAATGGAATATTACAATTAAGAGTATAATTTTTAATTAAGTATAATTAATTACAGAATTTATATTAATATTTTAAATAATATTACAAGTTTTATAGCTTTTTCCAAACTAAACTTGCTACAAAATTTTAATCGTACAACCCCATAAAAAGAAAGCATACTCTCACTATTAGAATTATTTCAACATTTTTCAGTATTCAGATATTAAAATTTTTATGTCTTCTTGATTTTATACACATTCTAGCACTTTTGCACTTTAATAAATTAATTCACAATCCTTCAATGGAGGGAACATTTTGCATGAAATTTGTAAATCAAAAATAATAAATTGTTAAAAAAAAAAAAAAAAAAAAAAAAAAAAAAAAAACTGCCTGGGTATATTCTAAGACTGCTTTTTTTTATTTGGTAATTCAAAATCAGGATACCTCGCTTTTGGATTTAGTATATAGATAAGAAAATGTGGCTGTTATAAATTTTAAGGAGCTCTAAACAAACTTGCCATTAATAATATAAAAAGTGAGAAAATTACCCCTCCCCTCCTTTGCTCCTCATTATGTGTGCTTGACAGAAAACATTCTATTCTTATAAAATGTCCTTGTTGATTTCAAATGCCCCAGGTAAAATCATATGTTAAAAGTTTTGAATAAGATATTTATTCTATTACAAAATGTCTCCTATTCTGCGATATATAAATTATTTAATTGACGTGTAATTTAATATATAAAAAATAACTATATTTTCCCTATGGCTAATCTAAATGCTACTTGTTTTCTATTGATTGTGCATCATGGCGATTCGAGTGTTAATTAGATAATCAATTTTCAAATTGAAAATAATTCAGTGGTGGGGCCCTTATAAAAGTTAAAAAAAAAAAAAAAAAAAGATTTTTCAAGATTAAAAAAAAATTTATTACCTGAAACTTTAAACAGATATAATAACAATGTTTTTATAATCATTTTTTATTGTTAAGGAGAATAAATACTGTAATTCTTGTTGAAATCTAAAATGGTCAGGATGAATAATTAGTTTATTTAACATGGAACGATCCAAAAATCGTTCCATTAAAAAAAAAAAAAAAAAAAAATTGCTGTTTTAATTTTTTTTTTTTTTTTTTTTTTTTTTTAATATCATAACTATTATAATACCATTACAATACTTCCTTATACTTTGCATAAGGAAGTAAAAAGGATAACAATGAGATCAGGAGTTATAGTAAAAAGCTTATTGCAACTATTAAAAAATAATGGAATTTTTGCAGTAATCCATTGCATTCCACTCTACAAATTTTAAAATGTGCAGCTAATGATATAATAAAAGACATTTTTGAAACTTAAAAAAAAAAAAAAAGCCAACTTACTATAAATATGTAAGTTAAAAAAAAAATAATAATAATAACAACAAATATAGGTAACCTGCGTGTTAAAATAAACCCCATGAAATTCTCTTTAAAATGAGGTCTCAAACAGCCCTCTATGTCTGATAGAACTTGGGAATTTAAGTCTACACAAACCAAACATTAACGTTATTATTTTTTTTAATTAAAAAATTAATTACACGAATACCCAACGAGATATAAAAATTATAACGTTATAATGATTTTATAACGTTAATGAGAATGATTCCCAGAATTCCTGTTGAAATCTTAGAAGGTTGAAAATTTAAAATCTTGTTTGATTTGATATGGAAAATATTTTAAATAGTTATATCGACCATCAGATGGCAGCACTACCAAAGAAGCTCTTGGATGAAAATAGGAAATAAACACATCGAATATCGAATAAACATAGATAAAATTCAGCACCGACATACGAAGCATGCGCGAAATCTGAAGGAAAGTGTGAGAGTTGCTCGTCGCCGACTAGACGCTAGTCTATGCTACGGTTAAAACTCCACCGCTCTCAGCTACTACGAGCAAGAACGATAAATCTAGATACCAGCTAAGATCTGCGGTTTGCAGACTTTACAGTTAAAATTTATATTTAAAAGAAACGAGAAATTACTGATGGTGTGAGTATAATATTTTTATTCATAATTCGTTTAAATTGTATTGAAATTAAGCATTTTCTTTTCGCTAAATTATTTTTAGTTTTGTCAAATAACAAGTTATCGATAGACTTAAATTACCAAATTTATAAAAAGAATTGCTCTTAGAAACACAAATTTACGACTTTTAACAATTTTATTTAATAATTATTTTTATTTTTTCTGTGTGTTAATTTTCGATTTATTATTATTATTTTTAAACCATTATTTTTAACTTAGATTTTTAAAAACCAAAAACATTATACTGAACTAAAGAATTTTTTTGTTTATAGTGAACTAAAGGAAATTTTTCATTTAATAATTTATAATGCATCCCGATTTAATTTGATTATTTTTTCATTTTGTAGCACAAAAGTTCTTCTAAATAAACTTTAATATTTTTTCCTTAATAAGTTTAATTTCTGTAATAATAAGAATAAATTGGTCATTTCTAATTCTTTACAGAATTTTTTTGCATTTTGATATTATGTTCACGATTTAACAGGAGGGGGGGGGGCGGGAGAAAATAATTGTCCTATCTTCAAAGTTCTCAAAAAGTGGTACATTTAGGAAGCTACAGTGCATCGTTGCTTTCACACTACACTTGTGCCTTGTTGATAAATATATGAGCTCAAATTTTTTCTACCCGAAAAAATTATTGCAGGCTTTCAGAATTTATTGTTTTTATATTATTTGTTTAAATTAATTTATAAATTAATTTTAAACTAACTAATTATGTTTTGTTTTATTTATTATTTTTTTCTTACATTTATGGGAATTAGTGTTACTAAAAAATAAATATATATACATTTTGTATTTAAAATATTTTAAAAGTAAAGTATGTGTGTAGTTTCGTTGTGAAAATATTCACCTATGCAGTAAAAATATGTAAATATATGTAAAATGTGTGCACTTAAAACTTTGACTATTATTTTATATTTTAACCACTAAATAGGTGATCCTTTCCGACCATTAAATTACCAAGATTAATGTGAACAATGTATAGTAAATTGTTAGATGATTTAACTATGAAAATCACAAAATCTCTGAAATGTAAGTGAAAATTAATCGCAGAAAGAACTTTCAAGTACATAAAGAAAATAATGAATAAACAATCGAAAATGTAAAAATTCTTACTTCACACAAATAGCTTAGTTGGTTCCCAATTAAGGCGTTTAACTTTGGAGGCCCAAAGTTTTCTCCTTTCGGGATCTTTAGGAAACACTTTTAACTTATAGCATTGCTCAGATCTGTTTGAGCAGTTAAAAGCAGAATAGCCCGTCATTTTTTAGCAAAAAAAGAAAACTGAAATTTTGATTACAACAATAATAAAGGTAAATGAACGGTAGAAGGGATGTATATAAGAAAATAAACAATTAGTTTTAGGGAATCATATATAATTTTTTTTTTTTTTTTTTTTTCTGAGGATGAGTACAGTAATAGCTATACCAATAAATCTAAGAAACTAATAATAAGTTTTGTCCAAGTTCAAGTGTATTTAAAAAAGAATTTTTAAATGTATAAAATAAATAATTTAAATTGATACTAACTGTCAATTTTTTTATGTGCATATTTTGTATAAATGTGCTTAATGGATCTGCGAGGAATGCCAGGAGATATTGATAAGCACATTTATCAATAAAATTTAAAACGGTACCATTTTATTTAGCTTTCTTTCTTTTCTTTTGTCTTTCTTTCTTTTTTCTTTTTTAGATTTAAATATATTTAAGCTATCATTCACCTACTTTACATATTAACCATCATCTATTACATATTACAAATTAACCATATTATCTATCATGTTTGATAGATTTATACACTATAGAAGCTGAGATCTAACTTTCCTAAAAAAATCAGGAATTTCAGCATAGTAGCACCATTTGTCAACTAATATGCACCAAAAGTTGAAAGACTCCAGTTTATGCTAAAATGCGACAAAATAAAAACTTTCGTAAAATATTGTGCATTAGATCTTGATCTCGAGCTACCACAAAATTTTTGTAACATACACTCCTACAGAGAAAGAAAGAAAGGTTTTTAGAATTATACTTTTTTTTTTTTTTTTTTTCTTTTTTTGTAAGCACTATAATTAAACGGGGTGGGGAGGGTTAGAAGGGCGGCAGCTCCCCTCGCATAGAATTTTATGCCAAATGAAACAATGACCTACACCTTTTTTAGATTAATTTTAAAGTACATTGAACTATATTATTTTACCTTACTGAACTTAATATGCGATCTGTCTTTATAACATTGAAATGCAGTGTAAGAAAAAGTCGTGTGAGTGACACACCATATAATTTAATCTAAAATCGTATCATCATTCTTTTTCTAATTAAAGGTATCACCAGATTTAATTTACACCCTATGTAAACATTTCTAGGGGAGAAATAATATGCCTCCCACAAAATAAATGTTTTAACAAACAATTAAAAAAAAAAACAACGTTTGTAAAATATTTAAATATATTTATAAATTTTAATGCTTTCAAAACTCACTATTAAAAAAAAAAAAAGAAAGAAAGAAAGAAGAGAAAAAAAGAAACTAATGAATTATTTTTTAGTTATTTTATTTTTATGTTTATTTTCAAAATAGTGAATCCGCGTTTGTAATGATCGATAGACGGCGCTTTCTGAACTGCAGTTGTTAGTAAATATAATAGCCACGTGTATTCATTACTGTTCTTTTTGTTATTCTACTTAATATTCGTACTATAATTTCTCCGTCATTACATCAAGGAAAATTGATTGCTTTTGGAAAAAAATATTTCAGTTTATTCAAAGTTCGATCGGAAGTAGATTTTTAACTGAAGCTGAACAAATATTAGTTTCAAATCATCTGATTAATTCTTTACTTCCATTAGACGAAGTAACTGAAATTTTAAATTTGCCATTTGGAAATAAATGGAAGCTTAATTCTGGATTTCTTGATCCTTTGGAGTTACACTGTAGCACACAACAGTATGTGTTGTGTTTTTTACCGGATTTATTCATTTTTATTCAATAAATATATGTGAAACTAAACATCGGCCAGAAATGGCGGCTTATGAAAGCCGAATTAAAGCAAGTTTATTGTAATTTCACCTTAGCCCACCAGAGGGCGAGCATTTCATTACAATCGCGGATAGCTATCAATTTTGTTGAAGAAAATTAAACATTAATTCGTAATTAGTCAGACGTCATAAATAAGAAACAATTTATATAGCCCTTAGCACATATACTCTTACACATAATACACACAGAGATACACACTTATAAAGCTTTTAGCTTTCTCTGAGAAAAGATGTCAAAACACTGGCGGAGAATCTCTTGCCAAGTACCATGTTAAATATCGCCAAATGTTTCTACTTTGCTTTATCAATGAAATCATTATTTTTTAAATTTAAAATAGCACAAAAATAGGACAAAAGTAATATATTTGATAAATAAGATGATTACAGATCAGTTATGAGAATAATGATACAGTATTTCTTCTATTTGTATCAATTTATAAGCTATGAAACAGGCTAGTAAAAGAATCTGCCTATCACGTCCATCAATAAAGTGAATAAAACAGATCAATAATTAACATTATTCAGTAAAATATGGTTTTACATTATATAAATAATCTTTCTTAATGTATTTCTGAAAGAAGAAAAAATCAGAATTTACTTAATATCAAGAGATAAAAATGCTTTTTTCGACGTATGCGAAACTCTCAATGTAAAACCTACGGAGCATCATCCAACAATCGCCCCGGGCGGCTGATGGTCAGTCTTGTCTTGTCCAATGAGAATCTGTCACAGATCTGTCGCTACTAGAGCTCCTAAATAAAATAATAGGCCGGCGCATCACCGCCATTTTTTTGCCTCCGAAGAGGACAGCATTCCCGCTTGGCGTTCTTATCGCTTCCCTAATGATTTTAAGGGTGTATTCAAAAGCCATTTTCGCCAAGAAAAATGCGGCGTTCAGCGTTTCTCAGTCTGTAATTAAATAAATCGTTCAAAATTTCAATGTCGTACAAAATTCGCTCTCTAGAATCATAGTATATGAAAAAAAATAGATATGTTTTTAAATAACTATATTTTTTATTCTAAAACTACTTTTGGCGATTTATTGCCCAGTTGGCAACATATTATTTCAAAGAAATATAATTTTTTTATGAAAATAATAATTGATAAATTCACAATTTTTTGGATAAACGGGAAGGTTATCTAATACAAAAATTTATTTTATGTAAGTTTTTTGTCATTTCTTTTCAATTTTAGTTGAAAATTTGAAAAAGTGCGTATTCAAAAGCCATTTTCGCCAAGAAAAATGCGGCGTTCAACGTTTCTCAGTCTGTAATTAAATAAATCGTTCAAAATTTCAGTGTCATACAAAATTCGCTCTCTAGAATCATAGTATCTAAAAAAAAATAGATATTTTTTTAAATAACTATATTTTTTATTCAAAAACTACTTTTGGCGATTTATTGCCCAGTTGGCAACATATTATTTCAAAGAAATGTAATTTTTTTTATGAAAATAATCATTGATAAATTCACAATTTTTTGGATAAACGGAAAGGTTATCTGATACAAAAATTTATTTTACGTAAGTTTTTTGTCATTTCTTTTCAATTTTAGTTGAAAATTTGAAAAACTGCGCTTGAATTGAAATAAACGAGATATTCTTCTCGTAATCAATAGATGGCAGCACTATTGACGACTGTTTGTTTTCTGGCTCTGCTGTTAGGGGCGGGATTATAAGGGTTGGGCTTATCAAACGGAAAAACTGATTTGTTGTTGTAAGCAAAGGGAGTACATGCACTAGCTTTTGTTGTGTCTGTGCTGGAAAAAAGAGAAAGAGTTCATTTCAGGCAGAAGAGAAAAAAATATACACAAGAAATTTGAATCGTAGGCTTCAATGCACAAACTCGCTATACTATCCCATTTACATTGACGGAGGTGACATTGATTAAAATTCGATTGGCGGTGGTGATTAAAATTTGAAAAGAAACTCAAATTTAAAAGGAGTGAGAAAAATTACAATTGATTGAATTTTTAGTCGATTATAAAAACACTTTGTATTATAAACCCCATTTAACACGTTGAGGTTCTTGATGCCGGTTTGAAATAGATTGGCGAAAAAAAGCCACTACAGAAAAATATATCAAAATAAATAAATAAATGAAATGCTTTTTAAAAGCTTCTAAGAATGTTTTATAGTGAGTATGAGCTCATTTCTTCTTTCTGTTTGTTTGCTTGTTAACTCAATGATCAAGTTCTAATTTCCGCTAGCTAGGTTTGAAGCTCGTATATGCTATTCCAGTTTTCTATGGCATATTCTGCGTTGAAAATGGTATAATTAGCGTAATAGTGTAAGTAGAGGGATTTGCAAAATATTTCTAATGCATTCAAGTCCATGATTGGTATTTTTTAAAGTATACTTTCCTATTTTATACTATACATAACATGGGAAACTCTTTGCATTCTTTGAAGGTGGTAAAAAAGAGCCTGCTCTAAGAAAATTCGGCACAAGGATGTTTGAATACATTTAAAAAGGTAATAGTTAAAATATTAAGACAAAAATAACATTTCCATTGGACGGACATCCATAAAAATGACATTTAGATGAGAAGACGTATTATCGAAATTTTAGTAAACGATTTTGAATCTTACAAGTTTTATTTTAATCGAATGGAATTTTATATAATACTATTATAAAAAATAACAAGTAATAATATAATGTTATTAGTTTTAAAAAATCCAAATATAGTTTTAGTTTATAATTTAATAGCAGAATAGTCACATGCAAATTATTTATTGAAAATAATAAATGAGTTAGCACATGGATAGAAAAGTGACATCTTGAAGGCAATATGCTTATAATTGTTTCTCTTTAGAAATTACATTCAGAAAAAAAAAAAAAAAAATGTATGTATATAATATATACATACACCACCTTCATCTAGAACGAATAGGTATATTAGTCATTTTATGAATCCCTAAACTAGAACTTTATTTTTCTGAGCTATACGTATAAGGTAAACAAATAAATTGAATAGACGAAATGATCGAGAATGTTTAGTCTATACTTTTCAAAATGGCGAAACGATACCTTATATCAGTGGCGTACCGTGACATTTGAATCTGGGCATGCTCTGAAGCGAACTATGGAAAGAACACTACTGATCAAGACGATATCATTTCATCAAATTTAAGCTTGCATTTTTCCAGTTTCTTGGTTGGTTGGTTGGTAGAATTCAAGTCCGATTGACTACTCTTGGGTCCTAGGCCTATGGGTGAAATGCCGTCCGTCGTGGGTCTTTCTAAGGGGTCCTAGCCTTATTTACGCGTCTTTCGGAGAAAACCATGGAACCCGACACTTCCCATCTACCAACTTTGAGAGCAGAACCGTTCGGCCGCTGGTGGGCCTCCAATTTCTTGGTAATTTTAGATATATCACATATCTAAAGGACTCTTATATTAACTTATTGAAGGCCCATTTGGTCGCTTCATTGATCGCTGTATTTAAATGAATTTTCAAAGAAATTTAATCACAATTTTTTATATCACTTTAGAAACAAAAAAGAGAAAAAAAAAAAGAAGGAAAAAAATAATGAGAACCGGCAAGAAAAAATCCTTCAGGTGTTCGTTGCTTTCTGCTGTGTCTTCCACGACCGCACTATGTCAGATTGGGGACCCCACTGCTAGTGGCAGCGCCTAAAGCGAGCATTTCAATGTAGGTGCTTAACTGACCTATGATAGTTCTTACACAAGAAGTTAATTGTTACAATTTTTAATAAAGTTAAAAATTTAATAAGTTTAATTCTCTCTTTCATAACATTCTTCTTCAAAAGAGGGTATTACGCCTTTACATAAACAATTTTTGAAAACGCAACTATTATGTTTATTAAAAAAAAAAAAAAAAAAAAGAGAGAGAAAAAGAAACAGTATTAAAGTTTTATTATATAAAAACTATTTGATCGCGTGACTTAATGCGAAAAAAGGAAAAATAAATAGAATAGCGATCTTTTATAAGAAATGCAAATAGATGAAAAAAAAATACACGCAATTTAAATAAAATTTAAGAAAATAAAGCAGAAAAATTAACGGAACATTCCAAAATAAATAAATAAATAAACAAATAAAATAATTAATTTAAGAAATTCAGATTTGAAAATAAGGAAAGAAAATAAGCACACGTACACACACACACACAAAAAAAAAAAAAAAAAAAAAGAAGAAGAAAAATAAGGTAAAAATAAAGAAAGAAAAAATTCTATGCACACCTGCACGATCAAAGCTACGCATCTGTTAATTTATTGTAAATCTGGGATCAGTGGCCTGACCTTCATAGCGCATACAGGCACACATGAAAAAGACATTTTGCTTTATTCATATTATTGAATAAACAAAATTTGTACATACTTTTATTTCTGGCGGAAGTCTTCGTTTAGAACAAGTTATTTAGATTTAAAATAATAATAATAATAATAATAATAATAATAATAAATAAATAAAAAAGCAACTTTTCTGGCACATAAAACAACTTTTGGAAATTTATCCAAATTTTATTTTGCAATTTAATCATCATTTTCAAATCAATTCTTTTTTTTTTTTTTTTTTCATTATTGTAAAAAAAAAGTATTATAAGTTTTAATTTATCAATCAGTCGGAAAAGCCAGCTCTCCTCTATGCGAACATCTCTACCGAAGGTAACAAAATCCTTACGCTTTAAAAAATACCCCAAACTCCAAAATATGCTCTCCTAGGGTAGCATGCCTTCGGTCGTTTATACAGCGGAACTCCCCTTGTAGTTTATACGAGTGAAAATTAGAGGGACGTTGAATATTCCCTCAAATAGCAAAAAATCCCTATATCAGGGCATGCTTTACAAAGGCAGCATGACCTAAGCAATAACCGGTCAGCAGAAGAGAGGGGCGGTATAGTTCGACTTCCAGGAGTTGGCCCCTGTCAATCATGTGTGACGTAGGCAGCGACGATTCTATTACCTTGAAAAAGGTTGAGGGTGAAAAGGGAGGTCGTCTGCTACCTTTTCAAGTTTTGCGACATTTTGGCGATTTCTTTTTTTTATTAACTATCTACTTATTTCCAAATTAAGAGAACTTTTGGACTTTCTAGTATGTTATATTATAAAAGTAATATTTCTTTATTTTTCTTTTTCTCTTTTTGAAATCATTATTTAAAAGAAGAAAAATGATTGATTATTTTAAAAATCAAATAAAAAATTGCACTCCAATAATTTGAATTTTCCATGAAATTTTATTTTTTATTTTATTTTATTTTATTTATTTATTATTATTTATTTTTAATATTTAGACTGAATACATAGAAGTTTAAAGCCATAATATCAATAATATAAGAAATTATCTCATTTATTTACAATTGATGTGAATACAAATTTTCTGAGAGCTGTTGTATATAATACAGTAAATTATGTGTACAGCTCAATTTATTTTAATAAATTTCCCAATTTGTTTATTCAATATTAAAAAAAAATGTTTTCCTTAATTAAAAAAAAAGGCTTAATTCCCCTCCCCCCTCCCCAATTTTTATTTTTAAAATCTTTTCAAACAAAATTAAGAAGTATTAATGACTTGTTTTAATTTAGAAATTTATGCATCAACCATGAAAATTCATTTCAGAAAAGTTTGGAGTGGAAGGCTGATTTTTTTATACCAAGTATGTGAAAAATACCAGAGCCGGGAATCGAACCCGGGCCTTCCGCTTTACGTGCGGATGCTCAAACCATTGAGCTACCCTGGCTGATTACCAGCTAGGCATTTCTCACATAACATTCGTTGCCAAAAACACCGAGTCTGTAAACACAGCTGTATCAAGTGACATTAATATTCATGGCACAACTCCAATAAACCACGAATATTTTTATTTTAATTTAGAAATTTATACATCAACCATGAAAATTCATTTCAGAAAATTTTGGAGTGGAAGGCTAATTTTTTTATACCAACTATGTGATCAGCCAGGGTAGCTCAATGGCACGTAAAGGCACGTAAAGCGGAAGGCCCGGGTTCGATTCCCGGCTCTGGTATTTTTCACATAGTTGGTATAAAAAAAATCAGCCTTCCACTCCAAAATTTTCTGAAATGTATTAATGACTTGGTTTCGCCTGTCTATTAGTGCTAAAGATAACTTTCCTAACCCGTTAGTAGTCGCTAGTTGGTCGATTTGCCGCCCATCTTTTAGTGTTGCCAGATTTTTTTATTCAATAGCCATCAAAAATTTTTAGAAGTAGCATTTGATATACATAAAACGCGAATAAAATCGATGAAACGTCGGTCACATCACTTCTTAAAATTATTGGTGACAGTTAAATAAAAAGTGTGCAATTTTTAATAGGTGGCGCTGTCTATAGCGACTACTAACGGGTTAAATATGCTTGGATAATCATAAGTTTTATACATTACTGCAGGGCATTACATTATACCTAATGAAAAAAATCTTTTAAGTGCATTTTAACAACTACCTTAGCGTAAATACCTCGAAATTTGAAACTGTATAAGATAATATCTGTTGACAATGGATTCGATCTCAGTACCTCCAACTTTGAATGCTAAACTTCCCAGCCGCTAGTGGGGAGACAATAAATTAAAATACATTATGCGATGAAAGTGAAAATTGTTCGAAACATTTGTAATTTTTTTCTTTTCTTTTTCTTTCTTTTTTAACTATATCTTTAATATTTAAATGCACTATACATGATGCATATATTTTCTTAGACACTATACGGAAAAATGAAATTGCAGAAATGCAGCCTAATTTGTACTTTATCTTTAAAAGTAAAACTATTAAAGTCTCTTTTTTCTTCTCTGAAATAAAATGCGTGGACCGACAGTAATTTATAATCTATATAAACTAAGCAGCACGATTTTTCTTTCTTGCTTAAATGCATTACTTACAACATCTTTATCTAAATAAGGTATTATAGTGTCTATTGAAAATGCAGGCCTAAATGAAGCTTTGTTGTTATTATTTATTATGTCATTGATTTTTAAATGTTAACACATGTTCTTTTTAATAGGCAAAACGGATTTCAGCTGGCGAGAAGTAAAAACTATTGGCATGATGCTCTTATCATAGCAACCTTCCTTTTTCCCCACCCATTCATTCTTTAGGGTGTATTCAAAAGCCATTTTCGCCAAGAAAAATGCGGCGTTCAGCGTTTCTCAGTCTGTAATTAAATAAATCGTTCAAAATTTCAATGTCGTACAAAATTCGCTCTCTAGAATCATAGTATATGAAAAAAAATAGATATGTTTTTAAATAACTATATTTTTTATTCTAAAACTACTTTTGGCGATTTATTGCCCAGTTGGCAACATATTATTTCAAAGAAATATAATTTTTTTATGAAAATAATAATTGATAAATTCACAATTTTTTGGATAAACGGGAAGGTTATCTAATACAAAAATTTATTTTATGTAAGTTTTTTGTCATTTCTTTTCAATTTTAGTTGAAAATTTGAAAAAGTGCGTATTCAAAAGCCATTTTCGCCAAGAAAAATGCGGCGTTCAACGTTTCTCAGTCTGTAATTAAATAAATCGTTCAAAATTTCAGTGTCATACAAAATTCGCTCTCTAGAATCATAGTATCTAAAAAAAATAGATATTTTTTTAAATAACTATATTTTTTATTCAAAAACTACTTTTGGCGATTTATTGCCCAGTTGGCAACATATTATTTCAAAGAAATATAATTTTTTTATGAAAATAATAATTGATAAATTCACAATTTTTTGGATAAACGGGAAGGTTATCTAATACAAAAATTTATTTTATGTAAGTTTTTTGTCATTTCTTTTCAATTTTAGTTGAAAATTTGAAAAAGTGCGTATTCAAAAGCCATTTTCGCCAAGAAAAATGCGGCGTTCAACGTTTCTCAGTCTGTAATTAAATAAATCGTTCAAAATTTCAGTGTCATACAAAATTCGCTCTCTAGAATCATAGTATATGAAAAAAAATAGATATTTTTTTAAATAACTATATTTTTTATTCAAAAACTACTTTTGGCGATTTATTGCCCAGTTGGCAACATATTATTTCAAAGAAATATAATTTTTTTATGAAAATAATAATTGATAAATTCACAATTTTTTGGATAAACGGGAAGGTTATCTAATACAAAAATTTATTTTATGTAAGTTTTTTGTCATTTCTTTTCAATTTTAGTTGAAAATTTGAAAAAGTGCGTATTCAAAAGCCATTTTCGCCAAGAAAAATGCGGCGTTCAACGTTTCTCAGTCTGTAATTAAATAAATCGTTCAAAATTTCAATGTCGTACAAAATTCGCTCTCTAGAATCATAGTATATGAAAAAAAATAGATATTTTTTTAAATAACTATATTTTTTATTCAAAAACTACTTTTGGCGATTTATTGCCCAGTTGGCAACATATTATTTCAAAGAAATATAATTTTTTTATGAAAATAATAATTGATAAATTCACAATTTTTTGGATAAACGGGAAGGTTATCTAATACAAAAATTTATTTTATGTAAGTTTTTTGTCATTTCTTTTCAATTTTAGTTGAAAATTTGAAAAAGTGCGTATTCAAAAGCCATTTTCGCCAAGAAAAATGCGGCGTTCAACGTTTCTCAGTCTGTAATTAAATAAATCGTTCAAAATTTCAGTGTCATACAAAATTCGCTCTCTAGAATCATAGTATCTAAAAAAAATAGATATTTTTTTAAATAACTATATTTTTTATTCAAAAACTACTTTTGGCGATTTATTGCCCAGTTGGCAACATATTATTTCAAAGAAATGTAATTTTTTTTATGAAAATAATCATTGATAAATTCACAATTTTTTGGATAAACGGAAAGGTTATCTGATACAAAAATTTATTTTACGTAAGTTTTTTGTCATTTCTTTTCAATTTTAGTTGAAAATTTGAAAAACTGCGCTTGAATTGAAATAAACGAGATATTCTTCTCGTAATCAATAGATGGCAGCACTATTGACGACTGTTTGTTTTCTGGCTCTGCTGTTAGGGGCGGGATTATAAGGGTTGGGCTTATCAAACGGAAAAACTGATTTGTTGTTGTAAGCAAAGGGAGTACATGCACTAGCTTTTGTTGTGTCTGTGCTGGAAAAAAGAGAAAGAGTTCATTTCAGGCAGAAGAGAAAAAAATATACACAAGAAATTTGAATCGTAGGCTTCAATGCACAAACTCGCTATACTATCCCATTTACATTGACGGAGGTGACATTGATTAAAATTCGATTGGCGGTGGTGATTAAAATTTGAAAAGAAACTCAAATTTAAAAGGAGTGAGAAAAATTACAATTGATTGAATTTTTAGTCGATTATAAAAACACTTTGTATTATAAACCCCATTTAACACGTTGAGGTTCTTGATGCCGGTTTGAAATAGATTGGCGAAAAAAAGCCACTACAGAAAAATATATCAAAATAAATAAATAAATGAAATGCTTTTTAAAAGCTTCTAAGAATGTTTTATAGTGAGTATGAGCTCATTTCTTCTTTCTGTTTGTTTGCTTGTTAACTCAATGATCAAGTTCTAATTTCCGCTAGCTAGGTTTGAAGCTAGTATATGCTATTCCAGTTTTCTATGGCATATTCTGCGTTGAAAATGGTATAATTAGCGTAATAGTGTAAGTAGAGGGATTTGCAAAATATTTCTAATGCATTCAAGTCCATGATTGGTATTTTTTAAAGTATACTTTCCTATTTTATACTATACATAACATGGGAAACTCTTTGCATTTTTTGAAGGTGGTAAAAAAGAGCCTGCTCTAAGAAAATTCGGCACAAGGATGTTTGAATACATTTAAAAAGGTAATAGTTAAAATATTAAGACAAAAATAACATTTCCATTGGACGGACATCCATAAAAATGACATTTAGATGAGAAGACGTATTATCGAAATTTTAGTAAACGATTTTGAATCTTACAAGTTTTATTTTAATCGAATGGAATTTTATATAATACTATTATAAAAAATAACAAGTAATAATATAATGTTATTAGTTTTAAAAAATCCAAATATAGTTTTAGTTTATAATTTAATAGCAGAATAGTCACATGCAAATTATTTATTGAAAATAATAAATGAGTTAGCACATGGATAGAAAAGTGACATCTTGAAGGCAATATGCTTATAATTGTTTCTCTTTAGAAATTACATTCAGAAAAAAAAAAAAAAAAATGTATGTATATAATATATACATACACCACCTTCATCTAGAACGAATAGGTATATTAGTCATTTTATGAATCCCTAAACTAGAACTTTATTTTTCTGAGCTATACGTATAAGGTAAACAAATAAATTGAATAGACGAAATGATCGAGAATGTTTAGTCTATACTTTTCAAAATGGCGAAACGATACCTTATATCAGTGGCGTACCGTGACATTTGAATCTGGGCATGCTCTGAAGCGAACTATGGAAAGAACACTACTGATCAAGACGATATCATTTCATCAAATTTAAGCTTGCATTTTTCCAGTTTCTTGGTTGGTTGGTTGGTAGAATTCAAGTCCGATTGACTACTCTTGGGTCCTAGGCCTATGGGTGAAATGCCGTCCGTCGTGGGTCTTTCTAAGGGGTCCTAGCCTTATTTACGCGTCTTTCGGAGAAAACCATGGAACCCGACACTTCCCATCTACCAACTTTGAGAGCAGAACCGTTCGGCCGCTGGTGGGCCTCCAATTTCTTGGTAATTTTAGATATATCACATATCTAAAGGACTCTTATATTAACTTATTGAAGGCCCATTTGGTCGCTTCATTGATCGCTGTATTTAAATGAATTTTCAAAGAAATTTAATCACAATTTTTTATATCACTTTAGAAACAAAAAAGAGAAAAAAAAAAAGAAGGAAAAAAATAATGAGAACCGGCAAGAAAAAATCCTTCAGGTGTTCGTTGCTTTCTGCTGTGTCTTCCACGACCGCACTATGTCAGATTGGGGACCCCACTGCTAGTGGCAGCGCCTAAAGCGAGCATTTCAATGTAGGTGCTTAACTGACCTATGATAGTTCTTACACAAGAAGTTAATTGTTACAATTTTTAATAAAGTTAAAAATTTAATAAGTTTAATTCTCTCTTTCATAACATTCTTCTTCAAAAGAGGGTATTACGCCTTTACATAAACAATTTTTGAAAACGCAACTATTATGTTTATTAAAAAAAAAAAAAAAAAAAAGAGAGAGAAAAAGAAACAGTATTAAAGTTTTATTATATAAAAACTATTTGATCGCGTGACTTAATGCGAAAAAAGGAAAAATAAATAGAATAGCGATCTTTTATAAGAAATGCAAATAGATGAAAAAAAAATACACGCAATTTAAATAAAATTTAAGAAAATAAAGCAGAAAAATTAACGGAACATTCCAAAATAAATAAATAAATAAACAAATAAAATAATTAATTTAAGAAATTCAGATTTGAAAATAAGGAAAGAAAATAAGCACACGTACACACACACACACAAAAAAAAAAAAAAAAAAAAAAAGAAGAAAAATAAGGTAAAAATAAAGAAAGAAAAAATTCTATGCACACCTGCACGATCAAAGCTACGCATCTGTTAATTTATTGTAAATCTGGGATCAGTGGCCTGACCTTCATAGCGCATACAGGCACACATGAAAAAGACATTTTGCTTTATTCATATTATTGAATAAACAAAATTTGTACATACTTTTATTTCTGGCGGAAGTCTTCGTTTAGAACAAGTTATTTAGATTTAAAATAATAATAATAATAATAATAATAATAATAATAAATAAATAAAAAAGCAACTTTTCTGGCACATAAAACAACTTTTGGAAATTTATCCAAATTTTATTTTGCAATTTAATCATCATTTTCAAATCAATTCTTTTTTTTTTTTTTTTTTCATTATTGTAAAAAAAAAGTATTATAAGTTTTAATTTATCAATCAGTCGGAAAAGCCAGCTCTCCTCTATGCGAACATCTCTACCGAAGGTAACAAAATCCTTACGCTTTAAAAAATACCCCAAACTCCAAAATATGCTCTCCTAGGGTAGCATGCCTTCGGTCGTTTATACAGCGGAACTCCCCTTGTAGTTTATACGAGTGAAAATTAGAGGGACGTTGAATATTCCCTCAAATAGCAAAAAATCCCTATATCAGAGCATGCTTTACAAAGGCAGCATGACCTAAGCAATAACCGGTCAGCAGAAGAGAGGGACGGTATAGTTCGACTTCCAGGAGTTGGCCCCTGTCAATCATGTGTGACGTAGGCAGCGACGATTCTATTACCTTGAAAAAGGTTGAGGGTGAAAAGGGAGGTCGTCTGCTACCTTTTCAAGTTTTGCGACATTTTGGCGATTTCTTTTTTTTATTAACTATCTACTTATTTCCAAATTAAGAGAACTTTTGGACTTTCTAGTATGTTATATTATAAAAGTAATATTTCTTTATTTTTCTTTTTCTCTTTTTGAAATCATTATTTAAAAGAAGAAAAATGATTGATTATTTTAAAAATCAAATAAAAAATTGCACTCCAATAATTTGAATTTTCCATGAAATTTTATTTTTTATTTTATTTTATTTTATTTATTTATTATTATTTATTTTTAATATTTAGACTGAATACATAGAAGTTTAAAGCCATAATATCAATAATATAAGAAATTATCTCATTTATTTACAATTGATGTGAATACAAATTTTCTGAGAGCTGTTGTATATAATACAGTAAATTATGTGTACAGCTCAATTTATTTTAATAAATTTCCCAATTTGTTTATTCAATATTAAAAAAAAATGTTTTCCTTAATTAAAAAAAAAAGGCTTAATTCCCCTCCCCCCTCCCCAATTTTTATTTTTAAAATCTTTTCAAACAAAATTAAGAAGTATTAATGACTTGTTTTAATTTAGAAATTTATGCATCAACCATGAAAATTCATTTCAGAAAAGTTTGGAGTGGAAGGCTGATTTTTTTATACCAAGTATGTGAAAAATACCAGAGCCGGGAATCGAACCCGGGCCTTCCGCTTTACGTGCGGATGCTCAAACCATTGAGCTACCCTGGCTGATTACCAGCTAGGCATTTCTCACATAACATTCGTTGCCAAAAACACCGAGTCTGTAAACACAGCTGTATCAAGTGACATTAATATTCATGGCACAACTCCAATAAACCACGAATATTTTTATTTTAATTTAGAAATTTATACATCAACCATGAAAATTCATTTCAGAAAATTTTGGAGTGGAAGGCTAATTTTTTTATACCAACTATGTGATCAGCCAGGGTAGCTCAATGGCACGTAAAGGCACGTAAAGCGGAAGGCCCGGGTTCGATTCCCGGCTCTGGTATTTTTCACATAGTTGGTATAAAAAAAATCAGCCTTCCACTCCAAAATTTTCTGAAATGTATTAATGACTTGGTTTCGCCTGTCTATTAGTGCTAAAGATAACTTTCCTAACCCGTTAGTAGTCGCTAGTTGGTCGATTTGCCGCCCATCTTTTAGTGTTGCCAGATTTTTTTATTCAATAGCCATCAAAAATTTTTAGAAGTAGCATTTGATATACATAAAACGCGAATAAAATCGATGAAACGTCGGTCACATCACTTCTTAAAATTATTGGTGACAGTTAAATAAAAAGTGTGCAATTTTTAATAGGTGGCGCTGTCTATAGCGACTACTAACGGGTTAAATATGCTTGGATAATCATAAGTTTTATACATTACTGCAGGGCATTACATTATACCTAATGAAAAAAATCTTTTAAGTGCATTTTAACAACTACCTTAGCGTAAATACCTCGAAATTTGAAACTGTATAAGATAATATCTGTTGACAATGGATTCGATCTCAGTACCTCCAACTTTGAATGCTAAACTTCCCAGCCGCTAGTGGGGAGACAATAAATTAAAATACATTATGCGATGAAAGTGAAAATTGTTCGAAACATTTGTAATTTTTTTCTTTTCTTTTTCTTTCTTTTTTAACTATATCTTTAATATTTAAATGCACTATACATGATGCATATATTTTCTTAGACACTATACGGAAAAATGAAATTGCAGAAATGCAGCCTAATTTGTACTTTATCTTTAAAAGTAAAACTATTAAAGTCTCTTTTTTCTTCTCTGAAATAAAATGCGTGGACCGACAGTAATTTATAATCTATATAAACTAAGCAGCACGATTTTTCTTTCTTGCTTAAATGCATTACTTACAACATCTTTATCTAAATAAGGTATTATAGTGTCTATTGAAAATGCAGGCCTAAATGAAGCTTTGTTGTTATTATTTATTATGTCATTGATTTTTAAATGTTAACACATGTTCTTTTTAATAGGCAAAACGGATTTCAGCTGGCGAGAAGTAAAAACTATTGGCATGATGCTCTTATCATAGCAACCTTCCTTTTTCCCCACCCATTCATTCTTTTTAAATCGCGCGCCCCTTCCTTAAAGTAAACTCTTCTAAAAGGAGGAGGAGTGAAGTGCCATCTCGTGAAAGTTGAACTCCGGGAAAGTATATCTCCGGGACGATACTGGTCAGCAGATGTCTCCTAAACAAAGCGGGAGGGAAGTAACGACAATAGTAAGGGGGGGGGGAACACTCGGATTTATCCAGGAATAATGTAACAAAAGAAATTTCCTTTCTCTATAATTTTTCAAAACTGAATGATTGATACTGTATAAATGAAAGCGAGTGTTTAACAAAATTAGTTCAAATAATTTATTTTTAAATAAATTCTGTTTAAAGTTTAGATAGTTTTTAGTGGGTATGCGGCGCATGCCTAGCATACCCAGAGAATACGCCACTGCCTTATATTATGAATTTTTTGTATTGCTAGGAATACTCGAATTGACTTCTAGAATTGATTCATAAAGTCGAATTATAGTTACTAAAGCTCGCCTGTGTTCGCATTTATTTGTAAAAACTTTTCAATAAATTTGACCACGATAATGTAAGAAATGCTCCAGAATTTTAAAAGGGGTGCGTAGAACTTGCTATAAAAGGAAACTAGAATTTATGTGGATGGCATGGAACTATTTTTATTGAAGCTGCAATCGCCCCCCCCCCCCCCAGTGTACGCTATAAAGATAGTTTTGTGAGCTTCCTAACTCCACAGGAGAAAGTTTTTTGCTAGCTATACTTTTTTTTTTTTACTAATTAATAATTAACTATTTTTTTTAAACTAATTGTAATGCAAATAAAATTATCTATTCCTATATTTACAAATTTGCCTTTGCCAGTGTTACAGAACTTTGTCTGATACACATATATGTATACACCCTTATTAACATACATACACATATATATGATGAATAAATATATTTAATACAAAAACAAAAACTGAAAACTGTGTGAAATACGGGGAAATGTTCAAACAAATGAAACTCATTCAACAGAAAAAAGGAGCAGAAGCCACCACGGCTTAAAACAAGTGAAACATGTTAAACAAGTTTTACTGGCGCCCAACTGTCCTCAAAACCTTTGCAGGCCAGATTACGAAAAGAAAAAATTAAAATGAAATTATTTTTATTATTAGGGGAAAAAAAAAAAAAAAAAAAAAAAAAACAATTTTATAATTATTGATATTTATAAATCAAATTTATATGAACTTAATTAATCATATATATTATGAGTTAAAATAATTATTTATGATTATAACATATGTATATATATTTATAATTATAATTATAATTTGCTCTGAACAACTAAACCTTTAATTTATTTCACTTGTTGTAATCACTGTGAGTGAAAATTCTTACTTTTGTGAGAAATGTTTGTTGTTTTTTACTTATTTTATTTTATTATTATTATTTTTTTGTTTGATTATCTGATTTCTCGAACTAATTAATTCGACATTCTTCTTCATATTTAACTTCAATTATTTTCATATACGATTGCAGGACCGCTAATAATTTGCTGTTACAGCCACTAGCGAACGAAATTGTGCATTAGTACTCAACGGTGAAAAATGTGTCCCCTGATGAGATTTTTTGCGGTTATGAGCTATTCATAATTCAAAAATAATCTGTCAAAAAATGTGTTTCAGTTGTTTATTCTCTCATTCCTTGTTTGCATCTTTTGTTTTTAGGTTTCATGTCGTTTTAACGCACAAGCAACATTGTTTAATTAGCAGTTATCTAGAAGATATTTAAGGAAAGTTTGAAATTAAATTAAATTCTATAAAAATATCAATTAGTAAAATTTATTGTTTCAAAAACAAAATGTAAAATTAATTATTTCATTAATTAACAATCAGTCTTCACAAGTAATTTTAATTTGGTGCAATTTTATTCTTATTGGTGTGTGTTGTTTCAGTGATCTTAGATCTGTTGCTCGGCCTTAACTACGTTTAAAAATTATTAATATACAAGGTAAACGCACAAGTAGTGAACCCTGTACCAATAGTGGACCCTTTTAATTTTAAACTTGGAAAATAAGCTACCTAATAATTCTGAAGATTCGAGCAATGTTCAGGAAGGAAGTTATAGGAAGTACTTCCTTCCTGAACATTGCTCGAATCTTCAGAATTATTAGGTAGCTTATTTGTCCGAGTTTAAAATTAAAAGTGTGCACTATTGGTACAGGGTCCACTACTGGTGCGTTTACCTTAAATATGTAAGTGTTAAAAGACATTTTTAAACGATATATATATCTTTATATATATATTTCTTTTGTGCGTGTGTATGTCACTGAACTCCTCCTAAACGGCTGGACCGAGTTTAATGAATTTTTTTGTGTGTCTTCAGGTGGATTCGAGAATGGTTTAGATTTACAATTCAGTCCAATTTAAATTGTTTATTTAATTAATTTATCACTTATAAATTGTTGTTGATTTTGGAATGTTTCACATTGGATCCGGCAGACTGCGCTACGATCGTAGAATCGAATATTCAATAATACGCAAGCGAAGTGATGACGTCACTGGCCGTCCGTGGATGCAAGAAAAATATTTCCTATGTTAATCGCCCATTGGATTTTTTGTAAAAAATTACTAAAAATCGAGGAAAATTATTTCCCGACTTTAATTCCCATAATTGGGTATAGATATGTATTAGTTATCATGTGCATGCGTTAGATTGAGTTGTTTTTGCTGTAAAATTGATAAAATTTGAATTTTTAATCTCAAAACTCTGTCATCCTTGGCGGGAAAAAAAATATCGCTATATCATCTGGCGAACATATTTAATTTCTTTCAAAAATAATGGTTATTTCAACAACTTATATTAAGAGAGTAATGAATAATATGAAACAATTTCGTACAATACATATTACGAAAATATACATCTGGCATGTATATTTTCGTATTACGTTTTCGATCGCCAAATACAAAAAACGCCAAGGAAGACAGAGTTTTGAAATTTAAAATTAAAATTTTGTCAATTTGAGAGCAAAATAACTCAATCTAACACATGCATACGATAACTAATACATATCTATACCCAAATACGGGGATTAAAATCGAGAAATAATTTTCCTCGATTTTTAATAATTTTTTATAAGAAATCCAATGGGAGATTAACATAGGAAATCTTTTTCTTGAATCCACTGACGGTTTGTGACATCACACTTCGCTTGCGTATATTCTATTGTAATTCCAGTTTGTCCCGACTGTTGGTGCTGCGATCAAATTCAGGAAAATATTTTGTAACTTCGTATTATTATGGTTATACAAAAAATTGTATCCTAATTGAAATATTACATCAAGATGTAATTAGAGTTTGAAGAGTTTTGAAGTGTGCATAAAAAACTATACATTTTGCAAATTTAGTGCGGAATTGGAGTGAGTATTTTATATAATTTTCTATCAAATTTACATGCGCGTTGATTAACAACCACCCTAACCTACAAATTTATTTGTGTAGCTAATTTATTATTTTTTACATAGAATAATAATAAAGGAAGAAGGAGCATAAGGTTTCTACATAAGCTGTTGTGTTGCCACAAAAAACAGCGATTATTAACAAGCCTTTATTAACAAACTTCAATATTGAGAGGAGCAAAAGTAGCTTTCGCTGGCATTTCACTAGAAGGGGTTTGTAAGCTTTAAGACTATTGGCGTGCTCCTTCTTCCTCTATTATTATTCTATGATTTTTTATTTATTTATTTTTTGAATGGAACACCTTTAGTATCGGATCCCTTTGGCAAAATTTGAAATTTGGCACCGAAGAAGCTCGGACGCTTCTCGCCAAGATCTTTAGTTCCACAATTGAGATAGCCATTTCAATTCATCGCAAAAATGGCTTAAAATATTTAAAGTCACCAAAGGGGTCCCATACTTTTGTGCATGTGTATGTCACTGATATTTTATTTATTTTTTGTATGGAAAATTTGGCACCGAGGTAGCTCGGACGCTTCTCGCCAAGATCTTTAATTCCACAATTGAGATAGCCAATTCAATTCATCGCAAAAATGGCTTAAAATATTTAAAGTCACCAATGGGATCCCATACTTTTGTGCGTGTATATGTCACTGATATTTTATTTATTTATTTTTTGTATGGAACACCTTTAGTATCGGATCCCTTTGGCAAAATTTGAAATTTGGCACCGAAGTAGCTCGGACGCCTCTCGCCAAGATCTTTAGTTCCACAATTGAGATAGCCATTTCAATTCATCGCAAAAATGGCTTAAAATATTTAAAGTCACCAAAGGGGTCCTAATTTGTGGCTTAGATTTAGAAAATCCGTGCTTTTCTCACGGCCAATTATAAGTTGCGTGTTCCAGGAAAACCTTCGAATTTGTTTGTGTATACTCCTCAACGATTAACCAAAAATATTGTACATCTAATGGCATTACGATAAATTAAGTTTTTGTTGATTAAAAAAATATACCTGTTATAAAATAAATTGAGATTCAACTTTTTCACCTTTAATTAAAACGAGTTTAAGTTTTTATGTAACACGAACTCTACATTTCACTTCGCTCATACTATACACATACTCACATGCATCGATTGATTGAATTGTGATAAATGTACATGTAATGATGTTAGATAATGTAATAATTTTTTGATAAAAATTTTCATCAAATCGCTCCAGATTGTTACAGCTTATTCAAAAAAGACGGAATTTTCATGTGAAATTCGTTGCTATCAGAGATTCTCTCATAAATTGAAATATTTGCCGTATGAAATAAAATTTTGTGCTGTTCGACATTCAGCGGAGGTTTTAAATAACAAGTAGCAAGTAGAAAGTAGCAAGTAGCAAGAAGCAAGTAGCGAAAATTTCGGTAATTATGTCTTTTACGTTATAATCGGAATTCACAGTCACCGTTCACAGCGCTCCATACCTGTTTCACTTATATACCACATCCTTACACACTTACAATAAGTTAGTTATTTTTTTCTAGCAAAATATTCTCTAGAAATAATTCATATGACACAACAACGTTTGTCGGGTCAGCTAGTATATATATATATATATAATATATATATATATATATATAATTGTATATTCAAATGTAAAAAATCAAGTTTCTTAAAAATTTTATGTAAAATTGAAATTTATTTTTATAAACAATAATAAAAATTTAGTAGTTTTTAGTTTCTTAATGTATAAGAAGTTTTGACAAAGTATAAGAAGACAAATCGAAGTCATAAACATTTTCAACTTTGTTGGAAAATGAAAAAAATGGGAATTTATCTGAAGAATGACATAGAAAATGTTCAATAAATTCCCCCCCCCCCCCAAAAAAAAAAGACCACTTGACCAAAACTAAAATTTATTTAGCACTTTTAGTTTTGTTCTTTCAATTCTTTCTTCCCTTTTTTTAATTTTTAAAGTTATCTTCTGTTTAAAAAATAAAGTAGTGATACAGGGATGCATAGATAATCCGGCATCGGTGGGAAATAGACAATGCCGGATTACGGATTTTTCCGGATCATAGGTGTTCGAAAATGTATATCAAAATCATGTCAGTCACAGGCAGTAATGGATCCAGAGCTTAACTTTTGGAGGGGAGGGGGGGGGGTGGGATGGGCTAAGATTTTCCAAAATGTTATTCCAAATCAATGAAAAATTTACTGTCGTAATATTAGTGTGCATACCGTAGATACATTAAACAGCGTTAAGTAATTGTTGCAATAATTTATTTAAAATGATTATAAGGAGAAATTTTGAAAGATTTATAAAAAAAAAAAAAAAAAAAAAAAAATTGAATAATGCATGCGTGTATGTAATACATTAATGTGAACTGCAATTAAAAACATGAAACGTAATGAAAGTGTCAATTGGGAAGGGAGATTTTCTTTCTTTTTCTTTTTTTTTTAAAGACAATCCCGTGTAATAAATACGTACAACAATGATTACTCACAAAATTTATGCGTAGTTATGATTTGAAGTCATTATGATTCGTACAAAATAAAAGTATTAAAATGTGATTTATAAAACTCTTACAGAACGCCTTGATTTTTTTTTTCTTTTTTTTTTTTGGTTGTCCCTGTACATAAACAATTCAGAAATACAATATACGAATCCCATGAAAACGAAAACAGAACTTATTCTATGTTTTAAAGAATTTCTCTAAATTTTGACCCCGCCTTTATGTATCATTTATTGGTCAATCATTCAAAGAACAGGAAGAAAAAAACACTCAGGTATTGGTCAGTAGAAAGTGAATGACATTTTCAATACACTCCTTTTTTTCAGAAACCCTCTTCCCCTTCAAATTTCTCGGTGAAATTCAGCGCCATCTATTGAGAAAAGGTAACTTTTCAAACTTTGAAACTCACCCTTAAATCGCGCGCCCCTTCCTTAAAGTAAACTCTTCTAAAAGGAGGAGGAGTGAAGTGCCATCTCGTGAAAGTTGAACTCCGGGAAAGTATATCTCCGGGACGATACTGGTCAGCAGATGTCTCCTAAACAAAGCGGGAGGGAAGTAACGACAATAGTAAGGGGGGGGGGGGGGACACTCGGATTTATCCAGGAATAATGTAACAAAAGAAATTTCCTTTCTCTATAATTTTTCAAAACTGAATGATTGATACTGTATAAATGAAAGCGAGTGTTTAACAAAATTAGTTCAAATAATTTATTTTTAAATAAATTCTGTTTAAAGTTTAGATAGTTTTTAGTGGGTATGCGGCGCATGCCTAGCATACCCAGAGAATACGCCACTGCCTTATATTATGAATTTTTTGTATTGCTAGGAATACTCGAATTGACTTCTAGAATTGATTCATAAAGTCGAATTATAGTTACTAAAGCTCGCCTGTGTTCGCATTTATTTGTAAAAACTTTTCAATAAATTTGACCACGATAATGTAAGAAATGCTCCAGAATTTTAAAAGGGGTGCGTAGAACTTGCTATAAAAGGAAACTAGAATTTATGTGGATGGCATGGAACTATTTTTATTGAAGCTGCAATCGCCCCCCCCCCCCCCCAGTGTACGCTATAAAGATAGTTTTGTGAGCTTCCTAACTCCACAGGAGAAAGTTTTGTGCTAGCTATACTTTTTTTTTTTTACTAATTAATAATTAACTATTTTTTTTAAACTAATTGTAATGCAAATAAAATTATCTATTCCTATATTTACAAATTTGCCTTTGCCAGTGTTACAGAACTTTGTCTGATACACATATATGTATACACCCTTATTAACATACATACACATATATATGATGAATAAATATATTTAATACAAAAACAAAAACTGAAAACTGTGTGAAATACGGGGAAATGTTCAAACAAATGAAACTCATTCAACAGAAAAAAGGAGCAGAAGCCACCACGGCTTAAAACAAGTGAAACATGTTAAACAAGTTTTACTGGCGCCCAACTGTCCTCAAAACCTTTGCAGGCCAGATTACGAAAAGAAAAAATTAAAATGAAATTATTTTTATTATTAGGGGAAAAAAAAAAAAAAAAAAAAAAAAAAAACAATTTTATAATTATTGATATTTATAAATCAAATTTATATGAACTTAATTAATCATATATATTATGAGTTAAAATAATTATTTATGATTATAACATATGTATATATATTTATAATTATAATTATAATTTGCTCTGAACAACTAAACCTTTAATTTATTTCACTTGTTGTAATCACTGTGAGTGAAAATTCTTACTTTTGTGAGAAATGTTTGTTGTTTTTTACTTATTTTATTTTATTATTATTATTTTTTTGTTTGATTATCTGATTTCTCGAACTAATTAATTCGACATTCTTCTTCATATTTAACTTCAATTATTTTCATATACGATTGCAGGACCGCTAATAATTTGCTGTTACAGCCACTAGCGAACGAAATTGTGCATTAGTACTCAACGGTGAAAAATGTGTCCCCTGATGAGATTTTTTGCGGTTATGAGCTATTCATAATTCAAAAATAATCTGTCAAAAAATGTGTTTCAGTTGTTTATTCTCTCATTCCTTGTTTGCATCTTTTGTTTTTAGGTTTCATGTCGTTTTAACGCACAAGCAACATTGTTTAATTAGCAGTTATCTAGAAGATATTTAAGGAAAGTTTGAAATTAAATTAAATTCTATAAAAATATCAATTAGTAAAATTTATTGTTTCAAAAACAAAATGTAAAATTAATTATTTCATTAATTAACAATCAGTCTTCACAAGTAATTTTAATTTGGTGCAATTTTATTCTTATTGGTGTGTGTTGTTTCAGTGATCTTAGATCTGTTGCTCGGCCTTAACTACGTTTAAAAATTATTAATATACAAGGTAAACGCACAAGTAGTGAACCCTGTACCAATAGTGGACCCTTTTAATTTTAAACTTGGAAAATAAGCTACCTAATAATTCTGAAGATTCGAGCAATGTTCAGGAAGGAAGTTATAGGAAGTACTTCCTTCCTGAACATTGCTCGAATCTTCAGAATTATTAGGTAGCTTATTTGTCCGAGTTTAAAATTAAAAGTGTGCACTATTGGTACAGGGTCCACTACTGGTGCGTTTACCTTAAATATGTAAGTGTTAAAAGACATTTTTAAACGATATATATATCTTTATATATATATTTCTTTTGTGCGTGTGTATGTCACTGAACTCCTCCTAAACGGCTGGACCGAGTTTAATGAATTTTTTTGTGTGTCTTCAGGTGGATTCGAGAATGGTTTAGATTTACAATTCAGTCCAATTTAAATTGTTTATTTAATTAATTTATCACTTATAAATTGTTGTTGATTTTGGAATGTTTCACATTGGATCCGGCAGACTGCGCTACGATCGTAGAATCAAATATTCAATAATACGCAAGCGAAGTGATGACGTCACTGGCCGTCCGTGGATGCAAGAAAAATATTTCCTATGTTAATCGCCCATTGGATTTTTTGTAAAAAATTACTAAAAATCGAGGAAAATTATTTCCCGACTTTAATTCCCATAATTGGGTATAGATATGTATTAGTTATCATGTGCATGCGTTAGATTGAGTTGTTTTTGCTGTAAAATTGATAAAATTTGAATTTTTAATCTCAAAACTCTGTCATCCTTGGCGGGAAAAAAAATATCGCTATATCATCTGGCGAACATATTTAATTTCTTTCAAAAATAATGGTTATTTCAACAACTTATATTAAGAGAGTAATGAATAATATGAAACAATTTCGTACAATACATATTACGAAAATATACATCTGGCATGTATATTTTCGTATTACGTTTTCGATCGCCAAATACAAAAAACGCCAAGGAAGACAGAGTTTTGAAATTTAAAATTAAAATTTTGTCAATTTGAGAGCAAAATAACTCAATCTAACACATGCATACGATAACTAATACATATCTATACCCAAATACGGGGATTAAAATCGAGAAATAATTTTCCTCGATTTTTAATAATTTTTTATAAGAAATCCAATGGGAGATTAACATAGGAAATCTTTTTCTTGAATCCACTGACGGTTTGTGACATCACACTTCGCTTGCGTATATTCTATTGTAATTCCAGTTTGTCCCGACTGTTGGTGCTGCGATCAAATTCAGGAAAATATTTTGTAACTTCGTATTATTATGGTTATACAAAAAATTGTATCCTAATTGAAATATTACATCAAGATGTAATTAGAGTTTGAAGAGTTTTGAAGTGTGCATAAAAAACTATACATTTTGCAAATTTAGTGCGGAATTGGAGTGAGTATTTTATATAATTTTCTATCAAATTTACATGCGCGTTGATTAACAACCACCCTAACCTACAAATTTATTTGTGTAGCTAATTTATTATTTTTTACATAGAATAATAATAAAGGAAGAAGGAGCATAAGGTTTCTACATAAGCTGTTGTGTTGCCACAAAAAACAGCGATTATTAACAAGCCTTTATTAACAAACTTCAATATTGAGAGGAGCAAAAGTAGCTTTCGCTGGCATTTCACTAGAAGGGGTTTGTAAGCTTTAAGACTATTGGCGTGCTCCTTCTTCCTCTATTATTATTCTATGATTTTTTATTTATTTATTTTTTGAATGGAACACCTTTAGTATCGGATCCCTTTGGCAAAATTTGAAATTTGGCACCGAAGAAGCTCGGACGCTTCTCGCCAAGATCTTTAGTTCCACAATTGAGATAGCCATTTCAATTCATCGCAAAAATGGCTTAAAATATTTAAAGTCACCAAAGGGGTCCCATACTTTTGTGCATGTGTATGTCACTGATATTTTATTTATTTTTTGTATGGAAAATTTGGCACCGAGGTAGCTCGGACGCTTCTCGCCAAGATCTTTAATTCCACAATTGAGATAGCCAATTCAATTCATCGCAAAAATGGCTTAAAATATTTAAAGTCACCAATGGGATCCCATACTTTTGTGCGTGTATATGTCACTGATATTTTATTTATTTATTTTTTGTATGGAACACCTTTAGTATCGGATCCCTTTGGCAAAATTTGAAATTTGGCACCGAAGTAGCTCGGACGCCTCTCGCCAAGATCTTTAGTTCCACAATTGAGATAGCCATTTCAATTCATCGCAAAAATGGCTTAAAATATTTAAAGTCACCAAAGGGGTCCTAATTTGTGGCTTAGATTTAGAAAATCCGTGCTTTTCTCACGGCCAATTATAAGTTGCGTGTTCCAGGAAAACCTTCGAATTTGTTTGTGTATACTCCTCAACGATTAACCAAAAATATTGTACATCTAATGGCATTACGATAAATTAAGTTTTTGTTGATTAAAAAAATATACCTGTTATAAAATAAATTGAGATTCAACTTTTTCACCTTTAATTAAAACGAGTTTAAGTTTTTATGTAACACGAACTCTACATTTCACTTCGCTCATACTATACACATACTCACATGCATCGATTGATTGAATTGTGATAAATGTACATGTAATGATGTTAGATAATGTAATAATTTTTTGATAAAAATTTTCATCAAATCGCTCCAGATTGTTACAGCTTATTCAAAAAAGACGGAATTTTCATGTGAAATTCGTTGCTATCAGAGATTCTCTCATAAATTGAAATATTTGCCGTATGAAATAAAATTTTGTGCTGTTCGACATTCAGCGGAGGTTTTAAATAACAAGTAGCAAGTAGAAAGTAGCAAGTAGCAAGAAGCAAGTAGCGAAAATTTCGGTAATTATGTCTTTTACGTTATAATCGGAATTCACAGTCACCGTTCACAGCGCTCCATACCTGTTTCACTTATATACCACATCCTTACACACTTACAATAAGTTAGTTATTTTTTTCTAGCAAAATATTCTCTAGAAATAATTCATATGACACAACAACGTTTGTCGGGTCAGCTAGTATATATATATATATATAATATATATATATATATATATAATTGTATATTCAAATGTAAAAAATCAAGTTTCTTAAAAATTTTATGTAAAATTGAAATTTATTTTTATAAACAATAATAAAAATTTAGTAGTTTTTAGTTTCTTAATGTATAAGAAGTTTTGACAAAGTATAAGAAGACAAATCGAAGTCATAAACATTTTCAACTTTGTTGGAAAATGAAAAAAATGGGAATTTATCTGAAGAATGACATAGAAAATGTTCAATAAATTCCCCCCCCCCCCAAAAAAAAAGACCACTTGACCAAAACTAAAATTTATTTAGCACTTTTAGTTTTGTTCTTTCAATTCTTTCTTCCCTTTTTTTAATTTTTAAAGTTATCTTCTGTTTAAAAAATAAAGTAGTGATACAGGGATGCATAGATAATCCGGCATCGGTGGGAAATAGACAATGCCGGATTACGGATTTTTCCGGATCATAGGTGTTCGAAAATGTATATCAAAATCATGTCAGTCACAGGCAGTAATGGATCCAGAGCTTAACTTTTGGAGGGGAGGGGGGGGGTGGGATGGGCTAAGATTTTCCAAAATGTTATTCCAAATCAATGAAAAATTTACTGTCGTAATATTAGTGTGCATACCGTAGATACATTAAACAGCGTTAAGTAATTGTTGCAATAATTTATTTAAAATGATTATAAGGAGAAATTTTGAAAGATTTATAAAAAAAAAAAAAAAAAAAAAAAAATTGAATAATGCATGCGTGTATGTAATACATTAATGTGAACTGCAATTAAAAACATGAAACGTAATGAAAGTGTCAATTGGGAAGGGAGATTTTCTTTCTTTTTCTTTTTTTTTTAAAGACAATCCCGTGTAATAAATACGTACAACAATGATTACTCACAAAATTTATGCGTAGTTATGATTTGAAGTCATTATGATTCGTACAAAATAAAAGTATTAAAATGTGATTTATAAAACTCTTACAGAACGCCTTGATTTTTTTTTTCTTTTTTTTTTTTGGTTGTCCCTGTACATAAACAATTCAGAAATACAATATACGAATCCCATGAAAACGAAAACAGAACTTATTCTATGTTTTAAAGAATTTCTCTAAATTTTGACCCCGCCTTTATGTATCATTTATTGGTCAATCATTCAAAGAACAGGAAGAAAAAAACACTCAGGTATTGGTCAGTAGAAAGTGAATGACATTTTCAATACACTCCTTTTTTTCAGAAACCCTCTTCCCCTTCAAATTTCTCGGTGAAATTCAGCGCCATCTATTGAGAAAAGGTAACTTTTCAAACTTTGAAACTTACCCTTAAGAAATCTTGATCTGAAGCTAATCCGGTCAAGATAAGAGCAATAAGCAACAATAATATTCCTAAAAACACATTTCTTTCACAGTACATTCTCAGAATGTCATTTTATTCTGACGATATCCTATGGATGTACGATGTGTTGTTAGGGCGGTTTCTATTTCTTTTACAAAATGTCGCCAAAACTCAAATACACAGTGATAGAAGGTCTATGAACACTTTATATTCACTTCTTGAATGATTATAGCAGTTTATCGCTAAACAAACTTCCATATCATAGTTTACTTAGCTAAAATTATGAAATATAATAAAATAAGTTACTGTAAAGTAACGTAAGACGATAAAAAAAAAAAAAAAAAAAAAAAAATGTTTGTCGTTTGTTTATCAGAGAAACGCGCTGGGTACACGTGGCAACCCTAAGGCAACAAAATGCCTGATGCGCCAGCTCGTATATATAGGAGCCTTAGTCGCCACTCTTATCTTATCGAGGCACCCTAGTGTGACATAGTCATTATGTGCGTAATACGTTACTACATAGAAAGCGGATGCAAAGAGCATAACGATACAAGCGCTTCATTCTCAAATCGGCTGTCTACGAAGCGGGCAAGTGGTAGCAAGTAGTGTTGGGGGGGGGGGGGATTTTGTCCTGACATGGCACTTCAAAGTATTTTGAGGTGGGATAATGTCATGCTTCAAATGACATGAGGGGTTGCAAGAGAGTGAGGAAGATGCATGAATGAAATGAAATATTCTGTCATCTATTGTTGTGAGGTAGGTTGTTTGTCATGTCCCCATGCGAAATGAAAGAGTTGTTTTGTCATGAGTATTAATTAGTGTTAAGAGGTGAGGGGCTTACATGTGGTAACTACAACTTCAAATCAGTGAAGGAAGTCGTTAGTATGAAATGAAGTATTGTGTCATCTGTTATAACTTGTAGTAGTGAGTTGTGAGGTAGGTACTTTCTCATGTCACAAACACAGATGAATTGAATTCAATACGTTGTCATGTCATGGAGTCGTGTTAAAATGACTAGAAAAAGAGTTAATTATCTTATTGTCTTAAAAGAAGTGATAGTCACAAAAAATTTAAATACCTTTTACAAATAAAGCTGACTTGAAAAATATTGAGATCGGTTAAAAAATGTTTAGTTTTAACTTAACAAAAGAATGTCAAAATGATTGTTTAAAGTAATTTCTGAGGCACTTCACTCTTTACTTGCTTATGAAACTCACGATTGTTTTTATTGTATTTGAATTATATTGTATTGAATGCATTATTTTATTACACGAAAGTGATAAATTATAACTCTAATTATGTCTGGAGGAAATTACAAAAAAAAAAAAAAATTAATAATTGTTTTTAAAAGTTTTGTATTATATATATATAAGATGAATTTATCAATTTCTCATTTTCAGGTGTTGGAAAAAAAAATCAAAGCAAACTTTATGGCGTTTTACAACATATCCTCACACGTAACCTCACAGTGTCACATCTCAATGCAATGACTTACATCACATAACACTTCATTCAGTCATGTTATTCCATTCAGGTTTTTTCTGATTTTTGATTTTATATTTCTATTCTGATTATCTGAATCAATATTCAGATAATCAGAATAGAAATATATCACCCCGTTGAATGAATGGTTTCGTTGAATGAATGGGAAAATTTTTGAAGTACTTCAAATCCAGTTCAGATAGATTGAGATTCTGAGTGAGTGGATGAATGAATATGACAAAACGTTTGAAGTGCTGAGTGTGTCCATGAAGGTAAAAAGTCTCTATCTTCATGGTGTGTCTTTGAATGGGACAAAATTTTTGAAGTACTTGAAGCTCTAAGTCCTGTTCAGTTAGATTGGGGTATTGAGTGAGGGGATGAATGAATAAGACAAAACATTTGAGACATTGAGTGAGTCGTTGAATGAGACATAACTCATGAGCCACCGCGCCGCTGGTACAATAGGTTTATTAGCAAAGCTATGGAAACGAGTAATAATAATAGTAATAATAAAAACTTTAAGCTTTATTTTCCAAGCGAATAGCGTGCAGTTTTAGTAGTTGTAAGGGGTAAAAGCAATGTTATGTTACTTTTCTCTATTACAAGTTAACATCTTAAAAAAAAAAAAAAAACAGAATTTTCCTTTTTATTTTCTCTTACCCATAAGGTAGAGAAAGTATTGTTTTTGGGTCAAATTTTCGAACGCGAGATTTTGTTATATTTACACGTTTTGAGGTCCACTGAATACGAAAATCATGTTTTTAGCAAATGGTCTGTGTGTCTGTCTGTTATCAGCATATCTCAAAAACAAATTATGGCAGAAAGTTCAAACTTGGTATTCTAAATGTGTATCATATAGGGATGCTACAGTAAGCTTTTCGTTAAGATCAAACAAATGGTTCGTGTACAGGGACAATCAAGAGAATTCTAATATATTACGTCTATGGGGGAAATTGCAGGTAAGTAGAGTTTAACGTCTATAGACTGCACTAAACCAAATGAAACGAATATATATTTTTTGTAATAGAGATAGTTAACTGGGAAAAAAAATTGTGTATGTAGGAGCCTCGCCTGCTCCCCCCCCCTGGGGGGGAAGTCCCCCCTCGAGGGGAGTAAATTTTCATGATGGGTATCTTTCAAAAGAGCTCGTCAATACCTTTAAAACGAATGGTTGAACCATCGATCTGCGATAATTTAAAACAAAGTTATCGATTTTTTTCACTTTTAACGAAAAAAAAAATTAGAAAAAAAAAAATCGTATTTTTTTTTTTTTTTAATATTGAGAATAAAATGGACTTTTTTTTGGATATTTAGTGTTACACTACTTCTCTAATATGGAAATCGTCTGCATTATCATAAAAGATAATTTTTTCAAATAATAATTTTAATAAATTATTTTTTAAAAAGAGAATTATTTTTTAATAACCGAATTAAATTTTATATAAATCTAGGTGCATTAATGAAACGGGGGGTTGAGGGGGGCGGTATCCCCCGTCACACAGAATTAATTATCATATGAAACTCTTCCGAAGCCTAATTTGATTTGTTTAACATAGGTTTACATAACATGGTTATCTTACCTCTTAATCTCCAACCTATATTTATAGTATTAAATTTCAGGGTAAGAGAAAGTCGTGTGAGTGACACACCAGATTATTTCTTCTTCTTTTTTTTGAAATATATTTAAACGTATTATGATAATAAAATGCTAAAGGGGGAAAAATAATTTATTAGAAATTTGATCAAGCAGTTTGTAAATAGAGTAATTTATTAAATTATTACACGGGGAAATGAAATGTGTCATCAAACATTAAACATTTTTAAATTTCGAATTTTTACTTTACTTTACTTTTCTCTCTCTCTCTCTCTCTCTCTCTCTCTCTCCATTTTTATTTAGAAACTGTAAAATTTAAATATTTTACATTTTTAATATTTCAAAAATATTAAAGGAAAACATATAATCAGATGGTTATACCGTTTGTCAATTAAATAATTTATTGCGTGAAGAATTTATCAATTATTATATGATTACCTGCAGAAATCATATACATCATCAAATATTAATTATTTTAAAATTTCGAATTATCGCTTATTTTTATTTATATTTACTTATTTATTTTAAGAAACAGTGGATTTTAAATATTTTACATGCTTCAAAAATATTGTGATGGTGCTGTTTGTAAATTAAATAATTTATGAAACGATTACATGAAGAAATCAGATATATCATATGATGTGCCACAATTTAAATTTAAACATCTGACAATTTCTAAGCTGGTAGACATAAAGTGCCCTGTTCGATTCAAGATCGCGCTCATCAACCCAGCCGTTCGTAGTTTTCTCCGAAACGCTCGTAAATACGGGCTAAGACCCTAGAAATACCCATATGGAAGGCCTGACACCTAGGAGGAAAAAAAATAATTTATATATCAGAATTAAAGAAAGAAATCAGTTATATCCTTCAAAGAAGGGTAATTTGAATGGCCCTTTTCTTTGAAGAATAATTAGTAAATTACTTTTCAAAGAAAGTGGTGTGGGTAAAAAAGGTGGTGTGGTGTGGCATGTACACAATGTTATGGCGAAAATTTAAAGTGTGGCAACTCTGTATATGCATAGTATGAGTATCTTCGAGAAAGAGGTATGAAGTGCCGCTGTTTTTTTATTAATTGCCGAGCTGCCAACATTTTAATTTATTCCAGAGCATTTTTAGTCCCGCCTTTATTTCATACTACTTATTTTTAAGAGTTGTTTTATATTCCCCCCCCCCGAATCATAGTTAAATATTGGAGGAAAATATTCTGTAAATAAAGTGGGCTAAAAACAATGGAATAAATTAAATGCTGGCAACTATGTTAATGATGAACAATAAAAACGTAGACCATATAAATTTTAAAAGCTTCCTGGAGTATTTTAGAGCGGAATTTAAAAAACGGTACTATTTCTCATCGTACCATTATTAATTACATGATTTTTAACAGTACTAATCAGACTAACACATTTAAAAAGGACTCTTTGTGTTTCAAGGGGTCGTAGTTTCCGCCTTCTTTTCACGACACATTAGAAATGAGAACGTCATGCCTATATTACTTTCACTATCTTATCTTTATACAATAATTTATATTTTCCTAATCATGACCCGTAACTCTAAAATTATAATAATGATTTCTCTAAGGCAAAAGTAATGCCAAAACAGGAGAAAATTTCTCATTTCTTAAAGTGCCCTGAAAAAAAGGCGGAAATACAATCCCTCATGTTTTAGAAGCATAGATGTCAATATCATTTTATTCCGGAGTATTTTTAGCCTCGCCTTTATATCGCACCACTTTATTTATAGAAATTTTACTCCAATATATAACTTTGATAAAATAAGAAAAATTTATCCTTAAAAAATAAATGGTATGATAAAAAGGCAGGTTAAAATACTCCGGAATAAATTAAAATATTGGCATCTATGCAAAAGGCTCAAAATTCATTGACTTTACAGCTCCTGCTCCTGTATACATGCCAAAGTTTTTAATTTATTTCGGAAAATTATTAACACTTTCGCGACCGCATGTTTTCGTCTTTTTCACAGTAAGGTCCGCATGAGGGCGTTATTCTCCCAAGTTACAATATTTTAGAACAAAATTTTCTATATTCAGATTCAAATTACAAATGGATATACATACCATTTATACACTTTCTAATCAAAGTACTTATATCCATAGTATATTGGTTGTACAAATATGAATATTGTGTATATTTTTAAGAAATGAATGACATACAAATTTCTTAACACTTTCGCGACCGAACCCTACTAAAACCCAACAATGTTATAAATGCCAGTTATTTTTTCATGCAGCAAAAAATTGGCATATGAAGGCTAGACATGGCTCCCACGGCCCGATTTTTTTCAAGGACTCTTCCACCAGAAATATCAAAAACTAAATTTCTTATGAAATATGCACTGTTTATTTAAGAATAAATCTTTCTGAAGATTATTCTGGTGGCAGAGTCCTTGAAAAAAGGCGTGGCCGTGGGAACCCTGCTAGATGTGTAAGATGATCAGGTGAGCATCTTACCAAAGACTGTAATTTAGGTAAAGAAAAACTAATAAAAAAGAAATGTTGTAACTGTGGTGGGGAGACCATCTCGCGAATTATTGTGGAGGTCCTAAATTTCCAGAAAACTAAAATCTCACGAAAATAACCAAGTCCAACTTCCCTGAGCTCTCTATTAAGACTCCGCCTCTGGATCAACCCGAAATCTCCTACGCTTTGATAGCCGCTCCCTCCTCTATAAGATCTCAGCAGAATAGCAAGCTATCCGAATCAAATAACATCCTAAATAGTATTGCTAATGAAATAAATGTCCCAAATTTTTCTGAACTGATTGATAAATTTAAATCCGTGCTTCATAGAATGAAAAATGTTAACAATTTAATGACCAAAATTGAAATTCTCTGGAAAGTCTGCGGAGAACAGGCACTTCCTTAATTGGAAGTCTGTTTTATTTTTCCTAGTTAAATTGCTATGACCATTTTGCCTCTATTCCATCTGGTAGCCCCTCTCTAGCCCTTCTTTTTCTTTTGTTTTGCTGAGGTGTAAAACAATTGGGCCCTGGTACTCCGCACGCATCTCGGAAACATGATGAGGCAACTATTACAGTTAATATTTAGAGGTACGTAAAAGACCCAGCACAGCTTTCACTACCTGCGTTAGTCGGGTAATGGAAGTAAAAAAAATTGTTTTAAAATTGTGGTGACAATATAATAAACTTTTAGGAACGCTTCGAGGCCTCAAAGTGTTAATTATTAGAATGTTGGCAGCTCTGAAAGGAAGCGATTCTAGAGTCGGAATAGCAGACAGTTACACAGTTGCCAATATTTTAACCCTTATCTCTCGTATGTCCCTTCTGAGGGGACATTAAAAAATCGAGCCACGCCTTAAGGTGTTCCTCTGCACAGGGCCTGATTAAGGGGGAAGCTCGCTCATACCGGAATATTTTTACAATTATTTTTTACTTCATGTCATAGAAATTTCACGCTTTGATGAGGAAATATTTTTTATAAAAAATGAACGGTGTAAAACAATCCAATTTACTCACCAGTATTATACACCAGAATTCTTTTAAAATAATTTTTAATGAAAATTTTCTGTTTATCATAGGAGGAAAGTATTTGTTAAAAAATAACGGTGTAAGTATAAATAATGTGTGAAGAGCGAGCTTCCCTCTTAATCAGGCCCTGCCTCTGCAACTGCAAATGAAATGTTATTTTTCTAAAACATGTAACTATAGGCTACCTTTCGGCTACCGGAAAATTTTAACAGAAAGATTTATTTTATTTAATGATAAGTAAAATAAAACAAATTATTACAATTTTTCGGTAGCCAAAAGGTAGTAAGTTTGAAACTATACGTGTAACGTTTTAAAGGAACGCCAAAAGGCGTGTCTTACTGTACAAAATAACAGAATAAGCCGAGCGCAAAGGGTTAATTTATTCCGAAGTACTTTTAGCCTCGCCTTTAATTCGCACTACTTTATTTGCAGAAATTTTTTTTCCAGAATATAACTTCAATAAAATAAGACAAAATTACTTTTAAAGAATGAGTGGTACGAAATAAAGGCGAGGCAAAAAGTACTCTGGAATAAATTATAATATTGGCAGCTATGCAGTTAGGAATTTAAGAAAGTGTTCTATTTCGACTTTAAAATATTTTTTCTGAACTTATTTATTATGAAGCATCAATAAAAGAAGAGCTCTTTATAAGGCTTTAAGTAAAAGGTAGAAATGTTTATTGTTAGCTAAAATAGATTAGTTAGACTTATATCAGAGAATACGAAAATTTTTTCAAAAGAAATAATCTCTAAGAATTAATGAATTATGTAGAAGTCCTACTGTCCGCTTCTTCTTCTTCTTTTTCTTTTCAGGACTCTCTCAAAGATGTGAATTTTCTCCCTTCTTTTCCACCACCAATTTTATGCAGAAATCCTTATAGTATTTTTAAAATAATATATCGTGATAGAAAAGTATAGCGATTGTTGTATAAAAATATTGGTAATAATAAAGGCGAAAATTTCTCATCTTTAAATGTGTCAGGGAGCAAGAGTTTCCGTCTGAGGACGGAAAACTTACACCAATGTACTTTTATTAATAATTTGTATCATATTTGTGCTTCAATTTATTGCAATCGATTATATAAGAAATTACTGTTAAAAAGTGCTGGTGAGAGATTTTTATTTTGGGACTGAAACTCTTGCACCCCTGAAATGTGTCCTGGAAAAAAAGAGGATAGTGCTATCCCTGATTATGCTATGCGTTATGCACATTGCTTGATTAAGGTAAAGACACCGGTGATCACCACCCTTAAAATCTGCTCTAGTGTTCAACACCCTGACAAATGACATGTTAAAATTAGTGTTTAATAACATCTACGCATTTGAATCCATCCGCACTAGATTCCTTAGAACTGGAGAATCTCACTCGAGTGGATTCAAATTTATAGATATTTATTAACGGTTATTTTAACATGCCTTTTGTGAGGGTGGTGAACACTAGTGTCTTTACCTTATATACGTTTGTGTGTGTAAATTTTGCATGTGTTCAGTGTTAAATAGATTTACGCAGTGGCGGCTCGTGCAAATTTTCACAGGTGGGGTCTGATCCATCGTATGATGCGTAATTTAACTTTAATACTATTCATTATTCAATCATGCAAACAAACATTAATAAAATGGAATGTAAAACGAAATTTCGTATTTTCTTTTTTTCTTTTTTATGATGGCGAATCTTAAATTCAACACTATGGAAAACATTGCATAAAATTGTCTCAAAAATTAAAGTTTTATAAACACAATTGCAAAATTCTGCAATGTTCTGATCAATGGAATATCAAAATTTAAATATCTGGAAGCTAGCAGACGGAAATTGCCAAGTTCGATACCAGATCGCTTTCGTCGACATATACATTTGGAGCTTACTGTGGTTTTCTCCAAAACTTGAATAAAAAGGCCTATGTAACACTTTAAAAGACTCTCTACAGAGAGCACAGCACTCAGGTCTAGGACCCTCTTTTAGTCAACTGGCTTTAACCCTAACACTGCACACCATTAAAATTTAAATTCAAATGTCTCAGAGTGTAATATTATTTAGCTTATGCTAATTATATCCCTAAATCTTTTAATTATAGAATTTCAAATGTTATATTCATGTTTCTTATCTTAAAAAATAAATAAAATAAACCTTAACCAATCTGTAAGAAGTTATATTGGAATTTAGAAAGTCATGATTAATGTAATGTGGATACATATTAAAAAAAAAAAAAAAAAAAAAAAAACACCATGTTTCTCACTTTAAAAGCTTAATTTTAGATAATTTAAATATTAACTTTCAATAAATAAAGAAAAAAGACGGGTCCGAGATCTACACTATCACCTTAGAAAAAAAAGAAAGAAAGAAGAAAGAACATTGCGATGTTTCTATTAAATCGCATTTAAAAGAAAAATCATTTAATAATAATAATAAATCACAATTTTATGCAGATATTTAATCTTGAGCTAGAGCTGCATTTTCTGTCACACCCACACAGACAGGCATTTTCTTAAATTGCTCAAGGTGTGTTCTGGACCTCTCAAAACGTGTAAAATTATTGGAAATCAGAAGTCGAAAATTTTTATAAATCTCATACTTTTTTAAGAAAGTAAAAATATACAGCGAGTTTCTAAAAACATTTCAAGTTTAGGTAATAAGAAATATACACAAAGGGACAAAAAAAAAAAAAAAAAGCCGCACTGGATATTTTTAAAGTGAAAACTGCTTTAGGCGCGTTGGGCATTTTTGAGATGGGGAAAAACCATTGAACTCACGACACTGTTACCGTAACCGACACCTCTGTATATAAGTATGTACATATATTGTGTATGTACGTATACACATGCATGTTGATATTTTTTGAGATGGGAAAAAACCATTGAATTCGTGACACTGTTACCGTAACCGACACATCTGTATATAAGTATCTACATAGATTGGCCCCGTTTACACGAGAGCTGAGTTTGGGTTGAAATACATTGATATTATAACTATACATAATATAAACATATATTGTGTATATACGTACAACATAGATATATATTCATGTCGGAACTTTTCGAATCGAAAAAAAAAAAAAAAACATTTTTCCTGTTATAATAAAAAAATTTTTAATTCCGCGCCTTTTCGTATGCTATCTAATGCACCCGTGCAATGTATTTCTACCTTACCGACGACGAACAATCTACCACACTTTCGATTGCGAGAATCGCATAATAGTTCAGTATATAATTCAGTATACAATTCAACGCACGTTTCTGTTAATTCAACATAGATATTATAATTGTGACAATTCTTGAAATTCATTAAAATATGTTTTTTCTTCTTTGATTTAGCTAGCTACAAATAATGTATCATACAATTAACTTACTAATGTGAAGTGTTTAAAAGTATTTCCTGCACAATAAAATATTTCCTGACGATTCAAGAAATATACACGTAATTGTTCAAGTTTTCACTTCTGTCGGCACTCCCGGAGTGCAACTTTTTTTTTTTTTCTCTTTCTATAACCGCCAATTTTATCGATTAAAAAACAAATTTTCGAGCAGTTTTTATTACGTCATTCTCCACGCACACTTTAGGATTGAGCCGAATGTTAAAAACAAAATGCAGTTGTCAGGAAAATTGTAATTTTAGAAAACGTTTCAGAAATGGACAGGATAAGGCCATTAATGATGTCGCAAAAAATATTAATTTTAGAATGAAAATCAAAAAATATTTTAATACGTGAGATAGCAAAATAATTAAATGTTAAAGAAATATTGGTAAGATGGTTTTTAGCAAGATGTAAAATTTTTTGGCTGTTTAAAATGAAAATTTGGCTTTAGGCGACCACGTTGCTCATCCAAGCGAGATGAGCGCAAGTTAAAAAGCAAATGTTTAAAGAATCGATTTGTATCATGTTCAAAACTTAGAAAAGGTTTTAAAAAAAAAAGTATTTAGCAAAATAATTTCTTCAAAAACAGTGCAGCAACTGTTGAACAAAGCAGGTTAAAAACCAGATGGTCTGTAGAAAAAGCCATTATTAAGGAGAAGAATTAAAAGAAACAAGTCTTCAGATGACCAAAAATTTAAAAATATATATCAGTTAATTATTGGGTTGAACTGGTTTTCTCTGATGAGTAAAGTTTAATTTATTTCGAGCTGATGAAAAAAATTAAAAGGGCGGTGAAAGTGTGACCGACTTAATGAAAACTGCTCTCTTAAAGCAGTGACATTATGGTACGGAGACACAAACTCCGTACATTATGGTATGGAGGTGCATTAGAGGTTTCAAGGAATCGGTCAAATTGCCATGCTCAAGGGATCAATTAACTCGAAATAAAACACGGCGATTATAAAAGTGGCGCTTCCTCAATGACTATTTTGAAGGTATCTCAGAATTTTCCGCTAACAGCATTTAAAGATGATAATGCACCTTGCTAGAGGGCGTCTGTGGTACGTTTATTTGACTGAAATTGGTAAAATTACCTATCCATTTCCATGAGCACCTATAATTCTGTAAGTTATCATACCTTTTTTCACTTGAAGTGAAATCCCACAAAGTATATCGTATAATTTGTTATTTGTCAGACCTGAAATAATCGAATCTCAATCCGCTCGAAAATGTTTAGTCCATAAAAAGGAGGTGGGAGAGGGGGGAAGATTCGAAGTTTGCAACCTACAACTCTGCAAGAACTAGAAAAAAATTATTTATGATATTTGGCTCAGTGAAATTTCTGATATTATATTAAAACAATAAATAATACTATGCCATTGCGCATTAAAGCAGTAATTCCATATAAAGATGGAAATAACCCAATGCAGAATGCATATTTTTATTAAGTAATTGTTTAAATCTAACAAATAAGTAGTTTTATTTCATATATTAAAATATAACCTCTTTATTTCACATAAAAAACCATGACAGAATACAAAGTATATGTTTAATTTTATTACGTTTGAAAGGAAAGTTTTATATAGCTATTTGTTAAGTACTTCATAGAGTATAATAAAGCGAATTACTAAGTCGAAAATGTATATAGTTATCATTTAATCCCTTTAATACTATGCAAACATGACAGTTTTATTTGTTTCACCCATTAATTTTACAGTTATTACAAATAAGAAAGGTATAAGTAAATTTTTTCTGCAGTGCGTTTTTTTTTATTTAGTGCTAGAGGCCTATTTCAGTCGGTACAGTTGTCGAATTTTTATAGGTCACTCTTAATTAGTGCTAGAGGCCTATTTCAGTCGGTTTATTGAATGGGGATTTATTGAATGAAGTCCCCCCAAGGCACAACTTTGACATGAGTCATCCCCCAGGCCCAACTTTGACATGAGTCCCCCCCCAAGGTACCCCTATTTCAGTCGGTACAGCGTTGTCGATTTTTTATAATACACTCTTAATAGTGCTCAGGGCCTATTTCAGTCGGCTTATTGAATAGGGATTTATTGAATGAAGTCCCACCAAGGCACAACTTTGACATGAGTCCCCCCCAAGGTACCCCTATTTCAGTCGGTACAGCGTTGTCGAATTTTTATAATACACTCTTAATAGTGCTCAGGGCCTATTTCAGTCGGTTTATTGAATAGGGATTTATTGAATGAAGTCCCACCAAGGCACAACTTTGACATGAGTCCCCCCCAAGGTACCCCTATTTCAGTCGGTACAGCGTTGTCGAATTTTTATAATACACTCTTAATAGTGCTCAGGGCCTATTTCAGTCGGTTTATTGAATAGGGATTTATTGAATGAAGTCCCACCAAGGCACAACTTTGACATGAGTCCCCCCCAAGGTACCCCTATTTCAGTCGGTACAGCGTTGTCGAATTTTTATAATACACTCTTAATAGTGCTCAGGGCCTATTTCAGTCGGTTTATTGAATAGGGATTTATTGAATGAAGTCCCACCAAGGCACAACTTTGACATGAGTCCCCCCCAAGGTACCCCTATTTCAGTCGGTAAAACGTTGTCGAATTTTTATAATACACTCTTAATAGTGCTCAGGGCCTATTTCAGTCGGTTTATTGAATAGGGATTTATTGAATGAAGTCCCACCAAGGCACAACTTTGACATGAGTCCCCCCCAAGGTACCCCAATTTCAGTCGGTACAGCGTTGTCGAATTTTTATAATACACTCTTAATAGTGCTTAGGGCCTATTTCAGTCGGTTTATTGAATAGGGATTTATTGAATGAAGTCCCACCAAGGCACAACTTTGACATGAGTCCCCCCCAAGGTACCCCTATTTCAGTCGGTACAGCGTTGTCGAATTTTTATAATACACTCTTAATAGTGCTCAGGGCCTATTTCAGTCGGTTTATTGAATAGGGATTTATTGAATGAAGTCCCACCAAGGCACAACTTTGACATGAGTCCCCCCCAAGGTACCCCTATTTCAGTCGGTACAGCGTTGTCGAATTTTTATAATACACTCTAAATAGTGCTCAGGGCCTATTTCAGTCGGTTTATTGAATAGGGATTTATTGAATGAAGTTCCACCAAGGCACAACTTTGACATGAGTCCCCCCCAAGGTACCCCTATTTCAGTCGGTACAGCGTTGTCGAATTTTTATAATACACTCTTAATAGTGCTCAGGGCCTATTTCAGTCGGTTTATTGAATGGGGATTTATTGAATGAAGTCCCACCAAGGCCCAACTTTGACATGAGTCCCCCCCAAGGTACCCCTATTTCAGTCGGTACAGCGTTGTCGAATTTTTATAATACACTCTTAATAGTGCTCAGGGCCTATTTCAGTCGGTTTATTGAATAGGGATTTATTGAATGAAGTCCCACCAAGGCACAACTTTGACATGAGTCCCCCCCCAAGGTACCCCTATTTCAGTCGGTACAGCGTTGTCGAATTTTTTATAATACACTCTTAATAGTGCTCAGGGCCTATTTCAGTCGGTTTATTGAATAGGGATTTATTGAATGAAGTCCCACCAAGGCACAACTTTGACATGAGTCCCCCCCCCAAGGTACCCCTATTTGAGTCGGTACAGCGTTGTCGAATTTTTATAATACACTCTTAATAGTGCTCAGGGCCTATTTCAGTCGGTTTATTGAATAGGGATTTATTGAATGAAGTCCCACCAAGGCCCAACTTTGACATGAGTCCCCCCCCCCCAAGGTACACCTATTTCAGTCGGTACAGCGTTGTCGAATTTTTATAATACACTCTTAATAGTGCTCAGGGCCTATTTCAGTCGGTTTATTGAATGGGGATTTACTGAATGAAGTCCCCCCAAGGCACAACTTTGACATGAGTCCCCCCCAGGCACAACTTTCACATGAGTCCCCCCCAAGGTACCCCTATTTCAGTCGGTACAGCGTTGTCGAATTTTTATAGGTCACTCTTAATAGTGCTTAGGGCCTATTTCAGTCGGTTTATTGAATGGGGATTTATTGAATGAAGTCCCCCCATGGCACAACTTTGACATGAGTCCCCCCCAAGGCACAACTTTGACATGAGAACCCCCCAGGCCCAACTTTGACATGAGTCCCCCCAAGGCCCAACTTTGACATGAGTCCCCCCCCAAGGTACAACTTTGACATGAGTCCCCCCACAATGCACACCTTTGACATGAGTCCCCCCCAAGGCACACCTCCCCCTCATTGGTAAAAAGAGCAAAAAAGGTTGTTTTGCGGCTATAAGACAGTTTGGACTTCCAACGTTAAAGTTACAGTATCTGCAGCTGAAACACATTGGTTTGATTTAATGAAAACTTTATCATGGAATTTAGATCGTCACGAATTAACTAAAGAAGAATTTGTCGATATTAACAAGTTTAGCAGTAGGCCTCTGGCACTAAATTAAAATCTGTCAATGTCAGATTTTCATGTTTTAAATAATTAAATAATGTCGTGTCTGTATATTTTATTTTTTCTTTCTTTCTTTCTTTCTTTCTTTTTTTTTTTTTTTTTTTTTTTTTTTTTTTTGCCCCTTTGTGTATGCATGTATTTACAATCTAATCTTATCTGAAAATACCTAGAAAACAGTTACTTCTTTTATAACTGTCAGAATATTTTTAATACATTTTACTTGATAAATTTATTAAAATACAAACTATGCGTTTATCGTGTATACACAGAGTGTAATAATGTAAAAATATCACCCTAAAAAATTCGTTAAAAGTATGATAATTACTTTATCAATCTTAGATGCGATTAAATTTTCTGGATAACTTTCAATGAATTGTTGTTCAATATCATTAGTAAATTGCGAAGCTATGATCGTTGGTGGTTATGAATCTATTTTATTTTAATAGTTAATTTATTCTATGTAATAAGAAAATTCGATTCTGGAAAATTTTTTCTCTTCTTTGAAAAAAATGTGACTTAGCATTGTAATTTATTTTATAACTTGCCGATCTCATTGCATTTAAGTCGATTTGTAATTACTGTATCGACTGTTACATTTATATTGTTTGTGAAAATATTGAAATATCTTTTGAAAAAAAAAAAAATAAGAAGAAGAAGAGGAAGACGAAGAGGAAAAGAAAACGAAATAAATTGAAGCATATTTGTAAAATTAAGTTTTACTGAATTTTCCGCAAGAGAATTTAATATTAATAGCTATTGTAAATTGGTTATTAACGAATTGAAAAACTAAGAGTGCTATATTGAAATATTTATGAAGGATTCTATCACGGTTTAAATAATTATTTCAGTTGCCATTCGTTGAATGCTTGAAAATTACTTGTAAAAAATCTAATTTAAATGAAAAAATAAGGATATAGAAGGTATTCTAATATATTGAATTTTCGTGTTTGGAATAACAAAGTACAGTGTTGCACACAGTCAATTAATTTGATAAGTATGAAATGACAATAATTAAATATATTTTTTGTTGATGATAATTTCATGTTTAGGTAAAAGCACACTTATAAAGCGTTGCTTATTTGCTCACAACAAAGTAACCCAATTTAAAAATGCTCTCTTTTTGATTATTCAAATCACTTTTATGCAATGAAAAACAAAATGCATTAATAATTATAGCTTCAGCGAAGATTACATAAATCATTTAAGATGAAAATTATTATGCCATTTGATCTTTAAAAGAAATATATATAATTTTTTTCATTTTTTAAAAAATGTCTATAGTTTCATTTTAGAGTTGAATAGGTATATGCAGTTTTTCTTTTGACAATTCGTGTCAATTTTAAGTACTACATAATTAAGAAAACCAAAAAAAATTTTAACAAATTTTGATTAAAATAAAATTAGGAACTATTAATAAATAACTGTTGCATGATTTTTATTATACTAGTTAAATAATTTCATCCGTGTAGGTAACATGTTAAACTGTTTCTGGAATAAATTGAGAAACGTAATTTTGCAATATTTCACCAACATGTATACATGATCGTGAAAGACAATTAATAAAAGATATTTGTGATTAATTCTCTGAACATAAAATTCAAAATCAATAATTGTTAAAAAGTGTCGATAAATGTCATCCATATTTCATGGAAAATTTAGATTTTAGAACTTGCAATTACAAATTATTAGTGTTATTATGAACAGTCTACTTACCGCTCTTGCATTGCTTCTTTAAAAAGTTGTTTGAATCAGTAAAGATATTATATACGCATGCTCCTTTAATATTTCAAATCTTTAAATTTGTTTTGAGTTTTATAAATAGATCTTAGAGCTTGAAAATACGTACTATTGTTATTATTCTGATAGTTCATGTTGCTTTAGACTGAATATTTCAAGTACAGCAAGAACTAGGATTCAATAAGTAGAAAGTAGATGACAAATTGAATATTTTTTCATTTACTCTGGAAAAAATTACTGTTAATATTACTGGTAGTAAAACAACTTCTTTTTCAAGTAGCCAGATTTTGGGGAGTTCGTTTTAATTACTCTGACAAAAATGAACAGATTGATTATTCTAATTATAATCGCAACTATTTTTCGGATAAAATGTGATTTATACCCTTGTTCCCAGTATTCTAACTGTATGTGTGGAGGTACTTATAATGTGAGAGTTTTCTGTAACATATATAATAAACTTGACATGTTACCAGCTTTAATCCAAGATTTTCATACTCGCATTATAACGTACTTGAAAATTGAAAATTGTACAGCAGATGTACTTTAGAATAATATTTTTTTCAATACAACGATAAAAGCTTTAGTCTTCTATTGTCCTTTTGAAAAGTTAGAAGACGATTCCTTTTCAGAAGTTCATATGTTAGAATACTTGCTTATGAGATTTACGAAATTTGAGAAAATTCCATCTGCAGTTACAAACATAAGAAAATTACAGATTTTGAATCTGAACAATGGGCAACTTACTGCAATTGGTAAGGAATTTCAGAACATGACTTACTTGAAACGATTGCACTTAAGAGATAACAGAATTGAAAAAATAGCAGAAGATGCATTTATATACAGTAAGAATCTTACGCATTTATATATCAATGATAACAAGATAAAAGTTCTTCATCCCAAATTGTTTCAATATTGCACTAACTTGATAGTTTTTCGAGCCACTGGAAACTACTTAAAATCAGCTGACGGAGTTCTAAAAGGAAATTATATGAGGGTAAGATTTATTTATTTATTTATTATCATTATTATTAATATTATTATTGTCTCTTTAAAATTGATTTGTTTAAGGAAGTTACTGTTCGTTTATATTATAATTCTATTTTCGTCTTTATACATAATTTAGATTTACGAATATCTTTACAATGAACAGATAAAACATATTTTATAAGGTTCAGAGGATTTTAGGTCACACTAGAGCCACGCAATGGGCAAATGGCGACGGCCTGGCACTCACCACTACCGGTGGTCAATAAGCAAGCCATAAAATTTTTTTTATCTTCCGCAAAGGAGACATTAAAGGCCAGTATCCACTTGAGCTCAAGATCAACGCTCAAAACTTCATTAATCACGCTTCCGACACAAAGAGCCAAATGTCTTGTCATCAGTTGTAGCCCTTTTTTATCAGATTGCGCAGTTACCTCAAAGGAAAGCATGCAAAATTGACAAAGAAATCTACTCCCGGCCCCACAATTATCTCAGCAGGGGGTTAGAACCAGCCCCGTTCGAGGGCTTTGAGCTGGGGTGAGCTGGGCTGGCCACATCGAAGGATTCTAAATAGAAGCCGCCGATTGAGCTATAGTGGAAATCGGACTTTATCGTCTTAGGAAATTTCCTTCTTGTTATTCAAAGTTACATCAGTGGGGAACGAGAATAACGTACTTTTTGAACGTTCTGTGTATTCGTCGCTGTGTTATGCAGATACCACACTCACAGACACGCAGATTCACAAACAGAGCGTTAAAAACCTGATTCTCGGATTAAGAGAACCGTGTAAATAGAATTAAAACTGAATTTCGAAAATTTATCGCCCAAAAAATACTTTATCGTTCTATACATGGGTATAAGAAGGTAAAAATATTTTGTCAACAATTTTGGAAACACTATTAGAATTTTCAGCAAAATTTAGTGGAATATGTATCAGTCAACATTTTTGTGAATACTCCTCGTCCCCAATGCTGACAACAGAACAGTTCGTAGAGCACAAAGTTGCTGTACTCGGATTTCCTCAGTACGTAGAGACACGTACGGTTCTTTTCGCTACACAAATTTCCCTTTGCATGCAAGTGGACTTGTTTTTTAGATATTTCTACATATCTCAAAGAGAAATATAGGGGAAAAACATCCAAAAGTTCTTTGTTTTAAAATGTAAAAAATACAGATATTTAAAAGTCAGTTTCTGTAATTTCAAGACTTTTCCCTCTAAAACAGTGCACGGGAGAAAAATCGTATTCTCATACATGTTGCTTTACATCTCAAAAAAAAAGAAAAAAAAAAAAAAAAAAAGACATGAAGTTTTAACTATTGGTGTTCCTTAAAATTAAATCCTTAGTATAAATACCACTAGAAACTATGAAATATTGCTAAACTAAGCACCACAAAATCATTTATATAGTTAAAAAAATTTTATGATTATTTTTTTCTTCCAGTAAAGTGCAAAAATGTATTAGCAAAGTGCTCGAAAAACAAGTACCTATTGGAATACATTTGGTCTGTAATACAAATATTAATTTTTTCACAAATACAAAATTTACCAAATTAATCCATTAACTCTTATCTCAACCTAAACTTGAACTGAAGTCGTCATACATCTTATTACATTTCGTAATAATGTAAATAATAATAATAATAATAATAATAATAATAATAATAATAAGACAAACATACAAGCTTGAAAGGTATGCCTTTAAGCTTCCCTGCTTGCTAAATGGCTTGTTTTCTAATTTAATAAATGGCTTGTAACTTACAATTTCAATTTTTAAGTCTAATTGTGAGGTTCACAATTTTGTATACTAAAGCATACAATTTGGTTATCCAACCAACTATGTGATAAAAATGCATATAAAATTTCTCGCTTACACATGGTGGGGAGAGGGGGGGGGGAATAATGTCTGAAGTGTGTCGTAAAGGAGCAATTTAAACAAATTAGATTTAAAAAAAAATAATAATAATTACTATTTTTCTTTTGTTTCTAAATATTTAATATTGTAAAACATAAAATATTAATACACAAAGAATGCCAGTAGATTATTATTATTATTATTATTACAAAGACGAAAGTGGTGCGGACTTTTCCATTTTTCTTTATATTAATAAATTGTGTCCAACTTTTTGACTTTTGATAAAAAAATACTTTTTGGGGGATACAGTGAGATATGTTGATGGGGGTACAGTGGGATACTGCTCCACTCTACTGTAATGTAAATACACTTTCGAGTATCAAAATTTAAAATTAAATTATTCATGTAAAGTGATTTTAATGAGGTTTTTCTTAAATAAAATATTTTCAGTGTCATTTAAACAACATCTAAAACATGCATGTACAGTCGGTAACAAAAGTGTCCGAACACTAGCAAAAATTCCTATGTAAAAAAAGTACACTTCATACGGTTTTGTTAAATAAATCCTTGTCGAATCCTGTTCTTAGTTAGTGAAAGAACAGGATTCGATAAGGATCTATTTAACAAAACCGTATGAAGTGTACATTTTTTACATAGGAATTTTTGCTAGTGTTCGGACACTTTTGTTACCGACTGTAACAGTCTATTAACCTGCTGACTACTATCATATTGCAGTTAAATAATTTTTAAAGGCTTGTTATCGTGTACATTTTTGCTAAGTATATGAAAAGACATTTGTCAGGATACAATTTTATTTCTGATGATGAGACAACATATTCAGCTGTCCATACTGATACTGAAATGAAATTACCAAAACCAATGCCTTATGGGAGACAAAAAGAACGACACAGTTATCATTTCCTGTAGACTTCCGATGTTATTCCATAATAAAAGGAATTTTTGAAAGCATTTTCTTATCCTTTACTGTTTAATTTTATATTACTTTATTATTTTCTGTTTATCAAACATTATTTTGCTAAGAATTTTTCAACTCTTAAATGTGTTTCATCATTATAGCTATTTTTAAGTATTTATGTTCCCTTTCGAGGCATAATGGCACAGTTCGAATACCTTTTAAAATTATATATTCTTTAAAGAATGAAATAAGTAAAAATTGTGAAAAAAAAAAAAAAAAAAAAAATTGCAATGAAAGATAAAAGTTACCAAAATATTGTTCTGTATTTAATTTTTCTTTTGAATTAAATGAAAAAATATATATATATATATATATAAACAAGTAAAATTTAACCCACTGTGCCCCCTCTCTCCCCTAAATACAAAAAAAAATACCGAGTTAACTAAAATCATGTAAAAAAAAAGATACTTTTTTAAAATAAAAATTTGGAGAAAGTACATGATATTTTTTTTCCCTTTTCCGTACTTTAATTACAAACTTATTTATTTATTTTATTTTTATTTTTCTCATTTCAGGGATTATTTCTGAGAGACAATGATTTTGGAACTATTACGTTTCACAGATATGAAATTGCCAATGTGCTTGACATCAGCGGAAATCCATTATGTCATCTACCAGAGCTTATTTTTCTTAATAAATTTCCTCGTTTAAAAAAACTTATCATAAAAGGTTGTAAATTAAGAACTGTTCCTTTAAGATTGTTGGAGACACTACATCACCTGGAACTTATTGATCTGAGTTATAACTCTATAACAAGCCTTCCTTTAAAGTTTTTTCAGAATTTGGAACAACTTAAGCGAGTGAAATTGGGTCATAATAAAATTGAATATTTGGGGGACAATCTATTTAAGGACTGCCGAAGTATTACATACATAAATTTAGACAACAACCGTCTAAAAAGTTTACGGGATATTTTCAAAGGCGAAAGTAATTTAAAGAACCTGTCTATGGACAACAATGCATTTGAAACATTAAGAGTGGACGAATTTAAGTACCTCACTTCATTACAACAACTTTCGATCAAAGGCAATAAAATCACTACGTTGGAAAAAAATGTGTTCCAGATGATGAAAAATTTAAAGTTTCTGAATCTGAATAGGAATTTTATATCGTCCTTGAATTCTTCATTACACAATTTGCGATTTTTAGAGACGCTACTTTTAAAAGTTAACCACTTGGAAGTTATTATTGAAAATGACTTGCTTGGCTTAGCCCAACTGAAATTTCTAAATTTAGAAAATAATAATCTTAAGAATATTGATGGTGCTTTTCGCACGTTAAACAATCTTAGGTATTTGAATCTAAGAAGAAATAAACTGCGAACTTTGAGAAGAAATACCTTTCCTGAAAAGAATGTTTTTCTAACAATAACAGTTTCATGTAAGTACATTTTCGCATTGTCTTATGAAATATTTTTTTTCCAATTCCTACTATTAGTTCACACTCTCCCTATATGTATCTTGTACAAATCTTGCAATCGATTTTTAACTAACTTCCCGACTAGCTAGAAATTTAAAACTTTCAGGATTGCTCAGAACACGGTGACAACACAATACTTCGAAGTCCGATTTTCGAATTTTTTTTATTAGTTTTCTTATAATTAATTAAAATATGAAAATAATAATATCCTAATTGCGTTAATATAGCCATTAAAATGTTAGCTATAATTTAATTGTTGCCAAAAAAAAAAAAAAAAAAAAAAAAAAAAATACGAGTTTATTTTCTTTGGACATAAAAATAGATTCATTTAATTAAACGTGAATATTAAAAAACTAAAAAATGTTAAATTATGCATTTCACAAAAATTGACATCATTGTCACTTTAAATTTTATGCACATTGATAAGAGCTCTATAATTCATCAGAAAGTTTAAAACATGGTACATAAAAAGTTTTTTTTTTTTTTTTTTTTTTTTTTTTTTTTTTTTATCTTATAATTATTTTTCTTTCATTTTGTACGCGCGCTTTTTATTTCCTAATTCCAAAATTATTTAAAAAAAAAAATATTTTCGATAGTGTTTGTAAATAGGAATTGTCTTTAAAAAATTTTCTTTTATATTACTTGTTTTTTTTTTTTTTTTTTTTTTTTTTTTACTTGAAAATTTTAATATTATTTACATTTTATTGCTGATTGTTCATAGATGGCAGCAATCCATTTGGCACATCTATTAGACATTCAGGATGACACTATACAGCTATGAGGTAGGGAAGGAAGATTATATTTTCTTTAGCAAATTTTTCTTCCATACTAATCAATTAATTGCTATTGTAATAAACGTAAAATAATTGCGAGATAAAAAGATCTTTTTATATACCACGTTTTTAAATTTTCTGTTGAATCATATAAATTTGACAATTCTATGTATTAATAAATACATTTTTACATTTTTCTTTTTTTTTTTTTAATGAATTATCCCATTAGCTTGAAAGAAAATGATCAAATGCGTAATAAAGAGTGCAATTATAAGAAATTTTCAAACATTTATTAATCGAATAAAAGTATTAAAATAATGCATTGTCACAGTGTTCGGAGCTACTCTAAAAGTTTCAAGCGTCTAGCTAGTCGGGAATTTCGTTTAAAAATCGATTGCAAGATTTGTACTGGACAAACAAACAAGAAAGCGAGTTAATAAAAAGATGGTGAAAAAAACATGCATCGTACAGAGATTATAAACGCTTTCGAAAATTATGAGTTAGGGGTGTACTAGTAGGGGTGTTTGTAACCCCAGAATTTACTACCAGAATTTTTTTTTTTTTAAAGTGATATTATTGATAGTTTTCTAGTAAAGTTTCGCAATTGATTATAGCCAAAATTATAATTTGTAATTCGTGGTGGAAAATAAAATAAAAAACTCGGAACGCAAACACTAGTGCCTTCTATAGTAGTAGGCCGTCATTATTGTTCGCCAGAAGAAAGTTATCATCAATACAGCAGTACCTTCAGTAGTACAGCAATATTGGACTAATATTGCTCGAAACTGACGTGCATCGATGAAAATAGAACATACAAATACAGGGACATCATGAATTACCATAGTTGTCAATTTTTTCCCGATTTTCCCGGAAAATAAAATTCTTTAAAAAAGAGCCACAAATATTTGTTAGAAGTATTTAATTCTCCTATGTATAATTTATCTTTTATGAATTTTATTTTTATACTCTAAAGAAGTTAATCTACAATGCTTCAAATTTAATTGCTGTAGTCCCTAATTCGTTTTAAATAATTACTAAAACTACTTATTTTTTAAGGCACATTGTCATGAAGGTCTTTTCCGAAAGAGTCTAAAACCACTGAGCTGAAGAACAACTGGAGGAAATGCTAGACCGGTTTTCGCGTGCCGTTTTTTGAAGGTTTGTCTTCCGAGCGTTGCATGGCAAAAAGCATTTGATATCTTTATATCTAAAAGTAAAATTGTGTAAAGCTTGTCTGTTCGAACAACCATATGCTAAACATGACATTACAATTTTAAATTTTAATTCTTTAAAGATTATAATAGTAATAGACGACCCGACAAATGTTGCTTGCCATGCAAGGCAGGCGAACGATTGCAGAAAAACTGGCACGCACGAACACTGTGTAAAAATATTGGAAGCATTTGCTCCAGTTGTTCTTCAGCTCAGTGTCTAAAACTACCTTTTACCTCATAAGTAAATCCTGTTTTGTGTTGCCATATATTGCTACCATTTTAAAGTAAAAAAAAAATTAACATTTTTAGAATTCTATAATAAAACTGTCAATCTAGTCAAAATCAGGTTTTATTATTATTATTATTTTTTTTAATCAATGCATCCAGTTGGATACACCTAGAATGAAGAGATTAAATTTTAGCACCATTATATATATTATGAAATGGTATACATTTAAAATCGATCGGTTCGATGTCGGTCGGTATTCGCAAATTAAAATGGTCGATCCGATGTATCCCGATTTTGACCTACATTGGAGATAGGGTCTTATATATTGGTCAATTTCATTTCGATATCTTTAACCGTGTTTCCGTTGAATGTATGGAAGTTTATGTGGCCTCCTCTGAACACGATGATGTCAAGTTTCCATCTCCACTATAAGCTTGGTTTTAAACAATGTTGAGTTGACCTCATAATGACTGGTTGTTTGCTCCTTCCAAATCAAAACTTTACTTTCTAAAGTGAACTCATGTTTTAAATGTGCAGTCTGATATTCACACATTGTACAATCGACATACTCACTAGTCTAATTTTGTTGGGCCCTTCGTTTTATCAAAGAACTTACAATGGATGTGTTAGAAGTTGTTTGGTTTTATATTCGGCTGAATAGGACAGATCGAATCGGTTTCCTTGCATACAGTGCCGACAAAATAATTCTTTACACTTGAGTAGCGAAAAAAGAAACTTTACATATCAATTGCCGTTCCCGCCATAAAAATGTGTCGAACCCCAGTGATTACAAGTGGCGTTAGTTGGTCACAGACGACCTTTCCCTATCCTATCAACACTCAGTTCGCCTCGTGGACTTTCAGAGTAAGGCTGTATGCTCTTTGCTCCCGCCAGCTAATATTTCGTTTGTTAGTCAAAAGTTTGAGAACTTACATCGGTATTCCCACTCCACACAGAAAAAGCTTAAAATGGAATAAAAATCTGATGCCTTGACTCTGCTAGAGAAGGGAATCTCGGTGACTGATGTAGTTAGAGATCTGGCATATCATTTTAGATGTAGCCAGATGTAGAAAATCTTTACAAGATCATTAAAATGTAAACATTGAAGACAAAATCTTTACATTCTAGTCGTTTCTTGTAAGTATCACATTGCTGTCAGTATTTTATCCTCTCATCTTTACATTTTATTACCAACTGCAGCCGTTTAAACTCGGATCTCCGGTTACATTTGCCAGATGGCTACAACTGGCTACATCTAAAATGATCTGCCAGATCTCTGGCTACATCAATCACAGAGATTCCCTTCTCTAGCAGAGTCAAGGCATGAGATTTCTCTTCCATTTTAAGCTTAATCCGACCCATTATGTGGAGTGGGAATACCGATGTAGGTTCTAAAACTTTTAACAAATGAACGAAATATTGGCTGGCGGAAGCAAAGAGCATAGAGCTTTACTCTAAAACTCCACGAGGCGAACTGAGTGTTGATAGGATAGGGAAAGGTCGTCTGTGAACGACTAACACCACCTGTCATCACTACGGTTCGACACATTTTTATGGTGGGAACGGCAATTGACATGTAAGTTTTTTTTTTTCCCCTTCCTCTCAAGTATAAAGATTTTTTTTTTTTTTTTTTTCCGACAGTGTACAATCTTTCATTGTGTGGACGTCTTCGGACTGTACACGGATTAAGAGTTTAGGATGTATTACGAATGCTACGGAAAAGTAGTAATTTTCATCTTACAGATAGAGGGCGAACAGATCTTGACAATCTACCAATCAGCGCGTTTGTTTAAATTTGTAGGGTTCATTGGTCGTTCTCGGAAATCGGATGATGACAGAAGCCGAAGGGGCGGGTTTTCACTTTCTTCTGATTAGTTTCAAAGATACTACACTAGGCGGCGATCGGATCGTTTTCCTCCACTCGGCTGAATTAATGTGGAATAGAAAGCTCCGGTTTGCGCGCTGGCTGCCCTATCTTGTTTTTCATCCTAAGTCTTAATCCGTGGGACTGTAGTAGGCATTTTTCAACTTTCCCAAAGTTCCCTGCACTCAGTTCTAATACTATATGCATAAAGGAGAAAAAGAAATTTCCTTCATGCTAATTCATATAAACTTTGAGATTGTTTTTCCTCCACATATATTCGCGAGCAATTCAAGAGGTATTTCAGGGACGTTAATTTCCTGTTAGGAACTCAGTAGCCCAGTAATATCTGCCAATATCAGGGTTTCGTTGAAACGGTCATCATTGTAAGGAAAACCTTTTTTTTACAATATCTACGTATATCCGAGGGCGTTATACCCTTATAAAAATTTTGTCCGTAGGTTTATAATATAATTTTTTTTTTTTTTTCTAAAATTGCTCTGTCTTCTGTTTTTCAAAAAATAAAACTGAATGTAATTTAAAAACTAAATGCTGAAGTTTTTATAAAATTGAAATTAGACACTGTTAAGGGCCCTCTTCACTCACCGTCGTCGAAAGCCGAATCTAATGTTATTCTATGGGAAATTTTTCTTTACAAATAACTTATTAATTAATACATATTTTTAAATTCTGTTTTCACATTCTGAAAATTCCCAGCTGTTAAATTGACGGACCTTTTTTAAAAATTTTGCAATTTCAAAATAAAATATTAAAAGTTTAAAAAATACATTTTTAAAAAAGGTCCTTCAATTTAACAGTTGGGAATTTTCTGAATGTGAAAACAGAATTTAAAAATATGTATTAGTTAATAAGTTATTTGTAAAGAAAATTTCCCTATAGAATAACATTGGTTCGGGCTTCTGGAGACGGTAAGTGAAGAGGGCCGTTAAAAATGGTTTCTTAAAAATGAGTTAAATTGTCTCAAAATAGCTCCGAAACAATATACACTTAAATTTGAGAAACCATGTACTCATTTTTGAGTATATTGACATGCTCAAAAATGGGGTTGACCAATAAGAATCCCCATTTTTCACATCTCGATATACTCAAAAATGAGTACATGAGTTTTTAAATTTAAGTATATAATGTTTCGGAGCTGTTTTGAGACAATTTAGCTCATTTAAAAAAAAAACCATTTTTAACAGTGCAGGTTCGGGTTTGTTCAATATGTATTAATAACCGAAAAGATTGGTAAAATATTCTATCTTCAACAATTTTCAGTAGTTTTTGGTGATACTGGGCTGTATTGACCAAATATTGCTATGCTACTGGTGGTAATTTAATTACCGATTCCACCCAAATCCAAATGAAACAGGCTGGAACAAAAGTTAACATCCTCTTGTCACAGTTTATGATACGCGCATATCCATAGATATTATGATCTTCTATCTTAATGAATCAGGTAAAAGTTTCATTTCATATACCAATAATATTTTGAAGCCAAAATTGAAACGTTGAAGTATCGACTAATTGATAATTCATGTAGTATTTCCTAAATCTTCGGGAAAAAAAAAAATGCTTTTCAAGAATTTATTTTGTTTTTACACAGAAAATTTTTTCTTTCAGGATACAGTACTAACAACATAATTTTTAGTTTTCAATATTAATATGACATATATTAATATGTTTCATAAAAATTAATTTTACTAAATTTATCAAGGATTTTCTAGTTGTATGACATGAAATGCGCATCGTACCTTAAACTTTGAGAGTTCTGTATGAACTGTGAAGACCTCAAACTCTAAATTAAAACCTGTGAAAGATTTCTTTTTTCTATTATATTAATAGAAATAGTGAACTGTTTCTTTCATAAGATAAAAAAAAATTGTTGTTTTCATTTTGTTGTAGACATCTTGAAAAAAGTAGTATGTCTAGCAACATCTAGTTAAAAACTAGTATGTTGTGGCCACCACAGGACTTTCTTCTATATTTTCCTATACAAATTCACTCAGTAAAAATAATTTATTAAAATTATTATTTAAGAAAAATTATCTTCCATGATAATGCAGAAGATTTCCATATTAGAAAAGTAATATAACACTAAATATCCAGAAAAAAGTCCATTTTCCTCTCAATAAAAAAAAAAAAAAAAAAAAAAAAAAAAAATCGATAACTTTGTTTTAAATTATCACAGATCTATAGTTCAACCATTCGTTTTAAAGGTATTGACGAAACCTTTCGAAAGATACCCATCTTGAAAATTTACTCCCTCCAGGGGGGCACTTCCCCTCTCCAGGGGGGCAAGCGATGCCCCACATGCACAAATTTTTTTCCCTAGTTAACTACTACTATTATCTATAACTCATAATAATTTTACAATCACAAGTTAAAATAATTCTCATTATGTACATTTATACGAAATTTTGTCCTATACTGCCATGTTAAAAATTTAGAAAAAATGCGATTACAGCGCCACCTGTTAAACGATTGATCCCCAAATCTAATCAGCACCAGTTTATGTCAGTTTCCAACTAAATACCAAGTTTGGTTAAATTTCATTCATTGGTTCGTGAGATACAGTGTCCACAAAAAAGTGATACAGTTAGACAGACATTTTCTAAAAACTATTAATTCGTGTTCTGGACATCCCAAAACGTGTAAATCCATCAAAAAACGGAGGTCGAAAATTTTCACGAATCCAATACTTTCTCTATATTACATATAGAAGAAAGTAATAACTCTCATTATGTACAATTATACGAAATTTTGTCCTATACTGCCATGTTAAAAGCTTGCATAAAATGCGATCACAGCGCCACCTGTTGAGCGAATGATCCCCAAATCTAATCAGCACCAGTTTATGTCAGGATCCAACTAAATACCAAGTTTGGTTAAATTTCGTTCATTGGTTTGTGAGATACAGCGTCCACAAATTTCGTGATACACACACAGACAGACATTTTCTAAAAACTATCAAATCGTGTTAAGGGGATCCCAAAACGTGTAAATCCATCGAAAACTGGAGTTCGAAAATTTTCACGATTCCAATACTTTCTCTATATTGCATATAAAAGAAAGTAATAAATAGGCAATTTAAATTATAAATAAATAAATAGGCCACTCGTACGAAATTAAATTCTTTTTAGGAGAGAATTTTTACTTTCTTCTATATGTAATATAGAGAAAGTATTGGATTCGCGAAAATTTTCGACCTCCGTTTTTTGACGGATCTACACGTTTTGGGATGTCCTGAACACGAATTGATAGTTTTTAGAAAATGTCTGTGTGTCTGTCTGCATCATTTTTTTGTGGACGCTGTATCTCACGAACCAATGAATGAAATTTAACCAAACTTGGTATTTAGTTGCACCCTGACATGAACTGGTGTTGATTAGATTTGGGGATCAATAGCTCAACAGGTGGCGTTGTGATCGCATTTTATGCAAATTTTTAACGTGGCAGCATAGGACAAAATTTCGTATAAATGGGCATAATGAGAGTTATTTTAAACTTCTGATTGTAAAATTAATATGAATTATTGATAATAGTAGTAGTTAACTAGGAAAAAAATTTTGTGCATGGGGGGGGGGGCATCGCTTCCCCCTGGGGGGGGGGATGGATATCTTTCGAAAGATCTCGTCAGTACCTTTAAAACGAATGGTTGAACTATAAATCTGTGACAATTTGAAACAAAGTTATCGATTTTTTTACTTTTAACGAAAATAAAATACTTAGAAAAAAAATCGTAATTTTTTTTTTTTTTTTTTTTTTTTTTTTTTTTTTTTAACGAAATTTAACCAAACTTGGTATTTAGTTGGTCCCCGACATAAAGTGCTGCTGATTTCATTTGGGGATCAATAGCTCAACAGGTGGCGCTGTGATCGCATTTTTTCTAAATTTTTAACATGGCAGTATAGGACAAAATTTCGTATAAATGTACATAATGAGAGTTATTTTTAACTTGTGATTGTAAAATTAATATGAGTTATTGATAATAGTAATAGTTAACTAGGAAAAAATTTCTGTGCATGTGGGGGCATCGCTTCCCCTCCTGGGGGGGGGGGGTAAATTTTCAAGATGGGTATCTTTCGAAAGATCTCGTCAATACCTTTAAAACGAATGGTTGAACTATAAATCGATTTTTTTTTACTTTTAACAAAAAAAAAAAAAAAAAAAAAAAAAAAAAAAACCCTTAGAAAAAAAAAAAAGCGTTTTTTAACTATTGTTACTGGTTGAATATGTATTACTTTTAACAAAAAAAAAAAAAAAAAAAAAAAAACTTAGAAACAAATCGTAATTTTTTTTTTATTATTTTTTTTTTTTAATATTGTTACTGATTGAATATGTATATAGGAAAATATAGAAGAAAGTCTTGTGGTGGCCACAACATACTAGTTTTCTTTCTGTGTTTTATTTATTGAAGTAACATGTCCTGGTTTAATACTTTATAAAATTCCAGCTAATAAATGGATATGCGACTGCAGACTTCTATGGCTGCGAGAACTCTTTCTCCTGAGAAATATCACAGACGGAAATAAACCTTTATACTGCAGTAAGCCTAATCGACTTCAAACGAGAAAACTTGTTGATTTATCGGTTACAGATCTGATTCAGTGGCCGGATGGATGTCCACCATCTTGTAACTGTACTTGTGCTGATCAAGTCGACGGAGACTTCTTTGTTAAAGTCGACTGTTCCGGAAGAAATATAAGTGAAGTAAGTGCGATTTGACTTAAGTGTAATTATAAAACACATTCAGATTGAGTCGAAATGGTTTTCTATAAATTAAACTAAAATTTAATTCAAAGATATGCTAGAAACGAAATTGCTATAAATAACTACCAAACTACATATACAGTCGGTAACAAAAGTGTCCGAACAGTAGCAGAAATTCCTATGTAAAAAAAGTACACTTAATACTGCTTTGTTGAATAAATACTTGTCGAACCCTGTTCTTAGTCAGTGTAAGAACGTGATTCGATAAGGATTTATTTAACGAAACCGCATGTAGCGTACTTTTTTTAAATAGAAAATTTTGCTAGTGTTCGGACACTTTTGTTACCGACTGTACTTCTTAAAATTTTTATCGCATGGTGTCAAGTTTTAAGAGGACTTGACACCACAGAAATTACATACTTATATTTCAATTTAATATTTTTAAAGCTTATATTTCTATTTAGTATTTATAAATAGGACTACACTAAGTTTCTTCAATAAAACATATTTTCAGGCAACACTCTTTATTTATTTTTATTTATTTATTTTATTTATTTATTTTTCTTAATATTTTTTTGCAGATTTGAAATATTTAAATTGTTTTCTCAGTTTGCATTTTTTCATGAATTTAGGATATTTAAAATGTTAAAACTTCTGCAGATATTTAAGAAAAGACTTGATATTATTTTGGATGTTTAGTAGAACTTACTTTAAAAAATTAGGGATGGATTTTGAAAAAATGGATGGATTTAAAAGAAAAAATATTAAAAATAGAAATATATAGAAAAATAGAAAACCTACATAAAGATAGACACAGCTATCACCTATATAACTAGTATGTTGTGGCCACCACAAGACTTTCTTCTATATTTTCCTATACATATTCAATCAGTAACAATATAAAAAAAAAAAAAATACGATTTTTTTCCTAAGGTTTTTTTTTTTTTTTTTTTTTTTTTTGTTAAAAGTAATACATATTCAATCAGTAACAATATTTAAAAAAAAAAAAAAAAAAAAAAAATACGAAATTTTTTTTTTTTTTTTTTTTTTTTTTTTTTCGTTAAAAGTAAAAAAAATCGATAACTTTGTTAAAAATTATCACAGTTTTATAGTTCAACCATTCGCTTTAAAGGTATTGACGAGATCTTTCGAATAATACCCATCTTCAAAATTTACCCCCCCCCCCGCCGAAGCGATGCCCCCCATGCACAAAATTTTCTTCCTTGTTACATACTACTATTATCAATAATTCATATTAATTTTACAATCACAAGTGTAAAAAAAATTGCATAAAATGCGATCACAGCGCCACCTGTTGAGATATTGATCCCCAAATCTAATCAGCACCAGTTCATGTCAGGGTGCAACTAAATACCAAGTTTGGTTAAATTTCATTCATTGGTTCGTGAGATACAGCGTCCACAAAAAAATGATACAGACAGACACACAGACAGACAGACAGACATTTTTAAAAAACTATCAATTCGCGTTCAGGACATCCCAAAACGTGTAGATCCGTCAAAAAACGGCGGTCGAAAATTTTCGCGAATCCAATACTTTCTCTATATTACATATAGAAGAAAGTAAAAATAGAAATATATAGGTGAAACTGGCCGTACAGTAAAAATTAGACTACAGGAGCACAGACGATCTTTTAAAAATTGCAACCAAAATTCTAAAATTGTAATCCATTCTATAGAAACCGGTCATATTCCTGACTTCGCTAATACAAAAGTTCTAAATTATGGTTTCGATAATTATAAATCACGTATTTTTCTTAAGAGCTGGCACACTGCCAGGCATCGCCACACTACCAATGAAGCATACGCACTGGCTCCTCAATATTCGGTACTTACTTCTTTAAATTCCTTGGGTATTCATGTAATGCTTGCATATTGTGTTGTAATTGATACTGATGAGGAAACCCCGACGGGTTTCGAAACGTCTAGATTTTAATTGTTTTTAAATGTGTATTTTGTTTTAAATGTATTTTAACTTAAGTTTTGTCTCAAATAGTTTTTGTTTTTAATATTTTAATATTTATTTATTTTACAGGTTCCATCGATATTTCCAGATAAAACTGGAGAATTATATTTAAATGATAATCTCTTAACTAAGTTACCGTTAAAAACAAAGGCTTTAAGCAAATTAAAAGTTTTAAATGTCGAGCGGAATCATTTGACAGAACTAAATTTCGAAATGCCTCAAAGTGTAACATCTGTGAAGTTAGCAAGTAATGGACTTACAAGATTTTTCGACAAGCCTCCTACCGATGTTTTGTTGTGGACTCTCTCGAAAAATCCATGGATTTGTGATTGTGAGACTAGGAGTTTCCGAAAATGGTTGCTTCAGCGAACTAATAATGTAAGTAGGTAAAATATTCAGTTGTTTAGAAATCGTATTTCATATTTAGAAGGTGTTTTGTGGATATTAATTGAATATTTAATTTTTACTTTTAGATTATTTATTGAATTTATATGAGATAAAATATGAATTGATGATAACTTATTAATCATTCGAGTTTTATTACAATGAAAACTTTTATTTTTTAAACTTTAAATTTCGAAGGTCATAGATAGTAGAGTATTGTGTCAATTAAAATCAAAAGTTTACGAAAAGATACAAAAAGTTTCAAGAAACAAAATCTGTGGCGTTCAGTTTAAAATAATATTAACTGACAAAGGTTTAAGCATCAAAGCATTAAAACGCATGTACTGAGTATATTCTATATTTTGTAAACAATAACAGAAATATTGGAATATTTCACTGACATGGAGCGCTATAATTCGAATCAGCTCCTGCAGATTCTGTAAGGAACTCTTTAAGCAGCAATAATGTTTTCTTAAAAAAAAAAAAAATCCATTTTTATCTTTTTTTTTTTTTTTTCACTTAGTTCTTTTACATACAAATAAAATCGCAATTTACAAGGAAACATTCAAAAGGTATCGTTTTCAAAAAATATTGAAAAAAATGTATGTGATTCTACTCTTCATAAAACACCAAAAGTGAAAAAATTATCGTCTGAAATGAATTACAGCGGCCACAAAAAATTATCAAAATTAAGCATTTTTGGCGATTTAGCGCTGTTAGGAGATAAGTTCGCCAGCACCGAAATTGCCGTATACGAACAGAACCGTGTTTTGCTTCTCCGCCAAGTACTCAAAATCAGTCGCCTAACAGTGTGAAATCACCTAATATGCTTAATTTTGATAATTTTTTGCGGTCGCTGCAATTCATTTCAGCCGATAATTTTTTCACTTTCCGGTGTTTTATGAAGAGTAGAATCACATATATTTTTTTCAATATTTTTTGAAGACAACACCTTTTGAATGTTTCCTTGTTAGATACACAATCTACAAATAAGTATATGAATACTTTCGAATTTAGACGTTTTGTCAAATTGTGAGGTAGAAGTGGCGTTGAGTTAAGGAAGTAAAGGTCGCCGAAGGAAGTCAGTATTGAAAGTAGCGTAAAGTGATAGCGTCGAGTTTGGATAGAATGTTGGTTGAGATTGGGAAAGTTTCTACCTGAATCCAGCCTAGTTCGGCGATGTTGTGCGTGAGATAGCTAGTTGAAGGTGTAGAGCAGAGGTGAATTTGGGTTAGCATGGAGTGTCTAGTTATTGGATAAATAGTTGGATAAATTGAAAACAGGATCTATGTAGTTTGTGAAAGGTGGTATAAAATTGAATGCGGATAGTCTTTCAAGAAGTAGCTTGGTAAAATGAAGTGAATCGTATTGTCTATTTTTGAGAACTTTGAGAAGCATACTATTGTAAAAATCGCAGCTATCGTAGATCACAAGTTCGATCGTACACTCCGCAGCAAAAGTATCCGAGCACTAGCAATAATCCCTGTCTAGAAAAAGTACACTTAATGCTGCTTTGTTAAATAAAGCCTTGTCGAATCATGTTCTTAAACAGACTAAAAACATGACTCAACAAGGATTTTTTTTTAACAAAGCAGTATTAATTGTACTTTTTTAAAACAGGAATTATTGTTAGTGCTCAGATACTTTTGCTGCGGAGTGTACGATCCGATTTGCGATCTACGATAGCTGCGATTATTACAATAGTATGCCTCCCTTTAAATAGAACGATAGTTGTGTCGTTGGTATGGTGTCGCTGGTTATGTGACGGGTGTTGATAGCCGTTGTAGATAGAAGTACTGCGTATTGATTTTGGAATTGGTGAAGGTGCCGTTGGTGGTTAATATTTCGGAGTGCTATTTCGGATGTTGTAAAGTGTTTCTCGTCGCTCTAAAAAGTCCCCAATCAAGCCATCTCTTAATATTAGTAAGCTACAAGTGATGAGCTATATTTCTTTATGATAGTTTAAAATTACTTAGTCTAAGTTTATTATTGAGTTCCTTCTTACCCATTCACCCCTCTTCATTCCAAAGTTAAAATAAAGTTGGATTTCTCTTAATATAAGTCTCCTGATTGCCTCTAACACTAACATAAGAACGATGAGTACTTAAAACTTATCTTAAAACTTGTGGCATGCTAAGAACATGTTATACCTCATGTACTTCAGTAAAAGTTTTGTATGGTAGAAGAAAACAGGACCAGTAAAAAATTAAACAAAATTCGAAATATTTTGGATAACCTTGTAACAAGTAATACTTGAAATACGTTTTTACTATAACATTTGATTTTGAGGATTGTTCTAATTATCTGTATAAATTTTTATGAGGCAACTACATATATTCACAAAAATATAATAGTTTCTTTAAAAATTTCGAAAAAAAATTGCCGCTTTTTTTTATTATAGCGCGTAGAGTATTAAACCCAGTGCAAAGCTATTTTTAGGAAACTCTTGGCATATTGCAATCAGAATGCAAAACTGTTAAAAAATATCTTGTGAAATATGAGCATTTTTGCTAAATAATTTTTAACCACTCATACGCAAGCTTTAGCGAAATTTCATTTGCGTAATTTAATAGCCAAATGTATTGAGCTACTTATATGAAGGACCCAAAAACAAATATCGTGTAAATTTAATAAGTTATGAGGGATAGAATGAACAGAATTTCAGTTCCTATCAAAATAAAAGCTAAACTATAACGGGTTTTACTCACAGTTTTATTTTGATTCAGTCAATGCCCAATGGTAATACAGTGTTCGCTGATTATAAATACCTGATAAAACACCCTATCATTTTCCTTTCCTTGAGAGAGAATATACTCATACTATTTTTATACTATATAAGTTTCTCAATACTTTTGGCTATTAAATTATGCAAATGAAATTTTTCAAAAACTTACACATGCGTTGTTAAAAATTATTTAGAAAAAATGCTCACATATCGTAAGATGTTTAATATTTTTTGCATTCTGATTGTAGTATGCCAAGTTTCCTAAAAATGGCTTTACCCTTTGCACTGGGTCCGGTACGCTATGTGTAGAGTGACCATATTTTTTTTTTCATTGAATTTGGGGACAAATATGGCGGTGTCCTTGAATTTCGAGGACAAAAAATAATTAATTAATTAAATCACCTTAAGTTGTAAAATTTTAGTAATTTTTGTGTACAAAGAACCTAAAAAAACTTCTTTTAGCTTATTTATTATACATATAATAAATTATTTTAATAAAACATTAATAACTTTATAACCGGCGTCCCCAAATGTGTTGTAATTTTTTGATGACGAAGGTAGTTTTCGAGGACTGTCCACGAGATTCGAGGACATATGGTCAGCCTACCTATGTGTTATAATAATAAAAAAAAAAAGTGGCTTTTTTTTTTTTCAATTTTTTAAAGAAACCATTATATTTCCGTGCATAAATATATATGATAGCCTCATAAAAAATTATACAGATAATTAGAACAATCCTCAAAATCACATGCTACAGCAAAAATGCTCTTCAAGCATGACGTTTTACAGGTTGATCCAAAACATTTTATCTTTTGTTTAATTTTTTACTGGTTTTATTTTTCTCTTCCACATCCAGACAAACCTTGTACTGAAATATATGAAGTATAACATGTTCTTAATACTTTCAAATTTTCAAGATGATTCCTCAAAAATTTTTCTAGATATTTAACAAAACGTCTATATTCGAAAGTGCCCAAATATAATTATTGGTAAATAATACACATATAACCATTATATATATATATATATAACGTTAAAACTTAAAAAGAGATTGTATAAAAACACTGGTAAAGGAGTCCTTGAAAAAAAGGCGTGGCCGTACGAACCATGTATATATGTACAGAATACAGGACTAATTTAAATTGAGTGTATTAATATAATTATATACTAATCATACTAATATAAACATTGACTATACTAATATAAAACTATTACAAAAGTAAATTAGTTCAGTGCAGATCTAAAACATTCGCCAATGTAATTAGATTATCAATGATAAACTATTATTTAGTTTTGCTTCGTTTACTGACCTATAAAGAATTTTTGATTCAACTAAACGATTATATAAGTTGCGTCTCAAAATGATAGTGCCACTCAAATATTCGGGTTTATGCAGAGACGGAGTACATAAATGAGAAACTGCAAATATACAATTAATATCGGATAGGTTTTATATTATTGCGCATAAAAAAATTGCCATTAGAAAACACAAAATACATTTTATTTTTATTTGTAGCTAAAAATGTGTCTAAAAATGATAGAGCCACGTGTATAAAGTTATTGATTGTGCAAATTTTATCAAGTTTGTCTTGTTATGCTGCGCTGAAACAAAGATTAAAATGAGAAATTCATCTGATTTTACCATATAATGACATGGGTTTGCATTTCTGTCTCAAATTTAGCGTTGATGGAATTAGTGAGCGTGCAAAATCATTGTCTGAGTTTTATAGACGAAAGATTATCGAATTATAAAAAGAACCTGTCTTTTAGAGCAATTGCATGAGCAATTAAACATTCTCATCATGTGGTAAGAAATTATTTGAATTCCTGTGGGACGTACGGGACTAAAAATTCTATTGGTCGCCGTTCACTGCTAACGTCGAGATAAAAGCGTTTCATTATTCACCTGATAAAGAGCTCCAATACAAGTATTAGGTAAGAAATTTCTTCTTCTGATATGAAGCTTTCAGAAAATACAGCGCATAGCGTACTAAAAATGTGTAAATATCTTTGCTATCGGAAAATGCAAGGACAACCTAAATTGACATTACTCTACATAACACTAAGAGTGTCAATTGAGCAAAGTACTACATATCCTGAATTCAAAACTGGCTTTTCTTAACTGAAGAGATTCAAAAAATAATCATCTTCAGAGGTTAGATGATTCAAAATATTTTTCGTATGACCTTCGTATGATTAGAAGAGGTAAAATAAGTTTCTCTAAGCGACCACGGGGAGGTGGTGGAATTACCATCTCGGAATATTTAACGCAAGTGACAATATGCATACTTGCCAACCATCTCATTAATAAGCGTAAAATTGTTAACGCCCCTTAAAAAAGGCCTCTTTTTCCACACCACTTTATTTTTAGAGTAATTCTCTCCAAATGTTGTTACGATTAAATAAGAATAAAATTACTCTAAAATATGACCAGTTTGAAAAAGAAGGCGGTGCCTAAAGATTTTACGCTTCATAATGACATGGTTGGCAAGCATGCAATATGTTAATAGTCTTTCTAACAAGTCATGTAAATGCTAGAAAATATCAGGAACTTTTAAAGGATTACCTGTTACCTTTATTTTAAATTACAAAATGACTCAACTATACAATTTCTAGAAGATAATTATCCCCCCATAACGCAAAGTCGATCTGGGAGTGGATTTTAGACACTGGAATTCCAGACCTGCCAACCTAATCCGGCAAATTGTTAGTACCGCCCATTTTCTGCACCACTTAATTTTTAGAGTTATTCTCTTCAGATATATCTACAACGAATTAAGAAAACAAATACTCTAAAAATTAAGTGGTGTAGAAAAATGGGCGGTACTAACAATTTGCCGGATTAGGTTGGTAGCTCTGGAATTCCTATGATGGATTGGGCTCCTTGTTCTCAAGACCTTAATCCGATGGAAAACATGTGGGCAGCAATTGCACACAAAATCTATTAACATAGTCTGCAGTACCATTCGGTGTCAGAGCTCGAACCCGCAATCCTTAAAGCTGGGGAAGATATACAACTGTGCTAAAAGGTGTCCGATTCAATGCTTAACTGTGTATTTAACATCATTTCTAAAAATGTGGGTATTATTGGTCGTTAAAAGCACGTTTTGAATACCTTTATACACGTGGTTCTATCATTTTGAGACACTGTTTTAGCTACAAATATCACAAAATTTCTATATTTTTTATGTGCTAACCTATGGTAAATTTTTTTTAAGTGTAATAATTAAAATCTATCCAATATTAATTGTATATCGACTGTTCCTGATTTATAGCCTCCTCCTTTGAATAAACCAGAATATTTGAGTGGCAATATCATTTTGAGTCACACCTTATATATATGTATATATTTCAGATCTCTGACATTAATGACGTACAGTGCGGAAATCATAGTTCTCGTACGTCCCTACATCACAAAGCTATTACAGATTTATCGGATTCTGATCTCTGTCCTTCGATGTTCAGTAGCATAATTATTGCATCGGTTTGTATTTTGTGTGAGTATTTTAATTTTATGTTTGGGGTTACATTTTAAAGTGAGAAACTACTGAAAAAATCATGGGGGGAGATATCACTTTTTTAGCATTATGTTACTTTAACATTTGCATTTTTGTTTTGAGTTTTATTATACTTGCATAAGTAATTCATTATTTTCGACATATATTTGAATTTCTGTACTCCACTATGGTATAGTTTGCCAAATATTTATTGTTGATTTCGTTGTAATCATTATTTTATCCAAATTTGATTACAATCTTGATTTAATTTGATTCTTTAATTAAAGTTAGTTTGAACTAAAACCACACAGAAAGTTATTGCAGAAATTTTAAATTGAACCATAGCTACGTTAAAAACAATATGCAGTAGTCTGGATTTCTTAGAATTTTTGTGAAGTGGAGTGACTTGCAGACTCTCCTGACCTAAATTCATAGAAGCATGTTTTTGACATAGTCGGATGATGTATTACGGCGAGGCCTACATAACGCTTCAGTTAACTGTCTGGTACTTGGACTTCTTGAAGTTCACCAATTCTTATCAACATTCGCCAATTCTTATCAATATTCTAATCACACCTATGAAAAACAGATAGTATCAGTCTCAGCTGTTCAAGGGAATTGCATAATATCTTAAGAATCCCGCAATATTTAAAATAAATAAATAAATATATTTTTCTATTATTCATATAAAACCAAATGTGTCATGGTGTTCTTATGTTTTTTTTTTTTTTTTTTTTTTTTTTTTTCATTGGTTCAAAGAAAAAAATTACCCCATGCAGTTTTTTGCAGCTCATTCTTTTGCACTGCATTTCACTATAAGTGCACATTCCATTTAATGTCCCTGAATGCGTATCTGACATGGTTCTCTTCAATTATTTCTTACTCCCATATTTTTTTTTTTTTTTTTTTAGTAGTGCAATAGAAGAGTACACTGCAGTGCAAAAGTTTAGCCAACGAACAAATTCACGAAAATACATTTAAACATTTTGCCTAAGAGGACTTCAGCATAATGTGCTAGGCCAGTTTTAAAATATTTATAATAACGAAAGGTTTAATTGTGTATATTACTAGTCATTAAATAATAAATCAAAATTAACAACTGTTTCAAAAGTTAAAAAAAAGAAAGAAAGAAAGAAAGATAATAAAACATAGAAATCTTTTATAACTTGATTGTGCAGTCATTCTTCTTCATTAGTTCATAAATACGAGTTTTTCTCGCAGAAACAAAATTTTACGTGGTTTGGGGATCGATTTCGTGCCATAAATCCTCAATAAATCTCTTGAGTTCCACTAGATAAGTCTTTGTCGTAAGCTTTCCCATACGTGACGCTCCAAAGATTATCTATAGGGTTAAGATCTGAGCAACATGCAGTCCAACAGAGAACTTTTACATTCTGAAAAGATTAAAACAGGACATTGTGTTGTTTACAGTGCAAATCAAAGCACTGTCTTGCAAAAATTCGCATCGAGGAGTACCTTAAAACTATGCAAATATTCAGAGATTATCTTTTAATGTCTTTGTATAATGCTATGATGTTTGACGACTATTAGTAAAAATCAGAAACCATTGTTCATTTCAGATAATGCTTGCTCAAATCATCACTGAACCATCCTCTTATATGTGACAGAAGAACATTGAAATTCCTTGTGCAAGTCATGGCAGTCAAGCCCAGCCATATGTATCATCCAAATTCCACTTTTCTCATCTCTAAATCACTGATTGAAATTTCGTTCCATATGACATACTATTTCGAACAGACAATATTCTTTGATATACCTTGAGAGTTGGTTTCGTTTTCATTTTGCAGTGAACCATTATTTCTGTTTCGTGATTTCGTCTACATTTGTATCTTTTGATACAGAGACTCCGAATGACCTTAGACCTTCACGAACAGTTACTTGTTGGGTACTCATTAGTCTTTGAATCTGAAGATCATCGTATTTATTCGTCATACGCGGTCTCCAAGATCTGCAGGTTGCTTTATATATACAACCAATTGATAAACTCGATATATTAATTTCTTTTATCGATTAATACTAGCCGAAATTTCTGAAACGAATTTATCTTCGGCTTTCGATTGACAAATCATTGTAATCTCATCCAACCTATTTTTCTTTAGCTCGCGGCATCTCGACTACGAAGTGAAGTGTTATATACTTTGCAACCTTGAGTACTTAAAGTCTGTGTCATGAACTTTTTTAAACTTACCTGTGCCAATACAAATTTGCAGAATCGGGTAATCGTAAATTTTTGCGATAAAAAAATCCCCTCCCCCACCCTTTTTTTACTTTCACTTACCCATAAGGTAGAGAAAGTATTGTTTTTGGGATCAAAATTGAATTTTTGTTTTATTTACACGTTTTGAGGTCCCTTGAATCCAAAGATAATGTTTTTAGCGGTGCGCTAGGTCTCTCTGTGTGTGTGTCTGTCTGTCTGTCTCTATGTGTGTGTGTGTCTGTTATCAGCATATCTCAAAAACAAATTATGGCAGAAAGTCCAAACTTGGTATTCTAAATGTGTATGATATAGGGATGCTACACTAAACTTTTCGTTGAGATCAAGAAAATAGTTTGTGTACAGGAACACCCAAGAGAATTCAAATACATTACGTCTATGGGAAAAATTGCAGTTAAGTAGAGTTTAACATCTATATAGACTGCACTAAATCGAATGAATCGAATATATATAATATACGTAAGAACATGTTTCATGTAGAATTGGTATAGAAATCATTCACTGCTCGCTTACAGGGCTACACAAAAGAAATAGATTATAGTACAACAATACTTGAAAATGGATGGAAGTGTACTTCAGGTTGAGCCGTGTGTTATTAATTTAGGATTATATTTATGTCCTCCACGTGATGTGTACACAACGTATAGAAGTTATACAGGGCTGCCAATATTTAGGCCATTCTTTTTTATTGTTAGTGGAAGTGCTTTACTGTAATATTTTACGATGCCCAGGAAAGCTGCTCAGGAATTGAAATTAATTCCTCATAGCTATATGGTAAATAATGTATTTTTTTTTTAAGCTAAATATTCATATTTTTGTTTTTTGTATATTTAGACGTTTTGAGGCTTCTTGAATATCGAAGTCAAGTTTTTAACGTTTGCTCTTTGTCTGTGTCTGTTAGATTAAATTAAAAACAAATAATTTCAGGCGATCCAAATGTTGTATTTTAAAGTTAATGTGTTTGTTACTAGAAAAGTTTGATCAAGATTGTTAAGTTCCAAGGAATGTTGTTTTGAAAGTTGTCTCAATAATTTTAAATGAGCTTTTGAATTTAGAAACAGATTCGAATTCTACATAGATGTAGGAATAGTAATGAAACGGGAGGTTGAGGGGGACGGTAGATCCCCTCAAGCAGAATTATTTGTCAAATAATGCTGCTCCGAAGCTTAATTTGAATTGTTTAACATGGGTTTGCATAACAGTACTCGTTATCTTACCTCTTAAGCTCCAATTTGTATTTACAGTATTAAATTTCAAGGTAAGAGAAAGTCGTGTGAGTGACACACCAGATTATTTTAAATCTAAAAAATAGTATTATAGCAAATCAAGCAGTTGTGTTTTCATAATAGTGTTTTAATAGAGTTTTTTAAAATATATATTTACATGTTTTTGTAATTCTACTTTCGCAATTCTAAGTTTTAAAGCTGAATAACGTGATTGTCTAAACTTTTGCATCGCAGTGTATATCACAGTTTAGTACTCTTGCAATCGTACAGACTAATCGTATAGAGCGGTTTAATATTCTTACTCGAACTTATTTAAGCTACAAAGTTGTAAATTATTAAAAGGAATGGACACTTCCTTAAATACAAATCAAGAAAGAATTTTCTTTTCAAGTCTTCTTCTTTTTTTTTTTTTATTTATTTATTTATTTATTTATTTAATTGGTGTACATAATTGCTATAAAATTTAAATATATTTAAAAATTTGCCTGGTGGAAAAATATTATTTCTTTCTTACTTTCTAACTTTCCTTGTAAATTCCGGTGCTTGTAGAATTCGAATGTGCGATTTTGCTTTGTCCCTCAAAGGTTTAAAACATGCCTGTCCAATCCAAAGCTCTCGGCGGGTCGCATTGGAAATCTGTTTTACTCAGACCCGCATTGTATAAATGCATGAACCATATGCATATAGTAATTATTTTTCCAGTTGGCTCGTGAGGATTTAAAACAACAAATGTATCTATATAATTTGCAAGAGAGGTGACGTACTCATCTCTATAGGAAGTTGTGATCTAATTTTCATACTTTAGTTAATTAAAAAAAATCTAATTGTCCAATTGATAAGCTGTTTAGTCCGACGAACTCAGAAAAAATGCCCCTTTCATTTGGTACCTTATTTGTAACGATGTTTTGATTGGATTTTTTGAAATTAATTAAAATATGAAAATAATAACCTGGTAATAACTTCAAAATTGGACATTTAAATTTAAAATTGTTGCCAAAAAAAATTTACCAGTTATTTATTATTATTATTATTTTGCATAAAATGAAATATGCTTTCACGTGAAAAAAAAAAAAAAATAAATAAATAAATAAAATAAAATAAAAAATAAATTGTAAAATATATAGTTTGCTCATGCATATGAAAAAATGATAATATGAAAATGATGTAAAAAAAACAACCATAACCTTTTTTAATATACTTCAATTTTAGATTTTTTTTTTTTTTTTTTTTTTTTTTTTTTGGTTTAAATAGTACTATGTTTTTTGGCACGGATGAATCGCGCTTGGCATGAAAGCTAATTCATTGATAATCCTGGGTAATATTTTAAAATTTTGATGCTGAAATAGATCGGACATTTTTACCAAGAACTCTACTTTTGTGAAAGCCACTTTAAGCCAAGTTAGCGCATGAAAAATATAAATAAATTATAAAATATTGAAAAACAGAAAGGAAAGGAAAGTAAAAATAAAATAAAAGAAGAATCAGAAAAACTAATCGCATAAATTATGTATTTTTGTCTAAAATGGCAATAAAAATTCAAAAGTCGACAAGGGGAGCTATATTAAGGCTGTACTATGATCAGATTTACATATTTACATATTTATTTTTCTATATACCAACTACTATTAACTAACTCAACTACTATTATAACCAGAAAAAATTAAATGTCTCATGCGATAGATGTAACCGATCATAGCATATTGTAATATTATATTTGGCGTGAAATTGTTGCCATTTTATGGTTGATCGAATAAATCAAATAAACATAGTAAATAACAGGAAAGAAAATATTATCTACACCACGTATAGTGTTGTTTATATGTAACTCAGAGTTAAATATAAAATTACTACTTCAGTTTTTTCAATATTGTCCGTTTCGAAACTGTCATCTGATAAGTACCCAAATAGAAGCCCATTGTTAAGTTATTGTCACAGGCAATAGGAACAGGCACCCCAGAGTCTGCGAATGAGTGGGTTGCTGCCGAAGACAGCAAGCTTTTAAGTAATTTCATGATTTTTATTTTTTTTATAAAGCGATATAGAAAAGAGTTTCCTTTAAATATAGTGACCAGCGAAGTAAGCAAAGCCTTTGTTGATTCATGACCTTAATTAATTTCACATTCCGTCATTTATGACGGGATTATTATACTAGTTAAATACATTTTTACATATAAAATAACTATAAAACAATCAAAAATTTATAATTATACGTTCATAAGTATAACAGTAAGAATCAGTTATTGATCTGACAATATTTTATTAATATCAGTAAGCGCGATATTTGTTTCTTTACCTACCTTAATCGGTATTTTCATTAGAAAAGTCAGAAACAATTTATTAATTACCATGTTTTTATTAACTTCTATTATTGTTTGTTTGTTTGTATGTTTGTTTGTATGTTTGTTTGTCCGGTACAAATCTTGCAATCGAATTTTAACTAACTTCCCTACTAGCAAGACATTTGAAACTTTCACAATAGCTCACAACCCGATGACAACACAATACTTCGAAGTCCGATTTTCTAATTTTCGAATAGTTTTCTTATAATTAATTAAAATATGAAAATTAATAACCTCCTAATACCTTATGAATAGCCATTAAAAGATTAGCTATAATTTAACTGTTGCCAAAAAAAAATAATAATAGCAAGAGTTCATTTTCTTTCGACATACAAATAAATAAACGTGATTAAATAAGTAATTTAATTAAACGTGAGCGTTAAAAAATTATAAAAAGTTCATAGAATAATAATAAAGGAAGAAGGAGCACGCCAATACTCTTAATGCTTACAAACCCCTTCTAGTGAAATGCCAGCGAAAGCTACTTTTGCTCCTCTCAACCTTGAAGTAGGGCACCGATCCTCAGCGCTATTATCGCTGTTTGTTGTGGCAACACAACAGCTTATGTAGAAACACTTATGCTCCTTCTTCCTTTATTATTATTCTATGAAAAAGTTAAATTAAGTATCACACAGAAATTGACGTCTCAATCGGTTTAAAGATTTCATACGCATTGATAAAGTGCTAATGTAGTTGGTTCTATAGCTATGATTCAACAGAAAATTTAAAAGCATAGTTTATAAAAAGTTTGTTATCTTATAATTATTTTAGATGTTTTATCCGAAGATGTCAAATTAGAAATTTCCTTACTAGAAACTGCTTGAATTCTGCCGCAGGCCTCGGAACCTTACACGGCGGGCCGCGGGTTGGCCAGCACTGGTTTAAAGCGTATCCGCAGTAATAAAATAATTTTACTTTAGTTTACAATTTCTTATTAATTAATTAATTAATTTTACTTTATTTATTTTTTCATTTAGCTCTTCTCCTTTTGGGAACTAGTTCGGGTTTGATTTATGCACGCTATCACTATCATATCAAAGTGTGGCTGTACTCTCGGGGTTTCACATGGCTGAAAAAGGAAGATGAAGATGATAATGGGAAAATCTATGATGCGTTTATTTCGGCAGCTGACGAAGATATCTTATGGGTGAAAGACGTTCTGATGCCAGGTGAGAATGTATATTTCGTTTTGTGTTTAGTTTATGAGAAATGATGATGAACTTATATGAGGACTATCCCAAAGTTTGAATATAACGTGTTAAGTTACATAATATCTAGAATAGTGTTGCTAAATTTACAAACCTTTTTATTCAGTATCTACCATTGAATTTTAATTGTAATGCTTGCCTAATCTCTTCGAAGATTGTTTATTATGTACAGGGTGGGCAAAAAGTCCGTATATACTTTAAAAATTCATAAATCCCGAAAAAATAACCGAAATAAAAAACGGTTTGCAGGTTTAGCATTGATAGGTCACGGGATTTTTTTTAAGATAAGAAAAAAAAAATAGTTCAAAAAGCAGCCGACAGATGGCGTTTGTAAAGTCGATAACAAAAGTGTCCGAACACTAGCGAAAATTCCTATGTAAAAGAAGTACACTTCATACGGTTTTGTTAAATAAATCCTTATCGAATCGTGTTCTTACACTGACTAAGAACAGGATTCGACAAATTTTTAAAAGTGCCATAGCATCTAAACGCCTTATTCAATTGAGCTGAAAATTTATATGAATATTATCAGTCAATGTTGCACTAACTATAAGCATTTTGGTGAATCTAGCATTTATAGGGTTTTTACAGGGACGCAACGAAAGATTCTTTATCTTTATGATCTATGGGCTCAAAGTTCAGGAGTGTTAAATATGGATATATATAATGTAATATATGGAGAAAAATACTCAAACACTCTATTATGGTTTTCTCTCTTTTGTTTGTTTAACAACTCCTCTTTCTTTACTTATATCTACAAAACTGTTACTTACAAAATGTTAGGAAAGTCGAGTGGAGTCACTCCAGATTTTTTATGAATTTTTAAATTGTCTACAGACTTATGAGACACCTGGTCTATATATAATTTTGTCTGGGATATAATGCACCTGGAATGCCTGATCTGTACATGATACATCTGGTATATATATAATTTCGTTTACAAAGATCCCTAACTAAACACTTGTCCATAATTCATCCTGAAGATGTTCTTAGGATATCCATAGATGTCTTTTCATCCATAGGATATCCTGACGGTGTCCTTTATCAAAGATGTACTATTAGGGGTGATACTTTAAATCATAAACACTTACATTATTATTATTGTTATTATTATAATTATTATTTTAATTTTGCAGAACTGGAGAGGAAATATCCTTATTATAATGTATATGAGCCAAGAAAATACATGATGGGCGGAGAAATGTGCGCATACGAAAAGGAATTGGAAGCAGCAACGAAGAGTAGAAGAATTATAGTGCTGCTCTCAAAGTAATTCTTATTTTATTTCGGTTTCAGTTTTTTTCTGTATTGTTAAAAAGAAAGCAGTGGATTGGCAAAAAGTTTCTGGACTTCCGGTTTTTGATTGGCTCTGTACGTTTTTAAGTAGTCAAGAACGCATTTTGGAATAATATATGTACAGTTGTCCGCATGTTTGTGATTGGATGTGACAAACATTTTGTTCAACTCTAGATCAACAGCTAATGCACAGAATTTCATGATATTTTATATTTAGTTGCACTTTGACAAACATAAATTGGTGACTATAAATGTTTGGAATATATCGCTCAACAGATATTACTGTAGCTTCGTTTTTTCTTTATTAGGACTGAGGGCCTATTAGTCTCAATCTGGGATTTTTGCGTTGTCGATTTCGATAGTTGGACATTTGTCGAAATCTAAAATTTATCGAAAATATAATTGAATAATTTGAAAGCGATGTTATAATTTGAAAAAAGGAAAAAAAAAAAAAACTAATAGTCCTCCGTCCTAAACTAAATTCTGCTTTTGCCAGAATTTCATCAAAATATTTTTTTTTTTTTTTTTTGAAAGAAAAAGAAAAGAAAATTAATAATAATCAGTATCGTTACAAGCGACATCGAAAAAGTTTTTTTTTAATAATTTTGAATTAGGAAATAAAAAGTGCGCGTGAAATAATATGAAATAAAAATAAGTAAAAAAATGAATTTAATGATTTAATGTTTTTGTTTTTCGGGGACTGCTCATGCATATAAAAAATGCGTATTAAAACGAGTCGAAAAAGGAAGCGAAATAAGTATTGAGTTATATTACGATAAATACGATACATAATATGATACGATATATCAGACCTATCGTCCAGGGTTAGTAGGCATTTTCGTTGAAAGAAATAGTTTGTTCGTTCGGTGCAACTTGCACATTAGTCCCGTGAGGTACAACTTTCACATTAGTCCCTTGAGGTACAACATTCACTTTAGTCCCGTCAGGTACAACTTGCACATTAGTCCCCTTTAAATATTTTTTATTTTTTCGCGTGAAAACATTATTTTGTTTTATGCCTCCTCCTCCCCCACCCCCCTCAATATATATATATATATATATATATATAACTGGTAAATTTTTTTGGCAACAATCATAAATTTAAATGTCCAATTTTGAAATTATTTTCATATTTTAATTAATTCTAAAATATCTAATCAAAACTTGGTTACAAATAAGGTACCAAATGAAAGATACCATATTTGTAACGAAGTAACCTTTCTACCTTATTTGTAACCTTATTTATTATTTGTATTTTGTCCTATGATGTATTTAAACTTAGCCTATTTCTCTTACTTTTACTTTTAAGAGAGATCAATAGAAAAATGGTGATTTTTTTTTTTTTTTTTTTTTTTTGTCTGAAAAAATCAGTCCTCTTTAAAATATTTTTTTTCTTTTAATTAAATAATGCTAAATTAATTTGAAAAATAATCAATCTATTTATATATTAAAACTTCATATTGGATTCGATAATGTTTATAGAAATTGTTTTACATCTGAATGTGATTTTATAGTAAGGATAAATAATTTAGCCTGTTTCAATGAATGGAAGAATCTTGACGAAAAATGAATATTTTTAAAATGTCAAACGGGCAATTTTTCGCCAAAGTGGATTACGTCGCCCTAAGAGATCCTCTCTAAGCAACCCTGGGTGGGTTCGGAGATATCCACAGAGCATGCGCAGTAGGTATTGTCGTCACTCTTAATAATCCAGACACTCTAGTACCTATATAAAGCCTATTATAACCTAAGGTACCTATTACATCCTATAAGGCCTTATAGGTTTCAAATTTTAAAGGTAAATAATAATAAATAATAATAATAATAATAAAATAAACTTCGAAAATTTCGCAAGGGTTTGCTAGTCTACATAATATTTCTCTAACGTGGACCAATTCCAACTAAATTTAGTAGAAATGATACGATAATGAATTAGGAAAATTGCGAAGATGAAAAATAATACATAAGCAATATTTAAGCGTGCGAACTTAGTTCAGTGATCTGATAATAATAATACTAAAGGACATTTGTGTGATGAGATCATTTTATAGAAAAATCTATTTTTGAAAGTTGCATCTTTAGAAACTTTGCAAGCATCATTTAAACTAGAAATAGTTTAAAAATATAAAGAAAATATGAACTTTTGTCGTAAACTAACTAAAAAATGCAATAATAAAAAATATAATCAGAATAGGTACTAGTTTTTTTTCTTTTAAATTTATGTCAAAAGGAATAAGAAAAAAATAAAATAAAAACAAAATAAATAAATCTATAATAATAAAAGAAGATGTCTGTCTGTCTGAGCATCTATATGTTCAGCCCCTATTGAACGCAGAACTACAAAATTTGACATACGGGTGCTCAGAAGCCTGCCTGAGTGCATAGTGAAAAAAGAATTTAAAAATTTTAATTAGTTCCGGAGATATTAATCAAAACGTCGACCAATGTCTAATTAAAAAGCGAGCCGATCGTATTTTCCTCTTTCCAAGTAGAATTCAACCCGCTCCTCAAAAGAAGAAACACAGAGAGAACATTTCGCGCGTTTTTGTAAAGTCATCCCGGCTCAATGGCTGAATATTGAAAATACACCTGTACCACGAGAAAGAGCATTTATTACCGATTCTTACGGTAAAATGTTTTTTGAAAAATACGGATTTTTTGCAGTTAAAAAAAAAGTTTTAAAAGGTGTCCAAAATTTCTCTTTCTTTTCGATCGTCATTTTTGAATCGCCCCGTACGAAAGACTAATTGACCCCTTTCTTAAAAAGTGGTATATTTTGAAAGGTCATTTAGTCCTCTTTCGAACCATATAAACATTTTTATAAAATGAGGATTAGTGATCCATATTTTTTGATTTTACGAAACATCGATTTTTTTCACAAAACATTTTATAACTCAAAATCTTTTACTGATAAATAATTTCTTTCTTTCTTTCTTTTTTTTTCTTTTTTCTTTTTTTTTTTTTTGTATATAGATCTTGATTATACCAATCAGATTTCAAAAGATTGAGAGATTGTTTTCAAAAACTGAATCCGTTATAAATTTTTTATTTATTTATTTTTATGGCAGCAAGGGGACGGAATTTCGTATAAATATGTTCACAGTGAAAATTATAGTATACCAATAATATAATCTCTGCTGTGTAAAATTTTCATTTATAACAGTAATGACGCACCAAGATAAAAAAATTTATGCCTGGTCCTCCCGCTGCTATTGAGCGTATACATTTTCAATATGTGTGCTTTTCAAAAAAAAAATTGCTAGTACTTTCAAAACAAGTAGCTGCATATATATGTGATAACTTGAAACAAAATTATTGACTTTATCATTAAAAAATGAAATAAAACAAAATAAAATAAATAAACTGAACAAATGTATTCTTTTAAGATTGTATGCAAACTCATTTTCTTTCAGAATTCTTTCTTTCGTTTTTTTTTTTTTTTTATAATTGTAATTTTTCTTCTCATTATTTTTTGATTTACAAAATAATACAAAATTACAGAAGTAAGAACAATGGAATAGATATGCTCATATTTTACGAATGCTAAAGATTTCACGGAGTTACAATTTCATTATAAAAAGAAATATACAATTTATCTTAAATGCAGGCAGATAATCAAGAAGTTAAAAAAATAAATAAATAAATAAACAAAGAAAAAGAAAACAAATGAAAACAAAAACAAAGAAATATGTACTGAAAAAATAAAAAGTAAAAAATAATTTTACCTTTACAATTTCTTTCAAATAATTTCTAACAGCAAATTTTTTTTAGTAAACACAAGAAATAATCTGGTGTGTCACTCGCACTACTTTCTCTTACCCTGAAATTTAATACTATAAATACAGGTTGGAGATTAAGAGGTAAGATAGCGAGTACTGTTATGTAAACCTATGTTAAATAATTCAAATTAGACTTAGGAAGAGTTTTCTACGATAATTAGTTCTGTGTGAAGGGGGCCAGGGCCCGCTTTACCATTAGGCGAACCTAAGCGGTCGCTTAGGGCCGCCGAAAAAGCAGGGCCGCCAAAAAGTCAGAATACTGCGCAAAAACTTAAAAAAAAAAAAAAAAAAAAAAAAAAAAAGGAAGAAAAAAATTTTAAATCATAAACCAATTTTTGTTTTTTTTCTCTTTTAAGGCATATATGTGTATATTCAATCATAAATTAAAAGTAACTTTCTTTAAAGTTTTAACTTTGCATAAAAATACCATAAGGTAATAAAATATTCACTTTTAATAAACAGTGCTTTGAATATGTTTATTAAAAGTTAGATATGTGAATGAAAACTAGATCGTTTTCAAATTAGATGGTAAATGGGAAAAGGGGTGTTGGGTGAAATGATTTGCAATTGCAAACCGAACAATCTGGTTTTAGACCTAAATATTCCACCACCCACCAGATCTTTAAATTCACAGAATTCATTCGCGATAGTTATACTAAATCTGAAAAAAATAGAGCGCTTCTTTTTTTGACATCACTAAAGATTTTGCCACAGTTTTTCATGACGGCCTTATTTTTCAAACTCATCCAACTTCAAATTTCCACTCTTTACACCAAATTCATTTATAGTTAACTAAACAATTGAACCAAGAATAAGACGATAGAAAACACTATTCAATTTCTACATACCTAAATAAAAATACCTGAAAGTTTTATACATTTGCGAAAAAAATAGCTTTTTAAATAAGTCAGAAAATAATTCAGATTTCAGAAATTCTTTATAAAATATATACAAAATATACAGATTAGGATGAAAAAATAAAAAAGAATAAATATAAATTATATAAAGACCACCTTTTCTACACTATCGTATCTAGAAAATCTGTTTAAAGTGTTGGCTTAGACAGTTTTTTCTGAAAAAGGCTTTACTTTCATACAGAAAAAGTAAACGCTACTTCAATTCGTATCATCATATGTACCTCATATGGTATCATAATCGTATCTAAATAAGAATATTTAATTATGTCGTGTGTTTATAAATGAAAAGACATAAACACACGACTTGTGTTTGAAATTGATTAGTTTGGAATTAATAAGAGCCAACACAAAACTTTAGCTGATAAATATATGAATTTATAAAAATTTTATTTCACGTTTAAATAAGGGAAAGGTTCAATTTAAGTTAAGGGATAAGCATATTTTTAACACTTTCCAACAAAATTTAAAAATGTTTATGACTCCGGTTTGTCTGAAGGCTGTAGTCAAGCTCCCTTTCACCCCGAAATTTTGAAAATTTGTAGAAAGTTTTTGAATTATACATCATTTTTAACACTCAGTATTATGTAATAAAGCCTGAACCTCCTCCGAAATTTTTTCTTGCTATGGCCTTGTTTGTCTATCAGTGCTCTTATTCCCGTAAATGTTCATATAATTCTTTGAAACTGATATGTATTATTCAAGTTCACTATAGGATGTTCCCTATTGAAAATAAGAAACATCTCACATACCAGTGTAATTAATAACGGTAAATACCATCACTGGTTTGTGTACTTAACAACCGGAAGAATCCCAAGGTGTCGCATTCTACGACATGTATTTCTGTAAATCATATTTTAATACCTTTATTTTGCGCAAATTATAATGAAATTGACATTTATTATTCATATGCACACACACAAAAAAAGGGTATTTATTGAACATAGTGTGATTAGCATTGAAATTTATATGATCACACAAAAATATTGAGCTACATTGAGGGCTATAGTTGGAAATTGTTGGAATTGCATTCCCGTTTTTATTAAGCATTTTAAACATTTTTTAACAATGTTTAAGAGTAATTATGAGTTCAATTAGTCTACCTTTCTGTCTTCCTGTCCTGTCCGTCTATCCGAACTCTAGCGTTCATACATATCTTCAGAATTTATTCAAACTGTTATGTTATTCAAGTTCACTATGGAATGTTCTTTATTTAAAAAGGTAGAAGCAGCACAACTGGCTTGTATACAAGGACTTCCAAAAGAATGACATGCATTGCTCTGTCTGAGATGCATTTTTCTAAATCATATTTAAGAAACTTTGTACTTCGCAAACCGTATTAAAGTTTACATTTATTATTCATAAGGTTAAGAAAATGGTATCTGTAGCGTTAAGGTTTACAGGATCTCATTAAAATATTCAGATACATTAAGAACTACAATTGGAAATTGCTGGAACTGTGTTTCTGTTTGTGTTAAGGGTTTTTAACTCACTCCATTAATGTTTGAGAAGGATTATGAATTCAGTTAGTCTATCTGTTTGATTTTTGTTCGTTGTGTGATCATGTCCGAAAAGTACATTGAAGGCTAAACGATGCAACGAGTACGTACACTTGGAAAGTGTTAATAGTCTATACACGCCGCAGGAGTTTTCGTTCTTGTTTACAGATTAAAATTAATTCTTGTTACCATCTAATTTAATGTACAGTCGGTAACAAAAGTGTCCGAACACTAACAAAAATTCCTAAATAAAAAAAGTAGAGTTAATACTGTTTTGTTAAATAAATCCTTGTCGAATCATGTTCTTAGTCTAGTCAGTCTAAGAACATGATTCGACAAGGATTTATTTAACAAAACAGTATTGATTCTACTTTTTTTACATAGGAATTTTTGCTAGTGTTCGGATACTTTTGTTACCGACTGTACAACTGAAAATAAATCATTAAAATTACGATAAAAATAAGATCTAATTAAAAAAAAATGGCAGTAATATTTGATTATTATTATTTTTATTCACAGTGAATTTATTTTTAGGTAGTAAAAATGTAGCAAATTAGTAGAGTCACTCTCCATTTTAAGAGGAGAGGCCACACTCTGCTAGCGTAAGTAAGGGATGTATAGTTGCCAACTTAAAATATTTTTAGCTACAGGAAAATTTTAATAAAATTTTTCCTTTATTTTATCAGCGAAAACCGTTACAGTTCACTGATTAAATAAAATAAATATTTCTGTTACATTTTTTCGGTAAAATGTCAGTAACTGTGAATGGATTGCAATGTGATTGTAAGAAGGGTAGTAGCAATGAAGCGCTCCCCGTTTCTTTCTTTTTTTTTTCTTAGCCATGTACATATTTTCGTTTTCATTCCATTGTAATTGTTTTCACTCAAAATTCCCGCCAACCAGTTTGTGGTGTATGAATATGTGTGAAGTCATTCACAGTATGGAGAATCGTGTAGGCAGAAATTTTAAGGCATTTTCCAATTGAATCTTTAGCACGATCATGTGGAAAAGTTAAAATTTTCGTTCTACCTGTTTATTTTCTCTTAATCATAAATATTCTCGGTCGAACTCAATTAAAAAGAAAAAAAAAAAAAAAAAAAAAAAAAAAAAAATCGAACGCTATTTAAATTTATATTTACTTACATTATTAGAATAAATTGAGTTTTAATTCAGTAACTTATAATCAAAAATTTTTTTTCTAACATGATTTTTTTTTTTTTTTTCTTCTTTTTTTTTTTTTTTTTTTTTTTGTAGGGGAGGGAGGGGGAGGAGATATCACAGTCATAGAAAATTTACCTGGAATCGCATGTAATCTTTAAAGTACACTGGCGTAATACAGTCGGCTGCAAAATTATTCGAGCACTAGCAATAATCCTTGCCAAAAAAAAAAAAAAAAAACACTTAATACAGCTTTGTTAAATAAATCCTTGTCGAGTCATGTTCTTAATCAGTCTAAGAACATGATTCGACAAGGATTTACTTAGCAAAACAGTCTTAAGTGTACTTTTTAAATATAGGAATTATTGGCTAGTGCTCGAATAATTTTGCAGCCGACTGTATCTATTAAGAGGTGGGCCGCCAAAAATGTTTTGCCTAGGGCCGCCAAAATTGTAAAGCGGCCCCTGAAGGGGGCTACCGCCCCCCTCAACCCCCCGTTTCATTAATGTACAAAAAACAAGCGATGAATATTTAGCTTAAAACATACATTATTTACTATATCTCTATGAGGAATTTATTTCAATTCCCAAACAGCTTTCCTGGGCATCGTAAAATATTATTAGTAAAGCGCACCTACTAACAACAAATAACTAAGGTGTTGTGACCACTACACGACTTTCTTCTATATTTTCCTATACAAGTTCACTCAGTAAAAACAATTTATAAAAATTATTATTTAAAAAAAAAAAAAAAAATCATCTTCCATGAAAATGCACACGGTTTCCATATTAGAGAAGTAGTATAACACTAAATATCCAAAAAAAAAAGTTGAATTTATTCTCAATATTACATTAAAAAAATAGATAACTTTATTTTAAATTATCGCAGATCGATGGTTCAACCATTCGTTTTAAAGGTATTGGCGAGCTCTTTTGAAAGATACCCATCATGAAAATTTACTCCCTTTGAGGGGGGACTTTCCCCCCAGGGGGGGGGGGGAGACGATTCTCCTACATACACAAAATTTTTCCCCAGTTGACTATCTCCATTACACAATATATATTTGTTTCATTTGGTTTAGTGTAGTCTATAGAAGTTAAACACTACTTACCTGCAGTTTCCCCCATAGACGTAATGTATTAGAATTCTCTTGATTGTCCCTGTACACGAACCATTTGCTTGATCTTAACGAAAAGTTTAGTGTAGCATCCTTATATGATGCACATTTAGAATACCAAGTTTGAACTTTCTGCCATAATTTGTTTTTGAGATATGCTGATAACAGACAGACACACACACAGACATACACACAGACCAACCGCTAAAAACATGATTTTCTTATTCAGGAGACCTCAAAATGTGTAAATATAACAAAATTTCACTTTCGAAAATTTGACCCAAAAACAATACTTTCTCTACCTCATGGGTAAGAGAAAGTAAAAAATATTGGATATTTCAAAAATATTCGATTTACGATAAATATAAACGTTTTGAGATGTTCCGAAAAAGATTTAGCCATTTTTAGAAAATACCTGTCAATTTGTCACAAAAATTCGATGGTATATGTGTCTCACTTAAGAATGGGTAGAATATGACAAAACTTTACATTTTGTTTAACCTTGACATAAATTGGTACTGATTAAATATTGGTGTAGGATTAAGTAAGGTATAAGTGTAACATCGACTTCTAACTTAACAGATAAGTTAAAATTGGATTTTTATTTATTTATTCATTTATTCTTTTATTATTATTATTATTATTATTTTAGGGCGGAGGACGATTAGTTTCAATCTGGAGTCTTTGTAGACCAGTTTTGTACTAAAATAAATTAGAGATATCAGCCCTATCGCTATAAATTCGGTAACAAATGAAAGGAGTAATTTTTCTTAATCGAGGGTGCAAACAGCTTTTCGACACGACAATTATTATTATTATTTTTTTTAAATTAATTAAAGTAAGAAATTTAGGTCATTTTAATCCATTCATTTAAACATTTCATTTTAATTCATTTCAGTCATTTTAAAAAGTACGAAGCCCAATTTTACGGTCAAAAAATGAGATAAAAAATAAATTAAAAATTAAAATTAAAAAATAAAATTTCACAGATTGAAATTAATAGTCCTCCGTACCTAAATTCTGTCTTTGACAGAATTTTTTAATTTTTGTTTTTTTAAGTTCAAATAACTGAACTGACTACAAACAATGATTTCCTTCCCACTTTATCAAGACTTACAACACGCACAAAGTTTCCCGAAACTGACATTGAAAATGATGTTATAGTTAAAACAATTTTCTGAATAATAAAAAAAAAAAACAAGTTTCCTAAAACTAATGCTAAAATGATGTCATAACAAAAACAATGTGTTAGAATAAAAAGAGTAAAATTATATCCATGTTTTTCATACGCGTATTTCAACTGAATAAAATTATGAAAAAGGATAATTTAACGAAATAACTTATATCACGATTGCAACAAATTTGTTGAGATAAAGAAAGTAAATTTTATTCTAGAGCGTTTGCCTATATTATCGAGGGCAAAGTTACTTAAAAATCTGTGCAAATAAATGAGACCACAAGAGGCGGGTTTCAGCAACTATAATCTTGGTTTGTTACCCAGTTCTAGAAAATCAAGCGAGAATTTCTAGCAATACAAAAGATTCAGAATATTCTTTCACCATCTAGAAATGTGTACACCCCGCGACAAAAAGATAGGTACAAAGGGTTTTTTCTTTGATTTTTCATAAAATAACGTTATCTAAACTGTGCTTATCATTTATTATTATCATAAAATAACACTATTCCCGGACTAATTTTTGTTTTATGACAAATTTAGAAAAATTTTAAGACTACAATTTTTCTAATTTAAGACATCACACAGCGACAAAAAGATAGGAACAAAGTTTTTTTTTTTTTTTTAATATGATTATTTTGAATATGATTCAAATATTTAATATGTTTTTGATATGACAATATTTTGTTATGATAATAAATGATCAGCACAATTTAGATAATGTTATTTTATGAAAAATTAAAAAAAAAAAAAAAAAAACCTTTGTTCCTATCTTTTTGTCGCGGAGTGTAGTCTTAAATTAGAAAAATTTTAGTCTTAAAACTTTTCTAAATTAGTCTTAACGGCCCTCTTCATTTACTGACGCCGGAAGCCCGAGCCAATGTTATTCTATGGGGAAATTTTCTTTACAAATAACTTATTAACTAATACATATTTTTAAATTCTGTTTTCCCATTCAGAAAATTCCCAACTGTTAAATTGACGAACCTTTTTAAAAAATGTTTTTTTTTTTTTTTTTTTTTTTTTTCTAAATTGCAAAATGAAAAAATTTCACATATTGAAAATTCATATTTTGCAGCTCCAAAATAAAATATAAAAAAATAAAGAAATATTTTTTTTTTTTAAAGTTCCGTCAATTTAACAGTTCAGAATTTTTAGAATGTGAAAACAGAATATAAAAATATGTATTAGTTAATAAGTTATTTGTAAAGAAAAATTTCCCATAGAATAACATTAGCTTCGGCTTCCGGCGGTAGTGAGTGAAGCGGGCCCTTAAAACAAAAATTTGTCCGGGAATAGTGTTATTTTATGATAATAATAAATGATAAGCACAATTTAAATAATGTTATTTTATGAAAAATCAAAGAAAAAACCTTTGTACCTACCTTATTGTCGCGGGATGTACACTAGAAATTCTCGATCATTTCGTCTATTCAGTTTATTGGTGTACCTCATGAGCATAGCTCGAAAATCTATATTTCTAGTTTAGGGATTTTGAAAATGACCACTTATTCATTCTAGATGAAGGCGGTATGTTTTTTTGTTTGTTTGTTTTTTCTCAGTGTACTCTTTTCTTTTAAATTATTTTATATGTACAGTACCTGGCCAAATTATTAGACCAAAGAAAATATTTAAAGTTTTTTGAAATTGGAAGTTTATTATACCTGACCTGCTCAAAATTATTATTACTTAATTAGTGTTACCTCAGTACCTTTATTACAGAAACATTTTCAAACTGGCAACACAAGACAGTTAGTAATTATTCTGTGATACAGTGTCATAGGTGTAAACTTGCATTATAACGTAAAATTTGCTCTGCTTGTTTATTTTGGATTGAAGCGAATATTTTGCTGAAAAAAGTACGTTTTGAATTGTTATTAATATCGTGTGGGATATTTAACATTTTTATTCATTTATTATCATAAAAAGTTTTTGCTCCTTTATTTTAGATGGGAAGAAAGGCTGACCTTTCACCAAAGAGAGTAGGGCAGGTTTATGGTCTACTGAAGGCCACTAAACTGACCAAAAATCAAATTGCCGCTAAGGTAGGAGTATCCAGAAGCTCAGTAAAAAATATTAAGAAGAAAATGGTCTAAAACATAAGTTTGGATCCATCACGGAAGAATAATAGTGGACGAGCTCGCATTACGACGCCGAGGACAGACCGAAAAATACGAGACATTTGTATAAATAACAGAAAGAAACCGCTACGCATGTTGATGAAAGAAGTTCAAAATGAAGGCATTAATGTATCAGAAAGAACTTTGAGACGTCGCTTGGCAGAAAATAAACTCATTGCCATGAAACCGGCTCGCAGGCAAAGGCTTACATCAGAAATGATGAAAAAACGCTTGGAGTGGGCAAAAGAGTACAAAAATTGAACAATAGAAGACTGGAAAAAGGTATATAGCTATTTATTTTGATCAACGATATATTGGCATTTATAATGAATGTAAAGAAATTAAATAAAATGCAATTTTGTTTAATTTTCAGGTTTGCTTCTCTGATGAATCGGTTTTTCATGTTTTAACCGAAAAAACCAAATTTGTTCGGTGGCGTCCAGACGAGAAATACAAGTCAGATTGTATTGTTCCCACCATCAAACATCCTCCATCAGTCATGGTGTGGTCTGTCATATCAGGAAAAGGTTCTGGTCTTCTCTATGTGGTCAAAAATACAATGAAACAAGATCAATACCTGAAAATCTTACAAACCAGGCTCATGCCACAAATGAAAGAATCCCAAGTAGCACAAGAACGTTCTTTGAACGTTTAATAACGGTTACAGTAGTTCAAACACCGTGTTTCGTGTCAATAGAACGTTCTATTGTACGTTCAAAAATAGTATTATTTAAAACGTTCTGAAAATGTGTGCTTTGTACCATCTATAACACGTACAATTCTAGTTCTATATAGAACGTTCAACTATATGACCGTCATAACACGTTCTGTAACAGTGTAATTATAACGAACATGACAAAAGGATTTTTAAGTATACTATTGGTAGGCAAACTAGTTTAATCATGAAAATTTTAGACTTCGGTTTTTGAATTTTTTACACGTTTTGTGGTGTGAAGAATCCGAAAATCAAAGGTTGGTATGGTGCCTGTTAATGGGTATCGGTGCCTATTAGTGTGTTAGTCTGTTAGTCCAGGTAAACGAAATCTTAACAACAAATGATTGCAGAGAAATCGGACCAGTTTTAAAATATCACGTATGATATCAATCCTATTCAGAGATTTGCAACATTCTAATTTAAAATCTTCGTCAGTTATTCGAAATTTATAATTTTTTAACATGATAGCGGATAGGGCCTTTTTATATTTTCAGTTTAACGTTTTGTTAGCACGTCAATGAAGAATGCTCAACTAGAAGTAGTAGCGGTGAAGTGAAAAAAATTACAAAATTTTAAATTGGTGAAAATAAAATTGTGGATATTTTATTTCAAAAATCAATGGACAGAATTTAACGAAATTTGTTATATAATTGGAACTTGCCCTCAATTGGTGTTTTTTTTAATTGCATATGGGATATTTCGCCTGATAGGTGGCGTTGCTACGTAGTGAATCCCACCAGTTATGTGATGGTTATATCTCAACTTCTATAGTGTACAAATTCATAAAACTTGATACACGGGGTGTATGTATAAGGAGGTGTATATACATTTTGAATGTATACATTGGCCAACAGGTGGCGTTACTAATCTGCAATTTAATTACGTTATCTGAAAGGCAATATTTCAGCTCATGTGATTTAAAACAAAACTTAAACTTCTAAATTTTGTAATATACTGAAGTTATATGTGAAATCGATTTTATGTAAAACGTCACTGATGCACATCGGCCAACATGTCGCGTGGCTATGTTGCAATTTAATCCCATAACGGGAACGAAATATCTCAACTTCTGTGATTTATAAATGTTGTAAAAGTTGTACGTAAAATTGCTAGTATATAAAACTCTACTGATTAACTTTGGGTGCTTATCGGACGACAGGTGGCGCTGCCACGTTCCAATTTATAAAAAGCCTATATTTTCTATTTACGGAAAGCCTATATCTCAGCTTCTATAATATATATACTCATCAAACCTTGTGTGTGACATACATTTGATATATTGTTGATACAACTTGGTTGTATAACCAGTAATACTCAATGCTTTTTTTTTCTTTATTTTATTTTATTTTATTTTTCTTTATTTCTTTATATATATATATATTTTTTTTTTTTTTTGGGGGGGGGGGTATTCATCGGACATCAATTTCTCTCCAAGGAATAAGTATCCATCATTCCCGAGGGAGGAGAAGGGGTGTATGGAAGATTTTTCAATATGTTTACCTTTAAAACGAATGGTTGAACCATCGATTTCTGATGATTTAAAAACAAATTTATCTACTTTTTTATCATTTTTCATAATAATAACAAAAATGAAAATCTTTAGAAAATTATGTTTTCTAAGATTATATTTTCTAGATCTAGCATAAAACTGATTGTATTCTGATTTATGAAAATCGTATGCATTCGCCAGAGGAAAGTATTTAGATAAATAATAAATTTAATAAATAACATGTTCTGTACTGCAAGAGTTTGAATGGGAAAATATGGACGAATGTTTTGTGATGGCCTCAATGTACAAGTTTTAAAAATGTTTAAGATTTGAGTCTAATGGAAATCGTGAACAAAAAAGAAAATCCCGGATGTTATTGAATGAGTAATATAGTGCATGGTCAGCAGAATTGCAGTCACAAAGATTTTCGCGCTTTAATTTGCAGCTGTTGCGGGAAGTCAAACCAAACGGTTTGGCAACTTTATCGCTAATTTGGCTATATTTTCTCCTATCCTTAATTATTTCTTTTCTTTTATGCATTTTCTTATCCTTAGATAAGATAGAGAAAGTATTGCTTTTTGGGTTAAATTTTGAAAACTGCGTTTTTTTAATACTTACGCGTTTTGAGGTCCCCTGACTCCAAATATCAAGTTTTTACGTTTGATCTCTGAGTGTGTATGTGTGTCTTTGTGTATGTCTATGCGTATGTGCCTGTTATCAGCATAGCTAAAAAACAAATAATTCCAGAATATGAAAACTTAACATTCTAAATCAGTGTCATATAAGGATGCTGCACTTAGCTTTTCGTTGAGATCATGGAAATGGTTCGTGTACAGGGATATCCATAATAATTCAAATACATTAAGTATGTGGGTAAAATTTTTTGCTATTTACAGTTTAACATCTATAGCCTGTACTAAACAAAATGAAATGAACATATATTTTTTATATGCATAAAAGCATGTTTTGTGGAAAATATGGTATGAGAATCGTTCTCCTTTCCTTTACAGGTCTACCCAGGAATAAAAATTTCTTTATACCTATGCAGAGACCAAAATAAAAAAATTTTAAAGTGAAATTTTTAAGGCTTGTTTCGCGCATAATTACACGTTTTGAGGGTCCCTAAATACTAAAATGAAATTTTAAAATGTTAATCTTTGTGTATGTCTGTTATCAGCTAACTTTAGAACATATATTTGCAGACAATTTAAATTTTGTATTTTGAAGTTGATTATGAGGTTGCTACTTAAAATATTTGACTAAGATTAATAAGCTTCAAAAGTGGTGAGATCGAAGTTGATTGAATAATTTCAAATGAACTTTTAAATTTAATATCAACCAAGAATTATTTATAGTAAGTACTATATTTAACCCCCTCACTAAGAGAGTTATTCATCAAAATTTATTTGTTCCTAAAAGTAGTTTGAAATATTTGAAACGTAGATTTATATATAGTACTTGTTACCTTACACCTTAATCCGCAATTTGTGTTTATAGCATTCAAATGCTAGGTAAGAGTAAGAAAAAGTCGGATGAGTGCCACAAGATTATTATTAAAATTTAAATAAAAAACAGTCTTTTTTTTTTTTAATATTGATAATATATAATTAACTAGTTAGTTGGCATAGGTGGACTCTGCTCAGTTCCCCATCTTATTTATGTTCTCATATATTTCTAGTGCGAGACATATTATAATCATGTTAAAAGAAATGAATTTCGCCAAAGCTTGATAGAGTGACAGAATGAAATCCCCGCCTAATAGGCTATCCTTCGTTCACTTCGATATATTTATCTTATTCTAATCTATTAATTTATTTTATCAGGGTCAATTCCGTTGTTTAGTTTTCATGCTACTATTTCCAATGCAATAATCCTCAAAATTCATATTTGTATGAAAAATTTACAATTTCGCTATGCTGGTAAAATCGTAAATTACGAATAATTTACGAAATTTTCCTATTAGAATATTTGTATTCAATCATGTTCAAAAAAAATATTATAAATGTAATTTTGAAGTTGTCTAATGTATTTATGATCCTCAAAATGGAAGTTTATGCTCAATTTTACCCCATTCTGTCATTTTAAGTAAATCGTAAATTCCAAATAACTTACAAATTTTTTAAATTGGAAAAATCATAGTCTATGATATTCATGCCAGTATCCTAAATAATATTTCGTAAGTGGTTTGACATCTTTACGATGAAAACATCCCTCAAGATTGACGTTTATGCGAAATTTTGCTCTATCCTGCCATGTTAAGAAATTCGTAAATTTCCAATAACTTACGAAATTTTTATATTGGAAAATTCATAGTCAATAATATTCATGCCAGTATCCTAAATAATATTTCAAAAGTAGTCTGACATCTTTACGATGAAAATATCTCTCAAAATTGACATTTATGTCAAATTTTGTCCTATTCTGCCATGTTAAGAAATTCGTAAATATCCAATGACTTGCGAAATTTTCAAAGTAGCTTATTTATAGTTACTGATGTTCATTCCGGCATCAAAACTATTTTAAAACTGGTCTGACATTTTTACAGTAAAAAGTTTCCATTTAATGCACGTTTAAGTGAATTTTTGTCCTATTCTCCCATGTTAAGAAAATCGTAAATTTCTAATAACTTACAAAGTTTTTAAATTCGAATGTTGTAAATGAATAGGGTTCTTGCCAGTGTCGAAAGTAATACTTTAAAACTGATTTGACCTCTCTGCGACAATTTGTTCTTGAGATATTGTGTACACAGACTAACACACTAACACACTAACCCACTAACAGACACCCTACAGACAGACACCATACAAATTTTGTCATTTTCGGATTCCTCACACCTGAAAACGTGTAAAAAAGTCAAAAAACCGAGGTCGAAAATTTTCACGATACCTAAGTTCCCCATACCTATAGTATGATGGGGAACTAAAAGTAATTTTTATTTCATTATCTATTTATTTATTTATTTGGGTTTGGAAAGGGTCTGATAAATGAAAAAAAAAATATGTTTTATGATAAATCTATATTAATAAATCTGACTTTTGTCTGTACATTTTTCGTAATTAAAAAATTTTGCGATATCTTGAAGTTCCACACATCATGAGAGCCAAAAATGATTTCAGAAAACTTTCTCTTTCTATATGTGAGTGCATGTGTGTGTCATTGTGTGTATGTTTATAACGCTATTTTTGTCAGGATATTACATGAGAATGGCATCATTTTCCATTAATAAATTGCTTAGCCTCTGAATAAAAAAATTCTAATCTAATAAAGCCTCTGAAAATTAGATACAAAATAATAATACTAATACTTATTATAATAATAGCAATAATAATAAATAAATAAATAAATACAATAAAAATAAAATAAAAATAAAATAAAATAAAAATAAAAAAGCGTAGAAATGCATGCAATTTTTTCTTGTTGTTTTTATTCATTTTCCCCCTTTCTTCATCGAGCCTGACTTTATCGGTTTTCGTCCGGACTGGGCTCAGGCCTTAAACTTTCGGCTCGTGCAGACCTCTGGTATAACATTTTGTATAAAAATGCACAGATTTTTTTAAACTAAGTATTGTGAAATGATTTTTCTTTTGTTCATATAATATTGATAATCATTCAAGAAAACTTTTTATACAATCGGCAGCAAAATTACTGAACACATCCACATTTTTCATATACCATTTTTTTTTTTTTTTTTTTTTTAATAGTTTGACCGTTATTTTTTATCACAAACTTACTTTTCTATGAACAGCATAAGACTAAGATCATGACTCGATAAATATTTACTCAAGAAAACAATAATGTGCACGAAATTTTTATACGATATAAGAGCTATATAAAAAATAACCTATTTTAAACTTTTATTTTCCATATAAAGCTCTAAAGATAGATTTTAGGAGATTTCTTCTTCTTCATTTGAAATCAAGCATATTTTAAGGCATTAACTGTAGGGTTTATCACTAAATTAAACAATATAGTGAAGAAGAGATGGAAACTTTTTTATAAACAATGAGATTCGAATTATTTTTCTCTTTTGTTAATTACGAAATTTATTACTAAAAAATAAATAATTTCTGTATTATACTCGTATCAATAAAAATATAACTATTTTTTCTTTGAGTGACACAACTATAATACAAAATTAGTTACGCTGGGACCATCACAAAACTTTCTTTTATATCATTCTATATGAACAAAGTTAGCTACGATTAGCATTTACAGAATTTTAATCAACTTACCATCATATAAAAAACTTTTTATATATGTAATTTCGTGTAATTTTCAGCAATAGATGCTGAAATGTAGACTGTAGACATCTAGAAATCGTAAAAAGTAATAGCAGCACAACTTGTTTGCCAATTTGTATCCGAATTCAATCAGAATAAATTTTAATAATATATTTTTCACATACCAAGTTTGTGGTATTTAAATGACAAAAGTTGAAATAAAATTTTAACTAAACGGGTAAAACTTCAACGTAGTAGCGCCACCTAACATAGCCGATATGGAAAATTAATTTATTTAACTTTACAATAGCCATCTCACAAACGAAATGTGATGCTTTTAAATATCATAGAAACTGATATACTGCCTTCCCGTTAACAAGATTAAATTGCAGCATAGCAGAAGCACCTGTCGACCGATATGCACCCAAATTGAATCAGCAGAGATTTACATAATGCTGATCTCATATATAACTTTAGTGCATTTATGTATCATACAAGTTCTGATACAACCTTTCCTTATATGGGATCACATTATATCAGCGCCACAAAATGGACAATAATATCTTAAAAGCTAATAAGCACTAATTTACTTCCTGGTCCATTCAAATGTTATGTTACTTTGCGTCAATTGCTTCTTGGGAAACCGCGTCCACATTTATTTATTTCTATTTATTTCTTTATTTTTTAACGAACTCACAGTCATTTTCAAGTGAAAAAAAAAGCCAAATCATACTCAGAAGTCACAAAACGTGTATATTTATCGAAAACCGGAAGTTAAACATTTTCACAAATCTAGTGCTTTTTTCTTATGTAAGTAACAAACATAATAATAATAAACAGTGAAGTGATCATACGTTGTAAATAATCTATGATATTGTAAATTTAGAAGCTGAAACAATAAAAAATAAATAAATAAATAAAGTAGCTAAAAATTTTGTTTTCCTTATTTATTTATTACTTTCTTCTATAATAAAAAGAAGAAAGGTTTGATTCGTAAATATTTTTGGCTCCCGCGTTTCGATAGATTTTTCCCTTTTTAAGATGTTCTAATAAAAAATTGATATTTCTTAGAAAATGCCAGTTTGTCTGTGTGTTTGGACATGTGTGATAAGAATTTTGTGTCATCTCTAGGTCAAAAACTAATGAACAGAATTTCCTGAAAACTTATATTTTGCTCCCCCTTGATATCAGTTAGTGATTATTACCCCCCCCCCCTCTTTTTTTTTACACATATAACGCTCAACAGGTCGCACTGTCATTTATTTTTTTCAAAATTTTTAATATTACAATAAAGGAAAAAATTTCTTATAAATACACACAATAGGGATTTCTTTAGTTGAACATTGTCAAACTGATTTTTTAAAAAATATTAACGGTGAACAAGACTTTTAACAAGAAGAATAGCAATCCTTCCCCCCTCCTCGGGTGTGTAAATTTTTATAATATTTTTTCAAAATTACTCGTTGATATCTTTTAAAACGAACGGTTGAATCAATTATCTGTGATAATGTAAAACAAAGTTATCGATATTTAAAAAAAAAAAAGTTAATATTATTATTATATACATATATATATATATTTTATTTTGTTTTTCAATTTTACTGTGTAAAATGTGTGATTTGATCTAAACTATGTGAATTGTATTAGAAAATAAAGAAAAAAATTGTGTGATAGTCACAAGACACTAGTTTAACATTTCCTGTAATTTATTGTAATTGATTCATATAAGCAGGCATGCGATTATTTTAGTTGCGATCAAATTTTTATATTTTACTTCATAATAAACGTCAATTATTTTGCAAAATATTATTAAATAGATACGCAATAACACGTAATATTAAAAAAAAAAAAAATCTTGAGTTTTGTATTTCTCACAAAAATAATAAATATAATTAAATTAAATTCCTTTTCAATTAATAATATAAAAGTGATATACATTTTGCTAAATCTTGAATCTTAAAAAAAAAAAAAAAAAACGAAAAAATTCGCCAAACTGTGAAATTTTTATTGGGTTTGCCAGTTATGACAACGGAAGCACTTGGACTCCAAGGTCCAAGATAGATAACGGTAACTTTTTCTGTCATTATTTTCATTGCGTGTGGTGTTTAAGATTTCTTCCTGACATTTGGATACACTATCTACAGATAAGTTTATTCTACACAATTTTCATATGTCTAGTCTAGGATTTCCATAGTTTTGCCCAAATCTGCATTCAAATTTAACAAAATTAAATAAATTAAAGTTTTCAAAAACCATAAAAAATAAACAAATAAATAAATAAAGAGTAATAATAATAATTTGAAAACATTAATTTTTTAAATTTTTCATGCTAACTACCTTTTAATTATTTATTATTATTATTTTTTTTTCCCATTCGATTTTGTATTATTACAGTTTAATGTTAGATATATTTAAGTATATTTGTTTAGATTTTATTGTTAGACTGTAGTATTGTAAAATCAAGGGAAAAATAGTTAGCAGCCGGCTCTCTAAAAATTTTAAAAATATTTTAAATTTTAAAATTTATTTATTTTATATTTAAAAGATTTTCAAGAAATTTTATCATATTTTATATTGTTATATTTCAATGCATGTGTAAGTAAAATTCATAAACTCTAAATCAATACTTTAAAATTAAATCTTCACAAAATCGATAATAAATAGATTAATTAACTAATTTTAATTTTTTTTTAATACTTCTCTTAAATATTTTTATTTTCTCCCATCATTTGTACATTATTACTCTTTATCAATAGAATATATAACATATCTAGGTATTAATTTGTGAATTCATTGATAAGTTAAAGTTTTAAAAATAGTTCTATGTTTGAATGCCAAAAGTTTGCAATAAGTTTCAGTATTTAAACATATACAGTCGGTAACAAAAGTGTCCGAACACTAGCAAAAATTCCTATGTAAAAAAAGTACACTTCATACGGTTTTGTTAAATAAATCTTTATCGAATCATGTTCTTACACTGACTAAGAATAGGATTCGACAAGGATTTATTTAATACAACCTTACGAAGTGTACTTAATTTACATAGGAATTTTCGTTAGTGTTCGGACACTTTTATTACCGACTGTATATATCTATCTATCTATCTATACATATATATATATATATATTTAACTTAACAAGAATTTCGCAAATTAATTACCCAAATATGGTTAGGTTCTATTGTTAAAATATATTAATGCAAAATCAAAGGGAAAAATAATAATTAGTCAGTAAGGAGCATCTAGAACTTTTCAGTTTTCTTTAATTATAGTTAAAAAAAAAAAAAAATGAAAATACTGTATGTTATTATATTTGAAGACATGTACGTAAAATTTTATAACACAAAGGCACACGTACATACAAATGAATCACAAAATCCAAAGGGAAGAAAAATGAAAGAAAGAAAAGAAATAAAGAAAAAAAACAAACAAACATAGACAAACAATATGAAGGTGATTCTTAATATTTCTAAATGTTTTAAATTATTTTATTTTATTTATTATTATTATTTTATTATTTGTTTTGTTTGCAGAAACAACTTTTAATTAATTATTTATTTATTGTTCAAAAAGTTTTACCACATTTTATACTGTTATATTTCACTGCATGGTGTATGTAAAATTTATAAACTCAAAATCAATAATTTAAATAAATTTTGCATACGCATGATTTGAAATATGAAAATATTAAGGAAATTTCACGGAATCTATTTAAATATATATTTATTTATTTATTTAACGTATTTAAAATACACCGCTGTTCAAAATTAAAGGAACAAACCTGCTTTCCTATTTTCTTCTTTTGTACATAACTTTTAAACAAATAAACACATGGACATAAAATTTGGCTGGCATGTTCTTTATCATACCATTATTCAAATTTTGCATAACTTTAGCATACGCAATAATTTTAAAGTAATAATTATTAATTTTTCTCAAAAGTAAGCTTTGGAAAGAATGAAAAATTTCAACAATTTTAGTAAAGAAAACTTAATGAAAAATTGTGTTAATGATGCATTATAGACAAGTGAACACGCACATGCCCTCAAATGTTAAAAACAAAATCCTGATTTTTCTTTCTGTGTTCATTTCTCTTTTACTTTAATAATGGAATTTTTGAAAAAAATAATAATAATAATAATAATAATAATAATTACTAATTTGTATAAACTGTGACCATCACTAGAATAATAAAAACGTCGATAAATAATTTAATAATGAACGTTTTATCCGATTTTCATGTTTCTATGTAAAATTAAAAAAAAATATTCACACGCGAAAAAAAAAAGAAAGAAAAAAGAAAAAAAAAAAATGACTACAAGAAAAAATTTTCGGTTTTAATCTACAAATAAAATATAGATGCACGTACATCTTTAACCTATCTGTAATGCACCTTCATGACCATTTTTCATTAAGTTTTCTTTTCTAAAATTGCTGAAATTTTTCATTTTTCCAAAGTTTATTTTCGAGAAAAATTTACTGATTTTTAGTTTAAGAATTATTACTTATGCTAAAGTTATATAAAATTCGATTCATGGTATTTTAAAAAACATGCTATCCAAATTTTATACTTCTGTGTTTATTTGTTTAAGAATTATGTGGAAAAAAAGAAAACGAGGAAACAGTTCATTGTTTTAATTTTGTACACTTGGGTACTTCTTTTAACTAATTTTTATTTTTTGTTTTCCATTGACTCTGCATTATTATAGTTTAAAAATAGAATATGTAACATATCTGGGCATTAATCTGAGATTCCATTGATAATTTAAAATTTAATAAAAAAATTTTGTGTTTGAATGCTAAAATTTGCAGTAAGTTTCAAAATTTAGACATAAAAATATATTTAAGTTTTTTTGCTTAACTTATTAAAATCAATATCAAAATATGGTTATATTCTATTGTTAAATTATAATGATGCAAAATCTAGGGGGGAATAATAATTAGTTAGCAGGGGGCATATATCTTAAATTTTTTCAAAATATTCCAAATCTTGAATTTATTTATTTGTTTTTGAATTCAAATATTTATCCAGAATATTCAAAATACTTGATCGTTTCTTATACCATATTACAATGCACTACACAAAAAGGAAAAAGGGAAAGAAAAGATAAATAAGGAAAGGAAGGAAAAAAAGAAAAATAAAATAAGTAAATAAAATAACAAGTGCAGAACTTTGAATAGACACTATAAAATTCAAGAATTCGAAGAAAATGGAAGAACTCGCAACAATTGTTCCGGGTCGAGAAAAGACATAACCCTTCATCAACCGAACAAAGTAGGCACGAATGCTGCAAAAAAAACTGCAACGTAGCTCTTGTATTTTCAGCACTCGTGCCTACTATGTTCGTCTGACGAAGGGTCGTGTCTTCTTTCGACCCGGAACAATTGTTGCGAGTTCTTCCATTTTATGATACAAGACATTTTTAGCACGTACAAAGAACGTTCAAAAATTGTTTACATAACGTTGTGAGAACGTGTGTATAGAACGTTTTCAGAACGTTTCTACACTATTTTAGAACGTTTACAGTACGTTTTCTAGAACGTTCTGAAAATGTGTATAACGTTTTGAAAACGTTCTAAAAACGTTTAGAACGTTCTGAGACCGTGTACATAGAACGTTCTCAGAACGCTTCTATAACACCGATGGTGATAGTTACACGTTCATTGAACGTTCTCTGAACCGTACTATTGTACGTCTTCAAGATGGACAGATAGACGTCTATAACACGTTCAGAGTGAACGTTCTTAGAACGTGTTTGCAGAACAATTTTTGAACGTTCAGAGAACGTTTCGGTGCTGCTTGGGATGGTTTCCTGGAGACGAGGAACCAGTCTTCATGCATGATGGTGCTCCATACCATAAAGCTAAAAGTGTATCGAAGTATTTAGAGCGAAAATAAATCAAAGTTCTTGATTAGCCTGGCAACTCGCCTGATATGAACCCTATTGAAAATGGTTGGTTGGGAGTTGCTGAAAAAAGAAATGTATAAGAAAAATATAACAAATAAGGTAGAGTTGCTGGAATCTTTAACATACAGTGGAATCATAATAAGCATCTTCAAGAAACCATCCAAGTATGCATAGAAAGTATGCCTCGTCGTGTTAAAGCCCTTTTAGTTGCCAAAGGTGGCCATACGAAATATTGATTTTTCTGTTAAATTTAATTTACCAATTTTTTCTCTCTTGAATAAGTATTGTATTGTAACATTTTTTCTGTCATTGTATTCCTTAATGTATATGTTTTCGAAATATGAATGAAGAAAATATTTTTTTTAATAAAATTCTTCATTAATAAGGTTTTAAACATAAAAAAATGTGTAAGTTGCCAATGGTCTAATAATTTGGCCAGGTACTGTATATATTAAAACTAGCGGCCTTTACTTGCACCGCTAGTAATATATAAAATAATTCTAAAAGTTCAATATTACTTACTAATACGAAATCTTAAAATATATTAAATTTAAAAAAATAAATTTCATTAAATATACATAATAGCAGTATTTAAATCCCAATAATATTGAAGCAATTAATTATGAAAAATCATACTTTAAATAAATTAGTGAAAAATACCAGATGCACATAAGTATATAGAATATAACTTACTTATAGAAATTTATCCTATTTGTTTTAATAAATTAATTAGAATAATTAAATACCAACGCAAATTTCGTCATTCAGAATGTTTATCAACATTTGCGATGGTTCTGTTCTATTCCTGTTGTGTCGAATTTCAGTCTCCTCTAATGGCTGATGCCAAAACTTTTTTTCGGCATTAAAAATCTTTGGTCGATGACATGGGGGGGGGGGTGATAGATCCATAGACCTATTATAAGAGTGGACGGAGCATTCCATTATTAAGGGAATATAAGAAAAGGTGCAAAGATAAAACCATGTTAATATTGAAAAATGTTACTTTTTTTGGCATTTATCGCGTTATTGGCAATTTTTTGTTTTGAATATAAATATATATATTATTATTATTATTATTAAAAGATACAACAAGCAAAACTAGTGTAAATTATTACATCTGCTGAAATTTATTTTTACCTTTTTATTAACATCTAACAAAGTTCAAAAGTTTTTCTAACTTTGGTTTGTCTATACTCGTTTTAACTCTCATAAATAATTATGGACATTTTTAAAATAATATAAGATATAATATAGTTAAACTAATTCAATTTAAAGAAATAAGTATAACAATTATAAGCATTTTATAAAAATAACTACTTGAAAAGAACGAAATAATAAAATATTGAAAAGGATCTTACCTGTGAAATAAAATCATTATTTTACATAACTTCTAGATCTTCTAAAGTACATCTAATTACTATCCGCGATTGTAATGAAATGCTCGCCCTCTGGTGGGCTAAGGTGAAATTACAATTAACATGCTTCAGTTCGAATTTCATTAAGCCGCCATTGCTTACCGATGTTTAATTTCACATATATTTATTGAATAAAAATGAATAAATCCGGTAAAAAAGATAACACATACCGTTGTGTGCTACTGTGTAACTCCAAAGGATCAAGAAATCCAGAATTAAGCTTCCATTTATTTCCAAATGACAAATTTAAAATTTCAGTTGCTTCGGCTAATGGAAGTAAAGAATTAATCAGATGATTTGAAACTAATATTTGTTCAACTTCAGTTAAAAATCTACTTCCGATCGAACTTTGAATAAACTGAAATATTTTTTTCCAAAAGCAATCAATTTTCCATGACGTAATGGCGGAGAAGTTATAGTACGAATATTAAGTAGAATAACAAAAAGAACAATAATAAATACACGTGGCTATTATATTTACTAACAACAAAAGCTGAAAAAGCGCCATCTATCGATCATTACAAACGCGGATTTCTTGCTATAAAATTCTTTTTAAATTCAAAACAATCTAATTTTTAAAGTGAAATAAAAAATTTAAAAAGATCTTTCAAAGAAAAAAGGAAACTATTGTCTGCTTAATAAAAAAGCAAAGTTTAGAGCATGGCGAGTAAATTTCAATATTGGCCAGTTAGTTTGGCTTCCTGTAGATCAACATTCGCATGACCTTTTTATGAGTTATCTTTGCCACTAAAAAAAGTTGCAATTGTCCCGTCCACTCTTATAACAGGTCTATGGATAGATCTATATAAATCATTATATAGATATAGTAATATACATAGATAGATCTATCATCCCCATGTTATCGTGCAAAGATTTTCGATGCCGAAAAATAAACTTTGGAATCAGCTATTAAGTGCTATCGAAAAAAATAAAAATGAATTTGAAACTGTATCTGGAGTTTTTCATTCACCTTTAGTAAATAAATTATTCATAAATTTTATTTGCTAAAATATTCGTGTGTATTCCCGTGTGTATTCACTCGGGGAAAGACGACCATACTTTGGTAAAATCGCCCAAGTGGAAAGGAATCACTTTTTTCTCCCCAATGATCAATCTATATATTATAACTATATCTATGATTATTATATCTAAGCATACGTGATCAAGTTTTAATACGCATTATTGTATAAATTATTCATTATAAGCTTAATCTTTTTAATTTATTTGTAAACTTTTTTACAGAACAAATAAAATGAGTGAAATGGTTATATCGAATTTCGCTATTGAATGAAATGCGCATTTATTTTTCCATGACATTCATTAAATCTTTTTCTTCTTTAAGCAACTTTAAATATTTTCTAGAGATGTATCTTTATATATTATTTAAGTAATTTTGTATTCAACGCATGTTAGGGATTAATCGCCAGTATGAACTGGAAAAAAAAAAAAAAGAAATCAAGAGTTAGTTGAAACAGCTTTTCAATCATTCCCATTCAAAGGTTTTATAGTAATATTTGCTTACTCTATGACAACTTGTGTTAATCTACGAAAATTTTTGTTAACATAAACTCACGGAATGCTGTTAATACAAAAGTACCATTATATATTTATTTTATTTAATTCTATTTATTCTTCAACCACATTTCATGAAACCGTGGAAGCATCTGCGCAAGTGCTAACTCAACGAGTCCAATGCTAAAATAGGGGTGACAGTCATCTGACTCAGTGAAAATGACCAATAACAGAGCGCGGAATTACTGGATGTTTTCCAAATTTCAAACTGGCATCCTTCCAACATTTTGGACGCGTACTCACTGCTAGTTTTAGAATATGTGGCTGCACTATATTTACTTTTTATGAAATGGAAAAATAAATAAGTAAATAAATAAATAAATAGACAGACAATATAATATTTAATATAAATATAATCCATGGACTAAATTTTCCTCTTTTTCTGTGTGCCTTTTTTTTTTTTTTTTTTTTTTTTTTTTTTTTGTAGTAGTAGAAAAAAATGTAACCTTTTTTTCTTTTAACAGAAATTATGTAAAGAGTAATCTCCTGATGGGTGTATTCAAAACATCTTTTGTGACTTCTCTGGAAGAAAAGAAATACAGACTCATCTTAATCATCATAGGAGATTTACCCTCTCTCTCGGATATGGACCAGAGTCTGAAAGCTGCCATAGAATCCACACGGTGCCTCAGGTTTGGACAAAAACTGTTCTGGGAGATGCTGAGGTTTGCAATGCCAAAGACAGCACAAAATATAGACGCACACAGATCAGAAGAGGATGTACCATTGTTACAATAGTTTATTCTTTTATTGCAAGAAAAATGTCAATTAAAGAGTTTTGGATTTTTTATGAAAATAAATATTTCCTGATAAATTACTGGTGTATTTTATTTTATTTTTTTTTTTTTTTTTTAAATTTGGTGATTATTATTTTAATGATATTTTATCTAATTAATAAAACACACTTAGCAGATTTTTTTTAAATACCTATATAATATTTCTCTAACATGGACCAGTTTCAAATATTTTTTGTCGAAACGATACTTCTTCAGAATCTTTGCAAGCGTTATTTTAAACCTAAGCAATATTTTAAAGATATATACAGAATATGAACTTTTGTGTCATAAATTGACTAAAAAACACAATCATAAAAAATATAATCAAAATAGGAATTAGTTTATTTCTTTTAATATATATATATATATCAAAATTAATAAAAAGTCATCGCCAAAATGACGACAAAAATTTAAAAGGAGTCGTGGGAGTCCTATATTAAAACTGTACTGCCCGTGGAAATATGAAAATTGGTTGGTGAACCATGAATTTTATTTGGAAACCTTTCTTTGAATGACTTTGGTTTCACTATTGTACAATATTAATTTGGTTTTATTAATAAGTTGGCTTCTGGTAAATTAAAATTTTAATTAGGTGGTGAAATTGGTATAACATTTATGTGTTTCAAATTTTAAAGTTAAATAAGAAAAGAAATAAAGTGCGAGTATTTCGCACGGGTTTGCTAGTAGCAAATATTTTCTCTCATAAAACGAGAATATTTAAAAAAAAAAAACACGTGCACTTAGTAATAGTGTATTAAAAGCACTTAAAGAAACACTTAAAAACACGTACATTTATTAAAATTATATTTACAGTATTAAGCAAAGCTTTTCACTATGAATAGTATGTACCATATTCAGGTTTAAAAACTAAGTTTACATATATTAAGATTATCGGTGATAGATGGTCACAAAGAAAAACTTGAGGAGTGGATCAAGACAGCACATTTGCTCCTTTGAAATAGAAATCTAAATTTTTAATTGTTGCCTTTAATTTTTTCAACCATAAAATAAAATATGCTTTCACGTGAAAAATAAATAAATAAAATATCAAATTTGTTCATGCATGTACTTACGGTAAGTATCGTAATTTCGTGCACTTTTGCGATTAAAACACATCAAGGTAGGGGCATCCATTTTTTTTTTTTTTTTTTTTTTTTTTTTGGGGGGGGGGGGGGGAGAGTTGTGTGCGCAATAGTGATTTCAGCGAAAAAAGTTACATGAGTTTTCAGATTCATGCACAGCTAGACAGGGGGGTCCAGTGATGTTTTTTTTGGTTTCCATGTGAGCGAAGCGAATATACGTGCGTGATAGTGATGGCTTCGAAAACGAGTTACATGCGTTCTCAGATTCATGCACAGCGAGGTTGGGGTGTCCAGTGATGTTTTTTTTTGGTTTTCATGTGAGCGAAGCGAAAATACGTGCGTGATAGTGATGGCTTCGAAAACGAGTTACATGCGTTCTCAGACTCATGCACAGCGAGGTTGGGGTGTCCAGTGATGTTTTTTTTGGTTTTCATGTGAGCGAAGCGAACATACGTGCGTGATAGTGATGGCTTCGAAAACGAGTTACATGCGTTCTCAGATTCATGCACAGCGAGGTTGGGGTGTCCAGTGATATATATATATATATATATATATATATATATATATATTTATGTGCGCGAAGCGTATATACGTGCATGATACAACACAGGTTTACGTGTTTTCCAATTACATCTTTCGTTTTCTATTTCCTTACTTTTAGTGGAAGCGTCTAAATTCATAACGGGGGTTTCAGATAGCAGGAGGCTTTCTTACAAAAGAAAATACAGTGGAACCTGTAAAAGTGACCACCTTGGTAAAGTGACCACCTGACTAAAGTGACCATTTTCTTGACTAAAGCGACCCTTTTCTAATTTTAAAAACCCTTTATAAAGTGACCACCTGCGTATAGTGACCATTTTAGTCGGTCCCTAGAGTGGTCACTTTAGACAGGTTCCACTGTATCTAATCAGCATTTTAAAGCATTTGAATGTCAAAAGAAAATATTAATATTTTATTTTTTATTTTATTTATTTTACTTTTTTCAAGTGAAAGCATATTTTATATTATGGTTGAAAAAATTAAAATAAAGGCAACAATTAAAAATTTAGATGCCTATTTCAAAGGAGCAAATGTGCTGTCTCGATCCACTCCTAAGACTTGACGATGCGCAGGAAGATTCACCAGAAGAGAGATTCAACTAAAATTTTACTTGTTGCGGAAACTCATGAAGACTTCATATACGAAGTCCGTCATGACATCATGGAGAAAACAGAAGTATGCTGAGTCTAGAGCTATTCTTCCCTGCAGAAAAAAAGACATTAGAGATTAGAAGATGTGGGTTGGCTTTTATAAAGATTGGGATAGAGAAACAAGAACTTGTACAACTGCAATAAAGAAATAAAATGTTCTTATTTTCTAAAAGTATACTCTATAACAAAAATAGTGACGCACCAAGAAGGAGTAATGCAAACTGGACACAAATTGACATACATACAGGTTTTGATGGAATCAAGCACCAATTCATCATTATCGTCGATTCTACGTGCAACTGGTACTTCAGTGACTTCAAATACCCTTAATAGGTGGCTCAATGAAGTGGCTCAGTCCCCGGATCTCTCTTCCACTGAGAACGTTTGGAGCATCATAAAAAGGGTCCTATAACCAGCTCGGGATTTTACCAATCTAACGCAGCAATTGGACAAAATTTGGCACGATGCTTCACAGGAGCACATCTGCCAACTCTATCAATTAATATCAAGCCGAATAACTGCGTACCTAAGGGCCAGAAGTGGACCAACGCCGCAGGGCCCGACTTAGACTACCTGCAGCCCCGGGGCAAGCCTATTCTGGGGGGCCCCATTGCAGTGGCATAAGAGGTCTTTAGATTGCAGAATTTCTGTATTCGCCTGTAGGGGGGCCCCTTCCAGAAGGGGGGCCCAGGGCATTTGCCCCGTATGCCCTGCCGTAAGTCGGGGCCTGCCAACGCGTTACTGACTTGTTTACTTTGTGAGGCTCTTTCTCTTGATTAAATCATTCAAATTTTCTGAAACTGTAATCAATTGTTTTTCTCCACATGTACATCACATCTACCCCATTCGGACCACCATTCCACCCCATCTACCAGTTCTTATCCCCACTTCGTCTTAGTGCGTCGTTTTTTTTTTTTTTTTTTTTTTTTTTTTTTGTTATAGAGTGTATATTGATAAAAAATACAAATTAGTTAATTGTTGGATTCAAGGAGGGAATACCAATTTTTTTGTAAAATGGCAGAATCTTTAGGATTAATTGCATTTTTACATTTTATAACCAAAGAAAAAAATTAATTCTTGAATGTTCAGAGGTGTAGAGACGACTTTTGCCATAGATCATAAAGGTGTGCCTCCAGGGTTATTGTAAACGAAATCAACTAAGGCAGATTTTTCTTCCTCTTTCAAATTACGTATACGTTCTTGTATTCTTTTATTAAGTGCATGTTCGGTTTGACCACAGAAATAAAATATATCATCGTTCAGTCATATTGGAATTTTGTATACCCCTCCAATGGGTCTAGTAGATGCGAACGCAATTTTATGTGTACGTTTTTTAAAGTGCTTAAGTGCCTTTTTGTGACTTCTAATGCTTCCTTTTGATATGAAATTAGTTATGTAATAAATAGAAAATACGTGTCTTTAATAACTGATTTCAGATTATTTTTTAAAAGGGGAGGAGATTCTATTTTGTTAAAGGGGGAGAAGGTTAAAAACGATACAATAACTGATGGGACAATACGTACTTTCTCTTACCCATAGGGTCGAGAAAGTATTGTTTTAGGGTCAAGTTTTCGAGCGTGAGTTTTTGTTATATTTACTTGTTCTGAGGTCCCCTGAATACGAAAATCATGTTTTTAGCGAATGGTCTGTGTGTCTGTTATCAGCATATCTCAAGAACAAATAGTAGCAGAAATTCAAAACTCGGTATTCTAAATGTGTATCATATAGGGATGCTACAGTAAGCTTTTCGTTGAGATGAAGCAAAGGGTTCGTGTACAGGGACACTCAGAAGTAATCAAATACATTACGTCTATGGGGGGAAATTGCAGGTAAGTAGAGTTTAACATTTATTGACTGCACTAAACCAAATGAAACAAATATATGTTTTTTGTAATAGAGATAGTCAACTGGGAAAAATTTTTTGTGTGTGTAGGATACCCGACTCCCCCTCCCCCCTGGGGGGAAGGTCCCCCCTCGAGGGGAGTACATTTTCATGATGGGTATCTTTCAAAAGAGCTCGCCAATACCTTTAAAACGAATGGTTGAACCATCGATCTGCGATAATTTAAAATAAAGTTATACATTTTTTTATTATTAACAATTTTTTTTTTAATGTAATTTTGAGAATAAATTCAACTTTTTATTTTGAATATTTAGTGTTATACTACTTCTATAATATGGAAATCGTCACCCCCCCCCCCTCAACCCCCCAATTCATTAATGCCCTTGCATTTATACAGAATTTAATTCGGCTATTAAAAAATAATTCTGTTTTTAAAAAATAATTTATTAAAATTATTATTTATTAAAATTATTATTTAAAAAAAATTATCTTTTATGATAATACAGACGATTTCCATATTAGAGAAGTAGTATAACACTAAATATCCCAAAAAAAGTTGAATTTATTCTCAATATTACATTTAAAAAAAAAAAATTGAAAAAATGAAAAAAATCGACAACTTTATTTTAAATTATCGCAGATCGATGGTTCAACCATTCGATTTAAAGGTATTGACGAGCTTTTTTGAAAGATACCCATCATGAAAATTTACTACCCTCGAGGGGTAATTACACCCCCCCCCCAGGGGCGGAGGCAAGGCTCCTACATACACAAAAAAAAAAAAAAAAAAAAAAAAAATCCCAGTTCAATATCTCCATTACAAAATCATGAAAAACGACAGTTTTTTGAGTGACGCAAGCGGAGGGACAAACGGGACGCTGCGAACTCATATATACAGCTAGTTTGACATCAAAGAGATTTGTAAAAGCCGACACTTAATATCTCAGCAAATATGCCATATTTTGTTCTGATCTTTTCAAAATAATCTTTTATCTTCGGTCTTAATCTATCCTGAAAATTTTACATTTCTACATGCAATATGTTTTGAGATCTGAATCTCAGTTTTAAGCCAAAAAGGGAAAACAGTTGGTGTAATAGACTGGAATTCTGAAAAATATCTCTAAAGCGGCTCCAAGGATTTTCATATAATTAATATATATTGTTAATAGGATCTTTCTGAATCTAGTAACGTTTTCGTTTTTTTTTTCAGGAAAACTCTTGTTTTTTATATAAATCGCTTTAAATATGGAACTATATTACTCCGCCAATTACATGTGTTTCTTCGGGTGAAAACGTTGTTATGCGGTTCTCCACTTGTGAGGTATGTGGGCTTGTTGATTGACCGACTTCAATGCAGCTAATGAATTATTTAGATTTTTTTTAACGCAAAAGTACTTTATTACATGTTTAAAATATTTATTGTATATATACTAAGTCAAATTCACTTAAATATATTTTCTCTTCTTTTATGAAAAAAATATTTTTGATTTCAAAATTTCATATTTAGTCAAAAAAATATTTAGATAATATTTTAAATAAGGAAGTACTTTGTAATTTTAGATATTCCGTTTTATCATAATACTGATGAATTTACAATTTTTTAAAGCGAAAAAATTTTTAATCATTCATGAACATCGATTTTATAATAGCTCAATGATTTGCGATTCATATTCATGTATCATTCCGCGCCGGGAATGGAAAAAAAACGGCAAATATAGTTTTGGCGCCATCTATCGTTTTTTATTTAAAACATATACTTCCGTAAATACATATGTATATCTATGTTTTCTTTTTAAAAATTAAAAATTTCTTTTGAAAATACAGTTAGAGGTTATTCATTTATTTATTTTTCAGACTTTAAAATGATACATATTTTAAATATTAATATAATCAATTTTTTTTTATTATTATTTAAAGCAATAATGACTAGGGGATGAAACAGTGCTTACACTGTTTATTAGAAAGAATATTATTTCATGAATTTTATTAAAATTCATAAAAAATATGTCAAATAGCAATTATTAAAAAACACGTTAAAATAAATAAATGACATCTTTACTTTGAAACCCATAATAATGCATTTAAAAAATATTATTCTTTCTTTTATTTTTTTTAATTAATTAATTTCTGCATGAAAAATTCTATTTCATAAATATATTTTCAATTACAATAAACAAAAAATCCTCCTTTAATTTTAAATAACTATTTATACCTGTTTCTAAACAAGTTTTTTTCTCTTCTTTTTAAGGGGAAAAAAAATAATAATAATGAAGTTAAATATATATGTATATGTTTTTAATATAAACTACTAGATGGCGCCACTACATTTATTTATTTTTCTTAAAAAAAAGAAAGAAAAAAAACTTTTAATTGCTTCGAAACATGTAGAAATAATTATTTAAAATTAAAGGAGGGTTTTTTGTTTATTTTAGTTGTAAATATATTTATGAAATAGAATTTTTACGCAGAAATTTCCTTATTTTTTTAAAGCTTAACTTATATTTTCCATAAAATTTTTCTCCAGGTGATTTTATCTTATTTTTAAAATTATAGAAATGTAAAGCTTAATTTATATGTTGTCTATTTTTTCCCCCAAACGTTTTATATGAAAATATATATGAAGTAATTTTTAACTGCAATTTTGATGAAAATTTAAACTGTGAATATTGGAGCATACTTAGCCTAAAAAGGGGAAACAAAATATACAAATTTCCATTTTTAACATTTACTTGATATATATATATATTTTTTTTTTTTTTTTTTTTTTTTTTTTTGTAATTGTTTAATTTGTAATTCTCTAAAAAGAAACTTGCAAACTGTAAATTACGTAATTCTAACTTAAACTTGAAATTATCCACTGATTTTTCTTTCTTTCTTTCTTTATTATTATTATTATTATTATTATTTATTATTATTATTATTATCATTATTATTTTAAAGAGTTTGAGAATCCCAGTCAGTAAATTTTTCTAGTGCGAAGCTTCTCCATTTTGTTTCCAAGTGGCAGGCTACTTGAAAATTTGTCAGTATGATAACGTTTGAAATTCTGAATTAGTCAATTAATAACTGATGGTTCAACCATTCGATTTAAAGGTATTGACGAGCTCTTTTGAAAGATACCCATAATGAAAATTTACTACCCTCGAGGGGGATTTACACCCCCCCCAGGGGAGGAGGCAAGGCTCCTACATACACACACACAAAAAAAAAAAAAAAAAAAAAATCCCAGTTCACTATCTCCATTTCAAAATCATGAAAAACGACAGTTTTTTGAGTGACGCAAGCGGAGGGACAAACGGGACGCTGCGAACTCATACATACAGCTAGTTTGACATCAAAGAGATTTGTAAAAGTCGACACTTAATATCTCACTTGCTCTCTAAAGAAACTCTCACTTGCTCTCTTGCTATCTAAAGAAACTTGCAAACTGTAAATTACGTAATTCTAACTTAAATTTGAAATTATCCACTTATTTTTCTTTCTTTCTTTTTTATTATTATTTATTATTATTATTATTATTATTTTTTTAAGAGTTTGAGAATCCCAGTCAATAAATTTTTCTAGTGCGAAGCTTCTCCATTTTGTTTCCAAGTAGGCTACTTGAAAATTTGTCAGTATGATAACGTTTAAAATACTGAATTAATTCACACTAAATTTCTAGTGTAGATTTATCTTGGAAATGTATTTGATATGTTCATTTGCCAACTTAATCTACCCTCTTGTTTCCCTGTGCTAGCACACAGAAAATTTCAAATTTACATTAAAAAGGTTTTATGAACCGATTTGCTTAAAACTCCATATATACATATACATACAAGCTCCATTCATAAATCCTCTAAGTCCATTAATAAATTGTAGCTGCCATTTTGAAAAAAAAATGGTGGCAACTTCATAAGAAAAGATAAATTAGTTTAACCTTCCTGAAAGCCAGAAGGACTTATTTTAATTTTTTTATCAATAACCACTAAAAAGTAACGATATCAGTTCAAAAAATCCTTAACGGCTTAAAAGTTTGTGACGCCGCTACTTTATGGCTATAAGAATTTGAAATATGAGTCTTAAAAATAATGATATCAAATTTTAAGTGACGCTTTGCAATTAGTTAAAGTATACATAGATTTTCTTATTTGATCATTTACTTTTATCTTTTATTTATATTTATAATGCAAACGTAATATTTTTAACTTCAAGATCAGACAGATATATAAAATACACTCACTGATGCTTTTTCATTCGCATTTCAAATTCAAAATAACAGTTTTAAAAGGAATTATATAAAAATTCCAGTGGCGCCTCGGTGTTATTTTAAAAGATATGTTTTCAGATTCCATTAAAATTACTTTTGTTTTGTCTAATAAAGTACATTTACACATTTAAACAGTGCTTTTAATTTTCAAATATACTGTCAAATAATTATACTTTCACTGAGTTTGCATTATAAAGTAAAATTATTTATTTCAATAAATGGATTTATCTTTTGGGTCACGCTATCCAAAACTTCAAGTAAAATTTGTGTAAATGTTTTCTTTACGTCACACTACCTCTTTGAGCAAATTTTCACTTAGTTGGATACTATGATACTATGTTTTGGATAGCGTGATGCAAAAGATAAATCAATTTATTGAAATAAGTGTGATGTAGAGGCGAGGAAGAATAGAATTTTCTTAAGTGATCTTTTGTGGTAGCGTGGTGGTGATGTAGAATGTGAAATAGAACAGAATTGTTCTTACATCATTAAGTTCTTAGTTCGATAAATGTTTTGGTGAGTTTGAAGGTGATAATTTAGCCTACGATTAGAAAAGCAATATTCTTACTACGTTATCTAGTGTGGGTAAGATTTCTTTCTGAATATATTTATTGAAGTTATCTCTCTAAAGTATTTAAGATTTTATATTGAGTTTGGCCCAAGTGTTCTCCCTGCACTTAAGCTATAATAAAACTTTATTTGTATTTCAATTTGAGTCTCGTACTATTTCCTATTTACTACGTAAGTTAATTAAATTAATCTCTGGGGAATGGAGACTACATATTCCTCACAGTATGATTAACCCTTTCAGGGGCGGTGGCTAGAGGGTCTATCCACCTACTTTAGAAATTTTTCTCTAAGTGTGCAGTGGCTACTTTTTTTATCCACTTTTATGAAAAGTTAATGTGTACTTCTAAAATTGAAATAGAGATGGCAGAACTACAGTAACTTTAAGCAGGATGTGCCTGTGACTTTTTTAAATGGACAAGTTGCGGGAAAATTTTTTGAAGTTTCTTTTATATATTTTTATGAAAAATAATTTTTTATTCAAAAGTATTTGGCAGTGTAAATATACTGTAATGCACCTTTTAAATACAACAGATTTACATATTATCTTAGATCATTAATTTTAGTTTGATTTTTAGGAGCATCTTTTAGGTGGATAGACACAGTGGCTAGAACGCCTAGCCACCACCCACAAAAAAATCCCCACATGCTGAATTTTTTTCTTCATCAAATATGACTTGTAGGGGATGTTTACTTTATGATATATATATATATATTTAAAAGGAAATTCAATCATTTTTACTTAGTGCCCCTGAAAGGGTTAAAAGAAGAATGATTGTAAAACTAATTTTTCCACTTTCTCAACTATCTAAAACATTTTATTATTATAAGCATGTAATAATCCATTCTTCTGGAAACTGAGCATTAATATGCTAATGTATAGTTACTAAAATAGATAAAATAGCCAAAAATCATAAGCATAAATCGTGTCATATTGTTTTTAAAATTTAATATTGTAGTATGATTAAAAGAAGAATGATTGTAAAGCTAATTTTTCCACTTTCTCAACCATCTAAAACATTTTAATATTAAAAGCATGTAATAATCTAAAAGGAAAAAATATATAAAATAAAATGAGAGATTTCTTAAAACTGATCTTGCATACTGATATGATTGAATTCTTCAATTTTATTCGTTTGTTCTTTTATTTTACTTTATTTTGTTTTATTCCTTTATATTCTAAATTATTTATTGAGTAACAAACCATAATTTTAACATGCTTAGCTACCGAAATGCTGTTTTATCTTTTTAGCATTTGAGTATAAGAGTAATTCAGAAAATAATCTCGCTGTAAATAAAAAAACAGGCATAGACACAACAAATTTTTTATTTACATCTGAAAAGTACATAGAATTGTCCTCTATTTTTAAACATAATCATCCTATACATTCAAATACTTATCATAGCATTTTGGCAAATTAAAAATCCTTCTGCATGAAACATAGCCGCTTGGAAATTCAACCATTGTCACAACGATTTGAAGCTTTTCACTGCTGCAGCGATGAACTGTGGCCCAAAGGTCACTTCTTTGTGTGAATAAACAGATGATAATTTGGTTTTTGTTGTAGGGTTTAAGGCTGATTAATTGCACTAGGATCCCAGGCCTATAAGTGGAATGCCCTCCGTGGGTCTTTCTAAGGGGTCCTATCCTGCATTTACGAGAGTTTCGGAGAAAACTCCGAACGGCTAGGTCGATAAGCGCGACTAGGGATCGAACCCGGCATTTCCTATCTACCAACTTTCAGCTCAGAACCGCTCGGTCGCTGGTGGGCGATGATAATTTGGACCCATATATGATGTAGGAATTGCAGAGGGATAACAAGAAACCTATTAGAACTGGTCCAAAAATTCTTGTATTCGTTGAGCACTGTGAGGGCAAGCATTGTCATACAGGACACAATTTTTTATGTCAACAGACTACTAAGGCCCTTCTCAGTTCACATACAGTTGCTGTTTTATCTTAGCATTTAGATCGCTCTCCATTTTTCGTTCTCTCATTATTCTCTGTTACAATATTTCTTCCTCTTCTGTGTTATACTGGAAAAGAAAACCTAAGGCAGTGATCTACACAACCAATTATATGAACATATAATTGGTTGTGTGGAAATTTTCGTGAAAATTTTCAATACTCATCAAATTTTCAAATTTTCATCGTGAAAATTTTCAATACTCATCTAGCACAGAACATCAAATACTTTAGAATCATAATGACTACCTCGAACAAAACACTCAGAGAAATATACGAAACTTGGGAGTGTTTCGAGATCGTAATTCGCTGCTTTTAATGGACATTTTCGTAATTTTATTGGAGAAAGCCTCAGTCACGAGACCGCTTATCGCTCCCTAATTCTTCTTTCTTTGAAAAATTTGACATACTGACACACAACGAGATATATAAAGTAGAGTGGTAAATGGTCACCCTTTAGAAGGTCCAAGATGAGTCATGTGACATGCTCTCCTTGCACCTGCGTATTCGGTGGTTCCCTTGGTAACAGCTTATTTTCAGTAAATTTCTATGGCAACGGTTTGGAGATTGTTCTTCGCATAAGTCATAACCGCCAATGTTTTTGTTTACTTACGTAGTTTAATATTCTTTTGTTCTAAATCATTTTGATTTTGATTTTACTTTTTTTTTTTTTTTTTTTTTTTTTTTTCGTGTAGTTGAACTTTAACCGACAAAATTCTTAAAAACAGGTGGAAAATTATTATTTGTTGTTAAATAATACTCTTTAAAAGTTTAAATTTTCTTTTATAAACACTTTTAAACTTTGTTGGGAAACGATAAAAAAAAAGGTATTTAATTATTTATTAAAATGTGAAACGTGTGTAAAATTATTTCAAAAACAATTTATTTCGGTCATAGGACTGTCATGTTATCTAATAATAATGATAATTTGTCGAACTGATATTTTAAATGCCAAAATAGCGATAAAGGGCCAAACACAGCAACCTATTGGAGCATGTCACGTGATTCATTTTGAACCACGAAAAGCTAATCCTTCATCCATTGAATCAGCACTCTAATTTAAATATCTCGTTGCTGACACATTACAGCATCACTTTATAGCATTTAATACAACACACAATTCACGATAAATATCTGTCTTTTTTTTTTTTTTAGTCCAAAGAAATCTTATTATTCCGCGTACTCTCTTTTGACAGGAATTTTAATGGCAGCATACGCTTTGCCAAGTTATAACCAAAGAACAGGTTCAAGTACACATTTCTCACTAAAATAACAAGCAGCTTATTAAATCACAGATTATTTGATGTAACAAAAGTTCTGCTTCACCCACTACTGCTTGCGCCACACCACTACTGCAGTTAATTTAGAATTACCTTCGTAATATATTATCAATCATTGGATTTCACTAGCTAAAACCTTTGGCTACCAACTGAATTGTCCTTCTTGTCTATAAACTTGAAGAGTTTCTAAGAATATTCCAAAATTCTTATGTTTTTCAGACATGTGAGTTTTTAAGAGCAGGGATGGAACACAGGCGCAGAATTCATACCACTATCGATGTAAGAAAATTTTCTACTTTTTAAATCAATGATATTATAAGTAGAGAAATTTCTTAAACGGATTCCGGTATGAATTCTGCGCCCGTGTTCCATCCCTGTAAGAGTTATTTATTCTCACAATGCTTCAAAATCTAAATTATTCTATACTTATGTATTTTTCTTTGGCACAAAACTAAAATTTAATGTAGTAATGGAACATCTTCTTCTGACACGTATGCGTCGATTTTTTCGACTGTCTTTGGCATGGCAAATCTCAGCATCTCCCAGAATAGCTTTTGTCCAAACCTAAGGCATCTTGTGGATTCTATGGCAGCTTTTAGGCTCTGATCCATTTCCGAGAGAGAGGGTAAGTCTCCAATGATGATTAAGATGAGTCTATACTTCTTTTCTTCGAGCGAAGCAACAAACGATGTTTTGAATACACCCATCAAGAGATTGCTCTTTATGTAATTTCTGTTAAAAAAAAAAAAAGAGAGAGAGAGAGAGAGGGAGATTTAATTAGTTTCTAAAATAAAAAAAAATAAATGAAAAAGGTTATAACATGCTTAAATGCAATTTGTAATTGTTTATAATTTTATTATATTTCAGAAAAAAAAATATATAAAAAATATTTAAAATTTGCTCTAATCGAGGTAAGATTTAATGAATACAACGATTACACGGACACAGCTAATACAAACAAGAGTTAAGGTACACCATGTTATGTTTTTATAAAACATTATATAAATTTAGTAAAATACGTTTTTATGAATATTCAAATGGTTTATTAACATTGATATCTGAAAATTTTATAGCTGCCATTTTATCGTTAGGGGTTGGGTTGGGTTGTGGGGATTAAGGCCGATTGACTGCTCTATGGTCCTAGGCTATAGTGACCATATTTTTTTTCATTGAATTTGGGGACAAATATGGCGGTGTCCTCGAATTTCGAGGACAATAAATAAATAACTAATTGAATCAACTTAAATTGTAAAATTTTAGGAATTTTTGTGTACAAAGCACCTAAAAGAACTTATTTCAGCTTATTTATTACACATATAATAAATTATTCTAATAAAACATTAATAACTTTATAACCGGAGTCCCCAAATGTGTTGTAATTTTTTGGGGACGAAGGTAGTTTTCAAGGATTGTCCACAAGATTCGAGGACATATGGTCAGCCTATCCTATGCCTGGGGGGGAAATGCCCTCCGTGGGGTTTTTAAAAATTGCTTAACCGATTTCTAATGTTTCTACAAAATATCGTTGATATATCAAAGGGCGTAAGTTTATGGGATTCATAAAAGTTGGGGACCATCTTATGGATGGAAATAAACCTATCAAAAATTCATTGTTTTAGAAGGCTTAATATATCTCGCTGTGAGGTGGAATCATTTCAAATCTAAAAAATCAGCATCAAGAAAGACAGTTTTTGACCACCAACCTGTTATAACTCTCGACGACCGTTTTTTAGTTCTTTTTCTTTGCGAAGAAACAGAAAAATTACTGCGCCTCATTAGGGCGACCAGGACGTTTTAAATTAATTTGAGGACAAATATGGCAGTATCCCCGAATTTCGAGTCAATAAATCATTTTAGATTGTAAAATGTTAGTAATTTTTATGTATGAAGTTCCTGAATGAACTTATTTCAGCTTATTTATTAGTACACATATGATAAATTATTATATAAAATCCTTAATAACTTTATAACCGTGTGTATATAAAATGTGTTCTGATTTTTTGAGGACTATCCTCGGGATTCGAGGACATCTGGTCAGCCTGCATTATTGTTCATTTTGTGCCAAATGAGAGAAATCATTAACTTTTCAGGGACAATGGGATCTATTAAATTCCACCTAAATTTAATTCCAAAACTCCTCCCAGAAATTTGTACAGAGTTTTTCTTTGAAAATATAGAGAGAAAACTTCATTTCTTTCTTTTTTTCTTTAGACTTGTACATAAATTCTGGTGGTAGTTTATTTATAATGATCTAAATTCCCTTGCCCTGAAAGGATTAATCTACCACAATCGAAAACGTCTTACCGGTGAATGTTTTATGCACGGATATCGACAGGATTGTGCCCCTCCGCGGATGATTAAAATTGTGATGTTGTGTCTCCGGACCATTCCTATGGGTGAATTCCAAACCGTCGCTAATTGCCCATTTCGTAGCTTTCGTGCGACATAAACCCCACTCAACCTCAACCTGGATCAGTTATATACAAAGAAGATATTGATTTAAACTAAATTAGAGAACATATTGATACGACAACGTGTGAATTGAGCTCTGTACTGTTTATAGGTGAATCTAGATTTACTAAAGAAAGTAATTTTAGCCGTGTTAGGATCTGGAGGGAGCAAGGAACGGGTCACCCATAAATCAGTATTTTTGAAGGACACGAAGGATGAAAACTTTTGGAGGAAGGATATAAGAGTAGATGGCATATGGTATGTCACAGATTATTATACAGATAGGACACTCCCGTATATTCTTCGGTAACCGGAATTTGACTGCAACGACCCTATTGTCAACGGCTGTAAGTTTCTCGAGTTCTCCAGCTTACGCAATCGCTCGTCTTATTTTTATTGTATCTATGTTCATATCGTAATATTAGTGCAACGTTAAACCCAACATCCAATGGACTAACCATTTATTGATGTTTACGTTTGGACTTTGTTATTGTTTACGAATTTGATTGTCGAAAGCAATTTATTTTAAGAAGCAAGTTCGAAAATATACACAAACCAGAAATATTTTTTTCATTTTAAAGCATTTTCTATTATTTACACTAAGGAATGTTAAATATTTAAGATTTCATACCATACTGCTATTTCAGCATTACAGTTTGTTATATTAATTTGTACTCTTGAACACGAATGTGTTTGGAAAAATTTATTTTCAAACATAATAAAAATTAGTTTTATTTCTTAGAAAAAAGCTGTGAATGTTATGATTTTGTAAATTTAAAAGTAGTAGAAAAAGTGAAGGAAAGAAAACTGCACATACGTTTTCATTAGCAATTTTATTATTGTTTACAAACTTGATTGTCAAAAGCAATTTATTTTAAGAAGCAAGTGCTAAATATTAAGAAAATAAACTTTGAAAATATACATAAAATAGTAAAAACATTTTTTTTTTTCATTTTAAGGCATTTTGTATTATTTAAACCAAGCAACGTTAAATATTTAATGATTTCATACTGCTATTTCAGAATTACAGTTTGTAATTTTAATTTGTACTTGAATATGAATATGTTTGACAAAGCATATTTTTAAACATTATAAAAATTAATTTTTATTTCTTAGAAGAATAGCTATGAATGTTTTGAGGATAATTTTGTGAATTCAAAAACAATAGAAAGTGAAGAAAAAGAAAACTTCCCATACTAACCTGCTACTACACTGTAAAAAAATAACTTTTACCAGCTGCAATAATTTCTCTCTGATTGGAGAAAATAATTATTTTCTCCAATCACAGAGAGTTTCTTGCAGCTGGTAATAGTTATTTTTTTACAGTGTAACTACTCGCGAAATAGAAAAACAATTTTCGATCGAATATGCTATTCATGTAGACTTAACACATGTAGTTCCCCTCTGTTGACACTAGTGGTGCTACTATATTTCCGGTTCGCGTTTTATCTTCACTGTCCTATCTGTATGATAATATGTGACGGTATATCAGCGTGCAGGACAAATGAGGTTAACTGTTATCTACTCAAGATTGTTGCTACTATTGAGTAGTGATAGAAGTAGAGTACGGATTCCCGTTACTGGCTATGGAGAAAAATTCCGCGAACACGACTGCGGTTTTTGCGCCTTCATTTGGGGATAATCGCTTTCTTAGCAACTGGTTCTTGTGATTTTGCATGTTTAAAATGGTTTGTTTCTCTTATCACCAACACTCCAATGAAAAGTCAAATAGAACAGCTTTCAATCAAGAACAAGGATTAGACTTGCTTTTCATTTCAGCTAGTGTAAGTTATGGTGTGTGTTTAACTCATCCCCAATCGAAATATAAAGCAGCGATAACAAAGGTGGAGGAAACTTGCTTTGGTAGAAAAGGAATGTCGGTTTGGCAGTAGAAAAATCGGTTTGGCGAATGATTTGGTGGAATGGTGGGGATGTGATGTTGGGAAGCGAAAAGGTTACTAGTCCAGGGTCTACTCTAATATCTGGGATTACATACAAACGGAACGCTTGCAATTTCGATGACGTAAATTTTGCAAATTTTTTTGCAAATACAATCGGCAGCAAAAGTATCCGAGCACTAGCAAAAATTTCTATATAAAAAAAGTATACTTTATGCAGTTTTGTTAAATAAATCCTTGTCGAATCCTGTTCTTAGTTAGTCTAAGAACAGGATTCGACAAGGATTTATATAACAAAACAGCGTTAAGCTAGTGGTAGGATACTTTTGCTGCCGACTGTAGTCATACATTTGGAACGCTTGCAAACGGCTTTGCAACTACCAGTTTTTCATTTGTATGTACCCCCTCCCCCCCCCCGGTCGATGGTTGCTACAGGAGCCCCACTCAGTCTACCAAAACATTGTCTAGGACCGTGTTATTTTACGTATTTGACAGCTTTGAGACCTATACTTACAGTCGGCAGCAAAATTATTGAAGCACTAGCAATAATTCCTATTTGAAAGATCTGCACCTAATACTGTTTTGTTAAGCAAATATTTGTGGAATCTTGATCTTAGTCTTATGCTGCTTAGAAAACTTTTGTTGATGATAAAAAATCAGCTATCAAACTAATATATATATATATATATATATATATAATGTGGATTATTGCCTTAATCATTTTGCTGCCAACTGTACAATGACATCCATCTCGATTGATCCCTATTACAAAATTTCACGACAACAACGCAGAATTTCTTATATAACTGTGTTACTTAATGGCATCTGCGGTTAGGCTTTTGGCTTTAGGTTTTTCCAGGCATATCATATCCTCAAATATCATTCTTCAAAGAGAAAACTGGTGTCGGCATAATATCTTTCAAAGGACACGCAAATCTACTTGTATTCAATAAAAATACGAATGTTAAAAGATACTGCGAGGAAATCCATGATCAATATGGGAATTGTGAGAACCCATGCTATTGCTATTGGTGATAAATTTGTGTTGATTGATGATAATGATTATTTTACTTTCTCTTACCCATAGGGTCGAGAAAGTATTGTTTTAGGGTCAAATTTTCGAACGTGAGTTTTTGTTACATTTACATCTTCTGAGGTCCCCTGAATACGAAAATTATGTTTTTAGCAAATGGTCTGTGTGTCTGTCTGTCTCTGTGTCTGTTATTAGCATATCTCAAGAACAAATAGTAGCAGAAATTCCAAACTCGGTATTCTAAATGTGTTTCATATAGGGATGCTACACTAAGCTTTTCGTTGAGATGAAGTAAATGGTTCATGTACAGGGACACTCAAAAGTATTCAAATACATTACGTCATGGGGGAAATTGCAGGTAAGTAGAGTTTAACGTCTATAGACTGCACTAAACCAAATGAAACGAATATATATTTTTTGTAATAGAGATAGTCAACTGGGAAAAAAGTTTGTGTATGTAGGAGTCTCACCTGTCCCCCTCTTGGGGGGAAGTCCCCCCTCGTGGGGAATAAATTTTCATGATGGGTATCTTTCAAAAGAGCTACCCAATACCTTTAAAACGAATGGTTGAACCGTCGATCTGTGATAATTTAAAATAAAGTTATCGATTTTTTTCATTTTTAACAAAAAAAAATGTAATTATAAGAATAAATTCAACTTTTTTTATATATATATTTAGTGTTATACTACTTCTCTTATATGGAAATCGTCTGCATGATTATAAAAGATAATTTTTTTAAATAATAATTTTAATAAATTATTTTTTAAAAACAGAATTATTTTTTAATAACCGAATTAAATTCTATATAAATGTAGGTGCATTAATGAAACGGGGGGTTGGCACAGAACTAATTATCATATAAAACTCTTCCGAAGCCTAATTTGAATTGTTTAACACAGGTTGACATAACAGTACTCGTTATCTTTCCTCTTAATCTCCAACCTGTATTTATAGTATTAAATTTCAGGGTATGAGAAAGTCGTGTGCGTGTGAGTGACACACCAGATTATTTTATTTAAAAATGTGGCATATATGACTTAAACTGAAAATTGTGCAAGTAAGTTTTGTAAGCAATTTTTTGTTATGAGTAAAATATTTGTTTTCAGTTGCAACTGGCAGCAGAAGCTGAATCTGAGAGTCGAAAACAGTTTTATTTAATTATATCTCAAAAATTAGTGTCTCGAATGAGTTATACATTTACACACTCGTGTTTTCTACTATTATGACTTGTTCATGTGAAAATGAATGTAGCTGATTCATATTTTAGGATATGAAATTTTAATAATTTTCATTATTAACAATTTTTTTTGTACCGAAAAAATGTCTGAAATATACCTAAGTCTATTTTATTTATTTAAAAATGAATAAATAAATCTCGGAAACTTTTGGAGAGCTTCTACCTGCATGGTCTCAGCCAAGCCTAACGGGTTTGATGCTGTCTTCCGGGGCGAATAATCACCCGATCATCGTATAGTGGCCGCCTGCTACTAGACAGCACATTAGATGTTACGTAGAAGTGAGCCGTGTCTCGGATCTTCATTCAGTCTTCATGGCGAGAATACTGCCTTCATCATCTGGGTGATTCATCAGCTTCTGCTGGAAAGCTACAATGTGAGCTGCTGGCACTGGCTTCTTGGACACATAGCTGAGCCGGCACAACCGTACCTCGAAGACAGAACAATTGGAGCGCACAGACACGCGCCCGATTGCCAATTTTGAATTAAGTGCACAACTAGCAGGGAGAAAAAATAATTTGAAGGGGGGGGGGGCTGGCCAGAAGTTCCGCAAAAGGTATAGTTGTGCGCACGAATTTACAGCCGAAATGGAGGTTAAAAAAGGGGGGCAGGGGTAAAGAGGAAGACGACACCTGATCAAAAGATGCTGAACGAAGACACGAAAAAATGCCCCCCCCCTTAAAAAAAAAAAAAAAAAAATTTTGGAAGAACTTCATGGGAGCCACCGAGGAATAGAAAAAACATTTTAGGTGCATAACTGTAAAATTTTAAATTACTACGTGGCTTGAACCAGGGATGGCCGAGGAAGAGAAAAAGAAATAAAAAAAGAAAATAGTTATTCACAGGAGGGCCAAGATGGAAGAGAGAGAGGGACCATCACAATTTAGATTCACCACGGAGGGATGGTGCCCCGCGTTAGTAGCTCGACGACTGCTTAACAACCCCATTAAGCACTTGACGGTGCAATACAGATGAACGAGGACCAGACATCGTAACACCCTCGAGAAAATAAGATTAAAAATAATAATAATTGTTACTAGCAAAACCGTGTGAAATATTCTCACTTTATTTCTTTTCTTATTTACCTTTAAAATTTGAAACTCATAAATGTTATACCAATTTCACCACCTAATTAAAATTCTAATTTACCAGAAGCCAAATTATTATTAAAACCAAATTAATATTGCCCAATAGTGAAACCAAAATCATTCAAAGCAAGGTTTCCAAATAAAATTCATCGTTCACGACCCAATTTTCATACTTCCACAGGCAGTACAGTTTTAATATAGGACTCCCACGACGCCTTTTAAATTTTTGTCGTCATGTTGGCGATGACTTTTTATTAATTTTGGTACATATATATATGTATATATATATACATATATATTTATTTATTTATTTAATGATTGTGTTTTTTAGTCAATTTATGACACAAAAGTTCATATTCTGTATATATCTTTGAAATATTGCTAGGTTTAAAATGACGCTTGTAAAGGTTCTGAAGAAGCAACTGTCAAAAGTATATTTTTTCGTAAAATAATCTCATCAGACAAATGTCGTCATTTTTTCTTATTAGTCCATTGAGCTAAGTTCACATGCTTAAATATTGCCCATGTATAAATATTATTTTTTTATCCTCGCGTATCGTACCGTTTCGACAAAAAATAATTGAAACTGGTCCACGTTAGAGAAATACTATATAGATTATTTTTGGCGTACTAAGCAGGATACTATCGCAACAGTATGGAGCGAGTACAGTTCTATCGCAGCTACAGAGTTGACTGTTTTGGAGTACATTTATTGAAAAGTGTTAATATGATTAGTGGATGCTGGATGATTAAGGAAACTGGCTACTTGCTGAAAGAAGAAAAATAAAAGAGATTAAAAATAAAAGAAAAAGGGGTAGTTGATAATGGGCAAGAATAGAGAAGGGAAAAAAAGAAAAAGCTGGTGACGGGGCAGAGACAGGGGATGTAAAGAAAAAAAAAATTAAAGAAAAAAAAAGGTTTCGTGATGATTGGAGAGTATTTTGTCAACCAAACAGATTAATTGTGTGGAGCCGAACCTTGGTGAGTGAAATCATCAGTACTCTATCCACTGGAGAGCGAAGATTTTTGTGGTTGGTTTTTCCATTTTTTCTTTTCTTTTTATTTCTTTCTTTCTTTTTTTTTTTTTTTTTTTTACGTACATCAGGCGTAGCATGGGCCTGGAGACCATTTTTTTTTTCTTTATTTTGATATTTTTTTCTTTCTTTTAATAAATCTCCTTATTTTATTTTATTTTATTTTTATTTTTATTTTTATTTTTTTTTGGGGGGGGGGGGATATAAATTAATGTTTGTTACATGGATTGCTAGTGTTTGTCACATTAGCATCCTTAAACTTTATTCTATAACTATTGAAACAAAAGTATATAATTTACATACTTTTCCGGGCTGTCATGATCTAAAAAATTCAAATCAGATGTCAATAAAGCATGTTACCACTTGGAATATTAAAATTGTTGAAAAGAAAAAATCACTTAATGTTCTAAACACAGAGTAAATTCTCAGGCCAAAGATATCCATCAATTATTGATAAAAAAAAAATGCATCGGATTATGCGTTTTTTCCCAAACTTTGCTTTCTATAACTTAATATAGGAAGTTGAGTCGTTTAACGCCACACTAGAGATTACGTGGTATACAACTGGAGACAGTCTCGGATTCACCACTAGGGTTGGTCCGGAAATGTACTATCACAGTTTTTGATTCTCTGTGGAAGAGATGAATGTTGCACGTTGATAACCCCTACAGGTATTAATTTTGTAACGTGGAAAACATTGCTGCCATTATGGCTTTTACGTGCACCAGCCACCATTAGTGTACACGACAGACTTTGGCCGGCTCAGAGATCGAACCTGCAATCCTTCTATTATCAGCTGGATGATGTACCAATATGATTTTAATATAGAAACTGTATATGCAATTTACATAGTACGTGTATATTTTAATTACAAATTTTGAGGGGGTGAAAAGGGAGGGTTACGTTATTCAAAGACAATTTGAAATTACATAGCATTTCAAGGTCGGAAATGCCTTTTGCACAAGCTTGGATCAAAAGAAGCAAAAAAGATGAGAACAAAAATAGCAACACGTTAGCGTAACATAAAACATTTTAATGACGGGAATTACATTGATAAAAAGAACACGTGCTGGACAATGTTCTCAGCCACAAATTAAACCCTAAACAGGCATACAGATTTCAAAAAGGTACCAAATAGAATATCTAATATTCTGTAAGATCTTAGAAGGCCATCCAATGGACTAATTAGATCGATATATAATGCCCAAATTTAATATTTCAATTTTGGCAAACTTATTGGATTAATGAAAGGGCATTAGGGTAGAACTGCGATGAGTGGTACAACAGACTATTTCTAGAAGAATTATTGTACAGTCTAGCTTCCATACAACGTCCTTCTACTGCATGAAGAAAGGCATTTCCCCTCTTACATTGCTATGTAGTTCCAAATTTTGTTTGACTAACTGAACTCGCCCACAACTTTGTATATACACTTAAGCAAATCACCCTGTAGATATCTTTTTTTTTTTTTTTTTTTTGTACAGAACCATTAACTTCCATATATGGAGGTACCACAGTACACTGTTGCTTAAAAAATAATGATGGAAAAGTTTGTCTTCTTAAAATGCCAGTATTTGGTATTTTAATGAATGATTGATTATTACATAATAATATATAATAATAATTGACAATAATAATTGATTAATAATAATTAATAATAAATAAAATAAAATAGTCATAAAAATAATTCCGATAATTAAGCATTAATTATCTTAGTAGATCATAATAAGTTAAAAATACCTTAGAATCATCATACCTTAGAATATAATACCTTAGAATCATCTAAAAATAAATAATTAGTTAATTAAATAATATCTTAATCCTACAAGGCTCAATTTTTTTTTTAGTGCGCGACAAAAATATATAGGTTGTAATGAGTGATCAGAAGATAGGGAAAACTTATAAAAATAAAAATAAAACCATATTTTACGGAAAAATCAACTTTTTAGCTCAACGTACCATATGTGGAACATACATAAAAATATGATTTACTAATACGTTTACTATCCCTAACAGCACAGTTAGGCTTAACTTATCCACAGTACATCTTAAGGAGGTTTCTGGGATGCCTTTTCATCCAGAAGGCATCTTGAAGACATCCTGGGGAGGCGATGTGCTATCTAGGATTGTAATATTAAAAAAAAAAAAAAAAAAAAAAAAAAAAAAAAAAAAAACTTACCTCTGCAAAATATACATTTCTTTATAACACACAGTATTTTTTTTTTTTTTTGAGTCAAAACTGTTCAATAAATAGTCTTTTTTTATTTTTGAATTCAGACAAACGACTAACGTATCACTTTCATTCAAATTTCACACTGACAAGGGAACTCTTTGAAGTGGTAATCGCCGATTTTCTTGAAAAGAATTCTGGCATAAGATTTAATCATCAATAGCATATTCCTAAAATATTAGCTGCTGAGTCGCAATAGGTAAGCTATAAAAAATTATTAAAAATGAAAGCATGTCTGCAATATTTCCAAAAAAGCGCCTGTTTGGCGACTGCATTCTTCGGAATTTCATTGCAATGAAGATTTAATAGATGTAGATGTTCTTCTTTCTGTTTGATAACCAAACGAACTCCATACGCTGTCGAGCACTTGAGAATTTAGAATAGTTAACAAAAACCAGATAATTTACCAGATTGAGATTTACTTAGTCGAAATTCTAAACAATATTTAATATTTCAATTAAATAAGCTGTGTCAATAACAATTGCAAGAGCACTATAATGCCAAGTTTTTAATAACGACATTAAAAAAATATATGATCAAGACTTTTATATAAATTTAAATAAAATACATTATATATTAAAACACAAAGCCGTTTTTTTTTTTTTTTTTTTTTTTTTTATTAAAATGAAAGCATTTCATATCCGAACACATTTTTCTTATTAGTCTGATCATTTTATTGGGCAGCACGAACCTTCGACGAACAAGCAACGCCACAGAATATGAGTTGTGTGGATCCAGTATCTCATTAGAGCTACGCAATGAGCAATTGGAGACGATCTATGATTCTACCCTAAATTTCGTCCTGTTTGTTGGTTGGATTTAACGTCGCACTAGTACTGCACTATGGGCAATTGGCGACGGTTTGCGATGCACTTCTGAGGATAATCCGGTGACATCTGCAGGTGATAAATGATTGCATTCTGCGTATAGTCGGTAACAAAAGTGTCCGAACACTAGCAAAAATTCCTATGTAAAAAAAGCTATACTTCATACAGTTTTGTTAAATAAATCCTTATCGAATCATGTTCTTACACTGACTAAGAATAGGATTCGACAGGGATTTATTTAATAAAACCGTACGAAGTGTACTTTTTTTACATAGGAATTTTTGCTAGTATTCGGACACTTTTATTATCGATTGTATATTATTTATTTTTAATATATACATCCGATTTGTATGTTTGACTCGACATCCCCCCCCATCCCCCTGTAAATTTCATCGAGATGAGGACAGATATAACATAACCGGATTAAAATACAAAAAATTTAAAAAACACCCTGGGTCAGCTGGGGAATCGAACCCATTCTTTTACACTTGAAGGCTATTAGCAAGGGTGACATACTCACTCGGCCACGGAGGGTCTGCATTCGGCAAAATATTGCGCAGCACTAGTGTGACGTAAAACCCAACCAACCTTATGAAATTCTAATGCATATTTTTACAAAATTCTTTAAATCGTCTCAAATTTATATAAATGCACATGCCGAGAGCTTCAGACATTAATTTACTCAAGATTATATATAAGCTGGAGTACTGTAAATGTAACTCTGAAATTGAAATTGCATTATTTTAAATAAATGCAATTTTGAAACATTACATAAAATAATTGAAAATATTGGATCTAACATAAAACATAACGTCACTTTTTCTAAATAGAAATTTCTAGATTTTAGAAAATATCTTGAGTGTTGGTGGCTTTAACGTCGCACTATAGCTACGCAGTGGGAAATTAAAGATGGCCTTATATTCACACTTAGGGATGTTCCGGAGACATGACATCTTAATCTTTATCCTCCGCGGAGGGGATGGCTTCCTTGCTTCAGTAACCCCTAGAGCGATAGAAAACACTACCCTCCTATACTTAAGTTCTTTGGCTTCATTTAAGGAAGGTTAATATGATTTGGCGATGACTTTTTTCGTATTTGGCGTTCAAAACGTAAAGTTTAATAATTTTTTGCGGCTTTCCAGTTGCGATTCAGCAGCTAATATTTTTACCAGTGAATAAAGTGCAACATAAACTATATTCTGTAATTTTTTGAAGGAAATCGGTGATTACCACTTGAAAGAGTTTCCTTGTGAGTGCACTATAACAAAAACACGAACGACATCTTTAGGTAAAGATTCGTATGACTACATTGCTAAATGTCAGTAGCTTCTATCAAGATGTCAAGAGATATCGCTACTAATAATTTTATAGCTATAGGAATGATTAAAGTCGGTGTTCCACATGTGAACCTGGGTGCCTTGTAGGGTTAACGTGTATTTTTTTTTTTTTTTTTTTTCCCCTTGTTAAATTCTGATGTTTCAATTTCATTGTTATCTCAAAGTTGAAGGAGAAAAGAGTTACCTTGAAAGCAATACTATAATTCTTCTGCTTTTCGTTGCTGCTTCTAATTCCTTTTCATACGCGCACAGTTCTCCGCCATTCATGTTTTTCCTTGGCTCGTACACATTGTAATAAGGATGCTTTAACTGCAGCTCTGAAATATTTAAATACCCATATAAACTTTTTTGATTAAAATTAGATACCATATTTATTACACTAAATAAAGTGTTCTTTTTTTTTCTAAATTTTACACAATATTAAAGCTAACCTAGTAATTATATTTGCAGAATTTTTTATTAGGATAACAGGATTATTGCTTTCAAACGCAATAGTATATTTGAAAATATTTTCCCTTATTTTTTGGTTAACAAGTCGAAAAATATTTAAACAAGTTTAAAAAATTCATTAAAATTCAGAGAAAACGAGCAAAAGAAGTTTTAAGAAATGAATATAGTAACCGTTGCTAAGGAATGAAACTACACATTTTAAGTTATTTATTTATTTACGTTTTTGTATAGTTAGACAAACTAAAAAAAAAAAAAAAAAAAAAAAAAAAATCTCTTTTTTCCAGCCGCATCAAGTTAAAAAATATTAAAAATGAAATTGAGAGAACGAAAAGAATTTTTAAAAATGAATATAGTAACCGTTGCTAAGGAACGTGACACAGTTACTACATGTCTTTGTATGAAAAAATAGACTAAAAGTAAGTCTTGTCGTTTAAATGAATTTAAAATAAATTCTGTTTTGTACAGAATTTTATATCGTTATTTAGAAAACAAATCTAGACTTCTTTTGTGTGTGTGTGAGTATTTTTAATGTCATGTGTTGAATAAGCTTTATGTATTTTAATCCACATTTTCTCGAGTTTTAATCAAACATGTAGTAACGGCTGTTTAATGACATTTGGGATGTGCTGCAAACGAAATGACTAAAAACAATCCGTTATCATGGAAAGTTCTTTTTTTTTTATTGACTGTGGAAATGTCATCCCCTCTACGTTGTTTCTTAAAATAAGCGAATCGGGTAATAAGACGAATAATGATTCTATTCTATGTATGTATCTTTCCAAGGCATTTAGTTGCTGTACCCCCGAAAATGTCATTCCCGAGCCAATACTGGAATGTTGAATTAGAAATTTACACACCTATACACCATATTTTTATCTAAGTATGTTCTTGTTTTAATGAAACGAGTATAAGAGAAAACTAATGCATAACGTATACAGCAGTTTTGTTATTGGTTTTGCATTTTACGCTATGAAAAAAGAATTTTCTTTGCAAATAACTGCGGTTCGAATTTCTTTTTTTTTTTTTTTCCTCTAATTTAGATCTTCCAGTGTTTTAAGTACCTAAAAACACTGATGAAAAATATTACGGAATGTGGTGAAGATTTAAAAGCGTTCGATTTCAAGAAGCTTGATAGTATTTAAAAAAATTAATAACAATAATAATGATTAATGCGAATGTTTGAGCCATGTATGAACTGCAAAAATTTAAACAAATTTTCCTATTTTAGATTAATATGTGGGCATGGCTGTCAAGTGTTATGATTTTTGGATACCAGTATTTTTTTTCAGAAAAAAAAAAAAAAAAAAAAAAAAGAAATTTGTAAGCTTTGGTAACAATTTTCTATAATTAAATGTGGAGAATATTTCTATAAAGAAATATCAATATACAAAAATTGTAACACGTGATAGCTATGAGTGTGGGTCAAAATAAAATATTAAGAGAGTCGATCCAGAAATAAGGTTCCCATCAATTTTTCAAATAGATAACATTGTCTATTCTCATAGCAATGTATATCGTTGGAAAGAAGACACTGTACTCTATTTTTCGACATAATTGCCATCTTTTTCTACACATTTTTGTAGACGGTGCTCCAATTTCTGTATCCCAATGTCGTAGAACTCCACCGTCAAGCCATTGAGGAAGCGTTATACCCCAATTTTTCAGTCAAAGCTTTTTCCACTGTACCGTAAGAACTCCCGCGATTTCAAGCAACAAGTTCACTGTCGGTAATCCTTCTGTTTTGAAGCACTTCGCGTTGGACCATCTTGACAACCGCCTCCGAAACTAGCAGTCTTCCACTCCGTTCTTCATCGTGGGCGTCCTTTCGACCGGCACTAAACTTTCTGCACCACTTTCGGACATGTTGAACGAACATACACTTGTCAACATACACCTCTGTCAACTGACGATGAATATCCACGGGTGGAGTCCCTCTGGCATACAAAAAGCTAATTACGGAACGGATCTCGCACTTGCAGGGAGCAACAATGGGCACCTCCATCTCAGATGGCTGCTGAGCCAAGAACTGAGTGGCGCAGGGAAGCGCGGCTGGGTGGAATCGAGAGTAAGGGAACAAGCCGCGCGCAGCGGTGTTGCCAGATTTCGCCTCGCACCTTCCCGTGCGGCTGGAGCTCTTTGAAAAACCTAATTTCTGGATCAACCCTCATAGAAAGCAAGAAAAAACAGCATCTTCTTCTTTTTTTTCCCCGACAAGACCATGGGAATGGCTTACAAGATGGGACACAAAATTTTGTTGGGGTACCTTCGTCCATATACAATGAAAAATGTTTACAGAATCATTCTCAAAAACTTTGACCGAATATAAATCATGAAAAATATTAATTACAGAATTTTTTCAAAACTAGCAACCTCTGAACAATTTCAAATTCGTCAGATGATAAATCCAGATGTTAACGTTAGGTATAGTTAATTTATGTCAAAAAGATCAAACAGTTTTGCTAGACGAGCATAAATTAGGGATTTACTGCCATGTGTGCTAATATATTCAAATTGAATCATCAATCTGTCAAGTTCCTCGTCTACTTAAAGATAAAAACGTAAGCAACATCTTTCAACAATCTAATGCTTTCATCTACTTCCACGTTTTGAAAAACTGATCATATATTATTCAAGGATATTAACTGCGCTCTGTAATGAATTCATCATAACAGTGTTGCCAGATTGGGTATTCTATCCCAATTTTGAGGATTTTTGGGGCTTCTGAGGACAATTTTGGGAACCGAATGTTCGTAGGGAATTTCGAGGGGATTTTCGAATCCTTTGTGGAGAAATCTGGGGATTTTTTAACTTTTTTTTTATCTACAGCTTGTTAACTGTAAGGATTTATTCCTTCGCGTAGGGACTTTTAACAGTTTTCCTTATCATGTAGGAGCATTGTAAGGTAGTCCTTCTCCCCAGGACGTCCTCAGGATATCATAAGGATGAAAGGTAATCTTGCGTGCATAATCAGCACTAAAATACTTTACACAGATTTAAAATTTTTCGATAACTAGTGTGTATATAAAAAGTTACTTTAGTATATAGGAATTTTTTTCAAAAATGAGCATCATTTGGGAAAAAATCTGTTAAAAATTTTAAATAAATAATAAAAAAAAAATCCTGTTTTAGTAGAAATTCAGTTGGGGATTTTATTGGGAAAAAAACCCTGATTTGGGGAGATTTGAAAGCCTGTTTGGGAAGATTGACTGTCGACTATCTGGCAACACTGCATCGTAACACATTAAAAGAACTATCATCATCGTAAACAAGAGTTAAATTGATTTCTAGAGGTTATAAACTAATGTAAATCATTCAATAATGTTATTTTTAGAAATAATTATATACATAATCACTTATTATTTCCTTTATCTGTATTTCTCATGCGTATCTAATGTTTTTCTATTTTCTTTTCAAGTATTGTAATTTCGTCAGTTGCTATGTAACTTTTAACCAAGAAATATGCGTCTTCTTTTGACGCTTAAATAAATATTCTTTCACTCACAAAATGGAATACTCTTTTGACGCTTAAATAAATATTCTTTCACTCACAAAATGGAATACTCTTTTGACAAATTAAACTACAAATTAGATTTCTTAATCTGATACATGATATACAATACCGAAATAGTAAATTTTTTCTTAAATAACAAATCTGTGGATTATATTTTCACTTAGTTATGGAAATCGTCGTAACTAGAAACCCAAAAGGAGGAGTGAATTTACGCAGCTCGGTGACTCAACACCACTAAAGAAAAGCAAGGCAAGTGCTAAATCTTTTTTACACTTTTCTGATTGTACTGTATAGTTGTAATGAATCTATTCATCACGTCCACAGTAAAAAGATTTTAAGCAACTGCCGATGGTACTACTATGCAAATGATATAAAAACCAATGTAACATTTAAAATGAGATAAAGAATACTAAAACTTTAAAAATACATTTTAATTAAAAACATTAAAACACAAGACAGATGTTTCGGCTAGAACACTAACCCTTCTCAGTGTCAAACATACGAGCACAACATTTACAAACATTCATACTACTTCGCCCCCAGCATTTCGCCACCGGGGAATCTCGCACCCCGGATATTTCGCCCCCGGAAATTTCACCCCCGGAAATTTCGCCCCCGAACAGTGGATTCCGAAAATTTCGCCCCCAGCGTCTCGCCTCCGAGTTGTGGAAAATATATATGTAACGACAAATAAAAATATAAACACACATGTAGTAATTCTCGATATATTTCTATTTAATTCACACTATTTTCCTTTTTAATTTCAATATAAAACATATGAATTAGAATAAGGTTTTAGAATGCAAAAATTGTTCGATTATTTTTTTATCGCTGTTAATTAAAAGAAAATTTAAGTGTACAGTAATATTATTTATTTGTTTATTAAATTTTTAGTGCACACATAATAATTTTATTAATTTTTCAAATATTTTTTAACTTTGTTGTATTTATTAATCAATTTGATCATTATTGATAAATAAGGAAGTAAGATTACAGAAGCAAGAAATTTTCATTACACTACTACTGTAGGGTAATGAACTTACACTAGGCGAGTCGTATTTACCCCCGACGATATATAGAACGCCCCAGCCCGCCCGTTACCGCTCTTCAATGTCTTTTTCTAGTCAATTTTGTCCTTTTATCTTTTCTGGTGTTAGCCTTTTTTTTTTTTTTTTTACACTTGAAATTGTGAGTTTTTTTGTTTTCATCCCATGATTTTTTCTATGGAATTCTGACTCTTTTTCCCCCCTGTTTCTATGAATTTTCAGCTTTTTTCCGTCGTTTTCTACATTCTAAGGTGCGGTCCGAAAACTCGACATCGAGTTTTCACCTGATTTATACATTTTGAGGCCTCCTGAGTCCAGAAAAGTAGTTTCTGACAGTTATGTGCGGAATCTTCTGGGTACCATATCTCCGAAGCTAAAGAAATAGAACTACGAAACTTCAGAACTGAGACAGGTCTGGTATACAGATAAAATTTTAAAATTTTGGGGGAAATTGTAAAACCGGAAATGGGACAGCGGAAAACGGAAGTGGGATCGTAAATCCGTATCTCTAAAACGGCTCTATCGATTTTCTTCAAAGTTGCTATATAAAAACTCTATTATATGACCCTTAAAATAATATAGCTGGTTAGTTCAGGGAAATTTATAGGCGTCCTGTAAAAATAGCTCAATTCCAGGATTCGCAAGTGCTTTCCTTTAAAAACGACTGCACGGATATGTTTTTCAAACTCCTTATATTAACTCCTTTTTAAACATATTTTTGCATGTAATTATTGTTTTCCGGTCAATAATTGAGATTACCAAGTTTTGGTAAAAATTTGTATCTCAAAAACGGCTCTAACGATTTTCTTGAAAATTATTACATAAATCCATTTTAAATAGCCTTTCTCATGTGTTACGTGGTTATAAGAGGGAAAAATTAACAGTTATCTTACTTAAGTAGGTCAGTTTTAAATCTCGGAAATTGGTGTTTAAAAAAATGAGTCTACCATATTTACTTCCTTATACAAATTATAAGGAAGTTAGTAATCCCGATGTGCGAAATTGATTTTGTATTCTGCATAGCTCAGAAAATGAATGATCGTAGAAGGTTGTAAATTTATACGCGTAACTGTTATAATGTGTAGTTGTACACTTCCAGCTCTGGTTTTAATACGAGTTCCTGTTTCAGAGATATCAACGATTTTACATGAATTTTCTTGCCGTCAGTATGTAAGTACGTGTGTGTGGGGTGGGGGGTATGTATCTCGCATAATTCAAAAACTGTTAGACGTAGAACGTTGAAAATTGGTATAGGTTTGTAATAACATCTAGTTGTGACCTCTATTTATATAATTTACATGATTATGGACTTTATATGATTTTCCGTTTTGGAGACATTTAGGAAAATTATGGCTGAATATCACATAAGTGTGCATTTTGGATTTTTTTAAACTTTTTTTTCAAACTTTGTATTTTAATTTGAATTTTTGAAAATAAGTCCGTAAGTACATCTTAAATAAATTCTGAGTTTGACAGAGATCGAACATAATTTTTAAAAATTTTATTGAAATTTTTCAATAAAAATTTATAATTTTAATTATCTTATAAAATCAAAATTACCATTTAAAAAAATTTTTTTGTGGTTCAGATTCATTAAAAAATACAAGACTTAGGCTTTTCTAAAAAGTTCTTCCCATTTTAAAAAATAAAATAAAATAAAAAACCCAAAAATTTTAAATTTAAAAAAATAAATAAATAAATTTTAATTTATTTTTGTATAAACATAAATTATATCAATGGGAAATATCATAGACTGCATACCTCTTGACTATAAACTGGAAATAATTAGTTTACTTGCATTAAATTTTTAATTATAGCATTTAAAGATGTCAAAAAATGATGTCACTGAAATGACTGGTTTGTCACTGAAATGACAATGTTTGTCACTGAAACGACTGTTTGTCACTGAAATGACAATATTTGTCAAAATGACTATTTTTCACTGAAATAACATTGTTTGTCAATGAAATAGGACCATATAATATTAAAAATGGAACATATTAGAACAATAGAGAAAAGATTGTGAAGGGAAAAGAAAGAGCAATAATGAGAATATCAAGCAATTTTATTGTATTAAAATCCTTGTAGTTACAAGTTTAATGATTAACTGAATTAAATTCAGAAAAAGCATTTTGAACATTATTAAAATCTTCATCCTGAAGTTTAAAATATCTATTTGAAGCAGGTTCAGGAGAATTCCTAATTTTGCTCAGAATATGTGGCACTTGAATTTCATGGACATCCTCTTTGTCAGGCCATGCAAATTATTTTTTCTGCATCTTGCCATAAATGACACAAGTAAAATATTTTGAGTAACATTCTCAATGGCACCTTAAAGGGGGCAAAAAATAATAATAAATAAATAAATAAAAGTTTGCTTTTTTAATTGTATCTTAATATTAATGTCGTATGTAATTTTTTTTATATTTACCTGGATATCGGAAAGTACTTTAAATATTTAAATATAAAGCTTATCCTACACCAACAAATCTTTTAATTCAAAATAAAAAATTATTTAAATCCAGGGCTTACAAAATAGTAAATCTGCAACAAATGTCATTTTCGCGACGTCACAAAAATGACCGTCACGAAAATGACAAATCGTCAATAATTCGTTCTGTACTGAAAAACATGCTTTCACTAAGCCGATATCGTCACATTTTCTTCTTCTGGTCGTCATTCTATATTAAAATAAAACTTTGTTCTAAATTTTATAATAATATTTTTTTATTTTTTATGCATCTCGAAAATGACAAGCAATAAAAGTACGCACAGCATGTAAACAATAAAAATAATGTTAACTCTTACCTGTTTTCAATTTTCTTGAGATTTTTTTCCCCCACATATCGTCAATGTTGATTTCTGATCTTAAACTTTAAAAAAAGTGAATGGTGGCACCATCCCTTGATGATATATGGAGTTATTTTCATGTGTCACGAAAATGACGTCAAGACTTGCATACAAGCATTTTAATTACACATGCATGAAAATTAACGTAATTAAAAAGAAAAAAAAAATTTCCTTTGAAAACAAATAGTTTTTTTTACAAGAATTAACAATTATTATAATTATCATTTTATTTTTTTTAGTAAAAAACATACTTTGTATGTAAACATTTGGTCTTGGAGACAGTCACGAAAATGACGATTATAAGGTTTAAAATTTTCTAAAAAATACTGAAATTGCTATAAACTCACATTTTATGATTTGATGCTTTTTTTAAAAGGTACTTCTAAATAATAATAATAAAATTTTACAATTTATTTGCTTAAAATTAATAATAAAGACCTGAAACACTAAAATGCACATTTATGTGATATTCAGCCTTATGTTCATAATGACCAAAATAACAAAGATTTTGACTATTATATATGACTTACCATCATAGAGATTTCAAAAAAAATCTAATGATAGAGCCAGTAATTACATTGTTATGAAACTTGAAGACTTTTTGCGTGTAGAAAGTTATGAAAGTTATATATTCAGCCCGTAGATAAAACCTGCAATGATATTGATAAAAGACGAATTATTTACGAATTACGAAACAAATGAAAATAATGCTTAGTAAGCGACAATTATTTATTTTGGCTTAATGCAATTTAATTAATTATATGCTCCATTACTAATAAATAGTGTAAAATAATAAATGTAAACACATAATTAAATTTCCTAAGCTATGAGTTAACAGTTACTTTTGAAAATGCACTTTATTTGCAAACAACATCAGTTTCGATTCTCAGTTCTTAAACCCTTTGAGGAGCATAGCTGGTTGGTTGGTTGGTTGGTTGGTTTTGTTTTTACGTCGCACTAGTGCTGTATATTGGGAAATTGACGACGGTCTGGGTATCGCCCATAAAGGTGGTCCGAAGACATGACATAACATCTTTGACCTCCACGGATGGGTTTGAGGAGCAGAGTAATTTTGCTTATTGAAAGTTAAAAACGACCAGAATTTATGAACGATGTTAGAAGAGAAATAGTAAATCTTTTTAGAGTGAAGGAATATATTCAATATTCATTCACGCATATTTTTATCGTCATGCTGTTTGTGAACCCTTGTCATGACCAAAATCAAAACTTATATCAATATTGTATAAACTTCATATTTTTATACAACAAATTATTACAAGATATAAAGAACGAACTTTTTATATAACATGTTTTTTAAATTTTCTGTTGAATCACATAAACGCTACTGAAGGCAGCAGGGACCCGAAATACTTGGCTAAAAGTAACGAAAAAATGTATTTTCATCGTGTTCTGAGCTATTCTGAAACTTTGAATCGTCTAGCTAGTCGGGAATTGATATGGTTGCTAAATCATATAAACGCTACCGAAGATAGCGGGAGCTCGAAAAAATTGGTTAAAAGTATTAAAAAACTCCTAGTCATCGTGTTATGAGCTTTTATAAAAGTTTCAGATTTCTAGCTAGTCGGAAAATCATACGATTGTTGATTCATGTGAATGCTACCGAAGGCAGCGGGGACCCAAAACTATTGGCTAAAAGTATTTAAAAAATGCATTGTTATCGTCTTTTGAGCTATTAAAAAAGTTTCAAATGGCTAACTAGTCGAGAAGTTAGTAAAATAAATTTTCTGTTGAAGTATATAAATGCTACCAAAGGCAGCAGGGACCTGAAACAGTTGGCTAAAAGTACTTAAAAAATGCATTGTTATCATGTTCTGAACTATTCTGAAAGTTTCAAATGTCTTAGCTAGTCGGAAAGTTAGTTAAATAATTATTTGTTGAATCATAAACGCTGCCGAAGGCAGCAGGGACCCGAAACAGTTAGCTAAAAGTATTTAAAAAATGCATTATCACAGTGTTCTGAACTATTCGGAAAGTTTCAAATGTCTAGCTAGTCGGGAAGTTAGTTAAATAAAATTTTTGGTGAAACATAAACGCTGCCGAAGGCAGCAGGGACCCGAAACAGTTAGCTAAATGTATTAAAAAAAAAATGCATTGTCACCTTGTTCTGAGCTTTTCTGAAAATTTCAAATGTCTAACTAGTCTGGAAGTTATTTAAAAATCGATTGCAAGATTTGTATTGGACACACAAACAAACAAAGAAGAATCGAAGTTAATAAAAACATGGTAATATTTTGGGAAATACCGCAGGTATGTTTATATTTTTATTTGTAATTATGTGTATATTTTACATCACTCGGGGGCGAAATTTCCGGGGGCGAAATGTCCTGGGGGCGAAATTTCCGGGGGGCGAAATGCTGGGGGCGAAAATTCCGGATCCCGATCACTATTGAGAGAATGGATTACGAGTTTTGATCTTAAATCTCCTGTTTTATATGACCGTTTATGTTCCTTTAATCTAATTTCACCTGTTCTGCCAGTTTCACCGATATATGTAGAATCACAATTTTTACAGGGTAGATTACACCTAAATGTTTAAGAGGGGGGACAGCGGGTTTAAAGTTTGAGAGAAAGTAACTAATACGGAGTTGAGGTTTAAAGCTAGTAGAGATATTAACCGTTCTAAGTAATTTAGAGATATTCCTCCTGAATATTTAATCTTGCTATGATATATTATGAATTTTTGTATATGTTGTGCTTGTATGTTTGACACTGAGGAGGGCTAGTGTTCTAGCCGAAACGTCTGTCTTGTGTTTTAATGTTTTTAGTTAAAATGTATTTTTAAAGTTTTAGTATTCTTTATCTCATTTTAAATGTTACATTGGTTTTAATATATTAATGAGACGTATAAATTATGTTTAATTTTATTAAATGATATAAACTTAACGCTTTATTTTTATTTGATAGGAACTACTGCAATTTCTCCAACAATGTGAAACGTGAGCAGTCAAGAAAAGAAAAGAAAAATGTACAAAAGAGCATTTCTGTTAAATAATAGAGACGAATAATATGATCTGCTGAATCTAGATTTTATTTGTGTTGCGATGATGAATGTTGAAGTCATGAAAAGAATTGGAGAAGGTTTCGAACCTGGATGAATACAGTGAACCCTGCAGAAAGGGGTTGTCAGCATTATGTATTGAAGGCTTAATTTCAAATGTTAGGGTTGAACTTTTAGTTGAAGTATCTAACTATATGAAAGCTGTTGTCTGTTTGAGTGTTTTGGACAAAGGGCTATTGTCTGTTTGAGTGTTCTGGACAAAGACCTGTTATCATATTTCAGTTTTTGAAAAACTAAGATCTAATAATGCATACTTTCACCATGAAAACTGTACAGTTCAGAGTGCAAAAACTGTTTGTAGTTGGTTTGAAGAATACCAGAACAATATTTCACATCTCAAAATTTCATGAGATATCAATGTTTATGAAAACATTTATGATATCCAGGAACTGGTTGTGATAAGGAAATTCAAACATCCATTCAATTTAACCAATGAAAGATGAATTGATCATAGAGTGGACCATGATATGTATGTTACCCTGAGTCGCAGTGATAGCATATCTTAAAATATTAAGTCTGTTATTAAAGCACGTGACGATATAACATCACATCTCCTATATTATTAAAATATGTACGCGTGTGTCTGTGTGTGTGTTTCTGTCTGTCTGTGAGAAACGGCTTGAAACAGAAAAGGCTCCGCCGCTAATAGTCGCAGGGACTTCAAACAGGTACCGTCGGACAGAGAATTTATCGCAGATGTACGTTATCTAATTTGCTAAACGATGCGACCCTAATTAGCGGAGATATTAATTAAAATGTCGAACCATGTATAACGAAAAAACGATTCAAAATGGCACGCGATCATCATTTTCGACCGGGACCGCCTACCTCAAAAGAAAAAGCAAAGAGAAAATTTCGTAGGTTTTTGTAAAGCGATCGCTGCCGAACTGTTGGAAATATCGAAAATACACCTGTACCATGAGAAAAGAATTCTTAAGAATAAAATTTTGATTTGAGAAGGAATATGTGTGCGCAGCGCACTTATACCCTCACACGTGCGCGCGCAGCGCGCATGAGTCTGCGCTGCCGGAGGCAGTGGGCACCCGGTGGGAGTTTTTACCCGATCAGATTTTTTTTCTTTTTAGGAGGCACGAAGGGTCAGGGAAGGAATACGCGCACGCAGCGCGCACGGGACTGCGCTGCCGAAGGTAGTGGGGACACGGGCCGACTTTTTACCCATTCATAAAGGATTTTTTTTTTCAATTTCTTTTCTTAAGACTAAAAGTTACTGTTAGTGATTCATTTGAAAATACTGACCCGCTAGCGGGCGAAGCTCGCTAGTTAATAAATAAAAATTGAATTCCATAATTTTTTGTTTGACCTGTGTGTTTATTTTACTACTAAATAATAACGACATTGTTACGAACTTAATACACTTGTTTCATATAAATCATTTATCTTATTGCTAACTAGATAATCTACTTACAATTCAAAATTCTTATATGTTTAATAAAATCGCACGACACCATCTAAATATGTCTGCTTCATCTGATCATAGTATTTCATTTGTTATCTGAAATAAAGTATTTTCGACCAGCTACAAATTAATCTAAATACTGTAAATATCATGTAACTTAACCATTTAAATAATCTCCCAGTCTCTTTTGTGTCAACATACATGTAAGTAAGTGCATGTAATCATATTTTTTAATATAAATCAAGCGCATGAGAAAAATAATCATTTTTACCTGGCAGCAGTACGTCTTTTACCTATAAAATGTCTTCATCAGCTGCCGAGATAAATGCATCATATATCTTTCCATCGTCATCTTCATCTTCATCTTTCTTTTTCAACCATGTAAAACCACGTGAATACAGCCACACTTTGATGTGGTAGTGATAGCGCGCATAAATCAAACCTGAACTGGTTCCCAGTAGAAGAAGAGCTAAACGAAAAAAATAAATAATGCAGATTTTCAACTAAAGTAGAATAATTTCACTATTGCATATATTTTTAAGTAAATTTTTAAATACAATTAGCTTTACTAATATTTGTGTATCACCAAATTGAAACAAAAAATAAATTAATAAATAAAAGAGAAAAGAAAATTTCTACTTTGTTTAAAGTTGAGTAAAGTCCCATTCTATTTTCTTAAATAACTTATAAATTAGTAGTTTATGTAAGTACTAATAGGCTTTGCCCGCTTCGCTGGTCATTATATTGAAACGAATTCTCAAAATACCATATCATAATAATAATAAAAGAAATCATTGAAATCAGTCAAAATCTAAGTTAAAGCTTCGGTAGCGGTTTTCCCACACGCCACACTTCGAGTCTGGAGCAACAATGCCTTCGGAAGCGCCTTGCCTGCATTTTACTCCCCCTCCCTCACGGGAAAAGTGGAAAGATTTGCAAAATCATATCAAAGTGCATATTACGTACATTTAATCAAAACCCACACACCAAAATTCGCCATTCTAAGGAATTTGGAGCAGATTTAAGCTTGAAAACGTGTTTTTTGCCCCGCCCACCCCTAAGAGGGGGAGGGGAGTAATTTCACAAAATCCCTTTACAGTTCATGTTGCATACACGTACATAACCGACACATTAAAAAAATCGAGATCCTGAGACCATTTGAAGCAGAGTTACGTTTTAAATCGTGTTTTTTAGTTCCCCCCCCCGTGTTTTTTTAGTCCCGTTCTTAAAGGAAAGAAGGGGGAGGGAAATTTGCAAAATCTCTTTATATTATGAGTTAGATACATGTAACTGACCCCCAAATCAAAAAGGTTTTTCCTGAGATAATTTACTGCAGAGTTACGCATGAATACATGTTTTTTGCCCCCCTCGCCCCCTAAGGGGCGGTAGGGTGTAATTTCACAAAATCACTTTATACTGTGTGTTGAATATGCATAAGCAGTCCACACATCAAAAATTGCCATTCTAGGATAATTTTGAACAGAGTTACGTATTGAAACATGTTTTTTACCCCCCAACCCTCAAAAAAGGGGGGGATAACACGGAATTTCAAATAATTCCTTTATAGTTTGTGTGTTTTGAGTACGCACAACCAATCGACATATCAAAAAATCGCTTTCCTGAGATAATTTAGAGCAGGTTACTCTTTAAAACGTGTTTCTGCCTCCCCACCCCACCCACCCCCTTAAAGGGAGGAAAAGGGAAATTTCACAAAACATTTTTATAGCCCACGCATAAAAAATCGCCTAAGATAGTTCAGAGCAGAGTTGCGCATGGAAAAATGATCCCCTCCCTACCCCAAGGGGGATATGGTGGAGTTTTATAAAATACCTTTGTAGTGTGTGTTTTGAACACGCATAACCAATCTACATATCAAAAAATCGCTATCCTGAGATAACTTGGAGCACAGTTACTCTTATAAGCGTGTTTTTCTCCCCCCCCCCTTTGCCCTTAAAGGGGGGGGGGATTTCGTAAAATCCCTTGACAGTGAGTGTTGAGAACGCATAAACTGCCCACACATAAAATTTAATCTTTGAAGCAAATTTATGCTTGGAAACGTGTTTATTTCCCCCACCCCAAGGAATGGGGGGTGGGGGTCTTTCGCAAAATTCCGTTACAATGGGTGTTGGACACACGTAAATAAGCCACACACTAAAACTTGTGACCTTAGCTCCTATAGATTTCCACGGACGAATTTAGCGCTAAAAGGGGGAGGGGGGTCGAATTTGCCCCCTCGTAACTCTCCCCCAAAATCGAAAATCGGAAAAAATCAAAAATGTGTTTTTGGAAATACCTTCAAGAAGACGCTTGGTGGGTTTTTTTTTTTTTTTTCATATATATATATATATCTTTGAGCTATTACTGGTAGAATTTTACTCGAAAATCCGTACTTTTCTAAATTTTCCGCCGAAAATCATTTTTACCCCCTCCCCCTCTTAAAAATCCGAAATCGCGGAAAATAATTTTTTTGTATTTAAGTCTAGTCTCTCCATCTGCCATTTCTTCACCGTGAAGTAATTTGGAATCGAGTTATGCCTATAAAGGTGGTTTTTGTCTTCTGCCACCCCCGGCGGAACGGGGGAGTATTTCGTAAAATCCCGTCTTAGCGAGCGTGAGTAGAGCCCCTTAAATAAATAATAGGCCGGCGCATCACCGCCATTTTTTTGCCTCGTAAGAGGACAGCATTTCCGCTTGGCGATTTTATCGCTTCACTGGTGGTTTTAAGAAATTTTCATCTAAAAATAAAATCGACCAAAAATGATAAGCAACACAAGTAATCTGTTTCTGTTTCTTAAGTAATTCATAACATTTGAAAGGGGGGGGAAAAAAAGAGCGTACCAATTAAAATTGGAAAGTTTTTTCAATGACCTAATACTATCAGGACACGGAAACAAGACAACTTTGGCGAACCAAAAAAACGTCGCCAAGACTCTACAAACACACAGTAAAAAAGCGTTTCTTAAAATAATTTATGATTATTAAAATACATATTTAGATTTAAATAATACTTTTTTTTTTAAATTTTTTACTTTATAAATGTCAGAAATGCAAAGAAAAGTATAAGTGAATAACAATAAAACTTACTATGCAAAGCTGTGCATTAGGTTCCGGGATCCAAGAATCTGGACGACAATTCGCAGCCCATTTTCTTCTTCTTGCATTATCCGAAGGAAACCTAAACATTTTGTATCCTTTTCTGGAGTGTTTACAGCAGTTTATTGCTGAACAACCTCCCATATTGCAGTTTATTTCACTAAAATTACGAGCAAGACGGTAGAAACAATGGATGCCGTTTGTTTATCACGCTGGGTACATGCGGCAACCCTAAGGCAAAAAAATGTCGGATGCGCCAGCTCGTATATATAGGAGCCTTAAGCGTGAGTGCCCTAAAACCAACCTGCTCACCAAAAATTATGATTTTTATCTCCCATAGAATCGCCACGGCCGTGTTGAGTCAGGGATGAGTCAGTTTACTCTTTTATAAATGTAGATGAGTAAGAATAATTCTACTACTCTGCACAGAAAAAAAATTAGGTAGCAAGCAAAAAAGTGAAAGAAAAAACATACTACGAAACCATGCATTATAAAGAAACCCAATACAAAAAAAAAAAAAAAAAAAAAAAATGCATAGAATTATTATTTTTTTGAACCGATGTAAAGCACATGAAAAGAAAAATTATAATAAAAAGAAATATATAAGTGTGAACTACATAAAAGTAAATGAACTATATAACCGAAAAGATATTGTCTTTCAATATGAAAATGCTAGACCTCACGTGGCTTTAAAGTCAGAGAAGAAGCTCCAGGCCTTGGTTATGGAGTTTTATCACATCCACCGTACTTACTTCTGACTAACACTTTTTTTCTCTTGATGCAAAACTTTGTTAAAGGAAGAAATTTCGAAACTTTCATGCTAGAGGGTAGATTTCCTGGCTTCGAGGGATAGGAACTTTTATACATTCGGCATAACTAGTCTTGTTGACCAATGAAGAAAGTTTATTAAAAGAAAGGGCCCAGTATTTCATTAAGAAATCGCCCTCATGAGCTTAAATAGAAAAAAAAAATAATCAAATTATTTCTACATAAAAGAGAGAGAGAGAGGTGCAGAACTTTCTTACTAATCAAATGCGATTCATGCACAGAAGCATACAATCTTGCTACATAAATATATAGTAAACCTAAAAATATATTGTAATGACAATATATATAGGGCGCTCATTATAGTCTGTTCTCACTCATTTAATTGATGAACGAGCTACAGTCACAAAAATGATATCTAGGTATAGTAAAATAGCTATATCGCTTATAGCGCCATGGTTGAAAACGGCGGACTTAGCGTTTCTATTTCAAAAATGAGGATTTATCATCGATGGGGAATTCATCATCGATTTAGTAGAAAAAGACTCCCCGAAGGCTTGAATGATAAAAATAGAACACGTAAAATCTACGTTTGTTGTTTCCTGAGTTTTCCTTCGCTGAGACGTGATAAAACGCTCTTAAAAAGAAAAAAAAACTAAATATCACAAAATAACTTTATTTTGGTGTTCAAACTTGTGTTTCGAATCCTTGTTTGAACTTTAGATTGCATACACTGTACCGCAAAAGATGAAGCGTGAAAATGCATAGGTGGGGTTGCTATGCTGCAATTTAATCCTCTTTACGGGAAAGTTATATGTCAACTTCTATGATATAGAAATGCAAATAATTTAGTGAGTGAATTGGATATTAAGAAAAACTGTGGTAATTTAATTATATGCATATCGGACAATAGGTGGCGCTGCTATGCTATAACATTTTTCTTTACGGGAATGCTATATCTCAGCTTCTGTGGTAGATAAATTGATCAAACTTGATTTGCGAAATAGGTATTATGAAATATTATTGTGATGTGATTTAATTTGTGTGTATATCGAACAACAGAAAACGCTGTTGTTATTAATATTTTGCGATTTTTTAGATGACTCTATCTCATTATCTATTTGTTAAAATTGAACAAAAACTTAAAATACTTAAAATCTTTATTTTAAGAAACTATGCTACCAAACAAATATTTAAAATCCTTACTGCGAGAGGTTAATTACAATTTCAGGCATGTTAACTAATAGGTGACACTGTTGGTTTGAATGTTAAATAATGTTGTATTTATGTAAGCAGGAGAAAAGCATAAAACAAATTGCAAATGAGAGAGTAACATAATGAAATTGAAAAAATAAATAACTATAATAAAATATTAAACATTTCGACTTTCTCACACCTCCCCTCTCAAAAAAAAAAAAAAAAAAAAAAAAAAAATTCGATGCTGTCCGTTTCGATACTGATTATTATTAGTTTTCTTTTCTTTTCTTTTTTCTTAACCCATATTGGACCACTCATTAAACGAATCATTAGAAAAATGTAATTTTTTAAAAACATGGTCAGTATAAGATACTTACACATATATAAAAAGAAAAAAATAAAAAATTATAAAAATTTTACAAAATTTTTTATTTTGTTTGTTAGTCCAAAAAACAGTCTCTACACAGTCCAAAAGTGAGCATTTTGCAAATTGTAAAGATTTTTACGAATGGAAGTCCAAAAAACAATCTCTACATCCAACATTACACATGTTGCAAATTGTAACAGGTTTTTTATTGCATGATTTCAGTTGACATCGTCTTTGACGACCATTTGGATTTTTCACTAGCACATGCTCACTATTTAGCAGAAGAAGTTCTTTATTATTCTGCAGCATTAATATTTTTTTCAAATTCCATTCTTCACAGTAATTTAATTAATTTAGTCTATTTCTAAAAATTTATGTCAAGTTTTTTGCAGATTTTAAATGTTTATTTTACATTATTGACATTTAATTCAACTGTCCTATAAATAGGACGGCGGTCCAATATGGGTTAAAAAAAGAAAAATAAATAAATAAATAAAATAAATAAATAAATAAATAAAAATTTTGACGACATTCTGGCAAAAGCAGAATTTAATTCAGTATAGAGGACTATTATTATTATTATTATATTATTATTTTTAAATTGTAACATTGCTTTCAAATTATTCAATTATATTTTCGATAAAATTTCGATTTCGATAAATGTCCAACTATCGTAAAACTGGTATTGTAAAAATCCACAGATTGAGACTAATAGTCCTCCGTACTAAAAAAAAAAAAAAACTTTTAAAAGGTATATAAAGTTTTTATCATTTTACAGTAATTTTTTTACACACTTGTTTAAAAACAAAAGTTTCAAAATGTATTTAAAAAAAGCATTTACCCCAAGTAATTGGTTATGATACTCACACAAAATGCAAACCGATACAATAATTATAGTATTCACTATTGATGGGCAGAGGTCAGAATCCAGTAAATTTGTAATTACTTTGTTGCGTAAGAAGGTACGGGAACTATGATTTCCGCATTGAACGTCATTAATGTCTGATATCTAAAATAAAATATAATAAATAAGTAAATAATATACATATATACGGTGCTGCCAGATTGAGGGAAATTTTAATGTGATTTAAGGTTTTGAGGGAAAAAGGGAAATTCCATCTCAAAAAGGGAAATTTTACTTTGTTAGTTTTAAGGCATTTTTTTGATAGATTTTTTTTATCCGAACCAATTTCTCTATATGCTGTGAGCTTAAAAGCAGTTTTTTGTTTCATCTTTTTTTTAAATCAGTGCAGTTTTTTTTAATCTAAAATTACTCTGAAATAATTTAAAGAATTAGTTTTATTCGGCCTACTCATTCATAGCACTCCCTGTTTTTATCAGATCTAGGCTTTCTTAGATATATACCTATGCAGAGCATTCTACCCACACCTGTCCCCAATACGCAAGGCTTTAGCCATATCTTAATTGAATACTATATTTTTTAATAGTGAACTTCAGTAATCGTTTGCAGACTTTTATTCGATTAAATAATTAAAATTAACGATTTTTTTTTTTTTTTTTTAAGCAGTATTTAATTAAAGAACCACTAGAATGTGTGGACAATTTGCCTTAACCCTTTACAGCGCACTACCCTATAAAGTTGGAATTTCAACAAAAAAAAGTTGTAGGCTATCTACTTAGGTCTAAAGGAGTACACAGGTATAATTTTGTAAAGACAGTACTTACCGTTTTGAATTTGTGGGTGTTCCATCAGCGGGAACACTGCGCCACTAGAGCTCTGAAAACTGCGTCTAAGAGCATCGCAGTGAAGCGCGTAAATGAGTAGAAACTTTGGCATATGAATTAAAAAACACTGTATTATACCTGTGTAGTAGATTTAGCATGACCCATGGTGCATCACAGGGAGGCCTGCTACTCTACACCCCATTCCCCCCCCCCCCTCCAACCCCCCCCCCCCCAAAAAAAAAATCTTGGTTATATGATGTTTTATGAAATAATTTGATATTTACAGTTAGTATACATATATACAAGTCCTATGTGTAAAAATATTTACAATTTGTCTATTTTTTAGCTTTATGAAATTTTTGAAAGCCCGTCACACTCTTTTGGTAGAAGCACAAACCAACATTGCAGGTTTTGCACATAAAACTAGTTTTGTGCGGTTTTTATTTTTATTTTTAATATAAACAACCAACCCTCCCTCGCAACATCTGATAGCTTGACGTCATTCCCTCCAAACTGAGGAAAACAGAGTACGTAAACACAGCTGTCTTCTCTCATCATTGTTTTCGGTTGCATAATATGAAAAGCGCTAGTGTCGCAGTGTTCCAGGAGATGGAACACCTTATTTTATTCAACGATTCCTCGTATGTTTCCTGTATAAAAATTTAAAAATAATATAGAATAAATAATTTAGGGTACAGCCAACGATATAACATAGAAATCTTTTTTCAAGCAATCTTTTTTGTATCACAAAAAAAAAAAAAAAAAAAAAAAAAAAAAAAATTCTTGTAAATACGAGGATTTAAAATAACGCGTCCCAGCTAAATATCATGGATTGCCTTGTGTAGTGATGCCATCTATGGATGAAAAGGAAAGTTCAAAGCAAAAAATAAACCTATTTTTATGCATTTTCAATTGAATTTAATGGTTGGAGCAGCTAGCAAAGTTAGGTGTTCCATGTAGTGGAACACTGAACGGCAAAGGGTTAACCTTTACACAAACATCATATCCATATTTAGTGCAAATTACTTTTCACATAACGGCGTTAAAGCCTTGCATGTTGCGCAGATGAGGGAAATTTTATGCTAAAAAGGGAAATTTTTTAGCGAAATGAGGGAAAATTTAAAGTTTCCATCTGGCAGCACTGCATATGTAATCGTTAAATAGAAGAAAATTATGCGTTATACTTCATAAGAGAAGCAATTCTCAATATAATTTATCAATGCGAATTTGATTCACTTGTTGAATTGTTTAGAAAGGTCCACTACAAGAATTCTGTGCTTGCAAAATTTACTGACAGAATTAAATGAAAAAGTTTGTGACAAAACATATATATCATCAAAACATACAAACTTTTCAAGTATTGACTATATTATAGGCAGTATTTGAATTTGAATATTTATGTTTTTCCCGACAGAGAATTTTTAAACTCTAGTTTCAGGATGTCATGTTTTCCCTTCTTAAAAAATTACGGTACTTACGTATTAACGCTACCGCAGTTTTGTGACAAATCATAAAATAAAACACTTTATTTAAAATCAAAACACTTTCAAAATTCAAAACACTTTATTTAAAAACAAAGTAGTCAATCGGATTTCGGTGGAAAATGGGCCGATATAGAGTTTAACATAGGTTCAAAACAGTCTCTATTTTCTTTCACCTGATGCTGTCGACATATTAACTCTGATAAAAAAGATTCCAAGGCTGGGATTGCGGTGCCTCGTTCTCAAGTCTTATCTTAAATGTTACGAACTTTCGTAGAATGGGCGTGGTTAAGAACGATCTTAACTTGGTATTGCGGTGCCTCAAGCGTAAGTCCTCCGCGTGTCCTCATAAGAGAAAGCCAGCCAGCCAATGGGAGACGCAGAGCGAGCTATGTTGTGACTGCGCGCGTATCCAGTTACGATAGCTCTGAGGTTGTCGTGCACGGAGTATAAAGACGGGAGAAGAAGGTAACGCTGAAATTTTGTGATGTTGTTTTCTAATGTTTACAGAGGGCGCCAGCGTACAATACTTCCTTCTCTCCAGCTTCTGCAATGTTATTCAATGGGGAAATGTCTCGTTTTAATTATTTTTTTTTAAATAATATCAAGCTGAAAAAATTTCGATTGAAAGCGAATTTCATTAAATAGAGTAATCTAAGCAACATGTTTTTTTTAAGAGCGATTTTATGCTAATTTTACTTTGAAAAAGAGCTTTTAAAAAATGACGATTTTTATGAACCGAAGACACCTAAAACAGACAATTGGGAGAAAGGAGAATGGAGATCGTTTGTATTGTGTCGTTTGAATATGTAGATTATTATGGATATCTTATGGCAGTCTTATAATTTTTCATTATTAGTATATTTGACGTATAAAAAAATGTAGTAAATAAGTTTTTTTTTTTTTTTTTTTTTTTTTTTCTTATCACTATTATAGCCTGTTTTACAACTAGGAACGAAGCATTTATTTGAAACATCTGAATTATGCAGTTTTAAGCACTTACAAAAAAATTAAATTGCTTAAAATTTAAAATTTACTCCGGCAAAATTCTATTGAAAACAACATTATATCCGCGCCGAGATGGGAGTAATGACAAGTGGCGCCCTCAATATTTACCAAAAATTTACATCACAGTTTCGTAGATTTCTCCCATTGGACCTTCAACTCCTATTAATATTACTCCGTGATAGTGAGGCACTGCAGTACGACTTGCGTTTTGTTTACATCTTAAGACAGAGTTTGTGCCGCGTAAGATAGTGTTGAGCGAGGCACCGCAATCCCAGCCCAAATGATGTCTCGCTGTCCCCCTATGTCTCTTGTGTGCGAACAACAAGATTGCTCTTTATTGGCGTATTAGTGCAACTTCTGCTGCGGTGGCGTTAATACGTAAGTACCAAAATTACTATTTGTACCCTATTAATGAGAAAAAAAAGAATTAGATATCCCTGGGTACAAATTGGTGCTCTGAAAATAGGAACATTTCGCCTGTGATATCCCTTTGTTATTCCTTTGTTGAATATTTAAAGCAGACTGTTTGGGGAGAGGTGGGAAAGGGGGCAATTTTGAATACTATTTGTTTTATACTTGCAAAATAGCCTAATTAATGTTCCGTAATGCTGTTAGTCCCGCCCTTTTTCTCTCACTTGTGAAATTTTAAAGTAATATTCTCCAAATTCAACTGTAATTAAATAAGAAGAAAAATACTCTAAAAAAATATTGGTGTGAAAAAAAATGCGAAGCTTAAAATATTACGGAATATTAATTAGGATGTTGGCAAGTATGTTGTTTTCGTATTTGTTGTCATTTTATCAAATTAGGGGCGAGAGAAGAGAATGGATCTTTACGTGTTATAAAGTGAAAATTTTCAGCGCCTACTTAGCCTCAGCGGTCGCTTCTTTCCGGAGTAGAAGCGTCTCCGTTTACGACTAGCAGCCATATGAATGAACGGTATCTTAAAAGAGCAAAGTACACATCACCTTGATGCTATCTAAAAAAATTCTTTCAGCGCCTCCGAAAAACCTATTGCAATTAGGGCTTAATTTCAGTGAAATGCTGCGGCATTTCTATCACTGACGGCAAACTATTTAATTAAAGAACCTCTAGAATGTGTGGACAATTTGCCTTAACCTTTCCACAAACATCATCACCATATTTAGTGCAAATTACTTTTCACATATAATGGTGTTAAAGTCTTGCATGTTGCGCAGATGAGGGAAATTTTATGCTAAAAAGGGAAAAATTTTAGCGAAATGAGGGAAAATTTAAAGTTTCCATCTAGCAGAACTGCATATATAATCGTTAAATAGAAGTATTGATGCATATTCATGCATATCAATGCTTTTAAACATAACTTTTCTAGTGATTACTATTTTAAATTTAACTCTCTGCATTTATAATCCACATAACTAATCACGACAGGACAAGAAACATAATCAAGACTATGGAAACAAAAACATTTTTTTCGTGATTTTAAACTAGAAGTATATTAGATTTATTTGTAATTTGTTTCATTTGTTTACATGTACTAGTAATATATAAAATCTCTCTCATTGCAAAATCCGCATAAAAATTGATTTTTAAAGTCATGGTTTTATTCATCTTCTTTCTTTCTTTTCTTACATTAAAAAATATTGTATTATCCAAAATTTTTGTTTCTTTCTTTAAAAAAAATATCTGGTATGTACAACAACCATACTGCCATACATCTATTAAATATTATTACACATATTAGAAAATCTTCTTGGAGATAGGTCAAATTTGTATTTTCTGACCACACAAACAAATCAGACATCTAGCGCTTTTCCTGTTAGAACAAACTATTACGCTCGTCGTAAATATACATAAAAGAAAACTTACATAGCGAGTCAAAAAAAAAAAATAAATAAATAAATAATAATAATAATAATAATAATAATAATAATAAATATTTTTTTATAGTTCGACAAATGTTATTTAAATATTTATTAAAAGAAAATAATAAAAGAAAAAAGGAAATTAAAGGGGACTAATGTGCAAGTTGTACCTGACGGGACTAAAGTGAAAGTTGTACCTCACGGGACTAATGTGCAAGTTGCACCGAACGAACAAACTATTTCTTTCAACGAAAATGCCTACTAACCCTGGACGATAGGTCTAATATATCGTATCATATTATATATCGTATTTATCGTAATATAACTCAATACTTATTTCGCTTCCTTCTTCGACTCGTTTTAATACGAATTTTTTATATGCATGAGCAGCCCCCGAAAAACAAAAACAAAATCATTAAATTCATTTTTTTACTTATTTTTATTTCATATTATTTCACGCGCACTTTTTATTTCCTAATTCAAAATTATTAAAAAAAAAAAAAAAAACTTTTTCGATATCGCTTGTAACGATACTAATTATTATTAATTTTCTTTTCTTTTTCTTTCAATAATAATAAAAATAATGAAGATTTTGATGAAATTCTGGCAAAAGCAGAATTTAGTTTAGGACGGAGGACTATTAGGTTTTTTTTTTTTTTTTTTTTTTCTTCCCAATTATAACATCGCTTTCAAATTATTCAATTATATTTTCGACAAATTTTAGATTTCGATAAATGTCCAACTATCGAAAAATGATTTCGACAAATGTCCAACTATCGAAAACGACAACGCAAAAATCCCAGATTGAGACTAATAGGCCCTCAGTCCTAAAAAAAAGAGGGACCATTTTTTAAAAATCAACTCCTGAGATCTAAAATTTACTTACCAAATCAGGACGCCGAGTAGTAACCAAGTAGTAAGACGTGTGAAAGAGTATTTAAAAAGGAGTTTATGTAGAAAATTTAGAAAAAAAAAATTGTTAGAGCCATTTCTGAGATACCGACTTCTAATCCCACTTCCGTTTCCCACCATAAAACTTCGCAAACGCATCTCTTCACAGGAAACCAACAACTACATACGAAAAAAGTCTAAAAGGGAATTAATAGAGCAAATCTGAAGGAAATTCGTTTTTTAAGAATGTACTTGCGAGACCTAAAATTGACCTACTTACGCAGTACGCTTATCAATTTTCCTGTGAGAATCAACTACTGCATAAAAAAATACATCCAAAAGAGAGATTAAATAGCAACTTTAAAGAAAATCGTTAGAGCCGTTTTTGAGATGCGAACTTACGGTCCCATTTCCGATTTTCAATGCCCCACTTTCGGTTTTCCAGTTTTCATCAAAAGTTGACAAAATCGAATCCGTACACTAAACCTGTCTTAATTGTAAAGTTTTGTCGTTCTATCTTTATTCGTTTTGAAAATATGGCAGTCAGAAGATTCTTCACACATACACTGACCAATTTTCAACCCCCCCCCCCTTTTTTTCAATTCCTCCTATTAGTTCACACTCTCCCTATATATATCTTGTACAAATCTTGCAATCGATTTTTAACTAACTTCCCGACTAGCTAGAAATTTGAAATTTTCAGGATTGCCCAGAACCCGGTGACAACACAATACTTCGAAGCCCGATTTTCGAATTTTTTATTAGTTTTCTTATAATTAATGAAAATATGAAAATAATAACATCCTAATACCGTTAATATAGCCTTTTAAATATTAGCTATAATTTAATTGTTGCCAGAAAAAATTACGAGTTCATTTTCTTTCGACATAAAAATAAATACATTTAATTAAACATGAATATTAAAAAACTATAAAAAGTTAAAGTATGCATTTCACAAAAATTGACATCATTGTCACTTTAAAAATTTTATGCACATTGATAAGAGCTCTGTGGTTCATCAGAAAGTTTAAAACATGGTATATAAGAAGTTTTTTTTTATAATTATTTTTCTTTCATTTTGCACGTGCGCTTTTTATTTCCTAATTCAAAATTATTTAAAAAAAAAACAAAAAAAAAAAAAAAAAAAAAAAACTTTTTAATAGTGTCTGTAAGTAGGAATTAACTTTAAAAATTTTTCGTTTATATTACTTGTTTATTTATATATTTATTTTACTCAGGAGACCTTAAAACATGTGATTCAGGCGAAAACTCGCCATATAATTTTTTTGCCCGAATACAGTAAAAAAAAAAAAAAAAAAAAAACATAAAGATAGGTTGACAAAAGACAAAAAGATTTATTAGACAAAATCACAATTTTTAATTAAAATATGAGATGGTTAGAAAATGTTCGCAACTAAAGTAGTAATTACGATTTCCATTTATTTATTATTAATTTATTATTCAGTTTACATAATCGGAAATATAAATTTTAATTTATAAGATTAATAAGTTATTTTGATTTCATGTTTTTTATTATATAATAAAATAAATATTTTTTATGTAAAAATTCAATACTCGAATAATATACGCAAAATATCTTTTATAACTGAAATAAGACATGTGAATATTTAACATACTTACATTATTAGTTCGCTGAAGCATCCATTTTCTAAAATTCCTTGTCTCACAGTCACAAATCCACGGATTTTTTGCGAGAGTCCATAAAAAAACGCCAGATGAAGGTTTTTCGAAAAATCTCTTAAATATATTATCTGCTAATTTCATAGATGTGACACTTTGAGGCACATCAAAATTTAAGTCAGTCAGATAATTCCGTTCTACATCTAAAATTTTTAATTTGCTCAAAGCCTTTGGGTTTAACTGTAATTTAGTTAAGAAATTGTCGTTTAAATATAATTCTCCAGTCTTTTCAGGCAATACTGGTGGAACCTGTAAGTAAACAAATAAAAAAGTAGTTAAATTAAGGAGTTCATTTTCAGTGCTTGAAAATTCGCAAATGGTATATGGATTTGCACATGAGAATATTTTTATCGCTTTTTAAGAAAATCCTCAACCATATTTTGTAACATTTATATTTCTCCCTTTAGTCATGAAGAACATACGCCATTTTCTGTTTAACACGCGGTAGAATATGTGGATATGCTGATATGCATCCAAATTCAATCAACATAGTTTTTCTTATTGGCCCTATCACAAATGAATTTTTGTTTAATTACACAGGTCGACATGTAAAATTTTGATTTTATAATTTTGACTGATCTTTATGTTTTTTGGTGTGCTGAAACTGAAAATGAAGTCAGTTTTTCTCCATCACATATAGACTTTTGTCAATACAGGGTGCCTACCTATATAATTTCTTCCATTACTCTTCCACCAATATAATTATATGGTAAGTTTTATAGTATGTTCTCATGGTTAATTAATTATGGATACCTATTGTTGTAATAGCGCAGCTCTAGTGAGACGTAAAACCATACCAACCAACCTATGGTTATGATGGTATGTGCAAGAAATTGAGTCGGTAAGCACCCTGTACTGGTAAAAATCTATACGTGATAGAGAAAAATGGGCTGTATTTTCGATTTCAGAACATCAAAAACCATAAAGTTCAGCTAAAATCATCAAATCAAATTTTCTCAACTTTAATTTTGTAGGCCTGTGTTATATACATCATAATAGTTGAGATATAGATTACCCGTAAACGGGGAAAATCGCTGTACACCAGCGCCACTTGTTAGGCTATGTATACCAAAGGTTGATACCAATTTATGCCAAAAAACTAAATATATTTTTTTAGGAAATTCTGTGCTTTAGTTTTTGACTTACTACTGTCACAAAAGTTTCGAAGTTAAATATTTTCTGTGCCGATTCAGACTTAACACAAACAGTAGTCGAGAAGCATGAAATGTATGTGTAACAATATTTAATACCCAGTTAAACTCACATAACTTTATTATGAAATATACATTTCTTAATGTAATATATTTTGAATATCTTAAATCACAACAATGGACTTTTTTAAGGGAAAAGGTCAAGGTTTTATCAAAAAAAAAAAAAAAAAAAAAAAAAAAATTGTAGCAGCAGAGGATCCATTTACATGCTTATAAATTATAACATACAAAAAAAAAACTGAATTTACAATATTACATTCTTTATAGTAACCGTTCTTAGAAAAGGATGAGAAAAACTTTCCTAATCTCTGCACATGTATTAATCGAAAGAAATGCATCTTTAATAAATATTAATTTATAAATTTTCTTAAATCTAAAAACGTCATTCTAATCGTTTTCCTTTTTTTAATAAGAATTTGATTAATATGTTATATATATATATATTATTACTGTCTTGGAATCTCATAATATTGCATAAATGTGCATTAATATACAACAGTGCATTAATATACATACATAAAAATTGCTCGAAAACTATTTTAAAAAGTAATAATAAAGCGTTTCTAAAGGAACGCACTTGCGAGATCTGAAATTGAGCTATTTATACACGACACCTATCAATTTTTCTGAACTAACCAACTACATCATTCGAAAGGACATCTAATAGAGTGTTTATATAGCAACTTTGAAGAAAATCGTTAGAGCCGTTTTTGAGATGCAGATTTACGGTTCTACTTCTAGTTTCCGATGGCCCAGTTCTGTTTTTTCAATTTTCACCAAAATTTGGAAAATTTATCTGGTACTCTAGACTTTTCTTAATTCTGAAGTTTCATAGTTTTATCTTTATTGGTTTTGGAGATATGACAGCCAGAATATTCCACACATACATACACACACACATACATACACACACACTGACCAGTTGCCAAAAACTACTTTTTTGGATTCAAGAGGCCTCAAAACGTGTAAATCAGGTGAAAACTCGATATCGAATTTTTGGACCAAATACAATATTTCCATTACCTACGGTAGTAGGGTAATGGAAGTAAAATTAGTTAGAAGAAAACATTTAAAATTTTTAAATTAAATAAAATTTAGCATTTTAATATGTATACATATATATTTAATTTAAATAGATTTCGAGAAAATTTAATATACTTAATATTGTTACATTTAAAAACATATGTATGCAAATTTTATCTTTAATTGAGCAATTTATAAAAAAAATTATAACATCTACATTTACCCTAATATATTTGTACTGATAAGTATAAGGGATTTAAGTCCAAAAATGTCGATTTTGAGTTAAGCACATAGTCAGACTCAGAAAAAAATTCTCTATCGATTGGTATAAAGGATTTAAATCCATGTCATTTAGTTTTTGAGAAAATCCATTGGTAAAAAAAGATTCAAGTCAGAAATTTAGCATTCATGTTTGGTATAAAATATTTAATTCAATTTTTCCCTTTATTAAATGAAGATTGACAATCACTGAATGGTATAAAGCGTATAAACCAACATAATCCCTTTTTCCTAATCGATTCTGCTGATTAGTTTTTAGTTAGATTAACTTTATTTTTCGTCTCCTGAAAAATCAAGAATATGGACTTAAATCCTTTATACTTATCAGTACAGATATATCAACAGACGAGAAAAATCATCAACGAAACTCAGAAATGCATTTAGCGCTAGTCTTGTGAGCACTAATAAAGTGTAAATGATTTCCTTTTAGCGAGATCTGTTGAAAGAAAAAAAAAACTTTTTGACAATATGGTGAGATTTTTTAAAGCATAAATTTGCATTCCTAACGGATACAAAAGATACCAATCAATTCTCGTAGACAAATGGCAAAAATGATCTTCTTAAAATAATTTTATAAACCCATTTGGATCATAGCTCTGTAACACGCCAACTTATGGTATTAAGAGAGCAACATTATTATTACATCGGTGTTGGTGTTAGGGATTAAGGCCGATTGACAACACTGGGGTCCTAGGCCTGAGGGGGAGTGCCTTCCGTGGAGGTCTTTCTAAGGGGTCCTAGCCCGTATTTACGCAAGTTTCGGAGGAAACCACGGAAAACTCCGAACGGCTAGGCCGACGAGCGCGACCGGGGATCGAACCCGGCACTTCACGTCTACCAGCTTTGAGCGCAGAACCGCTCGGCCGCTGGTGGGCCTATTATTACATCGGAAATAGTATCGAACGACCCGAAAACTGAAATAAGAAACTAACCCTAATAAAAATAACCAACATGTTAGGATAAAGTAAATGTATTAACCCTACAAAGGCTCAATTTTTTTCTTTTAGTGCGCGACAAAAATATATAGGTTGTGATTAGTGATCAGAAGATAGGGAAAACTTATAAAAATAAAAATAAAACCATATTTTACGGAAAAATCAACTTTTTAGCTCAACGTACCGTATGTGGAACATACATAAAAATATGATTTACTAATACGTTTACTATTGTAATATAAAAAAACAACTTACCTCTGCAAAATATACACTTCGTTATAACACACAGTATTTTTTTTTCGAGTCAAAACTGTTCAATAACTGTTCTTTTTTTATTTTTGAATTCAGACAAACGACTAACGTATCATTTTCATTCAAATTTCACACTGAGTGCACTATAACAAAAACACGAACGACCTCTTTAGGTAAAGATTCGTATTACTACATTGCTAAATGTCAGTAGCTTCTATCACGATGTCAAAAGATGCCGCTACTAATAGTTTTATAGCTATAGGAACGATTAAAGTCGGTGTTCCACATATGGAACTGAGTGCCTTGTAGGGTTAAACGGTGGTACTTAGTTTAGTGTGTAAGGCATTTCAGTCTGCACCCTGCTTAATGATCAACCTACAAAATTTCTATTAACATGACTACTATGCACTATTGTAGAAATCTGTGATAGCGAATGTACAACAGATAACTTAGTATTGATTATCAATACCACGTAGTTTAAATATCTATTTAATCTATCTAAATTCCACTACTTTATTCATTTAATCATGCAGGGTGTCCGAACCTGAGAGCAAAATTGGATTTCTCGTTTGATTTAGAGTACATAAAAATGCCCAAAGAAAAGCGAAAGAAAAAGTATGACGTCTTATCTGGTGCGGTTAAAAAAAAAAAAAAAAAAAAAAAATTATACAGACACGACATTATTTCATTATTTAAAACATGAAAATCTGACACTGACAGATTTTAATTTAGTGCCAGAGGCCTACTGCTAAACTTGTTAATATCGACAAATTCTTCTTTAGTTAATTCGTGACGATCTAATTTCCATGATAAAGTTTTCATTAAATCAAACCAATGTGTTTCAGCTGCAGATATTGTAACAAATAACGTTGGAAGTCCAAACTGTCTTATAGCCGCAAAACAACGTTTTTTCTCTTTTTCCCAATGAGGGAGAGGTGTGCCTTGGGGGGGGACTCATGTCAAAGGTGTGCCTTGGGGGGGGACTCATGTCAAAGGTGTGCCTTGGGGGGGACTCATATCAAAGTTGGGCCTTGGGGGGGACTCATGTCAAAGTTGGGCCTGGGGGGGGGACTCATGTCAAAGTTGTACCTTGGGGGGGACTCATGTCAAAGTTGTGCCTTGGGGGGACTTCATTCAATAAATCCCCATTCAATAAACCGACTGAAATAGGCCCTTAGCACTATTAAGAGTGTATTATAAAAATTCGACAACGCTGTACCGACTGAAATAGGGGTACCTTGGGGGGGACTCATGTCAAAGTTGTGCCTTGGGGGGACTTCATTCAATAAATCCCCATTCAATAAACCGACTGAAATAGGCCCTTAGAACTATTAAGAGTGTATTATAAAAATTCGACAACTGTACCGACTGAAATAGGCCTCTAGCACTAATTAAAAAAAAAAAAAAAAAAAACTATTAAAAACATGAACATGTATTTGCATAAATTTATAACCAAAGATATTAAAATAACCACTGCGCATGCCGAGGCTTGTATGCGCGCGTCATTCTTTGTATATTGAAAAAAGAAAAATAGTTCGTTCAAGCATTAGTCAATTCTATTTTGAAGAAGCATGCAAGTGTTTAGTAAAATCGGTGCATTAATTTTTGAGAAATCGTGTGTCCACCGCAATTCTTACGGGTCTTCGGAAATCTGGACTAACCAGCTGAATTTTCCAAAATTTTTAATAATTTTATTATTAAAATTTTATTATTAAAATTTTAATAATTTTTAATAAGTATTGTTTAGATGTTTCTTTTTTATATGCTGAAAAATTTTATTTATTGTATTAAAAAAAAATAATAATAAATAAAATAAATTACTTATTTTTAGTGAAATCTATGTAACTCCTTAAAATTTTCACTTACTGATCAAGTTAGTTACCTTCTTAAGCCAATTCAGTTAGAATATGTTTCAAATTAACGCATATGTAAAATCACACTTACTTCTGTTATATTTCTTCAGAGCAATCCACCTTAACGAAGAAGTCCCCGTCGCCTTTATCAACACAAAAGCAGTTACAAGATGGAGGACATCTTTCCGGCCACTGAATCAGGTCTTCAACTGATAAATCAAGAAGTGTCTTTTGTTGAAATCGAACAGGCTTACTGCAGTACAAAGGCTTCTTTTCGTTTGTGATATTTTTTTGGAGGAAGAGTTCTCGCAACCATAGAAGCCTGCAGTCACACACCCATTTATTAGCTGGAATTTTATAAATTACTGAGCCATAACGTACAAGCATAATAAATAAATAAAAATTGCAAAAGAAAATCAATTGTAGCTAGATTCGCTAATCTCTGAAATAATATACGGAGTGAAGACTCAGCAGTCCATATTCGTCCGCTTGAAACCACATCATAACCTTGTAACCAGAGCCTGATTACTCAAAAGGCTCGGGAAGCACAAGCTTCCCCTCTAAAATTTAAGAGGGCCCCCCAAAATGACTAAAAACACGGTCTTGAATTTTCTGTTTTATTTTTTCATACTGAGATTGAATTTTTCTGAGAAAATTCACCTAAAGCGAGATAAAATACTCACTATTTCGGGAAAAATCTATTATTTATCCTCAAAAATCTGAATGTTCTTAATTAATAAGTTATACGATTTTAATGTTGTGTGTAGAATAGAAACCACACAGATATATGAATGAAAAAAAAAAAAAATAACTACAAACACACACTAATTTTTGGTCTATAGCATTTTTATATTACAATATGTAACAGGAAAACAAGATTTTCTGAAATGAAAGAGAGCCCCGAAATGATACTGAGCTTCCCCTAGCTTCAAAACTTAATCGAGATCGAGCCCTGCTTGTAACGCGACTCATAGGATGTCAGCATATAGTGCTTTTTATCAATAAAATTTATGCTTGGAATATACACTACCTTCCCATAAATGATTGGTCTCTTTCGATATCAGACGCTTTGTGAAACATCTAAAAAAAAGTTCTTGGCGAATTTTGTTAAAACGTTGAGATTGTAAAGAACATGTTTTACCTCATATATTTCAACAAAATATTTATATGGAAGACAAAATGATGACCACTGAAAAATTGAAGAAGAATGGATTGTTTTAGATCACGCAGTAGAAGGTAATGAGGAATTTGCACACATGGGGGATTTGAACAAAATCCTATTTTTCTGGAAGCTTTAGGCCCATAAATTTCAAAAAGTTTATTAAAAATGCAAAAAAAGTTCTCATTAATTTAAAAAATAACTTTAAAATGAACCAAAAAGCACGTGACTTCAAAAAGCTGCCTGACGTCACACTTTAAGATGCTTTAATGTTTACATTTTGTTAGGCTAGTTAGCAAGCAGCAATTCGTTTTAACTTTCGTAATTATCAATCGCTTATATGATTTCAGAGCATTTCTTTTTCATCTTATAATCATTTAATATCATATCATTATCCCCATTTTCCATTATCATTATTTTCAATTGTTTTCTTTTCATGGCGGTTGTCCAATGTTTTAGTTTAATAGGATACTGTGGAACGCTAAAGAATAGCTTTTGAGAAGAATTAGCCGTTGTATTAGTGAAGAGTGGTACAATACAATATTTATACTGCGATTTTTTTAATATCCGTCATTATTATAAAATGCAAAAGCTATTTCACTGATTCAAGAAGTAAAGCAAAGCACGAAATCGAATGTAAACAACGATTACTCCCGTTTGTTTTCATAAAGAGTGACGTCACGATATATTATACTGCGTTTTCTCGATAGAGTAAATAGTGCGATGTTAAAATTGTTATAAATCAGTCATTAGATTTCAAATAAAGAAAATGTATGTATTTATTTTCTTACCTTTTCATTTTCTAATATATAAGAATAAAATCAGAAAACGTGCAAATTCCTCATTGAGAGAAAAATTACACTATAAAATTCAAGGCGTGTCGATTAATTGACAAATATCTAAAGTACATTTTTTTTTTAATTCTAGGCGTTTAAAGGAAAAAAGTGAAAAAATCAGGGGGGGGGGGGGGCACTGCTAATTCCATAGTTACAGGACATGAGTCCATATCCATACAATAATAGTGAAACTATACGTGAAAAAAAAGTTTTCTGTTGCACCAGATAGGAGACCAGTCGACCTAAGATTTCCATTTGTGGTGAATTCTGAATAAAAGGACCTGAGACATTCCGGTGCTTTAATTTCGGAATCTATGTTACCTAATTTTCGTTATACTCCAGACCAAGAATCGGTAGCTTTGAAAATTTAATTTCAAAGCAATTTGATTATAATAATATTTAATTCTTTCTCAAGAGGTTTTGAAATCTATCACATCTAGAAATACCCATCCGCCCAACAGGTTTGGCTACTCCGAAAAAATATAAATAAATAAATAATATATATATATAAATATAATGAAATAGAGCAAAAATCTAGTAAACATAAATAAATAGAGGAGAAATGTAGTACCTTTAATTAAAATTAATTTCATGTGGGTTCTCCTATAGCCAAAATCATGTAACGTCATAACAAATCCGGTTACTTATGTTCTCTTCAATTTATACTTTGAGTCAATTTTTGTTATGTAGCTGCTTTGTTAACTCGTATATTATTAGTTCCCCATCATACTATAGGTATGGGGAACTTAGGTAATCGTGAAAATTTTCGACCCCGATTTTTTTATTTTTTTACAAATTTTCAGGTGTGAGGAATCCGAAAAGGACAAAATTTGTATGGTGTCCGTCTGTAGGGTGTCTGTTAGTTTATTAGTCCGTTAGTAAGTTAGTGAGTTTGTTAGTCTGTATACACGATATCTCAAGAACAAATAGTCGCAGAGAAGTCAGATCAGTTTTAAAATATTACTTTCGACACTGGCAAGAACCCTATTCAGTTGCAACATTCGAATTTAAAAACTTCGTAAGATATTATAAATTTACAATTTTCTTAACATGGGAGAATAGGGCAAAATTTCACTTAAACGTCCATTAAGTAAAAATTTTTTACTGTAAAGATGTCAGAACAGTTTTAAAATATCAGTTTTGAATACGAAATGAATACCATTAACTATAAACATGCTACTTTGAAATAGGCTACTTTGAAAATTTCACAAGGTATTTGGAATTTACGAATTTCTTAACATGGCAGAATAGGGTAAAATTTCACATAAACTTCAATTTTGAGGGATATTTTCATCGAAAAGATGCCAGACCACTTTTTAAATATTATTTAGGATACTGGCATAAATATTATAGACTATGAATTTTCCAATATAAAAATTTCGTAAGTTATTCGAAATTTACGAATTTCTTAACGTGACAGAATTGGGCAAAATTTCACATAAACGTCAATCTTGAGAGATGTTTTCCCAGTAAAGATGTCAAACCACTTTTGAAATATTATTTACGATACTGGCATGAATATCATAGACTATGATTTTTCCAATTTAAAAAATTCGTAAGTTATTTGGAATTTACGATTTACTTAACATAGCAGAATAGGGCAAAATTGAGCACAAACGTCCATTTTGAGGATCATAAATATATCAGACAACTTCAAAATAACATTTATGATACTTGTTTGAACATGATTTACTACAAATATTCTAATAGAAAAATTTTGTAAGTTATTCGCATTTTTAAGAATTTATCAACAAAGCGAAATTGAAAATTTTTCATATAAATAAGAATTTTGAGGATTATTGCATTAGAAAGAGTAGCATGAAAACTAAACAACGGAATTGACCCTGATAAAATAAATTAATAGATTAGAATAAGATAAATATATCGAAGTGAACGGTGGATAACCTATTAGACGGGGATTTCATTCTGTCACTGTGTCAAGCTTTGGTCAGATTCATTCCTCTTAACATGATTATAATGTTTCGCACTAGAAATTTATGAGACTATAAATATGATGGGGAATTGAGTAGAGTCCACCTATGCCAACTAGCTTTATGTCTAACCAGTATCAGTTTATAATTAAAACATGTGTGAAATGAAGAATAACCCCGGGTCATAATTTGCTATTAAATAATAATAATTTAACAAAAAAAAAAAACAGTTTTTTATTATAGATATTTAATTTTCGAAACCTAAAAATTATAGAAAAATATGAAATTTAACATATCAATACGTACAGAAGGCAGTTCAGTTCCTTTCAAGAGATACATAATAATATCTATGAAGCATATTAAGGTATTAAACCGAATTTCTTGGAGGGGGCGGGGGGAGTGTTAAAACTTTGCCAGACAGAATGCCTTATTATCTCCTTACGAAACGATGTCTAACAAAATATTAATTTTTAAATTACTGTCAAAGCTGATGAACAATCGAAATGTTCTCATAGCAGTGAATGTATGAAAAAAAAAAATTAAGTGTATATTTATAACTGGAATGGAAATAATCTGGTGCGTCACTCACACGACTTTCTCTTACCTGCATTTCCATACTAAAAAGAAACAGATTGCTGATAAAATTGTAAGATCAGTAAGGTAAGATATTAAAGTTCAATGCACTTTGAAAAAAATCTAAAATAATTTTAGGAACAGTTTTATTTGACACATAATTCTGTGTGAAGTGTCTACCGCCGCCCCTCAACCGATACAGACTTATAAAAAACCTAACGCAAAATGACATATACTTCCAGCAATTTTCCAAGTATAACTCAATTAATACAAATACTTTAAGCAACCCTGTAAATGAATGACGATTTCCATACCACAATCTAAACAAAATAGGCTTATATATGCATATAAAAATATATGTTTACTAGCAGACCCGGCCACGCGTTGCTGTGACTAAGTTATACGTTGAATTATACGGCTATAAACTATTTAGTACAGTCAAATTATTATTTACGAACAAAGACGAAAACATTGTAGCCGATGTAAAAACCCACAGGGTTGAGATTTGAAACTTAGGTCAAAATTTGGAAGCGATTGATAAAAATTTTCGTAGTGTTGATATTAAGCACAAATTAATTTTATTGTAGGGTCCTATAAATTTTAATGGAGAAGTGATATATATTATTTCTAATGCTACTTTGGATAAAATTGCTAAAATGACTAATATATAAATTAAATTCTATTAAAATTCTATTAAAATAAAAGTATAAAAGAAACAGACGATTTTAAAATCAATTTTTATGGAGGAGTGAAATATAATATATGCTATAATGGATATTTTTACTATAAAATGACCTCATCATTTTAAATATTTTAAAGAGGGCAACAGCTGTAGTTATAAAAAGGAAAACAATAAGGCTAAACCAGAAAAATAAGTAAATTTGATAAATATTTTAAAACTTTAAAATTGGAAATCTTATGAAATATTGGACATTTAAAGTAAATACATGTATCATTTTAAATAGAAAAAGATTTTGGAAAAGTTTAGTGTATTTTAACGAAGTGATGAGAAGTTTTTGAGTATGTTAAAATTTTAATAGTAAATTCAAGTTAATAAAGATGGGAAACATTGAGGATTAAGATAAGAATAATTATAAGATTAAAAAAAAAAAAAAAAAAAATTATATACCATGCTTTTAAATTTTAATATACTAATAATATACTAATTAAAAGGAAAATGATAAATATTCTATCATAGTTTGAAGTCAAATTTGTTTTCAAATGTCTAAATAAAATATCTGATGTAAGATACTAATATTTTGCAACGGAATAGATTTCATTTCTGTCATCCTTGGCGAAAAAAAAAAAGAATATCGCCAAATTATCTGGCGAAAATATTTAATTCCTTTCAAAAATCATGGTTATTTTAACAACTTATATTAAAAGAGTAATGAATAATATGAAACAATATTTCGTACAATACATATTACATGTCATACATACGTAGAATGAATAATACATATTACATTTCGTACAATGCATACATCTGGCATGTATATTTTCGTGTTACGCTTTTGATCGCCAAATAATAATAATAATAAAAGCCAAGGGCGACAGAGTTTTGAAATTTAAAATTAAAATTTTGTCAATTTGACAGCAAAATAATTCAATCTAACACCCGCGATAACTAATACATATCTATACCCAAATATAAGGATTAAAATCGGGAAATAAATTTCCTCGATTTTTAATAATTTCTTACAAAAAATCCAGTGGGCAATTAACATAGGAAATCTTTTTCTTGGCTGCACAGACGGTCAGTGAGTAACACTTCGCTTGCGTATAGAACTCATAGATATAGTATAGCATATATAGAATAGAGTGATCATTGGGGAGAAAAAAGTTATTCCTTTTTATTTGGGAAAAGACGACGTTTTTACCAAAATATGGCCGTCTTTCCCCGAGTGAATACACACGGGAATACATACTAATATTTTAGCAAATAAAATTTATGAATAATTTAAAAATGCTAAAGGGGAAATTTAAATGCTAAAGGGGAATGGAAGACTCCAGATACAGTTTCAAATTCATATTTCTTTCTTTCTTTTCTTTCTTTCTTTTTTTTTTTTTTTTTTCAATACCACTTAATGGCTGTTTCCAAAGCTTTTATTTATTTTATTTTATTTATTTTTTTTTTTTCGGCATCAAAAATCTTTGTACGATAACATGGGGATGAGAGATCTATATATATTACTATATCTATGATAGAACTACATTAGCACTTTATCAATGTGTATAAAATCTTTAAATTGATTATGACGTCAATTTTCGTGAGATGCATAATTTAACTTTTTATAATTTTTTAACGTTCACGTTTGATTAAATGTATTTATTTTTATGTCGAAAGAAAATGAACTCGTATTTTTTTTTTTTTTCGGCAACAATTAAATTAATGGAACTCACAGATATTTTGGAGCAACTTTAATAAAGGTCTATAATTAACAAATAATTGCAATAAAACAATATTGTGACAATAAATTGAGATAAAAACTATCCTATCTCTCAAGTTGGACCAAACTGCACACAGTGTGCAAAATTTCATTAAAATCGGTTCCTTAGTTTAGGAGTTTACCCCGGACAAACATCGTGACACGTAATTTATATATATATACAGATTTCGTTTCAGGCAGCCTATAGATGTTACACTGTACTTACCAGAAAATTACTCCATATATATAATGTATTTGAATTCTCTTGGATGTCCCTGTACATGAACCATCTGCTTGATCTCAACGAAAAATTTAATGTAGCATCACTATATATGATACAGATTTAGAATATCGAATTTAAACTTCCTGCTGGTATTCGTTCTTGATATATACTGATAACAGAAACACAGCGCAACCGTTAAAAACATGATTTTTGGATTTAGGAGACCTCAAAATGTGTAAATATAACAAAAATTCAACTTCGAAAATTTGACCCCAAAACAATACTTTCTCTACCATATATAGTATATGGGTAAGACCACAGATTATAGATATATACAGATAAAGCAGTTGGCAATTTACATCCAGCGCCAAACCAGCCCCTGGGAGAATCCATTGTACTAAATCGCGGAATTTCATGCCTGTAACCATAGCAACGACGAGTTTGACTAGAGAAAACCAAGTTGGCATTGGTTTTATGGTTACCGCATTCTTCTCTTCTGGTCTGGTTTTGTTTATTCTGTGGTGAATGCAATGGCGCTGGTTTAATACTGTTTTTGTTCGTGTTCCTTGTTTGTACTTGTAATAAGTAAGTTAATTTTAATGTTAATTATTTAAATGGATTAGTATAAAATTTTATTATGCCATTATTTTATTCAATCTAAAAGTAATTGCGTGCTTAAACATCATCTTTTAAATGATGTTTCTGTTCGATTTCCTTTCTGATTTTTCTGCCTCCCATAAATGTTTTAATACCTACTTAAAAGTTATTAATATATTGTTTGGTCTTAAAATTAATCATTAATTGTAAAAATTGTGGTTATTCGGGACTTGAATTTATGCTACAAAATCACAAAGAAGTTTAAACGTATAGAATGTGCAATATTACTTGAGTTTGATTAAAAAACAAAAATCTTGTTCTTGTCTTTTATTGCAAAAATAAATTGCATTTATATTTGGAACTCTGACCACAACGAGAGTATAAATTAATATTCTTATACTGGCTTTCATTAAATAATTTCTTTTTGAATTGTTCAGCTATAAATAATTAGCTTACTCTCTACGAATGTCAATGCCGGATAATTTGCAGTTTGATTGGATTGCTTCCATCTAATTAATTAAAAACTAACAAATATTTCAATCTCTGATTTTACATCAAATAAAAATTGAATTTTGTTTATACAATGGGTTTTCAATTACAGTAAAATTATAGTATTTTCGAAAGCAGACACATCAATTATGAAATCAATAACAGAATTTCCCCCCTAAATTCAGAATTACTGTTTTACACTATAACTAGCCAATTGTTAAAATTTATAACGCATAAATGTAATCCCATTAAAATTACTCTAAAGAGGAAAACAACTAGAATGATGTGAAATGCTAAAAGTAACAGTATGAGATTAAAATATATTTTTTTTTTTCTAAAGTTAAAAGGAATTAGTGCATATTAGTGTATATTTCTGTTTATAATTTTTCATTCTATATTTAATAGTATCCTGAAATTATTTTCTGTTTTCAAAGAAGCTTACTGACTAAAATCAAACTTGAAATTTTTGATGGGACATGTGACTTTTAGTATCTAAAAATGTTTTAAAATTTATTAAAGGGACTAAAACCAAAAATTAGGAAAATGTAATAAACTGTAGATATAAATTTGTTGCAAAAAATTATTTCAGGATGCTCTTTGTATAGAATTTTAGGCTTTTGACAATTGTTGTCAAAAACTTGCCAACCCTGCATTGAATAAATAAATGTGTATAACTTGAGAAATTATGAATTAAAATGATTATAAAAAATTATAATTATTTGGAATACTTGTTTAAGTTGCTAAAATAAATTTTTCTTAAGTAAATAAGTAAATAAATAAAAATAATATACATTTCTAAGTTTTGGAAGCGATTAGCTTTCTGTTATACTTTATTATCTTAATATTTAATAAAAACCTAATATTTTTCTCTATGTGCTAGTTGTTTAATAATTTTAAGAAAATAACTGATATTGACATGGTATAATTTTAGGGGGGGGGGTGCAATTAAGAATACTGTACTATTTAAATGACTGTATTGTATTTTGTTAGAATGAAATTACAATGAAGAATGAAGACAAGCCTTTATTATGCATTCTAGATCCTTATGTAGATACCCAAAGAAGCAGAAGCAATTTTTTTTTCTCCAAGTAAAGCATTGGAAATGAAAACCAGGTAATTTTTTTAATGTGATTTTCTACAATATTTGAAAATAAAAATATACTTTTTATTAAGTGTTTGAAGTTAGATACCTATCTAAAGTTGTCGATGAAGCCCCCCCCCCCCCCCAAAAAAAAAAAAAAAAAAAAAAAAAAAAAAAGATTTATGTAAATTTATAATATGTAAAATATTAGTATTTAGTAGTTTAACTAATATATAAATTTATTAGTTAAACTACTAAAATTTTTTAATTGTGTAACAGGGTTATTTAAGACCATAATTTATAATCAAATTTGAAAAGTTCATTTCCTCTTTTCCTTTCAGTATGTAGAGTATAAAATGTTATTTTTTGTTAGGAGTAATTAAAAAAGAAGTTTTCAAGGTAGAATAATTATGTCACAATGAGTGTAGGTAAATTTCAGACCAACGTTTGGTTCAGAATTTACCTATGTCTTTTTGGAGGCGTAAAATATCTCTATTTTAGATTTGTAAAATGCAAGGGATCAGTTATAAATTTAAAAGAGCTTGAGGGTCTTAGTTTTTGTTTTTCAAAGTTAAATGCTTTGTAGCATAAGTTTGATATTGTAGGGTAGTGCAAGTTTGATAATCTATGCATATGCAATATGCATAAAATAGTGTTTATAAAGTATTTTTCTTTTTTTTTTTTTTTTTTTTAAGCATGATATTTCATCCACCACCACCAGTGTCTGGAAAGTACTTAGAATTTACAGAAATAGTGATAATAATAATAATTTGTAAACACAATAAAGTACAAGTAAAGATTTTTATTTTCCGAACGTATACTATGTAAGAAAATAATTTTATCATGAAACAATTCAAGAGTGAGATTTTGGTGTATCTATACAGATTACAGGCTTCTGAATTCATTTTGTTATTTTTACAATAGTGTATGTAGATATGTGTGTGAATGAACATGTTAGCCTCTATACACTTTGAATGTTGATAGCTGAAAGAGAATAGGTATGTTATAGGTCACTGTCACACAAACTATACAGATTTTGAATAAATGTAGCTTTTAGGGTTTTTTTTTTTTTTTACTACTGAAGACATAAAGAAAAATTACTTATTATGGCTGTGAACTCAAATTATTTAAAGTGTGATAGCATTTAAACGCCATATTCAGTTGGTCTAAAAGTTTCTTCAAAGTATATTAGTATATTATACCTTACTGTCACACAAACTACATAGAGTTTGATGAGTTAAGGACATATAACTTTTTATTTTTTAGGATACAAAGTAGAATTTTTATACATTGAGGTATATGGTCTCCAATTATTTGCACAAATAATAAATATAAAATTGTTTGCAGCACTCATGCCTACTTTACCTGAAGAGCTGTTTAGAAAAAATGTATTGTAATTTAGTTTTAAATTACAATAAAATTGTTCTTTTACCCAAAACAATTGTTGTGAATTCTTGCATTTTATGGTTTTTATTCAAAGTTTTATACTTATTTCTTTTTAACGCCAGTACTGTGGTGCTTTTTTAACACGCTTTTATTAGCTTCACCTGTATGTATGCTTGTAACCGCTCTGGGAGCAAACAAAAAATCTATATTGTAAAAAAAAAACTTCACTACGTGAACGCTGTGGCTGTGAGGTAAAGCTCCGGGCTACAAACCTAAAGGTCTAGCTTCGAGCCCAGTCAGGGGAGATTTTTTAAAAATGTTTTTTTTTTAATTCTAAATTATTTAATTAAAAATTTAAGTGTATGTAAATATTATGGTGTGTCACTCACATGATTTTCTCTTACCCTGCATTTTAATGCTAAGATATTTTGTGCTTTTTAGTTCACATTTCTATAAAAGCGTGTTCTTTAATTTTTTTTAAACTATCATTTTATTTTTAATAACATGCACATATAATAATGAAATTTAGATTTATTATTCATATGGACAAAAAAAGTTTTCTGTAGAATACAGTATGAGATTTACAGGGCCACTCAAAAATATTCACACGCATTAACAGCTATAACTGGAAATTGCTAGAATTGCATTTTGATTTTATTAAGCATTTTAAGTTTGCCTTTTATTCCTTCTTTTCTTAAATTAAGTAAATTTAAGGTCAGCCCAGTGCTGGTATTTCATAATTTGTGAATCTTGTTTGAAAAAATTGATTTTTTAAAATATTTAATATTTTATTTTCAATCAGTAAAATTCAAAATATAACTTACAAGGAAGCATTCAAAAGGTGTCGTCTTCAAAAAATATTGAAAAAAATATATATGATTGTACTTTTCATAAAACACCAGGAAGTGAAAAAATTATCGGCTGAAATGAATTACAGCAAAACCAATCGCCTAACAATATGAAATCGCCAAATATGCTTAATTTTTATAATTTTTTGTGGGCGCTGTAATTCATTGCAGCTGATAATTTTTTCACTTTCTGGTGTTTTAGGAAGAGTAGAATCACATATATATTTTTTAATGTTTTTTGAAGACGACACCTTTTGAATATTTCCTTGTTAGTCAGAATTCGCAATATACTTGTAACATGTTTTATTTTTTAACTTATTACAGCACATGATACATTTTGTAACTTTCAGAGAGATAACTATGAACATTTTTAGTTTCAACCAAGTTTTTTTATACTCTTTTTTTCCTTTCTCCCCCCCCCCCCTTTTCTTTTGTTATTATTTTAGGATTGTTTTTTTACGAGGCTTGCAAACAACCCTGCAATAAATCTCAGAATTTTTTAAATAGTATCAGAATGTCCCCAGCAACTATGGCTATCTTTCATCATCCCCCCCCCCCGCATATTCATCCTTTTAAAAGCAAAGCAGACTCAACGTTTTACTCTACTCTACTTTACATCATCACTACTATAATATGGGACTAGGAGCTAAAAGTGTTTATTTTCACATGTTGTAAATATGAGAAATTGTGTGTGTGTGTGTGGGGGGAGGGGACACTGAAAACTTATGTATGGTTTTAAAAAAAAATCATTGTTTTTTTTTTTTTTACTATTTCTTGTAGGAGGGAAAATTTGTCGTTGTGTAATTGTAACATAGTGTAACTATTATTTTTGTCTGTTAAAAAATGTTCCTGATTTATATATATATATATATATATGTATGTATTTATTTTAATGTGCACGAAGGATGCTTGCATGAGTGGTAGTGAGTGCGGCACAAATGCTGTACAGATTTTCATAAGTGATATAGGTTGGACAATTTTCTATTTTGTTTTTCGAGAAATTTTTCAAAGCCAAAAAAGTCAATTTTTTTTTAGTACATTTTTTACATGACATATTTAAATTTTTCTTTCGGTACTCGTAGTACCAGTAACAGTAATGTGAGATATAGTGTGAAAAACAAACGTTTTTGATTTAAAGACATCATTTAGAAATTTATCAGATATATAATTTGAGTAACTTGCTCGAGAAGATGTTATTTATTATGATACATGAGATCTATGGTTGCTAATCAGCATTTTGAATATCCTTCAATAACTTTGTGTGAATATAATTATTAAACATTTTGCAACTGAAAAGAAGAATATATTGTTAAAATCCCTTGTTAAAATAAGTGTTTGATAATCATTTACTTTTACTGTTGCAGCATCTCTCCAACTTAATCAGCAGTGTGGATGGTCAAGGTGTCTACAAAGGACATGTAATTATTTCACTTTGAGAAAGAGCAGAGCTAAAGAGCAGATTCCCAAAATTTTTTGTACCTTTTCTTATAAATGTTTCAGGAGTTTCCAAATATTTGCCGCCAAAAGAGAGTCCAGATTCTGGCTCATTAGCAACTACGGAAATAATATCAAATCTTAAAGCTTATTCATTTCTAAGCCTGTAAAACCAATTCCCTTAACTCGCAACAATAATAAATTAAAAATAATAAATTGATATCTAAAAGTAATGAAGTGGTATATTTTTTAGATTGTACAGTTTTTTTTTTTTTTTAAATAATATTTGAAAAATAGAATTACTGTGTCAAATGAATTATATTTATTAAGTATGGTTATTTATATGATTCTTGTCTTATGAATTGAAAAATTAACTTTATGTGTATGTAGTTCAAAGTATTAAAAAATGTAAATCTGTATTTAACAAATTTTCCATACAATGAACTTCTTTTCTGTATTTAAAGACTGTTAAATAGAAGTCTGCTTTTTGATCGTGATGTACAATTGTAATAAACGGAGCGGCGTACCGCAACCCAAATGTATGCTTTGGTTATTCTTATTTATGTTTATATAAGTTTTAGAGATTGATTTTTTTTTGCTTGATAAAGGAGAATCAGTGAAAGTTATAAAACATATACAGGTAAATATTTTAATATAAACATTTGTTTATATGAAAACTGTTTTCAGGTTCAAGTGCAATAAGTGCAAGTTTCAGAAGTCGTGGTAAATGAAATTAAAAGCAGGTTTGTAAATCCTTGCTAAATTTTAAAATTAAATAAATTTATGTTAATAGTTTTCAAGATATTTTTTCATCCTTGATATTGAAAGTAATAGTATTTTTGTTTTTTAAAGTAACTGCATTTTAAAGCACAAAGTTGGCAAAAATTCTCTTTTCTTTTTTATAAAATCAACTGACAGTATTTCCTGTTTATTTTTATTTTTAAAATAAGATTTGAAAAACCTAAACATGGTAAACAAATGTTAATTAGCTGAGAAAGTTTTTAAAATATAATCATTTATGTTATATCAAATACTATTCTATTTGTATATATTTTGGATACAGTTAAATTTTAAGAAATGTTAACCAAATGTTTATTTATTTTTCTTTATTAGTTCAGTAGTGACGTTAAAATTCTATCCTCAGTTTTTTGGTATTATTTCTCTATATATAGATATCTTTTTTTTTTTTTTTTTTTCTTTTCTTATTTAACACTGAAGAATTCTTTGATTTTTCTGTTTTTCCATGCTCATGTTCTACATTTTCTTCAGTATTTCACAACTGATTTGCAAAAACAAAACAATTTTTTTAATTGCATTACTATATAAATAATAATTCCTTAAATAGATAAACTGAATAGCATTTATCCCCATTGCAAAATTTTCCTTTACAATACAAAGAGTCAAAAATTTTATAGCAATTTGCAGGATGTGAAATCTCAAAATTATTTTAGATGGTCAGTGCAGATTCTTTCATCTCGGAAAAGTATAACATGAGTATTAAAGAAAGTCAATTTTGTGCTTTACAGATTGCACAAAATTGACTTTGTGCAGTCACACGAAATTTTGTGCAACTGAGATGAAATTTTCTTTACCTCCCAAGGAAATGTTTTTCAGATTTTTTTAAAATTATTACAAGTGAAGAAAATTGATTATGTTGTTTCAAATTATTACAGATATATGATTGAAACACTCGTGTTAAAAGTATTGATCAGTTCTTTTGGAAAAAAATATTGAAAATTACATTCCTTGGAGAAAGCAATATTTCTACATATACATTTTATAATGTTTGAATACTACTATTAATTAAAATATTTTTAATTTTATGCTTGTTTAAAAATACTCCCCATTGTATTCATTTCTATGAAATTTTGACTTATGCTGTCATATGAACCAATTATTATGAAAAGACAAGATGATAGCACAATCTGTTGAGCATTATGCATCAAAAGTTGATAGACAAAAAATTATGTCACGTTGCATCTAAATGTAAAATTTCAAGCATATGTTATTGATCTCAGGGTGCATCGAATTTTTGTCACACACATACAAAGCCATAGCCAAGGAGGGGATTTAAAATACAACCCCCTTCTTGAAATTTTGCAGGTTTGTCAAAAATTTTAGAGTTCTACATCAGCATTTTTAGCATTCAACATTATGTACTAGAACTTGAACATCCAAAATTTATTTCTGGCTACGCCCTTGTACTGACGTTAGGACAAAAAAGCCAGAAGTCTGTTACTCTTAAAATGTATAAAATCATCAAAAATTGGCAGTCTGAAAATTTTCAAACCAAATGTTTTCTTCTTATCAAATCAGATGTCAGTGACAATCTCGCTTTTTTTTTTTTACTAGGCATTAGGGGTATGGAAAAAATTACTACTTTTTTCCTTTCTTTTAATAGGTGCCTCACAGTTCTAAAAATTTCAATTTTTTCATTTTCCCATTTGTATCCTAAATAAGCAAGAATAATACTACTCCAATAACAGAATCATCCTTATTTGCTTATGACTCTAATTGGAGAACTAACAGTACATATAAATTTCAATGTAACTATCATGTTTAATAAAATTTCTCATAAATTATTGAATAAAATGACGTTCAAAGTTTTAATGTGTTTTGAAAAATTTTAAATTGCTCCCTGCTCCCTGCTAATTTTATTTTTTCTCCCTCAATTTTACATTATTATTGTTTAACAATTTATTCTTGACCTACTTGGATATTTTTTTGTGGATCCATTGGTAAGTTAATTGATTAAATATATTTAATATTTAAAAGCTGGAACTGAATGCAAATTTTAAGCATTTAAACAATTTTTTGTTCACCATCATGCTATAGGTATGGAGAGCGTAAAGAATCATGAAAATTTTTTACCTCGGTTTTTTTTTTTTTTTATTATTATTTTTACACTTTTCAGGTATGGGGATACCAAAAATAATAAAATTTATATGTTGTCAGTCTGAAAGGTGTCAGTTTGTTAGTTTGTCTAACTATCTTAAGAATAAAAGATCGCAGGTAGGTGGGGCCAGTTTTAAAATATTATCTATAACATTGGCTAGAACACTATTGATTTTCAACATTCTAATTTAAAAACTTCATAAGCTATTCAAAATTTACGATTTTCTTAACATGGGAGGTAGGGCAAAATTTTGTTTAAACATACATTAAAAGGGATATTTTTACAGTAAAGGTGCGAGACCAGCTTAAAAGTATGTTACAATGCTCGCATGAACATAATTAACCATGGAAACTGCATACATTACTCGAAATTAACCATTTTTTTAACATGGCAGAATCGCATCAAAATTTCGCATAAACATCCATTGCAGTTTAAGTCATAAGATCAATAAAGTACGATAATTAAGTTCAGTCTACTTTTAAAATAATCTATAATATGTTTTCTTAAATAATTCAAAACTGTTACTAATTTGTCTTCAAACTTGCCAATCCCGATCAAATTTTTCAAGTGGAATTACGAACTTCAAAATGCCAAATTTGAATTTCCTGTGGTTATTTAAGTTATGTTTATAACAGATATACATACAGATCAGCCACTTAAAATTGGACTTTCGTATTCAGTGAACCTCAAAATGTGATGTTATACAAAAAACTAGTGTTGAAAATAGAATTTGAAAATATATTTTCTTTACAGTATGACTGTTAAAATTTAATTTTTCTTCCTGAGCAGTGTTTGTTGATATAGTAAAATGTAACAAAGCACTTACACCTGCTACATTCAAGTTTTGCTTAATTTTGGTTAACTTTGTATGTTGTCTGTAAATTGTATGCATATCACATTGTGCACTTAAATTTAGTTGTATTTAAAGAACACCGAACACAAAATGAAATAACTGCCAGCAATTTCCAAGTATATATTCCCGATATATTCAAATACTTTGGATAGCCCTGTAAACAAATGATAAATGATTTCTATTCCATATTCTACACAAACATGCTTTTATGCATTGAAAAAAAAAATATGTTCATTCCATTTTGTTTAGGGAAACCTATATATGTTACACTTTACTTAATGAACTTTTCCCCGTAGACGTAATGTATTTGAATTCTTTTGGATATCCCTGTACATAAACCATCTGCTTCATCTCAACGAAAAGTTTAATGTAGCATCCACTACATTGTACAGATTTAGAATACCGAGTTTGGACTTCCTTCTATAATTTGTTGTTGAGAAAAAACAGAGACCAACTGATAAAAACATGTTTTTCAGATTCAGGAAACCTGAAAATGTGTAAATGAAACAAAAACTCAATTTCAAAAATTTGACTCAAAAACAATACTATTTCTAATATGGATTTAAAAAAAAAAAGATGGTAGTGTAACATTTATTTATTAATAAAAAAGATTTTTTTTAAATTTATTATTATTATTATTATTATTTTAGAATGCAAAAATTTAATTTTATTAAATACTACCTAATACAAATTTAATATATTCTTTTAAAGCTCATTTATCTTCATAACAATATTGAAAAATACATTAAAATTGGTTTACAGATATAAACTTATTCAAAACATGTAAAAAATAAATAAATAAATGAGATTTTATACATATTTAATTAATTTTTCACATGAAATATGTATAACGAAAATATTAGCACGCGTATATTTAAAAAACTAAAAATAAAAAGTGCATAACCTTCCAAACCTCATTTTCTTTTTCATTAAAAAAAAATCGCCAAAAGAGCGATAATCAGCCAAATCTTTATACCCATAAAAACTGATTACGAAATCGCATACGTAATCCGTGACGTATGAGTAGTACTTCGGTCCCTCGTCAGGGGCGATAGTGTCTATGCGAAATTTACATGTTAAATTTTTACCATTAGCTTCTATGTAAGTGACGGCTCTGAATGTTATCAGTACTCTGTGGGTAAGACGTAAGAGAAAGTAAAAAATAAACTACTATGTTGTGCCCACCACAAGAGTTTCTTCTATATTTTTCTATATAAATTCACTAAGTGCAAATAATATATTAAAACTATTATTTATTAAAATTATCTAACATAATGAATGCAAACGATTTTCATCTTGGAGAAAACTAACACTAAATATCCAAAGAAAGACAGTTTTATTGTCCATAAATAACATCTTGAAAAGTTCATTTTTATAACGGTTATCTCATATATCAAGTTTTGCATTCTTATGTGCCATAAAAATCGAGATATAACCTTCCCGTTTCAGAGGAAATTTTAAGTATAGCAGCGACACCTATTGGCCGATAAGCATCCAAATTGAATCAGCATAATATTTCATAATGCCCCTCTCGAAAATCAAGTTTTGTTTGATGAGAAGTAATAGAACCGGAGATATAGCCTTCCCATAAATTGCGGAAATCGTTGTATAGCAGAACCATCTGTTAGCTGTCGACACCAAAAGTTGATAGGCACTAACTTAGGTCAAGGCGCATCTACATATAAATTTTTATATAATTCTGCGCAATAGTTCCGGAGATACAGTTGTCACAAAATTTGTGTCACACACAAACACAGACAGACATTTTCTAAAAATGGTCAAATGAGGTTCTATACCTCTCAAAACGTGTAAATTCGATGAAAACCGGAAGTTGGAAATTTTTACGAATCCAATACTTTCTTCTATTGAATATAGAAGAAAGTAATAATAATAAGTAATAAATCCTAACTATTAATACCATTTTAGTTAATAAAAATTAGGTTTTTTTCAACAATGGTTTTCAGTGTTTAGCTGAAGTCAAAAATCTGCTAGCTTTATAATTATGAGAACCAGCGTACTGCATACACTGAGTAGTGATAGAAGTAAAGTGAGGATTCCCTATACTGGCTATGGAGAAAAATTCAGTGAATATCACTGCACTTTTTGCGCTATCTTCTGGCGATAATCGCTTTTTTGCAACTAGTTCTTTGGATTCTATATGTTAAATGGTTTGGGGAAACCTGCTTTCAAGGAGATTGAATGTCTGTTTTGGGGGAAGTGAAATGTCGATTTGCCAGAAGAAAAAAGGTTTGAATTGGCGGATTAGTGTGGTTGTAATGTTCGGGAACAAAAATGTTACTAGTCCGGGGTCTATTGTAATATCTAGTCGATGACTGCATAGTGTACTAAGATTTATTAATATTTATAAATTTATTATTTAAAATTGGAAATTCTAATTTAAAACTAGTTGGCATAGGTAGACTCTGCTCAATTCCCCATCATATATATTTTTTCATAAATTTCTAGAACAGGACATTCTCTTAACATAGTTATGTTAAGAGAAATGAATTTGACCAAATGCTTGACACAGTGATGTGACAGAATGAAATCCCCGCCTAATAGGCTATCCCATCGTTCACTTCGATATATTTATCTTATTCTAATCTATTAATTTATTTTATTAGGGTAACTTCCGTAGTTTAGTTTTCATGCTACTATTTCCAATGCAATAATCCTTAAAATGCATATTTATATGGACAATTTTCAATTTTGTTATGTTGATTAAATCTTAAATAACGAATAGCTTACGAAATTTTCCTATTAGAATATTTGTAATCAGTCATGTTCATACAAGTATCATAAATGTTATTTTGAAGTTGTCTGATATATTTATGATCCTCAAAATGGCCGTTTATGCTCAATTTTGTATTCTTCTGACATTTTAAGAGGATCGTAAATTCAAAATAACTTACGAATTTTTTAAATTAGAAAATTCATACTTTATGGTATTCATGTTAGTATCCTAAATAATATTTCAAAAGTGGTCTGACACCTTTACGATGAAAATGTCACTCAAGATTGACGTTTGTGTGAAATTTTGCCCTATTCTGCCATGTTAAGAAATTCGTAAATTTCCAACAACTTGCGAAATTTTCAAAGTAGAATATTTATAGTTACTGGTGTTCATTCTGGCATCAAAACTGATATTTAAAACTGGTCTGACATTTTTATAGTAAAAAGTTTCCATTTAATGTACGTTTAAGGGAAATTTTGTCCTATTCTACCATGTTAAGAAAATCGTAAATTTCTAATAACTTACGAAGTTTTTTAATTCGAATGTTGTAAATGAATAGGGTTCTTGCCAGTATCGAAAGCAATATTTAAAAACTGATCTGACTTCTCTGCGACAATTTGTTCTTGAGATATCGTGTACAAGTACTAACATACTAACGGACTAGCAGGCACCCCAATGACGGACACCATACAAATTTTGTCATTTTCGGATTCCTCACACCTGAAAACGTGTAAAAAAGTCAAAAAACCGAGGTCGAAAATTTTCACGATTACCTAAGTTCCCCATACCTATAGTATGAAGAGGAACTAAAAAAAAAATTCTGGAGTGTGCGAAAAAATACTTATACTTACATGAAACTGTTAATGTTAGAAAAACATTATTTTCAGGAAAGGAAGTTCTTGCCAAAGTGCGAAGTTTATTTCTTCTTAGATTCAAATACCTAATATTGTTTAACGTACGAAAAGCTCCATAAATATTCATAAGATGGTTTTTTTCTAAATCTAGAAATTTCAATTGAACTAAGTTACGCATGTCATTTTCAGTAATAATTTTCAAGTAGTTGGCTTTTAAATATAGAATCTCCAAAGATCGCAAGTTATGAAAAGAACAATTCACAGACGTTATGAAATTTCTATTCAGATTAAGAAACTTTAAATTACTCATCATCTGGAACACATTTTTTTCCAAAGAAGTTATTTTATTGCCTTCGATCGAAAGCTTTTGTAATGAAGTGAAGTACTTAAAATCATCCGCTCTTAGCACTCCAAAGACATTGTAACTTAAAGAAAGTTTCATTAAAGTACTGGCGTATTTGAAAGTATTCCCTAAACTTTTTATGCGGTTATTGTTCAAATTTACGTCTGTAATACTTCGGCAGTCCTTGAATAGATTATCTTCCAGATATTCAAGTTTGTTATTTTGCAGTTTCACACGCTTAAGCTGTCTCAAATTCTGAAAAAACATTGAAGGTATTTTTGAAATTTTGTTGTAACTTAGGTTAATTGAATCCAGGTGAAGCAGTGTCGCCAATAATCTTGAAGGAAGAAATCTTAATTTACAACCATTCATGCAAAGTTTTCTCAGTCGGGGAAACTTATTGTTAAAAACAAGTTCTGGCAGACGATATAATGGATTTGAGCTAATATCCAGTACAGTTGCATCTTCATATCTGAGAAAGGTAATATTCTGCAAAGCATTGTCTTCCAGACTTATCGCCTATAAAGCAAAAAATAAATAAACACATAAATGTGTAGTAAAATTATGAAAAATGAGAAGGAAAAAAATACATACTTTTTGTAAATTTATGGGAGGCATACTATTGTAACAATCGCAGCTACCCTAGATCACAAGTCGAATGGTGCACTCTGCAGCAAAAGTATCCGAGCACTAGCAATAATCCCTGTCTAAAAAAAGTACACTTAATACTATTTTGTCTAATAAATCCTTGTCGAATCATGTTCTTAGTCAGTCTAAGAACATGATTTCACAAGGATTTATTTAACAAAGCAGTATTAAGTGTACTTTAAAAAAAAAAAAAAAAAAAAAAAAAACGGGGATTATTGCTAATGCTCGAATACTTTTGCTTCCGACTGTACGATCCGACTTGTGATCTAGGGTAGCTGCGATTGTTACAATAGTATGCCTCTCTATGTTTGAAAAAGTAGGCGAGAAGGGAGCTTGTGTGAACATCGTACTTAAAATCCCTCTGTGAGTTTTTGAAGTTTGGTCACACACATATTCATTTCCATAACCAGTTACATGATAACACAATTGTTAGTCATCAGTAATTTGTAAAATAAGGTTTTTATGGTGGGAAAGTTACAAAGTAAGTTTCTCATTTTTTTTTCAATAGCAAGATTAACTTACTTCACTTCTACCCTCTGGTCAAATGTTTAGCAAGATTTGCAAACGATCAGTTTTTTTTTTTTTTTTTTTTTTTTTTTTTTTTTTTTTCAATTTAAAAACTTATCACAGAACTAATTATCATATAAAACTCTTCCGAAGCCTAATTTGAATTGTTTAACACAGGTTTACATAACAGTACTCGTTATCTTTCCTCTTATAGTCCAGGCAACGAAGGCCAAAATTTGACGAATAGAGGAAAAAAATCGTGTAGTTTTGAAATTTTGCATACTCATAGCCGACGGGGTCCTGAACAACATACTAAAAGTCCACGCCCGTGGGAGGTGAGCGGGGGGCAGGGGGGGGGCAATTAAGGGGGGCAATTTTCAGTTTTTATTAAATATCTTAAAAACTATCGCATTTAGAGAAAAAATGTCAATTACAAAATTAATCTACGTAAAATTTCCTACAAAAATGTATATTACATTTTGTTTGTACGATCATTAGTTTAGGAGGTATAGGGAGATGAAATAACACATTTTCTTGAAAAATTCTTTTTTTACAATAGTAAAATCAACTAAAGTGTGCAATTAAAAGGGTTCTTGTCAAATATTTTCTAATGCAAAAAACAAATATATACATAGGGAATATGCAAGGATAATACAGCATGTTTTGTAAGTTTTAAATAATTTTAAGGCTAGTAGGCGCAAGTGGCGGTTTGAGTAAAAATCTAGATAACGAAGACCCAAAACCGATCAACATTAAAAAAAAAAAAATCGTGTAGCTTAGAAATTGAGCACAGTTATAAAGTTAGGTGCCCTGAATAACATACTAAAAGTCCCTAACCATGGGGGGGGGGCATTTAAAGGGGGCACATTTCAGTTTTTATTAAGTATCTTGAAAACTATCGCATTTAGAGAAAAAAAAGTGTCAAAGATATAAGATTTTTTTTAATGTTGATCAGTTTTGGGTCTTCGTTATCTGGATTTTTACCAAAACACCACTTGCGCCTACTAACCTTAAAATTATTTAAAACGTACAAAACATGCTGTATTATCCTTACATATTCCCTATGCATATATTTGTTTTGTACATTAGAAAATATTTTATCAGAACCCTTTTAATTCCACAATTTAGTTGATTTTACTATTGCAAAAAAAAAAAAAAAAAAAAAAAAAAGAATTTTTCAAGAAAATGTGTTATTTCGTTCCCCTATATCTTCTAAACTATTGATCATACAAACAAAATAGAATATACAATTTTTTTAGGAAATTTCACGTAGATTAATTTTGCAATTGAGATTTTTTTTTTTCTCTAAATGTACTTAATAAAAACTGAAATGTGCCCCCTTTAAATGCCCCCCCCCCCATGGTCAGGGACTTTTAGTATGTTATTCAGAGCACTTAACATTATAACTGTGCTCAATTTCTAAGCTACACGATTTTTTTTTTTTTTTTTTTTTTTTTTTTTTTAATGTTGATCGGTTTTGGGTCTTCGTTATCTAGATTTTTACTCAAATCGTCACTTGCGCCTGCTAGCCTTAAAATTATTTAAAACTTACAAAACATGCTGTATTATCCTTGCATATCCCCTATGTATATATTTGTTTTTTACATTAGAAAATATTTGACAAGAACCCTTTTAATTGCACACTTTAGTTGATTTTACTATTGCAAAAAAGAATTTTTCAAGAAAATGTGTTATTTCATCTCCCTATACCTTCTAAACTAATGATCGTAAAAACAAAATGTAACATACATTTTTGTAGAAAATTTTGCGTAGATTAATTTTGTAGTTGGCATTTTTTCTCTAAATGCGATAGTTTTTAAGATATGTAATAAAAACTGAAAATTGCCCCCTTAAATGCCCCCCTACCCCCCGCTCACCCCCCACGGGCGGAGACTTTTAGTATGTTGTTCAGGACCCTCTCGGCTATGAGTGTGCAAAACTTCAAAACTACACGATTTTTTTTTTCTATTTTTCCTATTTTGTCTGGACTTATCCAGATTTTTACTCAAACCGCCACTTGCGTCTACTACCTTAAAATTATTTAAAACTTACAAAACATGCTGTATTATCCTTGCATATTCCCTATGTATATATTTGTTTTTTACATTAGAAAATATTTGACAAGAACCCTTTTAATTGCACACTTTAGTTGATTTTACTATTGCAAAAAAGAATTTTTCAAGAAAATGTGTTATTTCATCTCCCTATATCTTCTAAACTAATGATCGTAAAAACAAAATGTAACATACATTTTTGTAGAAAATTTTGCGTAGATTAATTTTGTAGTTGGCATTTTTTCTCTAAATGCGATAGTTTTTAAGATATGTAATAAAAACTGAAAATTGCCCCCCTTAAATGCCCCCCTACCTCCCGCTCACCCCCCACGGGCGGAGACTTTTAGTATGTTGTTCAGGACCCTCTCGGCTATGAGTGTGCAAAACTTCAAAACTACACGATTTTTTTTTTCTATTTTTCCTATTTTGTCTGGACTTATCCAGATTTTTACTCAAACCGCCACTTGCGTCTACTAGCCTTAAAATTATTTAAAACTTACGAAACATGCTGTATTACCCTTGCATATTCCCTATGTATATATTTGTTTTTTACATTAGAAAATATTTGACAAGAACCCTTTTAATTGCACACTTTAGTTGATTTTACTATTGCAAAAAAGAATTTTTCAAGAAAATGTGTTATTTCATCTCCCTATATCTTCTAAACTAATGATCGTACAAACAAAATGTAATATACATTTTTGTAGGACATTTTACGTAGATTAATTTTGTAACTGACATTTTTTCTCTAAATGCGATAGTTTTTAAGATATTTAATAAAAACTGAAAATTGCCCCCCTTAATTGCCCCCCCTGCCCCCCGCTCGCCTCCCACGGGCGGGGACTTTTAGTATGTTGTTCAGGACCCCGTCGGCTATGAGTATGCAAAATTTCAAAACTACACGATTTTTTTCTTCTATTTTTCCTATTTTGACTGGACTATTAATCTCCAACATGTATTTATAGTATTAAATTTCAGGGTAAGAGAAAGTCGTGTGAGTGACACACCAGATTATTTCATGAACTCATGGTCTGCAAAATGCTAAAACTTCTACAGATAGGGTCTAGCAGGATAAGGTAGGGTCAGCGGCCCCAGAAAAGTATTTTGAAAATGATTCCTGTGGTAACATCGGCGAGATATAAAACTATCATTGACACAAATTCAGCCTCTCATCTCGCTGTGTTCTGGAGATAATTGATCAAATAGACGTTAGAGCGGGTATTTTTTAAAATTGATTTTTTTTTTCTTCTTTTGAAAACTATTACAGCTGCACTAATGAAACAAAAACCATTCGTTAGACAAAATATTAGTCTACATTATATATTTTTTGTAGAGTTTTTCTATAGTATTTACTATTAAAAAAAAAATGAAAATATTTTTTTTTTCAAGATTTTATTCATAGTTCACGCAGAGGTACAATCACAGAAAATATATAAATATATATATAATATAGCTTACTATGTCTAGTATTACTACTAAAAAGTGCATAATATAAAATGGGTGCAACACTTCCAAAAAAAAATTAAAACTTCTTATGACCGTCTTAGGTACTAATGACTTTACATTGGTCTTTTGACTGAACTTTTTATTACTGTATTAAAAAGTAGTAGCATGTTTATTACTAAACTAGTTGGCATAGGTGGACTCTGCTCAGTTCCCCATCATATTTATGTTCTCATAAATTTCTAGTGCGAGACATGTTAAAATAAATGAATTTGACCAAAGCTTGACACAGTGACAGAATGAAATCCCCGCCTAACAGGCTATCCACCGTTCACTTCGATATATTTATCTTATTCTAATCTATTAATTTATTTTATCAGGGTCAATTCCGTTGTTTAGTTTTCATGCTACTATTTCCAATGCAATAATCCTCAAAATTCATATTTATATGGAAAATTTACAATTTCGCTATGTTGATAAAATCGTAAATTACGAAAAACTGACGAAATTTTCCTATTAGAATATTTGTATTCAATCATATTCAAACAAATATCATAAATGTAATTTTGAAGTTGTCTAATGTATTTATGATCCTCAAAATGGAAGTTTAGTCTCAAATTTGCCTTATTCTGACATGTTAAATAAATCGTAAATTCCAAATAACTTACGAATTTTTCAAATTGAAAAAATCATAGCCTATGATATTCATGCCAGTGTCCTAAATAATATTTCAAAAGTAGTCTGACATCTTTACAATGAAAATATCTCTCAAAATTGATGTTTATGTGAAATTTTGTCCTATACTGCCATGTTAAGAAATTCGTAAATTTTTAATAACTTGCGAAATTTTCAAAGTAGCATATTTATAGTTACTGATGTTCATTCTGGCATCAAAACTGATATTTTAAAACTGGTCTGACATTTTAACAGTTAAAAGTTTCCATTTAATGCACGTTTAAGTGAATTTTTGTCCTATTCTCCCATGCTACGAAAATCGTAAATTTCTAATAACTTACGATTTTTTTTAATTTGAATGTTCCAAATGAATAGGGTTCTTGCCAGTATCGAAGGTAATATTTTAAAACTGATCTGACCTCTCTGCGATCATTTGTTCGTGAGATATCGTGTACACAAACTAACAAACTAACGGACTAACTCACTAACAGACACCCTACAGACAGACACTATACAAATTTTGTCATTTTCGAATTCCTCACACCTGCAAACGTGTAAAAAAGTCAAAAAACCGAGGTCGAAAATTTTCACGATTACCTAAGTTCCCATACCTATAGTATGATGGGGAACTAAAAAATATATTAGTTAGTAGTTAAAAATATAAGTATGACGTTTATTTTGACATAAAGAGTTAAAAAATGTTTGTGGAACTACGTTTTTAAAGAACAAGACGCAGCTTGCTGCTTTCCAGCTAGTTGCGTGTGTGTATTGTGTAGCGTTTTAGTTATTCTTCGACCACATTGCATGAAACCATGGAAGCCTCTGCGCAAGGGCTAGTTCAACGAGTCCACTGTTAAAATAGGGCTGACAGTCTTCTGGCTCAGAGAAAATGAATGATAACAGAGCGCCGAATTATGGATGTTTTCCAAATCACAACCTTCAAGTCAAGCTTCCACACCTCCAACATTTTGGACGCGTCATCACTGGTAGTTTTAGGGAACGTGGCTGCACTATACCTATTATTCTTCTACCCCCCCCCCCCCCTCCCCACTATAGTAGCTCTACTTAAATAATCGTCTGCGTATTGTTTCAGAATATTTCAACTTTTATTTATTTATTTATTTTTTTTAATAGAAAACTATTTTATTGTGTTTTAGTGAGCAATTGTACACAAAATATGTCTGGCAAATGTAAAAACTGTGGTAGATTTTTGCGTAAAGATAACAAGTATAGAAAAGTTATGAAAACTGAAAATTGAAGCTAAAACATACAGTGATTGTTTCAAGAAGAATATCTCGGTAAGTGACGTAATATGCAACAAATGTCGTCTAAGTTTCTATAAACAGGCAGCCTCAACTTCAAAGCCTACCATGAGTGATTCCGAGACTGAAAGTGATTCTATGATAGTCGAACCTGTGGATACAAATGATGATGATTTTGTATGTCGCATTACTAGCCCTGAAGAGGATGGTTACATTGAAATGCCTTTTCTACGAGTAGTATCAACACATCGGTTCTGTATAATATGTCGAGTAGAAGTAAATTTGCGAGTAATATTTCTTGAAACACGATGTGACATTTTCACAAGAAAAATGATTTTTATACCCAATGGTGATCGTTACTGCAAGAACATATGATTGGTGATAGAATTTACGAAGATGACTTGTTCCGCTTATGCATCCTTTCTAGTACAAGTAAAATTAAAAAATCAGAATTAGTTACTTTTATAAATGTACTTTCCCAAACATCTAATCTAACATTATTCGATCAAATAGAAAATGGATTATCAGAAAATCAACTTAAATCCCCGACAGGCCTTACTTGGGAAAGCATTATAGAGATCAAACATATGCTACCTTCAATGAGAAATACAAAAACTGTGACTCAAGCTTTAATCATTTTTCTTTTCAAATTAAGAACAGGAAATTCAAATAAATTAGACCATTGCTGCTGTTTTGGGTTTGCAACATGAACAATACATATAAGAATTTTTTGACGAGATCGTAAAAGGTTTTGAGAGAGATATTTTACCAAAATACTTTAGTTATAGTGCTATTACACGTCAAGATCTTACTTTTAACACCTCCAGTGCAAGCAAGAAGTTATTAAATCTATCTGATAATCAGCTTGTTATTATCTGCGATGGTACTTATGTGCGACATCAAAAAATTCAAAATAATTTTTATCAAAGAAAACCTTTCTCAGTGCAGAAAAAATGAATCTTTGCAAACCTTTCACCATTTGCACTACAAATGGCTATATTATAGACTTTGCAGGACCTTTTTACGGCACTCAAAATGACGCTTCAATACTGGAACTTGTTTTACAAGACTCAACTGGTTTACAGACATTGCTATCACCAAACGATATTTTTATTGTAGATCGTAGTTTTCGCGATTCAGTTGATTTCCTACAAAGTAAAGGCTATACAGTATTTATGCCTGCTTTAAAAGGAAATAGGGCGCAACTAACAACGGAAGAGACTATGTTTATGATGCAATAGCCCAAAAACATCGCCTTCTACACAATTCTTTGAATAAGAAGTTATTTATACCGAAGTTGAAAGTGCTTTGTAAAATTGGTGGATTTCTATAAAACAAGTATGACAAAAGATTAAATTCTGATGACGATAAAAATGCTGAGCTGCTTGAGTACATGGAGAGCAGAATGAGTGTTGTAAATACTCTTAGTGAAGAAGTCATTAAAAAAAAACTTGGAATCGTCGGAAGTCGGCTTTTCAGCAACTTAAATCGTCGGAAATTCTATATATCCCTCAGTTAAGTAAAGAACAGCTCGCTACGTTTTCCACTGATCCTACCAACTTTCACATGCTGTGTCTTATTTAGCGGTGATAATGGACGAAGAATGCAACCTCACAGTAGAGTTTGTTAAAACCACACCCAGCATATTGAAACTGGAAGTTAGATCAGGACACGTGAACCGTAAAACTTATCATGTTTATATTGAATATGCACCAAACGGTACGATAATCGAAAGCATACGCCGATATTGCTGCAACTGTCCCAATGGTCTAAGAACAGTAGGATGTTGTTCTCACATGGCCGTAGTTGTTTATTACTTCTCTTATGCCCGATATCTTTCCCGTATCTTACGCCCAGAACAAGTTTTATCTGATCTATTTACATCAGAAGAGATTCACGCAGTTATCAATGAGGACAGCGAAGATTAATTACACTTTAATAATATATTTTGTATTACGATAAATAATATTTTCTTTGACTTAATTTTTAAATATTCAGCATATTACTTTTTTAACGAGAATAATAACTGTAATTTAGAGCTTTCACAAACTTGTACGTTAATAATAAACATGTTACTGCTTTTTAATACAGTAATAAAAAGTTCAATCAAAAGACAAATGTAAAGTCATTAGTACCTAAGACGGTCATAAGAAGTTTTAATTTTTTTTTAGAAGTGTTGCACCCATTTTATATTTATACACTTTTTAGTAGTAATACTAGACATAGTAAGCTACATTATATATTTTTTCTGTGATTGTACCTCTGCGTGAACTATAAATAAAATCTTGAAAAAAAAAAATTTTTTTAATAGTAAATACGATAGAAAAACTATAAAAAATATATAATGTAGACTAATATTTTGTCTAACGAACAGTTTTTGTTTCATTAGTGCAGCGGTAATAGTCTTTAAAAAAAAAAAATATTAAAAAATATCCGCTCTATCGTCTATCAATTATCTTCAGAACGCAGCGAGATGAGAGGCTGAATTTGTGTCAATGGTAGCTTTATATCTCGTCGATGTTACCACACGAGTCATTTTCAAAATACCTTTCTAGGCCACTGACCTTATCCGCGATTGTAATGAAATGCTCGCCCTCTGGTGGGCTAATCTGAAATTATCACACCACTGCATATCCTCATATTATGCAATCGACTTTCCATGATGAAATGGCGGAGAAAGAATAATAATTACACGTGGCTGTTATATTTACTAACAACTGCAGTGTTCAGAGAGCGCCATCTATCGATCATTGCAAACGCGGATCCTGCTAGACCCTTTAAGAAAAGACTTAATGTTTTTCGGGATGCTTATTATAACCTACTTAACAGAATTAAGGATGGATTTCGAAATTCATTAATTAATTTTTGAGAAAAAAATTAAAAAGTGTATGTCTACGTAAAAATTTTCAAAAGAAAAAAAAAAAAGTGCTTTTTGTTATATTTATATTTTTAATATTTTTTTTTTCTTTTAAAGATATTGCAAAATCCAGCCCTTATAGTAGTTCAATCCCTAAAACAACTCCTCTAGAGTATTTTATCAAAGTTTCATAACGTTTCAATTATAACTTTTGAAGTTATGATGTTTTGAGATAAAGCAAAATGCTAAAAATCTCATTTTGAGAAAAAGCAGAAAACAGATTTAAAAACAAGATTTTACCTATTAAACAAAAAATAATTTTAATAAGTTCCTGATTTATTTCAAAGCTTCTTATTTTCTTTTTTAAATTCATTTTATATTCAGTAACAAATTTTGATGCTTATATTGAATAAAACATTTAAGGATCACTTCCGGTCACTTCCGGTTTCAAAAACTGGCGAGTGACTAATATTAAAATGCCTATAACTCAAGTTCTAAGCAAGACAGAAACAAAAGTCAAACTGATTTAGAAAGCTAAAATATTAGGCTTTAATACTAACTCAAAAATAGAAACTCGGAGTTTTGACCGAAAATTACATTTTAGAGGTAGGCAGACAGGCACCTTAAATGAAATGGTAATTTTTCTGTTAACCGTACAGGTCCTTACAAATTACACTTCTTTTTAACAAATGGAATATCTTCATAAATAAATTACTTGAAATCTCTGTTTCATTTAAGGAGCTTTAAATTTCGCGCCACATGAGATAAAGTTATTCGAATACCATTTGTCAGTATTATATGCACTGTAACATTTTATATTACAATTGCATCATTTTATATTTTAATAAATAAATACACTCATGGACAAAAAAATTAGCGCACCAAGAAGGAGTCGTCAAAATGAAATGAAATTTTACATACGTAATGACTACTTTGATATAAGTAAATGATTAGAAAATTAAAGAAAAGGGATATTTTATTTCAGAGAAAAAGGCAAAAGAACGGAGGATTTAATACCCTGTTGGACCACCTATAGCGAGAATGCACGATGCGATACGATCGGGCATTGAGGCATACAAGTTCTGTATGATGTCTTGAGACATTTCGTTCCATATTTGCTGTAACCTTGCCTCTAGTTCGTTCAAACTCGTGGGATGCCCAACTTGCCGTCCCAAATGATCCCAGATATGCTCGATTGGAGACAAATCTGGGGATCGGGCAGGCCAAGGAAGGGTAGTAACAGTGCGGAGACAGTCTTGTGACAGCCTGGCCGTGTGAGGCCGAGCATTGTCTTGTTGAAAAATGGCTCCTGGGAGCCGTTGCATGAGTGGCAACACATGTGGTTGCAGGATGTTATGGACATACCGCTGGGCTGTCATGGTGCCATGGATCAATACTAGGGGTGACCGTGTATTGTAGGCAATGGCACCCCATACCATCACACCAGCTGTGGATGCAGTGTGCAACTGTAAAGAAAAGGCATAATTGAGGTATTCCCCCCGTTGTCTCTACACACGTACATGTTAGTCATCCCTGCCCAAACTGAATCTGGATTCGTCGCTAAGCACGATGTGGTTCCACTCGGTTGCTATCCAATCCCGTCGAGTGTGACACCACTCCAACCGGAGCAGAGGGAGTGGGTATTATTGGCGGCACATGTAATGGACGCCGCGATCCCAAATGTACTTGAGCCAGGCGCCTTCGTATAGTTCAAGAGGACACAGGGGCCCCTAGTGAAGGTGCTACCTCTGCCTGGATGGCGGCCGATGAAATAGTTGGCTGTACGCGTGCATTTCTTACGATGTGGCGGTCTTCTCGACGACTGGTCTGTCAAGGGCGTCCTGAGCCTGGTCTTCGTGTACATGACATCTCTCGGGTCCACTGGTCCCAACACCTCCTCACAAGTCAATCAGAGCGGCCTAATTGACGAGCTACTGGCCTAGCTGACCACCCAGCTTCCATCATGCCGATGATTCTCCCCCTCTCAAACTGCGACAGCTGCTCATATTGTCTTCGAAAACAACGTAATGGCATGTCTACCTCAGCTCTTCCTTTGTAAACAAGTCAGCACACTCAAATAAGCTTTGGTTACCTTTTTTATACTCCACAGAGAACGACAATAAACGCCCTCTACCGGCTATACGTAATGCGCAATCACGCTGCATTTCTAATCATTTGCATATCTCCCCGACATGTACATTCATGCCAAGTTTCGTTACGGTCCCGCAATTATTTCTTGGTGAGCTAATTTTTTTGTCCATGGGTGTAATTTTAACATTGCTATTTTTTTTTTTTTTTAAGTAAAATATACGTTTCATTAAAAAGCTGACAGTTGTTACAGTTTATATGATATCTACATTTTGCCTCTGAGGTTTACTTTTCCATGAAATGGCACGTTATTCCTGAAATATAAAATTTAAAGAAAATGATAATGGCTGTGTAAAATGAAAACAGTTACAAATTTTAAGACTCAATTGTTTATTATTATTATTATTATTATTATTTGTAAAACACAATTAAATTTAAATGCAAAAAAGTTTAGCAAGAAAACTGTTACTGTTATTACATATAACTAATAATCCTAACAAGGTGATCTGTAATTTGCTGTTATGAATTAACTTTGAACGTTTTTAGCTTATCTTTGTTTAACAGATTTAAATAACTAGACAGTGCAATAAGTGCAATTATTCCAAGAGGCAATATGCAGAAAATCAACTGCTTAGATGTTTAACGAATAATTTTAAAACCTGTTGAGAAAAATGTGATAAATAAAAGCCATTACAAAAATATATTTTTAATAAAATAAAATACTATATTCAATTTCCAGTAAATATCATACTTGCAAAAAATAAAAGTATAAATTGACAGAGAAGATGAAATATTTGTAATTTTTTTTTTTTTTTTTTTTTTTTTATGTCATTTACGTATGTAATAGTCCGAAAATCAATTTCAAAAACGGTTGGTTTTGCTTAAAGATAATTTATATTGAAGGATTTTTATTTAAAATGAATGCGATTTATTGCAGCCTAACAGTTAAGGGCCCTCTTCACTCACCGCCGCCGGAAGCCGAAACTAATGCTATTCTATGGGAAATTTTTCTTTACAAATAACTTATTAACTAATACATATTTTTAAATTCTGTTTTCACATTCTGAAAGTTTCCGGCTGTAAAATTGACGCACCTTTTCTAAAAAATTATTTTTTTATTTTTTTATATTTTATTTTGAAGCTGCAAAATACGAATTTTCAATATGTGAAATTTTTTCATTTTGCAATTTCGTAATAAAATATTAAAAATTAAAAAAATACATTTTTAAAAAAGGTCCGTCAATTTAACAGATGGGAATTTTCTGAATGTGAAAACAGAATTTAAAAATATGTATTAGTTAATAAGTTATTTGTAAAAAAAAATTTCCCATAGAATAGCATTAGTTTCGGCTTCCGGCGGCGGTGAGTGAAGAGGGCCCTTAAAATAAATATTTTAAAATGTGTATTAACTCTGGAGTGGTACACTGGGGTAACTCGTTACTCTCAGAATTTAATCGATATTTTTTGTTCTAAACCGATAAACTAGTGCGCTATAAGGCATAAGGTAATATGCATTGGACTCCAAAGGTTCAGCAAAGGAAAGAGCCAAATCTGTTGATCACTATTTCCAAAACAGCAAGGATCTAGGGGTACATACAAGGGAAACACTTCCGGTTGCAAAGCTGTTTGCAAGCGTTCCAAATGTATGACTTCAGTCGGCAGCAAAAGTATTCGAGCACTAGCAAAAACTCCTGTATAAAAAAAGCACACTTAACACTGTTTTATTAAATAAATCCTTGTCGAATCTTGTTCTTACGCTGACTAAAAACAGGATTCGACAAGGATTTATTTAACAAAACTGCATTAAGTGTACTTTTTTTACATAGGAATTTTTGCTAGTGCTCGGATACTTTTGCTGCCGACTGTATTTGCAAGAAACTAGCAAAATTTACGTCATCGAAGTTGCAAGTGTTCCGTTTGTATGTAACCCCTAAAGATCGACTATGGTACAGTACAAAGTTATCATGGCTAATGGAAGTTTTGCGCAGTGAGTGCGAATTTTCTTATGCATATAATAGTTAGATTTTGGATGGTTGCGAAGTTTTTGAGAGATAGGCTTAGATTAAATCCAAATGAAGGTTTAACATGAAAAGAAAGTTTTACTATAAATGAACAGCTACTTGTTTAAACCGAGCAATTTTATAAAGACAAAAGAGAAAATGTCTTACCTTCATATAATCTCCTCTAGGAAGTCCGTCAGTTGATCGCAAATTGTTTCTAGAAACTTGAAAAGCTATTAAGTTAGTGCAATATTGAAACAATTTGGGATGAAGAACTTTTATCTTGTTATCATTGATATATAAATGCGTAAGGTTCTTACTGTATATAAATGCATCTTCTGCTATTTTTTCAATTCTGTTATTCCTTAAGTGCAATCGTTTCAAGTAAGTCATGTTCTGAAACTCCCTATCAATCGCGGTAAGTTGTCCATCGTTCAAATCCAAGATCTTTAATATTCTTATGTTTGTAATTGCAGATGGAATTTTCTCAAACTTCGAAAATCTCATAAGCAAGTATTCTAACATATGGACTGCTGAAAAAGAATCGTCTTCTAACTTTTTAAAAGGACAGAAGAAGGCTAAGGCTTTTATCTTTGTATTGAAAAATATATTATTCTTAAGCAAATCAACTGTACAGTTTTTTATTTTCAAGTACTCTATCAAGCGATCGTGAAAATTCTGGATAAAAAATGGTAACATGTCAAGTTTATTATATATTTCGCAGAAAACTCTCACATTATCAGTGCCCCTGCACATACAATTAGAATACTGAGAACAGGGGTACAAATCACTGTCCGCTTGAAAAATACTTGCAGCTATTATAATCAGAATAATTACTCTATTCATTTTTATTGGAATAATTAAAACGAACTATATAGAATTGACCTTCTTTCACAAATTTTTTATTTTACTACCAATAACATTAAGGGTATTATTTTCAAGACTAAATAAGGAAATACTCTATTTTTGATTTATTTTACAGTTATAAAATTTTAGTTGCTTATTATACTTAAATTATTCAGTGTGAAATCCCATGAATTATAAAATATAATATCTATAGTACATTTTTTCATACTTGAAGTTCTCTTTATAAAATTCAAAATAAATTTAATGTCTTGAAAAGTCAAAACTATATTCATATCATATCTTTATTGTTACTAAAATTATTTTAGAAAATACAAACAAAATTTAGTTACCGGAATGATCACGATAAGAATTGCAGCATATATTTGCTAGTTCTAAAATCAGACTTTCCGTAAAATACATATAAAATCTCTTAACATTAGCTACATTAACGTTTTTTATTAAGGCATAACAGATATTGATTTTGATGATATATTTTATTCTCAGAGAATATATCACAACTATCTTTTATTGAGTTATTCAAAACATATTTATTGGAATTAATTGCAAAAAGAATAAATTTTATATATATCTCAGTCTATTTCGAAAGCAATTTAACTTTTTGCATCTAAAAATGAAAATATTCAAATACTTTAATGAAAAACATGTAACAATAATCGATTAATTTTATGTTAATCGATCCTCTTTTCTTTGTTTTCAGTATTCATAATTACTCAGTGCCTAAAATTAAGTCGAATTGTCGAAAAAAAGCGCTGCAATATACCAAATAGACTAAAAGACAATTTCGCTCTTTTTTCAAAAAGCGGAAAGATCGTAATTCTTTTGGAGTAAATGAAGTAATAATTTTCAGTCTAAACAATTTATGAATGATTATTGAAGTTATTAATTGAGTAAGTAGAATCACTTTGTAATTAGTCACTTCGATTAAAGTTGTTGTATAAGAAAAACATAAAAAAAAAAAAAAAAAAAAAAAAAAAAAAATACTTATCAAAAAATAACATTCCATTTACTGTATAATTTCAGTAATAGTAAAAGAGGAAACAGGCTATATCATCATTGTTTCATTTTTTCTTCATTATATAAAGTTCATTTGAACTATCAAAAGCAAAACGTCTTTAAATTCCTTTACTTTGTTGCAATCGTATAGACATTATATATGCTGTCCTTTAAATTAAATACCATCATCAGCAGAGAAATTTATACATTTCGTATTTATTCAATTATCTGAATATTTGCTATTGAAAACACAAAAATTCCATAAATGAAGGGGGGGAAAATAGCTTTTAGATTTTTATAAGGAATATCTGTCCCCATATTACTTTTAATAATATATATATATAAATCACTTTAAAGTTGATCAAAGTTGTATAAGAAAAATATAACAAGAAAAAAAGATAGTTGCTAAAAATTATAAAAGTGCATTCACTATATTATTTGAATAATAGCAGTAAAAGAAAAAATGGGCTATATCCTTATATCATCATTTAAACTCGATTTTTACAAACAGCTTTCAAACGTTCAGTAAATTGGAATGCTAGAATCAGTCTATATAACACTTTAATTTTTTTCCAATTTGCTGGTCACAAATTACAGTGGCCTTTAATTATATATTATCTGGAGGAAAACATGAACTTACTTCCAATACACAAAGTTGTTTTAATTTCAACTTCTCTTTTAGTAATTTTATAAATCGAATCGATACACTAAATGCAATACGATTGGCAACGTATAAAATTAAATGTCATGTAAAAGTTCTCTCAAAGAAAGGGAAGAATGGGGAAGAATATTCCACAATCACAGTTTCTTATTATATAGAATAAATAACTGTTAAAATATATTTACGACCATTAGTGATCATAGCTTTTTAATTTGAGCAAACCTGCTCTAAAAGTTATTTTTATAGTTTTTAACGTAATAAATTGCTTGTAACATTCTTGTAGCAATTGATCCAACTTAAAAGATTTCTTTTGGGTAATTTTTATTATATTATTTCACTGTGTACATAATGCAAGATAAGAGTACATAGTTTGCATTTCAATAAAGTAATCAAATGAAATATTCTAAATGTATTATGACTGTTATGGAAGAAATAACTGCCTTTGTTATTTTCAGATAAGATTAAAATATAAATATATGCGACATATCTATTAATAGTGTTCAAACATAAAACTCGTTATGCGCTTTTTTTATTTTATTTTATTTTTTTACGTATTTTGCGTAACTTAAAAGTTCATATTTTTGAAGTTTTTGTCAGCTATTCCAAAATTAAATCCGAGAAAAAAAAAATAATAAATAAATGCTTTTTATTTTATTTATTTATTTTTATTTTTTTCAAATTTTCATAATTGTTTCATGGCAATCATGGTTTGCGATTAACAGAAAGAAATACTTAAATAATCTGGTGTGTCACGCACACGACTTTCTCTTACCCTGAAATTTATTACTATAAATACAGGTTGGAGATTAAGGGGTTAAGATAACGAGTTCTGTTATGAAAACCTATGTTAAAACAATTCAAATTAGGCTTCGGAAGAGTTTTATATGATAATTAGTTCTGTATGAGGGGGGCTACCGCCCCCCCCCTTAACCCCGTTTCATTACTGCACTTACATTTATATAGAATTTAAATCTGTTATTAAAATTATAAGTTTACTTAAAACTATACAGACAACTTTCACATGTAACATTCGTTGAAACTTATCAGTCTTGATCAAATTTTTCTCTATCAACAAACTTATACTGACTTGATAATACAACATTTGGATCTCTTAAAATATTCGTTTTTAAGTTGTTCTAAGAGACACAGACAAACAGCAAACGTAAAAAAAAAAAAAAAAAAAAAACTTGCCTTTGGTAATCAGAAAGCCTTAAAAAGTGCAAATATGCAAAAAACCAGCTACGAATATTTACTAGCTTAAAAACGTACATTATTTACCATATGTCTATGAAGAATTCATTTCAATTCCTGAGCAGCTTTGCTAGACATGGTAAGTATTATACTACAGCACTTCCACTAACAGTAAAAAAGAAGGTTATCACTTAAACATTTGCAGCCCTGTATATCATTTGAAGATTATGTACAGACCCCATGGTGCAACTAAATATAACCCTATAGTGATAATACACGGCATAACCTGAAATATACTTCTATTAATTTTCAGCTATTGTCGCACTATAATCTAGTTCTTTTGTGTAGTCCTGTAAATGAACAGTGGATGACTTCCCTATCATATTCCACATGAGACATGTTTTTACGCATATAAAAAATATATATTCATTTCATTTGGTTTAGTGCAGTCTATAAATTTTAAACTCTACTTACCTGCAATTTCCCCCATAGACGTAATGTATTTGAATTCTCTTGGGTGTCCCTGTACACGAACCAATTGCTTCATCTCAACAAAAAGCTTAGTGTAGCATCCCAATATGATACACATTTAGAATACCAAGTTTGAACTATCTGCCATAATTTGTTTTTGAGATACGCTGATAACAGACACACACACACACACACAGACCAACCGCTAAAAACATGATTTTCGGATACAGGGGACCTCAAAAAGTGTAAATATAACAACAACTCACTTTCGAAAATTTGACCCTAAAACAATACTTTAAATTATGTATTTTTGTCTAAAAAAGGGCTTCTTCAACTTTTTCGATACTGATTATTATTAATTTTATTTCCTTTTCTTTTTCTTTAAAAAGAAAGAAAGAAAAAAGAAAAAGGAAGGAAGGAAAAGAAAAATGATTTCGATGAAATTCTGGCAAAAGCAGAATTTAGTTTAGTATGGAGGACTATTATTATTATTTTTTTTTTTTTTTAATTTATTTTAATTAATTAATTTTATTTTATTTTTATTTTATTTTATTTTTTATTTTTTAATTATAACATTGCTTTTAAGTTATTCAATTATATTTTCGATTTCGTTAAATGTCCAACTATTGTAAAACTGGCGACAACGTTTTATAAGTAGATTGAGACTAATAGTCCTCCGTACTAATAAATGTTTTATAACTCAGAAAGAAAAATTATTATTCAAATAATCTGGTGTGGCACCCACACGACTTTCTCTTACCCTGAAATTTAATAAATACAGGTTGCAGATTAAAAGGTAAGATAACGAGTACTGTTATGTAAACCTGCGTTAAGCAATTCATATTAGGCTTCTGAAGAGTTTTATATGATAATTAGTTCTGTGTGAGGTGAGCTACCGCCCCCCTCAACCCCCCGTTTCATTAATGCACCTACATTTATATAGAATTTAATTCGGTTATTAAAAAATAATTCTGTTTTTAAAAAATAATTTATTAATATTATTATTTAAAAAAATTATCTTTTATGATAATGCAGACGATTTCCATATTAAAGAAGTAGTATAACACCAAATATCCAAAAAAAGCCCATTTTGTTCTCAATATTAAAAAAATAATAATAATAAACGATTTTTTTTCTGAGGTTTTTTTTTTTTTTTTGTTAAAAGTAAAAAAAAAATTGATAACTTTGTTTTTAATTATCGCAGATCGATGGTTCAACAATTCGTTTTAACGATATTGGCGAGCTCTTTTGAAAGATACCCATCATGAAAATTTACTCAACTCGAGGGGGGACTTCCCCCCCAGGGGGGAGGCGAGGCTCCTACATACACAAAAAAATTTTCCCAGTTAACTATTTCTATTACAAAAAATATATATTCGTTTCATTTGGTTTAGTGCAGTCTATACACGTTAAACTCTACTTACCTGCAATTTCCCCCATAGACGTAATGTATTAGAATTCTCTTGATTGTCCCTGTACACGAACCATTTGCTTGATCTTAACGAAAAGCTTACTGTAGCATCCTTATATGATACACATTTAGATAACCAAGTTTGAACTTTCTGCCATAATTTGTTTTTGAGATATGCTGAAAACAGACAGACACACAGACAGACAGACACACAGACAGACACACAGACCATTTGCTAAAAACATGATTTTCGTATTCAGGGGACCTCAAAACGTGTAAATATAACAAAATCTCGCGTTCGAAAATTTGCCCCAAAAACAATACTTTCTCTACCTTATGGGTAAGAGAAAGTAAAAATGTTTTAGACATTTTGAAATTCCAGTATTTTTACAGTAGTCTAAGCATTTCACATTACGAGGAAAAATTATGACTTTAAATGACTTCAAGAAACTAAAAATAAGAAGGGATTCGATTTGTAATATCTTATGCTCATCCAGATTCATTGCAGTTCTGGCGTTCCGTTTGGTGACCGGACATGATTGTCCCGCAAAACATCTACTAATGCCGCGCATTGGTATATATATATCAGTACAAAAAACCCTTAACGGCTTAAAAGTTTGTGACGCCGCTACTTTGTGGCTATAAGAATTTGAAATATGAGTCTTAAAAATAATGATATTAAATTTTAAGTGACGCTTTGCAATTAGTTAAAATATACATAGATTTTCTTATTTGATCATTCACTTTTATCTTTTATTTATATTTATAATGCAAACGTAATATTTTTAACTTCAAGATCAGAGAGATATTTAAAATACACTCACTGATGCTTTTTCATTCGCATTTCAAATTCAAAATAACAGTTTTAAAAGGAATGATATAAAAATTCCAGTGGCGCCTCGGTGTTATTTTAAAAGATTTGTTTTTAGATTCCATTAAAATTACTTTTGTTTTGCTAATAAAATATATTTACACATTTAAACAGTGCTTTTAATTTTCAAATATACTGTCAAATAATTATACTTTCACTGAGTTAGCATTATAACGTAAAATTATTTATTTCAATAAATTGATTTATCTTTTGCATCACGCTATCCAAAACATAGTATCATAGTGTCCAACTAAGTGAAAATTTGCTCAAAGAGGTAGTGTGACGTAAAGAAAACATTTACACAAATTTTACTTGCAGTTTTGGATAGCGTGACGCAAAGGATAAATCAATTTATTGAAATAAATAATTTTACTTTATAATGCTAACTCAGTGAAAGTATAATTATTTGACAGTATATTTGAAAATTAAAAGCACTGTTTAAATGTGTAAATATATTTTATTAGCAAAACAAAAGTAATTTTAATGGAATCTAAAAACAAATCTTTTAAAATAACACCGAGGCGCCACTGGAATTTTTTATATCATTCCTTTTAAAACTGTTATTTTGAATTTGAAATGCGAATGAAAAAGCATCAGTGAGTGTATTTTAAATATCTGTCTGATCTTGAGGGCCCACTAGCGGCCGAGCGGTTCTGAGCTCAAAGCTGGTAGATGGGAAGTGCCGGGTTCGATCCCAGGTCGCGCTCATCGACCTAGCCGTTCGGAGTTTTCCGTGGTTTCCTCCGAAACTCGCGTAAATACGGGCTAGGACCCCTTAGAAAGACCCCCACGGAGGGCATTCCTCCTGTAGGCCTAGGACACATCAGGAGTCAATCGGCCTTAAATCCTACAACCAACCAACCAACCAACCTGTCTGATCTTGAAGTTAAAAATATTACGTTTGCATTATAAATATAAATAAAAGATAAAAGTGAATGATCAAATAAGAAAATCTATGTATATTTTAACTAATTGCAAAGCGTCACTTAAAATTTAATATCATTATTTTTAAGACTCATATTTCAAATTCTTATAGCCACAAAGTAGCGGCGTCACAAACTTTTAAGCCGTTAAGGGTTTTTTGTACTGATATCATTACTTTTTAGTGGTTATTGATCAAAAAATTAAAACAAGTGCTTCTGGCTCCTAGGAAGGGTAAACTAATTTATCTTTTCGTATGAAGTTGTCACCATTTTTTTTCAAAATGGCAGCTACAATTTATTAATGGACTTAGTGGATTTATAAATGAAGGCTATTTATATATGGAGTTTTAAGCAAATCGGTTCATAAAACCTTTCTAATGTAAATTTGAAATTTTCAGTGTGTTGGCACAGGGAAACAAGAGGGTGGATTAAGTTGGCAAATGAACATATCAAATACATTTCTGAGATAAATCCACACTACAAATTTAGTGTGAATTAATTCAGTATTTCAAACGTTATCATACTCACAAATTTTCAAGTAGCCTGCCACTTGGAAACAAAATGGAGAAGCTTCGCACTAGAAAAATTTATTGACTGGGATTCTCAAACTCTTAAAAAAAAAAAAAAAAAAAAAAAAAGTAAGTGAAAATTTTCAAATTTAAGTTAGAATTACGTAATTTACATTTTGCAAGTTTCTTTTTAGAGAATTACAAATTAAACAATTAAAAAAATATATCAAGTAAATATTAAAAATGGAATTTTATATATTTTCTTTCCCCTTTTGAGGCTAAGTATACTGCTCCAATATTCACAATTTAAATTTTCATCAAAAGTGCAGGTAAAAATTACTTCCTATATATTTTCATATAAAACGTTTGGGGGGAAAAATAGACAAAATATAAATTAAGCTTTACATTTCTATAATTTTAAAAATAAGATAAAATCACCTGGAGAAAAATTTTATGGGAAATATAAGTTAAGTTTAAAAAAAAATGAAATTTCTGCGTAAAAGTACTATTTCATAAATATATTTACAACTACAATAAACAAAAAACGCTCCTTTAATTTTAAATAATTATTTCTACATGTTTCAAAGCTATTAAAAGTTTTCTTTCTTTCTTTCTTTTTTTTTTTTTCAAGAAAAATAAATTAAATGTAGTGGCGCCATCTAGTAGTTTTTTTTTAAATCATATACATACAGATTTAACTTTTTTTTTTTTCATAAAAAAAAAAAAAAAAAAAAAAAAAAACTTGTTTAGAAACAGGTAGAAATAGTTATTTAAAATTAAAGGAGGATTTTTTGTTTACTGTAATTGTAAATTATGAAATAGAATTTTTCATGCACAAGTTAATTAATTAAAAAAAGAAAAGAAAGAATAATTTTTTTAAAATAAATTATTATGGGTTTCAAAGTAAAGATGTTACTTATTTATTTTGACGTGTTTTTTAATAATTGCTATTTGACACATTTTTCATGAATTTTACTGAAATTCATGAAAAATGAATTTTATTAAAACACTGTTTAAACACTGTTTATTAAAACACTGTTTTTTCTAATAAACAGTGCAAACACTGTTTCATCCTCTAGTCATTGCTTTGAATAATAATAATAAAAAAAAATTGATTATGTTAATATTTAAAATATGTATCATTTTAAAGTCTGAAAAATAAATAAATGAATAAACTCTAACTGTATTTTCAAAAGAGATTTTTAATTTTTAAAAAGAAATATATATATATATATGTATTTACGAAAGAGTATGCTTTAAATAAAAACGATAGATGGCGCCAAAACTGTATTTGCTGTTTTTTTTCCATTCCCGGAGCGTAAGTATACATGAATAGGAATCGCAAATCATTGAGTTATTATAAAATCGATTTTCATGAATGATTAAAAAATTTTTCGCTTTAAAAAATTGTAAATTCATCATTATTATGATAAAATGGAATATCTAAAATTACAAAATACTTCCTTATTTAAAATATTATCTAAATATTTCTTTGACTAAATATGAAATTTTGAAATCAAAACTATTTTTTCCATAACAGAAGAGAAAATATATTTAAGTGAATTTGACTTAGTATATATACAATAAATATTTTAAACATGTTATAAAGTACTTTTGCGTTAAAAAAAAAAAATTCTAAATAATTCATTGGCTGCATTCAAGTCGATCAACAAACCAACCCACATACCTTACAAGTAAGAACCGAATAACACCGTTTTCCCCCGAAGAAACATATGTAATTGGCGGAGTAATATAGTTCCATATTTAAAGCGATTTATATAAAAAACAAGAGTTTTCCAGAAAAAAACAAAAACGTTACTAGATTCAGAAAGATTCCATTAACAACATATATTAATTAAATTAAAATCGTTCGTGCGGTTTTAGAGATATTTTTATTACATCCTTACATCGTTACACCACACATTTCCCCTTTTTCGCTTTAAATTGAGATTCAGATCTCAAAACATACTGCATGTAGAAATGTAAAAGTTTCAGGATAGATTAAGACCGAAGATAAAAGACTATTTTGAAAAAATCAGAGCAAAATATGGCTTATTTGCTGAGATATTAAGTGTCGGCTTTTACAAATCCCTTTGATGTCAGACTAGGCGTATATATGAGTTCGCAGCTTTCCGTCCGTTTGTCCTTCCGCTTGCGTCACTCAAAAAACTGCCGTTTTTCATGATATATTAAATCATTGATTCATTTTACTTGTTATAATACATGAAACTGCGCATGCTTCCTCCTGTGAGTTTTTCTTTTTCTTTTATTTTTTTCTTGTTGTTGTTTGTTTGATCATCCGATTTTTCGAACTAAATAGTTTTTTTCACAGTCTTTCTCATATTTAAATTAAATTATTTTAATGCACGATCAGGAGCCCGCTCGAAATTTTCCTATTATAGTCACTAGCGAACATATCGTACATTGGTGCTCAAAAAGGTCTCCATTGATAAGTTTTTTTCACCGTTCTGAGCTATTCTTAATTGAAAAATAATCTGGTGTGCCACTCACACGACATTCTCTTACCCTGAAATTTAATACTATAAATACAGGTTGAAGATTAAGAGGTAAGATAACGAGTACTGTTATGTAAACCTATGTTAAACAATTCAAATTGGGCATCGGAAGAGTTTTATATGATAATTAGTTCTGTGTGAGGGGGGCTACCGCTCCCCTCAAACCCCCGTTTCATTAATGCACCTACATTTATAAACAATTTAAATCGGTTATTAAAAAATAATTCTGTTTTTAAAAAATAATTTATTAAAATTATTATTCAAACAAATTATCTTTTATGATAATGCAGACAATTTCCATATTAGAGAAGTAGTATAAGACTAAATATCCAAAAAAAAAAGTTGAAAAAAAAAATGAAAAAAATCGATAACTTTCTTTTAAATTATCGCAGATCGATGGTTCAACCATTCGTTTTAAAGGTATTGGCGAGCTCTTTTGAAAGATACCCATCAGGAAAATTTACTCCCCTCGAGGGGGACTTCCCCCCTGGGTGGGGAGGCGAGGCTCCTACATACACAAAAATTTTTTCCAGTTGACTATCTCTATTACAAAAAAAATATATTCGTTTCATTTGGTTAAATGCAGTCTATAGATGTTAAACTCTACTTGCCTGCAATTTCTCCCATAGACGTAATGTATTTGAATACTTTTGAGTGTCTCTGTACACGAACGATTTGCTGCCTCTCGTAGCATCCCTATATGATACACATTTAGAATACCGAGTTTGGAATTTCCGCTACTATTTGTTCTTGAGATATGCTGATAACAGACACGCAGACAGACACACAGACCATTCGCTAAAAACATGATTTTCGTATTCAGGGGACCTCAGAACATGTAAATATAACAAAAACTCACGTTCGAAAATCTGACCCTAAAACAATACTTTCTCGGCCCTATGGGTAAGAGAAAGTAATAATTTGTCAAAAAAAAAGTGTTTTAATTATTCATTCCTCATTGCTTGTTTGATTCTTTTGTTTTGGTTTCGTGTCGTCGTAACGTAAAGGCAGCATTATTTAAATAGCAAATAATTTTCTCAGAATAATCTTAATGTAAGTTTGAAGTTAAATTAAATTAAATTAAAAAAAATTCATTAAATAAAATTTATTTTTTCAAAAATCAAAATTAATTGTTTTAATAATTAGCAAAAAGTCTTCACAAGTAATTTTAATTTGATGAAATTTTATTCTTATATTCTACGTGGTTTCAGTGGTCTTAAATCTTCTGTTGCTCCGTTTTTACTACTTTTAAATAATCTGGTGTGTCACTCACACTACTTTCTCTTACTCTGAAATTTAATACTGTAAATACAGGTTGCAGATTAAAAGGTAAGATAACGAGTACTGTTATGTAAACCTGTGTTAAACAATTCATATTAGGCTTTTGAAGAGTTTTATATGATAATTAGTTCTGTGTGAGGGGGGCTACCGCTCCCCTCAAACCCCCGTTTCATTAATGCACCTACATTTATAAACAATTTAAATCGGTTATTAAAAAATAATTCTGTTTTTAAAAAATAATTTATTAAAATTATTATTCAAACAAATTATCTTTTATGATAATGCAGACGATTTCCATATTAGAGAAGTAATATAACACGTAATATCCAAAAAAAAGTTCATTTTATTCTCAATATTATTTAAAAAAAAAAAAAAAAAACTCGATAACTTTGTTTTTAATTATCGCAGATCGATGGTTCAACCATTCGTTTTAACGGTATTGGCAAGCTCTTTTGAAAAAAACCCATCATGAAAATTTACTCCCCTCGAGGGGGGACTTCCCCCCTGGGGTGGGGAGGCGAGGCGAGGCTCTTACATACACAAAAATTTTTCCCAGTTGACTATTTCTATTACAAAAAAAATATATACGTTTCATTTGGTTAAGTGCAGTCTATAGATGTTAAACTCTACTTGCCTGCAATTTCTCCCATAGACGTAATGTATTTGAATTCTCTTGATTGTCTCTGTACACAAACCATTTGCTTGATCTTAACGAAAAGCTTACTGTAGCATCCCTATATGATACACATTTAGAATACCAAGTTTGAACTTTCTGCCATAATTTGTTTTTGAGATATGCTAATAACAGACAGACACACACACAGACCATTTGCTAAAAGCATGATTTTCGTATTCAGGGTATCTCAAAACGCGTAAATATAACAAAATCTCGCGTTCGAAAATTTGACCCAAAAACAATACTTTCTCTACCTTATGGGTAAGAGAAAGTAAAAATTATTAATATATATATATATATATATATTAAATTATTTAATTCCTTTACAATACTCAGCAAATGAGAGAAAGATGAAAATACCAACAATGAATTTAATAATTAGATGTATTACGTATTAATTTATTGTCACAATTACCATTTAAGTAAATTTCACTGAATAATAAAAACATGTTAAAGTACTTACGCAGAAGAGAAATGACGTATATCACTTAAACCTAAACTATGAGTTAGTTGTCTTAATCCATTAGTCCAGTAAATTCATGCAACACAAGATAAGAATTGAAAGAAATTAACCAAAATGACTATTGAAATAAAAAGGAATGCATGAGGGAAAAATGGAGTTAAAAATGCTGAAATCCAGTACCGATCTCATCAGGAAACTAGCAGTACTGTCAACAATTAATGCAAGATTTCGAATATTGTATAGCTTTTCAGCAATATACAACACTAGTTTCAATCTTGCATAAAAAAAAAAGAAAGAAAGAAAGAAAGATAAAAGGAAATTGGCTGATAAAATAACTTAACCATAATGAAAATTGGAATTCGTGAAAGGTGCTGGCCACATGCAAATCAAATCCAAATCGAATAAAAGTCCGGGCGGTTGCCAAAACGAACAAACTGAAAAGAAATAATTAAAAGTAGAGAATCGATTAATCGAAAGTTTCTGAAATGAAATAAATGTAAACATGAAGTGATAAATATTGTTCTTAAAATTTAAAAGCTGAATTCACAATAAATAATATTCGAGAGGTAAATTTAAGTATAAATAAGATTAATTCGATTTTCACAGTAGGGCATACGTTCGACTCAACGTATGAGCGCGCCATCTAACGTGGAAAAAATAAGTTACTATTAAGTGATTTAAGAAAAAGTGTACGATAGATGTTCTATTTATATGAGTGTAATTTATAGTCTTAAGCTAACATAAGAAAAGGCCAACAAGTGATAATTAAGTTATTATGAATAGGAAATTGGTGAATAATTTTAATTTTAAAAATTATTATTGTTATTAATATTATTATTATGAAATAGGAAATTGGTGAATAATTTTAATTTTAAAATTTTAATAATTATTATTAGTAATAATAGTCTTAAACTAACAAAAGAATAGGTCAACAAGTGATGATAAAGTCATTATGATTAGAAAATTGGTGAATAATTTTAAAATTTAATAATATTATTCTTATTAATATTATTATTATAATTATTATAATTAATAATTTTAATAATTATTATTGTTATTAGTATAATTATTATTGTGAAGTATTATTAGTATGTACGTTTAGTATGAACACATCAAATTTGAATGATATCTAGTTTTTTTTTTTTTTTTTTTTTTTTTTTTTTTTTTTAATTAAGCAAATGAATTATATATTGTTGAAACTTAAACAATATCAACCAGAAAGAGATGATGTATCCTGCAATTGCAATAAGACCAAGCTTCTATCTTTTTTTTTTTTTTGTAATTTAAATTCGGCAACCCACCCAACCAACCAGCCAAACAACTCCACCCTTCCTCCTTAATCAAACATCTGCCCTCCCATCCGCCACATGTTAATTATTACTAATTTTTTTTTTTATAGAAATGTACACATACATATATATATATACATATATATATATATATACACATACACAAATACATTTTTTTTTTTTTTTTTTTTTTGAGACAATGAACACTTATTGATAAATAATCGAATAAATAAATCTCTTAGGATAACCCATAGCAGTAGCAGTTTTAATTAAATTGTTAATATTCTTGTTTTTGTTATGAGATGAACAAAGTCTGTTTATTCGAAATAGATGATTAAGAATAATATTTCTGTATACAGATAAATGAAGACAGGAATTAAAATGTGTAAATAAATTTACTTTAAAGCAGAAATCTTTGCGTTTATCATATAGATCAGTAGATATTTTACCATCATTTAATTTAAGATGTAAATCTAAAAAGCTAATACAATTGTTGTTAAGATAATTATGTGTTAGTGTAAGGTGAGATGGATATTGAAATTTTAATAAAGATGGAGTAGAGTTATTAACATAAAAAATTATAATATCATCAATGTATCTATAAATAATGACATTATTATTACAGAAACTTTGTTCATAATGGTATAGATATAAGTCAGCTAACAGACTTGAGCTACATCCCCCTTGTGGGATACCGACCTTTTGGATATAAATAGTGTTGTTATGTAGAATAAAATTATTGTGAATAATAAAATTTAAAAGAGTTTTAAAGGAAGCTGCACTAAAGTATTTAGGAAGAGAAAGTTCACTTTTAAATCGCAAATAAAGGTTGTAAATGATTTGATGAAGATCAGTTAAATTAATATTATTAAACAAGTCAGCAAAATCATAAGTATTAATATCATTAACATATTTCATAGTTTGTACAATTTCTCTGAGTTGATAGCTATTTTTAAGACAATAGAAATTGTTGGATTTACTAATGAAGTTATAAATTTGTTTAAGAATATCAAGGAGGATTTTATTAGCATTATTGTTATATGTATTACAACCAATAGTAACAGTTCTGAATTTAATAGGATTTTTATGAAATTTAGGAATAAGGACAATATAAGGATAATTGAAATTATTAAATGGAAGCTTTAATAATTTATAAAAGTTATGAATTTTTCTATTATTAATTTTAATGTCACTACAGGTGGGATGAAAGTTAGCACTTGAAGAAATGGTTTTTTCAAGTAGAGAAAGATAATATTTTTTACATATTATGGCATAGTTATTCGGAGATTTATCAACATAAGTAATAACATAGTTTTGTTTGAGTACATGAATAGAATTAAATAGATCGGATTTACTGTAATAAGTTAAATGTGTTTTATATTTTATTAATTCATTTTTCAGTTTCGAAATCACTAAAACTTTCCAATGATTAAAATATTCAATAGGTTTATTATAGGAAATAGATATTTTATAGATAAACAAGTCAATATCAAAAGTTAATTGCTGTAAAATCTGTGGAATATTAGTTTTTGAAGGAAGTCTAAATTTTGTGCCATAATGCATAAGTTTTTTTAAATTGCGGTTATTAACAAATTCAAGATCTCCAGTAATTATATGTCCATGGTTCTTGTCTACATATTTTTCATAAGAAGGATCATCACAACTACAGGATACACCATTAGAAAAGGTAGATTTTGACACTGAATTATAACTGAATAACAATCGACCAAGAGTAATAGGATATTTAAATGTACGAGAAATTTGTAAATCATTGATGGGAAACATACAAGATTTATCATTAATAATTGAAGTGATGTTGATTTTATTAAATATTTGATTTGAAAAATTAATAATTAACTGAGAATTAGATTGTATTTTTTGAGGTTTTTTAGAAATTTTGAGATTGAATTGTTTAATTCGAAATAAAATTATATCATAAAAAATGTCAGAAAAGTGTTGATTATAACTATGGTTTTGAAATTCATGTAGATAATTAGTTAAAAACTTTTTTTTAATAGCAAATATAGACTTTCTTACAGAGAGCCAATTATAATTATCAAGATAATTTGACTGCAATTCATGAAGTTGTTTATTAATAGCATTTTTTGATATTGCATGAACAGAAGATTTTTTACCACGTTTGAATCTAGTGGTTTTCTGGTTGATACTATGATTAAGTTCATTGTAAATAGGGGAATAATCATGGAGGGGATTAATATTGGAATAAACCTTTACAACTTTATTGAAATACTCATGATTCAGACCATAAGGATAAATAGTATTAAAATATTTCATAAAATGGGATTCATAGAATAACCTTTCAGTTTTATTTTTTTGAATCTTTATAATTTCAATGGTGCATGAACAGAAATCGTGTTGATTAAAATGTTTTAACTCAAGAGTAGATTTAAGAGGAATGCTATTAGAAGATAATTTTTTGGAGTCTGAGCGGTGTTGATTTATTCGTAAATATAAAGGAGAAGAGGTTTCACCAATATATTGCATTGTACATATGCCGCAACTAAGTTTATAAATTACATTATATGCCTGACAAAAAGGAATCAATTTAATATTATCACAAAGTTGGGATTTCAGCGCATTAGGGCAAGTTTTGCATCGAGACGATTCACATTTCCTAAAAACAAGTTTGGAAGGAGGAGGCAATAGGTAACTTGATAACGATCCAGGAATGTCCCTATAAACATTCCTGTACCGAGCACAATACTGTTTATTAACAAAGTATTTCTTGCCAGGCACGATAAACTTACTTAGAACATTCATATCATAAATTAATGAGTTTTTAGTTAAATAAAATTAACCTAACAATACAAAATAGAATAACAGTAAATTCATTTTGAAAATAATAATTCTTGATTAAATGATGCATTACCAATACGAAAAATACCAAAAAATTTTTTTGTTTAAATTCCTAATCCTTTCAATTTTTCTAGGTTAAATTCATATTAGTATATTCATATTCACATTTTTACAATATGTACAAAAACTTCCAAGAATAACATTCTTAGCTCAATGCAAAACTTAGGCCTATCAAAACACCAACCAATGAGGAAACCCATCAAAATTCATTTGAGAATTCAGTAATTTTTAATAGTCTGAAATCATGAGCAAGAAAGATGACTATCACTAATTTAATGAATAGTTCAAGAATCAGTTAATTTTACTTTAAGTTAGATTATATGACATCTTAAGGAATGTAAATTAAATCATACTAAATGGAGTCATTAACAAGTTACTATTTTTAGGTAAAGAGTTGATATTTCAAACAACCAATTAAATGCCAAGTATAAAATGCAAATATTAATATTATAAGAAAATATTTATGAATTGCATAAAATCAATGTCAGGAAAAATAATTGAAATAATACACATTTGTTTAAGCGCATTAGCAGCTATAGTCAAAGTGTATAAATTTTTAAAATAGTGTTAATGCCAAAATAGGCTATTTGTATATAAGTAATAATATATACAATAAACAATAACTATGAAATTAATTTAATAAATAAATAAATTACATTTAAAATTTTTTGCGCTTAAGCAGCAGATTAAATTTAAATGTAAATATATTAAATTATTTAATTCCTTTACAATACTCAGCAAATGAGAGAAAGATGAAAATACCAACAATGAATTTAATAATTAGATGTATTACGTATTAATTTATTGTCACAATTACCATTTAAGTAAATTTCACTGAATAATAAAAACATGTTAAAGTACTTACGCAGAAGAGAAATGACGTATATCACTTAAACCTAAACTATGAGTTAGTTGTCTTAATCCATTAGTCCAGTAAATTCATGCAACACAAGATAAGAATTGAAAGAAATTAACCAAAATGACTATTGAAATAAAAAGGAATGCATGAGGGAAAAATGGAGTTAAAAATGCTGAAATCCAGTACCGATCTCATCAGGAAACTAGCAGTACTGTCAACAATTAATGCAAGATTTCGAATATTGTATAGCTTTTCAGCAATATACAACACTAGTTTCAATCTTGCATAAAAAAAAAAAAAAAAAAAAAAGAAAGAAAGAAAGATAAAAGGAAATTGGCTGATAAAATAACTTAACCATAATGAAAATTGGAATTCGTGAAAGGTGCTGGCCACATGTAAATCAAATCCAAATCGAATAAAAGTCCGGGCGGTTGCCAAAACGAACAAACTGAAAAGAAATAATTAAAAGTAGAGAATCGATTAATCGAAAGTTTCTGAAATGAAATAAATGTAAGCATGAAGTGATAAATATTGTTCTTAAAATTTAAAAGCTGAATTCACAATAAATAATATTCGAGAGGTAAATTTAAGTATAAATAAGATTAATTCGATTTTCACAGTAGGGCATACGTTCGACTCATCGTATGAGCGCGCCATCTAACGTGGAAAAAATAAGTTACTATTAAGTGATTTAAGAAAAAGTGTACGATAGATGTTCTATTTATATGAGTGTAATTTATAGTCTTAAGCTAACATAAGAAAAGGCCAACAAGTGATAATTAAGTTATTATGAATAGGAAATTGGTGAATAATTTTAATTTTAAAAATTATTATTGTTATTAATATTATTATTATGAAATAGGAAATTGGTGAATAATTTTAATTTTAAAATTTTAATAATTATTATTAGTAATAATAGTCTTAAACTAACAAAAGAATAGGTCAACAAGTGATGATAAAGTCATTATGATTAGAAAATTGGTGAATAATTTTAAAATTTAATAATATTATTCTTATTAATATTATTATTATAATTATTATAATTAATAATTTTAATAATTATTATTGTTATTAGTATAATTATTATTGTGAAGTATTATTAGTATGTACGTTTAGTATGAACACATCAAATTTGAATGATATCTAGTTTTTTTTTTTTTTTTTAATTAAGCAAATGAATTATATATTGTTGAAACTTAAACAATATCAACCAGAAAGAGATGATGTATCCTGCAATTGCAATAAGACCAAGCTTCTATCTTTTTTTTTTTTTTTTTTTTTTTTTTTTTCTTTTAAATTGTATGTATATATAATACAATATACAGGGTGAACAGACATAAAGAGTACCCGTTGTTTTTTCTTATTACCCTTAAATCTGACAGATGTGGCAACTATTCTAACACTGAAGTATAATTGTTTGAACCTTGTTAAAGTGTGGGAGACAATTTCTAACACTATTGGACTGTTACAACTTTATTTGCGAGGTAAAACTGAAATGGAGATGCACAATGTTACTTAATCCTGTGATAATTTTATTTTTGAAAAACATAATTTAATTAAAATTTTCTATAGAACTATTCTTTACAGAAAATGTAAAAAATGTTCGACACCATTTTGAATGCAAGCATGAACACGTCGAACAAAGTTTTCTGACACACTTCGCAGCATCGTTGCTGTTATTGACGAGATTTCTTCAGTTATGATTTGTTTTAATTCATCTATGTTTGCAAGACTTCTCTAGAAAATCCTATCTGTGAGATAATCCCACAAAAAATATCTAATGGGGTGAGGTCTGGTGACCTTAGTGGCCAGAGGCCTATTGAAATTAAACGGTTATCAAAGAATTCCTTAAGCATTTCCATTGCGCAGAATCGGAAAAAAATTACTAATAATGTTCACGCGAATTTATGTTCCACCCTCGCTTTCCCAAGATCAAGGTGTTACTGCAGAAAAATCGCTTTCAGGCGCTGCTTGGCACGTTTGGCGAAAATCACCAGCAACGCGCCTTTTTCTATCGTTTAGAAGTTGCAACATTCCACTGGTTATTTTTTGTTATCTCTGGCGAATTAGCGCACTTTTTAAATGAAGCAACTACAAAATGAAGTCAAAATGACCATCTTGGGAAAGCGAGGGTTTAAAAAGGAATTTTCGCATTTAGTAAATTTAAAAAAAAAAACTATACCCGTACATTAAATATATATTAAATAAGTAATGTTGGTGAAAGTCTTACTACATATACTATTACATAAACTATACAAAAAAAAAAAAAAAAAAAAAAAACTATAAGGGTACTCTTTTAAATTGATCACCCTGTATGTACAATATATATATATATGATAGTGCCTTGTACGTTTTGTGCAATTGGAATCTCGAAATGGACAGAGATCAGAGATCATCTGAGATCAACAATGAACTGTTCATTGTTGAATAATGAAAACCTCTACAGTCGATGTTGGTGGATAGAGAGCTGATGCACTTGACTTGACATCCAGCACTTTAATTTCTTTTATGTTTAATGTAGTCATGTGGTATTTCAGTTTTGATGTAATGTAAATCTTGTTTTTTTCTATTGTAATTTTTTTTTTCTTATGATATTAGTTTCAATCTCATGTTTCCTATACATGCATGAGATAATTTGTAATAACAATCTCATTTTAGGGTCAATGATGTCTATTCTTCGACCACATTTCATGAAACCATGGAAGTATCTGCGCATGTGCTAACTCAACGACTCCAATGATAAAATAGGGGTGACAGTCATCTAACTCAGAGAAAATGAGCAATAATAGAGCGCGGAATTTCTGGATGTTTTCCAGATTTCAAGCTGGCATCCCTCCAACATTTTGGACGCGTCCTCACTGCTAGTTTTAGGATATGTGGCCGCAGTGTAATCAAGTGCTGTCTATAACAAACCAATGTAGGTTTTCTGTGAAATTTTAGTAAAGAAATCAGCCATTTAGTTTTTAACAAATTACTTAAATAAATTTCCTTTTTTATAACCTTATGATATAACGAATGTACTTTAACTTGATATCTATGTGCTTTAATCAAACACAGTTTTATTTAAGAGGAACTTATCAGGCGAATTTCAAAACAGAAATGTTAACATTTGAAGATCTTCAGTTACGTTAATATAATTAAGTGAACAATAGCTCTAGTTGAGGACAAAGATGAAAACAGTTGAAAACAGTTCACCAGTAAGAAACAAATGTTTGTTTGTACATTTTGGTACAGTATTTCATTTCAATCATTCATTTTATGTGACAGAACTTGTCTATTTCTGAAGAAAGTGACCTAAAATCAAATAAATGAATAGGCTGAAAAATCAAGGTTTTAAACAATTTAAAACAAAATTGCGCTTTCCCCATGTAAATTTTCAATATGTATATCTTTCGAAAGGTCTCACCAACACCTTTTCTGTATAAATGTAGGTGCATTAATGAAACGGAGGGTTGAGGGGGGCGGTAGCCCCCCTCACACAGTACTAATTACAGTCGGCTGCAAAATTATTCGAGCACTAGCAATAATCCTTGCCAAAAAAAAGTACACATAATACAGCTTTGTTAAATAAATCCTTGTCGAGTCATGTTCTTAATCAGTCTAAGAACATGATTCGTCAAGGATTTACTTAGCAAAACAGTCTTAAGTGTACTTTTTAAATATAGGAATTATTGGCTAGTGCTCGAATAATTTTGCAGCCGACTGTATGATACAAAACTCTTCCGAAGCCTCATTTGAATTGTTTAACAGAGGTTTACCTAACATCGTTATCTTACCTCTTAATCTCCAACCTGTATTTATAGTATTAAATTTCAGGGTAAGAGGAAGTCGTGTGAGTGACACACCAGATTACTTTTTATTATCACATTATAAATAAAAACTTTTAAAAAAAATTACATTGAAATCACTTTAATCCTCGCTTTGGGTACCCTCCGACCGTATTGCATTGGGTCCAGCTTCTCACCGCCTACAGAGAGGTTTTTCCCGGGCACTTCAATCTAGGTATTTATTGATGATAGGTGGTTCTGCTATAATTTAAGAGCTACGATTTTAACGATAACTGTATCTCAACATCTATTAAATATTTTAGTTTTTGAAGCATGTATTTTAGAGCCCTTGCTCTTTACACTATATTACTATATGATTCCGACTAATACAATAAATTAAAGAAAAAGTATCTTTCCTTTTAAAAGGAATTAAGAAATAAAAAACAAATAAATTTTAATTAAACTTAAATTTTAATAAGTTTAATCATTTCTACTATGTACTATCATTTTTTCCGAAAAATACTATAAATTAAAAAAAAGAAAAAAAAAATCCCTTTCAAAGGAATTAATTTAAAAAAATGAAAAATAAAAAGCTGTTATACTATAAAAATTATACATTATGCAAAAACATAACTGTTATAACTAAGTTTTCAAATTTAAAATTTAATATACTTAATTTTTTCTATTGTATTACTATTCGATTTTCAATAAATATAATAAATTAAAGGGGAAAAAAGATTCCGTGTTCAAATGAATTAATTAATTAAATAAATAATAAATAGGGTAATAGCCGTTGCTAAGATACGCAGACGATTGAAATGAAACAAATGTTTTTCGAAAAATGAAAAAGAGAAACCAATGTTTAAAATTGAAAAAAAAAAAAAAAAAAATATATATATATATATATATATATATATAATAATTTTAAAAAAATTCAAATTTGAAAAAATCTTGATGAAGTGCACACGTGCAGGGTTCTAGCTACCCATCTACCAAGTTTTGTTGCTCAACGGTCAGTAGTGTGAACACCAGAGTGCAGACACACAAACACTTCTCTTTATTTATATAGATAAATTTAATAAATTATTTTTACGGAGTGAATTTGTATAGGCAAATATAGAAGAAAATCAAGGGATGGCGGCAACATACTAGTTTCTAATACAATTTTGAATATTTATGAAAATATGTGGTCGAGTTCTAATTATTGTTGTATACGTTAATATAAAATTTACAAATCATATTTTTTAATTTTCTTGAAGGAGCAAATAAAATTTTAACTACTTTTATCTGAGTCGTTAAAATATTTGTTTTCCTTTCCTAACAGTTAGCAGTTATGATTCTTTCCTAACAGTCAAAGTACGTTTAAGTTGTAAATTTATTTAAGGTAAATAACGAATTTATTAAAATAAAAATACCAACGTTTGTAGCGCTTTATGTACGCTAAATGATAAGACTATCGATTGTAATTTTTTACAGATCAGTTATTGCTGTGGAGGTTTCTGATAATCGTTATTTCGAGCTATAAACATAAGTTTTTTGTTGATGATTTCGAAAACTCGAGCAGCATTAGTTGTATATTAAATGATCATAAAATAAGATGTCCGTAGTAATAGAAAGGTTTGAATGTTTAATTTTTTTTATGTAATTGTTATTAATAAGCATTAATTTCTTTTTTATTTGAAAATATATTTGAATTCTTCTTCTTCTTTTTTTTTTTTTTTTTTTTTTTTTTTTTTTTTTTTTTTAATAGCTGATGTTTAATCAACTGTAATGAAAAAGTAATCCATTTAATAAGTAATGAATAGATTATTTGAACGATGAACAGTTATCTTGTATTGAAAAAACTATAACCAATGTTTATTTCCGTCTTTACAAAATATTAAATCATTTTAAAGAAGAGACAAGGGTGTGCTAAAGATATTATTTTGAAATATATGATAATTTGTCGTACTAGGATAGTTATGTAAAACAATAATTACAAAATAGTTAAAACCATATCATTTATATTGCTGAGAATTATATAGCTTTTATTAAGAAAGATAAAAGTATTTTATTTTCACTTATAGAAGTTCAAATTGTAAATGAAATCAACATAAATTATACAAGAGTTGTAATTATGATAGTTCGTATTACATTTATGCATTAAAAAGTGGAGTATAGAAGTATTTCCCAAAATCCTACAGTAAAACTGATTTTTCAAACTGATATCCTTTGTATTGTGTTTATGTCAGAAGCTTGGGAAACAATTTTTACAGGTTTTATGAAAAAAAAAAAATAATTGAAGATCGAACAAAAATATAAATGGATTATTTATTTTGCAACTGACGCCTTTTCATAATTTGAACAGTTAAAATTATAACTGTAATTAATTTTGTAAGCAAAACGTAGATCATAAATAGAACGTATAATAAAAATATATGTATAAATTAATATGATACAATAAGATATTGGATTCTAATAAACATTTCTTCAAAATCAAAAAACATTTTATTTCCGATTACATATGATTCCCATTCCAAGAATGAAAATTGTGATCTGTCAAACAATTCTCTTTCTCACATTTGTGGCTGTTTTTCAAGCGAAATATGACGACGACTTGTACACTTGTTCGCGATTTGCGAACTGTATGTGTAGAGATATGTATTACGTGCAAGTTGTTTGTAAAATACACAACGAACTGGATATTTTGCCGAAAGTATTTCAGGATCTTCAAGACCTTTCTATTAGGGAATTGAGACTCAATGAATGTAAAGCAAATTGGCTGAGGAATAACCTGTTTATAAATGTAAGCATTAATTCCATACGTTTTTATTGCCCTTTTATAAATATGGAAGACGAATCACTTTCTGGTGTCGATTTATTGGAAAATTTGTGGATGAGCTTTACGAAGTTTGTCGAAATTCCATCAGGGATAGCGAAATTGACAAATTTAATGTACTTGAGGTTGACTAACGGCCTTCTCGTCACTGTTGGTAGACAGTTTGAGAAGATGACGTACTTAAGAGGTTTGTCTTTAAAAAACAATATGATTGAAACAATAGCACATGATGCCTTTTACTTTAATAAGAATCTAGCATTCTTAACTCTCGCAAATAACAAAATAAAACATCTTCATCCGAAATTGTTTCGATACTGCCCTAATCTGAAGTTTTTTGAGGTAAAGGGTAATTATCTGGAATCATCTGCGGCACTTCCAACTGCAGACAGCGTAGAGGTAAGCGTAAAATTTATTCTAATTATTTTTTATTTCAAGGTTTTTTTCAAATTAAAAAAAAAAAAAAAAATTCCAGTAAAGTGAACGAATTACTTGCCTAATATGACTACCCGGATATCAAAACAATATTGACCGATATCAAAAGGTATTATCAATTAATACTGAATGACCACACCCTTAAGGGGACGGTGGACATTATAAATAAATATTTTTAATTTTACAGCAAAAGTTTTAATTTTTTGTACATTATATTGCACTGAAGTATTACAGTATTAATAACATAAAAACTAGTTGGCATAGGTGGACTCTGCTCAGTTCCCCATCATATTTATGTTCTCATAAATTTCTAGTGCGAGACATATTATAATCATGTTAAAAGAAATGAATTTGACCAAAGCTTGATACAGTGACAGAATGAAATCCCCGCCTAATAGGCTATCCACCGTTCAATTCGATATATTTATCTTATTCTAATCTATTAATTTATTTTATCAGGGTCGATTCCGTTGTTTAGTTTTCATGCTGCTATTTCCAATGCAATAATCCTCAAAATTCATATTTATATGAAAAACTTACAATTTCGATATGTTGGTAAAATTACGAATAATTTACGAAATTTTCCTATTAGAATATTTGTATTCAATAATGTTCAAACAAATATCATAAATGTAATTTTGAAGTTGTCTAATGTATTTATGATCCTCAAAATGGAAGTTTATGCTCAATTTTGCCTTATTCTGACATGTTAAGTAAATCGTAAATTCCAAATAACTTACAAATTTTCTAAATTGGAAAAATCATAGTCTACGATATTCATGCCAGTATCCTAAATAATACACTCATGTCCATAAATTAAGGATAATGCTAGCTGAGGCAAATAAAGGTTCAGAAGCAAAACAAATATGACTTATTCATAAAGTTCATTTATTAAACAAAGTATCAATAACAAAAAAAGGCGGTTTATGTAGGATACCATTTATAAAAACTACGGTTTTTGCTATCTGAAGCAATTACAAAAAATATCTCTCTTACAAAATCTTAACATTACATGGTTGGTATGGTGGTTAATACATTGTATGTGTCTAGATGATGAAATACAGTCCTTACAACGCTTAGGAATGCTGCGTATTAAATTATTGATCTTATCTTGGGGAAGATTACTCTACTCAGTAAGCAATGCTCTCCGAAGTTCCGATACACATGTAGGAGGTGGTTGACGGATTACAACTCGTCGGAAAAGCATGTCCTACACATGCTCTATCGGATTCTAGTCAGGTGAGAATGCTGGCCATTCCATGCGGGTGATAGCTTCAGATTGTAGGCATCCGTGTACAACGTTTGAATGGTGAGGACGCGCATTGTCATCCATAAACATAAATTCTGAGCTAATGGCACCCCTAAACAAACGTACATGTTATTCCCGAATGATGTCCCGATAAATTTGGCATATCATTCTTCCGATTTGAACATGCAAATCTGTTCTGGTGCCCAATATGACCCCCCACACACACACACACACCGCCCTCAAACGAGCACTCTTGCCCCACAGTAACGGTGTCGTTCAATGATGCTGTTTTGGTGGTAACGGGTTCCTTACGTTCTACATATGAAAGTCTGGCGTAAATCACACTGCAAGCTAAACCTGGACTCGTCGGAAAACATCACACAAGCTCACTGTGCCGCTGTCCACATTGCATGTTCTCTACTCCAAGTTAACCGCTGGCACAGTGCATTGCCGTGGGTGGAACACATCTAACAGGCCTGCAAGCATATAGACCAACATCTCCAAAACGTCTATAAACGGTTTGTCTTGAAACTGTAGCACTCGTGACTGCAGACAGCTGACGAGACAGGTCTGATGCTGTGCTTTATCTGCTTATTTTGGCAGTTACTGCCAAATACCGGTGGTCATTCGACATTGTAACTCAGGGCCGACCAGTACTGTAACGTCGACTGGCATTTCCACCATTTTGGAATCGTTACCAAAGCCTAGACACTTTGGGCGATTCTAAGTCCACCCGAAACTTCTATCTCAGTACGCCCACATTCTAGTAGGTCGATAATTCTACCACGTAAAAAATTATCTGCATGCGTCCTCTGTATCATAACCATTCGGCTGTGGCACTGAGCGGCACACAGAACGCTTGTGAACAATTTTCCTTTTTGCTCCCATTCCTTATCTACCCCCTTCTTACACTTTCGTCATTGTAACATCATATCGGCGTCATCTGATGGCTTCCTATAATTTGCATATTATTCTTAAAGATGTGTGTGGTATTTCTACAGGTGAAATTTTTGCATTAAAGTTCGATTTCAGTGTGAATCTGAATTATCCTTAATTTATGGACATGAGTGTATTTCGAAAGTGGTTTGACATCTTTACGATGAAAACATCCCTCAAGGTTGACGTTTATGTGAAATTTTGCTCTATTCTGCAATGTTAAGAAACTCGTAAATTTCCAATAACTTACGAAATTTTTATATTGGAAAATTCATAGTCATTAATGTTCATGCCAGTATCCTAAATAATATTTCAAAAGTAGTCTGATATCTTTACGATGAAAATATCTCTCAAAATTGACGTTTATGTGAAATTTTTCCCTATACCGCCATGTTAAGAAATTCGTAAATTTCCAATAACTTGCGAAATTTTCAAAGTAGCATATTTATAGTTACTGATGTTCATTCCGGCATCAAAACTGATATTTTAAAACTGGTCTGACATTTTTACAGTAAAAAGTTTCCATTTAATGCACGTTTAAGTGAATTTTTGTCTTATTCTCCCATGTTAAGAAAATCGTAAATTTCTAATAACTTACGAAGTTTTTAAATTCGAATGTTGCAAATGAATAGGGTTCTTGCCAGTGTCGAAAGTAATATTTTAAAAACTGATCTGACCTCTCTGCGACAATTTGTTCTTGAGATATCGTGTACACAGACTAACAAACTAACAGACACCCTACAGACGGACACCATACAAATTTTGTCATTTTCGGATTCCTCACACCTGAAAACGTGTAAAAAAGTCAAAAAACCGAGGTCGAAATTTTCACGATTACCTAAGTTCCCCATACCATTATAGTATGATGGGGAACTAATAAAAAATATATATTTTTTTTTAATTTAAAAAATTTAAATAAATTTAAAAAAAATTTAAATATCTCGAGCGTTTATATTTTTCATATTTTTTTTATTATTTTGCTTGATTATTATTCATTAATATATTTTAAATAAATTTGGGTATCGATTTTACTATTCGTTCAGAAGTTTAGTTTTAAGAATAATTTTTGTGAAATACACTGATTTTTTATGACAATTTCAATCTCGCGCATAATAAAACAGAGTCTTAAAAATCTAAATATAGGCGAAACTTAAAACGGATACCCATATTTCACTGAAATGTAACATAAAACATCTTAAAGCAATTTTATTACTTTTAAGCCAAAATTGTGACACGAGAGACATTTAAAGAAGGGAAAATAGTTAAAAAACACATTAAAAGAAAACAGCATTTAAATTGAATTTCACCAGTTATCATTATTTATCAGTCAAACATTTTAGAAGGCTATATATTTTAAACTGTATGTTTTTTACTATTGTTTTAACAAAATTAAAGTATTCTAAAAGTTAAAAATATATATGATCAATCTCCGCCGACTATACCGCTTGTTTTTTTTGTTTTTTTTTTTTTTTTACATTTTAAAGGGCATTTAATCAGATCATTATTATTTTTTAAACCCTTGTAATTTTTGAAAATATCAACTTAGAAGCACGCGGTTTGTTGCATATTATTTAGAATTAGTTATAGAAAATAAATATAACAAAACGAAAAATTGACGTTTTCCGTTGATTTTTACGATTTTCAAAGCCCATCATCCCCTTAAAGGATAGTCACAGGTATTATTGTTTGGTATTTCGTAATATGTGCCGATATTTTTTAATATGTGTAATATCATTGTTTGATATTATTAGATAACATAAAATTTTAAAACTATTTTTGTTTTCTAAGTTTGTTGGCTGGTTGGTTGGTTTTTACGTCGCACTAGTGCTGCGCAATGTTTTCTAAGTAATAGTTATAAAACTCTATGCAAAACATAATTTAATTTAGTACGACAGGACTTATTTTAATCTAATCTTCCATTAAAAGGAATGCATTAACTGTGTCTCATTCCCTAGCATCGGTTATTATATTAATTTCTTAATATTTCTTTGGTATAACTTTAGCATAGGAGCCTCTTGATGATTTTTAAATGTATGTTGTCATTTTTGCAATGGATTAAAATGATTATCCGCAATTGCATATGTAAAAAGATCTTGGTGAGAAACATCCAAGCTAATCCGGTTCCAAAATTCAAATTTCGCCAACTGGTTTAATATTGAAGCTGTTCCATTTTTTTAACACGATTTTTCTCAATTTTATTTTAATTATTTTAAAAAAGAATGCACTTTAATTTTTTCCGACATGAAAAGAAATTTATTTATTTATTTATTTACTTTTAAAATAAAAATGGGTTTTCATTTAATATATTTTGAATCAATTATCCCATTAAACTAAAAAATATGGTGTTAGCTAGATTTTGTGCTGATTAATAAATGTACCAATTTTTGATAAAATCTAATAATCCGGACAGATACAATGACAAACTTTCAGCTTTATATATTAGATTAAAAACAAAAATGTTTGTACGTTCGTTCAAAATGATAGATAAAAAATTGTAACGACGCTAGTGATGCCGCTAGTCTTTCAAAATCCTGGATCCCTGGGGCCCATAGGTTCCAAATATCTGAGTCCTTTTTTCAAAAAATGGGTCCCCATATAAATGAAAATTTATATTAAAGATATACATTAAAATTTTATTTTATTGTAATTGAAAAACGGTTTTTTATTAATTTTTAACCAACTGTTTTTGAGATTGCCTTAAAGCTAATATTATGCAGGAGGTGCTTACTATTTAGAGCCCTCGATTTACAGAGTAGCGACACGGGAGAAACGGGCGCCATTTTGGGGATAAGCTCGTTCCGAACTCCCAGTATTCTTACAGGAAAAAGAAAGGGATTAAAAGACTGAAATCAACAAGGATTTCTGTAGATCGCATATGTTTAAATGTATGTTATTTTTAGGTACTTTTTAATTTTTTAAAGCATAAATAATAAAATACGTGAATGGTTTAATTGATAATATATATATGTATATATATATTAATTATTCCTATTTTATGGCTGGTCAGATTTTCCCAACTTTCATTAAAAGATAAAAAGTATCTATTTTATTAGTATTAGCTACTGAAATTCAAAGATCGGCTTTAGTGAAAAACTGTTTCAAGAACAAATAGACTGGTCTATTAATTGGCACTAGCAGGCTTTACCCACTTCGCTGGGCACTATATTTAAATGATTTCTTTTTAATTGAATAATTGAAACATTTAAAAAAATATATTTCGATTGGCGACTATTTTCGTCCCAGCTTTAGTATGAGACCTCCTTGGCAATGTCAAACATTTTTTAAACTTCTCGAATCTGTACAACAAAACTATTATTAAAACGAATATTCTCGAAAACAGTCCAACAGTAGTGTTAATTCTTTGAATAGTCTGGAAACAGTTGAAGCTGTTACTCGTACAGTAAAAGTCGCTATTCGATGAATGTTTTGGAACAGTCCAAAAAATAGTCACCTGTTTCACAGAAGTAAAGCAAATAACATCAAATGATCCAGAGCAGAAATTTTCCCTAGCTCACGAAAAATGTCCAGTCGCTTAGAGCTCAATCCTTAAAGTGCAATCACTCAGAGTAGGTCTCTGGATAGCTCTGAAACGCAGTGACTACATTTACATACTCTTTTGCAGAAACCAACTCACTCCTATTTATAACTTTTGGTGATGTGCTTGGCGAGATTCCATCGAGAATCCCATGGAAAGCTCGACATCTATGTTCCCGGGTGTCGAAGAAGTTGGAAACTTCGGGAACCCTAAACTACCATTTTTCACCAAATTAGTCGCCCACTCGCCAAGTTTGTCGCCAAGGCTTACCCCACTGGAAGTGAATGAACTGTCCTTTTATTTTCACTTTGCCTGTAACACTACTTACATTGCAACAGTACAATTGATGCAGGAAAAAGACTTAATCTCTTTTAACAATATGATGCTATGAGCACTATTTCTGCCGTATTTTTGAAACTAACATTTCTATGGTTATATATATTTCCCATTATACATATTTTTTTATTTAGTTATTTAAATATTAATTTGAATTAATCATATATTTCTGTTCGACAGCGTGCAAGTGCAATCCACTGAGCTGAAGAACAAATGGAGGAAATGCTGGACCGGTTTTCGCGTGCCGTTTTTGGTAGGTTTGTCTTCCGAGCGTTGCACGGCAGAAAGCATTTGATACCTTTATATTTCAAAGTAAAATTGTGTAAAGGTTGTCTGTTCGAGCAATCATATACTAAAAATGATATTACAATTTTAAATTTCAATTTTTTAAAAGGTATAATAGTAACAGACGACCCGACAAATGTTGCCTGCCGTGAAAAGTATGACTTTGTACGGCAAACGATTGCAGAAAAACTGGCACGCACGAACACTGTGTAAAGGTATTAGAACCATTTGCTTCAGTTGTTCTTCAGCTCAGTGGTGCAATCACACACAGCAGCTCATTTATTTGTATGTTAAATTAGCGCAGTGATTGATGTATAAAAAAATAAATAAATAAGTAAACGTTATCGTACACAACTTTACACAACGTTATCGATACACAACTTTACTATATCTCTCCCGCTTTTGAATTTTTGTCGCCATATTAGCGATATTTTTTTTTTTTTTTTTTTTTTTTTTTTTTTCATAATTTCTTGTTTTAAAGGGGGGAAGCCTATTTTGCTAATACACTTTTATCGGACACCTTTTCGTTAATATATAAGAATCCTTCATATTCTGTTTATATTTTTAATAGTTTTTAGTTTTAAAACAGTTCTTGCTGAAATAATTTTTCTATTTTTAAAACTGCATTTTTTTTTTCTATAAAATTATCTACTCAGATAAAAATATATCATATATGTGACTACTATTTAGGTTTAATATTTTTATTTTTATTTTTTTTCTTTTAGTAATATTTTATAATTTATTTTGAGTAGTAAAGAAACGCTAGGCAGTAGAATGTGACGTCATGGGCGGTTTATATATATATATATATATATATATATATATATAACAGTTTGACAGTAAAAATCTAAAAAATAGTAGTTAAATTTAAAAAATAATAATAATAATAATACAACATATATTAGCATCGTAAACTATATTAGCACTTTATCAATGTGTATAAATTTTTAAAAGTGATAATGACGTCGGTTTTCGTGAGATGCATAATTTATTTTTATTTATTTATTTTTTTTTTTAATAATTTTTTATTGTTCACGTTTAAGTAAATGTATTTATTTTCCTGTCGAAAAAAAAAATGAACTCGTAAATTTTTTTGGCAACAATTAAATTATGGATAAAATTTAAATGGCTAATTTCAAAGCTAGTATTAGGCTACTATTTCCATATTGTAATTAATTAAAAGAAAACTAATCAAAAATTCAAAAATCGGGCTTCGCGGTGCACAATGACCACTCAGGAGCACCTTTGTGTCGAATCACGTGACTGTCCGAGCTACCGTTTTCGAGAACAGTGAAATATAATTTTTAATTGTAACGTTTGCCCAATCACTTCGAAGATTGATAGTATATTATATGTTACTTCTCAAAATTATTTGTGATTATTGAATAAAAAATCAGCCAGATCTTGCAACGCTGAAAGTAAGTCTTGATCTTGATATCAGTTAAAATTTTGCACATAACTGTTGAACCGCTGTACGTAGAATCACAAATAAAGCATCAAAATCGTTTATAATATTTAAATATATCTGCGTGTATTTTTATTTATTTATTTATTTTTAATCAATTTTTTTTAAGTTAAACTCCATCGATTCTGTAAGGAATATTAAAATTTTTGCTTTGTTCTTAAAAAAAAAAAAAAAAAAAAAAAAAAAAAGGAATATTTTTCAACAGTATATTCTATTCTATTCATTTTTCTATTTCTTGGTTCAGTAAAAAATTTTGTTTACATTTTTCATGTGTTAAAATAAATCAGAATATTATATAGTATTAGGACATATTTTTTTAATTATAGATTTCTTTTCTAAATAGGTCCGAACAATAAATAACCTTGAATCTTAATTGTCTTGAATTTTCTTTGGATATTTCTTTCAATAAAAATGTTAATAGGATCTTTTAAATAATAATAATTATTATTATATTATATTGTATATATTTATATATATATACGAGGGAAAGTCATTAAGTAAGTCACAAAAGATAATAAAAAAAAATAATTTACCATGATAATCACTTGAAAACAATTTTTATTTTTCCACATAATCTCCAGCGCCGCTGATGCACTTATTCCATCGTTTTATCAGAGTCCCAATTCCAGCTGCATAAAATTCTTTGGGTTGATGTCTCATCCACAGTAGGACTTCATGTTGAACGTCCTCGTCATCTGCAAATTGTTTGCCTCCAAGATGTTGTTTCAGTGGACCAAACAGATGAAAATCGTTTGGGGTTAAGTCTGGGCTGTAAGGTGGATGCTGTATCACTTGCCATTTCTTCAGGTCCTTTCGCCCTCAAAAATTGGACCATGGCACGCTGCTCTTCTATCGTACAATCATTCAGCACTATCGCCATTTTTGAAACTGAATTATGCATGCGTGTGAATGCTACCTACTCAATATGAATTGAATATCGTAAAGCTCTATGGTGCTACCATCTATCAACATTCTTTGGAGATATCTGTTACTACTTTAAATCATGCCATATGCATTTGTGACTTACTTAATGACTTACCCTCGTATATATATACATACCATTTACAAAACAAATTTTCCTTATATATATATATATATATATATATAAGGTTGCCACGGGCTGTATATTTGCCCTAACTCTTCCACCAGAATTTATTTTATAGTAATCTTCAATAATATGTTTACTCAATAAATTACGATGAAAATTATTGTATTCGGGTGGAAGAGTCATGTCTTGCGTGTCTGTTGCAACCCTGCATATATATATTATAAATAAAATTTTAAAATTTCTTTCTACATTATTCTTTTTTTTTTTTTTTTTTTTTTTTTTTTTTCAACTTAATATTTATTAGTTTTTGTTTTATCTTACAGACGTTACAACTCAGCCACAATGCTTTCCGAGTTATTATATTTCACCGTTATGAAGACGTCGCAAAACTTGACATTAGCCGAAATCCGTTACGTAATCTATCAGAGGTCGCATTTCACAATAAATTTCCCCATTTGACAAAACTGAATATGTATAGTTGCACATTAACCATTCTACCACCAGGACTTCTAAGGACACTGTTTTTGTTGGAGTACATTGATCTGAGTATCAACAGTATAAGAAACATCCCTCCGCATTTTTTCCAGAATTTGAGGCGGCTCAAGACTGTGATTCTAATGCATAACAAACTTGAATATTTAGAAGACGATACATTCAAAAATTGTCGAAACATTACGTATGTAAATTTGAACAAAAATCGTTTAAAGAGTTTAGGAACAGCTTTCAAAGATGCCACTGCTTTAAAAAGACTTCATTTGAGTAAAAATGCATTCGGAGTTCTAAGGGCAGAAGAATTTAAGTATTTCACTTCATTGGAACGCCTTGAAATCCGTAGTAGTAAAGTGACTTCTTTGGAAACGAATGTATTTCAGATGATGGGAAATTTAAAGGAACTCGGTCTGGGTTCGAATGCATTAAGGTCTTTAAATTATTCTCTTAAGCATCTGAGATCTTTAGAGAGGCTGAATTTAAACAGAAACCAGTTGGATATTATTACTGAATATGATATGCATGGCTTAACTCCACTGAAAATTCTGCATTTACAAGATAACAATCTGAAGAATGTTAATGGTGCTTTTCGTGTGCTCAATAATCTTCAGTATCTGAATTTATTAAAAAATAAATTAATAACTTTAGCCAAAGTATCCTTCCCTCAAACTAAATTTCCATTAAACGTAATGGTGTCAAGTAAGTATACTTTTATACACTATTTATAACATTTCTTTTTTTTTTTTTTTTTTTTTTTTTTTTTTCGGGGTTTGTAAAAGTTGATTTCCGTATCTAAGTTCAACGTCCGAGGTATTCTGCTCTCAAAGGTAGTACTCCCTTCAAAACTGTAATGGAATGTTTCTGGACCACCCCTAATCCCAGACCGCCCCCAATTGCTCACTGTGTAGCTCTACTGTGACGTTGAACCCACTCATCCTGAAAACTGGTAAACAGGAGGTATCATTTATCAAGTCACGGACTTAGCCGTTCATAGTTTTCCGTGGTTTTCTAGAAAAATACTCTACTTCTACCAAAAGTCCTCTAATTCTACTTACGTAAATGTGAGATAAGACCCCCCTTAGGATTCTGCATACAAGTAGAATATCACTTCCAAATTTTTACTAAGTTCAGTAAAAGTCAAGGGGAAGGTTTCCAAAGGTTCTCAGAATAATTTGAAAAAATATATAATATATATATATATATATATATATTTGTCCAATTTTTTAACTTTTTATGATTCAATACTAAAATTTTATACGTGATCTTATTAGGGCACACAGCCTATTTTACTCATTCGAAATTTATTTGTATGGAGGACGTATAAAAATTTTAACTTGTGAGAAAGACTAGCTCAGATGAGTTAATCTTGCTTAACCCTTTAACGTTCATTGGTCTCACACTAAAAACAAACATTTATAAACTTTTAACATCTTCTTTGCAAAAATTGTTCAATATATATATCAATCAATTTTTAAATTTTTGTTTCTTCTCTATTCGGCAGATGGCAGCACTTCTCCGAAATTTTACGAATGAAAGGAGGTTATACACAAAAAATCTCATTAAATTTCTTAGTAAGAGCGATTGTACCTTACTGCTTTGATAATGTCCTCGTGCCTAGTTTTTTCACCTGATGAAAGGTTGTTCTATTATTTTGACCTGAAACAACTGGTGTGAGTTCTTACAGTCTATCGTGTTTATTTACAAAGCTATTTTTACTTTCCGAACATACATATGTAAGGAAAGTATTGTAATCAAGTCAAAAATTCGATTTTGAGATTTACGTGTATCTGCACGTTTTGAGGTCACCTGAGTTCATATTTGCAATTTTTATGGTGACATATATGAGTGAACATGATAGCGTTTAAACACGTTTTTAGAATGAGCTGAAATTTGGTACGTATGTTATAGGTCACCCCGTAGCAGGAACCCAATTGATTTTGGTGAATCTAGCACTTACAGAAGTGCAATAGCGTCTAAATGCCTTATTCGATTGAGCTGAAACTTTATACACATTTTATAAGTCACCGTCGTAGAAACTGTATAGATTTTGATAAATCTAGCGCTTAGTTTTTTTTTTTTTAACCGGGATACAAAGAAAAACTCCTTACCATTATGGCCTATGTCCTCGTATTTTTTAAAGTGCGATAGCGTTTAAACGCCTTATTCGATTGAGCTGAAAATTCATACACATGTTTTAGGTCATTATTGCACGAACTGCATATGTTTTGGATAATCTAGCACTTACATTTTTTTTTTTACAGGGACGCAACGAAAAACTTTTTATAATTATGGCCTATTGGCTCAAATTCTTTAAATTGCGATACCGTTTAAACGCCTTTCCCGATTGAGCTGAAAATTTACATATATGTTATAGATCACTGTCACACGATCTGTATGAATTTTGGTGAATCTAGCACTTATAATTTTCTTATTGGGACATAAAGAAAAATTCTTTATCATTGTGGGCTCAAATTATTTTAAGTGCAATAGCGATTAAACGTCTCATTTGTTTGAGCTGAAAATTTATACACATGTTATAGATCATCGTCACACAAACTGTATGAATATTGCAGAATCTGACACTTATAGATTTTACAGGGACACAAAGAAATTTTTTTTATCTTTGTGGCTTATGGACTCAAATTATTCAAAGTAGTTCATCCGAATGAACTGAATATTTATATACATGTTATAGGTCACAGTCGCACGAACTGTATAGAATTTGGTGAGTCTTGCACTGATAGGATTTTACAGGGACATATCCAAAATTTCTTAATCCTTATGATCTATGGGCTCAAATAATTTTAAAACAATAGCGTTACATTAAACAACGTACTATATACAGAAAAATACTCAAACATCCTTTTATAATATCCTTTTTTGTTTATATAACGACTTCTCTTACTTTATTTATACAACCGTTAATTACTTAATGTTCGGAAAGTCGAGTGGAGTCCCTCCAGATTTTATTATTATTATTATTATTATTATTATTATATTAAATAAATAAATATATATATACATATATATATATATATATATTTTTTTTTTTTTTTTTAATTTAATATGGTTAACTTGTAGATGTTTCAAACCAAAAATGATTCGATAAATAAAAATGCTATTTTTTTTCTCTTTGCATATTACGATCAGCTCCTTGTCTAACATCAGTTTTAGGTTGATTTCTTTAGAAATCGACCTATTGCAATCACTTCGTTTATCTATATATTTATCTATCTATCTATCTATAATGAAAATTTTGTCATCACGATAACTCCCGAAATAATACTCGAAATGGAACCAAATTTGGACAGTGAACTGATCTTATAAATATCTTGGATGAGTTCGTTAGCCAAGTTGCTCCGACTTTTTGTTTTCAAGTGGCAGCCACTTGAAAATTTCAAACCGACATTGTAAAAAGCAAAGCAAGATTTGCTTGAATTTTGTTGTAAATACAGGCCACATAAGGGTCTCAATGAAGTTTATTAATGAAGTTTATCCGCCATTTTTAATAAAGTGGCACATATTTTAAGTTAAGTGGGACCACTTGAAATCAGACAACCACTTGAAAATTTAAAATCACTATAACTTCCGAAAGAATACTCCAAATCTAACCAAATTTAGACAGTGTCTTAAGTTATCTTATAAATATCTTACATGAGTTTATTAACCAAGTTGCTCCGCCATTTTTTTTTTTCAAGCGGAGACCACTTGAAAATTTGAAATTCAAATTGTAAAAAGCGTATTCCGAATTTGTTTGAAAGTGGATGTAAATATAGACCACATAAGGGTCTCAATAAAGTTTATTAATGAAATTTATCCGTCCTTTTTAATAAAGTGGTAGATATCTTAAGTTAAACGGGGCCACTTGAAATCACTCTACCACTTGAAAATTTAAAATCGCGATAACTTCTGAAATAATACTCCAAATCGAATCAAATTTGGATAGAGTCTTAACTTATCTTATAAATAACTTAGATAAATTTGTTAACCAAGTTGCTCCGCCATTTTGTTTTCAAGTGGAGACCACTTGAAAATTTCAAATTCAAATTGTAAAAAGCATATTCCGATTTTTTTTTGATGCATACATAGATTATACAGGTGTCTCAAATAACTTTATTAATGAACTTTATCCACCATTTTTAATAAAGTGGCGGATATCTTAAGTTAAGCGGGACCACTTGAAATCAGGATACCATTTGAAAATTTAAAACCATGATAACTTCCGAAATAATACTCCAAATGGAACCAAATTTGAACATTGTCTTAACTTATCTTATAAATATCTTAGATGAGTTTGTTAACCAAGTTGCTCCGCCATTTTGTTTTGAAGTGGAGACCACTTGAAAATTTCAAATTTAAATTGTAAAAAGCGTATTCCGAAATTGTTTGAATTTTGGTGTTAATACAGACCACATAAGTATCTCAATGAAGGTTATTAGTAAACTATATCCGCCATTTTTAATAAAGTGGCAGATATCTTAAGTTAAGCGGGACCACTTGAAATCAAGCTCCCACTTGAAAATTTAAAATCACGATAACTTCTGAAATAATACTCCAAATCGAACCAAATTTGGACAGTGATATTATCATATAATTACCTTGAATGTTTTCACTGGGCAACTTGTCCCGACACCTTGTTTCTAAGTTCCAGCCTCTTGAAATCACACTGCCACTTGAAAATATGCCATCACGATAACTTTTAAAATACTAAACTGATTCAAATAAAAGTTGGATAGTGAACTTATGGTTCAAACATCTAGGATAAGTACACTTGGTGACTTGATCCGCAATTTTATGTCCAAGTGGCTGCCACTTGAAAATTTGTCAGTATGGTAACTTTAGTAATACAGAATCAATTCGCATCAAATTTGGGTAGTGAATTTATCCATCAAATATCTCAGATAAGTTTGCTGGGCATCTCACTCCGCTTTTTTTCCAAGTGGTGCCACCTGAAAATTTCTTATGACGATAATTTTTGAAATACTGATTTAATTTGAAATAGAACTGGACAAGGAACTTATACAAGTATACTGGATGATTTCGCTGGGCAAGTTGTTTTGCCATTTTGTTTCCCAGTTGTGACCACTTATACTGCCACTTGAAAATCTGCCATAAAATTAACTTTTGAAACACGACACTGATTTGACACAGTTGGACAGTAAACCTATGCTTCAAATATCTTGGATATGTTTGCTGGGCAACTTGTTCCACTGTATTGTTTCCAAATGGCGGCCACTGGAAAATATGTTATCACGGTAACTTTAGAAATACTTAATCAATTCAAATCAAAGTTGAAAAATGTATTTATCATTCAAACAACAAAAATCTAGAAAATTCACGTAACTCGTGAACCAATCACGTTATTGCGTCCATCTTTGGTATATCGATAATAAGTATTTTCTCGCCAAAAGTCGCCAAAAAAGTCACCATAGGGGAAAAGTCGCCAAATCCATTAACTGCGTTGCTGGATCTTTTTAATGCGTTTTTAAGGAAAAATTAGGCTATTTTAATGCTAAAACAAGCTAGAAATATGCAGAAAACTAACATTTTATCAACTTACTAAGCCTCTTTGAAAGAATTTCTACAAAAAAAAATTATTTTCAAATTTGAAACGATATTTTAGATGAAGAACTTTCTCTTCCATTTTGATCGAAGTAAAGTCCACTTAATTTTAGCACGATGACTTTTGAAATTTTGAATTAATTCGAACTATATGTGTACAGTACACTTATCTCACAAATACATTTCATATATTTGTCAATTTAACTCACCATTTTGTTTACAAGCGCCAGACATTTGAAAATTTTAAATTCACATAAAAAGGTATTTATTAACCGATTTGCTTAAAAATCCATATGTGCATACCCTACATGAATATTTCTACGAAGTGCATTAATAATTTGTAGCTGCCATTGTGAAACAAAATGACGGCTACTTGATAGGGAAAAAGAAATCAACCTACCCTTCCGAATAAGCCGGAAGGTCTTGTTTGAAATTAGTTTAGAAAATTTAAAAAAAAAAAAAAAACGGAGTGAGCATTAAAGGGTTAATTCTGCCTTATTTAGTATAGCGTCGCTGGCTATTGCTGATAATCGTTTGATAACCATAGGAAATGTATCTATCTTTCTCAACCAAAATCGATTTTTCCTTTCTTCCTCCCTTAAATCAAAAATTTCCAAAACACCAAAAAAGATTTTTTTTCCCCCTTATTATTTTTTTTTTTTTTACTTTCTTCTATATTCAATAGAAGACAGTATTGGATTCGTAACTAGTATGTTGTGGCCACCACAAGACTTTCTTCTATATTTTCCTATACATATTCAATCAGTAACAATATTTTAAAAAAAAAATGTTTTTTTTTTTTTTTTTTTGTTAAAAGTAAAAAAAATCGATAACTTTGTTTTAAATTATCACAGATTTATAGTTCAATCATTCGTTTTAAAGGTATTGACGAGACCTTTCGAAAGATACCCATCTTGAAGCTTTGCCCCCCCCGGGTGGGTACTCCCCCCCCCCCCGCTGGGGGGAACCGATGCCCCCACATACACAAAAATTTTTTCCCAGTTAACTATTACTATTATCAACGAGACCTTTCGAAAGATACCCATCTTGAAAATTTACTTCCCCGGGGGTGTACTTCCCCCCTAGGGGGGGGAACCGATGCCCCCACATGCGCAAAATTTTTTTCCTAGTTAACTACTACTATTATCAATAATTCATATTAATTTTACAATCACAAGTGTAAAATAACTCTCTTTATGCCCATTTATACGGAATTTTGTCCTATGCTGCCATGTTAAAAATTTGCATAAAATGCGATCACAACGCCACCTGTTGAGCGATTGATCCCAAAATCTAATCAGCACCAGTTTATGTCAGGGTGCAACTAAATACCAAGTTTGGTTAAATTTCATTCATTGGTTCGTGAGATACAGCGTCCACAAAAAAATGATACAGACAGACAGACAGACAGACATTTTCTAAAAACTATTAATTCGTAATCTAGACATCCCAAAACATGTAAATCCATCAAAAAACGGAGGTCGAAAATTTTCGCGAATCCAATACTTTCTCTATATTACATATAGAAGAAAGTAAAAATTTTCGACCTCGGGTTTTTGATGGATTTACACGATTTGAGAGCTGTAGAACACGATTTGACCATTTTTAGAAAATGTCTGTCTGTGTGTGTGTGTGACAAAATTTTGTGGCAACTGTACCTCAGGAACTACTGGACAGAATTTCATACAAATTGGTATGTAGTTGCACCTTGACATAAATTAGTGCCTATCAACTTTTGGTAAAAATCGTCTTACAGGTTGCGTTGCCATCCCGCTTTTTCTAAATTTTTAACATGGTGATATAGGGCAAAAATTTTCAAGATGGGTATCTTTCGAAAGGTCTCGTCAGTACCTTTAAAACGAATGGTTGAACTATAAATCTGTGATAATTTAAAACAAAGTTATCGATTTTTTTTACTTTTTACAAAAAAAAACTTAGAAAAAAAATCTTTTTTTTTTTTTTTTTTTTAAACGAAATTATCAAAACTTGGTATTTAGTTGGCTCCTGACATAAACTGGTGCGATTAGATTTGGAGATCAATCGCACAACAGGAGGCGCTGTGATCGTATTTCTTCTAAATTTTTAACATTGTAGTATAGGACAAAATTTCGTATAAATGTACATATTGAAAGTTATTCTTAACCTGTGATTGTAAAATTAATATGAATTATTGCTAATAGTAGTAGTTAATTAGGGAAAAAAATTGTGCATGTGGGGGCATCGCTTCCCCCCCTGGGGGGAAGTACCCTCTGGGGTGGGGTAAATTTTCAAGATGGGTATCTTTCGATGGCCACAACATACTAGTTAGAAAATGTCTGTCTGTCTGTCTGTCTGTGGGTGTGGGTGACAAAATTTTGTGGCAACTGTATCTCAGGAACTACTGCACAAAATTTCATACAAATTGGTATGTAGTTGCACCGTGACATAAATTAGTGCCTATCAACTTTTGGTAAAAATTGTCTAACAGGTTGCGTTGCCATCCCGCTTTTTCTAAATTTTTAACATGGTGATATAGGACAAAAGTTTGTATAAATGTGCATAAAGAGATTTATTTTTCAGTAATCATTTTGAAATTTACAAGAATTATTTATAATAAAGATAGTCAACTGGGAAAAAAATTCTGTATATGTAGGAGTCTCGCCACCCCCCTGGGGGGGGGGGGAAGTCCCACCTCGAGGGAAGTAAACTTTCAAGTTGGGTATCTTTCGAAAGGTCTCGTCAATACCTTTAAAACGAATGGTTGAACTATAAATCTGTGATAATTTAAAACAAAGTTATCGATTTTTTTTACTTTTAACGAAAAAAAAAACAGGGAGGGGGCGGAAATCGTAATATTTCTCTTTTTTTAACGAAATTTAACCAGACTTGGTATTTAGTTGGCCCCTGACATAAACTGGTGCTGATTAGATTTGGGGATCAATCGCTCAACAGGTGGCGCTATGATCGTATTTTTTTTTAATTTTTAACAGGGCAGTATAGGACAAAATTTCGTATAAATGTACATATTGAAAGTTATTCTTAGCCTGTGATTGTAAAATTAATATGAATTATTGATAATAGTAGTAGTTAATTAGAAAAAATTTTTTATGCATGTGGGGGCATCGCTTCCCCCCTGGGGGGAAGTACCCCTCGGGGTGTAAATTTTCAAGATGGGTATCTTTCGAAAGGTCTCGTCAATACCTTTAAAACGAATAGTTGAACAATAAATATGTTATAGTTTAAAACAAAGTTATCGATTTTTTTTTTTTTTTACTTTTACCAAAAATAACTTCGAAAAAATATCGTAATTTTTTTTTTTTTTTTTTTAAATATTATTACTGAGTTAATTTGTATAGGAAAATATAGAAGAAAGTCTTGTGGTGGCCACAACATACTAGTTTTACACAAGTGTAGTCTCTCCATGTGAAATTTCTTCACCGTGAAGTAATTTTTAACCGAGTTACTTTCACAGACATGTTTTTGCCCCTGTCTCCCCAGGAGGGGAAGGTGAAGGAGTTTCACTGTCCTCGTTTTCAATTTGTATACTTTTTCAGGTAATAAATGGATATGTGATTGCAGACTTTTATGGCTCAGAGAACTCTTCATCAAAGGAATTGTCAGATACAAGGTACCTTTGTACTGCAATAAGCCTAAGAACTTTCAAACAAGGAAACTTATTGATTTATCGGAAACAGATCTCACACAATGGCTCGATGGATGTCCTCCACCTTGTAACTGTTCTTGTATGGATGAAGGAAATGGAGACTTCTTTATTAAAGTCGACTGCTCTCAAAGGAATATGTCAGAAGTAAATGCACTTTATTTACTTACTAAATAATCTTTTTAGTTGAATAGAAATCCTACTTTCTAAATGTAATTTTAATTTAATTTGATAGAATTTTTAAATGGTGTAATGCAATAATATGGCAACAAATAGTTACCAAATTATTGCATTATATGTTTTATTATCATCGTTATTATTGGGATACCCTTAAATTAATTTAAGAAGCTTTAACTTCCCGGAAGTACAAGTTACCATACCATAACTGCAACATTCATTTTAGCTTTTGTTGCCAAACAACACATCACATCATAATGTTAAAACTATCCGACAAACCTCAACTAATCTTAGATACAAACACCTAAACATGGAAACTAAAAAATAAAACCATAGCCTCCTAAACTTGATGGCTGTCGCGTGGCTGGAAAACTTGGCAACAGTTCAAGCGGTAGGCAGCGCCACCTGGTACAGATTGTGCGACTTTTTTATTCAACAGCCACCAAAAATTTTTTAAAGTGGGAATTTATGTACATAAAAGGCGAATACAATCGGAGAAACGTCGATCATATATATCATATATCACTTCTCAAAATTATTGGTGACATTTGAATTAAAATGTCGCGCATTCTGTACCAGGTGGCCTTGTTTACCGCTTGAACTGTTGCCAACTTTCCGAGCCACGCGACAGGCATCTCGTTTAGGAGGCTATGATAAAACATAATGAATTGTATCCAAATATGCATTAGAATATTCCTAAAGCTCAGAGTGTCTATAAAAGCCTGACATATTTTTGTATATTATAATTCATAAAACAATGAAGATATCTATGGCATTTATATATATTATGTCATGTGAACATTTTCATAGACAATTTCCTTTTCGGTAGATTAATATCTCGTTTGCAATAAACATGGCAAGGAGGAAGAAGATGTTTTACTGAATTTCTTAATCGGATAATGTTCTCGGATGAAGCTTGGTGTCACCTTTCTGGCATAGTAATTCGCTACGATGTACATACGACGACCTGAAAACCCAGATGAATATCATGGATACAAAAATATTCCTCAAAGAGAAATGTGGTGTGGACTAAAACATTAGAAAGACACTCACATTTATATAATTTACTAAGACATCTTTGTTATTTTCGTATTTCCACAACTCGGAGATCTTCAGACACATATCATTTTGCAACAAGATTGTACACCACTTTGTTAAGGGTACTGTAGCAAGTTATCACACATATTTTTTCTAAATGTGTAATTTTAATTCCTAAATAATATAATGTGTAACTTTGAAAAAAAAGGTATATTCTTAACAGAATTTTTAAAAAGATTTAAATCGTATACTTACTCAAGTAAATATAATATTAAAATTATTCAAAGCAAATTTAAATACTTAATCTCAACAACATTTATTCACTCAATTAAAAAATCTCATGTGGGCACCACATGATTTCCTTATATATCATTGCAGTATACATATTGTTATGAAAACATTGACATTTTTGTGTGAGGTAACGGATTCGTAAATAAACAAGCAGGTTCCAGTCAACGAGATATATAAAGTAGAGTGATAAATGGTAACCCTTGAGAAGGTTCAAGATGAGTCATGTGGCATGCTCTCCTTGCACCTGCATATTCAGTGGTTCCCTTGGTAACAGCTTATTTTCAGTAAATTTCTATGGCAACGGTTTGGAGATTTTTCTTCGTATAAGCCATAGTCGCCAATGTTTTTGTTTACTTACGTACTTTAATATTCTTTTGTTCTAAATCATTTTGATTTTGATTTTACTCCTTTTTTATTTAGTGTAGTTGAACTTTAACCGACAAAATGCTTAAAAATAGTTGAAAAATTATTATTTGTTGTTAAATTTAGCTCTTTAAAAGTTTAAATTTTCTTTTATAAACACTTTTAAACTTTGTTGGGAAACGATGAAAAAAAAGGTATTTTATTGTTTATTAAAATGTGAAATATGTGTAAAATTATTTTAAAAATAATTTATTTCGGTCATAGGACTGTCATGTTACCGAATAATAATGATAATTTGTTGAACTGATATTTTAAATGCCAAAATAGCGATAAAGGGCCAAACACAGCAACCTATTGGAGCATGTCACGTGATTCATCTTGAACCACGGAAAGCTAATCCTTCATCCATTGAATCAGCACTCTAATATATATATCTCGTTGGTTCCAGTCCACAAACATTCCTGAAAACAAGACAATAAAAAAAAAAAAAAAAAAAAAAAAAAAAAAAAAAAAAAAAACTGCTACTCCAACTATAAAAGTCATGATAATAGAATTATATATATCGCCCAGAACAGACATAGTAGATCTTTCAAAAATAGTACTCCACGACTAATTACAGAATCTCTCACTGGCAAAAGAATAGCTTAGAATTCAATGAAAATAATTCGAGTATAGATGGCGTACTTTTGTTCTTTTTCGAGAAAATTAGTGATGAGAAACTATACATTTTACCAAAAAAATTAACTTCGTTAAAATTAAAATAGTGTTTACTGATTTTGGCTATTCTAAAACAATATTTCCCGTCAAATTTGATCTTTAATCTCGTCAAGCCGCCAAGTTTGTAGCCAACACAATTTTTGGAATTGCCATTGATTTTGGCGATTTAGCATCGATTTTAGCGACCAAATTTGACGGAAATTTGCAGTTTAAAGTTGCCAAAATTTGGAAGATCTAACTTCAATAAGAACAGAGTCATAGAAGTTTTCGGAAAGATTCACTGGTTTATAGCGCAGAACTAAATTCTTCGAAAGTTCTGTAAATGACTAACAAGACAATAAAAAAGAAGAATTATTATTGATGACTGTAGACTAAAATTTGCCTATATCTTTATGTGCTACTTTCTATATGGTATTATAATAAAAATGGAAACAGATGGTCCTTTTTCATTTCCATAAAGGTGAGCGTTGACTTAACGTCAAATTAGGCTCTCAAATGTGACGAAAAGTGGTAGTTTGGAAACTCTAACCTTAATAGGAGTCAGGTTCTGGAATTTTTTGTAATGATTCATTGGTTTCTAGCGCAGAATTATCTCGAAAATTATATAAACCACTGATATTACTCACGATGAATTCAAATTCCATTCAGATTTTAAAATTTCCGGTTGTTTCTGAATTGGCGAAATGCCTGCTCTATAGAGTATTTAACAATGTTTATTTGATTTCGGTAGTAAGAATGGCTGTTTCATTGGAATGTTTCGAGAATATTCATTATTGGTTTTTGTGGAACAAATAAAAAAGAGTTTAATTCAACTGTTTCCTGAATATTCGTTAAATAAAGTTCATTCATAGACTAGAACCTGCTTATGTGTTTAAGAATTACTTTCTACACCCAAAAAGTCTACAACTTTCATAACAATATCATTACGAACTCTATCTACGGGGTGAATTAAATAAAATGCATTCGTCGACAAGAACCTGCTTATGTCTTTAAGAATTATTTCCTACACGCAAAAATGTCGATAACTTTCACGGCAGTATCATTGCAGGCTCTATCTACGCTCTGATTTTTCATTAAATAAAGGGCATTCCTCGACTAGAACCTGCTTATGTCTTTAAGAATTGCTTTCTACATGCAAAAATGTCGACAACTTTCATAACATTATCATTATGGCTCTATCTACGAACCGAATATTCATTAAATAAAGTGCATTTGTTGACTAGAACCTGCTTATGTACTTTCTATGCGCAAAAATATCGACATCATTACAAGCTCTATCTACGGGCTGAATATTCGTTAAATTAAGTGCATTCGTCGACAAAATCTGCTTATATCTTTAAGAATTACTTTCTACATGCAAAAATGCCGACAACTTTCATAACAATATCATTACGGGCTCTATATACGGGCTGAATTAAATGAAATGCATTCGTCACTAGAGCCTGCTTATGTCTTTAAGAATTACTTTCTACACGCAAAAATGTTGACAACTTTCATAACAGTATCATTACGGGCTTCTTTTGAAATCTCTATGTAGGTAGGTCATAGTCAAAACCTTTGTATTTTTGTCATTATGATTATAATTTTCGTAAATATCACCGAAATGGAAAGTCACAGAGAGACCAAAAGGGAAGATGCGAATATTCATAAAAGTGCATTCATCGATTAGAATCTTTCTATGTCTTTAAGAATTACTTTCGATACGCAAAAATTTCGGAAACTTTCGTAAATATATCACAGCCATTTGCAAAAGTGCAAGACCAGCAGCCAATTTTCAGTATTTTAACACCTTGCATTATTTGCGTAGATTATTGCGTCATCGCATGTGCTGACTGCATCAGAGGCATTCTACTGCTATAAATAAATGTGGCCGGCACGTTTATAGCCAGTTGTTTATTGAAAGTCCACGTCCTTTTGTGACTGTTAGTGCAATCATTTATTTTATGGTGTGTAAGAACGTTTTAAAGATTAAATTCATACTCAAATTTCCGCGGATTGCAACGCTAATTACAGTAGTCACTGAACAAGTTGCTCAACGGACAATCATTGATATATATAGGTTTCAGAGCCGAAAACCCATTCATTACTGACTGCACCCATTTATTCAACATATACCGTTACTGACTGTCCGACTCAGAGCATTATGCCTCGCCCAGGCCCACCAACACTGGATTGTTAATGGTTGAAAACATGTTGCTTAAAGGACGTGTGCGGGTATAAAAACAACCTCATGAATCCATGAAACCAACACGTCAACAGGGAATTCTCTTCAAGCTGGTGGAGCTTCTGTGATTATTTTAGACATGTGCAGAAGGCGAAAAATGGGACCCTAATACGTCTACTGACGACGCAGACGGATGGCATGTACATAAACATGCTGAACGATTATTTGCACCCATTCATGTGGATTAAGCATTCGACGGACTTGGACAATTTAGCAGGATAATGAGATCCCCACACGTTGAGAGTTGACACCGAATGACTTCAGGAACACTCGTCTGACCTTAGGCACTTCCACTGGCCACTTAAATTCTGAGACATGAACAATACTGAACATAGCATGATGTTCAAAAGAGATCTTGACCACCTAGGATCTGTGGACTACCCAGCAAGATTCATGGTGTAAATTACCTTCAGAATACAGATCTTAGTGGAGTCCGTGTTACATCATATTGCAGTGTTTATGAGTACTCATGGAGGCCCTACACGATACCAGGCAGGTGTACCAGTTTTTCTGGCTCTTCAGTGTATTATAAAGTATATATTAAATAAGTAAAACAACTTTAAAACGCTTTTTTATTGCCTAAGGAATACAATAAAATTAAAAGTTTTAAATGACTGATTAAAAATGATCAATTAAAAGATTTTCATCCAAAAGTTTATATTTTTCAAAATTTTAATTATTCCAGTTTTTTTTTTTTTTTTTTACTGTAATTTTATTTTTTTATAGGCTCCATCGGTGTTACCCGAAAAGACTGGTGTATTAATTCTAAAGGATAATCACTTAACAACTTTAAGCCTAAATTCAAAGGCATTAAGAAACCTAAAAACTTTGGATATAGAACGGAATTATTTGAAAAGTTTGCAATTTGAATTGCCTCAGAGTATAACGACTTTGAAATTAGCAGGAAATGAACTTACTAGATTCTTCGGCAGGCCTCCTTCCAACATTTTTCTGTGGACTCTCTCAAAAAATCCTTGGATTTGCGACTGTGAGGCTAGAAGTTTCAGAGAATGGATGCTTCAACACATTAACAATGTAAGTAAATGAAATATCTACAAACCAGTTTAACTTCTTAATATATATATATATATATATATATATATATATATATATATATATATATATATATATATATATATATATATATCATGTTTATTTGATAATTCACTTTTTACTTTATATTAACATTTACAAAGAATTATTTTTTTTTTCCTTTGTTAGAACTGTTGTAGTGAAAACGCAACTGAAAACACTAGTTTCAAAACATTATTACTCTTTAGCGATTGCTCTGCTTTTGTTTTTCTTTTGCATAGATACGTTGGAGTAATCTTTCAGATTTACTTGATGTCTAAAATCAATATAATGGTGCATCATTTGGGGCACTGCTCTTGTTACAACAGAAGCTGCAAACTTACTATAGCAAACAATCACTAGCTGTGAAGTTTATAAAATTTTAGATGCAACACATTTTAGACACGAAAATGCAAAAATTTTAGGACTTCAACGATGCGAAAATTCAAAAACATTTTATAACTTCACATATGGTAATTGTTTGCCATAATAAATTTGAAACTTCCGTTATACCGTTTATAGCGATTTCGCAAAAACCTTATGTAAGGTTTTTACGAAGAAAAAGGTTTTCACGGTACAGGGAAAACAACATTACACTTTTTGCTCTTTTTCATAGCATTAGAGGATTAGGGATGGATGCCCCTGCATATGTACACAGTCGAGTCACGTTAATGTGACCATCTGTCAAAAGCCAGAATAACAACCTTTCTCAGCGCGGATCCCAAGAAACGTGCAGGTAGATAATCAATGGGGTTCTGGAAGGTACTCACATGGATGTGCAGCCATGCCGAGTTCATTTTTTTGTCCAGCGGCGCTTGGTGTGGTAGTTGAGGTTCCATGGCACGAACAATTTGACTGAAATTGTCCCACAGATTTTCAATTGGTTTAAAATTCGGGGAGTTTGGTGTCCATAGAATTTACGGTAAATTTATCCTGGTTGTCTTTGGACCACGCTTGTGCACTGCGAGCTGTTTGACATGTTGCGTTGTCTTGGTAGTAGATGCCATCGTGCTGAGGAAAAACAATTTACATGTAGAAGTGGATATAATCTTCAAGGACAGATGCGCACTTCTGTTGATCCGTCGTGTCTTCTACAATGATAAGTGGACTAAGTGACTTCCACGAAAATATTCCTGAGACCATAATGTCCCTTTCTGCAGCTTGATTTCTTTCAGAAATTCTTGAAAGGGTGATTGTTTTCAGGGGTTTCATGACGTATACGCCATAATCCATCTAAACGTGATTCAGCTGAAAATCTTTTGCTTCTCAATGGACGCCCAGTTGCAGTACTGGCGTGCAGTTTACAGCCTTGGTCGCCAATTAGCAGAAGTCACCATAGAGTTTTTAAACAGGCGTCGCTTTCGGAGGCTCATACTCATCAATAATCGCTGAAATATTATTAAGGAAACACTTTTGCTAACCCCTCGGTTCATCAGATTGTTCAGTTGCTCAATGGTTTCATGTTTATTCGCCAGAACGCATCTCAGCAGGCGTCGTTCGCCTTTGTCATCCACAGTCGGCAGCAAAATTATTGAAAGCGCTAGCAATAATTCCTATTTAAAAGATTTGCACCTAATACTGTTTTGTTAAGTAAATATTTGCCGAGTGATGATCTTAGCATTACGTTGATTATAAAAAGTAAATTGATGATAAAAGTTAGCGATCAAGCTAAAAAAATGTATGAAAAATGTGAATGTGTGTTTCAATAATTTTGCTGCCAACTGTATGACCCGCGGTGCAACACATTTGCCATGCCATGTCACAGATTTTGGATAACGTAGTTTTGCCATTAACGGTAGACTTTCACCGCGATGACATGTGAAAAGTTTAAAAAAATTAACTATTTCAGAAATGCTTCAATCCTTGGTTTGGATGTCAAGAATCAAGTCCTTTTAGACTTCAGACAAATCGCATTGTTTCTGCATTACGACAATGATTGCAGTGTTTTCTGCTTCCCTTCGACATATTTTATATACCCTCCATTACTAGTGCTGCCACTTACTTCTGTGATTGATTATTTCAAGTTTACTTCGAAAATTGGAGGTAGTCACATTAATATGACTTGACTGTGCATATACATAATAAAGAACTTTATGATTAGCCCAACGTACACGGCAGCAAAATTATTTGAGCGCTAGCAGAACTTTCTATATTAAAAAAAAGTAACTTAATACTATTTTGTTAAATAAATCCTTGTCGAATCATGTTCTTAGACTGACTAAGAACATGATTCGACAAGGATTTATTTAACAAAACAGTATTAACCACTTAAAGCACGAGGTGTTTTTTTTTTTTTTTTTTTCGGAAAAACTGGTAAAAATGATCGAGTTTTTTTTTTTTTTTTTTCCCACAAAGAATTCCTAACAAACTTATAGCTGATCATACAAATGCACCACGTGGTTTACAGAAGAAAAATGCTGCATATTGAATGGTGCCCTCTATGGTAATTTTAATCTAGCCTATCTGTTTTTACTAGAACGGATCTCAGACGGGCATTAGAAATAAAATAACGCCAGATACAAGTTCACCCGTGTCAGACACGGGCAAATGCGTTAAGAGGTTAAGTGTACTTTTTTTTATAAAGAAATTTTTGCTAGTGCTCGAATAATTTTAGCTGCTGACTGTATTTACAAAAGAAAATAAACATCAACGCAATCACTAAACAGCAAGAATGGTTAAGCATCAGGGAAATCACTAAACAGTAAGAATGTTGCAACATCAATGAAATTAGTAAACTGTAAAAATGTTGTAACACTTCTATCATACTTAAGAATTCATATATACCAATGGGATTTCCTAAAGGTATGGACCAAACCATCGAGCTTTAATTTAGGTAGAGAGCGAAATGGCAACCCCTTTGTGTGGCCAACATCATCGAGAAGTGTCACGTGACAATAACTTTGAGATTTCTCCTTTCTCCTGTGCGCGTGAACTACTACGGTATTGTGTTAGCCGAAAGCCGAATCATAGAGGTATTGCGCCCGCGTGGTTTGTGATCTCTCCTCGTTGTGCGTAAGCGCATAGCGTCAAGCCACAGTGTGCGCCAAGCGTGAATTCTCGCCAAACTCACTTAGCTCCGTAGAAGTCTGCCGCTACAAAGAGACGCTAGCAACATCGAAATATAGTCTTGATTTTCAATTCTCATAGGAATTATGTGTCAAAATAATATTTTTAATTTTCATTATTGACGATATTGGCATTAAAAAAAAAAAAATATTCCCATTGTCATAAAAAAAAAAAAGTAAATAAACCCATCAAAAATCGGAGCAAAAATTTATAAGAATATAATACTTTCATCTTATAACTGTAAAAGAAATTACATTATAATAATATAAAAAAGAATAGGACAGATTCTATTTTTTAATGTCTTCATAATATTTTTATTAATAATCTAGATGCATCATTATTTAAGATATTTGTTTTATTTATTATTCTCTTCTTTATATTTAAGAAGAAAGTATTCGATTAATGGAAAGTTTTAGTCACTGGTTTCCAATGAATTTATATATTTTGACATATCCTGTACACGATTGCACTATTTTAAGTGTCTTCGTGTGTGCCTAAACTTTTGTGGATGCTCTATCTCATAAATAAATGGACGAAATTTAACCAAACTTGATATTTAGTTCTAACATCGAAAATTAGTGCTTATAAGCTGTTACTGAAAATCGCCCACCAGCGACCGAGCGGTTCCGCGCTCAAAGCTGGTAGACGTGAGCTGCCGGATTCGATCCCGGCTCGCGCTCGTTGGCTTAGTTGTTTGGAGTTTTCGGTAGTTTTCTCCGAAACTTGCGTAAATACGGACTAGGACCCCTTAGAAAGAACTCCCCCACGGAGGGCACTCCTCTTTATGCCTAGGATCCTAGGGTAGTCAATCAGCCTTACTTCCAAAACACCAAACGCCCAATAGGTAGCGCTGTCATCCCGTATATATTTATTTTATTGTATTTATTTATTTGTTTCAACAAAGTACGAAACTTCGCATAAATATGCGCAGTGAGAATTGTTTTTTAAAGAATTTTTGTGAATTAAAAAGAATTGTTTGAAATAGTAATAATCAATTATGAAAGAAAAAGGTAAATGTAAATGCATTACTTTTCACTTGGGGGAGTGGGGGGTGTCTATGTAAATTTTTAATATTAGTGTTTCTGAAAAGAACCCATCAATGCCTTTAAAACGAATGGTTGAACCATAAATATAGAATAATTAAAAACAAATTTATCAGTTTTTTTTTTTTTTTTTTTTTTTAAATAAATAAATAAAAACTTATGGAGAAAAATTCAGTTTTTAAAATATGAATGTGGTCTATAGGACACATAATAAACTTTCTTTAGCCATTATTATATATATATATCTGAAATGAAAATCGTTTGCATTCATCATGAAAAGAAATTTTAATAAAAAATTATTTTAGTTAATATCTAATTTACATTGTGTGTATTTGTATAGGAATAATATAGAAGAAAGTTTTGCGATGGCCACAACATACTATATATTTGAAATATTTTTATTTCTATATTTTATTCAAAATATTTTTTTTTTTTTTTAATCTTTTTTTAAAATTGTAATTTATTTTAATAAAAATCGCTTAGCAGAGTTTTCATTGGAAAAAAAATAATAAGAAGAATAATAAATATATAACTCTTCTAATATATTTGTCAAAGAATATCTAATGAGATAATTATTCTTTGGTATTTTCAACCTAAAAATTATTTTTAATGGGAAACAAAATATTGCCAAGAAGGCGATAAGTAGCGAAAAAAAGTTAGCGCAGCGAAATTTCACGTGATACATGTTGGACACGTTTTCTTCCGTAGAAAAGAATAGGGATTCTCCCTCTACTAGTATATCTGCTCCACGGAGTAAAAAAACAGGAGAAGAAGGTAACGCTGAAATTTTGTGATCTTGTTTTATAATGTTTACAGATGGCGCCAGCGTAAATACTTCCTTCTGTCCAGCTTCCGCAATGTTATTGAATGGGGAAATGTCTCGTTTTAATTATTTTTTAAAAAATAATATCAAGCTGAAAAAAGTTCGATTGAAAGCAAATTTCATTAAATAGAGTATTCTAACCAACATGTTTTTTTTTTAAGAGACATTTTATACTAATTTTACTTTGAAAGAGAGCTTTTAAAAAATGACGATCCTTATGAACCGAAGCTAGCTAAAACAGACAATTGGGAGCAAGGAGAATGGATGAAATTTTGTAAAGAAAAAAAAAAAAAAAACTTACTTTAGGTGCAGAAAACACGAACTCGGACATTATTTCTCTCCTGGGGCTTTTTTTTTCTTTTTCTTACCACTATCATAGCCTGTTTTACAACTAGGAACGAAGCATTTATTTGAAACATCTGAATTATGCAGTTTTAAGAACTTACAAAAAAATTAAATTGCTTAAAATAAAAAATTTAAAATGTACTCCAGCAAAATTCTATTGAAAACAACACTATATCCGCGCCGAGGTAGGGAGTAATGACAAGTGGCGCCCTCAATATTTACCAAAAATTTACATCACAGTTTTGTAGCTTTCTCCCATTGGACCTTCAACTCCTATTAATATTACTCCGTGATCTGCTCGATGGACCAAACAGTCCAAACCTTGATAAATTTCTCAACGAGTGTGACAATTTCCTTGACGCCGCAGAACAGCGAAGGCCGTAAAATCACGAACGAAATTGAATTATTTTTGGACTTAAAGCTGAATTTTCCCGATCTCTTCAGCACGTGTTTAGTTGACCCTAAGTCGTTTTTCAGGATTTCACTTCATTTCATTAATCCTGCCTCGCGAACTAACCTGGAGATAATCCCCAATTCTTTTTTCTAGAGGACTTCCTTCAGGAAAATCCTCTCCGTAAATGGATAAAACTCAGTAGAAAAAATCTGTACTGATAAGTATAAAGGATTTAAGTTCATATTCTTGATTTTTCAGGAGACGAAAAATAAAGTTTAACTAGCTAAAAACAAATCAGAAGAATCAATTACGAAAAAGGTATTTCGTCATAGGCGTAGCCAGCTTTCCGAGCGGGAGGGTGCCCAAATTTTAAACTAAAAGTTACAATATGAATACATTATGTACAGTCGGGGGGGGGGGGGGGGGAACGCAGCACTCGACGTAACTTCGTTGCTAATAGATGTAGAAAAATGTACTAGGTATCGTTCGACGGGGAATTGTGAGTAGTTTCAGAAAATGAACTGAAATTTTGAATTGGGGGTCGTTTACATATTAAAACGCGCACCAACTTTGATTTTTTCAATGGTAATGCCCCATTTTTATTTTATATTTGAATTCCTGGGATCGCGACAACGCGAAAAAGTATATTAGTTGTATATTTTACTTATTTTTTAACAGAGTTATAAGCGTTCAAAGTTTGAAGGTGCTAATGTTAAATTCCCTATTTCAAACTTTTATTAATATCTTCACAAAAAATAACTTGATCGATATAATTCTTTTTTTACAAGATACAGTGAAGAAACCCAAACATAATCCATCATTACTTTTGATTCTGAAAAATATTTTTAATTTTGAAAAATATTAATAAATTCATATTCATAAAAATTATGAATTATGACCTATACTAATTTTTACATAGAATGAATCCTAATGCTGAAAAATATGGGTGTGCAAATTTGCAGCTCATTCCAGTTATTAGTTTTCGAGATATAAATAAATCTTTCTTTTGGAGTGGTTTAGGGGGCCGTCTCTTTTAAAGTTTTGCATGAGATAACGAATCAAATCTTTAAAAAATAACAATGAAAATTAAACAAAATATGTTTATTTTTTACTTACGGGTCAAATTATATAACAACAACGTCAAACGCAAAGAAATAAAATAAAAATGATGATTTTTAGACATTAGTCTTAGCATCAAGAATTCCTGTTTTCTAAAGAAGACAAACCCTGCCTTCATCGTTCTTCAAAGCAAAACAATACAGAATGGAAAAGTAAATGCGACATTGAGTATTCGTGTTAAACCCCTTATTTTATGTTGACAAAAATATGAACAAGTGGTATTTACTTCATCCATTACTGTTGATAAATTTTGAATCTTTTAAACAAACACTAGAAGAAAAAATTAACTAAATAGGCGGGGTTTACTGTTTTAAATAGAAAAATTTTTAAATGTAAAAATTGGCAAATAAAAAAAGAGTGGAATTGGAATGCAAGACAGACTTGTAAAATCGTTTCTTAAGTTAAAGGCTTAATCATTTGTTTCATATATTGCTTTATTTATTTATTTTGTAGGGGGGAGGATTATTATTTTAAGGGTACTTTAGTCTTTAAAATTTTAATATATTTTAACTTTATATATTTTTTAAATATACTTTTACTTTTATAAATATATTTTAACACATTTTACGACCACAGGATTTTGTAATTTTGACAGTAAGATCCGCCTAAAGGCGTTATTCTCTCAAAATAAAGTATTTCAGAACAAATTTTCTGTATTCACAAATATATTACAAATGGATATGCAGTATAATTATATTCTTTCTAATTAATATATTTCTATCCATAGTATATTTTTTGCAAAAATAGGAACGCTGGGTACACACTTAAGAAATAAGTAACACACAAATTACGAAAGAAACGCCCACTAAGAAAGTTACAGATTTTTCAAATGACGTGAATCTACGTCAGCAGTCGCGAAAGGGTTAATTAAGAAATTATATTTTCATAGAAATTATAAAACGAATCGTACAGTACCAAAGAGTTCAACTGACACAAAACTGGTAATTGCGATTAAAATTGTTTACTGTTTACTTCATAAACACTTACAATAATTTATCCAAAAATATTTAGTTTATGCGTTGTTGTATACATACATCTATATTATTTCATTTCATATTTTATGTTACACCTACGAAAGAAAATTTAAGCTTTGTTGGCGATCACCACAGCCATAATAGACATTTTTAAGTACTTGAAAAATATTGCACTTTTTTCAAAGAGAACAGTCCAGACAAATCGCAAGTGTAATGTATTTAAATAGACCTAAAATTATGTAAAAAGTACTGAAGTATATAAAAATCTAAGAAATTGAATTCAGGATAATTAAGAAACTGGAAAAGTTTCAACATTTTTATTAATTTTTATAATTCTTTTTTTCCTGAAAGATTTCCGGTTTCCAGATAACCCCTTAACACATTTTTGATTATAACTCTATAAATAGTAAAGATAAAGTATACAAATAGCATACTTTTCCGCACTGCCAGACTCTGAGAAATTCGAATATGAAGTCAAAATTGGGTGTTGCTATTGAAAAAAAAATCAAAGTTAGCGGTCATTTCAATATGTAGATAACCCCTAATTCAAAATTCGACAGCATTTTCAAAAAGTGCATTTAATTTCCTGTTGAATGGTATCTATTAAATTTTTCTGCTTCAATTAATAATGAAATTACAGCTAGTGCTGCGATTTTTTTTCCCCCGACTGTACATAATGCGCATATGTATGCATGTGTGCATTTTAACACATGTATAAAATTTACACAAGTTAACACATGTACGTTTTAACATATAAATTAAGTAACTTTGTCTTAGAATAAATAACTAGACTTGACGCAGATTAGAAATATCAATATTTACACAACGTTAAAAATGCCAATGTAAAAAAAATGTTAAATGCAGTCTACAATTTCGGTATCGTAAATCGGTGCATTTGGCTTCCTTTGAAATATCATTTGATAAAGTTTGGACTTTCAGAGTAGTGCCGCTATCCGTCTAACAGAAAAGGAACAGAAGTTTGAAAATTGATTAAAACAAGGAAAGAATGTTGCATAAAAAATATTAAATGGTGTTGAATATTTGGTTTCAGTACGAAATCAATGAACGTTAAAAGGTTAAATAAAAATTTTAAACCTTAAATTATAAACGAAATCCTAAAAACTAAACTACGGTAAAACTTATACTATGGAACTTAAATTGCGCACGCAAAGTGATAAAGTAGAATTATAATAACATGTTTACTTTATTTATAATCTCATTTCATTTTTTTTTTTAATTTTACCAGTTTCAAATTATGAACCTATATATAAATATTAATTAAATATATTTATATATATATATATTAAATTAGTACAATCTTGTAGCTACTTTTTTAAAATTATTATTTTATTCGTTCCCATATTTATGAATAACATTTATTTTCTATATTTTAAAACATTGTTGTATTGTTGTAGTTGTGATGTAAGTTTCAAACAGAATAGTACAAACGGGTACTGTGATCGCTATAAAATTAAAATAATACTTATTAATAAGATTATAATAAACTGTTGTGTGTACCATAATATCAAAATGTGATGTGTGTAAAAGTCGCAAAAAATAAAATCAGCATTAAATAAATGTATCGAATCGGGGAAAGTGTAGAAACACGCCACAGACCGGTCCAAGCGCTGACCATTAGCCAAATAAATTTACGAATTACCACTGTACATAAGAATTCCATGAAAAATTGCATAAAGTAAAATGAAAACATTAAAAGTGACACACAATGTATCAAAATGGAGGACAGATAAAAAGCTAGTGGGGTGTTTCATTATCCGACCGTGCACTGGCCATCAGCCGAAAATATTGTCTAGCAACCACCACAATTCAAAATTGCATACATAATCGAATCGATGATTCGATGTAAGAAATACATTTAAAAGATAATGTGTAAATAATAGCCTATTTCAATGCATTTTTTATATAAATTGTTTCAAATTTGTAATAACTTCTAGACGAATTCTTCCGATTTTTATCTTTACTTTGTGAAAATTTCTTACGTGATAGGAAAAAAAAATAATCGTTTCTGAATTCAGATTATAAAAACACATTAGAGACACCCAATGCAGTACATAAAAAATTTGAAAAGTACGATTTTGCAGACCAGAGTAATCGGAAAAAAATTACCCGCTAAGTTATTATGATTCCAGACATGCATTCAAATCAACAATTACAAAAAAAAAAAAAAAATATTTTTTTATTCAAAGAATTTCAAAACCTGAAATTGTCGCAAATATTTAGTTTCGAAAATTCGACCCCGTAAATAATACTTTCTGTAACTCATGGTAAGGGAAATTAATAATCATATTTAAACGTTTTTACTGGATGCAATATAATTTGGTATGAATGCTTTTAATCAAACCTATCTTTTCTTACAATCTTTTATACGAAAATTATTTTGTATCAATAAAATATGTTAGTTTCATTATGTTTAGTTCACTTTAAAAATGTTGTTGATATGTACCAACTAGAAATTTTGTACTTAAACAATAATGTATTTGAACTCTTTGCATGCCATAGTATACGGATCATTATGATATAAATTGAATACAGTTTATAGACTTCTTTCCAATACCTGCTTTTGAGTTATACCCATGCAGACTAACCACAAGAACCTGGTTATACAATTAAGCGGACCTCAAGACATACTATTGTAAAAACTATTTCATATTCAAAAATTGGACCGCAAAACATTACATTCTCCAACATGTATGGGGTAAGAGAAAGTTTTAAAAAAATGCTCATTAAAAAAAAATGACAAAAAGCTTGATTCTGTGTTAAGGCCACGAGTTTAAATAAACTAAATCATTTTATCGCCTCTTTTCCTGCTTTTCCTTGAAGAAAAAACAAATTAATAATTTCATTTTATTTTTTTGTTTACCAAAAAAAAATTACTTTGCAAATTTTTGTAAGAAATGTGCAAGTAAATTTGGATTTATGAACAATTTAGATTATTCTATTAAATATATTTTACCACCATGTTTAAGGAAGTGTCTTTATATTGCATATAATCATTGGTATTAGTAATAACAATTTTTTTTTTTAACCTTCATATCTTTTTTTTTTTTTTTCTTTTTCTGTTTTCAATATGTTTTTGTTAAATATACTGAATATGTGTGCGTGAGCGGGGGGGTGCCAGGGCACCCCCCCTGGCTACGCGCATGTTCGTTGATGTATACCATTCAGTGGTTGTCAACCTTCATTTAATAACGGGAAAAATTGAATTAAATATTTTATACCATACATGAATGGTACATTTCTGAATTGGTCCTTTTTTTACCATTGGATTTTCTCAAAGACTAAATGACATAGAATTAAATCCTTTATACCAATCGATAGAGAATTTTTTTCAGAGTCTGACTATGTACTTAACTCAAAATCGACATTTTTGGACTTAAATCCTTTATACTTATCAGTACAGAAATTTCCAACGAAATCCCAGAAGCTTTTTCCTTGAGGATTTCCTGTACGTGTATGACTTTACTGAAATCCAAAAATTAAGCATAAGTGCTAAAATCTTTAAGTTAATTTAATCAGTTGAGAAAAGCCATAGAACAAAGTTAGGAAATCATCGTTGCAAAGCAATTTAGTCGAAATCGACTTACACAAAGCACTAGTGCCCAAAAGAGTAAAAAATGACCTCGACCAGTTTGACTATTTGAAGCGGATTTTGCTTCAAATAGTCACTTCATTAGTAATGTGAACACGCATTTTCAAGGTTGGTTGGTTGTGTTTAACTCACATTAGTACTGCGCAGTGTGGGTAACTGGCGACAGTCTAGGATACACTCCTAAAGATGCAATTATCAAGGACTATGGTCACAAACACGTTAACGCAACCATGTATCTTGAATTTGTAATCTGTGTCATCTTCAAACTGCGACTTATAATATATTCACATCTTTGGAAATGTTAACCGACGATCTGTATCAGGTTGGATAAGGATATTCTCTGAAAATTCTGCAGTGAGAATCACACTCCTTGAAAACGTGACTCCTATTTTGACGCTAATAAAGTTGAGAAAAAACTATACCCGCACACGCTCTCGAGAATAGAAATCTCGCTCTCCAGAAAGTGAGAAATGTGACATTTCTCACTTTTTGTCAAAGAGTGACGTTTAATCACTCCGTCACAAAAAATGATGTGTCTTCTATCGCATGTAAATGGCAACATCAAACTTACTGTGGAGTGATAAACTTGGCATCTATCGTTTTATCGATCCTATTTCGAATAAAGAATGTATGTATGCAAGGCCCTGGAAAAAATATAAGGTCGCAAAATATATTAACAAAAAAAGTATAAAACATAGTAAAACTTGAAAAATTTAATATCACTCTTTCTTAGAAATGAAATTAAAAACATAAACATAGGTTATGAACGTATGTAATATATAATCAAATGACAATTTAGAAATCTGATGGCATTTCATCTTAATAATTATAAGGTCGAGGAGTTGTGAATGAAAATATAAAATCAACATCCAACAAATTGACCTTTTTTTTTCAATGACATTTATCAGTCGATCAGTCATTGTTGATTTAGGTCGAGATGAAGTTTCTTTTTTGATATTTTCCCTTGTATATCTGATCGCATTGATGAGTTTGCCTTTCCCTCGATGGTGCCATATGTCTTTATAAACAGACTGCGCAAGTATGCTCCAAATATTTTCCAATGGGTTTAAATGTGGAATGAAGGATGACCAATCAAGTAGACGGACCTCATTTGCTTCAAATCAAGTTTTAGTTGAAGAAGCAGCATGTATACTCATACTGGCATTATCCTGGCTGAAATATCCAATATCCTGATATAACTAGAGTGGCCATTGGGAAGCAAATTATCACCCAGCATATCTTTATACCTTTTGCATTCATTTAGGTATGAATTACCACAATTGGTAACGTACCACTTCTTACAAACGCTCCCTACCATTACTAAACCCCCCTCCATATCACCGCTTGGAAAAGTAGGGTTTTATTTTTTTAAATAACATAACATTTTTTTTTTTTTTAAACGGTCTGGCCCATCAAAATAAAATTTTCTCATCCAAAAAAAGTAAATCTTTCCACTTATCTCCATGCGAAACATATTTTTTAGCAAATTTTAAGCGAGCTAATTTATGCTTTTTTGTCAAATGTTGTCGAGGTGTAAATTTTACGAACAGTACCCTCGGATTGGAACTTAAAACACTCCAGACAGTTCGTCTAGTACATGGTAGACTTAAACCCCGAATTATTTCTAAAGAAGACATTTTTTATCGCACGTCCATCAAAAAACGGTCCATTTTTGGCGCTTTGAAAGTGCATTTTGTCTTCTTGAGCGCTTGCATTTGTTATATTTTGAAAGATTTTTAAAACAATTATTGACTGTCGATTTAGACTAACCGATAGACCTGAAAATAGCTGCATCACTCATCCCACTCGCTTTCATTTCAAGGATTTTTCGGCATTCTGCATCGGACAATAGTTTCTACCTCGGCATCGTTACCAATAACACTGAGAAAGTATAAAGTAACCCTAATTGCATTGTTAAGTCACCTTTTCTATTTCTTGCATTCTCAGACCGCAGAAAATTTGCATGTCCCTCCAAAAAATTCGACGACCTTATACTTTTTTCCATCAGCAAATAAGAAAAATATCTAATATGGTAATTACTTCATTTAATTTTAATTAGATTTTAATTAAAGTGTATTATAATTAACCAATCATTTGCGTACTTTGTATTTTTGTTGCTTTCCCATTCAAAAAATTTGCATAAATCCTAGTTTAACTGGTTTTTAAAATCGACCTTATAATTTTTTCCAGGGTTCTTTAACAGAATTCATTGAAGATTTTTGATGAATAGAAATGGAAAATAATCCTGTTAGCAGATATTTTTATAAATAAACCAAATACTTTAATAGTATAACTGACAAAAGTTGACATTTGTTTTTCGAAGCGTAAAGAATATTGAAAATCCTAAAAGATTTTTTTTTTTTTTTCTCTTTAGAAATAATAAAGAAAAAGAACAATACAAATATATAATGTATGTTGCCTGAATGCTGTATTTTTATTTTATTTATCAAAAACTAACACATGTAAAATTTTTAAAAAGTTAGCTGTAATAATGAAAATCAACAGAAAGATTAATACTTCAAAACAGACGAGCAACTTACTGCTTTTTGAAGCAATAGTATTTCAAGAAATTCTGCAATTTTGTCAGTAACGATTTAACTACTACATTTTTTCATATATTTACCTGGTTCATTTTCTTTTTTCTAAGCGATTTTAAATATCACTATTTGTCAGAGTTAATCTGTTTTCAAATAAATTTTCTGATTTTGAAATAATATTATTCTTTTAAGAATGTTCGTTAAAATCCCATATTTTTATATTGTAGAAAAATAAAGTAAAAATTGATAAATATGTCACATCTCGAGTCAGAATGTTACTTCTAACTAACTGCAATGAACATATACTAACAAGGAAACATTCAAAAGGTGTCGTCTTCAAAAAATATTGAAAAAAATACATGTGATTCAACTCTTCATAAAACACCAGGAAGTGAAAAAATTATCGGCTGAAATGAATTACAGTAACCTCAAAATATTATCAAAAGTAAGCATATTTGGCGATTTAGTGCTGTTAGGCGTTCAGTTCGCTAGTGCCGAGATTGCCGTGTACGAACAGAACAGTGTTTTGTTTCTCTGCCAAGTACTCAAAATCAATCGCCTAACAGTGTAAAATCGCCAAATATGCTTAATTTGGATAATTTTTTGTGGTCGCTGCAATTCATTTCAGCCGATATTTTTTTCATTTTCTGGTGTTTTAGGAAGAGTAGAATCACATATATTTTTTTCAATATTTTTTTAAGACACCTTTTGAATGTTTCCTTGTAAGTAGTCCAGTGATAAAAAGCTGGCTTGCTGCCGGGAAAGCCTGATTTCCATTATCAATTGCTCTGAAGCTTCCCTTCTGACATTGGATCATTGCATAGAAAAACGACATCACTCGATTTCCTTATACATAAAGAAAGGATTTGATTAAAACAACAAAATGTGTTTTGTAGGGTTATTTTGTTCTTTTAAAACAAATTTCCATTAGAAATAAAAAATCAATTTTGTTAAGACAACACGAAATTTACATTTAATGATGCAACAAAAATTACTTTGTTAATCTAACCAAAATTTCCATTGGAACACATTCAGAGATTTTTGTTGTGCGCACCAAATTTTAGTTGATTTTACCTAACTGTCCTCTGGGTGTATGTTGTATATGATTTATATATTTATTTTGAGTTGGGGAAAAAAATGTTGAATAACTTGGAATAATGCCACTCTTAATGGAGAACGAAAAGCCTTCATTCTTAAGAGGTCGGCTCCCTTTTAGCTTGTTTAAAGAGCGATATTCCACTCTTTAAAAGTCAAATCTCATTTACTCTTCATGTTTTTAGAGAGTAACGAACGTGGGCAAGAACTATAGTTTCAAACACTTGTTTCCATCAGAGGAAGCATTAGATTAGTAGTAAATAATCAAAGAAAAGTTTTCATCTAATATTTCTTGTTGTTTTTCTTATAAAATATAGCAAATTTCTCAAAATGCTATGTGTAATTTAATGACAATTTTAAGTTACTAACTTAACATACTGATTATAATTAAATTATTTCAGATCTCAGACATTAAAGATATCCGCTGCGATAACCATAACTCCAGGAAAGTCTTACGCAACAAAGTCATAACGGAGTTATTGGATTCTGACCTCTGCCCATTTGTGATAGGCCTTGTGATAATTGTATCAGTTTGCATTTTACGTGAGTATCCAGGTTTTTGTATTCACTAGCACATAATTCGCTATACAAAATTCTTACACTTTTGTAGAGTTAAACATATTCATTATTTTATTTCAGTTTTATTAAAATAAAAAAGAGAAGGGGGGGATGTTGATGTTAGGCTTAAAGCTAATTGTCTGCAAGAGAACTCGAGCTTAAGGAGGATACTCTTCGTGTGGGTTTTCCATTAGAACTGGATTCTCTGGAAAGAAATTTCAAATGGAAAAATACATTTCCTTGGACTTCTTACAATGAAATTAAGATAAAGTGTTTTGTCAAGTATGCATAGATGCAGCGTTCACAGTGGCACAGAGCAACTGGGCTTTTTAAAATTCATGGTGAAGAGCCGTTTCTATCCCAGCTCGCACGCATTTGGAGTTTTCCATGGTTTTCTCTGAAACTCGAGTAAATACGGGCTAGGATCACTTAGAAAGACCCCCTTTATACTTTCGAGACAGTTGTATGTGTCTGAAAAGGGTGCCACAGTCGCCACAGAGTGGGAACACGCTAAGATTAGAATTTTCAAGGGTCAGCAGGATAAACAAATATGCTATTTATTAAGTGTCTGAAATGGGGAAAATTTAAATAGGCACCACCGATTGAGAATTTATGCTATGGTCAGATATTTTAAGGGTCGTTAAATACAGTCAGAATTTTCAAGGGTAGTTTGTACAATACGCAAACAGGCTGTTATAATTGTCTGAAAAGGGAAGGGGGCGTTGAAGGTCCAACCGAGCGAGAATCTCCAAAATCAGACTTTTTAATTCAACATTTTTTACTAGTTGACGAATCAGCTGGTCATCAAAGGGGGCTACATAAATCTTAGCATTTTTGGTATGTAACGCTAATTCACTTTCAAATTAAATTTAAGGCGCAAGACTGCGCATAAAAAAAAAAAAACCTCATGTGCCACAATATTTTTTTAAACATTGGGAGGGGGGGGGGTGATGTTAGTATATTTTCTCTGAGGACTCAGTAACTTATTCAGTTGATGCAAGGAATAAAATTTATCTGCTAAATAGTTAGCATCTGCACCTACATTTTATCTTCAATGCATTTAGTATATCTTGTTTGCCATTTTGTTGAATATGGGGAGCTGAATCAGAAAAACTTGTTTCCACCAGACCATGTATAAGACATACATGTTATTCCCCTGTTTCTTGCAGCACCCTAATTAACAGTCATAGAGTAGTCGATTAATGAAAGTAATTTAAAAAAGTATATTTTTTTTATCAACTATGTTAAACTTACTGAAATAGAAATTCTATTAGCTATAGATGTCTTGTTTCATTTTGAAAAAAATTCTAGATTAATTACTTCACACTATAGCGGTATATTTTTTGTTTTAATATTGTTTTCTGTTTAGTACTACTACTTCTTGCAACAAGTTCGGGCTTGATTTATGCACGTTATCACTATCACATCAAAGTGTGGCTGTATTCACGAGGTCTCACGTGGCTGAAAAAGAAAGATGAAGATGATGATGGAAAGATATATGATGCATTTATTTCAGCAGCTGATGAAGATATCTTATGGGTAAGAGATGTTCTGCTACCAGGTAAGACTTTTTTTTTTTACTTTGTATCTGCCTAATATGATTTAAAAAAAAAATAAAAAATACATGCAACTCATACAGATTACAAAACATTTTTCAATTGTACTGACATAACATATTCGGATACACTTGAATGTTTCTGTACAGAAACCAATACAGGGTTCGATATAGGCAAAAATTGGGCCCGCTTAGCTCTTCATAAAATTTCTACTTAATAAAAAAGGCCTCTTCACAAAATTTAAATTTATAAAAATGGTCTTTTCACAAAATTTAGTTTTATAAAAAGGATCCTTTATACATGTTTTTAGTATTACTTCAAATAACTGTCTATACTTGGTTTAATGAAACACTGTAAATTTGCTATTAAATACTATATGGAGTAACTGATACAACTGAAATTTTTTCACAGTATATATACATATATTTATTTAAAAAAAAAAAAAATTAAAATCTACAAAAATATTTTGATTTCCACAAAATTTATTTTTTTCCAAAAAAGGATCCCAAAAATTAAGACCTGGATTGATCCATGTAGTTTTATATACACAGTTTTGAATTAGGAATACACTTTAGTGATCAGTTCATCTTGTTGCACTGATGACAGTATGTTAAAATACAATCCAAACAGCTGTCTAGTATTTCATTATTTCCTTTGGTGGTCAAAACATTTAACAATTTTCCTGTAGATGCAATGATGACAGTATGCAATATGTTATTAAAACAGCTGTCTGTTTTTTCATCATTTTCTTTGGCATTTGAGGCCTGTGTTAAAGTATGAATTTCCTGCAATTATTTGTTTTTTATTTAAGCTGATAATAGACATATAATATACAAGTCAACAACTAAAAACTTGATTTCTGTACTCAAAAGACCTCAAGACATGTAATTATAACAAAAAATGAGCATTAAGGCTGCTCATTCTCTCTTATGATTTTCCCCGCCTCTGGTCACCAATCCCATGTAAATCTATGGCAAAATTTGTTTATAGAATTACTCATTATCTAATTGGTATTTTTAATTTCTGTTTTTACATTCAAAAAAAAATTCACAACATTAAAATTAGCACCCGTTTTCCAAAAATTAAATTTTAGAATTTTAATATTTCATTTTACTGCCAAAAAAGTGAAAAAAATTCACTTAATTTTTCACATTTAAAAAATCAAAATTCAAATTTTAAAACTACATATATATTTTTTTCTTTTTGGTAAGAAGTATTAATTTAATGGTTGCGTATTTTCAACATATGAAAATAAAATTCAAAAATAACAATTTAATGTATAATTCTATGAACAATTTTATCCATAGAATAACATAGGTTTTGGCAGACTCTGACAGTCTGGTATAACCTGGTATTAGGTAGTCAAAGTCTTTAAAACAGAACATCAAAAATAATTTATCTGCCATATGAGTATGAGATAGTAATCATCACTCTTAAGCAGTTTTCCTGGATTTGGTAAAATTAAGTAAAGCATTTCCGTGAATTGATTACATTTTTCGATCAATTTTAGGTTGGTTGGTAGATTTTTATGGCACAAGAGACCAATTTTAGAAAGTTACGTATATTGTCTATAAAAATTGTATATGTCACAATATTGTGTACATAAATCTAGTACAGTAAGAAAAATACATAAAATGAATTCAAATGCAGTTCCAGCAATTTCCAGGTATAGCCTTAATATATCTAAATTATTCTATTTGTTTTTATAAACGAATGGTGAATGATTTTCATAGTGTATTCTCTACAAAAAATGCTTTTATGAATATAAAAAATCTATCTTTATTTAATTTTGTTTAGTACAGTCTAAAGATGTTAAACTGTACCTACCAGAAATTTCGTCCATAGATGTAATGCATTTGAATTATCTGGAATGTCCTCGTACACGATATATTTGATTTTAACAAAAATTTTCAAGTAGCATCCCTGTAGGATATAGATTTAAAATACAGATTTGCACTTTCTATTACTATTTGTTCTTGAGTTATGCTAATGACAGACAGTGCACAGACCAACTGCTAAAAAATGATTTTTGGAATCATGGAACTTCAAAAATATATATCAAAATAAAATCCGTTTCTAAAACTTTTTCTACCTCATATCAATAAAAGAAAGTAAAAAATATAAAATTGTGTTTTTCTCAATGAGTTGAATCATTGTTTTTTTTTTTTTTTTTTTAAATACACATAGAATGAAATGCATTGTCTTTATTTATTTTATTTTATTATTAATATTGCGACTATTTAAAGCAACATAATAAGTATAAGCTATCATCCATTTTACATAGGGGGTGCACAACCTTTTTGACTGGAGGGCCACTCTTGCTATTGACTGGGATATGAAGGGCCACAGTTGAGATAATATAAAAGAATTAAACTATGCAGATATATTCACTGTGTAATATATATATATATATATGCATACACATATAAAGGGGCACAGTATCATTGTAATGAACGCCATGACCTTTTTTGTCCGATTTTGTAGCCATGTTCAGTCTTTTGTCAATAACGTAGACAGAAAGTTCTTTAAAGCTTCAAAATGTTTTCAATTTGTTTTTTCTTCTAGTCAGAGTTCAACAGATAAAAAAAGTTGTACAAATCAGAATGATTCAATATTTGTACATTTAGCTTTCATTTGCCACCAAATTTATTCTTCTATTTCAACTCTAAGGGTGCAAAAGCCCAGAACTTTTCAGCCTCCTTTTGTATGTGTTACATTTTTGTGAATGCAACCCTAGTACATTCGTAACTGCTGAAAATCTTGGTGGTCGTTTTGAAGCATAAAAGGTCCATTCTGACCCAATAAAAACATTTGAATGTTTTGTCAGCTATGCCTGCTGTAAAATTGCTCACTAAACATTCTTTTAGCTGTTGCTCCATTTCTGTTTGCAGCCCCATAAATCATAAATGATCGCTATCATTATTGCAGTTTGTGTTTTTATCAGTTCTACAAAATAATAAGCATCAATCAGTCTTTTTTTTCTTTATTATGTCACCAGACAGAAATAAATTCCACTAACTACACATTTGAAGTTTTTATTATTATTTTTTTTTTTTAATGGAAATTACTATAAAATTATGTTTTGGAGATAGATTTAAAAGAAAGCGTGGAGGAGGAGCTTTACTTACTGATTGTTACATTTTTCAGTTTTTAATCTTCTCAGATAGATAAAGGTAAATAATCACTGTTCCATGTCTTCTCTAATAAAAATTTAAGGAATATATTGTGGGTTACATTATTGAGAAATAGAATGGAAAACTTAGCTCTCAAGGAGAAATATGTATAAAATCTAACATTTCACCTCCCCCCCCCCCCCTCCCTTATCAGAAAAGAAAAAAAAAGTTTTGGGAAATTTCAGTTTTGCGAATGCAACAAATAAAATTTTTTTCTTTCTCTTTTTTTTATTTTTTCTCTCCTATTGATGATGCCAGGTTGTGCACCTCTAATTTAACAAATATAAATAAATTTAAAAAAATTTAAGTGAAGCCTAATTAACTTAATTAAAGGTTTAAACCTTACTTTAAAGCTTCATAATGATGTAGCTGCTTTTGTTTGGGGTTCCCTTGCTTCGTCAGCCTCAGCATTCTCCACAGTGATTGGTGACGCTAGAGCTAAGTGATGTTTTCCTCTGTTCTTCAGTCCTCCTTCCAGAAGGTGGTGCCAAAGTCAGCCTTCGATTTGACAACAAATCGAAGACTGGCATCCACGGATTAAAAGAGTAGGATGTATTACGAATGTTACGGAAAGGTAGTAATTTTCATCTTACAGATAGAGGGCGACCAGATCTTGAAAATTCACCAATCAGCGCGTTTTTACATTTCTGGCTGTTCGTTCGTTGGTCGTTCTCGGAAATCGGATGATGACTGAAGCCGAAGGGGCAGGCTTTCCCTTTCTTCCGATAAGTTTCAAAGATACTACACCAGGCGGCGATCGAATCGCTTTCCTGGACACAGCTGAATTAATGCGGAAAAGGAAGCTTCTGTTCCTTCGCTCGCTGCCCTATCTCGTTTTAATTCCTATAGCCTCTTCTTTTGTGCTGGCATCACTTAGCTCTAGTGTCACCGACCACTGTGGAAAATGCTGACAAAGCAGGGGATCCCCAGCAAAAGCAGCTACATCGTCTCCACAATTATGAAGCTTTAAAGTAAGGTTTAAAGCTTTAATTAAATATAAATTATTTAAACTTTTTATAAATTTTATTCACAGCATAAAAATTAATATTATTCTATACATTTATTTTACACATAATATAATGTATACAATATTACTGTTAATATTTTATTGCATTAATTGATCTTTGAAAATCAAAATCTGATAGAGCTGGAAGAAAAATATCACTACACAATATATGAACCAAGGAAAAATATGATGTGTGGAGTTATGTGTGCATATGAAAAGGAACTGGAAGTAGCTGCCAAAAGTAGAAGAGTTATAGTGCTGCTTTCAAGGTAAATTTTTGCTTTTTTTTTTTTAGAATTTAATCTATTTAAGATGTTAAATTAACCGAGATTTGCATTAAGAAAACTTAAGTTTTAGTACGACTTTAAGGTATTTTCAGACTTTTTTTCTTTCAGGTGGTTGTTGGCATGATTATTTTAAAGGCCAAGTTAACCTAAAAAAAAAACTTTTTCTCAATATTTGAAACTCTGTGTTATAATTAATGAACTGAATGGTGTAATTAAATGATAAGAAATGTCTAAACATTCAAGAATTTTATTTGACTTAAATTTTCAAACAATAAAGCCCACTAACATGTTTAAAAAATAACTAGAAAAACCTTACTTCAGGACTCATCCTGATTCACTTTAACCAGCGGCCCCCAGCATTCTCAAAAGTGACCTTCTGTGGTAGCATTCCAAGCTACAAGTGAGCTATGCCGTTGTTCTTGACTTTAGTTGGTTAATACTCCAGTAGGTGGAGCCAAATTTGGTCTACGTCTATGCAGGGCTCATTGCCATTGCAAGAATAACAGCACAGCTCACTACCACAGAAGATCGCCTTTGAGAATGCCGGGGACCCCTGGTGAAAGTGACTCAGGATGAGGCCAGAAGTAAGGTTTTTCTAGTTATTTTTAAAATTTTCTTTGAGTTGAAATAAATAGGCATGATACTTCATCAGGCAGTTAGTGTATTTTATGCTGTTTTTCTACAAAATTCATATTTCTTTTCATTTAACATTAATTTCTACTGTAATGCAGTTAAATGCTTTTCAGTTTGGTAGTACAGGGTTCATACTCATATATGGAAAAAAAATTCCCTGAGTTTTCCCTGAGTTCCTAGACAATTTTCAAGCGACATATTACAAGAAACGCTCCTCGAGACAAGACAAAATACACAGCTACTTCCACTGTATGGTATCATATTACTGTCAACCATGATAGAAATTCAGGTAGAAATCATTGTTTACATGCATACTTTCGCAATACTTAGTCAATTGAATTTTGATATGACGCTAAAATATATAACTTGAGAGAAAGAAAATATTTGTTTTTCCAGGTTTTATAACCGATTTTCCCTGATTTTTAATGAAAATCTATATTTTACCTGACTTTTTTTAACAAATTCCAAATTCCCTAAATATTCCCTGTTTTCCAGGTTTTCCCTGATGAGTATGAACCCTGTAGTATAGCAGTTTAAGTTTATTACTATCTTAAACATAAGGAAAAAGTATTGGGTAAGTAAAAATTTTCAATATCCATTTTTTGATGGATTCAAACTATACTTAATCATTGCATTGTTTGATCTTCAATGTTCTTTGACTACATTATCACACAATAGACAGACAGGCACACAGACTAATTAAATTCATAATCACACTTAAACATTGCTGGAAAGTGTTAAAAATGCTTAACACAAATGGAAATGCAATTTCCCAGCAATTTATAACTGTACCCCTTAATACATTTGAATATTTTAGAGTAGCCCTGAAAATCTGAATGCTAAGCATATTATATTCTATAGAAAACGTTATTTTAGTATATTAATAATAAATGTCAATCTCATTATGATTTTTGCAGAAAGTTATTGAAATGTGATTTGTAAAAAAGTCTCTCCGAAAATGCAATGCACAAGTATTTGTTTGGATGTCCCCGCACACAAAACAGTTGTACAGAGCCTATTAATGTCATTTTAAATAGGGAACATTCCATAGTGAATTTAAATAACATTTTAAAGAAATCCTGAAAATATTTATGAATGCTCAGGTGGACAGAAAGACAAATTAATTCAAATTATATTCACTTTTAAAAGTTGTTAGAAAGTTTTAAAAATGCTTAAGAAAAACCTAACTACAACGCCAGCAAATTTCCAATAATAGTCCTTAATATAACTGAATATCTTTGTATGGCCCTGTAAGTCTTAATACTAATCATACTATATACTATAAAAAGCATTCTTTTGTGCATACACTATAAAAAAATAACTATTACCAGCTGCAAGAAAGTCTCTGTGATTGGAGAAAATAATTATTTTATCCAATCACAGAGAGTTTCTTGTAGCTGGTAATAGTTATTTTTTTACAATGTATGAATTATGAATAACATATTTCAATTTCATTAAGATTTAGCAAACTTATTAAAATATGGTTTATAGAAATATCTCTCATAGAACGCAATGCTTTGGAATACTTTAAGGTGTTCCTGTACACAAACCAGTAGTGGTATAAGTAGTATAAGTGGTTTAGTGGTATAAGTGGTATAAGTAGTATAGTGGTAAGTGGTATAAGTAGTATAGTGGTAAGTGGTATAAGTATAGTAAGTGGTATATACTCTATTTTCAATAGGGAAAGTAAACTTAACGTAGTTTAGTAAACTTAAATAATATTAATATATTTCAGTTTTATTAAAATTTGTGCAAAGTAAAAATATTAAAATATGGTTTGTAGAAATACCTCTCATAGAATGCAATGCTTTGGAATACTTTTGAGTGTCCCTGTACACAGTGATGGTATTTACTTCATTTTCAATAGTGAACATCTGATAGTGAACTTGAATAACATATATTAGTTTGAAAACATTTCATTAATATTTAAGCAAGTTAGAGCACAGACAGACAAACCAAAGTCATTAACACTTCTTAACTTTGTTGGAAAGCATTAAAAAAATTACGAGAAAACAATTGCTTTAAAATAATAACCATATAGCTAAGGAAGTATCTAAGTACAGGATTCTTACTAAAGCACAAGAATTTAGTTTTTTCTTTTCTGTTTTAATTATATTTTCTCACAGAAAAATTTTTAATATTAAAAGAAATTCACACACTCTTCTGGGACCAATTTATAAAAAAATTTTGGCCTGAAAACATGTCATTCATAAAAAACAACAATCTTGAAAAGAAAAAACTATCACCTTTCACAAAAATAAGCAAATTTAAACACACCCTTGACCCTTCACAAAATTGAATGATTTCAAAAATTTTTTAGAAGAAAATTACGTATTTTGCTGATGAGCTTCAAAAATACATTATATTTCTACAATGAAACAATAGAAAAACAAGAATTAGGTAAATAATCTTGTATTGAAAGTATATTTATATATATAAGTAAGTTTGCAATGCGATAGCTGCCTGTTTCAGCGATCAACAGTACCCCCCCCCCCCCCCAAAAAAAAAAAAATAAATAAATAAATAAATAAATAAATAAATAAAAATTGACTTACTTAAGCAGTTAAATGTGATTAAGTTATACAAATGAGCTATAAGATTAGACAGCATTAGCAATTTACATTAATCAAGATTTTTTTTTTTTTTTTTTTTTTTTTAAGTATTTTTCTGTTCTCACATTCTTTTTAGAAATCTCTGAGTAAGGGGAGAAATTCTCACTCAGTTTTCACTTCTTAATGAGAACCCTGAGGTACCTCATTTGAAAAAGTAGTTTTAACAAAATATTAACCAGACTTCTTATGTTTGTTCTCATTTGTTAGACATGTAACTTCAGTAAATTATGAATATATTTGCAACTTTTTAAGTAAAAATAAAAATAAAGCCGAATTCAAGAATTGTTATGCATCATTTTTCTCTTTATTCATAATAGCTTTTTATCTGTCTTTTTTAATAGGAATTACATAAAGAACAACTTCTTGATGGGAGTATTCAAAGCTTCTTTTGTTGCTTCACTTGAAGAAAAGAAGTATAGACTCATTTTAATCAAAATAGGAGATTTACCCTCTCTCTCGGATACAGACCAGAGCCTTAAAGCTGCCATAGAATCCACAAGGTGCCTCAGATTTGGTCAAAAATTATTCTGGGAGATGCTTAGATTTGCAATGCCAAAGACAGGATCCGGACATAATATCGTGGGACAAAATCTCCCGTAAAAAAACTGCATGATCTATCTGAAAATTTGATATTGTGTCACGTGTGATCTCTGGCGGGGGTCACAGGACCTTATAAATAATAATTAATTAATTAATTAAAATAAATAAATCATAGAGTTGAATTTCATTATTTTATCTATGTTTATTTTTAAGTTATTTTATCTTTTGCTTTTCACTATTCAAAATACATTTTTAAAATCGTGTACATCACTGCTGACATTAAAGCTGATCAATGTTCACAAACTTGAATTAAAATTTTTTAAATTGATAAGCACAACTGAATTCATTATGACTAATCTTAACAAAAGTTGATAAATATAGTCTTTAAATTATTTTAAGTAAAATTTATAAAATTTTTTGTTGTGGGTTTGTCAGAATGTCAGTGCTCTGACTAAAGTATGTGTTGTCATGAAATTTTATACAACATTACTAATAATTAACAACTCATTTTTGCTTTGTATTCATTTTACATCGGCGATATTTTGTCCCCAACCCGGCAAAGACATCCCCTAAAAATTGATGTAAAAATCTAAAAAACATATCTGATGACATTCTATTGATTCTGAATTAAGCAGAAAAATAAAAGATATTGGTATTATCATTCTTCAGATTTGGAATCATTTAAAAATTAAATTCCTTTAATTAGAATGAAACATAATTTGTGCACAAAATATTAATCCATTGTAATTTCAGAAGTTATAACAAACGCTGTTTAAACATCTATGTGTTTGAAATATATAATATATACCTATATTTTTTTAATATGTTTCATAAATAAAATGGGAATGTATTGTCACTTTTTATTTGTAATTGAAAATAAAAACTTTCATAGATGCATATATTTTAGTTTTTTTCATAAAAATATCATTATTAAAACATGCATTGTCTAAAACATAAAACAATTTTATATAACATTTAAAAAATCTTAAAACAGGTCTTTTTCAGAGATATACAGCTGAAAAATTTATTATGGTCAATTAAGCATTTAATCTTATCAATAATGATACTCCTAATATTAATAGTTCTTTTTACAGGGACATCATATTAAAAAAATTCAAATGCATTATTCTTGAAATATTTTCAGAATCATTGTTGGCACAAAAAATTAAATTGGAAAATAAGTAGAAACTTGGCACATTTATCGCTTTGAACTTCATATTGTGCTTTGATTTTTCTGTTGACTGGTAAGATTCTTTTTACAAGAAAGAAATTGGATTTAACAAATTTAATTTTCTAAATAACAAATAAAGAAAAATAAAATGTAAGATACTAAATCAAGCATAGCTGAGAAGCTAAGTGAATGAGCACATTAAGTCAGGGATGAGATTAGCAAAAATACAAAAAAGCTGAAATTGTATGCAAAGACAAGTTGTTGAAATGAAATACTAGAATTTTGATGACAAAATCTATCACATTAGAGCAATAAATATTTATTTTAATCTTCAATATATAAAAGAGGAACAAATGCACATTAGAAACATAAAAAAAAAAAAAGAAGCTGAAAAGCTAAATGTGCAAAAAAACTGAAAAATCTCATTCCTGATTAATTGACATTCAAGAAAAACTAGTATGTTGTGGCCACCACAAGACTTTCTTCTATATTTACCTATACATATTCAATCAGTAACAATATTTAAAAAAAAAAAAAAAAAAAAAAAAAAAAAAAAAAGTACATTTTTTTTTTTTTGTTAAAAGTGAAAAAAATCGATAACTTTGTTTTAAATTATCACAGATTTATAGTTCAACCATTCGTTTTAAAGGTATTGACGAGACCTTTTGAAAGATACCCATCTTGAAAATTTATCCCCCCCGGGGGGTACTTCCCCTCCAGGGGGGGAAGCGATGCCCCCCCATGCAGAAAATTTTTTTCCTTGTTACATACTACTATTATCAATAATTCATATTAATTTTACAATCACAAGTTTAAAACAACTCTTATTATGCACATTTATACGAATTTTTGTCCTATGCTGCCATGTTAAAAATTTAGATAAAATGCTATCACAGCGCCAGCTGTTGAGCTATTGATCCCCAAACATAATCAGCACCAGTTAATGTCGGGGACAAACTAAATACCAAGTTTGGTTAAATTTCGTTAAAAAAAAAAAAAAAAAAAAAAAAAAAAAAAAAATTGCGATATTTTTCTAAGTTTTCTTTTGTTAAAAGTAAAAAAAATCGATAACTTTGGTTTAAATTATCACAGATTTATCGTTCAACCATTCGTTTTAAAGGTATTGACGAGATCTTTCGAAAGATACCCATCTTGAAACTTTGCCCCCCCGGGTGGGAACTTCCCCCCCCCGGTGGGAGGGGAACCGATGCCCCCACATGCACAAAAATTTTTTTCTAGTTAACTACTACTATTATCAACCTGATCTTTCGAAAGATACCCAATGTGAAAATTTACCCCCCCTGGGGGGGTATTTCCCCCCTAGGGGGGGAAGCGATGCCCCCCCATGCAGAAAATTTTTTTCCTAGTTACATACTACTATTATCAATAATTCATATTAATTTTACAATCACAAGTTTAAAACAACTCTAATTATGCACATTTATACGAATTTTTGTCCTATGCTGCCATGTTAAAAATTTAGATAAAATGCTATCACAGCGCCACCTGTTGAGCTATTGATCCCCAAACATAATCAGCACCAGTTTATGTCGGGGACCAACTAAATACCAAGTTTGGTTAAATTTCGTTTAAAAAAAAAAAAAAAAATTGCGATATTTTTCTAAGTTTTTTTTTTGTTAAAAGTAAAAAAAATCGATAACTTTGGTTTAAATTATCACAGATTTATCGTTCAACCATTCGTTTTAAAGGTATTGACGAGATCTTTCGAAAGATACCCATCTTGAAACTTTGCCCCCCGGTGGGGGGGGAACCGATGCCCCCACATGCACAAAAATTTTTTCCTAGTTAACTACTACTATTATCAACCTGATCTTTCGAAAGATACCCAATGTGAAAATTTACCCCCCCTGGGGGGGTATTTCCCCCCTAGGGGGGGGAAGCGATGCCCCCCCATGCAGAAAATTTTTTTCCTAGTTACATACTACTATTATCAATAATTCATATTAATTTTACAATCACAAGTTTAAAACAACTCTAATTATGCACATTTATACGAATTTTTGTCCTATGCTGCCATGTTAAAAATTTAGATAAAATGCTATCACAGCGCCACCTGTTGAGCTATTGATCCCCAAACATAATCAGCACCAGTTTATGTCGGGGACCAACTAAATACCAAGTTTGGTTAAATTTCGTTTAAAAAAAAAAAAAAAAAAAAAATTGCGATATTTTTCTAAGTTTTTTTTTGTTAAAAGTAAAAAAAATCGATAACTTTGGTTTAAATTATCACAGATTTATCGTTCAACCATTCGTTTTAAAGGTATTGACGAGATCTTTCGAAAGATACCCATCTTGAAACTTTGCCCCCCCGGGTGGGAACTTCCCCCCCCCCCGGTGGGGGGGCAACCGATGCCCCCACATGCACAAAAATTTTTTCCAACTTAACTATTACTATTATCAACGAGACCTTTCGAAAGATACCCATCTTGAAAATTTACTTCTCCGGGGGGGGGATTTTCCCCCCCGGGGGGTAACCGATGCCCCCCCATGCACAAAATTTTTTTCCTAGCTAACTACTACTATTATCAATAATTCATATTAATTTTACAATCACAAGTGTAAAATAACTCTCTTTATGCCCATTTATACGGAATTTTGTCCTATTCTGCCATGTTAAAAATTTGCATAAAATGCGATCACAACGCCACCTATTGAGCGATTGATCCCAAAATCTAATCAGCACCAGTTTATGTCAGGGTGCAACTAAATACCAAGTTTGGTTAAATTTCATTCATTGGTTCGTGAGATACAGCGTCCACAAAAAAATGATACAGACAGACAGACAGACATTTTCTAAAAACTATTAATTCGTGTTCTCCATATCCCAAAAACATGTAAATCCATCAAAAAGTGGACTTCGAAAATTTTCGCGAATCCAATACTTTCTCTATATTACATATAGAAGAAAGTAAAAAAAAAAAGATTTTCAGGTAGAAGAATTTATTTTGGTCTCCTTCAAGTATTAGACGATCATTAGTTCTGCTAAGTCTTTTAACAAAGCAAATTTTAGTGAAATAATTTGTTTTGTACATTACTTCAGTTATTCTGATTCATCTTTACAGATGATTTTCTCAAGTTTACTAACTTATCACATACCATGTTCATTTACTATGATCTTCAATTTATAGCAAATATTACATTCAAAAATTATAATTTTACCAAATTTCAAGACATTCAATCGCAGTAACTACAATTGTCAAACGAGTATAAAATACAGTAAACTTAACACACATATATGCTACGGTTCCACTCCCCCCCCCTCCCAACTCTTCCAGCACAATATTTATATAACATTTTTCATCTAAACTGATCATAGAAACATATTGTAGAACACAATATTACAATATAAATTTTGTGGTGGAAGTGTCAGTGTCAGGGGAAAAAAGTGTAATTGTAGCATGTATGAGTAGATTTACTAATGCAAATGAATTTCAAAAACTCTAAATTAAAATCCTAGAGTTAATTAGAAAACAACTATTAATTACGTAGGTTCATTTAAATAACTAAATTAATGTAAAAACAATAACAATACATAAAATGCGTACAGCTTATCTGTATGTCATTCTCTCTGACTTAATGCTCTTATTTTATAAAACTGCTTAAGCATGAAACATTTCTCGCAAAAGCCAATGACTGGGCTTGCAGGGGCGAAACTACCTAATACTTAAAAACCCTGAAAACTGCTATTTGAAATGCAGAATAAAGGACCTATTATAATAAATATTTACTAAAACCTATAGTAAGTGATATTTAGAGAGTTCTCAATACATTATAAGGCAAATTAAACATTCAAAATGAAAAATTTCTATAAAAACAAAAGATTTTAACATGAAATTCAGAGACAGTAAAATTTTTTAAAACCCTGAATTTGGGGGTAGCCCCTGAAAAGTTTCACTCTTGGCTCTGTGTTATATCTCTTGCAAAAGCCAATATCTTTGACTAATCTGCATCATATTTTGTGTAAATAAAAGACTAAATTTCTATATATTGCTTTGTCAAAGATTCCTCCACATGCAACTACTTTAATGTAATCCAAGCAGCAGAATTTTTTCTGTATCTATTTGCAGCAAAACCAAAATTATAATCCACGAATGTCAGATTAGGTCTGGTATCACAAGAAGTATAAGAAATTCATAAAAGATGTAAAATTTGACCCTACCACAAAAAAAAAAAAAAAAAAAAAAAAAAATTAAGAATATACAAGTTCAGTAATTTAGAGACATAATATACAGGGTTCCCCTTTGAGCCTTTGAGAGGGGCGCGCCAGCATTGTCAGGCGCCTGTGTGCAGAGTTTCAGTTGGCGCCCCCCCCCTTTTTTTTAATCCTTTTATAATAAATTATTATTCAGCAAGTCAATTGAATCTCGAACCTTAATAGTAATGAGTTTATTGAGTGGCTAATAAAAAGAGAAATGAATCAAATAAAATGAAATTTAAAAAGAAACAAATAAAAATGTGCATCTTGCAGAAAGAGAAAAAATTCTTTTACAGGGAGATGCAAAAACACGAGGTACAATTGTGAAGGCAAATAGAGGAAACCGAATTAGGCAGATTTAGTGTGAATGTGGGTGCAGAAATGCCATGTTGAGGCATTACAATAGATGGCTTAGATGGAAGCTGTAATTGTAAACGTTTCTATTTGTTTGGGTTTAATTTTTAAGTAAATATTTAAACACAAAAAAATAGTCTTAGTAAACTAAACGTTCCCTCACTTCATTGCACCCTTTTGCTAGTATTACACATATCATACTGATCCAAAATATCCGTCTCTATTCATATTGTTACCAAAATGTTGATTTTCTTGCGTGAAAAAAGTAATTGTAAAGAAACAGGCAGCTTCTTGTCGAAAGATCCACGTTATTCAAAGATTATTCTCGATAAAACTAGTAAATTATTGTACTCAAATTCATACCTCAAAAAGTCATAAAACAACCTTAAAAATATCACAGAGTGGAATTTTACTCATTTACGAATAAATATAAACCATTTACACCGAAATGAACGTTCAGAACACATGTCCGAATACAACTGATCTCTTTGGGAGTGCCTCTTCTGTTTTAAGAAGCTTTTTATTGAAATTAGATTTTGTCATTGCATCACGCTAAAAAACAAGGCGCCTAAACTTTAAAGTAAATGCAAATAAATTTTTACGCTGCTAATTGGCTCAGTTGCTTAGAGCGTCATGCTTATAACGTGACGGTGGTGGGTTCGGTCCTCGAAGGCCGAGGTGTTACTTTTTCGCAGATAATTAATAGAAAAGATGTCACTTGTTAAAAGAAATCCTTTCATGGTCTACACAATATCCTAAGAAATTTTGATTAGGTTTTTTTAAGAAGCTTTTTTTAGTAACTAAAATGAAAAAAATAAAAATTTATGTAGAAAAAAAAAATTGCTAGAACTTTTTTATTGTGAAGACCTAAAATGCATAAAGTAAAATTTTATTCTTGCCGAGACATACTATAAAAAAATAAAAGTTTTCAACAAGAAGAAAATTTTAAAGAAAACAATATATATTTCAATTTTGTAGGAGATGAAAATTTTTAAATATTCAAAATATTTTCTAAAGTATTCAAGAACAGTATGTATATATATATTGTATTTGTTAGATTTTTCTAGCACGTTCTATGACTTTTCTTGACTGTTTTTTCGTTAGAGCGTCATGCTGATAATGCGATGGTTATGGATTCGATCCTTGAAGGCCGATGTGCTACTTTTTTTCAGATAATTAAAAGAAAAGATGTCAATTAATAAAAGAAAATTTTTAGTTGTCTACACAGTATCCTAGAAATTTTGATTAGTTTTTTAAAAAGCTTTTTTATAACTGAAAAGCACAAAATAAAAATTTAAATTAAAAAAAAAAAAAAAAACATTTTTTTACATTAGAAGCTTTTTATTGTAAAGCCCTAAAAAGCATGATATAGAAAATTATTGTGACAAAGACATTCTATAAAAAAATGAAAGTTTTAACGCGAAGAAAATTTTACAGAAAAATACGGATGTTTTACTTTTGCAAGAGATGAAAAATTTCAAATATTCAAAACATTTTAAAAGTTTCGAAAACTTTGAAATTTATGGCTTAATGAATAATTATACAAGAAATTAACAACTAAAAATATTTGTCTCGAATGCTTTTTAAAATATTTTGAATATTTAAAAATTTTCATCTCCTGCAAAAGTGAAACATCTACATTTTTCTCTAAAATTTTCTTCGTGTCAAAACTTTCATTTCTTTATAGAATGTCTTTGCCAGTTTAAACTTTTATTTTATGCTTATTAGGGCTTCACAATAAAAAACTTCTAACGTTAAAAAAACTTTTTTTTACTTAAATTTTTATTTTTATAATTACTGTCGTGATTTAGCGAACTTTCGAAGTTATTCTGCACCAGAAGCCAATTGATGAATTCAGAAAATTCCAGAACTCGGCTCGTATTGAAGATAGGGCTTCTAAACTTTGGAAACACTAAATTATTACTTCTCGCCAAGTTTGGTCGCCATGCCGCCAAATTCATTGCCGAATTGCCAAGTCTGTATCCAAGGCTGACAATCACCTCCTACCTCACCTTCGTTAAAATTGAATGAACTGCTCCTTATTTGCACTTTAATTGTACATCTGCTTTTATTACAACAACACCTTTCATTTATGAAAGTAGTTTAACTTTTTGCAATACTATAATGAATTTTTTTTTTTTTTTTTAATTAGTCGTTCTATTGCTGTATGTTTGCACATATAAGTTTAACATTATGTACTAGTACAGATAAATAGAATTTATAATTACATAAAATTAGAACTCATAATAATAATAATAATAGTAATAAATCCCGTAGTGAGTTCTATTTTTCTCAATTTCATTGTTGAAAACTCTCGAAACACTCTTAAGATCAAATTAATATATGACTATCGATATAATGACAATATTTGACTTGGTTAATTATGGAAGTTTTTTTTTTTTTTTTTTTTTTAGGAAGAAATTTATAAATACACAAAATAGGAGCAAATAATAAATATGGATAAAAAATACTTAACAAGGGAAAAAAAAAATCTTGTGAAAGGAATTTTGCCCATTTTCATTATCTAAACTTTTTATGTAATTTGTTTGTAAATTTATATGTGTTCTTCCATATAGTAGTAAGATATAAAAATTTGTTTTAAACAATTGTGCCGCGACGTTTGTACGCTGCACAGATATAAATAATAGATAAATTTATAAGTAAATAAAATAAGAATATATAACAAAAATTATTAAGTTTTAAAGTAGATTATATGAACATTTAAACAGATAATATTATTTAGTGAAATGTAATTCATTTGCTTGAGTTTTTGTGAACTATGGAATAATATATATCATTTGATCCAAAATATCTTATACTATCGAAGTAATTGCAAGATTTAAAAATATGTCTGGTGTCATTGTAGAGCGTAAGTACTTTTTAATCATTTTAAATTTAGAAAAAGATTGTTCGACTGATGCTACTGATAATTATGAGAAAATAATCTCGAAAACAATTAATCCACATATAAAATTTATTCTTGCTGAGATAATTTGGAGAAAGGTTACGCTTGGAAACGTTCTTGTGGCCTCAAGGAAGTAAAGGGGGGATTTCGTAAAATCCCGTTACAATAAGTGTCGGATACATATAAACTATTTAAGCACCAAAATCCGTGACCGCAATTCCCATAGATTTTACACGACAAATTAGCGCTAAAAAGTGGAGAGGGCCCGAATTTACCCCAACTTTACCTCCCCCCGAATCGAAAATTGCAAAAAACAAAAATGGGTTTTTGGAAATATCTTAAAAAAGACGCATACCTGTTTTCTACATCTTTGTACCATTTTTAGTAGAACTCTTTTGCTAGAATTTTTTGGTAGAATCCGGAATTTGCGAAATTTCCCTCAAAATCGATTTTTCCCCCTCCCTCCCCTTAAAAATCAAAAATCGCAAAATTGCAATTTTTTTTTTTATTTGTACTCAAGTTTAGTCTCCCCATACGCAATTTCCTCACCATGAAGTAACTGGGAGCCGAGTTATGCCTAGTAACGTGTTTTTTGCCTCCTTTCTCCCTTGAAAAGGGTGAGGGGAAATTTCGTACAATCCCGTCAGTATATACATCGGATGCATCTAAACAATACACGCACCAAAATTCGTGAGCTCCCATAAATTTTCCAGGACCAATTTAGCAGTAAAAGAGGGATCTCGAATTTGCTCCCTCGTAACCCCCCCCCCTTCAAGATCGAATATCACAAACACCAAAAATAAGTTTTTGGAAATATCCTAAAGAAGATGCATGGCTGTTTCCAACATTTTTGTACCATTTTTGGTAAATTTCTACTTAAAAATCCGAAATTTACGAAATTTCCCCCCGAAAATCTATTTTCTTCCTCCCCCTTTGAAGATCAAAAATTTCAAAATCGTAGGCAATGATTATTATTATTATTATTTTATATTATTATTATTTTTATTATTTGTATTGTATTCAAATCTAGACTCCTCATGGGCAGTTTTTCCACTGTATAGTAATTTGAAGCCAAGTTTTGCATATAAACGTGTTTTTGCCTCCTGCACTCCCCCAGAGGAAAAACGAGGGGGGGGGGAGGAATTTACAAAAGTTGATAGATATCATTTTAAGTTGAGAAATTCCTGTCAAGTGTCGTTGAATTCTGTCCAGCTGTTCTCACGTGCTACCCAGACAAAAATGTTATAGCCGTGCAGACACAACGACCGCGTGCACACACACACAGAAAATTTTCTGAAGTCAGATTTGGCTTTCACGATGTGTAAAACGTGAAGATATTGCAATTTTTTTCGAATTTGAGAAATTTACAGACAAAAGTCTTATTTTATTAATATAGATGTTACATCGATAATACAAAGGGAATAATACTACTAATAATACACATCGATAATACTACTCTAAATAAAATCTCCGGTTCAATTAAATTTTTATTTTTGCAATTGAATTATGTTGTGTTTTTACTAACCTAAGTGGCCTTTTTTCGGCAGAAAAGGAGGGGAGGGGGAGAGATTAAGGCGCCCTTTTAAATTAAAAAAAACTCAAAGAAAATTTTGCTGAAGGTAGGCGCATCTTTACAAAGATATTCCACTTTTAATATGCCCTTTCACAAAAAACGCCCTAAACCTTTTGAGGAACAGAATTTTTGCCAGTATATATTTCAAGGCGCCTCATTTAGCCACACTAGTCATATGGCTTCAGATCGGTATTATGAAATTAGATTTAATAAAGCAATGTATATATTTTTTTCTTTCTTTCTTTTTTTTCAAATAATTTATCCTCGGCTGGCGCCTTTCTTTACCTGGCGCCTGTGTGCACCGCACACTTCGCACACCGGGTCGCGCCCCTGGCCCTGCCTGCACTTTAAATTTTTATGAGCGCCCTAACTGCCCTTTAAAGTACAAAAATACGCCCTCCTTGCCCAAAAAACGCACCCTTTATGCCCGAAAATCGCGCCCTTCTTGCTCCCAAATTTAACCACCACGACCATAAATAGCACATCAAATTTTCTTTCTAGAAGCTTTTCCACTTTTCTGTGTGTTCTACTTATTGCAAAAGCCAGTTGACACTTAGCAGGTGTATAAACTATTTATCAGCGTAAACATAGTTGCCGCGGAACGTCTTTAAATGACCCTGCAGCCTGCTGGCTATAAGGGTGGGGTGGGGAACAGACAAATAAGTGCCTCCTCGGTGTTAGCAAAAAGAGAAGGGGAAAATATTGCTCTTTTCTTATATTCCAATAATCCTTTTGCTTCATAAATCATGTTTTTTTTTTTTTTTTTTAAATCACGTTAGCAAAAATAACAAATCTAATTACTTTTATGATCTAGCTGAAGAACCACAAAAATCATCGTTAAGTTCAATCTCATAAATAAGTTAAAAAAAAAGAAAGAAAACATTGACTCAGGAAAGAGAAGTATTTGTTTACATTAGATGAAAAACCACAATCAATGAGAATCAAAAGCTGAAAGAAGGGGGAATGAAAAGGAAATCTAGATTGTGCAGTACTTTGATTTTTATTTACACGATAACCACAGACAACGATATTCTATTTATCTGTGACAATAACAAAAGTTCATTTATTTTAATGATACAAATAAAAATAAAATAAAAACTTCCTGACATAAAATAATTATTTCAACATAAATTTTGATAATTAACGGCAAAATGATTACATACTTCCGCTATCGGCTAAAAAAAATATTGTGAATTTAGAAAGTCAGCTTTTTATAAAAGTGCGGATTTTATTAACATCGGAATAATAAAGTATTTCATAAATAGTTGCAATTACACGTAAATTTTCGAAAGTTAGCGTTGAAATCGAAATGATCCTGTATTTCCGAAATCGGCTGCAAAATTACTGCATATTTTGAGATAAAACTATAAAAACAACTCAAATTTTATTGATTAATGACGGAATAGATAATTATTTGGAAATTCAGCTTTGAAAACAATGTGATTTTAATCTTAGCAGCAAAATAATAGAGTATTTCGATTCTTACAGTTTCCTTTTTACTTTCTTCTATATTTAATAGTACTGATTCTGATATTGATATTTAATATACTGATATTTAATAGACTGATAATGAAAGTACTGATTCGTAAAAATTTTCGACTTCCGGTTTTCGACGGATTTACACGTTTTGAGAGTTCTAGAACATGATTTAACCATTTTTAGACAATGTCTGTCTATGTGTATGTGTGATAAAAAATTTTGTGGCAACTGTATCTCTGGAACTAAAGCTCAGAATTGTATATAAATTTATATGTCGATACACCTTGACCTAAATTAGTGCCTATCAACTTCTGGTGAAAATCGCTCAGCAGGTGGCGCTGCTATGCAGCGATTTCCGCAATTTAAAGGAGGCTATATCTCAGGTTTATTGCATATAATCGAACAAAACTTGATTATATAAGGTCTTTATGAGACATTATGCTGATTGAATGTAAATGCTTATCAGCCAACAGGTGGCGCTGCTATACATCAATTTCTGCAATTTATGGGAAGACTATATTTCAGGAACTACTGCACAAAATTGCATATAAATTTATATGTAGATGCACCTTGACATAAATTAGTATCTACCAACTTTTAGTGTCAACCACTCAACAGGTAGCGCTGCTGCACAGTGTTTTCTGCAATTTAAGGAAAGGCTATATCTCAGGTTCTATTGTGTATAATCAAACAAAACTTGATATGTGCAAAGGCCATTATGATATATTATGCGGATTCAAATTGGATGCTTATAAACCAATAGATGGTGCTGCTATACTGGAAATTTTCTCGATAATGGGAAGGCTATATCTCAGTTTGTATGGCATATAACTGTGCAAAATGTGATATGTGATATACCCATTATAAAAGCATATTTTTAAGATGTTATTTATAGACAATAAAACTTTCTTTGGATATTTAGTGTTAGCTTTCTCTAAGATGAAAATCATTTGCATTCATCATGTTAGATAATTTTAAAAAATAATAGTTTTAATAAATTATTTGCCCTTAGTGAATTTGTATAGGAAAATATAGAAGAAAGTCTTGTAGTGACCACAACATACTATTATTATTTTTTTTTTCCCCACAAAATAAATATATTAACCTGTGATACTCTTTGATGGTTAGATAATGCAGAGTTCAAAATTTTCAGAAGGTACCTCTGATTTTCATGCTAGTTATTTTGTTTTTATAGAAACTTCTCATTTTGGGTGTTAAATTTGCCTTATATGTATAAGAACTTTATAAATATAACTCATTATAGGTACAAATAAGTACTTTTAATAATAACCTACATAAGTATTCCTCCATTATTCATTCTACAGCCAAGTAACAGTTTCCAGGGATTTTGCATGTTGGGTAGTTTCATCCCTAATAGTTGTAGGAGCTACATTTTTAGAGATCAAATTTCATTTGCCATTATTGAAATTCAGCAAACAAAGTGAGTAAATTCCAGGGATCTACTAAATTTACCAACTGATTGTAGCATTAGAAATTAGCAATAATACCTAAAAAATTGGAAACTATTAAAAAAAAAAGTCATTAATTAATTAAATCAAACTTTTTATCACTACTATTTGATTAGAATGTTTAATATTTTTCTTTAATAATCACTAAAAAAGGGTCTTTGGTTTTTATCTTAAGAAATTTGCGAAAATCTTATTAAAGATAATTTTTATTATAGTTCTTTACTTTCATTTCAACATTTATAAGATTTTCAAGAGCTTTTTACATATTTTTTAGGAAGCAATTTTAATACTTTTTATTAGGTTTAATAGAACTATAGTTAAAGATAAAAGAATGTGAAAAAATAAATTAATTTATATTTTAATTTAGAAATTTAATCATCAACCATGAAAATTCATTTCAGAAAATCTTGGAGTGGAAGGCTGATATTTTATACCAAGTATGTGAAAAATACCAGAGCCGGGAATCGAACCCGGGCCTTCCGCTTTACGCGCGGATGCTCAAACCATCGAGCTACCCTGGCTGATTACCAGCTAGGCATTTCTCACATAACAATCGTTGGCAAATTTAATTATTTAATTATATTTTATTTTTTAATTTAATTATTTAATTTTATTTTTATTTAATTTTATTTTATTTCATTTATTTATTTAATTTTTGCTGACTAATTTGTACATTTAGTGAAAATTTGCTATATTTTCCGAGAGGGGGAGGGGCGAAAATTGCTAATTGCTTAACAACTGCATTTATAAATATAATAAAATTGTTTGTAATTTTGGAGGCTATTTTTTGCGAAGCAATATGCCCTTTTTATAAAATGTGCCCTTTTTCATTCTCCACAAATGTGCCCTCTTTTTATAGCACCACCCTGCCCCTTTTTCCTTGGTAGCAGCACCCTGCCCTTTTTCAAACCTAGGGGGAACTCTGTAATATAACTTGTATTTTTAATCATGGTATTTCTTTTTTAGATGTTAAATTAATCTGTAGTGCATGCTGCACTATTTCTGCTACAGGAACTGTAATTACACTACTATTGGTGTCATGGCCGTATCCAGAAAAAAATTTCGAAGAGGGCCCAACTTTCACTCAGATGTTGGTCGTGCACCCGCACTTATGTACACCAAGAGCGTGTGCCCCCCCCCCCCCATCACCTTAACTTTAAAACAAATATAAGTTATTGCCTTAAAATTCGTATCTAGGCATAGTAAAATGGTTATGCGCTATAAATAAGATTGGTTACAGCACCGCATGGCTGCAAACAATGGAATTAATATTCCTAAAATCTGAAATGGCAAGAAAAGATTTAATAATAATATTAATTCTAAAAAGTGCCTGGGTCCTAAAACTAATGGAACTAGTCTTTTAAAATGCACAAGTCTCTGCTAGAGAGTTCTTTAATCCGTGACAGACGGAGAAAATTCCCAAAAACTGGACTCACGGTAGTCCAGTTAATAAGGAGTCGAGCTCGTAATTGAAGGATTGAGCGATCGATGCTGGAGCCATCCAGAGACTGTCATGCATATTAATGGTATCTGGTGCACGTAAAATCCGTTGTGTCCTCCATGTTTTGTAAATGTAATAGCCCCATATGGTGGCTTTTTCCGCAAGTGGGTTTAACACTTCGGTTTCCTTTTGGAAAACAAGGAAAACTGATATGGAATTTCTTTGACAGAACCTGTTGACTGCATGTACCAACTAAAATTTGGTCCAGTCAAAGCCCAGTCTGGTTTGGGAATTTGGACATTCGTTTGAAAATCTGCCTCGCTGCAAATATGAATACTGAATGCTATTACTCTATGATGTGATTACTGGCTCGAGCCCCCAGAGCCCCCCCTCTGGATGCGTCCCTGATTGGTGTCCATATAGTATTCAATATTTTTATAAAATTACTATATTTTATAATTCATATTTTTATATTTCTTACGCTATTTTGGAAATACATTTAAAAAAAAAAAAAAAAAAAAACTTTGTCCACATTATTTAAATTTAGTTGAGTTCAGAATTTTGTCAGAAATAACACATGATAGAAGGTCCAACTCTAACGTCATTAACGTCTTAAACATCATTATGTTTTAATTTTGCTGAATCAATTAAAATACTTAAAACAAACATTAAGAAAATTATAAAATGGTCTTACTTGAAGTTGACAGGAAATTTTTCGCTCGGAGCCCGAAGCTTCTTCAGCTGTTCCGATGATGATGTTGCTTGTACTGGTTCTGATATCTGTTTCTCTCACTTGTTGCCAGTTTTGTTCAATTCCTCCTGTTGAACAAAATATTAATAAATAATATTTCGTATTGTTTTGTTCAATTCCTCCTTTTAATTCTAAGTGAGAAAGAAGTCAGAACCAATACAAGCAACAACATCGGAACAGCTGATGAGGCTCGAGCACTGCACGAAAAATTTGCTGTCAACTTCAAGTAAGGCAATTTTATAATTTTCTTAATGTTTGTATAAATTATTGAAGTTTTAAATTAATACTTAAAACAGGTTTTAAATAATTACAGTAGAACCTCTATTATCTGAATCTCTTAACCCAAATCCATTTTTACAAGTTTTTTTGTTTTATTTTTAGATCACATTCCTTCTGACCAAAATCCATTTCTTTTCTATTTTTTTTTTTTTTTTTAACCATTGCATTCCTTTTATGCAAAATTCTCAGATATTCCTTGAATGCAACAAACATACCTTTATTTCAAAACTCTTGTGAAATATGCAAAAAGGTATTTAATTTCAAAATTAGAATTCAGATAATTTGTTTTGTTTTTTTTGATTGCTTAATTTTTATTTAGCACCTGTTACCATAAGAAATAGCACATATCTGTACTTAAATTTAAAACTTATTCATTCTCGATTATGCAAAAATTTTAATCTTCCAAAAGATGGCCGGTTCCAATTACTTCAGATAATCAAGGTTCTACTACAACTTGAAAAACCTTTTAAACATCAGATATACCATAAATATATTTGCTAAAAATATTAAATATTGATAGGTAACTTAAATACACATACCATTTAAATATTTTCAAAAATGCACTAAAATATAAATTTACAGTGTATTTGCATAAAAGGATATCCTCAAATATTATATTGCAACAACAATAATCCAATGTCTTGATTTATCCAATCCAACAGTAGCTTCCAAAGACGACTGGAACACTAGCAGGGGTACAGTTTCAGACAGAAAACAATTCATTCATGCCTGAAAATGTATCCAGCTGGTATCTCCTTATATTATTAAAATCTGTGCACATCTGTCTGTCTGTCTGTGAGAAATGCCTTGTCATCGCTAAAGCTCCGGCGCTAATGGTTGCATCGAATCGAAACCGGTGTTGACGGACGCAGAATTTCTTCATTAAGATTATAAAGGCAGAATTCGTAGTCAGCTATCACAATTTGAGCTGAAAGAAAAATAATAATAAAATTTAAATTAAACAAATAAAAGAATAAATCTCTAACATTGACTTGTGACAAAATTTGTTGAAATTTAAGCTATTTTATGCATGCTACCTTAATAAGCAAGACCGTTTAAAGTTAATCAGACAAGCATTTATACAGACATTCAAAAACTGTAATGAGTTATAATACTATATTTAACATTTATATTAATGATAGCTAATTAATACTGAAACTGAAACAGAAAATCAGTAGATTTTACTAGTGGTACATGGCCAGTGGCCGCTTTCATTAGAGAAATATTTCCCTTTAATAGATTCTGGAACAATGCATGCAGCTGTAAATAAATATGAATTTTACAATATAAACAAAATAAAATGATATTATTAAATACATATATTAAGAAAAAGATATAAGCATTTATGGAGAACTCTATCATTATCATTGATAATTTTCCATACATCTTTTATTATCTCACCCACCAATAATAACAATTCAATAGTACTACCCCACAAGCACATCTTTTGCATACTTGCCAACCAATTTCAATAAAAAAAGGGAAGATTTTTGTTGAAAAACCAGAAGATTTCATAAAAAAAAGGGAAGATTTTTTTTTTACTTGTTTATAATACAAATAGAAAAAATAAATAAAATAAAATAAAAATACAGTTTTTCAATTTTAATATTTAGAAGCAATCTATAAAAACGATTTACTATAAATTGATTATACTAAATATATAAAAGTTTTAAATGAAGTTATTCCTTTTCAACATATAAATATCTACAAAACAGAATCTGTAAGAAATTTATTTAACAATAGACAAAAAACTTAGTTAAGTTAAAGTATAACTAATTTTTTAAATAAATAGAATATGATTTTTGTGTATGTACATTAATCATACATATAAAATAAAAAAAGTAGCAGTAGCTAATTATCAGTTTCAAACATGCATAAAACCAACTAAGTATTAATTTTCTTAAATTGATTTGGAAAAAATTTTCCTACCTGAAAAAATTATTCATATTTTTATTTCCCCATGTTTACGTACATTTGGTATAAATATGACATACAAATATTTAATTTAATTGAAGAAAAATAAACAGATTCATTAAATTCAGCAATAAAGATCTAAAAATAATTACATACGTGAAAAATATTGAGCACTTCCATAGCTTTATTGTTTCTAGAATTGATCATTGATCACAATCCGGGGAAGGGGGGGGGGATAAAACAATAATTACAGGGTAAGAAATATTAAACTCTTTTAACTCTACTTCTAGAATCTAATGAAAGAAGTTTAAAATTAATATTATCATTTATGTTGCAGATTGATAAAGATTAGGAAACAAAATACTTCTGCAGAACATTTGATTGCTGATCACTAGTTGGAAATAAATGAAAGGGGGGGGGGGGGTAAAAAATAATTACATCAGCAAGAAATATTTAACAATTCTATTTCTTTACATGTTCTAGAATATCATAAAGCAATTTGGAAATTTTTATTCATGAATTCATCAACCGTGAATATTTATTTAAATCATATTGGAGTGTAAAGGTTGATATTTTTATTTATTACCAACTATGCGAAAAGTACCAGAGCCGGTTGATGAATTCATGAATAAAAATTTCCAAATTGAAATTTCGTGGTCTATGGAGTTGTGCTACGATTATTATTGTCTCACCTGATATATCTGCGTTTGCAGACTCGGTGACTTTGCCAACGATTATTATGCGAGAAGTGCCTGGCTGGTTGTCAGCCAGGGTAGCTCAGTGGTAGAGCATCCGTGCGTTAAGCGGAGGTGCCCGGGTTCGATTCCCGGCTCTGGTACTTTTCGCATAGTTGGTAATAAATAAAAATATCAACCTTTACACTCCAATATGATTTAAATAAATATTCACGGTTGATGAATTCATGAATAAAAATTTCCAAATTGAAATTTCGTGGTCTATGGAGTTGTGCTACGATTATTATTGTCTCACCTGATATATCTGCGTTTGCAGACTCGGTGACTTTGCCAACGATTATTATGCGAGAAGTGCCTGGCTGGTTGTCAGCCAGGGTAGCTCAGTGGTAGAGCATCCGTGCGTTAAGCGGAGGTGCCCGGGTTCGATTCCCGGCTCTGGTACTTTTCGCATAGTTGGTAATAAATAAAAATATCAACCTTTACACTCCAATATGATTTAAATATCATAAAGCAAGTTTGAAATGAATACTGACATTTATGTTATGGATGGAAAAAAGATTGGGAATCGGGAATTTTCGTTGAACATTTGGGTTTTCTTTTTAAAACGAACGATATCCGCGACTTTTTTAAAAACGGAAGATTTCATCATCTGTCCGGAAGACCGGAAAATACGTTAAAAAACCGGAAGTCTTCCGGGGAAACCGGAAAAGTTGGCAAGTATGCTTTTGTATATACTTTTTTTTTTTTTTTCAATTATTAAATATTTTTCTATACACATTTTCTATTCTGGCTGGTAGATAACAAGATAACATAATCAACAAACTTTTGAATCATAATATTTTATGTAGCACTTAGGTTCAATCAACTAGAATTACATGTGAATGGATATAATAAACAATTGAAAAAAAATGTGTTCAGTATAGGAGAGGATTTTCAGAGAATTTTTAGATGGTAATTGACAAATACTTTTTAATCACTACTGTTTTCACTTAGTTATATCTATTTAGCCAATAGTGACTGGGGACTACAAATTTCATAATTTAACTGGTAGAAAAGGTTCATTTTTACTCTGTGGAAACAATTTTGCATTGTTCAGTTTTGTTAGTACTGTAAGATAAATATTTGGTGTCTTCAATAATAAGTGTCTGTTACTGTTTGATTTTTATTAGAATGTAGATTTATTTTAAAAATGGTTTGTAAAATTAATAAATGGATCAAAGAGGTTTTTTTTTCCTCCTCCCCAGAAAAAGAAAAAAAAAATTGATAACAAAGTTTGAGATAAAAATGTTACTGCTTGCTGCATTATTAGAAAAAAGAAAAAAAAATTTAAGAAAAATACATTTCGTTAAAGAGAGTTACAAATTTTGCAACAAGGTGGTGCTACTGACTGAAAAACTAAGTAATTCCCTTTTTTGTGTAACTTTCACTTTGCACGTTACCTCTTTTTTTTTTTTTTTTTTTTTTTTTTTCTGCAAAAATGCCAGTTAAAACACTCAAATCACTCAAGAACAATAACTGTAAACTGGATATTCTTTCTGTATCTGCAGCATCCTCTGCCTCTCCCAATGAAAGTTTTAACTAATTTTAACCTATGTATTTTTTTAAACTGATTACTACTCTTCTAATAACAATGTACCAAGCAGCACATTTTTGGGTTTTTATTGTTTATATTTAACATGGATGTCATTACAGAATGCACGGCAGATGCTAATAAATGAAAATAAATGCAAATACTTGATGTGTTTGTCATAGGTTTAAGTGACTGTAATTTAATAATAATTAAAAAAAAAAGCTATTTTCTATGGCTAAACTGACAAAAATGACTGCATAAAATACTTTTGTCATAATACGAAACAATATCCAAAGGAAATTATCACAACTTTAGAAGTACTGACTCTAGGCTAATATGGCAGGATGCTCCACTCGGTGGCCCTTTTTCAACCCACTTTAGCACCCAGTAGCCCTTTAAAAAACATTTTAGTACCAAATGGCCTTTTCATACATTTTCAATTTTTAGAGGCCTTCAGATACTTTTCTTCCTGGCACGTAACCTTCTAGCAATAGTTTTACAGCATTCAAGGAATAACAAATGCATATAGCCCACATATATACATGTAAAATTAGTAATTTACTTCTGTCACAAACAAAAATCACAACAGTGAAGACTGCAAATTATGCCCTTTTTATTGAATTCTCCCAGGCAGCTCTTTTATTCTAGAGTCAGCACTATTTAGGATTTTGTTACAATGGTAAATTAAAAATGAAAGAAGTCATAATAAAACTAAAATTATTTTACTCTATCAGCATAATATTTAAGAATTCATTTTGAAAGAATAAAATAAATTTCAACATTATCTTTTTATATAAGAACATCATTAATATTGAGCTTCATATGAACAAACTCTCTAGTCACACATCTAGTCAATTGTTATTTATTAAAATCAGATAGAAAAAAAAATAAAAATAAATAAATACAATATATTTCATTAAATGAAATGATTGTAAAATCATTTGACATTCCTCTTACACAGTTTTATACTTTTAATTTTTGAAATACACTTTAAATAAATGGTATCAATGAGCACTGAGCAAGTTTCAGGAAACGAAACAAGAGGATTGGGACAAAATTAACATAACAGCATTAAGAACAAAAGCTAACAAAGGACAAATTGTTACAAGAAATGTGATTTTTCTAAATTAAAAAATCAATTTGAAAATAATTTCAATAAAATATAAACAACAGTTTTCTGCATTGTCATTCTATTGCATACACAATACAAAAGAAGAAAATGGGCAGTTTAAACACACATTCTTAAAATACTTTGCAAGACATTTACACATTCAAGTACTATACTACTACACATATTACCTTAAGTATTTTGGCATTGCAAATATAATATTTATAATGAAATCATGTGCACATACAGTGATCTTTTGCTTATATGCGTTTTTTCAATTATGGGTGTTTTTTTTCTTGGTCGAGAGCTCCAAACCAGGTATATAGGAAAACAATGATAACTGTTATTCATTTATGTGCGGTACTAAAACTAGTATGTTGTGGCCACCACAAGACTTTCTTCTATATTTTCCTATACAAATTCCCTCACTAACAAAAAAAAAAAAAAATTACGATTTTTTCCAATTTTTTTTTTTGTTGACAGTAAAAAAAAATCGATAACTGTTTTAAATTATCACAGATTTACAGTTCAACCATTCCCTTTAAAGGTACTGACGAGACCTTTCGAAAGATACCCATCTTGAAAATTTACCCCCCCCCCCCCCAAGGGGGGAAGCGATGCCCCCACATGCACAGAATTTTTTTCCTAGTTAACTACTACTAACTATTACCAATAATTCATATTAATTTTACAATCACGAGTTTAAAATAACTCTCATTATGCACATTTATACGAAATTTTGTCATAACAGCGTCCACAATAAACGTGATACACACAGACATTTTCTAAAAACTATCAATTTGTGTTCAGGACATCCCAAAACGTGTAAATCCATCAAAAAATGGAGGTTGAAAATTTTCACGAATCCAATATTTTCTCTATATTACATATAGAAGAAAGTAAAAAACACCTTTCACTTAAGCATAAATTTTTCCTTTCACTGAGTTTTTTTCATTTCAAGTTGTAAGTTCCTACAGATGAAAATTTAATCACAACTGAACTGTGAGGAATTTGTAACTTAGCAGTTGAAATAAATGGTAGTGGCAGAAATGAAGAAGATAATGATGAATAGGAAAATGTGGCAAAAGTTCTCCCCAACTTTCACAAAAGCATTGGAAACTCTGCAGAACTGTATTCAGTTCAATTTTGAAACTAAAGGAACTTTTTCATGTCTTCATGAACTTGAAAAGACTCTCTTTGAAAACTCGCAAAAACAAAAATAATCCTGGATTGTAAGTTATTTTTTAAGAAAATACATTAGGAATGAAAGAAAAATTTAAGTAAACAAGCATTTCTTTTTGTGCGTCAGTGTGTGTATTTTTATAAAAAATAATAATAATAAACAGAGGTTATACATGCAGCTTGTACGTTTTGCATTTTGAAACTACATAATCTCATTTACATTTTTCAATAATACTATATGTGCATAACATTAATCAACAATTACTATGTACACTGCGCTTAAGTTTCCCTTTTAAGCTCCCTTTTACAGTTTTTCACTTATGCACATTTTTGTCATGGTCCCTTGTACCTGTGCATAAATGAGAGATCACTGTATATTAAATAACAGGGACTGATTAGATGGCAAAGGGTAAAAAAAGCTGAAATCTTATGCAAAAAGCAGACATTTAAAACTAAATACCAGAATTCAGATAACAAAAGCATCATCCAGATTATTCCAATTAAAACGCAAGAATCTTGCATATTTTTTTCATTTTCTCACTTAAAAATTTTACTATTGTGAGAAATTTGTGCACTTTTTCATTTTTCAAGAATCAATTAAAAAAAAAAAACTTTTTTTAATCATTTCTTTTCAGACTTATTAAAGTAAAAACATGTGACAAACAAACTGGGCATTAATTTGCTCAAGTGAGCGCAACTTCCTCCCCCCCTCCTCATCAATTGAAAAGACCTGTGTCTATGAAAAAGACCTATTATTATTCAAAGTTTATTTTGGTGGGTCTAGGGTCTCACTTAATTTTCAGAAATCTCACACAGCTTTTAAAAGTTTCACTTTGTTTTTGAGGAAGAGTGAGAAATTTTCACCCAATTTCTTCTTCTGATTTGAAACCTGATCGTATTATAGAAATAGGTAAGTAATTATTTTATCTTTAACAAATCTATAAAAAAGAATAGATGGTTTTCAGAGTCATTCCATCTCGAGTCAGACAGATAGTAACAAAATGTGTCATATAACCATCGCAGATTATTTTTTTAAAAAATGTTTTGAGACCAGACATGATTGTCTGGAAAAAAATATATTTTCAGAATATAAATTGCTAATAATGCATATTTTCACAGATCATTGGTAAAAATTAAGTTTAATCACATTTAGTTTAAATATGTAATTTTTTTCATCATTAATCACCGAAATAAGAAATGAATTCTACCTCTAAATGATGGAATTTGCACTCTGTTTTCAAAGGTGATTCCCAAAATACACGATTATTTACTTTATAAATGACAAATTTCCTCTTATTTTTATTTCCTTTGGTAAATTATACCATAACTTTGTGGCTGATTACAAAATTTTCTCATACAACTTTTTTTTTTTTTAATTATCTGATTTTTATGAATGATTCATTTTCAGACAAAAATTTGTCTGACAAGGGATGTATGAATGAGTAAAATTGCTATTGAAACCAAACCCACCTTAAATTAAAGAACATGGTCTAAAACATTGGGTACAGTACAAATTTGCTGCAACCACTCCCATGGGGGCAAGATATGACCCCCTAATAGTTTTAGTTATGTCTATAAAAGCCAACAAAACACACACACCTAAGTGAGAACGGATGGCATAGTGGTAGCATGCTTGACTTCTAATGCGAAGGTTCTGAGATCGAATCTCCGCAAGGGCGTTTTGTATTTTAGTTTTTTATTTCAACTGAAATATTTATTTTTTACATTTTTAATTAAATTAAATCATTATTTTAAGAGAAAATATTTATTACATTAAGAAGATTTTTTTTTTTAAGTGTTCCAATAAATAAAGTATTGACCATGAATTTAAAATATACATTTTTTTATTTATAAAAAAGAAAATCATGTTTAAAGCTACGAATATAGTTTCTAATTTATAACAATTATGATTAAAGTAGAAAAATCATGAAAACATAAGTATTTTTCACAATTAGAACAAGAAATATAAAAAGATTGATCACAATTATTTGAATTACAATTTTGTTCACCGTCAATTATTATTCATCACAAACATTTTGTTAAATATTTGGCTTTTCGTCGAGATTACTAGATTTGTAAAATTCATTTACCCAGATTTGAATTTTTTGAGGTGTAAACTAATTATAAATTAGCAAAAATCATTTTGAGAAAATTTGTCATTGTGTTTAATATTATTATCAGTTCTTCCGACAACACTAAATTTGACTGTTGTTTAATGTAATATTTGAAATAAAAGTTAAATGCAATGTCGAATAGTTAAGCAATAGCTTTTGTTCATTGAAGATTTTTCATGCAAAAAATTGCATGAATAAATAGTAGAATTGAGAGCAGACAATTAACTCTTTCTATCAATGTTGTCGTTAAAAAATAGTAATTAAAAATTTACATAAAACATAATCATTGACAAAATTTTATCTGAATGTAATCATGAAAAAAATCTTATCTAAATGTAATATAAAAGTATTTTCCATTAAATTATTAATTTCTTTAAATTTAATAAATAAATAAATAAATTAGTTAAAAATTACAAAAGTTTTAAATTGTCCATGCTGGGAAAAAAAAAAAAAAAACTTCTTTAACATAATTAATATTTTCTCTTAAAATACTGATTTAATTAAGTTAAAAATGTAAAAAATAAATATTTCAATTGAAATAAAAAACTAAAATACAAAATGTCCTTGCAGAGATTCGATCTCAGGACCTCTGCATTAGAAGTCAAACGCGCTACCACTATGCCATCTGTTCTCACTTTGGTGTGTGTTTTGTTGGCTTTTATAGACATAGTTAAAACTATTACGGGGTCATATCTCGCCCCCATGGGAGTGGTTGCAGCAAATTTGTACTATACCCAATGTTTTCAACCATGCTCTTTAATTTAAGCTTGGTTTGGTTTCAATAGCAATTTTACTGATTCACACTTCCCTTGTAAGTTGATCTTTGAAAATTTAAGAGAGAAAATGCAAAAACATGTGAGATTTTCACAGTCTCATGCTCTAATGAGAACCCTGAACGATATACATATAGATTACAGTAGACGCCCAGAAATCTGCACATCACAACTGATGTAAACAATGTAATTTATAGTAAAGTTTTCAAGAAAAACAAAATCAAGATAGCACTTATTTTAATAGCGATATTTTAGAAATATAATCTAATGAGATAAGTAAAGGTAATTTTAATTGAGGTCTAGGTATTGGAGATAAATAACTACATTTTTCAGCACAATATTTGTGTTTGAACAAAACAAAACAAAACAAAAAAAAAAGGTAACAATTCAAAGACTGCAAGAAATATATCGAAGCAAAAGAAATACATACATATTGCATATATATACTTTTATTTTCTTTTATAATTCTAAATTGTAATAAAATTTGTAGACTTATGATGCAAATGTCTATTTCAGTTATTACTTTTTTATTGGCTTCTTTTTTAATATTTATGCATAATATGTGATATTTTGCATACTTATAACACTATCATTTTCAATGCATTATAGTATTAAAATTCTCGTTCAGAAATGGGAAAAAAAACCCCTAAAATTCACACAGTCTCTGGTCCAAAGCAGGGCCGAAACTAGGATTTTTTTCACCCGGGGCAAGGAGAGATTTTGGCGCCCCCCCCCCCTCCCTCCAACCAGAAATTCAAATTTCACAGGAAATTTTACAAAGTTTTTATGGCCATTTTATTTTCAACTGCATTCATAAGAAGTAAATATTGAATTTAATTCAAATTTTTGATAAATTTACAGATTTTGAAATGTATTATGATTACATTTAACGGATGTGTGTGTGTGTCTGTATGGGACACAAATACTGTTGCTAATTTATGAACTGCATGTTCGGAATTCCATGAAACCTAGTGTGCAGTTGAATTCTGACATAAAGTGGTGATGTCTAGTTTTTGATATATATCGCTCGACTTGCAGCCCTTTTATGCCACGTTTTCTTATAGCTATATCTCAGCATCTCCAGGACGGAATTTAACAAACTTTATACATTATATGCTTGTTATGAAAAACAGAGTTTACAAAACAAAACAGAATCGCAACATGTGTTTCGTGTCGAAAAACTTAGCATGACACTTCGCCAGGCTTAAAAATGTACAAGCACAAGTAGAGCTACAACCAGCCGATTTTTATTACGATTTTTATTTTAACGTGTATGTTTTATACCTTTATAACATTTCTTGAAAAAAAAAAAAAAAGGAAGTTGTGAATCAAAGCATTATTTTAGGGGAAAAAAAGAGGAAAAGCGTATTATAAAGAAATATTTAAATTAAGCTACAGTTATTATTTTTATTTATTTATTTATTTTTACTGGTTTAATGATAGTTTCTTTTCTTTTTTTTTTTCCACTCTCTGAAATTAATGGTATTTATAAATGACAATTCTAAAACAAGTGAATGTAAATTTCCTATTCAATTACTTTTAAAACTGAAAAGTTCATCATTTTCAGAGAATTTAAAATGATATTTTGAATATTATCGTTGTTACATCAACTATACTGCAGAGAAATAAACAAAGATTTAAGTTTTAAATATAATTAAGATGCATAAATTAATAGATGTGAACAAATATCTAATAAAAGCTTTTTGAAAAAAAAAAAATAGAACCGACTCCAAAAAGCAACTACTATTCAAACAACTAAAAAAAAAGAAAAAAAATGGTACGAAATGAAACTCTAAATTGCGCCTAAAAGTATAAAATAATTTCCTTCGCCAAACAACCTATAACACTACAATTAATAATAACTTTTGAAGTCGGCGCAAAATTAAATAAAATTAAATTAGTTTTTAAAGGTTTGCTTTTAGATCGGTAGCAACGAATGCTGTTGTCTCGAATGATCCATTTTCATGTTTCCTTTATTATTTTATCACTGTATACAATTGATCCATTAGTAGCATCTACATAGAACAGTGAACTTTCGTCACAATGCGGTATTTATGTTTCTGCGAAGTTAGAGTTTCCTTTGCAAATTTGGTATAACTTTGATAACTATCATATAAGATATGTATTTTGAATAGGATTTGAGTTTTGTATTGAATAAAGGTATAAATTTTTATTTAATTTTGCGCCGACTTCAAAAGTTATTATTAATTGTAGTGTTATAGGTTGTTTGGCGAAGGAAATTATTTTATACTTTTAGGCGCAATTTACAGTTTCATTTCGTACCATTTTTTTTCTTTTTTTTTTTAGTTGTTTGAATAGTAGTTGCTTTTTGGAGTCGGTTCTATTTTTTTTTTTCAAAAAGCTTTTATTTTTCTCTTTTCAGTGAAAACTTATTCATATAGCAGAACATCAAAAGACGTTCGACGGCAGTTTCATAAATCACAACTTCGAATAAAAGTGACATAATTCAAACAATGGTTTATGTCACTGAAAAATGTATGAAATGCACCCAGTGTGACCAAAAATTTACATCCCCATCTACAAAGTTATCCACTCGAGAGACAGTTATGACAGTTTTATTCTAGTCAAGTTATTTTTAAGGTGATTTTTCTCAAATGCTGCATTTTTTATTTGTGTCACTTTTCTTACCTTTATCGGATATGAGCAAAAAACTATTTATTGAATGAACATACATTAAATTAAAATGTATTTAGAAATGTAAAGAACGGATACGCTGTATTCGTAACCAAAAATTCTGTTAGGCATATATATTGAACTTTACAGTGAATACCTGTCACCCGCTGCGCTGGAAATTGCGAAGCGTGTTGTTAAAAAAAAAAAAAAAAGAGCAAAATATGCATTGCAGCTGAGGGACAGAAGTTTCAACATCGATACTTATATACTGCTTTTACCAGTGTAGCTGTATGCGTTCAGCAGTTAGAATGAGAACAGACTTTTGTGACTATCCTGTAATTTGTTTATATCTTAATGAAATCATAATGAAACCTATTTTAGGCCAAGATCATTACGACACCAAAAAAAGTATTAAAATTTAATCATCTCTTACGAAGTTACAAGCTAACAAATTTCAACAACAACAACGAGAAACATGGTTTGTATTGAGAACATCTTCCTGTATGAAGTCTGTTTAAAACGTCTATGCGTAAATCGATGTGACCGCTTACAATAACCCTACTTTGAATTTTACATAGCATAAATGTCACCCACTATGCTACAACATATGCAGTGTCGTTCAAGTGTGCACAAAATAGGAAATTGTGAACAAACAAATGCACGTTTTAAGCGTTCTGTTTTTAGCATTAATGTCTAAACTATCATTTTGTACTAAATCGATGATGCTCTGCAGTTTTATAATTCACTTATTCCCCTGTCTTGAACCGTTACCGATATAGGAACGCTAACTCCACCGTTTTCCGCCAGGTGGCGCTGTAGGCTGTTGGATCGCGTTACACATATCCACTTTACTGTACCTACATACCATTTTTATGACTATAACTGCAGCTGTTCAGCAGTTAAAAGAATTAGGACTGACTTTTTTGGGCACCCTATATTTTCTTTTGATCGTAAAGATATTACAATGGGACTATTTCAGACCAAGACCTTTACAATAAAACAAAAAATATCAAAATCGGATCATCCGTTCAGAAGTTATGAGCTAACAAACAAAAACAAAAAGACATACGCTTTGTATTGAGAACCTCCTCCTTTTTGAAGTCGGTTAATTAGAGCACCTCTTACGAAGTTATAAGCTTACAAACACCATCAACAACACATAGCTCGAATTAAGAACACCCTCCTTTCTGAAGTTGATTGAAAACGACTTTACGCTAATCGATGTGACCTCTTACAGTAACAGTACTTTGAACCACAGAGTATACGTGTCATCCGCTACGCTGCAAATTGTGCAACGTAGTTCAAGTGTGCACAGTGTAAGAAATTGCGAACAAACAACTGCACGTTTTAAGCGTTCTAGTTTTAGCAATAATGTCTAAAAACTGTCTTTTCGTAGTAAATCGATGATGCTCTATAACTTCGTAGTTAAATTTTCTGCCATCTTGAACCGTTTTTGAGATAGGAGCGCTAATTCCTCTGTTTTTCACCAGATGGCGCTTTATTTTCTTTAGATTGTAAAGATGTTATAGTAGGACCTACTTCAGACCAAGATCTATACAACAAAACAAAAAGTAGCAAGTAACCGTATTTTGAACTATATAGCGTATGTCTCACCAGCTACGCTACAACGTGTGCAATGTAGCTCAAGTGTGCATAGTGTAAGAAATTGCGAACAAACAAATGCACGTTTTTAGCATCGTATTTTTAGCATCAATGTCTAAACTATCTTTTCGTACTAAATCGATGATGCTCTGCAATTTTATAATTCACCTTTTCCCCCTGTCTTGAACCGTTCCCGAGATAGGAACGCTAGCATGAATGTCTGAACAATCTTTTTGTACTAAATCGATGATATTCTTCAACTTTGTAATTCACTTTTTTCTCTAGAACCGTTTTCGAGATAGGAACACTAACTCCTCTATTTTCCACCAGGTGGTGCTGCAAGCGGTTTAACCTTGTACTGCATGGCCACTTTGCTATACTTACATACCATTTTTATCACTATAGCTGCAGCAGTTTAGCAGTTAAAAGAGTTGGGACTGATATTTTTGGGCACCCTGTATTTTCTTTAGATCGTAAAGATATTACAATGGGACCTATTTCAGACCAAGACCTTTTCAACAAAACAAAAAGTATCAAAATCGGAGTATCCGTTCAGAAGTTATGAGCTAACAAACATAAAAAAAACATACGGTTTGAATTGAGAACCTTCCTTCTTTTTTGAAGTCGGTTAAAAACTACTCATATCCATCAAGTACGAACTAACTGTTAGCTGTCTAAATACACTGCGCTGAAACAAAAAAAAAAAAAAAAAAAAAAAAATTCGAGCCCTGATACCTTTCCTGATGATTCTCATGTAAAATGATCTTCTGAATCCGAATATGACCCCCCCCCCCCCATTTTGCCCAATCACCCACCGTTTTCTCGGGACGCCACCCTTTATGTTCCTGTTTGGTTGTTTTATGGCCATAAATTTGATTTGGAGAATGGAAAAGAATTATTTTAATACTTTGAAATAAAAAAATATATAATAAATAATAAATAATAGTAATAATTGATTAATAAAATATAAAAAATGTAATTTGTAATTTGAGTGGCAAATCCCCCTCCTCCCCCTAAATTTTCCCCTTGCAGCAAATGTTCATGTTTTAGAATTTTTCATTTCTGTAGTCCCTCAAAAGACATTAAAAACAAAAAACAATCCCTTCACCCCTTTCAAATCAAATTTGTAGCATAAAAATACCGGAAAATGATAAAAATAGGGGAGCGTCCCCAAATAATGGTGGGTGATAGGGCAAAATGGGCTTCATAATCGTATTTAAGAGGTTATTTTACATAAAAATTTGCAAAAATGGTGTTGGGGCCGATTTTCATACAGAGCAGCGCCATTTGTATATAATCTTTTTTAAATCATTTTCAGGAAATAAAATAGAAAGGCAGGTTCTAGTCTATGAATATTCTCGGAACTAATCCAAGAAGACTATTATTAGAACCACTAACTTCATGATAATAGGATTATATAAGAATACGTTTGTTCAGAAATAATATTCTACAGCTTTTTACAGAATCTCTCATAGGCAAATGTATAGCATAGAGTTCAACAGAATTCGTTTCTGTGCAGATAGCCTACTTTTGCACTCTTTGACAAAAAATTAACTGCGAGAAACAATGCATAATATATAGAAAAATTTAACTCCGATAAAACTGAGAATGGGCTTGCTGATTTTGGCAATCCTGAACTATTTTCTGCCAAATTTGATCGCTAATCTCGTGATGACAACTTGTCGCAGAGTGAATGCTTTGGCGACAAAGTTGGCAACCTGGCATTAATTTTGGTGAAAAATAGTGGCTTAATATTGCCGAAATTTGGAAGCTGGCATGATCTACTGTTTACTTGCACAGAATTAACTTCATCAAAAGTTCTACAAATCACTAATGAGAATATAAAAAAGGAAAGAGTCATTACTATAATTATTGTCGACAAGAACCTGTCTATTTCTTTACGTATTACTTTATACACGGTATTACAGTTAAAAGGGAAATAGATGGCAGATTTCTTCACTTCCACGAAAATGGGCATTAATGGCAAATTTTGCGACTTGGCGAAAGATTTGGCAATTTGGCACCCAATTTTGGCGAAAAGTTGTAATTTAGGGTAGCCAAAGTTTAGAAGATCTAACTTCAATAGAAACCGACTTGTAAAATTTTCCTGGTTAATTCATTAGTTTCTAGAGTAGAACTATCTCGAAAATTCTATAAATCACTAGCAAGACTGCATGAGTTCAGTTTCTGTTTGGACTGCAAGCTGAGCGTACATCTCTAAGAACTTTAAGCATTTGGTCATTGTTCTAAATTAGTCAAATTCCTGTTCTGTGGTGTAGGCTGTTCATGAGTACGAAAAACTGGTTTATTCGATTGCTTCAAGAACAATCATTGATTATTGACTTTTATTCGGCTGTTTCCAGAATATTCATTAAATAAAATGCATTCATCTAGAACCTACAAGTCTTTACGAATTACTTTCTACGTGCAAGAATGTCAACAAATTTTGTGACTATCAATATTCACGCTAATATTAATTTCTGTTAAAATCTGTGTGACGAAAAGTTATGTATAATTGCAAAAAAAATTGTATTTTCGGTCATCATGGATATAATATTCGTGGATATTCCAAAAGGGAAAGGCGCACAGAAACACCAAAATGAGAGATGCACAGCAACTGTTGTAACAAACATAGATGTGAAATTGGAATGTTCTACGTCTACTTGTTTTTGAGTTATACGAGATATATACACACACACACACAGAGACGTACACACAGACGTCACAAAAAATCACATAAATTCATAGATATCACAAAAGCGGAAGTTCATGTCAAGACCAAAATTGGTAAATAACAATTCCAAATATAAATTTGCAACTCTCTATGACTATTCCTTTATAAGCTATGCGATACACAAAATCCATTTCGCAAATTGGTTTCGTAATACTTCCTTATGCTTTGAATAAAGAAGTAAAAAGTACAGTAAAAGTAGACAGTTTATTTCATTGTAATATTTATAATTATGCATGTTAGGAGGTAGTGGTTGGCTTTAGTTGTCATAGTACTTTGATAGAGACTTGCTGAGCCTTGTGAATGATAGCTCCTAACTCAATTATTAACTAGTTATTTTGCATTCTTTTTGCTATTTTATTTTTAATGCACTGGATTGTTTTATAACATTATGGCCTTATTTTGACATACTTATTTTAATATTTTAATAATCACAACGGCGCCTTGAGGATTTTTTTTTTCTTCCTTATGAATCATAATTTCTAAAAGAGCCTTCTGAAGTTTAATCAAATATACTACGTATTTTCCAACCATTTACTTTTTAAAAACCTTAGCTGAAAGTCAGGGACCACTTGTAAATTACTCTTCTTCGATTGCGAGAATATTTTACCACACTCACTAACCTTAAAATAATATTGTTAGTCTTGGAGAACACTCTATCCAGCATGCTTTTCCTTGTAAATGAATTCTGTTATCTATTAATCTTCTTTCTATTTTTTTTTCTTTGTTCAAATTGCTCTAAGTAGAAGAATTTGACATTTTTATTCTTTTTCTTTCTTTCTTCCTTTTTTTTTTTTTTTTTTTTTTTTTTTTTAAACTTTGATTTTTTTTTTTTTTTTTTTTTTTTAAATGTGTGAATAAGGCAACAAACCAGCCTTTTTCGGCGCCCTTCTCCATCTGGCGCCCGGGGCAAATGCCCCGCTCGCCCCCCTCTAGTTTCGGCCCTGGTCCAAAGCTATACAGATTTTTGGGAGTGTACTGTAAGATTGTAGATGGAAAAACATACACTCATATATGTAAATATTGGACAATAATATGCTCTAACACCCCATATATTTTCTGCATACACTATTGAATATATTACATAATTGGAAATGAAAGAAAGATAATCTATTTTATTCATCAAAAATCATACTCACTGAAATAGTTTCTATATTCTTTATTACACCAATTTAATTTTCAGTTTTCCTTGATGTCATGGTTTTGATATGAAGCTTCAATTCCTACAGTAATTTAAAAAACAGCAGTAAATTTATTATATTAACAACACATTCATTAGATAAGCAATGAAGAAATTACAACCAATATAAAATACATTTAAAATATGTAAAACTTTTTAATTATTATTCTTGTAATACTAAATAATCTTATCAAGTATAAATAAAAGCAAATTTCTTTTATATATCACATGGTAATCCAGGTTATAATTTTTGGAGCCTATTTTCGTGAAAAACACAAAATACTTACGTAAATTTATCCATTTTTGTGAGTGAGGGGGAATTACTGTGAAAAATTACCTTACGGAAAAGGCTGTCACTTCATATAATACTAAAAATGTGTAAAAAGTTTATGAAAGCATTTTTTTTTTTTATGAAATTGAATTTAGTGAAGGGGTTCCTGTCATGGATTCGGTCTGCAGTGTGCGGTCAGTCGTCATCCTGATGATAAAGGGCATTGGGCACACTCTAAAGGTAGGGGAGTGTCATTGGCTGCAACACATCATCCAGGTATCATTGTGCCCTAACTAGAGGTAACGTAGAATCCTATGCAATTTTGCCCAAAACCATGATGCCGAGTTGTCACGAGGTGGGGCATTCCACAACTGCTACCTGATTGGACATGTCTCCATGTCAATGCCACACTCGTACGTGGCAACAATTATTGGAGAAATAGAAACATGTATCATCTTAGAACACGACCCTGTGTCCTTCCATTGTCCACATCATTTTAGCCTGGCACCATTGTAGACATTCATGTTTATGCTGTAGAGTCAAAGGCAATCTTCTTAACGGACACCATGAGTGTAGGCCACTAGCAAACAATTGACAGGAAATAGTTTTGGTCGATATGGGAACATGCTACAGAATGGAGAGAAATGGGTCCGCCACTGATGTCACTCTGACTACACTGGCACCCCGCAAACATGCCACATTTCCTTGTTCCAACCATTTTCATTACAGTCTGTGCACTATGGATGGGTCCAGGTGTGTGTCAGCTGAGATTTGCCGTAAGAACCAACCTGACCTCCTCAGTACGATCACCATGCCACTTGTAAAAGCATCTGTCTGCAGGAACTGCTTCCGTTGACGACAGCCTGGCATTCTTTGCTAGTATACGCGTCCTCTGAACAAGAAAATTTTTACAGTGATTTCTCTAGCTGCACCTATACACTATAAACACTGAATCAATCAGAAACATTCACCAATTTTTGTTACATAAAATGCAACATCACTTAAAAATTTGAATTTTTACTCACAGTAAAAAACAGTACTCAAAAACAGTTTTATCCTCATAAAATCGACAGATGTTTACATACGCATCTTTTTTTACATTGTAAAGTAGGTTTTGTGTGTCTGTACTTCCCTTTATTGGCAATGAATAAGAACTTAAAAATTGTATTTTTTATTTCCATGTTTCAACTTATCCCGTACTTCAACTTGCCCCTGTCGACCTTATGTAATTTTTACTTTCCGAACACTATAGTGTGGAAAGTATTGCAGTCATGTCAAAAATACGAATTTGAGATTTTGATATTTCTATACGTTTCGAGGTCCCCTGAGTCCGTTTTCACTATTTTTGCGATGATGTATGTGTGTGAGTGAACACGCTAGCGTCTAAAGGCTTTGCTCGAATAAGCTGCAAGTTGGTACGCATGCTGGAAGTCACCGTAGCACGAACTCTATTAATTTTCGTGAATCTAGCCCTTATAGTTTTTTTACAGGGACGCACAAAAAAATTCTTTATCATTATGGCCTATGGGACCAAAATTTTAAAAGTGCGATAGTATCTAAACGCCTCATTCAATTGAGTAAAAAAAGTATACACATATTATAGGTCACAGATACTCAATCTGTATAGATTTTGGAGAATCTAGAAGTTATGGTGTTTTTACAGGGACACAAAGAAAAATTATTTATCATTGGGGCCTATGAGGCCAAATTTTTAAGAGTGTGATAGTGTCTAAACGCCAGTGGCGTGCGGTCCATAGAAGCAATGTAAGCATTGCTTGCCTAATGCCAAAACAAAAAGAAAATTAATAATTACCATTTTTTTACAAAAATATTATTTCTGAGTAATATTTCTTTCGTATAAAATTTTCGCAGAAATTGTAACGCGCTTTGAAGCTGAAACTTGTGTTACAACCCTGAGCATGAGTGCTCCGAGCTTGGCGCAGAATCATATGCAGCTCACGCCAGGGTTACTGTAATTTCACCCAGCACAGGCGCTCAGGTCAGAAGCAATGTCGCATTTGCTTCGATCTGTATAATAGTGCTCATAATATAAACCCCGTAAAAATTTAGTTTTAAAGTTATTTTCCAGTCCATAAATTCGTATTTTCGGCATGATATCTCTAAGTAAGTGTCATTTTGCTGGCAATGGAGCTTTTATTTGATAATTATTTCATTTTATTAAGTAATTAACGTCGCATTTATTTTTATCATAGAAGCATTTTTGATATTGCTTCTTCGCTTTGCTGTTATAATTGCATGATGCTGCCCTCTAGTAGCGCAAATAGCAATTTTTGTTGCATCTTGAATAGCTTCAAAATCAAGCCTTTTAGCCAACGAAATTTTCAAGAGAAATTGAATATCATAAAGGATGGCCAACCAAAACCAATATTAGATGATTTAAAAACAAAAACAAAGAAATGTGTTCGTTATTTTCGTATTGAAGAATACGAAAAAACTAAATGGCTTACTGCTTGTAAAAAAGAAACGAAATTATTCTGTTGGCCGTGTATTTTATTTTCAACAGATAGAAGAAGTGTGTGGGTAAATGGAGGTTTTGATGATTTAAACAATTTTCACAATTCTTCAAAACGTCACGAGTGTTCTGAAATACACATAGCTTCTGTTATTAAATTGAAAACATTTGGAAAATCCCGTATCGAATTTGAACTTAATTCACAAAATAAAATTGATGTTTCTCGTTATAATGATAGAGTCACTAAAAATAGAGACATTTTAAAAAGATTTATAGATGTCACTTGTTTTCTTGGAAAACAGGAACTAGCTTTTAGGGGTCACGATGAACCCAGAGAGTCCCTTAATGCTGGAAATTACGTGGAATTAGTTAAATTAATTAGCTATTACGACGATAAACTTCTGAATCATTTAGAAAGTGCAACTGTGTTTAGTGGACTTTCAAATCACATTCAAAACGATATCATTGAGTCTATAGGAAAGACAATATTGTCAAAAATAAAACAAGAAATTGCAATTAGTTCGTTTGTTTCAATAATTCTAGATGAAACTACAGATGTTATGACTAAATCTCAGTTATCTGTTATTCTTCGATATGTGAATAAAGATAATCGTCCTATTGAAAGGTTCCTAGGTTTTTTCGATGTAAGTGCTGATCGTTCTGCTAATGCTCTTTCAAGAGAGGTTGAAAGCATTTTAGAAATATTTGAGTGTTCCGATAAATTGATTGCTCAGACATACGACGGCGCTGCAGTGATGGCTGGTGAACATTCGGGTCTTCAAGCTCTCGTGAAAGAAAAACATCCGGAAGCGTATTTTGTGCATTGTTACGCCCATAAACTGAATTTAGTTTTGACACAATCTCTTGGTTCTCTAAAGGAATGTAAGATATTTTTTACTACATTAGCAGGACTCACCTCATTTTTTTAGAAATCCACTAAAAGAATACATGCCCTTGATACAATCGTAAATAAAAGACTACCACGCGTAGCAACGACGAGATGGAATTTTCATAGTCGCCTAATTGAAACTGTATATGAACACTTAGATGATCTGAAAATTCTCTTTAATGATATAGTACAATCTCCAGAAAATTGGGACTCAGAAACAATAATATCTGCTAAGGGATTTGCAAAATATTTAGAGGAGTTTGATTTTTATTTCATGTTAAATTTACTTTTTGAAATATTTCCTTTAAGCAGTACTCTATTTGAAATTCTTCAAAAGAAAAAATTTGATATTGGGTATTGTGCTAAGCAGGTACAAGAATTTCAAAATTCAATAAACGGTAAACGGCAAGATTTTCACAAATTTTGGTCATTGCTTTCAAAGGAAAGATATGAAAATCAATCCATGCAACGTAAACGCACTTTTGGACAAACTGACATAGAAGCTAATTACCGACGATTGTATTTTGAAATTTTAGATAATGTGAGCACCCACATTGCATCACGATTTAATGATTTTGAAAACATGAAATTTCTTGAACTTTTGGATAGAAATAAGCTAAATGAATTCAAAACAAATTTTCCCGAAAAAGCGTTTGAAAATCTTAAAAACTGCTATGGAAAATATTTCGACTTTGTTCATTTGCGATCAGAACTTAAAGTGTTTTATACAATGAACGATTTTAATAATAAAGATGTGTGGGAAGTTTTAGATTTCCTTAATTCTAATGGCATTGATGAAGCAATACCTCAAATAGCAAAATTGTGCAAACTTGTATGCACCATTCCCGCTACGAGTTGTTCAGCTGAACGATCATTTTCAGCTTTAAAAAGAATAAAGACATATTTAAGAAACGTGCAAAATCAAGATAGAATGTCAATGTTATCTTTGTTCTCCATCGAAAAAGACCTCCTTTCAAATCTGCAAAAAAACAGTGATTTTTATGAAAATGTCATTAACGAATTTGCAAAAAAGGATAGAAGATTGGAATTAGTGTACAAATAAATCTAAAAATTTCAAAACCAGTTTGTAAATAAAAATTTATACATAATCATACATTTTCTTTTCTTTTTTTTCTTTCTTTTTGACATAGAAATTAACCGATGTTCTCTCTACTCTAGTACTTTTGAGAAAGAGGTAATGCATTGCCAGTTCCTTAAAATTAAAATTGCTCCATTTTTGTTCGAAAAGAGCACTTTAATTTGAACTATGGCTTACTGTCTGGTAATTAGAATGGCGTTGATTTTTTTTAATTCTTTTTTTTTATGGAAATTGTAGAATATTACACAGGACAAGGCTGGCAAAGAAAACAAACTTCTTAAATTCATCATACAGATGAAGAAATTGCTATGCGTTTCAGAAGAATCAATTTTCCTTCATCAAGATAAGGTACTTGCTACCACTTTGAAAACAGCAAGAAAAAGTGCTATCTATTTGTGGTAGGCACAATTGTATATTATTTGTCTAAAGAAGAAAGAGTAATTATTTCTAAATACAAAGTGTTTTTTATTCATTACTATTATAGGCCCATCACCATCAGCGACCGAGCGGTTCTGCGCTCAAATCTGATAGAGGTGAGGTGTCAGGCTCGGTCGCAGGTCACACTTGTCAGCATTGCCTTTAGGAGTTTTCCGTGGTTTTCTCCGTAACTTGTGTAAATACGGACTATCACCCCTTAGAAATACCACCACGCAGGATCCTCCTCCTTAAGCCTAGGACAATAGGTCAGTGAATCGGCCTTAATCCAACATTACACTATGCGTTATGCATTTAAAAAGTTTCATTTTTTAATAACCTGCTTTATAAATAATAACAGGAGACTTGGCGTTGGAATATTAAAACCCGAATAAACTACTACGTCAGAAACGCCAAAGAAAAATATTTGAGATGCATACCAGCTGTTTCGGTAGCCTTAAGCGTACCGTCTTCAGTGCAAAAAGAATTCTGAATCTGGAGAAGTGCTCGTATATATAGGAGAGGGACCGAATTTAGTTCAACCAATAGGATTACGGGAAAGGTGGAGTGTGTGGCCTAAATTCCTATTGGCAGAATTTTTTTTTGCACTGAAGACGGTACGCTTAAGGCTACCAAAACAGCTGTATGCATCTCAAATATTTTTCTTTGGCGTTTCTGACGTAGTAGTTTATTTGGGTTTTAATAACCTGCTTTATACCAGTATTTAAACATTCAACTTTCATTCTAAGTGATATTGCAGTTGTTGTCATTTTCCTCATTTAAAATGTCAATTTTTATCCCAAAAATTGCTCCCATTGTACAGCCCATTTCTTTATAGATGCCTCATCAGTAGCAGGCTCTCAAAGCTAGTAGACGAGAGGTACCAAGATCGATCACTGGTCACGGTTTCGATTCAGTCGTTTATAGTTTTCTGTGGTTTTCTCTAAAACTCGCATAAACACAATCTAGGACCCGTTAGAAAGACCATCTTAGGCGTTCGACCTTTGTGTAGTCGTCAATTGGTCTTAATACCAAACACCTTTATAATTACGGCAAGAACTGTGATTAATGCTTGCCTTAAGAAAAATATCACCACACGCCACTGCTAAACGCCTTATTAATCTGAGCAAAAAATTTGTACACATGTTACAGGTCACAGTTGCACCAAATGTATAGATTTTGGTGAATTTAGCACTTACAGTTTTTTTACAGGGACACAAAGAAAAATTCTTTATCATTATGACCTATGGGACCAAATTTTTAAAAGTACGATAGCATCTAAACGCCTTATTCAATTGAGCTAAAAATTTATATGAATATTATAAATCACTGTTGCTCTAACTATAAGCATTTTGGTGAATCTAGCATTTATAGGCTTTACCTACAAAACTGTTAATTACTCAATGTTTGGAAAGTCGAGTGGAGTCACTCCAGATTTTTTAATTTTATATTTATTTTATATTTATTTTGATGCTGACCTCTGTAATGTAAAATGGGAAGTTTTAAACAAGCATTAATGTATTACAAAATTGGGTCTCAAGCGTTTTGTACTACATAGAACAGGTACACATTGGCGATATTAAATAAACTATATCTAAATAAATCTTGCAAGCCCCATAGGTTTGTAACCTGGGTCTAAAACTAGACCATCTAGGGTATAATTAAAACTCTCTCTCATAGTTATTGACTCATGGCTTATAGAGTAATTTACCATCAAATTTGACCTTTTTTTGAAAATTTTCAACTTTGAGACCGTTTATCTACTAAAGCCAAGAGTGACCCATGCAATTTTAAATATTTTTAAGTTTTGTACTAAGGTGTGTAATTAACCCCATAATTATTTCTATGGGGCACTCATGGCCTTAGCAGATATTCAGACTGAAAACATGGAAAAAATCAACAAAAACTGCACTTTTGAATGACCCTGGCCTTTAAAGCCATGAATGACACACCAAACTGTTTATGCTAAAATGTACTTAGTATCAAGTAGTATTCGTATTTTTAAAAAATGACATGGGTCACTCATGGCTTTAGGAGTAAAATGATATTAAAATGGCACCATTTATTTACGTCCTCAAACTTCGACCCCCTCTCTAGGTCGAATAAATCAAATTCAGAAAAAATTAAATTTAACTTTTTCTTATCACAGTACTACTAACACATCCTGAAAGTTTCGGAAAAATTGAAGATGTCAACTATCAAAAGTGTCCAACTTTAAAAAAAAAATGACTCTTAATCATTTGCTTCATATATTGCTTTATTTTTATTTATTTATGTATTTATTTTGTAGGGGGGGGGGGAGGATTATTATTTTAAGGATACTTTAGTTTTTAAAATTTTATTAAAATATTTTAACTTTATATATTTTTACTTTTATAAATATATTTTAACACTTTTTGTGACAGCAGGATTTTGTCTTTTTGACTGTAAGATCTGCCTACGGGCGTTACTTCTCTCAAAATAAAATATTTCAGAACAAATTTTCTGTATTCACAATTATAAATGGATATACATTATAATTATATTCCTTTTAATTAATGTATTTCTATCCATAGTATATTTTATTTCAAAAATGTGAACACTGGGAACACAGTTAAGGAATAAGTAACACACAAATTACGAAATGCCCACTGAGAGAGTTACAGATTTTCAAATGACGTGAATATACGTCAGCAGTCGTGAAAAGGTTAATTAAGAAATTATAAAACGAATCATACAGTTCCAAAGAGTTCAACTGATGCAATTAAAATTGTTTAATATTTACTTCATGATAAATTATTGTAATTTATCCAAAAAGATTTAGTTTATGCGTTGTTGTATATATATATATCTATATTTTTTCATTTCGTATATTATGTTACACCTACGAAAGAAAATTTAAGCTTTATTGGTGATCAGTACAGCCATAATAGACACTTTTACTTGAAAAATATTGCACTTTTTTCAAAGAGTACACTCTGGGCAAATCACAAGTTTAATGTATTTAAATAGACCTAAAATTAACTAAAAATGTACTGAAGTATATACAAATCTAAGAAACTGAATTCAGGATAATTCAGGAACTGAGAAATGGTCAATGTTTTTATTAATTTTTATAATTCTTTTTCCTGAAAGATTTCCGGTGTAAAACATTAAAATTTTGCCTATTTCTTATAGGATCTTAATTTTATTTTTCTACATTTACAGATAACCCCCAACACATTTTTGATTATAACTCTATAAATACTAAAGATAAAGTATACAAACAGCTACTTTTCCACACTGCCAAACTCTCAGAAATTCGAATATGAAGTCAAAATTGGGTGTTGCTACATAAAAAATTAAATCACCTAACTTTACTTCGTGGTCGTTTGAGATCTTTCGGTACCGGGCACCCAGTCCTCATCAGAAACGCTATCTCTGTGGTGGAAAAGTTGCTTCTGGTTACTTCTCTGTTGATCTCGAAAGATCTCAAACGACCACGAAGTAGATTTAATTTTTTATGTAGTTATTGTATACTTTGTTTTTTCTTCTTATTTAAATTGGGTGTTGCTTTTGAAAAAATCAAAGTTGGCGCTCATTTCAATATGTAGATAACTCCTAATTCACAATATGACAACATTTTCAAAAAGTTCATTTAATTTCCTGTTGAATGGCGTCTATTAAATTTTTCTGCGTCAATTAATAATGAAATCATAGCGAGTGCTGCGATTTTCTTTCCCCCGACTGTACATACAGAATAGAAATATATTTCTGCAGCATATTATCTTAAATGCACATTGAAAGTATAAGTTCAAATTCAGTGTGGCAGATTATTTTTGATTTATCCTCAGTAGAAATATCTTTCCTTTCTTAGATCATTTAAAATTTCAAAGTATCGAAATGCTCGATGTACTGAAGTAAGTTTATTATTTTTTAATTAGCAATTCACTTTATTTTTGCATGGTATTAACTTAGATAGATATTTTCTTTGCTTAGGGAAAAAAAGTTATTGCCACAACTGTTTGTGTGCCAAGTTTATGCTATTGCCCAAAATGATGGTAAACTGCAATTAAGTTGTCAAATGTTAAAAGACAGATTATTGACATATTTTTTCTTTAAACTGTAACTATATTATTTAAACTTTATAAATAGAACCTAAATATTGTGTATTTCAATGAGATATTAAATAGAAGGATTTCTATAACATTCTTCTGCTTTTGTCCCAGTCCTACACAGGGTGAGTGGAGCAAGCAGGAGGCAAAGCCCCCTTAATAATAATAATAATAATAATAATAATAATAAAAATTAAAAGTCTAAATTTGCTATTGGTAATTTTAATAAATCAATTAACTGCATAGTGTATTAGTATAAATGTTCAATGTTAATCAAAACATACCTAAAAAGAGAGTGGTTCATTGCAGACTATTATAAAAGGTTTTTGAAAATTATTCATTTTTAATAGTATAGAAGTAGCATCTTAGATAGTTTGTTAGAATTTGTGAATAGCCTCTGCTTATTTTTTTCAGCAACCTTTTCCCTTCTCCTCACATAAGGTTGATTCAGAATTTAAAAAAATATGTATTCTGAACTACACATAAAAATGTAACACTAGTTCATATATATATATATATATTTTTCCCTACAGTAATTGTTCAGACATGGCAAGTGTATTTTAAGTTGGTCGATTTCATTGCTAATATTTATTGTAATAAAATAGCCAATAAACTCCTCTCTACAGCACGAACAGTGTTTGAATAGGCAAGTACTTCAGATTTTATTACTTTTTAAGTTATGATTTCATTTACTGTATAAATATTGAACACGGTATTTTAAGAAATAATGATTTGGAGACTTAAAAGATTTCTATTAATAAATGGTGAATTTACTTTGCAATGCATAAATTTTGTTGTAAATATTATCAGCTATTTATATTGTGGCTGGTAGGAATTTCTAAAAATTCTCCACAACTGTAAATACAAATTTAATGTACTTTCTTCCTCTTTATTTCATTTTAAGTGTATTCCTGTGCTATTTTTAATAAAAGTATCAAAAACATTCAGGGTTTTTTTACTCACCATAGAACCTTAAATTTTCTTAACAGAACCATCTCTGTCTTTGCCTTCAATGAGTCTTTTCAAATTACACGTTTTCAGTCAGTTTGCCTCAAAAAGGATTAAAATATTTCTTTTTGATTCATGGCTTATTTCTTAAAACGTTGAGCTTATAAATTTTTAATGTTTTTTTTTTTTTTTTTTTTTTTTTTACATGAAATAATTCAATATTCAGGGATAATTGCGAATTTATGAAAAAGTAGCTTAAATTTCGGCGCAAAAATAAATTTAGTGTGGGTAGAGAACAATTTACTGCAGCGAGGTCCAATCCCCTTATTATGAAAAATATTAATTTTAATTAGACTTAGCAGTCATGTGAATTCGATATTTTAGTCTTATTTTATGACTTTAACTTCCAGAAAAACTGGAATTCTGGTACTGAAAACAAAAAAAGTACCTGAAATCGGGTAAATTACTTGAACACAATCACCTCTGAATATTGTGACAAACTAGATTTTGATTAATTATTTATGAACTGTAAATAAAAGAGAGAAATTAATACTTTTATAAATGAAAAATATTCAAGATGTTAAATTAAGTAAGATCTTTGTGAGGCTGAATAGAATGCTTATATAACTTTGAAATAACTATATCAAATAGGAAAATGTTAAAAATTAAAGTTTCTAAAAAATGACAGAACTTTGTTTTCATAACTCATCTGTTTATTGAGTTAATAAACTACTACTTTTCAAAGTAAATTTAAAATATGCTAAAGCACATAACCATATTTCAATTAATCAGTATGGTGTATAATACTGAATAGAATTTTATTGGTGTTGGGAAAACTTATTCGTAATTTGAATGCTTACATTAAAATTAAAAATAACAAACAAACTACATAAATTATTAGGACAGAGGTAATAAATTGGCTATTTACAGTTTACACGGAATTTTATTAATAAAAGATTACAATACACTTCACATTCACAGACAGGCGATAGACGTCTGAGTCTGGAAGGAAGGAACAAGGAAGACAAGAAAAGAAAATGGCTCCACGTTGACGTTACGAATGATAAATGATGCATGTATATTATGTATTTTTTAATTCTTTTTAAGTGAAAAATTAAGCGCTCATTTCCTTAAAATACAGTAATGAAGGAGTTGAATTGGATAAAATATTTATTATTTAAAAGAAAGTAAGATTACTTGTCTTTTTTATCAATAAAAATGATCTACAAATTCCTATAAACCATTAAAGAGCATTGATGAATGCGAAACTGTAACCGATAAGATTTATTAGTAAACACACACAACTAAGCTCTACTCGATCACTAGTCCGAGAATCATGGGAAACGCCACCGAGTTGTTGTTTTGATAGTAAATTGAACTTTAAATAATAATTAAACATCATTTTCGAATTCTGTAGATGTTTAAAATATTTATTATTGTAACATATAGCTTCTAACTAAATTATTTTTTTATCGCTCTGTAGGTCTACTAGTTTAATTCTTGAAGTATGTGTTAGTAGAAACTGTTCATTAAAGTAAACAGTAAAGATATTTTATTCTTTAGAATAAAATATTGCAACTTTTTGCGCTGAAACAGATAAATGTTTAATCAAAAATTGTTAAAGCTGAACTCTATTCATGAAAGGTACCTGAATTTTACCAATATCTGTGCCAAAGTGTTGTAATGTTGTGATCTTACTAATTATTTATATTTCATTTTATCTTTCCAGGCTGCCTACATAATATGGTACTATGGTTACAAGTTTGAAAAGATCCGATCCTTTAACGGTAATCTTTTATTTAAAGTAAATCTTGCGATAAACCTAAGCCTAACTGTTTTGTTTACTTTTTTTTCCCATGAAACAGATGTAAGTGTCTGCACTTATTTTATTTAAAACTTCAAATATGCTTGATTATGCATAAATTTCAAATTGTAGCGTGTGAGAAATTGTACTTATATATTGTAAACGTGTTACGTTAATTTTTAATTTTATTTAGTACATTTGCTATTTATTCTTTTTTTTCCTTCATAAGAAAAAATAGTTAAAATTAGTTGATCTTTTTTGTTCTGTGTTATTGTTATTCGAATGATGTGCTGATTTTAAAGATCCTATCTATATTTGTTTCATCTTCCCCTGCATCATCCATTGTAAAAAAAAAAAAAAAAAAAATCATATGTACATAGCATATTTAAGTAACATCTGAAAGATTTCTTTTTCTGTAACAGTATCATCAAATTTTTGTAAAATTTGAAGTCAAACGTTTATATAGTTATTTATAGCTGTATCATATTCAGAACAGAAATGGAAATTACTTTTCCATAGAGTAGAGATTTTTAAATTTTGCAGGTTTGGTTAAGGAAGAAGTTCTCGTTTTCTTGACCATTTAAAGTTCAAGCAATTCAAAGACGTATAAATAATGTACAGTTATAGTAGTCCAGGAGCAAATTTTATATCATTACCTTTCACAGATGGTATGATTTGAATAATTGGAAAATTTTAATATAATTATTCATTTTGAATTGTCTTTCATTTAAATATGCTTAAATCAAATGTGAAACCAGTGGGAATCTTCTGCAATTGGGACATGGGTAATGGTGAATTGTTGTATTTTTACAAGTAGTGCTTAAAATATTTTTTGGTGGAATCTCAAAATTCAGTACCCCTTGGCACTGTTTGGCGACTTTTGCTGGCACGATCCCTGCCAGCTTGTAGGCGTTATCGCCAACTTGACAAGGGGTACCAGATTTTGGGGTGAAACCTATTTTATTTTATTATTATTATTATTATTATTATTTGTAGACATCCTCTATAGTGCAGTCGAACCTCGTTAGCATGAATCTCAATTGGTGTGTGGAATGAGGGGGGGGGGGGGTTCATGTTATCAGTATTTCATGCTATCGGTAACTAATCTTTATTTTAACTGGGATTGTGGAAACAGTTCATGCAGTTCAAAATATTATTTGTACTTTATATATATATATATATATATATATTGGTTAAGTGCATTTATTATTGTAGGAATGCTTATTTAAAACTGTCTCCCAGAAAGCTGTGTATCAGGAAAAAAAAGTAACTAGACAATGTTAGAAATTAGAAAGTGCTACTAAGTGCTCAAATGTTTTTCAAGGGGCTGTCAAAAGAGATATCTTTATATTGCATCACATAATGATGATTTGCCAAATCATAGGCACCAGCAGAAAAAATATAGAGAGGGGCAAAACGTTTTTTACGTTGGTCTCTAAACAATTTCGCTGTACCTTACCATCATTTTTTACACATTATAACAAAAACATTTCATAATATATCTCCATGGTCTGTAGCCTCAACTACCAGCTGTACTTACAGTTCTTTCATTTGGCCAAGTTTATTAACATTCAACCCAAGCACATTTGGCAAAAATAAATATATATATAAAAGAATTAATAATATTAATTTATAAAAATAACCAGTTTCTTCTATGAATTCTATGTATGACATAGCAATTAATAAGACTTTGAAAGAATATTGATGAGAATATTATGTTTACTTTAAAAAAAAGGGGGGGGGGGGTGAATAAGCAAATTTAGGCACTTTTTTATTTTCACATACCTTAATGCTCAATTTTCAAGTTGTGTTCAAAACATTTAGCTAAATTATAGACAAAAAAAAAAAAAAAATTATAATTTAAATAATTTGTTAATAATAATAACAATATTTAAATTTTCTTAAAAGGAATTAAGATAATAAACTTCATAGTAATCTTGGAATAATAGGAACTGGGAAAAAGAATTTATTCGTGGGTGAAACTTTTTATGAGCTGTCCCTCAAAAAGTTTTTGTACATTTTACTGTCTCTGAATTTCATGTTGAATTACTATATTTTGGTAGAAATTTCTCCTTTTGAATGTTTAATTTGCTTTATAATGCATTAAGGACTGACCAAATATCATTTAATAATCTATAAATAAATTCTTTTAATAATAGTGATATGTTCTTCGCTATTGATTCAGCATGCAAGTAGGGTTTTTGAACATTGGGTAGTTTCACTCCTTTTTATTTAAATTTTATCTTTTAGATATAAAAATTAAAAAATATATAGACTTTTAAATCTAATGTTTCTTGATTATAGAAACTTCCAAATTATATATATTTTGAAATGAAACTAGAATACATTTCAGTGTCTTACTTATACATTTACTTATTTAAATAGCTTTTAAATTAATATAGCAAATAATAAATTTAAAGGTGAATTATATTGATTATTAATAATTTTGAATCAAACGAAAGTAATGTGATCAACATTAAACAGTATTTATTACTTTTAGGGTCTTTTTAAATAACAACCCAAACTATTTTCTAATAATATTTTCCAATTCAGTAAACCATAAATATTTTCTAGAAAATACATTTTCATGAAAAATTCGGTAATTGTGGTGTTTAATAATCTGAAAAAGAAGGAATTCTTGGAGGAATTTTATGTTTCTCAAAATTTCCAAGAATTTAGGGAAAATATCTGATAAATGAGGGAAATGATTGATTCAACCAACCAACCAAAAATTAACAGCAGTAAAAACTATTCCAACTGTGCAAAATAATAATGACATAGATGACATTTGTTTTATCGGGTGGGAAAATGTAGTTTTTTTCCCTCATGAAACTACTTTTCAGGAGTGAAAAGTAGTTTCATAAGTATTACTAAAATATATACAGTAAAATCCCAAATATAAGCCCCCCTCCCCTCAAAAATAAGCCCATCTCCATTTTTAGGCAATTTTAGATTCTTCCATAATCCTAAAAATAAGCCCTTCCCCTCCATTTTTATATTTTGTGTAAAAAATTAATTTCTTAAATCTTATGTATATTTAATGAATTTAAATCAATTTATTCTTTATTATTATTATTTATTTATTTATTTTTTTTTACAGCAAGAATTACTAATTCTCCTCTTATCCTTTTATTTTTATAAAATAATAATGAAGTGGGAATAAGAACTATAAAATAACTGTAGTTCTATATTGAAATCAAATTGTATTTGTAAAAGCATTTTTCAATAGATGGCAGCACCAATCTTAATTCCAGAAAAGTTCTTATTAGGCTTCTTCAATATTCGTTAAAATAATAATTGAGTGAATAAGTAAACTTTTCTTTTTTGTCTTTCATATACTAAATAATATTGTTCTTTTATTTATTTATTTAACAAAAGTCGCAATTTTTAAAAATTACTAGCTTTCCTTTTAATTTAATCATTTTAATTAAAAAGATAAAAAATTGATGTAACGCAAGACAATCTTAGTGTTAATGAAGTAAATCTTTATTATCAAAATTAAAAGTTTTCTTGAATATAAATTTTTAAATTGATTTTGTATTATTTTTAACAATATATAAAATAAGTTTTGTGCATTTCATATTTAACTAAATATATACAGTGGTTTATGCGTTTTTCAAGGGACCTTTCCTAAAAAACGTGAAAAAAATGTACAACTGAAAATTCAATTTAGCATTAAAACACAATAAATTGTCATATTAATAATAAAGTCGAATCATTTTTCACGATTTCCTTTACATTTATTCGACTAAGACATATTTTTAAAGGGTAGAATAATAAATAAATTATAGAAATCCGAAAAAATTTAACTCAAGATTTCGATTTTTAACCTTTAAAGACAAAGCTTTTCAATCTCTAAATGAAAATGACATTTTTGCAAACAATTAAAAGAAAAAAAACTTTTTTCTCCAACCGTAATGTCAAACAAACACAATAAGAAAATCTTCCAGTATCACATTTAAATCGCTCAATGGAAGTGAGTAATAAATCTTCAAGTTTACAAAATGCCTATAAAGTTGTGTTTTTTTTTTTTTTTTTTTTTTTTTTTTTTTTTCCCTTTCGTACCCCATCCCTGGAATCAATTAAAGAAAGAGAGTGGGAGGTCTGCAAGTGGTCACTGGCTGCTTGTATGCCTACCATTCAACCCAGTACCCAACTGATTATTTCTGAAAATTTCTCTAACACCCCCCTTCCCCCAGGCTATTGATGCAGGTCACATTTCGTTCTATAGCCGCACTTTGTTACCATAGTTTTAAGATTAAATAATTGAAAAAGGTAAGAATAAAACATGGAGAACATCTTTTTTTTTCAATCATGGAGTGAAACTCAAACTTGGGATTTTACAAGGGGAAAAAACATATAAGTGAAATTAGGAATTTACTCGTGTCATATAAACGAAATATTTTAGCATTAGAATTGAATGGAATGATTTGGGACCGAAGTTGAAAAACATATAAATGAGAAACGTATAAGCAGTGCTCCACTGTACTTTTTTTTTTTTTTTTTTTTTTTTTTTGTATACTCTAAATTAATTAATGTTTGATAACCTTCAAGATTTACCTTAACAATATCAAAATCAGACTCTAATTTTTTATTCATCTTTCATATTAACCATATGAAAAAATTAATTTAAATTAATAATAAAATAGATTTTGAATTAATAATTTAAAATTTATTTCTGTAAGTTACATCCAATTCTGGATTAAATAATAAATATTAGTTTTGTTCTCTGATGATAGATGGCACCATCACAGTATTTTAGAAAATGAAATTTCTAATAATCTTGATTATAAGCCCCCTCCTTATTTTTTACTGATTTTGCATTTGAAAAAGGGGGGCCTTATAATCAGGATTTCACAGTATATTTGAACCTGGAAATTTCTGATCTAAAAGCAAACATGCTACTCAGTGGCGGCTCGTGCCAACTTTCCCAGGTGGGGCCCGGTCCATTGCACGTCATGTGAAATATATTCATAATTCAAACGCAAAAAGAATAAATTATTTAATGTGGGGGGGGGGAATATCTTTTTTTTTTTTTTTTTTTTTTTTTAAATATATATATTCGGGGTGTTTTATGTATATTATTATTATTATTATAATTCATTGTGAATATTATAAAATTTTACTATGTTACAATGCCAAAATTTTTAAACTGAAATTCTTCTACATGCTTTTTTTTTTTTTTTTTTTTTTAACTTTTGTGCATTACAACTCTAAATCTCTTAAGTATAAACGAAAACATTATATATTTAATATATATGTTTCTTGTACGTTTGTTTTTAAAAGTACAGCCAAAATATAAAAAATTAAATTAAAATTAGAAATTTCATAAACGGTACTTTAAAAACGTATACACATTTTTAAAATGTCGAATTTTTGAATTAAAGTGTTTGTGATTTTACTTTTTTGTATATAAAATTTAAAATTTTTAGGTGATTTTGTAATGTATATAAAAATTAAAAATTAAGCCTGTACAGAAAATTTAGTTTAAAATCAATCTGTCGCAATAAAAAATAATCTGGTGTGTCACTCACAGGACTTTCTCTTACACTGAAATTTAATACTAAAAATACAGGTTACAGATTAAGAGGTAAGATAACGAGTACTGTTACGTAAACCTGTGTTAAACAATTCAAATGAGGCTTCGGAAGAGTTTTATATGATAATTAGTTATGTGTGAGGGTGTCTACCGCCCCCTCAACCCCCCCGTTTCATTAATGCACCTACATTTATATAGAATTTAATTCAGTTGTTAAAAAATAATTCTATTTAAAAAATAATAATTTATTAAAATAATAATAAAAAAAATTATCTTTTATGATAATGCGGACGATTTCCATATTAGAGAAGTAGTATAACAATAAATATATATATATATATATATATATATATAAAAAAGTTGAATTTATTCTCAATATTACATTATTATTATTATTTTGTTAAGAATGAAAAATATCAATAACTTTTTTTTTTTAAATTATCGCAGATCGACGGTTCAACCATTCGTTTTAAAGGTATTGGCGAGCTCTTTTGAAAAATACCCATCATGAAAATTTACTCCCCTCAAGGGGGGGACTTCCCCCCAGGGCGGGGCTCTTACATACACAATTTTTTTTTTCCCCAGTTGACTATCTCTATTACAAAAAATACATATTCGTTTCATTTGGTTTAGTGCAGTCTATAGATGTTAAACTCTACTTACCTGCGATATTCCCCATAGACGTAATGTATTTGAATACTTTTGAGTGTCCCTGTACACAAACCATTGGCATCATCTCAACGAAAAGCTTACTGTAGCAACCCTATATGATACACATTTAGCATACCGAGTTTGGAATTTCTGTTACTATTTGTTCTTGAGATATGCTGACAACAGACACACAGACATCCATCCACACAGACCATTCGCTAAGAACATGATTTTCGTATTCAGGGGACCTCAGAACATGTAAATATAACAAAAACTCACGTTCGGAAATTTGACCCTAAAACAACACTTTCTCAACCTTATGGGTAAGAGAAAGTAATTAATGTCTGACATTTTATTTATTTTCAGTTTTTTGCATAATTTCGAGTTAAAAAGAAGTCTTTTATTTCCCATTCTTTAACCATGTGCAGCATAAATGATAATGTTCATTTTAAATTTGCTTTATTAGATTCTAGAAATAGAATTGCTGTCTATTTTTTCTCAATTAAATTAAGTATGTATATGTCATATCTATACCAAATGTGCAAACATGGGGGGGGGGGGGGGGGAGGGGGCAGAATGGAGTTACATTTTTCATTGAGAAAAAATTTTCTCAAATCAATGTATGTGTGTATATGTATAATTAGAGTATGGTTAGAATTTAACATAATGTAGTAGCATTTTAAATTCAGTGTTTTATTTATTCATCTCATTATTTGCAATAAGGAGAAAGCCTCTAGATACTGCAAAAATTTCTTTTTATTTGCTCCTTCTCTTTCTAACAATTACTATGCTATTAATATTCTATTTACGTCAGAAATTATGTCGTACGTGAAATCTCCCTAATTTTGATTCTCTAAGATTGGCAGCTATGGAATATAGAATTATATTTTCGCAACTGATCAGCAAAATACCTAATTTTCTTATCCAAATCTTTTGAAAAAAAATTTCTAATCATTCAACTTTTTTTGAAGGGCTTGTTTAAACTTGCTGATTTTTAAGAAAGGTGAAAGGTTTTGCATTTCAAGATTCTTGATTTTTATGAATGACCTGTTTTTGGATAATAAATTTTAATAAAGTGGCCCCAGATGAGTGCGCAAATTTCTCTCAATGTTAGAAATTTTATGTGAAAAAGTAAGAAAATATGCAGAATTCTTTATTTTTTTGGAAGAATTGTCTCTGATTTCGCCAAACGTTTTTAATGTAATTTAGCATTTGTGGCAGGGGCTGTAAAAAAAGAAAAGAAAAATAAATAAAACCTATATTCTTTATAAAAACATTTTGCATGGTTTCTTCACATTGCATTTTATTTATTATTATGTAATTTTAATGCCAATTTATTTTTCTTTTTACAGATCTTTTCACTTAAGATTATGCCTGCTATGTGAAATGTTCAAACAAGCATATAAAAATTTCAATACAAGATACCAGCTATGTTTCTCAATCTTTCGATTGAATTTTTAAGTTTGGACTGTATATGGTGTAGTTTTAGAATCTCTTAAAATGAATAGGATTTTTCACATGCATTTTACTCAATTTTGTACCCGACTGTTTTTAATAGCTTGGATTTCTTTGAAGGATACTAAGGTAAATAAAAATTATACTATTTATATAGACTTTTACGTACTGCAAACTATACAAATTTATTAGTATGCACAGTTATTTTTAACTTTCTGAAAGTAATTAAAAGCTTTCTTTTTACGATATATTGTACTTTTTAAACAATTCTTAAGGAAACCTGCCTTTTATTGTACTGTTAAATGGTACTTTACTCCAATGTTGCTCTGCTCTTCAATTTTAAAATAATTTCTCTTTTTGTTTTTCTAGTGCTGACTCTAGGCTAAATTGGCAGGGTGCTCCACCCAGCAGCCCTTTTAAACACATTTTAGCACCCAGCGGCCCGTTTTCAACCCATTTTAGCATCCAGCAGCCCTTAACATTTTAAATGTTCAGAGGCCTTTAGATACTTTTCCTCTTGAAATATAACTAACTTTCTAATAATCATTTTACAGCATTCCGAGAAGAACAAATGCATATAGCCTACATATTTATCCGTAAAATTAGTAATTTACTTCTGTCACATACAAAAATCAAAATGTAGAAGCAAAAATGCTCTAAAAGTATCCCCAGAAAGCTGCACATATGGCGGAAAAGTATCTAAAGGCATCAAAGAATTTAAAAACTTGAAAAGGGACCACTGGGTACTAAAATAAAGTAAAAAAGAGCCACCGGTACTAAACGTGTTAAAAAAGGACCGCCAGATACTGCGCCCTGCCAAATTAGTCTAAACTCAGCACTAATTAGTCATTCGTTTCTTTATATGCTCTATAAAGTTGCAGATGTTTCAGCTTTAGATGAAATTAATAGCTTTTCTAGGTATATCGCTATTTCCTATGTTTTCGTGTTACAATTTGCTGTTTATTTTTTATTTATTACTAGCAGGCTACGTCCGCTTTGCTGGTCACTATATTTAAATAAATTTTCAAAAGAATTGAATCACTATTTATTTTATATTGTATTATAAATAAAAAAATTCCATTGAAATTGCTCTAATTCTCGTTTCGGGTACCCTTTACCTACGGCAGTTCCTTTTCCGCCTGCACTGCATTGGGTCCAGGTTCCCACTGCCTAAAGACACGAGCACTCAAAAGAAAAAGTAGATTTCCTTTTTCAAGGAAATTAAATAAATTTAAAAAAAATACATTTTAATTAAACTTAAATTTTAATAAGTTTAATCTTTTCTACTATATAGTAATATACTATCATTTTTTCCGATAAATATTATAAATTAGCCACCTTCGGCGACCAGCTGATTCGCGATCCTTGAAAAATCTGACTTTATGAAACTCCCGCCCTGTGGCGCCTTTTTCCCGTTTCAGATCTTAAATAGCTTATTGACGTATAGTAAAAATAGCTTTATTGAAAAATTTAATCGCAGTAAATTCCCGCTCACCATGTTATGATCTTTCAAATTTCTGACTTTATCAAAGTCCCGCTCGGTGGCGCCTGCGGCACCTTATCCCCGTTTTAGAACATACAACACCTTCCTCGCTCATTTAGAATTTAAAATATTGAAATTTGAAAATATTACAGCACCATCTGGCAGTAGAAATTTCTTTAATCTACTGCTCAATTCTAAACCAACAAACCTTTCAAATGATGTATTACTTATGAAAATATTTTAATTAGTAGCTGAGATACAAAAGAAAACATTTCAGCACCATTTGGAGGTAGAAATTTCTGTAATCTGTTCAATTTCAAATCAACAAAGCTTTCTAATGATGTATTACTTATGAAATTATTTTAATTAGTAGCTGATACAAAAGAAAACTGATTCGGGACACCTCAAAATGTGTAAATCTGGTGAAAACTTTCGATAATATAAAAGAACTTTAAAATATCTTTCGAATGATGTATTAAAAATAATTTAATCATAATTAGAAACTGAAATACGCTTATTAGAATATGTAAATTTTTTCAAAAATCAATGAAATTTGAACTGCAACTATCCCCTGTGCTGTAAATTGCACACACAAAGTTAAAAAAAATTTAGAAGAAAATTAAAGCATTTTGAAATTTGCAATTTTTATTCCTAGTAGAAAAAACATATGATCTCAAGTTTTAAAATTTTTCCTTCGTTTGGGTGGATATCGAATTCTCTCTTCTCTGTCAAGGTCAGTTGCCGTGGTAACCCAACCCATGGATCAAGATAGCAAGCAGTATTCAGTTCATTACGGAATGACAATCGCCGTTTTTAGTGGTTTAATGCCTAAAATTAAAAATTTATAACTCATTCAGTTTTTGAAAATTTCTCTCAATCTTTTGAGAATTGAATTGTGGAAGCAAGATCTATATACAAAAAAAAAAAAAAAAAAAAAAAAAAAAAAAAAAAAGATTTATCTCTAAACGATTTTGAGTTATAAAATGTTTTGTGAAAAAATTGATGTTTCGTAAAATCTAAAAATATGGATCGCTAATCCGTATTTTGTAAAAATGTTTTTATGGTTCGAAAGAGGATTAAATGGCCTTTCCAAATATACCAGTTGTTAAGAAATGGAACAGTTACTCGGTCGTACAGGGTGTTTCAAAAAAGACGATTGAGAAAAAGAGAAATTTTCGACCCTTTTTAAAACTTTTTTTAAAAATATAAAAAATCCGTATTTAAAAAAAAAAAAAAAATTGTACCGTAAGAATCGGTAATAAATGCTCTTTCTTTTGGTAAAGGTGTATTTCGATATCTCTAACCGTTCAAGCAGGATCGCTTTACAAAAACCAACGAAATTTCCTCTTTCTCCTTCTTCTTTTCAGGTACGCGGTTCCAGCCGAAAATGACGATCGACTGCGATTTTGAATCTTTTTTTGATTTGATATGGGTCGACATTTTAATTAATGTCTCCGGAACTAATTTAAAATTTTTAAATTCTTTTTTCACTATGCACTCGGGCAGGCTTCTGAGCACCCGTATGTCAAATATTGTAGTTCTGCGTTCAATAGGGGCTGAACATATAGATGCTCAGACAGAGAGGCAGGCAGACAGACATCTTCTTTTATTATTATAGATTTAAAAAAAAAATTGATTTCACCTTCAAATGATGAATTTATTAAAAAATAAATAGTGTGATAGCCATTGCTAAGATATACAAACGATTACAATGAAAGAATAAATTCATGAAAAATGAAACTTGAAAGCCAATATTTAAAATAAAAAAAAATAATAATTCAAAAAAAATCTGGATGAGGTGCACACCTATAGGGTCTCAGGTATCCATCTGCCAAGTGTTGTACTGCTGCGATCAGTTGTGCGAGCACCAGAGCAAAGCTCAACACACACAGATATTTCTCTTTATTTATATAGATTTTTATTTATAAAATCAATTCTTTTACTTTCTTTATTTGACTTCAATAGAACAGTTAACTCTTAATAATCTATAGCCTTTCTTACGTTCATTTTTTTTTTTTTTTAACACTTTGTTGCCTGATTTCATACTTAAATGTCAATAAACTTACGCTCAATTATCTATTAACAATAATGCTGACTTTAGGCTTATTTGGCTGTATACAACATCTGGCAGCCTTTTTTAAATACATTTCAGCACCCAGTGACCCTTTCCAACATTTTAAATGTCTTGAGGCCTTTAGATATTTTTCTTTCTGACATGCATGCAGCTTTCTGGAGATACTTTTAAAGCATAACTACCAGAACATGTGCAGGGCAACAAATTAGGCAATGGACTCTTCCCAGCGTTGTCTGCTCAATCATGTGATAGACGAAAACAAAGAATCGATTTCAATTAAATATTGTTCTTAAGAACAAAAGTGTTAATATTTAATATAAAATAAAATAAAAGTAATATTGTGCATTTTTAAACAGTAGAATAGTTGCATTTAATAATTTTTAAAAAACACTTTATGTGTTTATTTATTTTGAACTGTAAGAATCAATTTTTGTATGTTCTAGTGTAACTAATAACTCTTGTGTAATTTAACATGTTCTCCATGAACATCAATAACAAATATAAAATAAATGATGATTGTAAATGTATACAGCAAACAAAAGATGATGAATAATGATATAAAATAGATTAAAATGATGATGTATAAAAAAAATAACACAGATTAAATACGATTGATCAAAAATAAGAATAGAAAATATACATATTTTATATAAGAAAATATGTTATTTCAGCAATCGCTATAGATATACAAGACTTCGTCTGCTATTTGTTTTTCATTTATCATGTGACCTCTGAGGTCAGGTGGGAAGAGCCCATTAATGCTATTTTTATTGAGGACCTCCACCCACTTCAACTCTGTGGCCCTTTTATTCTAAAGTCAACACTAAATGATTCTTTTTTACTATGTAAACTTTAACACATAGCGGCTGATTATCATACTACAGTATGATATATGCACATTTATCATAAAAATCTGCACAATCAAAATCATTACAGGTCAAACCTAATAAATTTTCTCGGGTGCCTTCTGTCAATCATTAGTCAACAGATTTATTTGATTTGGGGTATATTGTCTTAATTCTGTTTAATTTTTGCTAAGTTACTAAATTACTAAGTTTTTGTTAAGTACACTAAAACATGTTTATAAATCAAAATTTTTTATTGTTTACGAAATGGTTTTTGTGCAAGCAAAATAATATTTCAAATGAAATTTTTCAAGAATTTAATAATTTATTTTTCATTCTCTTTAGAAATGAATGGAATGAGGCCAATTCATGGTGAACAAGTTGAGAAAAAAAAGCGGAATTATAAATTGCTTATTGACCCTGCTCTAAAAAAAGGTCCAGAGAAAGTTTATAGATATGATGGAGTTGTTCCAGGAGTAAGTACCATTTATATTCTTTCTTCAACCAACTTGTCGTGAAAAGAAATACACGTGTGTTAGTCTCATATGTATTTTTATTTTATAACATTATATTATTTATTTATTTTCTGTGAAAAATATTTTTATATTCCTATCCTTTATTTAAATAATCATTATTGCATTAAGGGCCCGCTTCACTCACCGCCGCCAGAAGCCGAAGCTAATGAAGCTAAGCTATGGGAAATTTTTCTTTACAAATAACATATTAACTAATACATATTTTTAAATTCTGTTTTCACATACTGAAAATTCCCAGCCGTTAAATTGACAGACCTTTTTTTAAAAAATATTATTTTTATTTTTTATATTTTATTTTGAAGCTGCAAAATACGAATTTTCAATATGTGAATTTTTTTCATTTTGCAATTTCAAAATAAAAGGTCCTTCAGTTTAACAGTCGGGAATTTTCTGAATGTGAAAACAGAATTTAAAAATATTTATTAGTTAATAAGTTATTTGTAAAGAAAATTTCCCCATAGAATAACATTGGCTCGGGCTTCCAGCGACGGTAAGTGAAGAGGGCCATTAAGGAAGTACGTGTTTAAGAGAGATCCCTCATAAAGTATCTAAGAATTGAAGATATGCCTGCAAAATCTGTGTGTTAAGAGGACTGTCTACTTATTGTCACTGGAAGCCAAAGCCAATGTTATTTATTCAATGGAGAATTTTGCCCCATTAAACCTCATTAACTAATATAGATTTTTATATTCCATTCAGAAATTCACAACTGTTTAATTGGTTATTTTTTTTTTTACTTTTTAATATTTAATATTTATTTTAAATCTGTAAAATGTGTATTTTCACTTTGTGAAATTTTGCACTTCACAGCTTTAAAATAAAATATTAAAAATAAATCAAAAAATCACTTTTTGAAAAATAAGCTGTGAATTTTTTGAATGTGAAAATGAAATTTAAAAATATGTATTAGTTAATGAATTATATTTAGCAAAGGTAAAGGATTTCAAATTTAAATACCTCACTTTAATTCTTTATATTAGCAGCATAAAATATATTTCGGTGTACGCCGTAGCCTTGTTCAGTTACTGCTTATTGACCACTGTCTTGCTTACCGCCAGTCTGTCTGTTGTTTTTTTCTTCCTCACTTCAATTCAGTTATTACTTGTTGCCATTCAGAAGGTGATGATGCCGTGCTTTCTGTCATTAATTGCATTGTTAATAGTTAGTATTTCCAAGGCTTCGCATTTTAAGGCATAATGGTGAGAATTATAGTAGATTATTTTGTTATTTGTTAGTGTACTGAGGTTAATAGGGTTAATGTAATGGCTTCTTGAAAGACTGTGGAACGTTTATTGAATATTAAATCTGTTAATATGACAAAAAGGAAAATAAAAGATCGTGAAACTGAGCATCTCATGGATTTAAAATTCAATGAACTTTCCACAGCCCTTTGAAGAAGCCATTCCATTAACCCTATTAACCTCAGTACACTAACAACTAAGAAATTAGCTCACTATAATTTCCCTCATTATGCCTTAAAACACAAAGCCTTGGAAATATTAACTACTTATAACACAATTAATGGCAAAGAGCACTGCATCATCCTCCCAAATGGCAACAAGTAATAACTGAAATGAAGCGAAGAAGAGAGAAAAACAACAAACAAATCAGCAGCAAGCAAGACAGTGGTCACTAAGCAGCAAGTGAAGATGGCTACAGACTATGCCAAAATATATTTTATGCTGCTATTCAAAAGGATTAATGTGAGGTATTTAAATTTGAAATAATGAGTTATAATTGGTCAAAATTCCCCAGCAGCGACTAAAATGCAACTTGAGGCAAAAGTGGCTTAAAAGCTATTATTCTCAGGAAAATGGAGACTATTTTTAACAAAAAGTTGTTCCCTGCTATTTTTTCTGCGCCTTCATTGCATTTTTACTTCCATTACACGACTACCATAGGTAATGGATATATTTATTGTATTTGGTCAAAAAATTTAATGTAGAGTTTTAATCTGATTTACATGTTTTAAGGTCTCCTGTGCTAAAAAAAAGTGTTTTTTAACAATTGGTGTGTGTGTGTTTGAGGGGGGGGGGATCTGACTACGATACCTCTGAAACTAATAAATATAGAATGATGAAATTTCAGAATTGAAGCAGGTCTGGTGTAGAGAGGATTTTTTCCAACTTCTGGGGGAAATTGGAAAACCGGAAGTGTGACATTAAAAACCGAAAGTGGGACCGTAAGACTGTATATGAACACCCTCTTAGATGTCACATTAGTTGGTTAGTTCACAAAAAATTTTATGCTTTCTGTATAAGCATGTCAATTTGAGGTTCTTGCAAAGCGGCTGTACAAATTTTTTTCAAACTCGCCATATTAACTCCCTTTTAGATATTCTTTTGTATGTAATAGTTGTTTACTGGTCAGCAATTGAGTTTGCCACATTTTGGTGTTCATGAAAGTATCTCAAAAACGGCTATAATGATTTTTTTGAAAATTGCTGTATAAATCCCTTTTTGGATATTCTTTTGCATCAAATTATTGTTAATTTTCTGTGGTTATTACAGGAAAATCGGGTTGGGGACAAAATCGCGCGGGACAAAATCTCACATGGACAAAATATCGCCTACATAAATGAATGGAAAGCAAAAAGGAGTGGGTAATTAATAATGTTGTATAAAATTTCATGACAACACATGCCTTAGTCAGAGCACTGGTATACACACAAACTCACCACAAAAATTTTTATAAATTTTGCTTAAAAGAGTTTAAAGACTATGTTTATTAACTTTTTTTTAAAGATCACTCATAAAGAATTCAATCGTGCTTATCTAAGTATTTTAAAATATTTTATTAAGGTTAGGTTTGTGAACAGTGCTCAGCTTTGATGTCAGCAGTAATGTACAATATTTTAAAAATGTATTTCGAATGATGAAAAACAAATGATAAAATAACTTTAAATTAAATATAGATAAAATAATAAAATTCCATTCTATAATGTATTTATTTATTTATTTATTTTAATTAATTAATTTTAATTTATGAGGCCCTGTAGCCTTCACCAGAGATCACATGTGACAGAAATACAAATTTTCAAGTAGATCATATAATTTTTTTTATGCGATATTTTGTCCTGCAATATTATATCCGGATCCCAGGAAAATCAACAATGCTGATTAGGTAAGTCACTTTTAGATCTCGGAAATTGATGTCTCGAAAAAGGCTGTACCGATTTCTTTTTTCTTTAAATCTCGCTATATAAACTCTTGTTTTATATGGCTTTACGCATGTATCAATTTCCTTTTACAAGAAAGGTATCTAATTTTTTAAGTCAATTTTATATCTTCTGGCCACATTATCTCAAAAAACTGCCTAAGTATTTATATTTTTTTAATCCAAGACTACTATTTGGATCGGAATGGCTATTTCATTCTGAGTGGCTACTATTTTGGCTATTTTCATACCAGAGGTGGGCAGTATATTATATACTTGTATATAATATAGTATATTCAATATACATTTGTATATTGTATATTTTGCAACATTTTAAAAAGTATATTTGTATATTATATCTAATATACATTTTAGGCAGTATATTGTATATTTTACAGGGCTTAATATACAATATACTTTATCTCAAAATTCCCAACTTCTTAAAATATATATATATTTCATCTCAGATTTAGAACACTGTTTTTGCTATGGGAACTCAGCTCAAATGCCCCTAGAGACTGACAATTATTTTCTCAATGTTGACTGACTACCAACCCAACACCCCCTGTTGACTGACCTCAATAAGAATTAAGTGATAACGTATTATTACAAATGGGTATTTTATGATAGTGGATACTTTGAGAATTTAAAAGAAAGTAGAAAATACAAAATGTGTCTTTTTCCTTCACTTCCTGGCTCTATAGGGTTCTAATTAAACCTGGTGTTCAAGAAATGACCGTAGAGGGAGGGATAAACCCAAACAAATCAGTTCTCTTTCCGTAGTTGTCCTCAATGTCCACATGCATCTGTAAAACGGAAGTGATCAGATCATTACACCTTTTTTTTTTTTTTTTTTTTTTTTTGAATCTTTTCATTTGATTATAGAATTAATTGGGTATCAGAGAAAGACGTCTTTAAAATAATTTAGTTTAGAGTTGGGGATGGAAATGCCTAGTGAAAAATTTGCTTTTGACTGTTTTCCTATCGAAAATATCTGTTTTCATTTTGTGAAAGTTTCATTTTTCTTATATAGATCCAGAGCCTGATTAAGGGGGAAGCACACATTATTTATACTTAACCGTTATTTTTTAACAAATACTTTCCTCCTATAATAAACAGAAAATTCTCATTAAAAATTATTTTAAAATAATTCTGGTGTCTAATAACGGTGAGTAAATTGGATTGTTTTACACCGTTCATTTTTTATAAAAAATATTTCCTCGTCAAAGCGTGGAATTTCTATGACATTAAGTAAAAAATAATTGTAAAAATATTCTGGTGAGAGCGGAGATAATGTGTGCTTCCCCCTTAATCAGGCTCTGTATAGATCTCAGTCATAGAGAAAGGTGCAAAATTTTATTTTCTTACATCTTACACATGGATAAAAAAGGTTATAATATTAAAAAAAAAAAAAAGAAGAAGAAAGAAAGAAACTGAGCGGAAAATTTCTTACGATAACTTTAAAAGGTGAAAAGGGGAGTATAAGAGAAGATAATAAAATGGATAATAATAATTGTATAATGTATGATAATAATAATAATTATAATAAAATAGTAGTATAATAGAAACAAGAATAAAATCGAAACGTAAAAAATGGTTGACAAAACAAAATTATAAGTAAAGGTTGTTAGGTACATTTACTTATTCTTTCTTGTAATAATTTATTCGATTAAGACATTAATTACCTTAAAGATAAATAAAATGTATTATACAAAAGAACCTTAACCCATTAGTAGTCGCTAGTTGGTGTATTCGCCGCCCATTCGTTTAGTGTTTATTCAACAGCCACCAAAAATTTTTAGAAGTGGCATTTGATATACATAATCGACGATTATTCGAGTCGATTCACCTTTTGTGTATATCAAATGCCACTTCTAAAAATTTTTGGTGGCTATTGAATAAACATTGAAGGGATGGGCGGCGAATCGACCAGCTAGCGACTACTAACGGGTTAATAACGTGTAAAAGGAGTTCCATACTCCAAACTGCATTTACACAGGTATGTCTGTATTTATATTTATAAATTATTATGTAACATAAATTTATAATATTTAAACACAGCATCACAATAAAACAGTAGAGAATTCTAATCAAATATATAAGTTTATATTTTTATGAAAAATAAATTATTCCCAGATTTTATAATATATGATACATCATTTTAACAGTTTGTGTTCCTTGGCATTTGGACATCAAAACGTGAGTTCGGATAAGTAGACTCTGCTCAATTCCTAATCATACATTTTCTCATAAATTTCCTACTGTAGGACACATTGTACTCATAGTAAGAGAAATAAATTCAGTCGATCAACCAGCATGGCCAAAAATTTAAATTGCCCACCCACTAAGCTACCCTCCCCCAACTTCCATACATTTATGTTATCATAATTTACTGATTAATTTCACTAGAGTCAATTTCATATTTTAGTTTTCATGAAATTTTATAGGCTATTTCCAATGCAATAAACTACATAATGCAAGTTTATGTGAAATAGGGAGATATTTCATATAAACTTGTGATTAAATAATAATAATAATAATAAATTTATAGTTTTTCTGCCCTGTTACAAAAAAATCTTTAAATTCACATACCTTGCTTTTAAATTAAAATGTTGATTATCAACAAATGTTAATGCCAATATGATAAATGATATTTTAAAACTAGTCAGACCTGTTTATGAAGAAAATAATCTTCATAATATATATTTATGTGAAATTCCTTCATGTTAAGAAAATCTTTAATTTGAAATAACTTACGAATTTTTTTAAATAAAATGTGTCATAGTCATTGTTCATGCTTGTATCATAAATTATATTTTAAAACTGATCTGAGATCTTTATGATGCATATGATCATCATAATACATGTTTATGCAAAATTTTGCAATATTCTACCATGTAAAAGAAACCTTAAATTTTGGATAACTAATGAAGTTTTTAAATTAGAATGTTGCAAATCAACAGGGTTCTTTCCAGTATCAAAGTGATATTTTGAAACCTGTCCGACTTCCTTAAGATAATTTGTTTTTGAGATATTGACTATACAAACTATGACATTAACAAAATGACTAATGTACAGACGGATAACAGATACATTTTGTGATTTTCGGATTACTCGCACCTCATCATTACCAAATATACTATTATGATGAGTATCTAAAAATATAAAATGAACAAGATAATGTAATTGAACGAAGTAAATTAATTTTTTCTTTAATTTTTTGTGTTATCTAATTAGAGAGAATGACAACATTATATAACACTGTATTCTATTACATTTTTAAAGGAGTAATTCATTATTATGATAATAGCTTACTTCTAAAAAAGATTTTAAATGTTTATTTTCTAATTATTTATGAATTCCTAGTTGCCTAAATATTTTTATTTAAATGCTTAAAATACTGATTTTGATTTCTAAGTAAAATATTAACTCAATTATTCTTAGTAAGAAATTAAATAAACGAAAAGATACATTTTTATATAATTACAAATACTACAACCACATATAAAAATTAATTTTTAAAAGTATATTCTGAAAGTATATCAAATATACTTTTTGAATCAAGAGCATCACATACCTTGCTTTTAAATTAAAATGTTGATTATCAACAAATGTTAATGCCAATATGATAAATGATATTTTAAAACTAGTCAGACCTGTTTATGTTTATTGTATATTTTCGAAATTCTAAAAAGTATTTGTATATTGTATATAATATACTTTTTTGAAGTATATTGCCCATCTGTTTCATACATTAGAGCAGGGGTGCAGAAAATGTTCAGACCTCTGAAATTTCCCCAGAACACATTCTAAATTTCCCCAAAAATAACGCACCAACCTATTATCTGAATTTTTTTTTTTGTTCTTGTTGGGGGGGGGGGGGGGGGTAGAGGAGGAAGGGGAAATCTTTCTTTAGTCCAAATACTGAGGGAGATTTTTTATGCTACTATATTACATTTTTTTCCTTAACTACATCTAAATTTAATGTTGCTATTAATGTCCACCAGATGAAAAATTAAAAAGTTTAAGGTAATTGGATTTATTAACTAACATAATTTTTAAGGCTATAATTCTTAATAATAGTACATAATTATACATAAGTTAATGTTGCTTTGTTTTATTGCACTTTGCTGACTATGAAAATTTAAAATACCTTTTTATTACAGAATTACGAAAACAAGAATAAGACAAACATGTATGAACTATAATCATTCAATAAAAATTCTGTAATTTTCTGCTTACAAGATGAATTATTGTGGGACACGGTATAAGAAAAGTAAGCAATATGACTTAACTGATATGCACGAAACAGAACAAAATCTGTACAAACAGAAAAAAAAGTTATATGCTATAAATAGGAGACAAATTGGTATAGAGATACAAAATGGGCAAACTTTAACTTTGAGCATATGAGTCATATAGCCCGAGAAAATAGTGCTCAAAGAATGGCAGAATCAACAGCTAATTAAGACATTTGTTGATATGTATTAATATTAATACATATATATATGAGTTTTAAACCCTGCCTTTTTTTCCCCCCAGGGAGGAAAAAAAAAACTTATGTTGAAGATATCACAAAACTAACTTTCTTCTATATTTTCCTATACAAATTCCTGCAATAGAATTTTTTTTTTTTTTAATCCTTTATTAATAGAGACGATTTTCATTTCAGAGATGTATTACTAGTCGAAATGTCCAACGGAAGTGAATTTTTACCGTGCAGATATGTTTCCCATTCTCAAGGAAAATTGCAGTATAGCAGCATCACCTTTCGCATATATATACCCAATTTAAAAAAAAATAATGTCTCATAATGGCTTTTCCATATATTAAGTTTTGTTCAATTATGCACAATAAACCCTGAGATAGATTTCTCATAAATTGCGAAAATCGCTGTATAACAGCGTCACCTGTTAAGCGATTGGCACCAAAAGATGGCATAAACTAATTTATGTTAAGGTGCATCTACATACAGTTTTTATATGCAATTCTATGCTGTAGTTCCTGAGATATAGCCTTCCCTGAAATTGCGGAAATCGATGCATAACAGCACCACCTGTTGTGCAATTGGCACCAAAAGTTGATAGGCGCTAACTTATGTCAAGGTGCATCTGCATATAAATTAATATGCAATTTCATGCAAAAGTTCCTACGATAGAGCCTTTTCTGAAATTGCGGAAATTGCTGTACAGCAGTGCCTCTTAATGAGCGATTGGCACCAAAAGTTGATAGACACAGACAGTAATTAATGTCAAGGTGTGTGTGTATATTAATTTACATGAAATTATGTGCAGTAGTTCCCAAGATACAGTCGCTACAAAATTTTTGTCACACACACATAAATGGACAGATATTTTCAAAAATTGTCAAATTGTGTTCTGGTACTCTCAAAACATGCAAATCCATCAAAAACCGTAACTCAAAATTTTTTTATGAATCAAATACTTTCTTCTATTGAATAATAAAAAAAGAAAAAACTGAAGAATAGTATGTATGTTACTTTAATGCAAAGTAATTTTAAATTGAGAAAATAATACAAAGAATCTTAAGCATAATTTTAGATTATTAACAATTAATATGAAATGATTAGGCTTCTATAAATATCCATAAAAGAACAACAGAAGTTTTAATTAATTGCTAAAATTAATATTGTTATGTGGAAACTAAACTTTAAGACACAAAAGAACCAACTCATTCAAAAACTTACGTTTAATCACTGGCTATAATTGCTCAAATACTTTTTCTTTCTTTTTTTTTGTGTCTGTGTGTGTGTGCGTGGTCCGATTGGGAGGGGGAGGAGGGGAGGCAATTGCTGAATGCACAATTGAAACTCATAACTTAACTTCTGTAAATGAGACTCAAAATCATGAAAAAAAAAAAAAAAAAAGTCTTTCCTACTTCTCTTTCCCCTTCTTCCCTCCCTGTTTTATCAGCTAAAGTAAACAAACACATCATTTCTCCCAGCGTCCTGTCATTAAAGTGTTTGTTTATTTATGTGGACTGGGTAATTATTCTTGTTTGTAGCATTTTAGCAAGACTATATAGGGAAAAAAAAGTTATATTTGATATTTTCTCTAGCTTAAATGAATCACCAAATATTTATCATCAAATTTCAAATACTTAGTACTTTTACTTTTTTTTTTTTTTTGGGGGGGGGGGGTAATGGGTATTTAAAGGGAATACACTTGTAACAGAAGAATACAGCTGTTAATTTGTAGTTTAATATTAGAAAGTTTGTTTTTTCAGTAATTTTTTCTTAATTCCGTTTTTTTTTTTTTTTTTTTTTTTTTCACTAAGATAATAAATATTCAAAATTTCCCCAGACAGCCAGAATTTCCCCCGAACATCGTTCGCGCGTTCGGACATATTCTGCACCCCTGCATTAGAGGGAACTAAAACAACTATTTTTGAGTACCTTTCATGCTGGGAACCCTGCCCATAGAATAACATTTCTGCCAACGATAAGTAGAGAATCCCCTTAAGGTAAACCCTTATATACTTTTTTAAAAAAGCACAAGCGCTGTAGATTTTTCATTATTACAATTGTTTCAAAAAATTCATTATAGAAAATACATTCGTCAGTGCCCCATAGCAGAAAATGCGAGATGCGCGACGTACGTCGCAGATTTTTTATTTAGTCTGCAGATTATTTCCAAATCTCTTGATTTTGGTAGGAAAGATAGCGATTTTCAATCTTTTTCCATCCACAACATAAATGTCAATATTCGAATAAACACGCTTTATTAAATTCTAGAACCTATAAAGAGGTAGAACAGTTCAATATTTCTCACTCATGTAAGTTTTTTTGTGAACCCCCCCCCCCTCCTCCTGTTACTCGCAGTTAACGATCGGCTGTCAAACAGATCACAGAATCCTTGGGATTTTTATTTTTCCCCCCATCAGCAACATAAATGTTAATATTATCTTTTAAAACTTACTTAATTAGATTCTAGAACTTACAAAGAAGTAGAATCGTTCAATATCTCACTTATATTTTTTTTATCCCCCCCCCCCCCCCCCCCCCCCAACAAATGGTGATTGAACGTTCTACAAAAGCGTTGTAATTTTTAAGCTTTCTCTACCCACAGCATAAATGTCAATATTCATTTGAAACATGCTTTATTAGATTCTAGAACCTATAAAGAAGTAAAATTGCTCAATGTCTCTCACTCATGTAATTTTTTGTGACCCCCCCCCCCCCCCCCTAGTAACGATCGGCAATCAAACGGCTCGCGGAATTCTTGCGATTTCAAATCTTTCTTCATCTGCAACATAAATCTCAATGCTCTTTTTAAACTTTTTCACTTAGATTCCAAAACCTATAAAAAGGTAAAATTGTTTACTATCTCTCACTTGTATATTTGCTTTATCCCCCCCCCCTCCACTAACGATCGGCGATCAAACTCTTCATAGAAGCATTGTGATTTCCAACCTTTTTCCATCCAGAGCATAAATGTCAATATTCACTTTAAACTTACTTTATTAGATTCTGAAACCAATAAAGAAATAGAATTGTTCAATATCTCCCATTCATGTAATATTTTGGGACCCCCCCCCCCTTTACTATTTGCTTCCGATCGTTAATGAAACTCCCTGCAGAACTGTTTAGATTCTCATTCTTTCTCTATATGCACCTTAACTGTCAATACTCTGTTTAAATTTGCTTCATTAAATTACAGAACCTATTTAGAGGTAGAATTGTTCAATATCACAAACTACTCATGTAATTTTTCATATTGCATCTATCTTTGAAAATATACTAGATTTTGTATCGATTTCTAAATTTGAGGATCTTGACAGAATTTTGTTTGAATTCCAGTATTTTTATAAATGGATCGCTAGCACTATAGAAGAAATTTGATCTGAAAGGACCACAGGTTTTATTCGGAAAGTCTTTTATTGAGCTGTCAAAGAAAATACCTGTTACTTAACCCATTATTTTTAACTTATTAAGTTACTTAACCTATTGAACGCCGCTATATGAATCTCACTGAAAATTTTTGCATTTTCATACGCTTTGGGTTACAAAATGCATCCCTAATCATATGTAGTTTAAATAATGTAAAAAAAAACAATTATTTTGTTTGAAGGTATGATATAGTTCTAAAATGGGAGACTTGGCATCTAAATGGAGGTTAGATGTTGATAAACTGCATAACCCTTTTATTCTTCGATCACATTTCATGAAACCATGGAAGCATCTGCGCAAGTGCTAACTCGACGAGTCCAATGATAAAATAGGGGTGACAGTCATCTGACTCAGAAAAAATTAGCAATAACAGAGCGCGGAATTACTAGATGTCTTCTAAATTTCAAACTGTCGGTCAAGCTGGCATCCCTCCAACATTTTGGACGCGTCCTCACTGCTAGTTTTACGATATGTGGCTGCACTGTAAATTAATTTTCTTGATTCCTGTTTGTTATAATTTAAGAAACGAATTTTTTAATTTATATCCACCGTTTTAAACCCCTGCACTTGAATAATCAGTTATTTTTAGCGATTTTTTTTTTTTTTCTTTTGCAGTAAAAACAGACGATTTTGTTTGAATAATTAAAAATAAAAATACAATTTGAATTACAAACTTTTTGAAAAAATTACCAGCAAAGAGCACTTTAACATTCAATTAAAAAAATATATTTATCTTAATTATTGGAGAGAAAAACATTCTTAATAGAATGTTCCCGCAGCGGGAGCTTTGGCACCTACTGGGTTAAATTCGCAGTTTCAATAACAGTATCACAAATTTTCTGTGAAAGTTGGGGCTCGGACATTGAGAAGGTGAGCAAAATGTAATTAAGATGTGCAGATGGCAATGACGAACAAACTGTAATTGTTGATAAAAGAAAGTTTATACGTCTTAATGTCCCTTCATCTGATTACACAGGAACCAGAAAATTTTAGGAAGTTGCATTAATTTCAATGTTTAGAGTCTTCTACAAGTATTTTACTAGAGCCTGTACGAACAAAATCATAAACAAAATAGTAGTTCTTATACAATACGAAATATAATTGCTAATGCGAACTCTTTACCTAGCTATATGTAATTAAAATTCTATAACTACAATGCTTTGACATACCTAACAGATTAATAACATTAGATAAATGCAAACTTGTGATAAAAATATGCTTACTGAATCTAGTAATTTTTTTTCTTCTGTAACTTATTATGAAATTATGCTGTAGATTATTTTCTAATGCATAAATAGTTGTCACAGATTGACAGAAAATTTTCTGCTACTGGGCGTCAGTGAAAGTAATAGATTTCAATTAGAAATAACAACAACAAAATACATATGTTATTGCTATTGCTCTCTCTCCTCATGTTTTTTTTTTTTTTTGGAATATTGGAAAAGAACCTCAGCTAGGGTTGTCAGATGAATACTACAATTTTATTTTTTAACACCACTAATTTTATAAAATAACAGCTGTCTACAGAAACTAAAGTATAATTGAACCAATAGGTTGATACTTTAAAAATTCCGTGGTGTTAAAAAATAAAATTGTATTTCTCATGTGGCAACACTGAGCTCAGCTCCGTGACTTTTTTTTTTTTTTTTTTTCCATATCACATATGAATTCAAAAATACTTTATTAATTTGTAGCACAGTGAAAATGGTCATTTTATGAATTAAAAGAAGAAAAAAAAATTATAATTTCTTCTAGATAAAGAATCTTGGCTGTGCCTTTTTATAATTGTGGTTAAAAAAAAAAAAAAAATTCTTTTATGGGTTTTGATGCATGTTATTTGGAAACTCTTAACATTTATAATTTTGCATTTGAATTCAGAAAAAAAAAATGTTTTCTTTATATACTCTATCTACTGTTCTGCATACAGAATATTTATCTAGAGAAAGTAACGAATAATATGACAGATTTCATGTAAGTTAAATCTGCATGACTGCATTTATTAAAAGAACCTTAAAGTAAAAATGCTGAAAAGAAATAAACCTACATTTGTGTATTTTTTATTTTTTGTATGTTTAATAAAATTGTTCTCAGCATTTAAAACTCAGCTAATCTGTACTAGAATTATAGTTTTTAATTATTCAATGTTATGTTTATGTATAATAATTCATTCTATAACTGTCGTCAGATGTGCATAGTGTAGCACTACTGCAATGTAAAATCCACTCAAACAACTGTTTTATAATTGAATTTTAAAGTTATGTTCACACGTAGTATTAGAGATGAAAAATCAGTTTTACTTTTATAATAAAATTATTAAAGTGTAAATATTTATTCTGGCACTTATATCGAAAATTCAGCAATCCAAAAATTAGCTCTAGAGGACTTAATATTTTCATGTGTCATTGACAAAAGCATAGCATTTATGCAGACTTCATACACTTTATGGATTCCTGGAACACTCAGGTAATTCATTCATTATCATGGAAAATGAAAATTTTGGTAAAATCCTTCATTAAACCTGGAAAAATTAATATTTGTCTTTCTCCTATGTAAACATTTTTCATTTTGTTGAGTTAAAAGGATAAAGTAATGTGAAAATACATACATTTTCAAAGATTTCTACTGTAATTGGCAGTCTTTAAAAGTCTCATAAAAATGTATAATGAAGAAATACTGACAATTAATTTATCGCATCTTGTTTGAAAGGTGATATAAAGTTAATAGTGGGCTAAGATCAGTTCTATGGTGTCAAGGACAACAGTACCATTTGTCTCATTGCATAATTTGTTGATATTTTCTTTACAGTAATCTTGGAAAATTCAGATGATTTGTTTTTACTATTTAAATATTAACCCTGTTATAAATATATCTACTCTTTTTAATTTTCTAATTACTTAACAGATCTTTAAAATCTTGGTTCTAGAGTCTTATGTTCTATAGTTAATGTAAAGTTGTAGAAAATTATTAGTCTCTGTTACTCACAAACATTTTTTTTATTAGTTAGATATTATAAGTGTTTAAACTGTTTGTATCTTATGTAGGTATTGTGTTATTTTCAATTTGTCATTGGTTTCTGATAGGTAATTAATTATATTTTATTTCTTGAAAGCTTGAACAATATTATCCTCCAGTGCAAGTTAGAGACCCACGCTCAAGGTTATCTACATTATGGGCCAGACCAGAACCTGCAGATCTTATTATGCCCCGATTTAAGGTATTTTTTCTATTCTAAATAAGTTTGTATTTTATCTTTATAAATTTTTTCTAAAGAAACCCAGATTTCTAAACTCTAACAAACTATCTGATCCTTATCAACTTTCAATTTTGCCTTTAATTAACAGATGCCTCATAAACATGATTCATTAATTTTTTTTTTTTTTTTCTTTCTTAACTATGAAATTTTGTTTCACTTAGAAATAACAGGGTTGCTATGATACCTTAAATTCAGGGAAAACCTGGAAAACTCAGGGAATTTAATAAAGCTATTAAGAAACAAGGGAAACTCAGGAAATATTTAGTGTCTTTTGAAATTTTTTGGAAAGACATTGGAAATTTTTTTCATAACCAAACCTTTTTTACTTCCATTACCCTACTACCATAAGTAATGGAAGTATTGTATTCGGTCCAAAAATTTGAAATTGACATTTAACCCGTTTTATACGGTTTAAGGTCCCCTGTAGGGCTGGATGATATATCGATATATCGTCAAATATCGATATCTACCACATATCATGATAATCGATATTGATCAATCGTATGTCACGATATATCGACAATATAATTTCTTATTTTCATCTTTTACCTAACAATACTCATAGGGATGAATAAAAATAGAAATTGCATGCATGAAAGATGAAAAGAAGTTTTACATACATAGAATTCATGGTGAGGAGAACAGTTTTTATTTTTTTCAAGGGGAGCGGAGGGGTTGTTGTTGCTGTTTTTATCCAATTTTTGTAAATTTGGATGTTTTATGAAAAATTTGAAAATGACAGAAAATTACTAATGTTCTAAAAAAGTAGATTCTCATTAATTTTTGTTCCACATTTTCAATTTATGGAATGCTAAAAAGGGGGAAAAACAATAATATTCTTGATGTCCATTTATCAGAACTTACTACATGTATTTTAATTCATTGTTGAAATATTTAGGTTTGTTGTGCAATGATAATGATTTTATGTTATATCATATATCACTGTTTTAGAAGCAATAACTTTTTTTATTACCCTGCTGCTAAAATTGCCCTTAATAAAGATATATTACTTTGGGGGGAAATTTCAATTCTAACTTAAATGGACTTTTTTAGAAACAAGATTTAAAAAAAAAACTATGTTGTGCCTATTAAAATGACAACCTTCCCGTTTTTGCTGAATATTGCTGTACAGCAGCTCCACCTATCGGCAGATATGCACCCAAATTCTATCATCATAATGGCCTTTTCATATATCTAGTTCAATTACACGCAATAGAACCTGAGATACAGCCTTCACTTATACTGTGGAAATCGCTGTATAGCAGCACCATCTTTAGAGCGATTGGCATTAAAAGTTGACAGAAACTAATACATGTCAAGGTGCATCTGCATATAAATTTATATGCAATTCTGTGCAGTAATTACTGAGATATAGCCTCCCCTGAAATTACGAAAATCGCTGTATAGCAGCGCCACCTGTTGGGCGGTTGACACCAAAAGTTGATAGGCACTAACATATGTTAAAGGGCATCTACATATAAATTTAAATGCAATTCCATGCTGTAATTCCTGAAACAGCGGAAATCGCTGTATAGCAGCGCCACCTGTTGACCAATTGGCACCAAAAGTGGATAAACACTAATTTATGTTAAGGTGCATTTACATCATAAATTTATATTCAATTCGGTGCAGTAGTACCGTATATATATTCACCACAAAATTTTTGTTACACCCATTTTCTAAAAATGGTCTGTGTTCTGGATCTCTCAAAACGTGTAAATCCATAGAAAACCCTAAGTGAAAATTTTTTACGAATCCCATACTTTCTTGTATTGAGTATAGAAGAAAGTAAAAAATGGCTTAAGCAAGCTCTGAGCACTAGTAAAGAGAATATTTGTGGGATTTTATATTATCCAAATTTTCTTTGTTGATATTTTGAAGAAAAAAGTTGATTGAGGATTAAAATATTTTTATTTGTTCTAATAAAGCAAGCTTATAGCAAATCTCATACCTAAAACAGAAAAAAAAAAAAAAAAACTTGCTTTATAGATCAATTTTTTCCAACGATAGTCACACTTTAATATCGTTTCAATCAAAGAATATTCTTTCGTTTCAATCATTCAAGATTTATTTCCCGATATTTCACTAAAAACTCACAACATCATGTCCATATCGCATTCATAAAAAGAAATCGAAATATCAAAGTGTTTAATCATCCCCACTACTCATGAGTGAAACGAGTCAGCAATGGCGATACACCTTATCATCGTAATCATATAGCTGATTTCTGATTCCTTAATCGAATAAACTTGTACTCACATTCACTCACTCATAGCGGCGCGGACAATATTCATGAATATAATCAGAAACATTCATGAATATAATCAGAAACATCACACTTGCGCAGAATAGCCGATAAACACTCAAGAAGGGGAAAATACTCTTTGTTTACTCATATTACTGACGATGACGATTGCCGGAGATCGTGATTGAATATTACAGGACGGTGACAGGGAACAAGCACTTTAAATTTTTTTTGTTTGTTTGGACTCATAAGTTGATTATTAGAATTGGTGGGAAGATTGTCGATTTTTTGATATTAATGAATAAATAAATGGTAAGTATTGAGCTACAATGAATCTTACATAAAGATTAAAGAGAGTAAATTAATAAAAATCTATCATTTTGTATCTGCAATAGTATTTTTATTCTTTTTTCTTCTAAAAATATTTAAAAAAAGAAAAGGTTTACATGTATATAATTTAATTAATGATATATTTCCGATGCTAATTAATTAATCTTGTCTAAATTTATTCTATAAATGAAATTTATAAACAGAATTCTTTGTCCTATATAATTATTTAAAAAAAAAAAAATTTAGTGATATACATAATTCATGATGCTAATTAATGATTGAAACATAAATGAATATATTAAAACTAGATGAATGATCGAAAATTTCTACAAACCAATCAGTATTTATGGTCTGTTTTTGTTGAAATTCTTTTAAAATAAGCACGATTTATATATATATATATAATATATATATATATATATATATATATATATATATATATTTTGTATTTATTAATTTAAAATTTTCAATTTTTAAAATGACAATGAGACATACTATTGATTCTTTAGAATATTATCATTTGGTATCTAAATCAAAGACTAAAAGTCAGGTTTGGTCTACTTTTGGGATACCTGCCAATGAGCATGGTACTGTTATTAACACTGATGTGGCAATTTGTAAACTCTGCAAAAAATATGTATGTGCAAAAGGAGGGAGTACAACAAATTTGCCTTCTCATTTGAAAGTGCACCATCCATTAAAATTTAGTGAGTACACTTCAAAGAAGCTATTGACTCCTGTTATACGTACATACAGTGAAATGAATGATTCTGATAGTTCACCTGTAGAAAGTAGTGTTTACGTTTGGTATACTAAATGATCTTTGCATTAAACAATTTTTCATTAGAAAATTTATTACATTGTTTACCAAGCTATGAGTTTAGTCATAGTTTAACTATGAGTTATTTCGTAGCTTGACAGGTCAACGTGTTAAAATATTTTCTGTATTTCTCTGCCTATATTTTAATAAATATGTCAATTTACATAATTTTGCTTATTTAATAATTATAATTATTTAATAGCTAATTTAATAATTACTATAATGATTTAATAACCATAATATTTTATTTGAATTTGTCGTGATATCGATATATCAGAATATCGTGATATGAGGATGACGATATATCATGATATTAAATTCCTGACATCGTCCAGCCCTAGTCCCCTGAGGTCCAAAAGAGTGGTTTTTTGAAATTGGTCAGTGTGTGTGTGTGTGTGTGTTTATGTATGGAATCTTCTTTTATCATATCTCCAAAACTAATAAAGATAGAACTACAAAACTTCAGAATAGAAACAGGTCTGGCGTGCAGATGAATTTTATAAATTTTGGTGAAAATTGAAAAAACGGAAGTGGGACCGTAAGTCCGTATCTAAAAAACGGCTGTAACAATTTTCTTCAAATTTTCTATATAAACATTCTATTAGATGTCCTTTTGAATGATATAGTTGGTTAGTTCAGGAAATTTGATAGACATCCTGTATAAATAGCTCAATTTCAGGTTTTGCGTACGTGTTCCTTTATAAACGGTTGTATGGATTTTAAAAAACTTGCCAAATTAACTCACTTTTAAATATCCTTTTGTATGTAATTATTGTTTTCCGATCAATAATTGAGTTTTGGTTAATGTTGGTATCTCAAAAATGGATTTAACGTTCTTGAAAATTGTTATATAAATCCATTTCTTTCTGAGGAAAATTAACAGCTATCCTGCTTAGGTAGGTCAGTTTTAGATCTCGGAAGTTGGTGTTTCAAAAAATAAATCTACCATTTTTTTTTTCTTATTTTTTACCTTGCTATATGTACCGTATTTTCTGCCGTATAACGTGCAGGTTTGTTAAATGGAATGTTACACCAGAAATTTAAATTTACAGTAAAAGCTATTTCCTAATAAGCGTTTGTTTCTTACCTATATAGCTTTATTTGTAAATTAAATTTTTTGGTGTGTTATTCACTTATTTCACCTGTGTGTTATATGCCGAAAAATATGGTAAGCTTCGTTTTATATCTCTTTACATGTGTATAAAGTTTCTCTTACCGGAAAAATTTTAGGTTTCTACTTCTTTAGGTCACTTTTCTTTCTTCTGATCACATTATCTCCAAAAAATGCATATAGTATGTGTAATAGTGTGTAATGGAAGTCATGTGGTTGTTTCACACCAGAATTTTTTAATTTTAGTACCATATAATAAAGAAGGAAAAGTCAGTTATGGTTTTTTCCCTAACTACGATAAGTTAATAAAATTAATATACCCAAGATATGTCCTATTAACTTGTAAACATGTTAGATTCTAATGCTGCATGATTGCGTGTCATATATTTTACATTTAAAAGAGACAGGGAAAACTCAGGAAAATTTTTCTCCTGATTTATGTAGCAACCCTGAATAAAGAAATAACAAATCTAATTATTTTTACAATCTAACTGAAGTACCACACAAATTATCATGCAATACTTATAAATGAATACAAAAAAAAAAAATCTGCGCAAGGCATTGCATAAAAAAGCAAGTTTTTAATTGATTAGTAGTAAAATGATACCATATTTTTATAATTAAACATAAATTTTCACTTAGTGTTAAAATGATCTGATATTTTAACAGAGGTTAATCCAGAACAAATTTAGTGCCGCACTGAGGCACTTTCACAAAGTCAATTTTTAGCAATGAGGTACCTTCACAAATTCAACTTTCAGCAAAGAGGTACCTTCACAAAGTCAATTCTCAGCAATATAACTGCACACTAAAATATTTTATAAGCTTCACTGTATCGAACACAGAAAAATACCCTCAATTTGAATATTTACTGGAGACAATGATAAATATCTAAGTAAACACCTACTTATCTTACATATAAGAAACAACTTAACTCGCCCATATAGATATTTATTTTTACAACTGTCTCATTTTATTTTTTAAATGTATTTAAAAAAAAAAAAAAAAAATGCTTTACGTATTTTAGTTAACTGTTCTGAAGTATCATTAATTTTCATGAACTTACTTCATGTTTTCACAAATTATTTTATAAATTCACAAATGGGGTACCATTTTTATAAAGCTGGATTAATCCCTGTTTTAAATTTTGGCGAAATATTTAAGCATTTGGAGATTCAGTTTTGAAAAGAAATGGATTTTATCAATTAGTAGCCAAATAATTATACATTTTAGGAATCAATTTTTAAAAAGAATGAATTTTATTAATTAGTGGAGAAATTGTTGCACATATTAGCAACTAGCAGCCTATGCCCGCTTCGCTTGTCAGTATATTTAAATGAATTTTCGAAAGATTTGGATCAGTATTTATTTTTACATCGCATGAAAAAATAAAAAGTAATAACTAAAAAAATTACATTGAAGTCGTTCTAAATCTCGCTTTGGGTACCTGCTGTCTACGACATCTCTTTCTCCGCTGCACTGTATTGGGTCCAGATTTCCACTACCTTCCCAGGCACTTCAGTTTAGATATTTATCGACGACAGGTGACTCTGCTATTATTTAAGAACTACGATTTTAAAGGTGACTGTATCTTAGCATCTATTAAATATTTTAGTTTTTGAACCATGTATTTTACAACCCCCCTCTATTTACACTATATTACGATTTGATTCCGACCAGTATAAATAAAAAGTAGATTTTCTTTTAAAAGGAATTAAATTCATGAAATACAAATAAATTTTAAACAGTTTAATCCTTTCTACTACCATTTTTTCCGATAAAGACTATACATTAAAAAAAAAAAAAAAGACAGAAAGAAAAGAAAAGAAAACATTTTTCTTTTAAAGGAATTAAATTAAAAAGAAAAAATTGTTATACAATAAAAATTATACATAAACATAAACTGTTATAAATGATAACTTTAAATTATTTAAAAACGAAGCTTTATATCAATATTCATAAAGATAACCTTACTTGACTGCTCCATTATTTTCATAAGCTGCTTTTCTCCTGAGGTACCTCGGCATCGTCAGTCATGGCCTGAGTGGAAAGTGGCTGGACTTTCAAAAGTTTGTCATTGCCTGTGATCAGGTGGCACCACTGTGTGTCTATGCCGGTTTTTGATTCGTGGTCATTCACGGAATCACGGTTATGAATAATTTCAATTGTTTCACGGAAAAAAGCATATGTAGGGTTATTATAATTCGCGACTGTGCCATAATAACCCCACATATGCTTTTTTTCCGTGAAAATAATAACCCTACATATGCTTTTTTCTGTGAAACAATTGAAATTATTTGTAACCGTGATTCCGTGAATGACCACAAATCAAAAACTGGCGCCACCTGATCACAGGCGACGTTGAACTTTTGAAAGTCCAGCAACTTTCCATTCAAGCCATGACTGACGACGCCAAGGTACCTCAGGCGAAAAGCAGCTTATGAAAATAATGGAGCAGTCAAGTAAGGTTATCTTTATGAATATTGTTATAAATGAGTTTTAAATTTAATATACTTAATTTTTACCATTTTATTTTCAATAAATATAATAAATTAAAAAGAAAAAAGATTTTGCCTGCAAATGAATGTATTAAATAAAAAATAAATAGCATAATAGACGTTGATAAGATATGCAGACAATTACAACGGAAGAATAAATTTATGAAAAATGAAACATAGAAACTAATATTTACAATTTAAAAAAATCTCGATGTGATGCACACCTACAGGGTCCCAGGTACCCATGTGCCAAGTTTTGTAGCTATACAATCGGTAGTGTGAGCATCAGAACACAGACAGACACACACACAGACACTTCTCTTTATTTATATAGATTATTTGCAATTAAACGTCTATTTTGTAAAATCACAGCAAAATAATTGAGTATTTTAACAATTGGCCGTGCATTTCCATAATCAGCTTTAAAAAAAAGAAAATGCAAGTTTTATCAATTAGCAAAGTAAATACCTTGAAAAGGTCAGCAAGCAGTTTCGTCACAGGGCCCCACATAAGGCTGGCATTTCATCATTTATAACCAAAAAAAGCAAGATGCAATACCACCAACAGCATTGAAAATGCCCAGGGCCCATGGTGAAACTGGTTGCTGACCTTTTCAAATATTGTATTTACAAACTGTATTCATGACATTTATCTAATATATTCTTCAGATATATATCAAGAAGGGGGGGGGGGTTAGCTTTTTTATGTAGTTAATAAAAAATGCTATTAGGTCCCCCACCCCCTTTATTTTATATAATTTTATAAAATGTATTCAGGTTTTTTTTTACATATTGTGAATTAAAGTTGTATTTCTTCTAGAAAAATATCATGGAAATAAGTTTTCTTTATATGTATACATTTTTTATTTTTTAGATTGATGAAAATTATGTTGGTATTCCTCCGCCAATTCAAGTCACGATTAAAAATTTAAATGATAATATCAACAAGCAGTTTTTGGATGATATGTTGAAGAAGTATGGCGAGGTAGAGCAGAGTGAAATCTACTATCATCCCAAAACTAGGAAACACTTACGTTTAGCTCATGTTACTTTCACAACTATCCATGCTGCTAAAATGTGTGTTGACAAACTGAACATGTGTTCTGTAATGGGAGATATCCTAAGTGTTTATTTAGATCCTTTTGGTGAGCTACTTTCTTGTTCTTTTTTAACTGTGCAAAGTTAATTTAATGTAAAGTTAATTTTAAATTTGCATTATATGTATATATAAAGTGTTTTGAAGTGTTAAATTTTTTTGTGAAAATATATTATCTTAAATTTACAATTTTTTAGTTATAAAAATCCATCATTATAGTAGTATGCTTTACCCTGTAAAACTAATGGGGTTGTGAAGATCTCTTTCTTTCAAAAATAAGAAAAATCCCTTACTTTGAAAAATTTCCCCATGTACAATCTTAATTAGAGCTGGACGATATCAGAAATTAAATATCGCAATATATCATCAAGTTAATATCGATATTCGTGATATATTGCGATATTTATTTCAAGAGAAGGAAAATAGATATTTGCTACTTTTTAAAGACAAATGAACACCAATTTTAATGTATACAAGTGGGGAGTGTTTTCTATATGTATATTTATATTTTCTGGTATATTACTTCCAAATATTTTTTATTAAAAAGAAAAAGAAAGAAAATGCATAAATAGCAACACAATGTTTTGTGTTTCTTTTAATTTATACCATTACTTTTAAGTATATTTCTGAATAGTTTGTCCTCCATTCTTTCTATTTTAAGATTTAATTATTTCAAAATCACATTTTAAGAGAGCTAATGGGTGATATGTGTTGTATTTACACAAAGTATATCATCAAGATACATAATTATAATAAAAATATAAGCTTAAGAAAAATGAAGTTGTACTTAGAATGTAGATTATTAATAAAATTTTGCGCAGAAGTCGTAACTTAACTATCTATGTATCTCTATATATATATCAATGATTCACTTATATACGGAAATTTTAAAAATAAATATTAGTATGAGTTTTGCGCCTAATTCCCATCCCTGGGTATAAAGAAAGTTCATTTACTAATAGTCCTGTCAGTCATTGATAGCGATATGGTTGTAATTAAATTAATTTCAGTGAATAAGAAATGCACAGTAGAAATACTGTTTATAAACTTTCTTTAGAATTGCCACCGAATAAACTTTTTCGGTTGTAGAGTAATATTAATTTGAGACCCTATAACTCATAGGTATTCTAAAGGTCAATTGCCTGCCATTTTTATTTTATTTTTTATCTACTTACCATATCATGATTTTTTTTTTTTTTTTTTAAGATATATACATATATATTGAATTCATATTTTGTAATATTTTTATAACATTTGGAAACTGTGTTATATTTATATACTAGTACCGCCCAGTGGTTGAAGATCAATCACTTTTTGCAAAGCAAAGCAAAACAACTGCCTTCTCATAAACGGAATTAAATTGCAGCACAGCAGCGACCCCTCTTGGCCGATAGGCACGAGTCGTCCATGAAATAGAGCGTTCGAACTAAACAAAAAGAAAAGAAAAGAAAGAAAGAAAGGAAATCTTAAAAATGGTCAATTAGAGTTCAAGGAATCTCAAAACTAGTAAGATCATCGAAAACTGGAAATCTAAATTTTTTCTGAATCTTATACTTTCTTCTTATATATGCAGAAGGTAAAATAATAGGTCCACTTTTTTAAGAATAAGTAGTCAATTTCAGTTCATTGAAATGCAAGGAAATCTCAAAACGTGTAAATTCATCGAAAACCAGAAATCGAAATTTTCCCCGTGTCTTCTACTTTCTTCTTATGCATGCAGAAGCCAGTAATAAATCCACATTTTAAATAATAAGTAGTCAATTTCAGTTAATTGAAAAGCAAGGAAATCTCAAAACGTGTAAATTCATCGAAAACTGGAAATCAAAATTTATCCAAATCTTATACTTTCTTCTTGTATATGCAGAAGATATAATAATAAATCAACTTTTTAAAAAATAAGTAATCAGTTTCACTTAATTGAAATGCAAGGAAATCCCAAAACGTGTAAATATATCAAAAAACGGAAATCGAAATTTATTTCGTATCTTCTTTCTTCTTATGTAGGCAGAAACTAGTAATAAATCCACTTTTTAAAAATGAGTAGACAATTTCAGTTAATTAAAATGCAAGGAAATCTCAAAACGTGTAAAATCATGGAAAACCGGAAAAACGTTCATCCAAATCTTATATTTTCTTCTTATATATGCAGAAGATAGAATAATAAATCCAATTTTTAAAAAATAAATAATCAATTTCAGTTAATTCTTTGCTTAAAAAAGAAAAAAAAAAAAAACCCATTTGACGATATTTCGAACAATCCATGCAATTCCGAACAATATATCAACGAACCGATAGCAAGAACTAAACGCGATATACTGTTTGCAGTGTTTTCACTTTTCACCTGCGAGCGAAGAGCAGCTTCGATATTATTGGTGTGGGGAATATTATCGAATGGGAAATAATATACTACTGCGATGAACTAAACGCGATATACTGTTTGCAGTATTTTCACTTTTCACCTGCGAGCGATGAGCAGTTTCGATATTATTGGTGTGGGGATATTATTGAATGGGAAATAATATACAACTGCGATAACTTGATGAATGAGGAATGGAACATTTTATATGTTGTCGTTCAAGGTCATACTTTTTAAGTAGTGGTTTCGATTTGCAGGAATAAGGAAGAGAAAGTGTGTTCGGATCGTTTGCAGGTTGGGGTTATTTTTTCGAGTTTAGTCAGGAGGAAGGGAAGGAAGGAGGTAGGAGGAAGAGAAGGTGTATTTGTATAAGATATTCGGCGGTCTGTTTCTTGGGTGTTTACGGTGTGGTACGGTGAGGCGGGGAAGCAGAATTTGAAGATATGATGGTTGGTGTTGGACGCTGTTTATCGGTATATGGATCGATCGCACTGTGCGCACTAGGAAATATAGTTAGAGATTAGAGGGATATATCGTTAGAGCAAGAACTTAAATACTATTATCGCGATGTTAAAAAAATATCGATACTTGGGGATATATTGATAAATAATTCAGCCCTAATCTTAATGTACATGAAAGCCCACCAGCAACCAAGAGTTCTGCTCTGAATGCTGGTAAAATAGAGATGCTATGTTCAATCCCAGGTTGTACTTGCTGGCCTAACCACTTGGAGTTTTCTGTAGTATCTTTAAAACACGTGTAAATATAGGCTAAAACCCCTTAAAATTACCTCCATGGAGGGCACTTCACCCTGGCCTAGGACCCCGATGTAGTCAATTGGGCTTAATGTTTGACCTTACAGTGATGCCGCTAGTCTTTCAAAATCCTGAGGCCCATGAGTTCCAAAAAATTGGTCCCCACATAAATTAAAGGTATAAATTGAAATTTTATCTTATTGTAGATAAAAAACAGTTTTTTTGAATTTTTAACCAGCTCTTTTTGAGATTGTCTTAAAGCTAATATTATGTAGGAGGTGGTTGCTGTTAAGAAACAAATGAAAACATTTAGCTCAATGTGCTCTTGAACCAGAAAAAAAAAAAAAAAAGAGAGAGAGAGAGAGAGAAAATATAGTTATAGTATAATAACTAATTATTATTATTATTTTAAGCTAGAAAACTTTTTAAAAAGTCCTTGAAATTATCAGCATTAAGGAAACAAAATGAGAAAAAAAAGTTTTTTTTTTTTTTTTTTTTTGTGTGTGAAAAAAGGAGAGGGGGTAAGTTTTGAGACAAACAGATTTATTACAAAATTTAGTTACACATTCCACTTCAAATACAATACAGGATCCATTATCTGGCAGTCGCAGGACTAACCTGATTTCGGTTATCAGAACTTTCCGGATATCGGCCCCTGCCAAGAACGGAAATATCACGTCTGCAAAAGCTATACCCCAGTCCCCTACCCTCCTTTAACCACAAAATAACTTACCAATAAGCTATACTGATAACTCAAATAATGCATTAGAAAAAAAATAAAAGAAGTGTACTTCTTACTTATCCGCAAAAGAAATTGCTATAATTATAACATTCTGACATTAGCAAAAATATTTTATTTTTTGCTTAATACAGCAAATGTATTACTTTTATTTAAGTACGTAGGTTTTCTTAATAATAAAGTTTCTTGAATTGTTACTTGTCATGTTCTTGTAATCACAGTCGTTCATCCGTTTCATTTGTTTTTGTTTTGTTTCAACAAACTTAGAACGCAGCAGGGTGATGCGATTCAATGTATTTGCACTTTTAACTGGTAACTTTTTCGTATTGGAACTTCGTTTTCATGTTTCAGAACTTTGTGTTTGTTTTCACGCCAACCACTCGTGTGTGCGTATTGGATTTGTATATCGTATTTGAATTAGATATGAATGTTTTTGATTTTTTGAAAGAATGATTTTGCGACCTTTTTACTTCCATTACCCTACTACCGTAGGTAATGGAAGTATTGTATTCGGTCTGAAAATTCAATATCGGGTTTTCACCTGATTTACATGTTTTAAGGTCCCCTGAGTCCAAAAAAGTGGTTTTTGGCAATTGGTCAGTGTGTATGTATGTGTGTGTGTGTATGTGGAGAATCTTCTGGCTATTATAGCTCTGAAACTAATAAAGATAGAGCTACGAAATTTTAGAATAGAAATACGTCTGGTGTACAGATGAAATTTCCAAATTTTGGTGAAAATTGAAAAACCGGAAGTGGGACCGTAAGTCCGTATCTCAAAAACGGCTCTAACGATTTTCTTCAAACTTGCTGTATAAACACTCTATTAGATGTCCTTTCGAATGATATAGTTGGTTAGTTCAGGAAAATTGATAGGTGTCCTGTATAAATAGCTCAATTTCAGGCCTCGCAAAGGCGTTCCTTTAAAAACGGTTGTACGGATTTTTTTCATACTTGTTATATTAATTCCCTTTTAAATATCCTTTTGTATGTAATTATTGTTTTCCGGCCAATAATTGATTTTTTGTAAAAGTTAGTATCTCAAAAACGGCTCTAACGATTTTCTCTTTGTGTCACTTTTATGTTTTCTGATCACATTATCTCTCAAAAATGCATATAATACGTAGTAATAGTGGGTAATGGAAGTCGTGTGGTTGTTTCACACCAGATTTTTTTTTTTTTTTTTTTTTTTTCGAATTTCATTTTCGGCTAAGCTTTGATAGAGAGGAGGGCACCCATTGGCGATTCGGTGTATCATACACTTTTTACTGATAGTCTTTTCGCATCAGAACTTCATTTTTTCATCTCAGAGTCGGAACTTTGTTTTTGATTTTGCGCAGCACCAGCCATTTGTGTTAATCGTACAGGATTCGTTCTTTTTCCTTGATGGTAAAATGGAGTTTTAAAGGATTTTTTTTCTTCTTCAGAGCAGAAGGCTTTAAAAATATAAGGAAAATATCAGTTTTAAACAAGAAATATATTTTTAATTTTTTTTTCTTCCAATTTGAATTTTTTTTTTTTTTTTTTTTAACCCTACAAGGCACCCAGTTCCATATGTGGAACACCGACTTTAATCGTTCCTATAGCTATAAAACTATTAGTAGCAACATCTCTTGACATCTTGATAGAAGCTACTGACATTTAGCAATGTAGTAATACGAATCTTTACCCAAAGATGTCGTTCGTGTTTTTGTTATAGTGCACTCAGTGTGAAATTTGAATGAAAGTGATACGTTAGTCATTTGTCTGAATTCAAAAATAAAAAAAAGAATAGTTATTGAACAGTGTTGACTCGAAAAAAAATACTGTGTGCTATAACGAAGTATATATTTTGAAGAGGTAAGTTGTTTTTTTTATATTACAATAGTAAACGTATTAGTAAATCATATTTTTATGTATGTTCCACATACGGTACGTTGAGCTAAAAAGTTGATTTTTCCATAAAATATGGTTTTATTTTTATAAGTTTTCCCTATCTTCTGATCACTAATTACAACCCATATATTTTTGTCGCACACTAAAAAAAAAATTGAGCCTTGTAGGGTTAAGAATGAAAATTACACATCCCCTGGGACCTACCACAATAAATTTTTTGCATCCTGCCTTCGATTTTTTGCGTAAGCGTTGTTGCTGGCCTTAATAGAGAGCTTAATGAAACAGCCATATTGTGTTCTTACAATATTATCAAATTCTTCATTGAACACTGTACATTAATATGAATTGTATTTTTGTGGTGAAAGGATATAATTGTTGTTTATTCACCACTTAGAGATGTTTAATCATTTAATGATTCATAATATTATATATAATAATAATTATTTGTAAATGTTTTATATGCATGCATATAATATTCATCATTTTAAATTTATGTATTTATCTAGTCTTTTGTATTTATTTTTATCTAGGGAGAGACTGTATGAGAATATATGAAGAATTAGTGTCTGGCAGAACAAGAACAGCTTCTACAAGTGAAGAGAAACCTCAAGAGAGAGTCATGTGTGACCCACGTAGACGCTTGTCATCCTATGAAAAAGTTATTCCGAAACAGGCTGATAAAGATTTGAATATTTTAAACAAAACCAAAAGAGAAACTCCTCGATCATATAGTTGCGACAGGACTCCAGTAGGTTCTGATTATGGTTATGGAACTGAAAGTTTACACAGTAGCCGTTTATCAGAGAGAAGTTTAAGTCTTCAGTCCGAAAGTTATCATTCAGCACATTCAACTCCAAGTAACATTAGTTATGATTCAGCATATGGATACAAATATAATGTACAAAATCCAGTTGGTCAAAATAAGCCAGTGTCTAGTAATATGTATATGAAAAGTAATAATGTTTGGGAAAAACGACCGACATGGGGTGATTCTTCATCGCCTTGGGAAGAGAACAGTTCACCTGTATGGGATAACCATCGTAGCTCTAAAAAGCATGTAACACCCCCTTCTACTCCAGTTACACCGGTGCCAAAACAAAGTCCTATAAGAGAAAGTTTAGACACTAGAATAGAACTTCTGTTAAAACAAACAGAAGGCAAAAATCTTTTTTTAGATCTTGGAGCAGTATCAAAACAAATTGGAGATGTGTCTATAGATGATACAGAAAGAAGTTTAATGGGTCCACCATTACCTTGGTCTGATGCACCACCTTTACCACCTGATTCATCACCTCTACCTCCACTTCCAGAATCAGATGAACCACCTCCTCCACCTCCTGAAGATGATCTTGTTCTTCTTTCAACACCGCCTTCACCATTTTTAAGTTTTTCTGAGTATCATAAGTGGGCTGTTATTACTGCAGATATTGATTCAGGAAAATTGACTTCATTTTCAGATATTCCTTATCATGAAGATGCACATCTTGAACATCCGATTCCTATAAAAGGTGTTAGATTGTCTAGCATCAATTGGAAAGCAAATAGTATGCCACCAGAAAGAGTATATGATTCTCCGATTCTTCAAGATAAAGGTGATTCAACTCCAGTCAGAGATGAATTACCTATTGAGGATGATGATAAAATGTCATTATCCTCTTTAAGTGATGGGGAGAATAAACTGGAAGTTAATATACCTAGTGTTTCTGATACTACAAAACTTCCCGGAACACCTCAAAAGCCAGTAAATCATGTGCTTTCTTCATCTGTTTCAAGTTCTAATTTTAATAATCTGTATTCATCTCAGTCATCTAGCACTTCTATTTATCCTGTATCAGACAATTCTTCATATACAGCACCTCCACCATATCCTCCTAGCTTTGCTAACTCTGGGACTACACCTTATCCTCCTCCTCCTCCTGTAGCTGCTGCAACTGCAGCTACTATTCCTCCACCTGCTGGATCAGCTCCTTTTCCTCCTCCACCATTACCACCTACTGCATCTGCATCATATCCTCCCCCCACACCGGTCACTGCAGCATCAACCTTGTATCCTCCATCTGTTTCTGCAAGTATTGGATCAACTTCATATCCTCCATCAGCTTCTGCTAGTACTAGTTCAGCACTTTATCCCGCTGCTGTTCCTGCTAGTGCAGGATCTTCAGCATATCCACCTCCTCCTCCTCCACCGCCTCCACCATCACTTACTAGTTCATTGTTTTCTAGTGCACCCACAGCTCAATATGGAACCCAAGGTGTTTATGCACCTCCCCCACTTCCTCCTACACCTTCAGCATCTGTTGCACCTACCAGTGTCCCTCCATCACGTCCATCTATACCATATCTGAGTTCATCATCATCACAATCTCAAACTGCTCCATCAAGTCATCCCATGTATCCTAGTGAACATGTTCAAATGATGGCTCGCATGGGATTGTGGCGTCCTGGTATGGGATCTGGAATTTCATCTGCCACACCAACACCATCTCCATCTGCATCTTCATCAGTTACTAACAACCAGACTCCTTTTGTATCTAATACCTTCTTTCCACCTCATCAACCATTACCTGGTGCTCCATTTTCTAGTACTGCTGTGCCATTTACTCCACCATCTAACATTGCTGAGATGGTGCAGCGTCCTCCTCCAGGATATCCAGCTGTATTACCAATGCGACCATTTATGCCCAGTCCATTTCCTGTTTTCCCTCAGTTTACTGTTCCACCACCTGACATTAGAGATCCACATGCTGCCACTGTCAGTGGTGTGTTGGCTTGTATTACTAAAGAATTAAAGCAAGTCATGAAAAAAGATATCTGTAAGAGAATGGTTGAAGTTACTGCATTTAAAAGATTTGAACAATGGTGGGATGAAAAACTTCACCAGGAAAAGGTAACTTATTCCAATTTTTATTTTTTACTACATGGTGCGTACAAGTGCTTAAGAAGTCCTTAAAAAATCACTAAAGTCCTTTGAAAAAACCTTACATTTTATATGTTTTTGAAGGTCCTTAAAAGCTCCTTACTTTTTATATATGTTTTTTAAGGGTCCTTAAAAAGTACTTATTTTTTGTTTATAGTTATTGTAATTAGAAATTCTATAAAAAAATAAAATGAGATAAAAAAGGAAAGAAATACAGCAATATCGATTTTTTAAATTCATTTACGTTAGGATTGATAATGTCTTATCAAACACACATAACTGCTTATCAACAAAGTCAGGAAAAATCGTCTATTTTTTATGCATTTGCTAAAAAGATGTATTACATGAAAAAAGAAAAAAACTTGTGTGAGAAATTTTTTTTCGTTAAAAAAAACGTTATATACTAAAAAATTGTATAAAAGAATAAGCTGTTATATTTGTTTGACGATTAATCAAGAAATATGTGAAAATCAGTGGCGTAGCATGATATTTGAATCTAGGCATGCTCTGAAACACTAGGAAAAGATCACTACTCCTCAAACCGATGTTGTTTTTTATAATTTAAGTACATAAATTTCCAATTTCTCAAACTCATAAATGTAATTTTATATACTAATTTTGTTGCATTTAACTTAAAAGCATATATCTAAAAATCTGAATGATATTTATATTAAATTTTACTAGGAGGCTTTTCTTGCTGTTGCTTTGCTGATCACTATATTTAAATAAATTTTCAAAGAACTTTAATCACTATTTATTTTATATCACTTTGTTAACAAGAACTTAAAAAGAAAGAATAATCAATTGAAATTGCTCAAAACCTGGCTTCAGGTTATCGCTGCCTTCACTAACCGTACTATGTTGGATTCGGGTCCCCACAGCTTGTGGCAGCATCTTAACCAAGCACTTCAATTTAGGTGCTTAACGGACCACAGAGAGCTCTTATACATAAACTTGATTGTTTAAATTTTGATAAAGTTAAAGACTTAATAAATTTAATTCTTTCTATTATATTACCATTTCATACCAATAATAACAACAAATTAAAAATGATAAACCAGAGGAGCAGTCCCGGACTGGCTACTTTGGGGGCCCTCGGCTAGAAATCGAAAAGGGGCCCCTTACCGAGCAATTTTGAGGAAATAGGATCAGGCCTCACAGTGTTCGTAAAATTTTACCTTCATTTTATTATATTGTTACCAGTACCGGAAATAAGGATTTTCTCTTAAACACTTTTGACTGTTTTAATGCTAAAACATTATCTTTAAAAGTATTGTTGTAAAATTGTGGTGACAATATAATAAAATAAACGTAAAATTTTAGGAACGCTGCGAGGCCTGTAGGATATTAGAATATGTCATTTTTGAAAATTTAGCTTACACACCTAAAAACCCCATTTAACTTTCTTGTCACTTGGAAAATAGTTGAGCAAAAAACTAAGCTTTTTCTTATGTAGTTTACTTATTTTAACAAATATTTATATATTTTGTATATATCATACCTAGAATAGTTCCATGCTAGAAAAAACAAGTACACAAATTGATTACGAGTGGTTTATTACTTAAAAATGAGATCGAGAAATATTTTTAATTTGAGGCAAAAAAATCACACTGTTGAAGCCATAATAATATAAATCCTACTGTAATACCTAAGTAAATATTTAAGAAGGTCACAATGGTAATAAAATAACAAGCATATTGAAAAACAAAAACCTCTTTATTTATGATTTAATCGGTACAAAATGTAAAATATAATTTATGGCAAAAGTGGCTTTACAAAATCTTGGTACAGATATAGTGAACTAAAAAATGTACAGTCAGCAAAAAAAAAAAACACCCCCCAACTAAATTTGCTATAAATTACCACAGAAACATGCAGTTGGTACCAATCAATTTGTTATAACGTCTAGTTTATAACGGTATAGTTAGATTTTGCTTAAGGGGTTGTATACATATTAAAACAGGCATCAACTTCATTTTTTTTCAATGGCAACCCCTATTTTTGACCTCATATTCGAATTTCTAAGACGGTTCGGAAACAGGTCCTATTTATATATACAAGCGAAAATGTGTTAGGGGTCCGTCTATACATTTAGAAAAATAAATTCTGATCTGCCATAGAATGGACATTATTCACGCCGGAAAAAAAGTACAAAAATATTAATTATGAAATAAAACGAAATTAATCTACTGAAAGTATTACTCTTGCTTCTGAACTCATCGGAATAGCTGCAGTTAACTCACATATAATGCACTGCTACAAACACTAACAAAACTAGTATGTTGTGGCCACCAAAAGACTTTCTTCTATATTTTCCTATACAAATTCACTCAGTAATATTAAAAAAATAATAATTATTATTATTAGAATTGTAAAGTGATGCCTTCACATGCACAAAATTTTTTTCCTAGATAACGACTGCTATTATCAATAATTCATATTAATTTTACAATCACAAGTTAAAAAAAAAAAAATAAAAAAAAAAAAAAACGATTCTTTTTTTTTCTAAGAATTATTATATTACTTTTACTCAATGCCGAAAGAAAGTTTTTTTTTCCCCCAATTATCAGAATTTCTAAGTTTATTTCCGTTAAAAGTAAAAAAAATCGATAACTTTGTTTTAAATTATCACAGATTTATAGTTCAACCATTTGTTTTAAAGGTATTGACGAGACCTTTCGAAAGATACCCATCTTGAAAATTAACTTCTCCCCCGGGAGGGGAAGTGATGCCCCCACATGCACAAATTTTTTTTCCTAGTTTACTACCATTATCAATAATTCATATTAATTTTACAATCACAAGTTTAAAATAACTCTCATTATGTACATTTATACGAAATTTTGTCCTATACTGCCATGTTAAAAGCTTAGAAAAAATGCGATCTCAGCGTCACCTGTTGAGCGATTGATCCCCAAATCTAATCAGCACCAGTTTATGTCAGGGTCCAACTACATACCAAGTTAGGTTAAATTTCGTTCATAGGTTTGTGAGATACAGTGTCCACAAAAATCGTGATACACACAGACAGACATTTTCTAAAAACAATCAATTCATGTTCAGGACATCCCAAAACGTGTAAATCCATCAAAAAACGGAGGTCGTAAATTTTCACGAATCCAATACTTTCTATTTATTACATATAGAAGAAAGTAAAAATTGAGACTACTGCTCATACAGCACGATAAACAGTCCTGTATAACGCAAAAGACAAATTTAACATTTTCACACAGTGAAATCCAGTTTTTGATTCCTCTAAGACAGGGTGTGAAATTTCCACTCGCCAGCTCGCCATTGGCGAGTGGAAATTTTGCTGTGGCGAGTAAAATTTCGGTCTAAATGTAGATAGAATTCTTACAGTGTACGGTGTTACCAAAAATAAATAAATGAATACATAAATAAATAAAATATGTATATATCAATTTAAAAACATGAAATCATGCTAATCTGAGGTAAAGTGACCAGACATATTTTTAAGAGGACAGTCTTCTTTTTCAATGCTCTACCCTCTTAAACGAAAAAAAGATTCCAGGACTAAAAAGTCCTCGTTTTTATGTTTTTCGTCTTCTGTCCTCTTTTTCAAATGAAAAGGATTTAGTCCTAAATTTCAAAAACTTCGCAAAACTGGGAAGCTTAATCGGCTGTTGGCTGTATCGAACGGTGAACGCTAACTTTTTTCTGCGTTAGATTCACAAAAGAACAACTTTCTATTTCTAATTAACTTGCCAAAGCATATTATGGTTTATGTTTATTCATATTCTTCGAATCACAAAGAAATAAATGTATTCCCTATATTTGTACGGTTCTCTGATCCAGAACACAGTTATCACTATTGAAATTGTCATGAAATCATTAAGAAGGTGGCAGGTGGTGCTCCGTTTGGTACGTGGTGCTCTGTTTGGTATGTGGTGAGTGTGTTCTCACTTTTGCATGAATAATATTCCTCATAAAAATAGGCCCACCAGTGACCGAGAGGGTCTGTCCTCGAAGCTGGTATACGTGAGGCGCTGGGTTTGTAACCCGTTCGAGCTCGTTGGCTTAGCCGTTAGGAGTTTTCCGTGGTTTATTTCGAAACTAGCGTAAGTATGGGCTAGGACCTATTAGAAAGACCCCCATGGCGGAGAGCTCTCCTACTCGGGCCTAGAGCCCTAGTGCAGACAATTGGCCTTAATGATAACACTACCACCACCTCACAAAAATATTCAAAAGTTTGTTGAATTCATTTTATGTCCTCCTGGCAAAAACGCTCCGACAAAGCGACTGTTTTCTTCAATGATCAAAATGTAGACATGTGAAAAAAATCATCTTTATATACCTACTTTTAAAACTTATTAACTAATAACACTAATTTAGGTTATACTTGTAAGAACTTTTATAAAAAGTTGATAAAGAATGACTGTTTGTTAAAACAAATCGTTTCATCTGCCGAATATTTATTTTATTTTTTCATTTGCCAATTTTATTTTTTCTTTTATGATTAGGATTTTAATTTTTAAAAAATGTCCACCAGCTTTTTTTATATAACTGCATAAAAATAACAAAAAAAAAAAAAAAAGTTTTTGTCTATAGCAAAAATTAATAATAAAAAAATAAAAATAAAAAATAAATAAAAATCTATATTATCCGATGACACCTATAAAAATTAGGGATTTTTCCACTCGTATTCGTATATTATTAATTTAAATTAAAGTGTACAGATCCAAATTCATCATTTGAGATAAAAATGTTTCTACTACTTAGGTAGAGTAGCTTTTGAATCGTTTTTTATAATCATTTTCATTCAATTTTATGTCCTCTAAAATGAGCTCTTTATCAAAATTAAATGTCTTCTATATAAAATAAAAGACTGCTTAACTTCTCCTCTTTTTCCAATAAAAAATACTTGTCACCCTATATGCAAAAAATAGAGTAAGTTAATCATATTTTGGGCGAGTAACTTTTTATTTCAGCGAGTGTAATCTAAGTTGAAATTTCGGGCCCTGCTCTGAGACATAAATGACTCATATTTTTTCTTCTTAAATCTAGTTTATGAATTTAAAAAAAAAAATTAATAGTTTATTTTTAATAAATATGAAATAGTTTATTATGTCACTTTATGTAATAGAATTTAAATAGCTTGAGTCATATGAACCCTACAATATTCAGTTACAAAAATGTAGGTAGCAAGAAAAAAATATTAATAGTGATAATGATAGTAACAATAGCAGTAAAAATATTAATTTAAAAAATGTCTAATATTTAAGAAAAAAAAAATTCAGCTATTTTTGTTGGGTATATTTTTATGTTATACAGTAAACCCCACATGAAAGCGTTTCTATAAAGTGTTACATTTAATTTGTGGTATACAAACCTACAATATACAATTTACAAAAATATAGATAAAAAGATTTAAACAAAAGCCTGGGAAAGGACATTTAATATTCAGTAAAAAAAGAGATACTGTTCAAAAGCATTTCTATTTTTAGTAATAATTCACGCCTTTATACGTTTTCTAAAACATCAAATTATATAACAAATTCATGATTAAATAACTGAAATTTTGTCATCAACAATCAAAACGGTAAATTTCGTTAGTTTATATATGCTAGCGTCTTGTAATGAGTCAAACAAAATAAAATTAATTAAAAAATAAACATTTTTTAAGGTAAAGTATTGTTTCAGTAAAAGATAGAGGGTAGTATTTATTATTGTTTAGGAATGCCATCAAAATTTCCCACCTGCAATGTGTTAATTTGTATCGTAAGCATAGAAAACTTACTTAGAAAACAACAGGGTTTAACCTGGCAAAAAAATTACTTTAGCATTTTAGCGAAAATAGGCAAGCACTATTTTAGCTTTTTCAAAAGTTAATTCTTTGGATACCATTGATTTCTTTTACTTAGCTTTGTTATCCTCAGTTTTATTTTCTATTCTTTTGTTCATTGATGATTTTAACCAAGCATCCATATTTGTGACTTTAAAAATATGAATCAGGGAAACTATGTTTTCATTTTAACAATAGAAAAAGAGGTACTCATGTCATATGTGTAAAATGAAAAAGCAATTGAAAAATTAAGTAAAGTGCAGTGGTAGATAATCGTGAAATACTAGTGCTAAGAATGTTTCTATGAATCAAATTCTGAATTCTGACATACTTTTAAATGTTTTTGCATTTAAATTCAATCATTAAAAATTAAAAATAAATCCAAATTACTACATAAATAATCATTCCCAAAAATTTCAGTCCTTACGTAGTTTTTGCCTGCAAATATTACAAAAAAAAAAAAAAAAAAAATCCGAGTTATTATAGAGATATTTTATACAGTTATCCAGTTTTAGCTTTTTAGCGAAATTCTGACCAACATGTTTTAGCAAAATATGATACCTTTTAGCAAAATGCTAAAAAAAACTAATGGCAGTTTAAACCCTGGAAAACAATAAAAAATAAAGTAAAATAAACTTTTTCGATATTGGACAGAACTTGCGTATATTAGTCTGATAATGTATGTCCTACATAACGCGATTTCCTATTGCGCAGAACAAATATCCCACATTTTACAGGAGTCTACTGTACTTGAATTCTTAATTATGATAAGTGTAAGATCAGTATCTATGTGATAAAATATTACTTTGTTTTAAATTCTTTTTCTATAATGAATGTGAATTTTATGCCATTATTAGAATTAATTGAAAGTAAATAATATTTTGTTTTGTTTCAACAATAGATTTTACCCCAGTGGCAGAAAGTTTTGTAGCTGTCTGCGACAGGCTTTTAAAATTTCGTAATCTGTCTGCAAAATTTGCGTGTAATTAGGGGTGAAAATGGCTTACACTACCAGAGAGTGCCTAAGACGTCATACATCGGTAGTGCATGGTCGTGGGCGAAAAATGCCCTTAAATTGCAGACAATTTTTTATGACTACAGACAAAGACTGTCAAAAGTTGCAGGCAATTTTTTTTTATTACTACCGACAAAGTGTCCGAAAGTTGCAGACTAATTTTTTTTTTTTTTTTATTAGTGCAGACAAAAACTGTCTGCCTGCAAGCAGTTTTTCTGTGTCCGCGACTATGTTGCCGTGTCGCAGTGTTTCTGCCACTGGGGATTTTACAAACTTAAAAAAAAAAAACAGTTTTCTACTATTTTATTCTGTATTAAAAAACATTTAATAAAAATTTTATATTTTATGTTACGTTACATCATGTGATAAAATTTAAATAACATAAAGCTTACGAACGGTACAGTAAACAATAGCAAAAATGTCACAAGAAGATCAAAACAGAAAATTCGTGGTAAAATTCCTATAAAAATTATTAAATACTAATAATGATAATTTAAAAAAAAAAAAAAAGTATCGACTGTGTATTGGTGTTTGAAACAATAAGCTATCACCCAGGGTAGCTCAGTGGTAGAGCATCTGCGCGTTAAGCGGAAGGCCCGAGTTCGATTCCCGGCTCTGGTATTTTTCACATAATTGGTATAAAAATCATCCTTTCACTCCAAATTTTCTAAAATTAATTAAGGTTGGTAAATAAAGACTTTCTAAATAGTTTTTTTAATATTGCTTCAGTGATGTAGAGGCAGGGATTAATTTATTTTGGAATTCTTTCACAATCTCTCGCCTGTGTTGCGATAATTTTCATAAAAATAAGCCAATTTGTATAGTAAACAACGAAATGTTGCTTAGAAAACAATGAGAATAACATAGAGGTAAATTAAAATAGTTTTTCATCAAAATATATACAGATATTTACTCACAGAGGATTCAAATTAAAACAAGTGATGGCCCCCTAACAACAGTAAAAAGTGAAATGCCACTGTAACTCAAAAACATATAACTGATTATAAATTAGTATATTAATTTTTTTTGAAGGGGTTTTTGGGGCCCCTTGGTCCGGGGGCCCTCGGCAATCGCTGACCAGTCGACCTGGCCAGTCCGGGACTGCAGAGGAGGTATGTCTCCACATAAACAATTTTTTCTTAAAAGGCAACTATTAAATTAAAATATCACATGTTGTTTTATTGAGGGGGGGATATTTCGCTTAGAAAAAGATAGCACCCAGATTGAGAAAAAAATTCTCAAACGTATCACTTTAAAAAAAAATAAGTAAAAACAGGGAGCAGTATTTCTGTATTAAAATAGCGATTATATATCAGGGTTGCTACGCTACCTGGAAAACCTGGAGTAGTCAGGGAATTTGAAAATTGACCATAAAAGTCAGGGAATTTGAATATTTTAGGCAGACTCTGAAATAATTTTGGAATTTCACATGATGATTGCAAAAATATATATATATATATGTATATATATCATTTTTCTGCCAACGTAGGATTATTTTTCCTGTTTTTTTTCTTAGCTTCCACCATTTTCTTAAGCAGAACCACTTAGAAAGACACCATTTAAGGCAATCTCTCCTTAGGTCAAATTAATATACAGTTCTTGTGTTTTCAAGTGGTACCATATTTATTTTGCCCTCAACACAGCCAATGCTAAATATATGGTTAGACTGTCATTTTGTTAGAACACACCTGGAAAAGTCAGGGAATTTTATTCTCCTATTTGAGTGGCAATCCTGTTGTATACACTATATTAAATCATGTGATATAATGCGAAATAATGAAAAATGAAATGTATAGTAACTGTTGCTAAGAGAGGCAGATGGTTTAAATAAAAAAAAACACATGCAATTTGAATGAAATTTAAGAAAATAAAACAGGAAAAATAAGGAAAATTATAAAAAAAAAAAAAAAAAAGGAATCTCAACACACATCTTCAAGGTCTAACCTGTGTCTCTGCCAAGTTTTGTAGCTCTGTTCAATGGTTCAATGGTATTTGTAGCTCTACTTTGTAGCCTTGTTCAATGGCCTGAGCTTCAAAAGATTCAACATTATACTCTTAATTTCTGTAAAGAAAATGAACATATCTGAATTTTTGCAACAAAGCTATTTAAATATTTTGAATGTGATTTAGTGCTTGTTTTATTTGTAATTAATGTTTTAGAACAGGGGTGGCCAACTCGCGGGCCGCATGCGGCCCACCGCGTAGTTTCTTGCGGCCCGCGAGGAGATTAACGATATTTAAAGTTTGGTTAACGGAACAAAAAGTTTTGGTTAACAAAAATTAATAAATACGTACTGACTTTTCAAAGTGAAAATAGCTTTCAACGATTCTGGTAGCTAAAGAACTGTTGTAATGAAATATTACTAGATCCACTATTCATTTTTTTTATTATAGTTTTAATATATAGTCATGAATTTTTTACTATTCTATTTTTAATGTATGAATGAAAATAATTTAATGTATTCTGCTCCGAATTTTCACCCTACCCTTCCCCGAAAAAGTGTATAATACGAGGCGTGTTTTTTAAGTAAGTACAGTTTTGGAATTAAAAAAAGACGTGCAAAGATATCGCAATAATTTTATTTTTACATGAAAGCCTGTACCTTAATCTACTTTTCTACAAACTTTCCGTGAATATTGAGGCACTTGTCATAACGTGGCACCAGTTTTTGAATACCCTCCTCATAAAATTCTGCCGCCTGACTTGTTAACCACTGTATCACAACTGTTTTGACTTCGTCATCGTCTTGAAGACGCTGACCACCCAGGTGTTTCTTCAAGTGCAGGAACAAATGGTAGTCGCTGGGCGCCAGATCAGGGCTGTATGGAGGATGATCTAGAGTTTCACATTTTAAAGATTTGATGAGATCTTTGGTCCGATTAGCCACATGTGGACGGGCATTGTCATGCAGCAAAACGATACCCTTACTCAACTTGCCACGTCTTTTGTTCTGGATTGCACGACGCAGATTGTTCAATGTCTCACAATAAGACGCTGCATTGATTGTCTCATTACGAGGCAGAAACTCCACTAGCAATACTCCTTTTTTGTCCCAAAAAACTGTGCACATGATTTTCCGGGCAGAAATTGTTTGCTTAAACTTCACTCTTTTGGGTGATGATGAATGTCGCCATTCCATGGATTGTTGTTTTGATTCTGGTGTGACGTAGGCCACCCATGTTTCGTCACCAGTAACAATTTGGTCTAAAAAATCTTCACCTTCATTGTGGTACCGCTCAAGGAAAGTCAATGCACTGCCTAAACGTTGGGTTTTGTGCAAATCCGTCAACATTTTTGGAACCCAACGTGAACACAACTTCCGGTAATTCAAGTTCTCGGTCACAATGCGATACAAAACACTACGAGAATATTGAGGAAACCAGTCGCACATTGATGAAATTGTAAAGCGTCTGTTTTCTCTCACCTTTTCTTCCACTTTCTGCACCAAATCTTCATTAACGACCGAAGGACGCCCACTCCGTTCTTCATCATGCACATTTGTGCGGCCATCTTTAAATGCTCTCACCCATTTCCTTACCATTCCATCACTCATAATGTTTTGTCCGTAAACTTCACAGATCTCACGATGAATATCAATCGTTTTTACGCCTTTAGCACTAAGAAATCGTATAACAGCCCGTACTTCACAATCGGCAGGACTCACGATTGTCGGAGGCATCTTAAACACTCAGTAAACAACGTATACAATGAAGAATCAGACTGTAATGGCGTCAGTGTGTAGACAAGAGATGTAGGTAACCAGCGCGCATGCGCGGAGCGCCGACCGTAGCGCTGCGGCGGCGGAATCGCAAAACGGTACTTACTTAAAAAACATGCCTCGTATATGAATCATATACTCACAAACACAGATACACATATGCATATGTACAGTCATAAAATAATAATAATTTCCTTCCCCGACTAATTTCACCTTAAATTATCGTAGAAACCAGCAGCTGAAGCCTAACGATTGGCAATAACATCTAGTTTTTAATTCAATTGCTAAATTTTTTTTAGGGTATCATGTACATACTAAAACTTGTACAAACTACTTCTTCTACTTCTTTTTTTTTCCCCGAATTGCAACACCCATTTTTGACTACCAGTGGTGGCGTCAGAAATTCCCCGACGGGGGGGCACCGGTTCCCCGACAGGGGGGCACTATATGTACAAACATTTTTACAGGCATATTTAACACTATGCACCTTCCTGTCAGTGTCTATCCACTATGTCAAATATACAATTGTATTTTTTTTTTGTCCGTTTTTTTAAAGTGCTTCCGTACCGTATTATTTTTAACACCAACTAAGATAAGAAAGAGGAGGGGGTTTTAAGTTTGAAGCCTTAGTGTGTTTGAGGCACTGTAACACCCAAACGAATAGACCGTCTTTAATGGAATTTTCCCCTTATAAAAAAAAAAATAATAATAATAATAATAATAATAAAATAAAATAAATAAAGGCTGATTTAATCGGGATGGTTCTTAGTAAAATTCTGTTTGACAGATTTTTTTTTTTTTTTTTTTTTTTAATTAATTAAAATGTAATTTTTCAGGTCACTTTGCATTAAGATTTTAAAATTTGCATGCCAGCAGTATTCCTTTTTTCATATTATTCGGCTAAGACATGCGAGCTTGCAATCTTCCGAATTTAAATCATTTTAAATTATAAATCCCGTATATATAATTTTTTTTTATTGGAGCTGAAAAACAAGTATTTTAAAAATCTTGAATTGTAAACCAATTTTTTCAAGAGTTAAAAATTGGTTAAAAATAATGAGTTCACAGTCAAACGTTTTTCAATTCATTTCAAAATTACTGAGTTTTAAGATATTTTTAAAATAATTTAAAATGTGATTTTTTTCCCCTTTCAAGCCACTTTGCATTGACATTTTAAATTAATTTTACAAGCCGCCAACCTTTTAACTTCCAATACATGTTAGATGATAAATCACGTTATATCATTATCATTATTATTATCATATTATAGAAATGTATTGTTTTTAACAAAAAAAGAAATTTTTAATTGATTTTGTCAAAAATTAAAAATAATGATTATGATTTCACAGTAAAAAACTCCTAAATTCAGTTGAAAATTGGAGTTTTTAAAGACAAATTATATTTAATTAAATTCATCACCAGTGCCACTTTTACATTTCATAATTTATAGGCTAGTGTTCTTCCAGCTGAAAATTAGAGATTTTATGGAAAAATTAGAGTATTAAATTCAAGGTAGATTGTTTTTATAAAGTTAGGTTTTCACTTAATCGCCGTGTCATCTCGTCGATGTATCGAGCTATTCCCTACCCTCCTAAAATAATATATATGTAATATGTATATTAAAAAAAAAGAAGAAAAAAAGTAAATCATGCATATTAGAGCATGAGCATAGTTGTGAAAAAATAAATAGAGTCAAAGACATCCAACAAATGTCAGATAAAACTTCCTTCTTAACATGGTATACATTTCATTTGTAACCAAGTATATACATATTACATTTCTCTTAAATGTTCAAATTTTACTTATAATATGCTGATTTAAATATGCACTTAAGGTATAATTTTCTCATAATCATACAACATCAATATTAAAATTACGTTATTTAATCTTCATAATGTTAAATACTTCATGAACAAATGCAGTAGACTTCCAGAAATCCGCATGTTGTAACCAATGTAACTATCAAACCGACAGTAAAATTTTTAATATGAAAAGGTTAAGATAGCACTGACATTAACAATGATTCATCAGAAATTGAATCTCACGAAACACAGAAAGTCAATTTTATGCAGATTACTTTCTGTTGATGATAAATTTTAAATGCATTAATGCTAAAAACAAGAAATAATAATTGTTCATAAATAACAATAAAAAAAATAAAAAACTATTTTTGCCTATATTAAAAAAAAAAAAAAAAAAAAAAAAGTAATAAGAGGTAATATACTTGTAATAGAAGCTTATATTGTATCACATGTTATGTACAATTTTGTATCTTACTGTATTAGATAAATTTTAATTTCTTAATTCAAGAAAAAATTAAATTAAATTTCATTATATGCATATTTTTTACTAAGTTGCTAAATTTAAATTTAAAATTAAAAAAATAAAACCCATTTACGTATTATTGTAACTGCATTCGGCTTTTGGGATAAGTTTTATCAAATATTGTTACTATTCTTTCTAAATCTAATTTCTTTGATCTTGCACTGTGAATCCCTAAAATCATCAAATTTTGCAACCTGCTTTCTGCACTGCAAGTTTTGAGGTAGTTTTTCACTATTCTAACATTTATAAATTGAACCAACAGATGTTTCAGTCGTTGGCTGAATTATTTCATAATTATTAATATATTTTATAGTTGGTTGATTGGTTGGGTTTTAACGTTGCACTAGTGCTGCTCAATAGACAATTGGCGACGGTCTGGGACTCACCCTATCCTTAAGGATGGCCCCGGAAACATGCCATCACAATTTTGATCTTCCACGGAGGGGATAATATTTTTTTATTAAAAAAAAAAAAAAAAAAAAATGCTGAATGAAAAATTTCAATATGACTTTTGAAGATAATAATAAAATATAAACATTCATGAGCGGTTGAATTGATAAAATAGAGCAAGAATATTCTTTACTGTTTCCGAAATTTTTGATTTTCATACAAACAAGCATTAAAAATTGGTAAAAGTTGTATTATTCCCCGATTGCCTTTTTTTTTCTTCCCTTTTATTCCCTGACTCGCTAGCAAAAAGTAATTAAAAGTAAATTTTAAAAAGAGAAATTCATTTTTAATTTGTTGGTGATGCAGAGTGTGGCGATGTAAAATAAATATAACAATTTTAATTTCATATAATTATTAAAACGACTCTTAATTACACGGAAATATTTTAATGCTTTGAATTTGACAGATATTAAACAAATTATCGTTGTAAAATTTCACAAATAGTTAAAAGAATTTTCTCTTTACAAATAGAATGCAAAAAACAAATCTTAATAAAAGGTCTCAATTATTTTACTTATTTCATTTCTCATTGTTAAAGCTGTCTTTAAGATCTAAAGCAAAAGCGACACATTTTCATCTTATTTTTTAGATATTTTTTTTTTTGGATGTATGATCCTCCCTACACCTACAGGGAGCCCACCAGCGGCCGAGCGGTTCTGCGCTCAAAGCTGGTAGATGGGAGGTGCCGGGTTCGATCCCAGGTCGCGCTCATCGACCTAGCCGTTCGGAGTTTTCCGTGGTTTCCTCCGAAACTCGCGTAAATACGGGCTAGGACCCCTTAGAAAGACCCCCACGGAGGGCATTCCCCCTCTAGGCCTAGGACACATCAGGAGTCAATCGGCCTTAAATCCTACAACCAACCAACCCTACACCTACAGCCGACATGAACACACAATATTTGAAAACAGTATCCTGAATAAGAATTAGTAGAATTAAAGGAAATGTGACTTAAATCAATATGCAAATTATATTTTCGTGATCTATTTGAATGAAATTTCTGTCTTTTTTGTTCTTATTACGTGGGGGGGGGGGGGGGGGGATTAAGATTGTTTTTTCCGATGTACTTTTTAAAGAGATATCTTATTCTTAAAAATTTCCAGGGAAGAAAAAAAAAATCATATGTGTGTGTGTGTGGTCTAGTTGCTGTTCACAGACAAAAAGGGAAATGGAAACATACCTAGCCTACATGCTTTTTGTCCATTTCAAAGAGAGCTGGATAATAGGCAATAAAAAAGCGACTTCTTCACAGAAGCATCGCAAGTGTGATTTTAGAAGATAAGGAATAGATAAGGAATGGGTCAATCCTTGTAATAATACGCGCCGCTTTCTTTCCTGTTGTCGTTCCCACCAACTGAAATAGAAGAGGAATACATAGTATATCAATGCTAGCAAAGCCATCGCAGTTGCATGCCATTAGTTTTTCTGGGGGAAAAAAAAAAAAAAAAAAAAAAAACTTCTCTAGAAAGACAAACTCCGAATGATGAAAAGGAAAAAAACATTTTGTTGCTGAAAAAAGGGGGAAAAAGGGTATATTTTTTCCCCGACAGATTTTGAGAATCTGGCCCGATGGGGGGGGCACGAACTCCCCGACGGGGGGGCCTGTGCCCCCCCGGCCCCCCTTCTGACGCCACCCCTGTTGACTACATATTTTTGAATTGCTGAGGTCAGGGCGGTTTGAAGAAAAGTATATTTTATATTCTTTACATCAAGTCTTTATAGAGTTACAGGTAAATATTGATCAGGGTAAATCTCTGTATTTAAAATAATTAAATTCAGATATCACACAGAAAAGTATAATATCCATTCTGGTAATAATCGGAAAATAAATATAATAATTTTAAATATAAAATAATATAAAGTAATGCTAATTAAGTAATGATGTGTACGTCTAAACTTACTTCAATAACTAATTTATGCGCAAGCAAAGTAATATGACAAAAATGATAACAAAGTCACAGCCCCCTAAAAGCAATAAAAATTGATGTATCACTATATTTCGAAAAATAATGATAGAAATGAACTGTAAATTTAGAAACCCACATTTTTGATGATGCCCATTCAATTTGTGCAAAAATTAATGCAGGTCATAACACATAATTTTTTTAAATATGAACTGATTAATTATTTTCATAATTCAAAAAATGTTTTTTAATCAAAAATATGGATGGAATATATTTGGGTTAATTCATACTAACGTAAAAAGAAAAAAAGAAGAAATTTTAATATATTAATTTTTTGGGAAGACATGAATTAATGTTTATTACTTCATTTAACATTAGCATCTCCATATCTTAACAAATTATAACTCTGAAGAAAAATTGAGAGAAACATATAAACTATACCACTTTCTGGGCTCATTTGAACCAAATAATCCAAAAAGCTTGTCGAAATTGGAGGTTGCCTTTGAAAAACTAGTTGGCATAGGTGGACTCTGCTCAGTTCCCCATCATATTTATGCTCTCATAAATTTCTAGTGCGAGACATATTATAATCATGTTAAAAGAAATGAATTTGACCAAAGCAGAATACAGTGACAGAATGAAATCCCCGCCTAATAGGCAATCCACCGTTCACTTCGATATATTTATCTTATTCTAATCTATTAATTTTTTTTATCAGGGTCAATTCCGTTGTTTAGTTTTCATGCTACTATTTCGAATGTAATAATCCTCAAAATTCATATTTATATGAAAAATTTACAATTTCGCTATGTTGATAAAATCGTAGATTACGAATAATTTACGAAATTTTCCTATTAGAATATTTGTATTCAATCATGTTCAAACAAATATCATAAACTTTCTCTTGAAGTTGTCTAGTGTATTTATGCTCCTCAAAATGGAAGTTTATGCTCAAATTTGCCTTATTGTGTGTGACATGTTACGTAAATCGTAAATTCCAAATAATTTACGAATTTTTTAAATTGGAAAAATCATAGTCTATGATATTCATGCCAGTATCCTAAATAATATTTCGAAAGTGGTTTGGCATCTTTACGATGAAAATATCCCTCAAGATTGACGTTTATGTGAAATTTTGCTCTATTCTTCCATGTTGAGAAAACCGTAAATTTCCAATAACTTAAGAAATTTTTATATTGGAAAATTCATAGTCATTAATATTCATGCCAGTGTTCTAAATAATATTTCAAAAGTAGTCTGACATCTTTACGGTAAAAATATCTCTCAAAATTGAGGTTTATGTGAAATTTTGCCCTATACTGCCATGTTAAGAAATTCGTAAATTTCCAATAATTTGCGAAATTTTCAAAGTAGCATATTTATAGTTACTGATGTTCATTCCAGCATCAAAACTGATATTTTAAAACTGGTCCGGCATTTTTACAGTAAAAAGTTTCCATTTAATGCACGTTTAAGTGAAATTTTGTCCTATTCTCCCATGTTAAGAAAATCGTAAATTTCTCATTACTTACGAAGTATTTTAATTCGAATGTTGCAAATGAATAGGGTTCTTGCCAGTATCGAAAGTAATATTTTAAAACTGATCTGACCTCTCTGCGATCATTTGTTTGTGAGATATCGTGTTAACAGACTGACAAACTAACGGACTAACACACTAACGAACTGACACACTAACAGGCACCTTACAGACAGACGAGACACCATACAAATTTTGTCATTTTCGGATTCCTCACACCTGAAAACGTATAAAAAAGTCAAAAAGCCGAGGTCGAAATTTTTCACGATTACCTAAGTTCCCCATACCTGTAGTATGATGGGGAACTAAAAAATGAAGTTGATGTCTTTTTTAATATGTAGGTACCCCTTAAGCAAAATCTAACTAAACCGTTCTAAACAAGGCATTATTACTAATCGATTGGCGCCAGCCGCAAGTCTCTACACTAATTTACGGCGAAATTAGTCAGGCAGGGGGGGGGGGGGGTATTATTGTACAGTCACCCAAAAAAAAAACGCCACCCCCCCACCTAATTTTGCCGTAAATTATCGTAGAAACATGCGACTGGTACCAATCAGTTTGTAATAACGTCTAGTTTATTATGTTATAGTTAGATTTTACTTAGGGGGGCGTCTACATATTAAAACTGACATCAACTTCATTTTTTTCAATGGTAACCCCCATTTTTTATAATTTATTTGAATTCTTTGGATCAAATCATCACGGAAAATGGTATAGTTTATATATTTCGCTCAATTTTTCATAGAGTTATAAGCTGTCAAAGTTTGGGGATGCTAATGTTAAATGAATGTGACAAACATTAAATCATATCTTCCGAAATAATTATGATATTTAAATTCTGTTTTTTTTATTCGTTAGAATGAAGTAACCCAAACATATTCCATGCAAATTTTTGCTAAAAAAACATTTTTTGAATTATGAAAATTATTAATAAATTCATATTTGAAAAAATTATGAATTATGACCTATGTTAATTTTTGCACGAATAGAACGGGCATCATAAAAAACATAGGTTTCCAAATTTACAGCTCGTTCCTAACATTATTTTTTGAGTTACAGTGATATTTCACTTTTTATTCCTGTTAGGGGGCCGTCACTTGTTATAATCTGTATCCTCTATAAGTAAATGTTTGTATATAATTTGACGGAAAGCTATTTTAATTTACCTTTATGTTATTTTTATTGTTTCCTAAGCAATATTTCGATGTTTATTATACAAATTGGCATATTTTTGTAAAGTTATCACAATGTAGGCGAGGGATTGTGAAAGAATTTCAAAAGAAAAGAAGCCCCGCCTCTGATTCGCTGAAACACTATTTTAAAAAAAAAGAAAAATTTGCATATTCCTATTTGACTCTATATGTGACGCTGGTATGCATAAATCACAATGGTATTTACTACATCGATTATTGAAGACAAAACTTAAATGATTTAATTACAAATATGCAAAATTATTTTGCTTTATATTATAAAGTTTTAGAAAATTTGTGAAAAGGCGTGGCTATTTACATTAAGCCTTGATATGGAAGCTATGTTGCTGTTTTTCGATGCTGCGAAATTTACAAAATATATTTGTGTTAATATACTATACAGATAGAAGAATAATTATATAATATCAACAAATCTTCTTTAATCAATATGTTTATATTACTGTATGGAAATGTTTATATATGAATATTGTATTTCTTTTTAATGAGAGATATAAACACAAAAACTAAAAAAAAAGAAGAAAATGTGTTATAAATTTTTATAAATCAAACAAAATATATATGCATACTTGCCAACCTAACCCGTAACATTGTTAGTTCCCGCCCCTGTGTGTACACAATTTAATTTTTAGAGTAATTAACTTCAAATACATTTACGATTAACTCATTGAGCGCCACGCGAATTCTTATGGAAATCCCATTCAGGCCACACGTGCTGCTTAGAAGCGTGTTATGTTTATCGAGTTTCAATAAACCCCATTAGGCCTTAACGATATAATCCTATAAAAATCCTATTAAAAAAAAAAAAAAAAAAAACATGAAGTAAATTTTAAATAAATTGTCAGTAATTACTTAAAACTATGTAAGTTCTGTAGTTTTATATCATATTTTACACTGCCGGCTGATTTAGCCTAAATGGAAAGATCAGTGTCAGCCACCGATGGCTGACACGGATCTAAAAAGACTGATGTAAAAAAAATGTACGGAAAGGGGCGGGACCAGTAATCTTCCGGGATAGGTTGACAAGAATGTATATACATAGAGCAATGCCAGAAAATGTTCTTTATTTTTCATGAACCAGATGAATGGTATTTTTTTTCTGAATAGTCTATGTATTAAATATAATGCTGCTTTAAATACCCTTTAAATGAAAAGTTTTATTACATAAAGTAATTTTCTGGCACTCTACAGCTCCCAAATGACACACAATACAAACCCCCGCCTTTTTCCAGTGTTTAAAGGGTATTAACGTTTAATATGCTTTATATTCGTTTTGATCTTTCTTTCTCCTCCTTATCTTCTTCTTTTTTCCTTAAAAAAAAAAAGAGTTATGTAACATTTTGTGCTTTTCAAGTGAAGATTTAGATTAAGGGTAGTCAGCCTTTCTACACCCACCGTCCACTTCGGTATCTGTGTTAAAGTGTAGAATTTTAGAACATCCCATTAAGTAGTAGGATTTATTATTTTACATATTAATTTGTTACACATTATAAAATATAAAAGCAAAAGAATATCGTGGAGATTTATGTAAAAGTTTTTAATAATGTCATGAAAAAAAAATAATAATAATAATTAATTAAAAAAATAAATAAATAAAACTAAAAAAATCTGTTTTAATATTTTAAAAAAGTCAATTAAAGAAAATGAAAGTACTGCAGTATCAGAACAAACTCCCATTGTCACTGTGAAACGGCCGTGGGAACCAGGTTGAGTGCCGCCGTTTCAGACAATTATACGGCAGCTTGAGTTAAAATAATTTTGAATTTTCAAACAAATTTAAAACCATTCATCTTTTTTTTTTTTTTTTTCTTTTGATAGATATTTTAATATCTATTCAAGCTATTTAATTTTCTTCGTATGAAGTGAACTATCTGATGTTTAATCAATAGAAACCAATAAAAATCTTTTAATTCATAAACTAACTCAGAAAGTTCTGTGAATTAGTCATTTTTTTTATTTTATAATTAACATTTCTGAAATTTTTTTCCGGTGTGAAACTTAGTAAATAATGTATACTGGGTGGTAGATCGTGATTTATATTTTCTAAATGTATAGACGGACCCCTAATACATTTTCACGTGTAACTCTATATAAAATTGATTTAAGGTATATAAATAGGTATGTTTTTCGAACCGCCTTGATCTCAGAAATCTGAATATGAAGTCAAAAATAGGGGTTGCCATTGAAGAAAATGAAGTTAATGCCAGTTTTAATATGTAGACGACCCCTTAGGCAAAATTTAACTATACCGTTATAAACTAGACGTTATTACAAATCGATCGGTACCAGTTAAATGTTTCTACGATAATTTACGGCGAAATTAGGTGGGGGGGTGGCTTTTTTTTTTGGGTGACTGTACATACGGTGTGGCCCGAATGAATAAAATAGATTTCCAATGTGGCCCACCAAGTGTTTTGGGTTGGACAGGCCTGTTTTAGAATACAGTAAAAGCTTTTCGTGCTGACATTTAACTAACCAGAAATCTTATGTGTTCAGAAAATCTTGACAGTATTTTTTACTTTCCCCCTCTTTAAGTGGCAAGGAATTGATAAACTCCCTCCTCCCTTTCCTTTCTAAACAACAAGCAGATGATAAGCCTCTCATAGCTAGCTACTCTCTCCCTGTTTACTTTAAGTGGTGTGCATTCGATCTGACACTGAGAAATACAAGCTCCTATTTTGGAAAATTATTCCATTCTGTAATTATCATAGCTGTCTAACATAGCGCTGAGTTCCTTCCCATACTAATGATATCATAGACTTGTCATAACAGCAGGGGAAGAAAGGAGAACTATTTTTAGTCAGCCATAACAAACTGTTTCTGGCATTTTATCAAACAGATTCACCTGTCTTACCATTTTTTTTACCACGGATTTGTAAAAAACTTGTACAGCAATGGTTTAACAAATTATGATGCTTTAAAAGCAGAATCTATAAAACCCATATCTTGTTACCAGATTTGTGCTCTTAACATTTGTTTTGAGTCTGAATCCCTCAACTCTGAAATCAAATATCTAGCACTTATAGTTTTTTACAGGGACACGAAGAAAAATTCTTTATCATTATAGCCTATGGGTGCAATTATTTAAAGTGCATTAGCCTCTAAAAACCTTATTTGAATGAACTGAAAAAATATATAAGGTCATTGTGCCTAAATGCGATAACCCATAAATGCGACAAAGTTCTTCTACTGAAAATCTCAGGGCCCGACTTAGACTACCTGGAGCCCCGGGGCAAGCCTATTCTGGGGGGTCCCCTTGCAGTGGCATAAGAGCTCTTTAGGTTGCAGAATTTCTGTATACACTTGTAGGGGGGCCCAGGGCATTTGCCCCGTATGCCCTGCCGTTAGTCAGGGCCTGTCTAAATGCTTAAATCACAAACTTATAAATCATAATGGAACATACACATTTCAAGAACGGTTCGCGAAATTTTTCATTAAATTTTAAAGGTTTTTTCTAGTAGAATTTTCTTTTGCAGTAAACATTGTCCATTATGGCTTTCCGACGTCTTTTCCTAATTGCGATAAAATATTTTCAAATAGTAACTGTAATTTTATCCTTTCATCTTTCAAGATCAAATAACCACTGTTACGTCATGTGCTTGAATACCCTTCATACCTACCAGAAGAAAAAAAAAAAAAAATACTACATTTTTTTAAAAAGAGGGGTTTAAAATTTTTATCGCATTTAAGGGTCTGTTTACACCATTTTCCTAAATGCGACAAATTTTATCCCTTAAATGCGGCGAATTTTACAGTTGATATATTAAGGGAAGTTTAAGCATTTTTCCTTTTTAACACTTTCAAACAAGGTTTAAAAGTGACTTAGACTTGTCTGTCCCTCTGTCCGTCTGTCTGTCTGTCCGTCCGCGCTCTAATTCCTGTAGGGACACCCGAAAGTATTCAAAAGCACTGTATTCTATGAGAGGTATTGCTGTAAACCATATTTAATACCTTAACTGTATACAAATCTTAGTGAAATTGAATCATGTTATTCAAGTTCACTATCGGATGTTTCATATATAAAATGGAATAAATATCACCACTAGTTTGTACACAGGGACACTCGAAAGTACTCCAAAGCATTGCGTTCTATTTGAGGTATTTCTATAAACCAAATTTTAATAACTTTACTTTCCACAAAGTTTAATGAAATTGAAATATGTTATTCATATGCACAAAAGAATGCTTTGCATAGAATATAGCATGATTAGCATTAGATTTACAGGGCCACACAAAAATATTCAGTTACATTAAGAGCTGTTCATAAAAATTTGCTATAATTTCAATTTCGTTTACATTAAGTGTTTTTAGCATTGTCTAACAATTTTCATCTGTGAATATAATTTCAATTTAAGTATCTGTCTGTTCGTCTGTCCGCGCTCTAGCTCCAGTAAATATTTATGTAATTTCTTGAAACTGATATATGTTATTTAAGTTTACTATCGGATGCTCCCTATTGAAAAAGGAGTTAATATCTCTACTGGTTTGTGTACAGAGGCACCCAAACCTTTTACAAAGCATTGTGTTCTATGAGAGATATTTCTATAAACCATATTTTAATACCTTTACTGTACACAAACCTTAATGAAATTGAGAAATGTCATTCAAGTTCACTATCGGATGTTTTATATATTAAATGGAGTAAATACCACCACTGGTTTGGGCACAGAGACACTTGAAAGCATACCAAAGCATTGCGTTATATGAGAAGTATTTCTATAAACCAAATTTTGATAACTTTGCTTTCCACAAAGCTTAATGAAACTGAAATGTGTTATTCATATGCACAAAAGACTGCTTTCTATAGAATATAGTATGTTTAGTATTAGTTTTACAGAGCAATAAAAAAATATTCAGATGCATAAAGAGCTATTAAGAAAAGTTTGCTGGAATTGCACTTTCGTTTACATTAAGCGTTTTTAACATTTTCTAACAATTTTTAAGTGTGAATATAATTTCAATTTGTGTATCTGTTTGTCTGCCCATCTCTCTGTCTTTCGGCGCTCTAACTCCGGTAAATATTTATGGAATATCTTGAAACTAATATATGTTTTTCAAGTTCACTATCGGATGTCTCCTATTAAAAAAGGAGTGAATACCTCTACTGGTTTGTGTACAGGGGCATCGGAAAGTACTGCAAACTATTTTTTTTTTCTATGAGAGGCATTTCTATAAACCGTATTTTAATACCGTTACTTTACACAAATCTTAATGAATTTGAAATATGTTATTCAAGTTCGCTATTGGATGTTTCCTATGTGAAATGGAGAAAATATTACCACTGTTTTGTGTACAGGGAGACTTACAAGTATTGCGTTGTATGAGAGGTATTTCTGCAAACCAAACTTTAATAACTTTCCTTTGCACAAATCTTAATGAAATTGAAAAATGTTATTCATATGCTAAAAGGAATGCTTTTTATAAATACAGTATGATTAGTATTAATCTTACAGGGCCACATAAAAATATTAAGTTACATTATGAGCTATTAATAAATATTTGCTGTAATTGCATTTTCTTTTACAATAAGCATTTTTAACACTTTCTAACAATTTTTAAGCGCGAATATGATTTTAATTTGGTTATCTTTCTGTCCGATTGTCTGTCTTTCTATCTGGCTCTCGTCCCAAGAGTTCTTAAATATTTTCAGAATTTTGAAAAATTGATATATGTTATTAAAGTTCACTATGGAATGTTTCCTATTTAAAATGCCATTAATATGTCCTACACAACGTGTTTGTGTACAGGGAACTTCCAATGCTTTGCGTTTTAGGACAGACATTTTTATAAATCACATCTAAATAACTTTCTACTGTAAAAATTATAAATAAATTGAAATGTATTTTAATATTCTAAAATAATGTTTTGTATAGAATATGATATGATCAACTTTCAGATTTACAGGACTACACTAAAATATTCAAATACATTAAGGGATCAATTATAATCTGACGGCTGGATTTTCTTTTGCATTAAGCCTTTTTAACGTTCTTCAACGATGTCTGAGAGCGGTTTTAAATTGAATTAGTCAATCTGTATATTTTTCTGTGCCTCTCTCCTTTGTTTGATAATGCAGGCAAAGAATATTGAGTTATACGATACAACAAGCACGTACAATTGGAGAGTATTAATAACCAGTGCGTACTGCATGATTTTTCGTTCTTTTTTTAACACTTTCCAGCAAGGTTGAAAAGTGTCAATGACTTCGGTTTGTCTGTCTGTCTGCAGTCGAACTCCTGTAAATTCTCATGGAATTTCTTGAAGCTGATATATCGTATTCAAGTTCACTATCGGATGTTCCCTATTGAAAATGGAGGGAATTCCTCTTCTGATTTGTCTACAGGGACACCCAAAATTTTCCAAAGCACTGTGTTCCATGATAGATATTTCTATAAACCGTATTTTGATACGTTTACTTTAAACAAATTTTAATGAAATTGAAATATATCATTTAAGTCCACTGCCGGATATTCCCCATGTAAATTGAAGTAAATACCATCACTGGTTTGTATACAGGGACATCCGAAAGTATTTAAAAGCATTGCGTTCTAGGGAAGGTAATTCTAAGCACCAAATTTTAATGATTTTACTTTGCACAAGTCGTAAATATATATATATATATATATATATATATATATATATATATTATTCATATGCACAAAAAAATGCCTTCCATAAAATACAATATTATTAGCATTATATTTACAGGGCCACACAAAAATATTCAGATACATTAAGAGGTATTGTTGGAAAATTGCTTGAATTGCATTTTCGTTTACAATAAGCGTTTTTATCACTTTCTAAATGTTTTTAACACTTTCCAATAAAGTTGAAAAGTGTTAATGACTTAGGTTTGTCTGTCTGTCCGTGCTCTATCTCTCGTAAATATTCATGGAATCAGAGTTACACATACACTACTCAGAAAAGAAGAGTTAAACACGGAGTTACACACTCTGTTATAAAAAGGCAGAGTTACACACACAATTACACACAAACTGTTAATAAAAATGCAGAGTTACACACACAATTACACACAAACTGTTAATAAAAATGCAGAGTTACACACACACACTGTTAGCAAAAAATTAGCGGTACACACAGCGTTACACACGTTGTCAAAAAAAAAAGAGATTTACATACGGAGTTAAACACACTGTTAATAAAAAGGCGGAATTATACACAGCAAAAAGTCAGTGATACACGCAAAGTTACACACATTGTTCAAAAAAAAAAAATGAACATTGAATTACACACACTGCTGATAAAAAGGCAGGATTATACACAGAGTTACATGCACTGTTAATAAAAAGGCGCTGTTAATAAAGAGTTGCACACACACATTTAATTACGTACAGGGTTACGCACACTGTTAGTTACACATAAGTAAAATCACACACGTTTTTTGCTAAAAATTACACATAGTGTTATACACACAGTGTTACACACACAATGTTAAAAAAAAACTGTTAATAAAAAACAAAATTACACATGGAGTTACACACACTGTTAATAAGAAAGAAGAGCTACACACACACGCTGTTAATTGCATACAGGGTTGCACACACAGTGAAAGTTTCACATAGCGTTACGTACACTGTTAGAAAAGTTCAGCAATACACACAGAATTACACACACACTGTTAAAAAAAAAGAAGAGTTACACACTGTTAACAAACAGCAGATTTAGACACAAAGTTCCACACACTGTTAATATAAAGGAAGAGTTACACACACTATTAAAGGCAGAGTTGCACATAGAGTTACACAACATTTTATCTTGAAATAGTTATGCGGTATTAAGTATTTTATAAACTATAAAAAAAGAACGAAAAATCATGCATTACGCAATGATTATTAACACTTTCCAACTGCACGTAATTGTTGTATCTTATAACTTTCAAAGTTCTGTACCTACGTTATCACACAACAAACAAACAGTAGTTCTGAAAGGCATACAGACAGACTAATTGAATTCCTAATCATTCTTAAACACTGTTTGAAAGTGTTAAAAATGCTTAACACAAAAGAAACCGTCGCCCTGCGATTGTAATTCCAGCCCTTAATCTATCTGAAAATTTCAGTGTAGCCCTGTAAATTTGAAGGTTAACAAAATCATATTTTATACAAAACATTATTTCAAATTAACAATAAATGCCAATTTCTTTATGATTTTACAGTTGAAAGTACAGTATGAAAGTTCTTTAAATGTAAATTATAAAAATGTATGTCCTAAAATGCAACGCATTGGCATTTTTTTGCACATTCTTGTACATAAACATGTTGTACAGTACCTATTAATGCCCTTTTTATTTGGGAACATTCAATAGTGAATATGAACAACATATATGTTTTTTTAAAAATTCAGAAAATATTTCCGGACGCTAAGTGCGGTACACGTACAGATAGACAAATGGAGATTCGGGCACATAGATACAGAAATTGAAAACACGTTAAGACTTAAACAAGAAAGAAAAATCATGCAGTACTCATTGATTAGTAACACCTTCCAACTGTACGTAATCGTTGTATCGAATAACTTTTAATACTGTTTGCCTACGTTGTGAGGTTGAGACGTCAGAACGTCACCACAGTTGTTTTAATTAAGCTGGATCCAGCAAAGTAGAAAGTGGGGACGGTTAAAATCGCTTCGTCGCCAGTGACTCGGCGAAAGTTGAGGTCGAGTTAACTTTGTGTCGGCAGGGTGCTGCAATGAAAGGGTTAGATTTTGAATGTTAGATAAATTAGAAGTGATTTTAAAAGGACGGATTGAAATGAAGAGAGAGGAGGATGTAGGAAGAAGTATAAAATAGCGATGGTTTTAGTAGATGGGAGTGGATGTTGGAGGATATTATAGTGGATGTCGGAGCATATTATAGTGTGGATAATGGAGTATTATAGCGGATTGTTGAAAGTCTTATTTTGGCAAATATTGAGTAGTAGAAATTTAGAGGAGTGGGAAATAAGTCATGATGAGTGTTAGTACGAGTATTTGCTAGCTCTCGTGAAAGTGAATTTCGATCTGTAGGGAATCCTCTGATCGAAAGTGAAGTCGCAGCAGTGGAGTTACGAGTGCAACCGTCGCTACACCTTCAATTGCTTGCTGGGGTGAGATATTTAAGATAATCTAATTTAATTGTTGATATATATATTTTGATTGAGTAATACACTGACTGAGCTAGTTTAATTGCCAGGCCATCCTCCCCATTAATATGCTCAAATAAACTTTAGTTATTGTTAATTCAAGTCTTGTGTTCTCTTACTTATCCATTTAGTGATCCAATTAAGTTAAGATGGAGTTTGCGTCAACGCAAACTTTACAACGTTATCACACAACAGACAGAAGGATTGAAAAATATACAGATAGACTAATTGATTTTAAAATTACTCTTAGGCATTTTGGAAAGAGTTAAAAAGGCTTAACGCAAAATAAAATGCAGCCATTAAATTATAATTGCAGCTTTTGATCTCTCTGAATATTTTAGTGTAGCCCTTTAAATCAGAAAGTTAATCATACCATATTCTATACAAAACATTATTTTAGAATATTAACAATACATTTCAATATTTTTATGATTTTTGCAGTAGAAAGACTTAACTTTCAAAAAAGTCTGTCCTAAACCGTAATGCATTGGCATTTTGTTGTTGTTGTTGTCCCTGTAAACAAACTACTTGTACAGGACATATTAATGTCGTTTTGAATGGGGAACATTCTACAGGGATAATGTTTATAAAAATAACACTCATAAAACACAATGCTTTCGAATGTTTTTGGGTGTCCCTGTACACAAACCAGAAGAGATATTCACTCCATTTTCAATATGGAACATCCGATAGTGAACATCAATAAAATATATGAGTTTCGAGAAATTCCATAAATATTTACAGGAGTTAGAGCGCGGGCAGACAGATGGACAGATACACAAACTGAAATCATATTCACACTTAAAAATGTTAGAAAGTGTTAAAAACGCTTAATGTAAACGAAAGTGCAATTCTAGAACTGTTTTATCAGTAGCTCTTAATATAAATGGATATTTTTGTGTCACCCTGTAAACCTAGTGCTAATCATCCTGTATTCTATGCAAAACATTTTTTTCTGCATATAAATAACAGATTTCAATTTCCTAAAACTTCGTGGAAAGTAAAGTTATTAAAATTTGATTTATAGAAATATCTCTCATAGAATGCAATGCTTTGGAATACTTTTAACTGTCCCTGTACATAAATCGGTGGTGGTATTTCCGCCATTTTATACAGGAAACATCCAGTAGTGAACTTGAATAACATATTTCAATTTAATAGAGATATGTCTACAGTAAAACCAATAGAAATACCTCTTATAGAACACAATGCATTGAAATGCTTCCGGGTGTCCGTGTACACAAACCAGTATAGGTATAAACTCCATTTTAAATAGGGAACATCCGATAGTGAACTTAAATAACATATATCACTTTGAAGAAATTCCATAAATATTTATGAGATTTAGAGCTCGGACAGACAGACAGGCAGACAAACAGGCGGACAGGCAGATACACAAAACTGAAATCATATTCACCCTTAAAAAATGTTAGAATGTGCTAAAAACGGTTAACGTAAACGAAAGTACAATACTTTTTTAAATAGCTCTTAATGTAACTGGATATTTTTGTGCCACCCTGTAAATCTAATGCTAATCATGCTATATTCTGTGCTAAGCATTCTTTTGTGCATACAAATACCATATTTAAATTTCCAAAAACTTTTTGGAAAGTAAAGTTATTAAAATTTGATTTATAGAAATATCTCTAATAGAACGCAATGCTTTGGAATACTTTTGAGTGTCCCTCTATATAAATCGGTGGTGGTGTTTTCTCCATTTTATACAGGAAACATCCAATAGGGAATTTGAATAACATATTTCAATTTCATTAAGATATGTCTACAGTAAAGGTATGAAAATATGGTTTATAGAAATACCTCTCATAGAACACAATGCTTTCGAATGCTTTTGGGTGTCCTGTGCACAAACCAGTAGAGGTATAAACTCCATTTTCAATAGGGAACGCCCGATAGTGATCTTGAATAACATATTTCAATTTCATTGAAATATGTCTACAATAAAGGTATGAAAATATGGTTTATAGAAATACCTCTCATAGAACACAATGCTTTGAAATACTTTCGGGTGTCCCTGCACACAAACCAGTAGAGGTATCATATTCACCCTTAAAAAATGTTAGAATGTGTTAGAAACGCTTAACGTAAACGAAAGTACAATTCTAGCCATTTTTTTTAATAGCTGTTAATGTAACTGAATATTTTTGTGCCACCCTGTAAATCTAATGCTAATCATGCTATATTCTGTGCAAAGCATTCTTTTTTGCATATAAATACCATATTTAAATTTCCAAAAACTTTGTGGAAAGTAAAGTTATTAAAATTTGTGATTTATAGAAATATCTCTTATAGAACGCGATGCTTTGGAATACTTTTGAGTGTCCCTGTACATAAACCGATGGTGATATTTCCTCCATTTTATACATAAAATATCCTATAGTAAACTTTAATAACATATTGCAATTTCATTAAGATATGTCTACAGTAAAGGTAAGAAAATATGGTTTGTAAAAATACCTCTCATAGAACACAATGCTTTGAAATACTTTCGGGTGTCCCTGTACACAAACTGGTAGAGGTATGAACTCCATTTTCAATAGGGAACGTCCAATAGTAATCTTGAATAACATATATCAGTTTCAAGAAATTCCATAAATATTTACGGGAGTTAGAGCGCGGACAGACAGACAGACAAACCGAAGTCATAAACACTTTTCAACCTTGTTGGAATGTGTTAATAACAGTTTTCAACCTTCTTTGGAAAGTGTTAATAACATTAAAGTAACTCCCATGCATTAAATGCATTATCGCATTTAGGGAGTTTGAACATCGCATTTAGGATATAGTACCTTAAATGCGACAAAAATTTCCTAAATGCAACGCTGGTATATATTTTCATAAATTACTGATATTTTTTTTTTAATTTCTTGAAAAAAAAAATGACTCAACCATTTTTTCTTTCTTTTCATAATTATTTGTTTACTAAAATGTCATAAGTTTCCTAAATGCGATAAACTTACCAAAAATCACGTCGCATTTAGGCACAATGACCTTACTTTTTATAAATTACTACCACACGAACTGTATAAATTTTGATGATTTTAGCACTTACAGATTTTTGCAGGAACACAACAAACAATTATTTCATTATAATATATGAGCTGAAATTATTTGAGTTCAATAGCGTTACATTAAAGATTATATTATATGGAGAAAAATACTCAAACACCCTATTATAATTTTCTTTTTCTTTTTCTTTCTCTTTTTTTTTTTTTTTTTTTTGTTTGTTTATTTTAGTGACTTCTTTTACTTTATTTATAAATCTATTAATTGCTTAATATTCGGAAAATCGAGTGGAGTGACTCCAGATTTTTTAATTTGTATTTGAACGTATAAAATTTTACTTTATGTTGTTAGACTATAATGTTAATTAACAGTGCTCCGTTCCCTCCCTCCTCCCTCACGATAAATTTATAATGTATAAATTAGGATTATAGGTAGTCCTTAAAAAGTCCTTAGAAACTCCTTACTTTTCTTAATCATAAATGTGTACACACCATGTACTAACATTAGATTATGTAATTTTAATAGTTTTTTTTTTTTTTTTGTTTTTTCTTTAACCAATAAAACTCAGACAACCCGGACTCAAATGGGTTTTATTAGGTTTTTTTTTTTTTTAAACAGAATTAGCCCCCCCCCCCTTTTTTTTTTTTTTTTTTATCATTTCTTATTTTTTACTTGACTTTAAGTATAAATGTACGCCAATTTGATATATATATATATAGTGTGTCCGAAAACAGAGACAAAAGCCTGATCTTGCATATTAATTGATCCTGAATATCTGGAATGTAAGCTAAAGTGACTTGTAATAGTCAGCAGATCATTAACCAATTAGAATCAAAATTTGGTGATCAAAAAGCAAAAACCAAAACAAACAAGACAGTTTTTTGTCATGTTATGCTTTCTAACAAAACCTACAGTTTTCTGGGGTTCCTGTCCCATGGAGATTGGCACCCACCGATTGACACGCACCGCCGACACATAATACTTACTAAGACTAGAGCGAATAATTAACCTCAAAAGGACTCCATCATTTCCCAGACGTCTACACCCTGTACTACATCCTATTGCGTATCACAGAAGCCACCTAGGCTTGATGAGTGTCATAAATGAAATCCATAAGACAATAAAGACGTCGGTGTCCACCCCAATTCGTTGATTTCAAGACTTGTCTCGTGAATGAAACCCAGAAGGCAAGAAACTCTGGGGTTCGCCCCGATTTGTTTCATATATATATATATATATATATATGAAAGGGATAAAAATAAATAGTTTTAAATTATTAAAAAACCCAATTTAAAAGTGTGAAAAATCACTAATCGAAATTATAATGGCAAATAATTCGTAATTGCCGCTTTAAAGATTGTTTCCTAGCAGAAGACTTTATAACTCAGAAATCAGAAAAGGAACGAAATTATAAGTCAAAATTTGCCGACGTTAGTGCAATTTGCAACTGCCGCTGCATTGAGCTGTATATTAATTAATCCCAGAAATTCCTTTTAAGAGCCCAGATGATCTAGAGAACCAATCGGCAGCTCAGAAAATTAGGTATAAAAGCCCAACCATTAAACAAACGGACACAACTTGCTACGCTTTTCTAGTGCTAATAAACTTATCGTTCGCCATTCCTCCGAAATTACGTAGGTCCTACAGGTCTCCCCAACAGATTCGGCGGCCCGGGGCGCCGCTTAAACGGCCTGTGGATCGGCAGAGCGTCGGATTCAGACTCCATTCGCCTTACCCTGTCCCGACTTAGAAATAATGAAGCAGTAAAGATATTTCCTGAAAGAAAACCTAGTCGTCATTGTGTGCTACGCCTGTCATCTCTCTTTCATCCAGTAATTAATACATCACATATATTTCCCTTAAGTATACTTTATATTTTAAAAAATGTTATTTGACTTAATTGCTCTATCTCTTGCAACAATATAAGAGTAAATATTTAATAACTAAAATATATTTACAAATTAAACAATATTTCAATACAAAAAAAATTAAATTTGTAGATTTTTCAGTTCTGAAGTTTAATATTTAAAAATTAATTGTTTTTATTTTATTTAAAATCATTTTATTTATCTTGTTAATTATGCCCCATTAATTAAATTATTTCTTTTATTTCAGCATAAAACAGTTGGAGATATGCCAGATAAAACTCCTGAAAAGCCTCAAATGCCATTTTCCTCTCTTAGTGTTTTATTTGATAATAATCGTTCATCTTCATTTGGATTTGGTTTAGAAAATACTGGAATTGGACTTGGATTGCGAGCTACAATGCCGAGAATGCCATCATTCAGAGTAAATATTTTTCTCTTTCACATTCTTGTTTAATTTAAATAAAAAGTTATAAATATTTGAAGGGTTTAAGAAGGACGAATTAACTTTAAAAATATTAAATACCTTTTACAATCCTTCATTTATGGCAGCATTAATGCTGCCATAAATGAAGGATTGTAAAAGGTATTTAATATTTTTAAAAAAGTTATTTTTCTGGTTTACAAAATATTTCATGTTTTTATTAATTTTAATTTTACTTCTGTTATTCAAGTAGTTATAATGTAATTATATATGATATTAGTTATAATATGATTATATTGTTAAAAACTAGATTACAGTGAAGCATTGATAATCTGGAAGCCTATAATCCGGCAGCACCTATAATCTGACACAGATGACCTTTATTGCCCGTCATTTTTTTTTGTCCGTCCATAAATCGTAGTACTCAATGGGTTACTGGCACATAAATTTGGAACAGCATACTTGCCAACTGTTATGGATTATAAGTAAAGTTTACTAATTTTCATTTAATTTTACTGATTTACAGATAGAGAAATTTTGAAAAGAGAAATGTAAGAGACAGCTAGCTTATCGTGATGTTAACAAGATACTGATGCAATTTTTTCACTTAACGCCGAAGTGAAGGTCTAAGCATTTCGGTCGCAATGATAGAATGAAGCAAATGAAATCAACTGCCATATTTTAAAAAAATGTAGCAACTTGCAAGTTTCTGATCTTATTTGTAATTAAACCAGTTCTTATTTTATTTTATTTCTTTTTATTATTTGACCAAAAATTAACAATCTATATTACTGTTTTATAATTGTTAGCACCCCTTAACCCCCTTCCCCCCCATGGAAGGCACTCCTCAAGACCCAGGACCCTAGTGCAGTGAATTGGTTTTAACCTTATCATCAACCAACACACCTTAGTAAAGGATAGAAAAATAAAGTTGAGCATTGCCAATCCTGTTTTAGCCCCTTTTAACCAAGGTCCTGCCCTGAATTAATTTAATCATTTATTGACAAAGGTATGACATCATAATCACATCTATCCTCTTTCCCTATATTTCATGCCAGTAAATTCTGAAATATCTAGGTATTTTATAATGTTTGTAATAAAATAAAATGGAATTTGTTGTATTAACTTCAAACTGTCTAACAAAAGGTGGAGTCAGTCTGGCATGTTTAGTGACTCTGCACAACCCTGCTTGAGATAACTATAAACTTTCATTTTAATTGATTTTTCTCTTGTAGTTAATGGATTTGGATATTTCATTAATTTTGATTCTCAATTTTTATGTATATTATAGCGAAAAATAATAAAAGTTCCTTCACCTCCGCCACTTGATGATGAAGACAGTAATAAAAAGGCTGAAGAATCCGGTAATGTATATTTTTGTTTTAACTTTCCAATTGAAATGTGTTGTTATATTAAGATAAATCTCCAATTTTCTTTTAAAAGAGTTTTTTATATATTGCTTAAAATTTATTGTCTTTATTAATTAATTTCAATTTCCATAAACTTTAAAGGAAGTAGATATAACAATCTAAATGCTTTTGTTTTATGACCCATTTATTTTAATTAAGTTTAGTGCTAAATTTATTTATTTTTAAATGCATTAATGAATATTGTTTGTGTTTAAATATCATTCTCTGAAATCATTTATTATGTCATTTTTTGCAGTTCTTAAGATTTTTACCTTAAAATTCCGATAGTACCCCCCCCCCCCCCACACACACACACACACACACAAATATACCTTCCTCTGTAATTTTTAGATGTTTCCCTTTTCCCAAAACCTTTGTTCTCTCGACTGTTATAATCTGAAGTGTTTCCTAACATTTCAGCTTTTTAAAAGTTTCCAATAATATCACACCTTCTGATTTTAATGATTTTTATTTATAAAGGAAAGGGGGGGTTATAATTGGAATTTTACGGTAAATACTTTTGATGATACATAATAAATAACTAAACCCTCTTTCACATATTATTTTTTAGTTGTTTATTTATTTTTATTTTATATATTTATTTTGCATATTTACATAGGATTGTTTCTTGCATGAAATTCTACCTAAAAATCTATTGTTGAAGAATAATTCTCAAAGTATTGTTTTTCTTCTCAATTTCATGTATCATTTTTCACTATTTTACAAGGCTATTCAATTTGTTTGCTGAATGCTTTGCAGTTTTATTGAATATGTATATTGAAATTGCATATTACAATTTTACAGGGTGACAAGAAATAACTTGGACACACATGATACATTATAACTTTAATGCTAATGAAAATAATACGACCAAACTTCAATAAATATGAATACATTATTTTGTCTATTATATTTACAAGTTTTCAAAGTGGCTTCCTTTAGCCTTAATACAGAGCTTTAAACGTGTCACAAAATTTTCGGCTATGGGCCCAACTCACTTACTGATATTTTATCCCATTCCTTGCATAAGAATTCCTTTAGGGATGCCAAAGTTTTATGAGATTTAGCACACACTCTTCTCTCCAAGATGGACCAAACAGAATAATCCATTGGGTTCAAATCTGGGGAATACGGTGGCCATTCTTGAGCTCCAATGAAGTCAGGAAAATTTGTCTTGCACCAATCTTGAGTGACTTTAGCTCTGTGTGAAGGTGCGGAATCCTGTTGGAAGGTCCATCTTTTGTTTCCAAAGAACTTTTGCGACCAAGGTAAGACAACATCTTCCAAAATGAGTTTGCGATAGTGGTAGGTACAGATAGTTGGTTTGAAACATCGTCCAAGTTATTTCTTGTCACCCTGTAAATTAAAATACCACTTCTAAATTTTAATAATAGAACTCGGTTTAATTCTTCTCAATACTGTAACTGCAAAATTTAAATTAGCATTTATGCTTAATGTTTTGCCATTAAATTCTTCATAATTTTCTTAGAATTTTTATTTATTATTTTTAGAAACACTGTATTTTTTTAATGTATAGTATATTTATTTAAAAGAAATGTTAAATAATTTGAGACATGTGTTAACATATTATACAGACAACTTTGTTTTTTGTGAGATTAGTTTCTTTGAATAAATTGTTTATTTCTTTTTCAATCATTGTACTCATGAGATAGAAAATTATTTGTGACTAGCAAACCCATACGAAATATTCACATTTTATTTCTTTTCTTTATTTACCTTTAAAATTTGAAACGCATAAATGTTACACCAATTTCACCACCTAATTAAAATTTTAATTTACCAGAAGCCAAATTATTAATAAAACCAAATTAATATTGTACAATAGTGAAACCAAAATCATTCAAAGAAAGGTTTCCAAATAAAATTCATGGCTCACGACCCAATTTTCATACTTCCACAGGCAGTGCAATTTTAATATAGGACTCCCACGACGTCTTTTAAATTTTTGTTGTCATGTTGTCGATGACTTTTTATTAATTTTGGTATAATTTTTTTTTTTTTTTAATAAATAGATAAAATAAACTAATTCCTATTTTGATTATATTTTTTATGATTGTGTTTTTTGGTCAATTTATGACACAAAAGTTCATATTCTGTATATATATTCAAAATATTGCTAGGTTTAAAATGACGCTTGCAAAGATTCTGAAGAAACAACTGTTAAAAATACATTTTTTTCGTAAAATAATCTCATCAGACAAATGTCGTCATTTTTTCTTATTAGTCCATTGAGCTAAGTCCGTGTGCTTAAATATTGTTCATGTATAAATATTATTTTTTTATCCTCGCGTATTGTATCGTTTCGACAAAAAATAATTGAAACTGGCCCAAGTTAGAGAAATATTATATAGATTATATTATAAATATCATCATTTTGTCTTTCCATATTTATTTTTTCCCTTAGTATATTTTTATAAATATTGCTGTGTTTGTAGAATTGAATAATGAAAAACTGTTCTTTTAAGATGCCGAAAAAATTAAGTCTGATTCTGATACTGAAAATTCTGCCGGATTGAAAAGGAGGCGAATGATATTTTCTTCAGAAGAGGAAGAAGATCAAAGCTCACAAGAAAGTGACAGTGAAAAAGGTGAATCAGGTATGAAATGAACTAACTCTTTCTATTTATTTTTAAATAATGTATACTAAGCATCAAATTTGTCAGGTGTCAATGAAAATTTGTGTTCATTTCTGAAAAATCTTCAAAAGAATTTGTTTATGCATAAGCTAAAAAGACGATTTAAAGTTTAAAAAAAAAAAAAAAAAACTTTCAATTAAAATAATAAAATTCAAAAAACACTACATTTGTTTTAGATTAAAAAAAAAAAAAGCCCTTCGTCAGGCGAACGAAGCATGAATGCTGCTTTATCTTAGTAAAAAGGGTTTTACTTAGCACTTTTCAATACCAGTCCATTGGTGCATTTTTTATTGTAAGAAGTTTGTAAAAAAAATTATGTTTTTGACATTGTATTAAAATAACTAACTTCTACTGTCTGGAGAAATATTTTAATGTATAGCAATAAGCTCATATTCAAAATCAGATAAGTCATTTGCTTATTATGTATGTACAATCAAGGAAATAATAAATCTACCATCTTACTAATTTATATTTTGTAATAATTAATTTAATAATGTAATAATTAATTTAATTTGTATAAATATGAAGGTGGTTGACAATGGTTTGGTAGCAACATCTAGTTAATAATGCTATACCTAAATTTTGCTTTGGGGATCGTCAACATATTAAAATTAAATTTTTTCAATTAGTAATTTCTATTATTGACTTATTACTAGATTTTCTCAGATAGAAGGTAGTTTGGTAAAAGATATAGCTTACATACTTTAAAGTAATTCTTGATAGAGTTAGTTACAAACAAAAATATAGTAGAAGTTCATTCATAAATTTAGAAATGTTAAATTAAGATTTTGCACAGAACAGTAACATACTGAGTCAAACAATTACCAGAAGAAAAATATGTAATTTTTAAATCTATATTAATAAAAGGAAAGGTTTGTCTGTCTGTTTTTCTATACATTCAGCCCCTATTGAACGCAGAAGTACAAGAATTGACATACGGATACTCAGGAGCCTTTCCGAGGGGCCCCTGAAAACAGAATTTAAAAATTTTAATTAGTTCCAGAGATATTAATTAAAACGTCGACTTATGTTAATTAATAAACCAGTCAATTTTTAGCTTAATATGCATGTTGCGTATGGAATAAAATATTTCTTAATACTTAAAATAAAATAATACTTAAAATCAAGGAGCCAGGAACTCGAATAAAACAGGGCTCTTACTTACATTTTTTTAATCCTTTATATACAGTTCTATATACAAAATAAGCTATGTACATGTAATACGCGTAGTAACAATAAAATTATAATTGAGTAAAAGCATCGCTTTCTGTACAACGTGATACCAGCGTAGCTCTTTTCCCGCTGGAGTCAGAATGTAAACTAAACTTTTTTTTCTTCTCTCGTAACCAGCGCATGCACGTCTCGCACAATTCTGGCAGATGTTCGTTTGAGAATCGAAACTCTTTTCCACAATGCGTTTAAGGAATGTTGAATGTCTAAATAAATTAGAAATATTAATCCAATCGCTACAAATTCGGTACCAAATGAAAGAGACGATTTTTCTGAATCCAGGTGTGCAAACAGAATTTCAACAGGACAATTAGATTTTTTAAAATTAACTCTAAAGTATGAATTTTAGGTGGCAACAAATCACTTGAATATAAATGAAAGCAGACAACATATATATAAATATGCATATTAAACTGCTTTATCGAATTTTAGAACCTTTAAAAGGGTAGGATTATTCAATATTTCTCATACTTATAGTTATATTGTTCTCCCCCCCCCCTTCTTTAAAATTACTGTGTGGCCATTAAACTACCTGACGAAGCTCTGTAATACTCAATCTTTCTCCATCCATAACATAAATTTGAATATTTATGCTAAACTTGTTTTATTAGGTTCTAGAACTTATAAGTAGGTAGAAGTATTTCCTTATGTGTAATTATTTGTTTTAAATTGTTGTACAGTAAGACCCCGTTTAACGCAGGGGATACGTTCAATCAAAATAGAGCATAATGCGAAACAGCGGGTGCACAATTTCAGGGAATCCCCCTACTGCTGCGAGCAATTTCGGGGAATCCACAGGGGAAATAAAAGAGCGCTAAACCGAAACAACACTAAATGAAACAGCGTTAAGCGGGGTCTTACTGTATTTGTATTATTGATTTTCTTATATTCAGCCTTTGGATAGTCAGACATATATGCAGACTATTGCTTATTTAGAAACTTTTTATATTTAAATTATATTTTATATATTATACTTTATATTCAGATATACTGTAGTGATTCAAAATAAAAATAGACTATCCTTTCTTGAGATTACATTTTGTAAAACATCTAAGGTTCATATAATTTATACATGATGAAAACAGTTAGCCTGATAAAAGTCCTTCTAAAAATTATGCTTTAGTATTGAAAAAAATACTTTAAAATGTTAAGTCAGTGTGATTTATTTTTGCACAAATATGTTTCAGATGAAGAATCTAGTTCTGCTGATGAAGCCAGTTCTGACTCTGAAAGTGGTTCCGAAGAATCCGAGTTTGCATCAGGAGAAAGTGAAGATGAATCTAATGCTGAAGAAACTGGAACTGCCTTAAGTGATGAAGATAGCCAGCTTACTCCCAAACCAAAGACTGTTACTTTTGCTACTGATCAGAAACTTGAAGTTTATTCAGAATCTGAATCCGTCGAATTGGGTGTTGAAACAAAGATTCCAGAAGATAGGTAACATATATTTTAAATTTTAAGGAAAATGTATGTATAATATATTAATATTTTCTAGAAATTTAGAAGCAGGAAAAATAACATATTTATAATTGATTTTAATAAATTTACTTGCTCTTGAATGATCAGTATATAGACAGCATTCTTTGCTTGAGTATTCCAAGATTCAGAAATATAGTATTATACTTGTATGTATAATTTGCTATTATTCTTTCGAGAGTTTACTTCTAACAAAATCTAAACAATCCAATTTACATATCTTACATGGTGCAATAGCATGTACTAGTTTGCTTTTATTGGCATTATTCTAAAAAATCTTAATATTTCCCCAAAACGCATATATATACAAGAAAAGAATTCATATACATTTGGTTTTGAGAGTTTTGTACAAGGCACAAGTATTATATATTCAGAGAATGTGATATTCCTATCTTTTCTTTCAAAATCCTTTAAAACTAAATATGATAATTTAGTCATTCTGACTTTTTATATTTCAAGTTAACTAAAGTTTAAAGCATTTCCATCGTAATGTATTTACAAAATTGTTAATAAAATTTATCTCTACTAAGTCCTGTACCCCACCTTTGCTGGTGAAGAATGTATAGCCTTTTTAATTGTTCCTATTTATCTTATATTAGTGGATTTTGCATGCTTAACTGGTACTGTATTTAAAAGAATCGCTTATAAATATAAAATCTCAAAAAATATAGACTCTATTGAAATCTGTCAAAACTTCGGTAAGGGTCCCCGCTGCCTTTGAAGCATCTTCTCAGTCATGGAACCAATACCAGAACCCCATTGTCTGCGGCAGCACCTTATCCAGGAGCACTGTGTGCATGCTGGAAAAATAAAATTCATACACGAGTTCTATTAATAAATAAATTACAGCATTCTTTGTCATATAGTGATCAAAATTAACAGCTTCAGAATAATCTATTGTGCATACAACTAATTCAATTAAATAAATTTTGTTAAAATTTCATTGTACTGCATTTTAGTATAATTTGAAAATTCAATATAGCTTGCATCCAGTTATGGTTGTTGGAAATATGAATAGTGTTTGCACACATTGAAAGTATTAAACTTTAAAAATGAAGTGGCTAAATTTGTAATCTTCGATACTTCAAGACCCAGTAGCAGAAAGTTTTGTAGCTGTCTGCAACTGGCTTTTAAATTTTCTTAATCTGTCTGCAAAATTTGCATGTAATCAGGGGTGAAAATGGCTTACACTCAAAAAGCCTGAAAGCTGATATCTTAGGGGGGATCTTAACAACAGTGGTGATCTCGTGCATCAATACTCGAACACAATTTTACTACAGAACAATATAGTATAAATAGTTATACAAAAATAAGTTAGAACTCATTAAATTAAATATTTTATAGCAATGTTTGACATAACACAATATAAATAATTATAAATAATAAAAGTATTACTATTACGATAATTTAGTAATGAGGTAACCACTATAATTAATATTACTATAAACATTTATTATTACTTCACATTTTCTGAAACCAAAAAGTCACTGGAGGCTTGAAACCTATAGCGGGACTCTAAAGTTCCTACCAAAGAATGTCTAAGACGTCATATATCGGTAGCGCATTGTCGTGGGTGAAAAAGGTCCGTAAATTGCAGGCAATTTTTTTATTAGTGCCAACAAAAACTGTCTACAAGCCATGTCATGGTGTTTCTGCCACTGGGCTTCAAGATAAGAGTTAGTAACATGCATTCATAGTGATCTGCAACAGATAAGCTCGAGTACTGTAAATTTAATAATTTTAAAACTATTATAACATCAGTTTTATCAGAAAATTAAGTTTTTATTTCAATTTCATTATTCACATATAATGTGAGTGGTCGTAAAACTTTAGTAACTACATTTTAATTTAATGTAGATGATGCCACAAGACATGCTAGCTTTTGAGAAATTTCAAGAAATATGTTCTTTTAAAAACTTCTTATTTTAAATATTTACCTTGCATGCTTATAAAGGATATGTTGATATTTGCTTATTCATTAATTGATGTACGTACTTATTTATTGACAAAATCACATTGACTGGTTATAAGATCACCTCACTTATCAGGTCAATTTTGCAAAGTCACAAGAAATGGCCTTACATTCAGGTCTGGTTGTATATAGATTAGTCACAGGAAGAAAACTAGAAACACACTTAAAAGAACACTCCTGGTATATTACTTTTCAAGAATTTTCTAAATCTGTTTTAGCCTAGCATTCCAGTACTCTAGCCATAAATTTAATTTTTTAAATGTTAACTTATCATCAATGCCATTTCCTCTTCTAAATTAGATTTTCTTAAAAACATAGCTATTTTTGCTTTCACAACTGGCAACCATAGATAATGAAAGTTTTATTTAGTGTATCCAGTCAAATGGAAGAATATAGAAAATGTTATTTTCAAGATGTTATGAGGACCAGTTTGTGTACTTTTATTTCGTATTTATATTAAATTACTAGTTGCATTCAAAATGTTTCTGTAATTATTTGCAGTTGGTAGATACAACATACTCATCACTCTGCAGTTCTGATGTATTACTTTCTTTTTGCTGTCTGAAGCTCTTCTTGATCTGTTATGATATTTTGTCATTTCCCGACTTGTGTTTATTGTGTCATATTGGTTTTAAATAATGTTTACGCCATTCATCCACTATTCCATAATTACTCCATATTAAAACCATCTTCTATTACCTAACAATTTAATAATTTTTCCTAACACACATTTATCTCTTTTCCCATTTTTTTTTTTTTTTTTTTTTTTCTTTTCCCAACTACATAGTTTGTTTTAATAGTATTTTCTTATTTGTGTGCTGGGCAGCCCTTTATAATACAAGAAATAAGTAAATAAATATACAGCTCAGTTTCAATAAAATATAAGAAACTGAATTTCAAATTCAAAATTTGAAGGAAAAGAAAAATCCTGAAGAAGTCCATCTCTTCATGATACAAACTATACCATACCTCCACTAAGCTTTGTAGCTCTGCAGTCAGTGGCATGAGCTTCAAAATGCACACAAATATGCAGACACTTTATTTATTTATAAAAATATATTTAGGGAGGAGAAAGGAGAGTCTTTTAAACATTTAAAAACTATATTCTACATAAAGTTATTTTTAATGGCTCTAAATGTATTTTATCAATTACTTAGTTTAATTTTTTACTAGTTCATATGCAGATATCATAGTAAAATATGTGTTATTGTTGAATTTCATTCGTACTGTTTCATGCTTCCTCAAAGTTACATGATTTGTGCACATATTGCATTGCATTAAAATGAATATAAAAAATAATTAAATTTGTAATTTTTTATTCCAGGAAAATATCATTCAAGGGATTCCTTGAGAGTGAGGGTCTGGATGAAGAAGCTGTTAAATTTAGTAGTGAGGATGAAAAATCACCTGTATGTAGCTCTCCTGTACTGTCAGATGCTGCAGAGGAAGAAGAACAAGAAAAAATGGAGATATGTGAAGACTTGGATGATATCTCAGAAGGAGAACTTTTGCCAAGTGATAAAGAATCAGAAGAAGAGGAACTAGAAGAAGGGGAACTGGAAAAAGAGGAAATATCTCCAAAATCTGAAAAAGATGAAATGTATCAGGTACAAGTGAAAGAAGTTGAAGAGCCAGCTGTGGAATCTGTAGATCAGATTGAACCTGATTTCTCTGCAAAACAAGAGAATGAAGAAATTATCCCTGAGCCCAGTATACCAAAGGTAGCAATAGATGCTGATCTCAAAGTTGAAAATCAAGTTGAACGAACCAAAGAAGCATCAGAGGCATTATTGGAGCTTGCATCTAGTTTTGCTGACTTTGGAAGATCAAGTTTTGCTGAACCTGTTGTTGAAGAAAAATACGATATTCCTCCTGAAACTGTGAGTATTCCTAAGGAAAGTACGGATGAAAAAGAAGTATTTGATTCAGAAGCAACACTATCTGCTGATGAGATTCGTGAATTTAAAGATTTGTGTAGTGATGAAGAATTAGCCAACAGATTAGATCCATATCATGGAAGCATTGTCGATCAACTTATTGCTGAACATAGTTATTGTTTACCCAGTGTAATAAGGACAGAAACATCAACTACTATACCTAAAGTAGAACAAACTAATGTTACTGTAGTAGAACCTGTTATAGATACTGTTGTTCGTGTATCTAAGCCAATTGTAGCTGATCATGAATATACAAAAGCTCCTGATGCATCTCCTCCTTTTGTCATACCTTCTCCACCAAAAGTTATGCCCAGACGAAAAACAAAATTAAAGCGGCGGCGACGAGCTAGTAGGAGCAGTAGTGTATATAAAGAAACTGTTACTGAGGATGTTGATCTAACACCCGTTGTTCAACCTGAATCACTTTTTCAAAAGCGCAGTGTGATTGATGAACTGAACATCCTTTATGAATTCTTAAAAAGTGGTGTTGATTTTGAAGATACTGTATATCTTCAAAATGGCTACGATATGATGCTTCAAGAAGACATTCAAGGAGCATGGTTGAATAGCACCCATTGGGTGGATCATCCTCATATCCTTTTCTTATTAACTTCTTTTATAGCAGTAATAACTTTTAAATTGATAAAAATTTTTGAATCAACTCATTCAAATGTACACTTGGTAATACAGTCGAACCTCGTTAAGGTGAATCTCAAGGGGGATAAGAAATCTGTCCATGTTATCAGTAGTTTATGTTATCAGTAACAAATCTTCACATAACTAATATAATCTTCATTTTGATCGGAATTGTGGAAACAGTTCATGTTAACAGTAATTCACGTTAACGAGGTTCGACTGTATTATAGAGAATTGAATAATTGATAAACATAACCTATTCAGTCGTGACCTATTTAAAAGTAATGCAAAACATACTACTCTTTTTTTTTATTATTATTATTACTTAGGTTTATCCTTTAAAGAAAAAAAAAATGTATGAATCAGTTGATAACTATATTAAATTAAATAAGTAATTAATTATTAATTTAATTCAAAAAACGTTTTTTTTTTTTTCTTTGTAATGTATAAAATAAAATTTATTACAATATACATGATGTATTTATCTTCTTTAAAAGTGTTTGTGCATTTAAAGCATTAATTGGTCCTTTTGTATTTAAATCTGTTTACTTATAAATAATAAAAACAATAATTTGTGGAATTTTCACTAAATAAAAATTAATTTTATTCAATAACTGAATGAATTAAATTTAAATTCCTCTCAAAATAAATAAATAAGTGAGGTAATAATACAGGGTTTTATCAATATTTTTTATTTTCAATTGATCAGTACTTTTTATTTGTTTTAAGGGTAACTGAAATATGTTTTGAATTTTCTCGATATTGGTTGGAGGTTTTCATTCAAGTATCTCAATGCATTTAGTTAATAAATTTTGCAACTGAAATTTTAAAGTCAAGTTTCCTAAAAATGGCATTGCAGTGTGTTAAATACCCTGCATGTTATATTCAGAAAAAAAAAAAACAATTTTGTTTTTCTGTAGTATATATAGTATATACAGGGTAATCAATTTAAAAGAGTACCCGTTGTTTTTTCTTATTACCCTTAAATATGACAGATGTGGCAACTATTCTAACACTGAAGTATAATTGTTTGAACCTTTTTTAAGTGTGGGAGACAATTTCCAATACTGTTGGACTGTTACAACTTTATTTGAGAAGTAAAACAGAAATAGAGACGCACAATGTTATTTAATCCTGTGATAATTTTTTTTATTTATGAAAAACAAAATTTAATTAAAATTTTTTACAGTATCATTCCTACATTACATTTTCATTATCATTATCACATTATCATTTCATAGGGTTTTCCAGAGAAGTCCTGCAAACAATAGATGAATTAAAACAGATCATAACTGAAAAAAATCTCGTCAATAACTCCAACAATGCTACAAAGTGTGTCAAAAAACTTGGTTTGACGTGTTCATGTTTGCATTCAAAATGGTGGCGAACATTTTCAACATTTTCTGTAAGGAATGATAATGTAAAAAATTTGAATTAAATAATGTTTTTCAAAAGTAAAATTATCACAGGATTAAGTAGAGTCATCCCCACTTAATCGGGTAACGGATAATCGAATACCCCGCTTATAAGAACATAAAGTTATAGAACCATTTTTTCCCGCATAGAAGTAATGTTATATTTTCTCGTTTAAAGAAATATTTTTTATAACGCCACCCCGCTTAATCGCATAAACACTCAAAGTTTCTTAAATAAAATTCCTCTATTTCTGGCTCTGGGTAGGTTTTTCCTCTAATTCTCAAAAAATTTTCCGTTCTTCTTTCAAAAACCTTACATTACCCTTTAAACAGGAGATGGTATTCCTGCCGAGGTGATAAAAATTGTTTTGCAAAAGCCAAATTTATAAAATCAGCAACTGATGATGAAATTAGAAATTAAAATACAAATTATCTTCAGGAATTCAAAATCACAAATTTTGAAAGTTTTCAGATGATTGAAACAGAACTTTATGAACTCATAGATGTGGGAAGAGATGAAGAGTTTAATCTTTCAAAAAATCATTAAATGAAAGTGATAAAGAAGAGCTAGCAGATCCTCCTCCAATGATAAATGAAGTTGCAGAATCCTTTAATTAAAATCGTCATTTTGAGTCTCATAGAAACGATTATAATCTATTTATATACTTTAGAAAAAGAAATTGAAAAATGTTTAGTTAAATCGTCAGAGTAACCTATCATAACTGTTTTTTTTTTTTTTTTTTTATAAATAAAATTGTAACTATATTTATTTTTTATTTATTCCATCATAAATTGCATTTATAAATTACTGTAATATTCTAACTTAGTAAAAGTTTAGTTAAATATATAAATAAGAAAGAGGTATTGGTGATCATTTATCTTTTCATCTAAGCATAAAATCATTATAGTTATGCATGTAATTGTGTTTCTAGTCTTCTCCGCATAATCAAATACCTTGCTTAATCGAATTAATATACTTGGAATGGTAGATGATATTCATTTAAGCGGAGCCGACTGTAACACTGTGCGTCTCCATTTCTGTTTTACCTCACAAATAAAGTTGTAACAGTCCAACAGTGTTAGAAACTGTCTCCCACGCTTAAACAAGGTTCAAACGATTATACTTCAGTGTTAGAATAGGTGCCACATCTGTCAGATTTAAGGATAATAAAAAAAAACAACGGGTACTCTTTTAAACTGATCACCCTATATATAGTATATGAATATATTAGTTTGTCTCGTACAGATAAATACTGATAATAAAAAAAAAACCCTCATAATCACATTCTATGGAAAGAATGCATTTCAAGCATTGCTTTTTACAGGGTGATCTCAACCATTTTGTTTTTGGAAATTGAACCCCTTAACCCTCCTTGGCTGTGGCTTTACGATGGAATGAAAATATATCTAAAAGCACATTGAAAATAATAGCAGTCTATTAGCTTTAATGGAAATCATCCTTGACAATGTTCTTAGCAAGATTGGTGATCAAATTTAGCAAAATATATTAGCTTATGATTGCTTGAAAGTCCTTTTTCAGTTTTAAGGAGAATTTACTTTCTCTTTTAATAAAACAATGTTTTCTCACCATTTAACTTTGCGAAAATGTATGAAAAGAAGCCATTTACACTCGAGTGAATTTCTTTGAAATCTGAGTTGGGAGTTTGTTACTGAATGATTGTGCAATAAGCTATTAGTTATTGTTCCTGAACAAGTGATATTTGTGTTTTTTTTTGCAAATGCTATTTTGTGGCTTTCATGGTGGGAATAATAGTTTTATTGGATTGTTTCACCAGTTAAACTCTTCTCGTTGGCTAGATCTTCTTTGTTTATTTACTGTGAGTATTACTTCACACACAGAAAGTGTCAATGTTTCTGCTATAATATGTAATATTGGAGGAAAATAATTTTAGTGAGTAAAATTAATAATAATTAAAATAGTATTTGCCTGAAATAGTAGCTGCTGAATCATAATTGAAAAGTTATTAAAAAAAAAAAATTACTGAAAATGAGTTCATTTCCCCTACGGCTGAATTTTTCACAAAAAGTGAAACATTTATATGAAATGAAAAAAATAAACAAGAGGTTTTCACTTTTTTGCTAAAGCATTTTATTATGATTATGATTATGTGAAATTATATGTGCAGAACTTATAGTTCAATTATAGTAGGTATAAAAAAAATCATAAATATCATGTCTTATTGCGGCTAATTAAATTATCCAAAGATAATGAAACAAATGTACAGTCGGTAACAAAAGTGTCCGAACACTAGCAAAAATTCCTATGTAAAAAAAGTACACTTCATACGGTTTTGCTAAATAAATCCTTGTCGAATCCTATTCTTAGTCAGTGTAAGAACATGATTTGATAAGGATTTATTTAACAAAACCGTATGAAATGTACTTTTTTTACATAGGAATTTTTACTAGTGTTCGGAACAAGGATTTATTTAACAAAACCGTATGAAATGTACTTTTTTTACATAGGAATTTTTACTAGTGTTCGGACACTTTTGTTACTGACTGTATGTTCCTACAGAATGATCATTTCTGGAAATTGTGATTTATTAATTGCTGATCATTTATGATATTTTATAAGAATATTAAAAAAAAAAAAAAATTCAACCGCATTATATCTTTATCATCTATTGAAAAATACCTATGACTTAGGGTAAAATACTTGAATACTATTGTGATTATTATTTTCATTGTTGTTTATTTACTCAAATATTCAGTGATTCAAGTTTTCTTGTAAGTCTTAATAATTATTTAATATAGATAAGTGGATTCACTCCAAATACTTTTAAAGATATGCAGATGATAATGAATCATATAAAGGCATCTAGAATGGTATACAAAGTGATATTCATAATCATACTAGTATTTTAGCATTTTGCTGAAATTTTTTTTTTTTTTTTCCTGATTTTAGCCTTTTTTGCTGAAGAAATTTTGAACTCAACTGAAGCATTGGATCATGTCTGCAATATCTTTTTTAAAAAAAAAATAAAAGACCCTGTTTGGGGGTTTTATTATTGTGGTTTTTATGTATGGTTAATAAGGTAATTAAATACATGTAGACCCTGTGGCTGAATTTAGGTGATGCAGTGGCATTGTCGCTGAAAAGAAATCATCACTTGCAGAAAGATTTGCCATAAAAATTTAAAATTTCTTAATTTCAGAAGAAAACAGAAACTCATATGCCTTATATTTAAAAATTCTTCTACAGTATATTAATAATGATAATAATATCTAATCTTTCTTTATAATTAAATGTAAATATTATGTGTGAATTAGAAAATATATTATTATGAAATAACATTTTCTTGCAGAAAAGTTTTGTTTGAATGAGGCTTGTTTCAGAAAGCAAAAAAATACTCTGCTACAGTGTATGTAGGTGGTTTTTTCACTTTGATAGACCAACAAACTAAAAAAGGAATGAGGCATTTTACAATGCCGAACAAATTACCAATTAGCACCTAAAATTCTATTTAACATAACTTGCATGGACAAACATTGCTAACTCAGACGGCATCATTGTGTTCTCGGATTGCAGATCTGCTCTTGAAGTCATCAAGGAAGGAAAAATAAGGCTCACCGAAGAAATCAACTCTCTTCTGTACTCCATTGGAGCTATGAGCAAATCATATACCCTTCAGTGGATTCCTGCCCATGTAGATATCGAAGGGAATGAGATGGCCAATTTCCTTGCCAAAGAAACCGGAACACTCGAGCTTGTAACTCTGTCTACTACGGTTTTTGATGCAAACGCAGTTGCAAATCGGAAGCTCTGCTCAAACCCAAATAAAAAGTTCTCACTGCCAGAATTAAATTAAAGCCAAGAAATAACAACAACCATAACAAGATTAAGGACAAAGCCCTTTAAGGGCATGAAGATTCTGCCTGATGGTTCCAGGACATATGTGGAATGCAGGCACGCAACTGGATCCCAAACACCTTTTTAGCTGCCCTTCCATTGCTGGTGTCCTCTTCAAGATAGACAATGACTGCAACATGGACATTTTATACACAGAAAGAGCCATAGACATTGCCAAGGCTGTGATCCACGCTTTTGGCAATATTTAGTTTTTATCTCCCTTTTTTTTTTTTTTTTTTTTCTTCTATTTTTATCACTTCTGCACTTTGTCATACACGACAACAACAACATAACTTGATATTTAAATTAATTAATGGCCCACTTCATATACCACCTCCGGAAGCCCCAAGTCAGTGTTATTCTATTGGAAATTTTGTTTACTAATAACTCATTAATTAATATCTATTTTTAAATTCTGTTTTCACATTCAGAGAATTCACATCTGTTAAATTGATGGACGTTTTTTAAGAACTGTTTTTTTTTTTTTTTTTTTTTTTTTTTTTTTTTATCTTGAAGCTGTAAAATAAAAAAATTTCACATATTGAAAATTCATATTTTACAGATTCAGAATAAGACATTTAAAATTTAAAAAATCTGTTTTTAAAAAACGTCCATCAATTTAACAGTTGTGAATTTTCTGAATGTGAAAACAGAATTGAAAAATATGTATCAGTTAATGAGCTACAAATAAACAAAATTTCCCATAGAATAACATTGGCTTGGGCTTCCGGCGACGGTAAGTGAAGAGGGCCCTTAAACTGTGCCAATGACACTTGCAAAGTCCTTTAATTGACATAAGTTGATATTTCTGCCAATGAAAAATTACTGTGATCAGGCCTTAAAGAAAGAAAAATTATGCTTTTTTTTGCAATTTCAGCCTTTGTGATTGTGTTTATATTATTATAATTATAAAACTGCAAGGTTATCAAATTATCAAGCAAGTTTATCAAGATACCTGCAAGATTATCAAAACTACTAGGCTTTGCACTTGAACTATTATAAAATTACAGTACAGATTTTACGTTTTGTATTATTATTCATACAATTAACTAAAATATATCACCAGAAGTATAAACAATCATAAAATAATAGTTATGCATATGTGCTTCCCATTTAAATATTCCCATTTTAGTTTATTTATTTCTGTATTAATTTCAATTAATCAAATATTCTACAGTGAAGCATTGATAATAATGGATTTTTCTGGATTATAGGTGTTCCGAAAATGTATATCAAAATCATATCAGTCACAGCATATAATGAAATATTTTTAAAAAAATGTATGCAAACCCTTATCAAAAACAGAAATGTTTGAAATAAATTTTTTTAAATAACAATTATAAATCAGTAATACAGATCATTTTTGTACAAATAATAATAATTTTTAAAAAAATTATATTCAAACTGACTTTTAATAACAAATATGATCAGGAATTTGGCAATACTACATTCTATTAAATATGTCAGTCAATTTCATTTGTTCCTTCTTTTTTGTTTTTCAATTAGTTGGTTATCACTGATAAAATCACATTTTTCAAGTCCTTTTAAAAACTATTAACCGAGATTTTGTGTGGTTGTGTTTATTTTGACTTTCAGTATCAGGAGTAGTAACCATCTCTTTTATTAATAACTTTTGGATTTGCCATTGCAAGACAATTTTTTACTTTCTTCTATATGTAATATAGAGAAAGTATTGGATTCGCGAAAATTTTCGACCTCCGTTTTTTGACGGATCTACACGTTTTGGGATGTCCTGAACACGAATTGATAGTTTTTAGAAAATGTGTGTCTGTGGTTTAGTGTTTTCACCGTATCTCACGAACCAATGAATGAAATTCAACCAAACTTGGTATATAGTTGGACCCTGGCGGGGCATTGTGCTGATTAGATTTGGGGATCAATAGCTCATCAGGTGGCGCTGTGATCGCATTTTATGTAAATTTTTAACATGGCAGTATAGGACAAATTTTCGTATTTTTCACCGTATCTCAAGAACCAATGAATGAAATTCAACCAAACTTGGTATATAGTTGGAACCTGACGGGGCATGGTGCTGATTAGATTTGGGGATTAATCGTCCAGCAGGTGGCGCTGTGATCGCAAAATTTCGTATTTTTCACCGTGTCTCACAAACCGATGAATGAAATTGAACCAAACTTGGTAACTTGTGATTGTAAAATTAATATGAATTTTTGATAATAGTAGTAGTTAACTATGAAAAAAATTTTGTGCATGTGGGGGCACTGGTTCCCCCCCTGGGGGGGGGGGGGGTAAATTTTCAAGATGGGTATCTTTCGAAAGATCTCGTCAATACCTTTAAAACGAATGGTTGAACTATAAATCTGTGATAATTTAAAACAAAGTTATCAATTTTTTTTACTTTTAACAAAAAAAAAAAAAAAAAAATTACAAAAAAAAAAAATAGTTTTTTTTTTTTTTTTTTTAAATATTGTTACTGGTTGAATATGTATTACTTTTAACAAAAAAAAAAAATTAGAAAAAAATCGTATTTTTTATTTATTTTTTTTTTTTTTTTTTTTTTAATATTGTTACTGATTGAATATGTATGTAGGAAAATATAGAAGAAAGTCTTGTGGTGGCCACAACATACTAGTTTTTTTTTAATTTTTGTCATCATTTTGATAAATCTGTAAAAAATTCACGCTAGTTTGTAAATCAATAAAATTAAATGAAAATCTGTAACAATCCATAAAATTTGGCAAGTATACTGTGAATAACAAGTTGAATACTACTACGAATTATGGTTGGAGGTTCAAAAAAAAAAAAAAGAGGGAAGCAGGGAAGTGGGGGGGGGGGGAATAGAAAAAGTCATTAGTGCCGGTTTATGGGTGCTGATGGATTATAGAATTGTGGATTATGGATGCTTCACTGTAATATGATTATATTTTTTCATTATCTGCCACCATTACACATGCTGGATAAATTTATCATAATGTAATGTAATGTAAAAGTAAATCGGAAATTTAATTTAAGTTATATATTTTACATTTATGCAATATCGAAAAGGTTATGTAAAATAGTTAAAATATTAGATATAGTATAAAGACATGATAATAACAGGAGACTTGGCGTTGGAATATTAAAATCCAAATAAACTACTACGTCAGAAACACCAAAGAAAAATATTTGAGATGCATACAGCTGTTTCAGTAGCCTTAAGCGTACCGTCTTCAGTGCAAAAAGAATCTTTCTTTTTGCACTGAAGATGGTACGCTTAAGGCTACCGAAACAGCTGTATGCATCTCAAATATTTTTCTTTGCCGTTTCTGACGTAGTAGTTTATTCGGGTTTTAATATAAAGACATGATGTCACTTTTGCTGAATGAAAACTACTAGACTGTTGTATTTAAGTTCCTTGGCGTAAATGAATGAGGGTTTTTATATTTGGCATTCAAAATGTAAAATTTAGCTTTTTTTTTTTTCAACTTTTTCATTGTAATTCAGAAGTTAAAATTTTTACCAGTAAAAACTAATTTCTGTGCTTCCCCCCCTTCCCCCTCCAGAAAATCAGCAATTAGCGCTTGAAAAAGTTTCTTTAAGTATGTGCTTGCTTTTTTTTGTGTGTGTGTGTTTATAAATGGGTTTTATGTCTGCAATTACAAGTACAAATTTTGGACAGATTAAAAAAAACTGAATTTATATTTTTTTATTTTTTAATTATATATGTTTGTAATCTAATTTAGTTTTTATTTATCTTCAAGCGATGATTTTTGCCAGTTTTAATAAACATTTTTTAGAAAAACTAATTAATCATTATTATCAACAGGGTTGCCACGCTACCTGGAGAACTTGGAAAACCTGGAATAGTTAGGGAATTTGAAAACTGACCATAAAATTCAGAGGAAAGTCAGGGAATTTCAAAACTGACCATAAAATTTAGGGGAAAGTCAGGGAATTTGAATATTTTAGCCAGAATCTGGAAAAATCAGGGATTTCACACGATGATTGCTAAAGAAAAAACAATTTTTCTGCCAATGTAGGGTCTTTTTTCTGCTTTTTCTTAGCTTCGACCATTTAAACACCCACAGCCTTCCTTTCTGCTCGGGAAAGAAATTTCTTATCTCACTTATAAGCAACAGATGCTTTCCACTATATGTAACTTTTGTCATATGCATTTTTTTTTGTTTTCAAATAGTACCATAATTATTTTGTCCTCAACACAGCCGATGCTGAATATATGATTAGACTGGAATTTTCTTAGAAAACATCTGGAAAGCCTGGAAAAGTCTAAGAATTTCATTCTCCTGTTTGAGTGGCAACCCTGTATCAACCTCTTAGCATTATCTTAATGTAATAAAAGCTGTTATTGCAACAAATTGCTTAAAATGTAGAATCTAATTTTTTAATATCGGTAAGGTTTTGAGTTTTATTTTAAATAGAATTGCTTTTTATCATGTATATATTTTAAGCATAATTGTAAGAGTCTTTTTCAGATGAGAGTATGATTAGATATCTTGTTATTAAAAATATGTGTTACAATCTTTCATTTAATTCAGCATTTTTATTTAAATATACATATCATTCCTTAATGCTAATTACCTAGTGCACCTTCTCCTCCTAAAAAGAAGAAAAAAGATGATAATACTCGTGTTCATATTTCCGGTTGTGCTAGAACTGAAGGTTACTATAAAATGGATGTCAAAGAAAAGGCTGTATATAATCATGGTGCAATGTCAAGTTTAGACAATGATGGTGAACTGCCAGTAAGTATTGAAACAAATCTTATTCCCTGCCCCCCCCCCTTTTTTTTTTCCTTCTTACTAGTTTTACTAATATCCACATGTAATTTGTGTCTGTTTAAGTTAATTAATTGAAACATATGAAATGCCTGCTTGTAATTTCCATCATTTTCTTGCTACAGTTTAAAAAAAAAATTGTGAAAGTTTAGCATATATTTAATACATAGCATCATTTCTAAAGAAAAAATGTTGATACAAACAATGATAAGGTTAACAGATTTTCTCTTCGTGCTGATGCTGAATCTGAATAGGAAGTTTGTGAAACTAGTTAACAAAAATGTCGATCTCTTCTTTTAGAGTATTTAAGAATGAATGATTTTGTTTTAGTTTAGTTTCCTGTGTGTGTCTATAAAGGGGGGGGAGGGAGTTCATTATTTTGGGCAAATAGAATTATTACAGCTGGAAGATAAAATAGAACTTAGCGTTACATTCCTTTATATAGGAATGAGATTTTTCAGCTGGTCTGATATTTCGTGTAAAGTTCCAGCTTTTTTACTCCTTTGCCAATTCTCCTTGTTCATAAATTTTTAAGGATATTGTCAGAAAGTTACCACAGCCACAAATAAGTCAGAGGCAAAAATTAGAAAAATTATGTCACTGCTCCGTTGGACCAGTGATTTTAAGATTTCACACATTTTCCCTGGTCCATTTACCCATTCTATTACATTTTTAAAAATATTTAAAAATTTGAAAATTAATTTTTTTGTAAATTAATTTAAAAATACATTTGAAATCTTATAATAAATCTTTACTGCTCCCGGACCAATGGACCACTGTTAATTTCTAACACTGTTAGTGGTGTGCTGTTTTACAGCCCATGTCAATCAACTCTAATAGATGTAAATTTTGTTAAATCCTGATTCCTAATCTGTAATCTATAATAAATAATCATGTCTTTCCCTCTGTCAGCTGTCTACAAAAAATTAAACCACACTTACAGATGCCGTTTGGCACACAGATAGTTTGTAACGTCCTCAAAGCCGGATTTTCAAATGTTTGATTAGGAAGAAAGTTATTAATTAAAATGTATTAACATATTTAGCTCTATTAAATTTTGACATTTTTCTATTCATTTTGACATCAAATTAAACTTCATAATATATTGTAATAGTGTATTTGGAATGGAATTGCTATCATTTTATGGTCAACTGGATAAATCAAATAAAATACAAGAAATTACTTGATAGTAAATACTATGTATAGTCTATATACTGTTTGTTCAATGTAATCACGATTTAAATATGAAAAAAAAAAAAACTGCTTCTGATGATGGGGCAAGTACTAAGGCGAACTCGAGAAGTAATGTAAGGTTATTTTGTTTTTATTTGTGATATTGAGGCCTGAGTTTGAGTACCCACTGCCTTTGGCTGAATCTTTCTCTCCTGTGCTATGTCGGCTCAGGTCTATACAGTCAGATTCCACTACTTGCAGCAACGCTTTTTCCTAGCATTTCAGTTTGGTTATTTATTGGATGACAGATAGAGCTGCTATTATTTAAGAAATAGATTTTACAGATGGATATATATCAGCATCGATTAAACAATTTCGTATTGGTACCATGTGTTAGTGAGACCGAATCACTCTGTTTTTCAGCCCTCTCTCTGTAATAATAAAATTTTAAATAGAAAAAATTTATAAATTTTGCACATTAATTATATTATAAAAATTATGCATAAACATAACTGTTAGAATTTATTATTATTATTTTTTTAATTTAAAATATTTCATTTTATCTACTGTATTACCATTTGATTTCAATAAATAAAATAAATAATAGGCAGTTTAATAGCTGTTGCTTAAAGATTTCGCTTTCAAATGAATGCATTAAAAAATTTGAAAAATAAATAGGATTTTGCTTTTAAATGAATAAATAAATAAATAAAAAGTTTAAGAGCTGAGATATGCAGTCAATTGAAATGGAAAAATAAATTTTAGACAAGAGGGGAAAAAAAAAAAAATGGATAAAATCCAAAAAATTTCAATGAGGTGCATATCTGCAGGCTCGACCAAGTTTTGTAACTCTGTAATCAGTAGTCTGAGCTGCAGAGTGCAGACAGATACACACTAAGGTACACACACAAACATTTCTCTTTATTTATATTGATTTATAATTTCAAAACTTTAATTTTCTTAAACATAAAATAATTAGGTTTATTTAAAAGTAATCTATTCTTAATGTAGGGTACAATTAAGCTCTATTTCTGTTGTATCAAATGAAGTATCATCTAAGGGTGACTGTGAAGGATTTTTTTTTTTTTTTTTTTCAATTTCTTTAGTGACTGTTAAAAGAAAACTGTTCTATAATAGAAATTTGGGAATATCTTTTGTAATTTACAAGTATTTCTTTAGAATTACAAAAACTTTACATTTATTTTTTTGATTACTAACATAAAAAGTTTTAATCATATCCTGGCTTTTTTTTTTTTTTTTTACTTTTTATATAATTTCAGAATTTTTGAAGTAACAGCCCTTATCATTTGTCACTGTTATATTTGACTTTTTCAACCTATTTGTTACTTACTTGTTTTTAGATTGTTGTAGATTGAGTTTTTTTTTTTTTCAACTACTATTTAAAAGGAAAAAAAAATGTATTTAAACATATTCTGAACCATATATACATTTACCATATAGTACATATTTATTTATTTTTTATTTTTTTTAATAGGATCCAACAAACAAAGCAAAGACAACTGCTCAATCAAATAGGGAAGCAAGGTCAAATCAGAGAAGACTATTAACTTCGTTTGGTGAAGCTGACTTTTGTAGTGATCTTCTAAAATTTAATCAACTAAAAGTAAGTCAAATATTTGAAAAAAAAAAAAGACTAAATTATTCTTATATTTAATATTTGTAACTAGGATATAATTAATTGCATTGAATTTCCTTTTAATTCTGAATCGTTACGAAGAGCAGCATATGGAAATTTGCATTTTTATTTAACTATAGTTTAAACCATCAGTCAGGTAAGTGAAATAAGGAAACATCACTTACCTTGCATTCAGTTCAGGATCTTCTTATTCACTCCACTGCTTAACGATGATTTTTCCATTAATTTATTTTCCTTTTGTGATGAGAAAAAAGTATCCAGTGATTATTTATTGTAGTTTCCATTTAGTATGTAATATTACTTCTGTTATTTGATTGTGTGAAAAGAAGTACTCTATATAGGAGTACAGAAAACTTTATTTTTATGTGCCTGAAAATGACGAGCGTTAATCGAAGGAATGCTACATTGCAACTAACAAAATAACCTTGAGTTACAGAAAGCAAAAAACACTAAATAGAATAGCAAAAAAAATAATTAAAATATGATACTAGCTGAAACCTGTCGAATTCGACAATCACTTTATTGACTGTAATATTTCAAAAATCATTGCATCATTATAAATGTATTTCAAGTTAAAATATGTAATATAATTTACGACATTTCACTTTAAAAAAAAAGAAATTCGGAAAAATACTTATAAATAGAAATACTATATATGACATCACTTTCTACAAAGTACTGTCAATGTGACGTCAAACTGACTCCAAATAAACAGTTGCTATCTTTTATTTTCTATTCCGTTAAATACTACATGTTAGCTGACCCGACCGGCGTTGTTCGGGCCTATGGTAATAACCTTAAATGAACCTTAAATTTGTATGGTTTTACATCTTTAACTCGATTTTGTTTGAATTTCTATTTTTAAATAAAAGCATCGCAAAAAAATAATCAGCTGTAACAAAAAAATTACCTTGAACCAAACGAAACTCTGTCTTGTGACCCCGGTGCCTTCAGCAGTGCATACGCTGGTCGCTAATAACATAAAAATATTCCTAAAAATTAATCTGGAACCAAACGAACACGCTCGCTGTTGCCCAAGCCCATGATACCTTAAATGAACTTTAAATTTATATGATTTTATACCTTTAACTCGATATTGTTTGAATTTCTATCGCAAAATAATAGCATCACGAAAAAAATGATTAGCTGTAACAAAAAAAAAAATTACCTCGAACCGAATGAAAATCTGTCTTGTGACCCCGGTGCTTGCGGCAGCGCATACACGAGCCACTAATAACATAAAAAAATTCCAAAAAATTAACCTGGAACCGAACGAACCCGCCCGGCAATGCCCGGGCCCATGATAATAGCCTGAAATGAATCTTAAATGTGTATGGTTTTATATCTTTAACTCGATTTTGTTTGAATTTCTATTTTTAAATGAAAGCATCATAAAAAAAAACAAAAACAATCAGCTGTAACAAAAAAAATTACCTCTAACAGAACGGAACTCGGGCTCGTGACCCGGTGCCTGCGGCAGCGTATATGCAGCCCGCTAATAACATGAAAAAATTCTCAAAAATTAATCTTTAACCGAACGAACCTCTGACTCGGGTTACCGCTGCCTGTGGCTGCGGCACTGTATAGCAGGCATGCTACGCACACACTGCAAAATACACTTTCCTCCACCAGGGGCGCAGTATGTTGTATACGAACATCACCAATTGCCTTGAATTTCCAAGACCTTTCATATAAGGTGTCACATGGTGGTGTCAACTGCAAAATCCTTTAGTTGCACTTTCCACTGCCATGGGACACAGCGTGTTCTATACGAACAACACCAACGGTCAGGAAATACCAAGACCTTTAAAATAAGGTGTAACATGATAGGGTCTACTGTAAAATCATATAGTTCCATTTTTAACCAGCAGGGGGCACACTATATTGTATACAAACATTCCCAATCAACATGAAATTTTAAGACATTTATCACCAATCGTCTTGAATTTCCAAGACCTTTCAAATAAGGTGTCACATGGTGATGTCAACTGCACAATCCTTTAGTTGCACTTTCCACCACCAGGGGACACAGTGTGTTCTGTACGAACATCACCAACGGTCAGGAAATACCAAAAATAAGGTGTAACATAATAGGGCCTACTGCAAAATCACCTAGTTCCATTTCTCACCACCAGAGGGCACCCTATATTGTATATAAACATCTCCAATCAACATGAATTTTCAAGACCTTTAAAATGAAGTGCTACATGTGTGGGTCTGGAACGGATTTCCCTCTCAAACTAATCTTCCCCCTTTTTCCCCCCTTTAAAATCGAAAATTCCAAATTCGCAGAAAGTGATTTTTTAGTATTCGACTCTAGTCCCATATGTACAATTTCTTCAGCGTGAAGTAATTTGGAGCTTAGTTAAGCTTATAAACGTGTTTTTAACCCGTTTCGGGGGAAACAATTAAACTTTTTTTAATTTTTCTCTTTTCATAGCACATCTACAGACCAAGACCTTGTTTTAGACACCTCAACCAAATTTTTACACCAAGTAGTTCTCTCAATATAGTGGAGACAGACAAAAACATGTTTCAAATTAATATATAGATTATGCATAATTATAACTGGGGACATAATAATATTGATAAACAAACTAATCATAAGTAATAAATGTCTAAAGAAAAAATAGTTGGAATGTTTATTGGTTTTTTTTCCAGTCTTTAAAATAGATTTAGAGTAATTACTGTCAAAAGTTTCATTCAGCTATAATTATGAGTCCTGTGATCATTCAGAGTATGGCCTTGAACAATGAGTAATGTATTATTTGAATTGCACAGAAGAAGAAAGATTTAAGGAAATTAATTTGATGACTGATTTTTAAACAGCGTTAATTGGTTTTTGTGTGGACGAAAATAATGACAGATTGGATTATATTATCTTATGTAGTTCAACAATTATTGTTAGAGATCAGTTTAAATAAGAATTTGGGAGAGTCGGAGGGGGGGGGGGCACTTAGAAAAAAAGATGAATTTTATGTACCAAATTCAGTTTTAATGAAACATACTCTCACCAATATCTATAATTATTATTGGCCAATTTTATACCAGTAAATTTTCAAATGGATCAAACAACAGAAAAGAAAGATTACAATTTTAGAATTTTTTATATTATGTGTTAACAGTAGACTAGTTAGTAGAAACTATGGGCCTAATTCAGCTAGTATAAGTATGTGTGTAGTTATGAACTGTTGGAGCTGGCGATATATTATAGAAGTAAAATTTGAATATCTCTGTATATGTATGAGAGAAAGATAATGAGTTAGTATTAAAAATGCCAATGTTCTACATGTTAAGAGCATGCAACACCATCCTCGCTGACAGCCAAAGCTGTGTTATTCTATTGGGAAGTTTCTTTATAGAATTACTCATTAGCTAATATACTTTTTTTTCCCCTGTTTTTGCATTCAGAAAATTTGCAACTGTTAAATTTGTTTTTGCTTTCCAAAAAATTGATTTTTTAATTTTTTATATTTCATTTTGAAGCTATAAAGGGAGAGAAATAAATTTTATTTTCACATATATTAGCTTCAAAATGAGATACAGTACATCTTAAATTCGGTCTTCTAAAAACTGGAATCATTCAAAATCCGGACATTGAAGTTCTTATTTTATCTTTGTTTTATAAAATGGCGATAGATGGTGCCACCACACAAACATGGATATTTTTTTTTTTTTTTTAATTCTGAAAATCTATTACAATACTTGTTACTTTTCTATTCTTAAACTAATGAACAAATGGATTTTTAGCTCTAAGAATCAAAAGAATATATGATTTATCCATTCAAAAGTATAGTTCTTTTTTTTTTTTTTTTTTTCCCCTTCTTTACTGTGAGAAAAATACTTGTTCACTGTCTGCTATTTTGAATTCCTTGAATTTTGATTTTCGCTTATGATTATTTGTCCTGTGAATGGAGAAAATAAATGAATAAAAATATTAAAATAAGTAGTAAGCAAATGAATAATCTATAATAATAAAAGTAATAAATAAAATAAAAGCTGTTTTTAAATTACTGATTGACTATTAAATAAAAAAAAAAAATAAATAAATAAATGAGCAGTGATTTAGCTATTATCTATCCCACAATATTATATTTGTAGAATAAAACTTAATATATTTTTTAATTAAAGAAAGAAAATATATAAATAAATTGGAATCTTTAAGGAAAGCAGTTTTATTACTTACTTAATAGAAATAACTTTCTGAAGCATTATGTTTGTAAATAACTTTAACTTAAAAAAAAAAAAAAAAAAAGCTATGATATGAGTAGTTGTTTTAAATAAAAAAAATAACTTACAAAACTTACTAAAATAATATTTTCAATAGCAAATCCAATCAAATAACTGATTTATATTTGAAGATTTTAACAATATAAAATGTATATTTATTTAAATAGGTGTTTTTATTTTCTGACAATTCCAGTAGATGGCACCACTACACATTTTATTATCCGAAATTTTCTAAACTCCGGATTTTTGATGTTGTACTGTATTGAGAATTTTAAAAAGTACATTAGGTAATGAGTAATTCAAAAACAAATCATCCTTGTATGTTCTTAAGTTATTAAAAATATTGCGTTTTAAATTACTTTTTTTTTTTTTTTTTTTTTTTAAGATTTTAACAATATAAAATGTATATTTATTTAAATAGGTGTTTTTATTTTCTGACAATTCCAGTAGATGGCACCACTACACATTTTATTATCCGAAATTTTCTAAACTCCGGATTTTTGATGTTGTACTGTATTGAGAATTTTAAAAAGTACATTAGGTAATGAGTAATTCAAAAACAAATCATCCTTGTATGTTCTTAAGTTATTAAAAATATTGCGTTTTAAATTACTTTTTTTTTTTTTTTTAAGTTGTATTAATATTTTCTATTGTATGTGTATGTATATATATACTATAATGATAATAATTTTACTTTTATTTTAGTTCCGCAAAAAACAACTCAAATTTGCTAGAAGCCGAATCCATGATTGGGGGCTATTTGCATTAGAACCTATCGCTGCTGATGAAATGGTCATTGAGTATGTTGGACAGATGGTCAGGCCCTTAGTTGCTGACATGCGAGAGAAGATGTATACATCTTTAGGAGTTGGTAGTTCTTATTTATTCAAAGTAGATGTTGATGGAATCATCGATGCTACGAGATGTGGCAATCTGGCTAGATTTATCAATCACAGTTGTAATGTAAGTATCTTTATTATTTGTTTGTTATAATTTAAAAAAAACAGCAATCTAATAACCTGTTTTGTACTTTGAAAAAATACTGCTGTCATATAAACCAGAGGTTGCCAAATTATTCTATTTCAAAGGCCACTTAAAATTCCAGCGACCCTTGTAGCAGAATTTAGGCAACACAGTGACATTGTCACTTGCAGAAAGATTTCCTCGTAAAAATTAAAGATATTCCTAGATTTCAATTGAAAACAGAAATCCATACCTAATATTTTAAGAGTTCTTCTACAGTACATTAATAATGTTATCTTTAAAATTAAATGTACATAATAATAATATGTGTAATTTTAAAAATATTTTATTATTAAATAATATTGTCATGCAATAAAGGTTTGCACAAACAAGACTTGTCGCAGAAAGCATAAAATTGTTCTGTCACAAAGCCAGTGATCACTATTAAGATTTATTGAGAAACATAACTATATTATTTGTAGAACAGTGGTAAGAAAAGTAAAAGGGATAAACAATTACTTTTCAGTCAGGTTACTTCTTCCCGCATTACTTTTAATAATAGGTTCTAATCATTATTTAATGTGCACTGTGTATTTGTGCAGAGTGAATATGATTCATGTTTTCAGGCTTCTATACGATTGAACAGTAATCTTTACTTTATCTTGTAATAGAGTTTCATCAATAAAAAATAAAATCATTACGAAAGTGTAGTAATCAAATTTTTAAAAGTCGCATAAGAATCTGTTAAATGTTAAACTCAAAATAATATTTTTTAAATGCAAAAATAGAATATTTTGAATAATATTGAATAACACAGTACTATTTTTTATAACAAAGACTGCTCAATTTATAAACTGCATAAAAAAAAAAAAAAGTATAAAACTTGAACATTTCAAATCAGTTAGGGAATAAATGTTATTTACAGTCAGGTTTAGCGGATGTACAGTGGGATGATAGCTTTGATATGCTTTCTTACATTAAAAACAATTCAGTTGTTTTAATATTGTCTTCAAAAATAGCGTGATCAGATTTTTTCCAGATCTTATGAAACATTAAATAACTAACCTAATTCTTTTACTCATATTTAAATCATTAAAAGTAGCCATGATAAAAAATTCAATAAAGAAACTAACAAAAAATGTAGCTAAATATGTAGTACTCTTAACAAACTATGCTTCATCACTGCAATAAAACCAAAAATATAAATAAATAAAATATAAAAAATAATAAATAAAATGTTTACACCAGTACATATGCTACGTGCGATTACATATTTTCAATTTCACCTTTTGCAGCAACTCTCAGTAATTTCAAATAAACACCGTTCTTCCTTCCTGTGACTTTTTTTCCAATGTTCCACAAAACGCAAACTCCTCCTATGTCTAAACTATTACCAAATGTAAAGGGACAGCAAATGCAAAATCATCTGTTAAGTAACATCATAGTTATTGAAATTTTAATTTTTCCGACTGAGTGAAAATAATGCCTGGACCGGGACTCGAACCCCAGATCTTTGACTTACAAGGTCAAGGCAACTCAGTCGGAAAAATTAAAATTTCAATAAATATGATTTCCTTCCACAGTGATTGTGTGATTTTATTAAAAATTGTATTTCTTTCTCCCATTGTTTAATGGTGTTTTCCATTTCCTGCAGCTTATTTCTGTTGAGCTATCTAAATGATAGACCAGATTGTTTCTGCCTAAAAGGTTGTCTGAGTGAGTAATGCTGACCGGGATGTCGGCCTGGATAGCTCAATTGGTAGTGCCTTGACCTTGTAAGTCAAAGATCCTGGGTTCGAGTCCCGGTCCAGGCATTATTTTCACTCAGTCGGAAAAATTAAAATTTCAATAAATATGATTTCCTTCCACAGTGATTGTGTGATTTTATTAAAAATTAACATCATAGTTGTTTGAATTTATATTGCAGTGATATTATGTACTTTTGATGTTCAGGCTAATAAATTATTATAAATAAATATTCAGTCAAATGATTCTTTCAAATGCTATCTTCAATTAAACTAATGCTAATATTTCTGTCAGATTATATTTCTTATTAACCAGAATAAATGGTTTATTCAAAAAATATTAGACAACTGCATGTTAGGTTCCCAAAGGTATTATTTTAAAGGATTAATTGACTAATATTAAAACCAAAGGTATTGATTTTTAATATGATTTAAATGAACATGAACAGATTATTTCTCTCTTAAGATTTCACTGCTAATATCACATTTTTTGGGTAATGGAAATAAACTATCTCAATCATGAATAGCTGTTTAATTATTAGAACTGTGCTTAAAGGTTTTTGGTTGTTATAAAACAGTTATATGGAGAAAGTGTAAACACGCACCCCCCCCCCCCCCCTTTTATTGTTTCTAAATTATTTGAAGCTCAGAACAAAAGCTTTATTTTCAGTCGTAAACTGCTATTTCTATATATAAAACTGTATAAATTTATTAAAATCTAGAAGAAAATTATATTTTTTATCTACTTCATAAGACCTTTGAAAATTGCAATAATCTGATAAATTTAGAACAGGTCTAGCAGATCAGAAATTTAAAGCAATAACTATGCCTCATACTAACAATTCAAACTTTGTTGATAAAAGCTTCAAATATTTTTCCTTTTTTTTTTTTTTCCCTCTCATCTAGGAAATTCTGAAGTTTTCTTTGTCTTGGGTATGCGTGATTCAGAAAATTTTGAAGACAAAATTGGCATGAACAACTAGTATAATTTCTAATATAACATTAAAAAGTATAAACAATATTTAGATTTTTTTTTTTTTTTTTTTCTTCTCTTTTCCATACCACCCAAATTTTGTTAACATCTAGCAGTTGATGACCTCTGTTTAAACTTTTTTCCCTTTTGTAAATTTTCACTGTGAATGAACACATTTTATGCAGCAAACAGAATTTTAAAATTATATTAAAATAAAAAATAAAAATTTGGTGGAATCCAGTTTTATTAAAACATACAAAGTATTGTAAAAATAAAGGCAATAAGTTGAGAAATATTTTGATGAAATTTCTCAGACTGTTAAATATAAAGCTGTGCTGGTATAAAAACCATGTGTATTTTCTGGCACACTTATGAAACTTTTTACTTTCCGAACACTATAGTGAGGAAAGTATTATAATCATGTCAAAAATCAGAATTTGAGATTTTGATGTTTCTATACGTTTCGAGGTCCCCTGAGTCCGTTTCCACTGTTTTTGCGATGATGTATGTATGTGTGTGTGTGTATGTGTGTATGTATGTGTGTATGTCTGTGAGTGAACACGCTAGCGTCTGAACGCTTAGTTCGAATAAGCTGAAAGTTGGTACGTATATTGTAAGTCACCATAGTACGAACCCTATAGATTTTGGTGAATCTAGCACTTATAGTTTTTTTACAGGGACACAAGGAAAAATTCTTTATCATTACGGCCTATGGGACCAAAATCTTAAAAGTGCGATAGCATCTAAACGCCTTATTCAATTGAGCAAAAAATTTATACACATATTATAGGTCACAGATACTCAATCTGTATAGATTTTGGTGAATCTAGCACTTATAGTTTTTTTACAGGGACACAAGGAAAAATTCTTTATCATTACGGCCTATGGGACCAAAATCTTAAAAGTGCGATAGCATCTAAACGCCTTATTCAATTGAGCAAAAAATTTATACACATATTATAGGTCACAGATACTCAACCTGTATAGATTTTGGAGAATCTAGGACTTATAGTTTTCTTACAGGGACATAAAGAAAAATTCTTTATCATTATGGCCAATGGGGACAAATTTTTAAAAGTGTGATAGCGTCTAAACGCCTTATTAATATAAACAAAAAAATTGTACACATGTTATAGGTCACAGTTGCACACACTGTACAGATTTTTGTGAATCTAGCACTTACAGTTTTTTTACAGGGACACAAAGAAAAAATCTTTATCATTATGGCCTATGGGACCAAATTTTTAAAAGTGCGATAGCATCTAAACGCCTTATTCAATTGAGCTGAAAATTTATATGAATATTATAAATCACTGTTGCACTAACTATAAGCATTTTGGTGAATCTAGCATTTATAGGTTTTTACAGGGACACAACGAAAAATTCTTTATCATTATGATCTATGGGCTCAAAGATCAGCAGCGTTAAATAAAACATCGTGTAATATATGGAGAAAAATACTCAAACACTCTATTATGGTGTTCTCCCTTTTGTGTGTTTAACAACTCCACTTTCTTTATTTTATCTACAAAACTGTTAATTACTCAATGTTCGGAAAGTCGAGTGGAGTCACTCCAGATTTTTTTTTTTTTCCATAAATGATGCATTTAATTTGTAATCATTTGCTATAAAATTAAATAGTATTTCTTAAATCATATCAAGTTTGTCATTTTAAGTCAGTTTTTTAGGCTCAACAGAAGAAAAGTTGTAATATTAAAGACATATTGCTTAACTCAAAACTTATACCCCATTAAAAGAAATATGATATTTAATTCTTAATTTAAAAAAATATAAATATGCAAATCTAACAATTGTAAAAATCAAGTAACTGTTTAAAGATAAGTTTAATATCTCTTTTTTTTTTTTTTTTTTTTTTTTTTTTTTTCTGATTAGTGATCTTTGCTATTTCTTTAAAGTCAAAAAAAAAAAAAAAGAAAGAAAGAAAAAGATGTAGATAAATAAATAGCCATAGAAAATTTCATTCTGAATACTCAAAGCTCAATATAAGCAGAGTTAACTGAAATAACCAAAATTATTTCATATATTATCCCACTGTTCCTTGACATGTATCAGTATATGAAACTTCCAAACATATTACCCAAAACAACTAATGAATAGATGAGGTGCTGGATGAACAGTCTGAAAAAATTTGTAGGAAAAGCTTCCTATTTGACATTTTTTGAATGGAACTCTTGTAATCCCAACCTCTAATGTGAACCCTGCCTCTGTAGTGGGTCTTTCTAAAGAGTCCTTGTCCATACTCACACAAGTTTCAGATGAAATGAAATCATTGAAAATTCTTAAGTGTAGGCTGATAAGCATGGCCTAAGTTCTTACACTTCCTGTTTACCAGCTTTTGAAGCAGAACATCTTGGACACTGCTGAGACAAAAACATAGACAAGAATCAAAAAACATATATGCCCTTTATATTTACTTTTTTTTTTTTTTTAATCAGTACAAAATACTATGTTATTATAACTCCATTATTCTATATATTCAATATTTGACTTTTTCTCATTCTTTCATTTTTAGCCTAATTGCTATGCAAAGATCATTACTGTTGAAGGTTTAAAGAAAATTGTCATATATTCAAAGCAACCAATCAATGTAAATGAAGAAATAACTTATGATTATAAATTTCCCATTGAAGATGAAAAAATTACCTGTCTTTGTGGAGCTCCTCAGTGTAGAGGGACACTTAACTAAATGCTTTCAGCTCCTAAGCTGTAGCAATATATTTTCATGTGATATCCAGTCAAAGAAAGAAACAAAAATGGTGTTTCGACGAACTGTAAATAATGCATATTGCTTTTCACTTAACCTTTGTTATCATATTTTTACATATGTACAGAGAAAGAAGTCTTTTGTCAAAAATCTCAGAGGTAAGTTGCGGATAAAAGTACAATGAAAAAATGCATTTCTTGTTGTATTCTTATAAAAATTCTATTCTCATGTAAAACATGTATAGTTTATTATAGTTTTTATTTTATTATTATTTAAAGTAGTTATTTTTGTGCTGGATTAAGTTTGATATTTTCAGTGAACAATCTCTGAATTTTTTTTTTTTTTTTTTTTCCTTAAGTATTACAAAGTTATAACTGAATTTTAATAACTCTATATGAATTGTGGATGTTCATTATGTATAAAACAGTCTTGAAATATAAAATGACCTAATTTTAGCTTCATTTTTTATATATGTGACAAATTAAGATTTGTTTTAATGAATAAATCATGAGCAAATTTATTTGCTTTTCTTTAAATAAATTGCCTATGTAATAATTTGAAAATATATTTATTTGATGCATATCATCTTACATACAACCTCTATAATTAAGTGAACTACTTGGATAAATTTGAAAAAAAAAAAAAAGATTGTATCTGTAGCTAAACTATAAAATGACAAATCTTATTTTTCATTGGATTTAAAACAGTATTTAAGAAATTTATAAATATTTAATAAAAATATTGACCAGTAATATTTTTAAGATGTGCATTGTGTTGTTGTTGTTGTTATTATTGTTGCTGTTATTGAGATAGATGATCCGATGAAAAATAATTTATGTTTTAGTTAACAAAATTAGCTTATTTTTCTGTTCTTAATTTTTAAAAAATATTTATTTTATTTTTTATTAATTAGATTCTAACCTTTCATTTGGATGCTTATTAATCATCGAGAATGTAATTCTCAAAGTGTGATCAAAAACTGTGTCAAAAGGGTGGGGTGGGGGGGGGGATGTTAATGAATAAGTTAAATACTTATTTGATATAAAGAAAAGGGGTGGGAAGAAATAATAATCTGTGAAAGTGGGAAAAAAAGATAAAAATAATAACAACAGTAATTTTATGTTTTGCATCTATTTCTGTATCTTTTTTTTTTTTTTTTTTTTTTTTTTTTCAAATCTTTTAAAATTTAGATTCATAGTCAAAATTCCTCTTGAAACTGCTATTCTTCAGAAGATTCTTTTTTGAGCAAAAAAAGAAGAAAGAAAAAGCTTAATAAATTTTTAAATGTATTCTCACATTTAAAAAAAATACCTCAATTTGAAAATAAGAAATAATAATTTTTCTTTTTATACATAAAATTTGATTGAAATAAAATCAGTATTAAAGTGTTTACTTTATTGTACCTTTTTACGTTGATATTGTAACACCCTTCTCTATCCTCCCCCATCGTTTTTCTTTTGTGCTGGAAATTCTCCATAGAAAGTCAAAACTGCTTATAATTTTTACTGGTAAATTTTCTGCATGTACAGGGCTTAATTTCTTACAAAGTATAAGAGCAATAATGTTCTTCTTAATTATTTTCACACTTAATTCTCATTTTATCAGGGATGAGATTTTTCAGCTTTTTTGTACATTTAGCTTTTCAGGGTTTTTTTTTTTTTTTTTATGTTTCTGATGTGCATTTGTTCTTTTTCTATACCTTGAAGATTAAAATAAATATTCATTACTCTAATGTAATAGATTTTGTCATCAAAATTCTAGTATTTCATTTCAACGTTTTTGTATTTTTGCTAATCTCATCCCCTGTTTTATGCACTTATTGTTGAATTTAAAAAAAAAAAAAAAAAAACAAGTTTTGGAAGTAAAAGTGTATGTTGTTACAAAGAAAAATGAGGAAATAGCCTATTTTTCTCTTCATCAAATTTAAATTTCATGTGGAATCGTACCAATAACTAGAAAAGTAAAGGAAATTTCATCAAAATTGTTGTTCAAAAAAGTCAATCGTAACTAATTTCAAACAAACGCAATTCAGTAAAAATGTAAACATGAATAACAACATCAGTTAGGCAATTTTATGCAACTTGGATTACCATTTATTTTTACAAAATTAATTTGCTGGTCATTATTTTAAATGTAACTCGCATTAACAGTTAACAAAGTATTGCCAGAGTCTACTCAGTAAACTTCAATCAATCTACAGCATCTACAAAGCAAGGTTGAATCTTTTTTTTTTTTGGTAATTTTCATGTTTTGTGAATTTGTCCAGTTATATTTATGGTTTGTTCTGACATTCTTTCCTGTTGTATGCTGACTATGTTAGTGAGCTATGTAGAAATTCACTAGAAAAACAACTATGTTTCTAAAGCCTTTATGTTATTAACTATCATTAACTTCATTATTCACAATAACAAAGTACCTTTAATTTTTGATGAGTGATATATATACATCAATATATGTATATGTAACTCTGAATTTTTTAAATATTTCATTATCTATCTATTTATAAAATAATAATGACAATCCATAGTTCAAAAATAAGGTCTTTTTTACATAATATTACTAATCAGTTTGGAAAACAGTGTCAAATAAGTTTTAGTCTATGTTTATTAGTCATTAGTCTGATTTGATGTTCTGCTACCTGTTTTTATTGTTCTGTATGTTCACACATTTCCTTATTTCCATTGTACTGTTTTTTATGTTTTATATCTTGCAAATTCACATGCAAAAATATTTTTCTGCTCTGAATATCTTTTTCTACAGCCTGAAAATGTAAAAATTTAAATGCACTCTGCAAAAGCAATGTAGCAGCCAAAAGGATGCACTATGAATTTGTATTTTAATGAAATTTTAGATTTTCATGAATTTATAATAAACTTAAATCAGATAAACTTGTTTAAAAAAAAAAAAAAAATGAATTATTAATTCATTATGTGTTTGAACAATTTGTGAATAAGACCTCTATTAATGTATTTTTTCTTTCATAAATAGATTATACATCGCTGAATGATGAAAACTCATGCACGTCTAAAACTCCCAATATCATGACTATTATTTTTAAAACTACTTCTTATAATAAAAGTGTGCTACTTTGTGTTTTTATCACCATATAAAGCTTACTTTTGTAACAAAATGTTTATCTTTTATGCAAATGCAAGGAGTTTGATATCTTAATTAATGCAGTACAGTAAATGATAAATGTGCAATTGAGATTATAAATTTTATCCTAAGCATATTATTTAATTTATTTGTAATGAACTTTTTAAAATAATTTCTTATTTATTTTTCGAAAAACTGAAAAAATGTTAATGTGGATTTTTTTAATTGATTTTACTATAATTGTCTGTGAATAATCCACCTGGAAAAAAAAATCATTCTGGAAAGAAAAAAAAAAAAGTTTGGTGTATGACTGGCACTTATGGCAAAATGTTTATTTAAATATTAATTTAATCAGTAACTTACATTGTGTAATAAACAATTTTAACATTTAGCAAACCTAAAAAGAGTTTGTGTGTTCCGTATTTTTATTTCAAAAATCTGATTTAGTAGTTACCATACATTCTTCCAAATTGTCTACAAAAAAAAAAAAAAAAAATTGAATTTTTTAACGTTATTTTAAAACTTAAGGGTACAACAGCGAAAAAAATTTCTTAATTTTACTTCTTTGTATATTTTTTAATCATTTATTAATAAATATACCTTCAAAATACTTAACCCAGGACATATGTAATGCACAGTTATTAGGTATAATGAATATAGGAATAAAATTACTAGATAACCAATTTAAGCCTAAAGATCCTATTTGATAATTAAAAAGATATAAGTATAATATCTGTAAAGTCATTTCTTAAGTGATTAAATTAAAATAATGATTAAAATAAAAAGCAGATTTTTTACATATCTCATGTAGGATAATGAACATTAAAATGTCAAATGGTAGTTCCTTGCTTTATTTTTCTGAAAGAGATTAATCTAGGACAATACATTAAATTTAAAAAAAAAAAAAAAGGCCAGTTTTTTTTTTTTTTTTACAATAATTTATGGGCTATGCACAGATAACTACGATAATTATTAACTTTTTTTTTTTCCTCATTTACTCAAATTAGTAATTCATTTCTTTTTTATTTTAACTTTCTATGTTAAAAAAGTTTAGCAGATTAAAACCAATATGTAGTAATTACATATTTCATTGTATCACAGATGTTTAAAAAATGTCTTAAATAGAATATGCAAAGTATTATCTTGTAGTTTTCTTATTTTATTAAATGCAAGTAAATAATTTCAAAATATTATTCGTTTGATCTAATGTTATATATTTTGTACAGTTATTTGCACTAATGCAATTTACTTTTGTTTCTCTCTGAATTAAGTTTTTCTTTTATAACTTCTCATTCTAATTTGTAAGTATAATGCAGAAACTTTTTGCAGTATTGTCTGTCAGTTTATTTTCAACTCAGTCAATGATAAATCACATTTATAATTGCATTATTAGTAGTTATAAAAATGGAAATAAAATAGATAGGATTTTTTTTCATATGTAATTGATAAAATCATTCATTTGTGCAGGGTTCAATTCGAGAGATTTAAAAATAAATAAAGTATTTTTGTGTAGCTTCTACAAAATAATTTTAATATTTTAAAATATAATGAATTAATTTTCAGAACTTTATTAAAAAATTCACCTTAACAAATTTCAGAATATATATATGTATATATTTTTTTTTAATCTGCAGAATAAGTTTACAAATTACAGTAAAGCACTTTTTTTATGTCTTTGAAGAGACTGATGATCAGGGATTTTGTGTTCAGGGGCTACCCCTGATTTCAAGGGTTTTAATCTAATCCATCCATATTTTCTGCTGCAAAGTTAGTTTTGATTTTCATTTGTCATCCAGGTGATATGTGAACGAATTGTATAGTTTTATTGATTGGTTGATATAAGATTTAAAAAAAAAAAAAAAGATTGAGTGCTTCTAGTCTAAATAACATGAGTACCATTTGATACTCTGGATTCTTTTTTTTTTTTTTTTTTCATTTAAGGTTCTAATTTTCAGGGTTTTTAGTTTTGAGTTACAATCATGCCTGGGTGACGTAAAATAAGATGATGTATAATAAAATTAAAAAAAAAAAACTTTACAAATTTAAAAATTTAATTTTATGTAAGATTTTTAATATAATTTATTATTCCATAATAGTATTTGTATTGAAAATAATAAATAAATTTTTAAATAAAATGTTTATCAGAAGAACGAGACGATTCACATCTTGATTGCATACTTTAAGTATCAATTATGATTACTTAGCTTAAGTACGAATATGTATATAATCTTGAGTAATAATATATTATATTATTAGGCATTTAATTCTAAAAAAAATATTAATTGTAAGAAATGACGATTGCCTGTGCATATCAAATGCAGCGTCATGAATAAGTTCCTTGATATTTCCAATTGCCCACTGCGTTGCTCTAGTGCAACGTTAATCCCCTCAACTGGGATGCTTTTTCATTAGTGTAACAAGAAGAAAATGAAATTTCTTATGATATCAAATAATAATAATAATAGAATGACAGAGAAATAAAAACTGAAGTAGAAAATTTTGATTTTTAGAAGGGTGGAAAATGGTATGTAATTGATATTTACATCTTATAAATGATGCATTTTTGTATTAAAATGAATAGAAATTAACTGGGAGAACATTAGATCAACGTCTAAATGCACAAGAGATATAAATGAAAGGTGCTTTACTGTAGTTTCTTCTTGACAACCCCATCGCAGAATATTTTTGAATGTTCTGCAACAAGTTTTCAGATGATTAAAAATGTTCTGCAGAACACATATCAATTGTACAAATTTACTCTCACAGTATTATTGATGTGCTATTGTATATGCATAAATAAATAACGAAATAGGAAAAATGTTTTTACTGAAACTTGTAATTAAAAACAGGGTGGCCACTGATCAGGATAAGTCAAAGAATCGTGGAAAAATCAGGGAATTTAAGCGAGTCTGGAATAGTCAGGGTATTTCATGTAAAGTCATCGAGTTTTAACATTTTCTTGGAAATAAGTCATATTTGAAAGCTTGTTATTGTAAATTGCTGAATTGTTCTCTAATATTGTGAAATTTTCATGGGAAATAAACAACGTAAATCAGGAAAAGGGGTTAAAAATAGTCATGGAAAAGTTCTTATATTAGCCATCCTGAAAAAATAAAATAAACATTGGAGGGAGACTTCATCATATAATTAACTACTTTAGAAGTATTTTAATAAATTTTTTCAGTGATAAAAACTAGATTTTTAAAAATGGCAATTCTTGAAGCTAAAATTCACAATTCTTCTGCTTCCCCCAATGTACATTCTTGACGTATTCTGCTTTGGAGCTTGACAACGAAAAATGTTTTTCTTTTTCGTTGTATTGCATTATATAAATTTTTCAATCACTAATTAGTGAGATTTCAGTTACAAGTTGCAGTGTCATACTGCTTAAATTGAACCTTGTATGTGTGTGTGAAGGAAGAATCACAAAAATGTCTGTATACTAAAATTATACTAATTCCATGATTTGTTTTTTGTGTGTTTAAAATCCTCAATACACACAATATGCATGATGGGGGAAAAGAAAAAAGAAATTTGGAGAAATGAATCTTTAGCCACAATTTTTTACATGCATATTTAGGTTTGCTTAGTGTAACTTCTAAGGCTATTTCATATATATTTATAAATATATTTTACTTACACGCTATATATGTCTATACATATATAATGTGAATGTGTGTGTCATGTCTTCTTGATTTCGTATATGAGCTTATTGCAATAAATTATATTTTAATAGACATTAAACACAAGATTTCAGGTATTTATTTCATTTTCAATACTGGAATTTCAGTTTTGCTGTTAGTTAAATTTCATAAAATTAAAGTAAGATTTAAAATATCAATTTAATATGACTTCTAAGCCTAATTCATTTTTTTTTTTATATATATATAATGAGAGGATTGGACCTCCCTGCAATAAATTGTATGTTCTCTCCCCATACAAAAACTTTTTCTCGCTAAAATTTCATGTATTTTCTTTATGAAGGCACAATCACCCCTAAAAAAAATAGCCTTAATTTTTTGGAAATTTCAGAACAGAATCACCCTTTAATATTTTACAGAAAGAATAATAATAATAAATAAATTGAAATTAAATTTTAAGAGTTGGTTTTTAATTGCATTTTACTCTTAATTTTACCGTTTCCATCAATATTTTAGCATTATTGATATGTCATTGCTACTTGAAAATAATCTGTTGAAGTGGAACTGTGCTAGCTTTTTCTTTTTTTTTCATTAGTTTCAATGAATCATGTTTATTTTTTAACAGTATTTGGACAGTATTATTCCTAAGCAGTAAAAAAAATATAGAAATATAAAGGAAACTAGTTCTTGGTAAAGTTAAAATAATAACTATGCTATAATTTACTAGCACAGCTAATTGTATAACAATAAAACTTACTATTCATATTTTATTAATTTTTATAAATAGTAAAACTAAATATGTTTTTATGTACGCATTTTAAAGCATTTTTTTACATGTGAATATTTGTTTTCAATGACTTTCAATATTTATCTGAAAAAAATATATATATATCAGCTATGTCTGGCCATATAAAACTTAAAAAATTAAAATATTATTAGTTGCATTTAAACAAGTTACATCTTCCTATTGGTTGCTTAAACTTTTAAAAATATTTTTTTGAAATGTTAGTGTTTTCTAGATCTTATACTACTATTTATTAAGCTGTTTTATTTGTAATTTAAATACAGTATGAGATATAAATACTTAATTAGATTCTGTGCAGTTTTTAAGTTATTATTATTTTTTTTCTGTTGAATAATTACTTCTTTTATGGAATAGTTTGTCTTTATTAAGGGGACTCACTGCCTATTGTTGCCAGCAGTTAAAGCCCATGTTATTTTATGGGAAAATTTGCTGTGATAATTGCTTGTTCATTGTCTCATGTTTTTTTTTTTTTTTTTTTTTTTTTTTTTTTGTATTTAAGAAATTTATAACTGTTTTTAATTTATTCTTGTTTTACAAAAAAAAAACAGATTTTTCAAAATTTTTAATTTTTATTTTGGATCTAAAAATACGAAAAATGACCCAAGTGTGTTTTGTATGCTTTGTAGCGTCAAAATAAAGTATTAAAAATTAAAAATATAAATTTTTGGAAAACGAGAACAAATTTGAAAGTTTTCAATTTTCTGAATGTGAAAAAAAAAAAAAAAAAAAAAAAAAAAAAAGAAAAATACATTTGGTAATGAATAATTCTCATAATAAATTTCCCCAGAAAATAATGCGGGTTTTGGCTTCTGGAGACAAAGGAAATTGTAAATGAAGATCCTTGAGAAAGAATATAAATTAGATTAGAATTTTTTTTTTTTTTTTTTTTTTTTTTTATAGTATCGTGTTGTGAAATATAAGGATTTTCTGCAGGGGAAAAAAATTTTACACATTGTAGTTACGTCACAATTATTTTCTTATTTTATGCCTATATGTTATTTGGAGACTATCTTTAAGACTGGAAAAGAAAGAAAAGAAAAGAAAAAAAAAAGAGTGCCTATAAAATTTTCTATAAGTATATATTGCTATGTGTTCTAACAGATGTATGTAACTTTTATTTTCTCATTTCCACAAATCTAATTTAATTGATTAGAGAATTGTTTAAAAATATACATGTATGAGCAGTTTTATATTTCTTGAATATCTTTAAAAAAATTAAGAAGAAAAAAAAATAATCAAGTATCACGTGTAAAAAAAATATACAGGTAAATGTAATATTTTATTATGAAATAAGTGTTCAGTTACAGAAATAACTCACATTTACATGTTATTTATTTTAATCTGTTTTGTACTTATATCTTGTATTATCTTCTGAAATTTTTCTTTTGACATGCTTTTTTTCATCAATGGCGCATGTGTGAAGTCTGGAAAATAAAATGTAAAATTTAGCTGTTGGCTAGTAACAATGAAGATGCCTTGACACATTCACTGTAAATAATGTTCATTAACCATTTGTAAATTGTTATTGTCTTATGAAGAGCATTTTGCTCTATATTTGTTAAGAAATGTCAAGCTGAAAAAAGTGTAAATAAAAAAAATTCACATTTAAATGAAATTTTGTGTGTGTATTTGTTCATTAAAAATTTTTGCTTTATTAATTTTATTTTCAACATTATGGTAACTTTTGCTGATTTTCTAATTTTTTGCCAGTTATCAAATTTGTTCTTGCCCAATAGCAGAAATGGTGCAGCTGATCAATTTAGCATCTGAAAAAGAAATGCTAGGCTTAAAAATACAAATATAATTTACATTTACATTTTGTCTCCATTCTAGATGCAATTTTTACATATTTTATAAATTGCAGGCATGAGAATTTTCCGCAGATCTGTGATTTTCCGCTTTTTTGTGATTTCCGTTAATTCTGCGTTTTTTTTTTTTTTTTTTTTTTAATCAAACTCCTTTAACGATCAGTGTTTAAATGCTCCATGAAAGACTTTAGTTTCTCAATCTTTCTCCATCCAAAATATAAATGCCAATACTCATTTTAAACGTGCTTTATCAGATTTCAGATTCTATAACATATAAAAGAACAGAATTATTCAATATTTCTCGCTCATGTAATTTTTTGTGTCCTCCCCCCCCTCCCCTTTTTTTTTTTTTTTTTTTTTTTCATCTCTACATGATGTGAGAAGCCTTTTATTTTTGAATATTTATTCATCCACAACAAAAATGTCAATATTAATCTTAAATTTACTTTATGATATTCTGGAACCCATAAAGAAGTAGAATTGTGTTTAATATTTCTCACTCATGAACTACTCGCCCCCACCCCCTTTCCCATTTTCTATCACCAGTCAATGATTAAATGTTGATTGCTAGCTAATGTTTTTTTTTTTTTTTTTTTTTTTTTTTAACACATGTTTTATTGTGTTGATGTACATTATTCTTTTAGTTTAATTTGTCACTTTTAAAATTTTTTGTATATTTTTTTCCTGTGAGCATTATTTTTCATTTGAAATAAATTTTATGAGCACATTTATATAGTTTTCTCCGCGTGTGTTATTTTTCATTTGAAATTAATTTTATGAACATGCGTTTAATTTTCTGCACTCTCATGCCTGAAATTGCTAATACTTCTTGTGACACCACACATGGTCCAGCATTCCTGAATCGCAGACAAATTTTGATTTGCTTCAGGTATAGAAAATTCTGCTACAGGGGTTCTGAGTCTATAATTAATCTTTACAATATCATCAAAACATATTAATCGCTCTCCAATATTATAAAATAAAACAATTAATTTTCATAGAAATGATTATTACTTTATAACATGTGTAGCAGTGTTTCTGCTGCAGTCGCATTTTTTGCAAAGTGTGTAATATTTATCTAAAATGCAAGGATTAAAAAAAAAAAAAAATTCTGAAGAATTTTATTAAATACTATTTGCGAAAAGACTTTTTGTAAGTCACGCACATTTTTTGAAAGTATTAAGACTTCTAATTGATTGTTGAAAAGGTTTCAGTTGCTTAAATTTATTAAAAAATGATAGTAAAAATAGACTGATACTTAACCGCATAAGCAATCTATTAATGATAAATACTAAAGGCCCTGAATTTGTATTTGATTTTCAAGTTGCATTCATAAAATTGATAGCAGTCAAAGAAAGAAGAACTGTGAGATCTAAATAAGAAAGCTTTCAATAATAATAAAATGGTAATAATTTCATATAATTTTTCAATGTCTTTCTTTCAATAATAATTTCTTTGAAATAATAAGTTTTATTTAGTTTTTTTTTCTCTTTTTTTTTTTTTTTTTTGTTATTTATTTATTCTGCTGCACCATGTTGCTATATTTCAAGTAAAGTAGAATAGTATAAGCTTAATATAAACAGAGCTTAAATTGCATAGGAACACATGGAAACTCAGTTCCCATACTTTTTTATTTTAGTGAATTTTTATGTGTTAGACGGAACACATGGGAACACATTAATAATGCGTACTGGAACTCACCAGTGCATCAGTTCTGAAAATCCAAAGTCTTTGAATTGTTATTTATTTTCTACAATCATTACTATTCTTTTCTTATAAAAAATACTGACATCTATAATGTAACTTGACAAACAAACTTTTTTCATTGATCTACTTTTTCCAACTATCAACTAGCGGTATCTAGTTTTCTCAATCACTTTTTACACAGCGACTAGTAATTGCTAGAATTAATCGAAAATGAAAAGTTTGTGTTTTTATCTTTTACTAAGCAATAAAATACAACCACAATTTCAAATTAGATGTACTAAAATAAAATATCAAAAGCAAAAAAGTGAACACAGTATTTCGTTTCTAGTGAAGAAAACAATCAGTTTTACAGGAAATTTAAAAAATCAACTGGAAACACGAGATTAGCAAGTATAAATAAAAAATATGACTATGCTTTGCTAAATTTTGTAAGATTTCATTGACAATTTCAAAATTAACTTTTCAAAATTCGTCGATACTTATAAAATAAAAGACTCAACACACATAAACAAGTTCTGAGAAATATCAGCATTCCCACACTTATTTTGTTAGAATTTAAGCCCTGAATATAAAGCAGTTTTATATACTACAACATTAACTATAGCAATTAAAAGATTATAAATAATTGCTAAGATATTCAAATTAATTTAAATTTTAACAATATTCAGTTATAGTGCAGTATAAAGCAATTAGTTATACAGCAATATCCCAAAATAGCACATTATATTAGGCTTCTAATGTATTAGAATTAAATAATGTGACAATGAGAAATATAATTATATATCACCTTTCCATTTCTAATTCATTTTAGCTTTAACCAATGCTTAAAAATAATTCTTAAAGCATGTCACGACTAAATTTTAAAATTAAATTTAGTAATGAAAATGAAATCTAGAATAGTATGCTAATTTGTATTCATGAAAATACTAAGTAAAGTTTCAAGATGGGTAAAGGGGTAAAGTTGAGAATGGGGGTAAAGTTTCAAGATGGGTATCTTTCAAAAGGTCTCGTCAATACTTTTAAAACAAATGGTTGAACTATAAATCTGTGATAATTTAAAACAAAGTTATTGATTTTTTTTACTTTTAACAAAAAAACTTAGATTTTTTTTTTTTTTTTGAGAATAAAATGAACTTTTTTTTGGATATTTAGTGTTATACTACTTTTCTAATATGGAAATCGTCTGCATTATCATGGAAGATAATTTTTTTTAAATAATAATTTTAATAAATTATTTTTACTCAGTGAATTTGTATAGGAAAATATAGAAGAAAGTCTTGTGGTGGCCACAACATACTAGTTTTTTTTTCTTTTTTCTCCCTTAAGTCCTCATATCACATATTGAAATTATTTTATTAATGAAAAAAGGACTTTTTTAGAAGAAAAAATATATTTTTTATTCATAAATCATCAAACTATTTTATTATTTTCGAGTCTAAGAATGTTCAATATCTTCCCATGGGAGAGAACATATTCTAGATGTACATTTTGTGTTGGGTTTTATGTTTAACTAGCAAGCTTAGTCAACTTTCATTGATCACTATGTTTTATTAAATTGTTTTTAATTCCAACCCAAAAACTGAAGCACTGTATCAAATATCGTAATTTATTTCTTATCTCAAAAAATATAAACTTTGAAGAACTAACCACATTCCAAACTTTTTGAAAAAAAATTGGAGCAATATTTCACTCCTTTTGACTAATACCTAAAAAAAAATAAAATGTCATTATCTGTCCTTTTGATAAAAAAAATAATATTTTTTTATATTTTATTTATTAAATGATTTAGAAGAGCTTATAATTTTGAGAGATGTCATTTAAAAGGAATATGTCTTTGTTCTCAGACGATTTATTAATAGCATAAGGGATAAAGTATTATTAGAATTAAGATATTTATTATAGACAAAAGCGAATAAATAAAAGTAATTTAAAATTTCGTTATATATTTTTATTAGCCATTTAATTTATTGAAAATATAATAATTACTTATTGCCTTTATTTAAAGTTATAATTAAAACTCATATATGTGAAGGAACGACTTCACAGTCCTCTTTGTTAAATATCTCAGATACTGTCTAGGAGATAAGTGAAATACATATGATTTTAAGAAAAGCAGTCAACCCGAAAAATGAATTTAAATAAATAATTGTCAAAAATGCATTATTATTGATTTGGAGATTTTTGCATTAGTAACTGATAATAGCTGTTCATGCCACAGGATTCCTATCAGAAATGAAAATTGAACAAGGATTTCTCACCATTACTCAGAAACAATTTTCAAAGTCACAAAATTATAATAGTTTGTAAAATAAAACTAATACATTAAAAGGCTACAAGTAAACAAAAATATTCAAAGAAAAATCTATGTTTTAATGCACAAACATGAAATTTACACTTTTAACATAATTATGGGAGTAAAGCATTGAAAGCAGTATCGTTCAAAAAGTATGATTAATGTGTGTTTGAGGAGGATAAAAATTTTATACTATTGAACATATACGCAAATTAAAAAAGGATTTAATTTATGAAAGTTCTGGTTTTTTTTCCTTCTCTTTTGTGGGGGGATTTACGTCAGCTCTAACTTGAAGACAGATTTCAGGTGAAATATAGTACATTTCAATTAACTGAAATTGACTAATTTTTTAAAAGTGGATTTATTACATGTTTAATTTATATGAAGCCTACATAATTACTTTAAACAATTAATAGAAAAATTTTACTTTTAAAGCCTTTATGATATAATTACATTCGCTTAAGGTCCCACGATATCATCTGTAGCTACTTTTTTTATTGACAAACTTGAGATGTAGTGATGATGTTTTCTCTTCTTGGCTTTTCCTCCAGGAGATGGCGCCACACTTGGTCTATGTTTGCCGTTGGCTCTTTGCAATTACAAGAATTTTCCATTATTGATAATGTCAATGGTTTCCTGTTAAATGCATAAGTAGTTATTAGCAAAAATTTAATTTCACTTTATTTAATATAGCAGAGATTTATAAAACACGATGAAAGTTTGTTTTAATTCAGTTTAATAAAACGTAATTTATGTTTAGAGTTTGTATAATTAAAGACTGGCAAGTTTTAAAAACAGAAAATACAAATTTATTAAACAGAACTAACAATATTTGTTGAAAAATTATCATATAACATTATAAAAACATAACAAGCATTTATATTGATTGGCAAATATTTTATCTAAACTTTTAATTAATCAAAGCAACGTAATTAAGGTGCTTAAACTTAGAATAAATATTGAAGTACTACCCGGAGGAAAAAAAACATTAAGTAGAACGACTAAGTCTTAAATAGCAAACATTGATTGGTAAGAAATAATAATACCGTAAAATTCCGAAAGTAACCCCCTTTTTTTTCAAGGGGAAATCTGTCAAAACTGGGGGAGGGGTTATAATCGGAAGTTTCCGGAAAAGTACGACGACTTCGGAAGAGGGGGGGGGGGGGTTATAATCGGAAGTTTCACAATCTTTTTCTAAAAGTATAAAATTTATTAATATTTTAATATATATTAATGGTTACTAAATTACATTAACAATATTATAATACTGATTATTATTTATTAAATTTTATTAATAATAAACAATTTTTATTAATCAGTTTACATTTAACAGAAACGAACACAAACATGTGATAAACAAGTCGCGATCATGAAGTGAAGCGAAGCAGTCTAGAAGATTCGCTAGCAGTTATAAAATCAGTTAATTGCACTGCTATTAACTGATATGCAAGAACAAAACAGGGTGAACAATAACTATTAAAGTTACATATGCAAGTACTATTACAGAGTTATTACGCTATTTAAAGATTTAAAATTAAAAAGAGAATTTAAAATTTAGAAAAGAGTTGTGATTGCAAAAACAGAGTTGCATAAGCAAGATTGCAAAAACCACGGCCGCTTGCGGATAGCAGTTAATGTTTTGGAGTTTCAAGAATGTAAACAACGCCACATTTTTTTATTTGAAGTTATTTTACTTTAAAAATATGAGTAAAAATAACACTTGGATATGTTTACATGCAAATTAAAGTTTCTAAATAAACATATAAGACTTCAGAAGTTTAAAAAAAAGTATGTTTGCAACGCTCATGGGAAAAACGAAAGAATGGCGAACTTAGCGGCCAAAGGTGAGGGAGGAGGGGTTATAAACGGAATTTTCCAAAAAAGTAAAGTACGTCAAATTTCAGGAGGGGGGGTTACTATCGGAATTTTACGGTAATAAAAACTTCTTCGACATCCAGGGCAGCCATAAAGAAACCATCTTTTAAAACACATTATCTTATCAGCTTCATAACATAACGTAAGGAAAGAAAAAAACCCCAACTTTAACTTAAAACTGAAACAACATAATTAGCCATAAAGGCTAAAAAAAAAACAATTTAAATGCTCATCTCAGAGCATAAACATCAGAAAGAGAGAGCAACAATGTTATTCCTTCCTACTCATTTTAGTCACTGGATCAAATAACGGTCAATGGCTAACAGACACTTGTCTAGACACTGCAGACATCACAAACCAATAACAGCTTATTTATATAACGTGATGTCACTAAGGGGTAACTAGGCAGACCGATGACCCAGTTTTCTGTCGAGATATTGACCCACTTCCGATTAACCGGATCAAATGTAAACAAAACATTATAGTATGTATGTATTAAACATTAAAAGTTCAAAGTAAAACCTTCCTTAATAAAGAATAAAGCAAGATACTTCAAAATTTTAATAAAATATACAACCTTTTATTACTCCATGTTTAATTGCTGGACCGGTTTCTTCTGGGGCGCCCCAGCTTGTTCACCAGCATCACATTGTGCGAAGTCGCTCGAAACTGATGTTTCTTGTTTCTTCCCTCCTATATATACTCTTCGCCATTGGCGGTTGAGGACAGCCCCATCGTTGCCATTGCAGCAATTGGAATTTGTTAAAATTTCTACGGATTCTCTTACTGTAGCGTAACTGTGGTTGTGGTAGTTGGCCAACTTTTTTACCTGATCAAATTTTATGTCTATCTCTTCGCCTTTATTTACCTGGGTTAACGCGGTTGTTATTTTACCTGTCATTATATCATGGCTATGTTCTTTAATTCTTGTTTTTATTTTTCTTTTTGTTTTACCTATATAACACATTTCGGTTTTTTGTTTATTGGTATATGGAATTTTATAAATTCCCGCAGTCTCTAAAGGATTTAATTTATCTTTATCGTTTCTGATTAGTTGGAAAATGTTGGGGTTAGGCTTGACAGGTATGTTTATATTATGTTTTGTTGCTACTTTTTTAATTTTATTGGAGATTGCGCGATCATAAGGAATTGAAGTTGTGTATTTTAGTTTAGGTTTTTGAAAGTTATTGATCTGATTTAAATTTTTTAATCTTGTTTTAAATAAGTTATCTATTAATTTATTTGAGTAACCTCCTTTTTGTGTAAATTGTTTAATATTTTTTATTTCGTTTTTTAAAATTTTAGGGTCTTTACAAACTATTATTGCGCGATTTATGTGGGCCTGTATTGCATTTATTTTATATCTAAAGGGGGTTTTACTATTTTTATGGATAATTTCATTACTACAATTAGGTTTTCTGTAAACTTGGGTGGTTATTTTATTAATATAGCGGTTGATGGTAACATCTAAAAAGTTTAATTGACTATTATTTTCTTCTTCAAGGGTAAATTTTATATCTGGATCTATTTGATTTAGGGAGTTTAAAACTTTTGTGGGGTCAGTTTTTTGGTCTATTATAGCAAAAACATCATCAACATACCGAAACCAATAAAAAAATTTTTCTTTAAGTTTTTTATCTAAATTATTTTCTATTATACGTAATTTATATTCAGCAAGGAAACTCGAAACACAACTTCAATTCCTTATGATCGCGCAATCTCCAATAAAATTAAAAAAGTAGCAACAAAACATAATATAAACATACCTGTCAAGCCTAACCCCAACATTTTCCAACTAATCAGAAACGATAAAGATAAATTAAATCCTTTAGAGACTGCGGGAATTTATAAAATTCCATATACCAATAAACAAAAAAACGAAATGTGTTATATAGGTAAAACAAAAAGAAAAATAAAAACAAGAATTAAAGAACATAGCCATGATATAATGACAGGTAAAATAACAACCGCGTTAACCCAGGTAAATAAAGGCGAAGAGATAGACATAAAATTTGATCAGGTAAAAAAGTTGGCCAACTACCACAACCACAGTTACGCTACAGTAAGAGAATCCGTAGAAATTTTAACAAATTCCAATTGCTGCAATGGCAACGATGAAGCTGTCCTCAACCGCCAATGGCGAAGAGTATATATAGGAGGGAAGAAACAAGAAACATCAGTTTCGAGCGACTTCGCACAATGTGATGCTGGTGAACAAGCTGGGGCGCCCCAGAAGAAACCGGTCCAGCAATTAAACATGGAGTAATAAAAGGTTGTATATTTTATTAAAATTTTAATTTTAACTTCATGGATATAAATTATTTCAAGCAAGATACTTCTTTAATAACAGATGAAAAAAAAATTAAGAAGTAATGTAAGTATATATCATTTTTAGTAAAGAGTTTTAATTAAAGAAATTATATGATATTTACTCTATTTTAAAAAATGAACTCCTCCCCCCCCCATGTGGGTAGCCTCCAAAAATATAATAAAGCTTATTAAATTCCAAAAAGAAAACATAAATTGAAACTGCATGGTACAAAGAAAGCTTAAACATTACCATCAAATGTCCCTCACCATGCCGTTTCAATTTAACTAACAAGTTGCCACACAATTTACATGTAAGCAAAAATATATATAAAGATTAAAAGCTGCGGTAGCCTGGTCGGTAAGAGCAGCGAGTTCGTGATCGAAAGATTGCGGATTCGGTCCCGAGCCAGCCGAAGACCGTCGTGTACGCTAATGGCGACTGGTGCATGTTAAATTCTGTCGTGGTCGCAAAGTCCTCTAAGTTCCCATCAAAAATTATACCTCTCGGGGATACCGGAACACGGGTTTAACTCAGCCTTGTTCCGGATCAAAATTTGAGTTCTTGTTGTTTGCTGGTGCTGCCATCTATCGCCAGCTTCTGGAGCTAAGACGTAATTCCTCCCTAGTAGGTGCTCCTCTAAAAAACGGAAGACGCACCCCTCCTGCCTTAAACGCGGTTAGTTCCACTACCAGGGCTTGGAATTTCCGAGTGGCATAAGAAACAACAATAACAAGAATGATTAATAATAATCTTCAAAAACTTGAAGCTGGACATTAGAAGTCATCAATGGGTCATCCAAAATAGTTGACATAATGATATGTAACCATAAAAAACATTGGCAATTCTCTAACTTCATATCGGATATTCCATTCAAAGTCCAAGTATTCATAAACATTTTTAGGTGCATCATTTCAGAAACATTTAATTTCACCATAGCAAGATACTACTAGAAAAATTGTAAGACAAAGATTAAGATTCAACAGAACATATTTTCCATTTCCATTACAAAAACATATTCAAAACAATAAACAAAACTAGTATGTTGTGGTGGCCACCACAAGACTTTCTTCTATATTTTCTATATACATATTCAATCAGTAACAATATTTAAAAAAAAAAAAAAAAAACGATTTTTTTTCAAAGTTTTTTTTTTTTTTTTTTTTTTGTTAAAAGTAATACATATTCAACCAGTAACAATAAAAAAAAAAAAAAAATACGATTTTTTTTTTTTTTTTTTTTTTTAAAGTAAAAAAAAATCGATAACTTTGTTTTAAATTATCACAGATTTATAGTTCAACCATTCGTTTTAAAGGTATTGACGAGATCTTTCGAAAGATACCCATCTTGAAAATTTACTCCCCTCGAGGGGGGACTTCCCCCCCAGGGGGGTTGACGAGGGAAGCGATGCCCCCACATGCACAGAAATTTTTTCCTAGTTAACTATTACTATTATCAATAACTATATTAATTTTACAATCACAAGTTAAAAAAACTCTCATTATGTACATTTATACGAAATTTTCTCCTATACTGCCATGTTAAAAATTTAGAAAAAATGTGATCACAGCGCCACCTGTTGAGATATTGATCCCCAAATGTAATCAGCACCACTTTATGTCGGGGACCAACTAAATACCAAGTTTGGTTAAATTTCGTTAAAAAAAAAAAAAAAAATTACGATTTTTTTTTCTAAGTTTTTTTTCGTTAAAAGTAAAAAAAATCGATAACTTTGTTTCAAATTGTCACAGATTTATAGTTAAACCATTCGTTTTAAAGGTATTGATGAGATCTTTCGAAAGATACCCATCTTGAAAATTTACCCCCCCAGGGGGGGAACCGGTGCCCCCACATGCACAAATTTTTTTTCGTAGTTAACTACTACTATTATCAATAATTCATATTAATTTTACAATCACAAGTTTAAAATAACGCTCATTATGTACATTTATACGAAATTTTGTCCTATACTGCCATGTTAAAAGTTTACATAAAATGCGATCACAGCGCCATCTGCTGGGCGATTGATCCCCGAATCTAATCAGACACTTTCCATGTCAGGGTCCAACTATACACCAAGTTTGGTTCAATTTCATTCATCGGTTCGTGAGATACGGTGAAAAGTACGAAATTTTGCGATCGCAGCGCCACCTGCTGGACGATTCATCCCCAAATCTAATCAGCACCATGCCCCGTCAGGTTCCAACTATATACTAAGTTTGGTTGAATTTCATTCATTGGTTCGTGAGATACGGTGAAAAATACGAAAATTTGCCCTATACTGCCATGTTAAAAATTTACATAAAATGCGATCACAGCGCCACCTGCTGGGCTATTGATCCCCAAATCTAATCAGCACAATGCCCCGCCAGGGTCCAACTATATACCAAGTTTGGTTGAATTTCATTCATTGGTTCGTGAGATACGGTGAAAAAACGAAACCACAGACAGACAGACATTTTTTAAAAACTATCAATTCATGTTCAGGACATCCCAAAACGTGTAGATCCATCAAAAAATGGAGGTAGAAAATTTTCGCGAATCCAATACTTTCTCTATATTACATATAGAAGAAAGTAATAAGCAAATACAGACATGTGTAGGCCTACGACTTTTCTCATTCATTCACAAATAATATCTAGTTGTTTTTTTTTTTTTTTTTTTTTTTTTTTTATGTACAACACAAGGTAAGGAAAAATGCATATTAGCAGAAAACAAAGTTCCAAAAAGAAAAAGAAAACTTTTAAACATTCACATTTAAGAAAACTTTTCGATTAAATTTAAATGATTAACTATTAGTAAGGGGTTTAGTGAATGGGTCAGCAAGATTAAATTCACTACGAATATGTCTAAGTTCAAAAAGTGATTCAAATAACCATTTTCTAATAAAAAATAGTTTTACGTTGATATGCTTAGAATGAGTATTTTTAATCGGTGACTTGGTAAAATCAGTTGCAGCCTGATTATTAGCAAAAAGGATTGGACTCTTATGATGACCTGGGATTAATTTAAATTCAACACAATCCTCCAAAATATGGTCAATCCATTTGAGCTCCTTGACTCATTCACACATCGAGATGAATTCATTCTCCATGACTGAGAGACTAACACCCCTTTGTTTAAAGGTTCGCCGAGAGATAGGACTATTATTCAGAAATACTATTTGTCCTGCTTATGATATAAAGTAATTCCGATTATTAGCAAAATCTGAATCAGAATAAGCTATCAACTCAGGAACACTACAAAAAAGATTTAATTTAAAAACTTTAGTACATAAAACATATCCTAATAATGTAATTAACCCATACCAATGATTTAACCCTGGCAGGGCCGTGCTTAGAGGGGGGCGACCGGGACTGTCGCCCAGGGCGGTTAACAGCTAGGGACGGCTAAAAATGACAAAATTTCAGCTAAAAATTAGGTTTACTGTAATTGTTAGATTTTTTTAAAAACAGGATTGGATTGGATTTGGGAATAAGGCCGATTGACTGCTGTAGGTCCTAGACCCGAGGGGGAGTGCTCTCCGTGGGGGTATTTCTAAGGGATCCTAGCCCGTATTTACGCAAGTTTCAGAGATAACCATGGAAAATTCCGATCGGCTAGGCCGACAAGCACAACTTGGGATTGAACCCGGCACCTCATGTCTACCAGCTTTGAGCGCATAACCACTCGGCCACTGGAGGCTTATTTTTAAAACAGAGAAAAAAAAACTTGATAACTTTTCATCTGTGGCAACCCGGCAGTTTTTGTCTTTAAAGGATAGTTTTCAGAAGCAGAAGGAGGGAAATAATTTTAGTGCCTAGTATGGCGGCTAAAATCTTTTGTCTAGGAGGGCGGCTAAAATCTTTCGCCCAGGGCAGTTAAAAGTGTAGGCACGGCCCTGAACCCTGGATTGTTCTGGAACTGACTATATATGTTAACACATAAGCAATATCTGGCCTGGTTTTACTAACAATAAAAGACAGGCAACCCAATACATTCCAATGAGGTATTTTATCTACCTCGTCAATTTCATGCTAATTCACAGGACAATCTGTTTTAGAAAATTTAACACCTTTCACTATAGGGCTATAGGGAGAGAAGAAAAAGTAATATTAAAAGAACAGAATCTTTCATATACCTCATTAATATACAGTTCTTGGGATAACTGAACCCCTTTTTCATCATATGTAAACTCAACCCCTAATAGCTTTTTGGTTTTTCCCACCACTTTCAAGTCAAACTTTTGTTCTAAAATACCAATTATGTTATCAATTCGTTTTTGCATTTTTCCAAAAATAACAAGATCATCTACATATACTAAAAGTACAATACAATTTTCAAAATAATAAGTACAGTTACACCAGTTAAATTCCCTAAAGCTCACATCTTAAAAAAACTTTGTTCAACTCATATACCAAAGTCTACCACTTTGGTGAAGTCCATATAAAGCATGATTCAATTTACAGGCTAATTGTTCCTTCCCAATAATAGAAAAACCCTGTGGCTGAACCATATAAATTTCTTTATGCAATGGAGCTTACAAATAAGAACTTTTTACATTGCATTGTGTATTGTGCCATTTGAAACGGGAAGCTAACAATGAAAAGAAGAACTATACGACAGAAAATCTGACTACAGGTAAAAAGGTTCCGTCATATGTTTCACCTTTTACTTGGTGAAACTCCTGAGCCACAAGTCTTGTTTTAAAACGTGCAATTTTCCCATGCTCATCTTTCTTAAGAGTGAAAACCCATCTATTCCCTAATGCAGTTTTTCCTTCAGGTAGAACTTCTAATGCCAAATTGTCCTATCCATCAGGCTATTAATTTCTTCTTCCACTGCTTTTTTCCATTCTGAAGACTGCTTCGATTTTACAGCTTGGTTAAACGTTTTAGGAACAACTATATCTTGTCATACATGAACTTCCTTATTTTTATTCACTGAATTGGAGACTGGGGAACCGACCTTCTGATTGACTACACTTTGAGACAAATTACTCCCTGAAAAATCAAACAAGGAAGCATCAAACTTAATTTTATTTTTTCACAATATTTCTCAATATCATTAAGGGATCTTAAACGGGTATTTTTACCTTCAGGGTAATTAACTCTATCCCCTATTTTTCTTGAGACAGCTTTCCTATTTCAAATCATATCAGGTTGAGGGGGATCTGCAGGGACTGAAGGCTCATCATCATCAGAAACACTAGGATTATTTATCACAAATTCCATGGGATCGGTAGATTTACAATCAACCAGTTCATCAGTCAACAAATCGATGGAGTGCCCAACACAGCTCCACTGTAATTATGCATTTGATCTGAAAAAGTTACATTTAAGGATTCAATAACTTTATTTTCTTCCTCAATCCAGATATGATATCCCTTGGTTTTTAAAGTATATACCCAAAAATAATCCCCTTTTAAGTTTTCGACTCAATTTTATGTAGTATCTTTTGTTTAGGTACTCCAACATAAAAAATTAAACCAAATGGTTTCAGATGCCTTATAGAAAGTTTGTACCCTGTGTAAAGTTCAAAAGGTGTTTTTTGTTGTCCCATATGTATAACTCTATTCCATGTATGACAGAAATGAAGAATGCTTCAGGCCAGAAATTAAATGGTAAATTACTATCTTTCGACATGGCACGAACACAATTTAAAACAGTTTGATTCAATCTTTCATAAATTCCATTCTATTCGGATGTGAAAGTATTTGTGAAATTGTGAGTGACACCATTTTTCTCACAATAGGTTTTAAAAGGTTCATTATTGAATTCCGTACCATTATCATTTCTAATAAATTTAAGTTTTTTACCTAAGAAACGTTCAGCCCTGGCAATATACAGTCGGCTGCAAAATTATCCGAGCACTAGCCAATAATTCCTATGTTAAAAAAGTACACTTAAGACTTTTTTGATAAATAAATCCTTGTCGAATCATGTTCTTAGACTGACTAAGAACATGACTCGATAAGGATTTATTCAACAAATAAGTATTAAGTGTAATTTTTTTAGACAGGGATTATTGCTAGTGCTCGAATAATTTTGCAGCCGACTGTACTTTTCAAAAACTTCATACATCTGTGACTTTTCTTTAATGGTGTATATAACAGTTCGTTTTGAATACCCATCAACAATGGATGATGAAAAGTATTTTTCCCCATTTTACAATCAATTTTTAACCCTCCGTCGAGCACTCCCTGTCTGAGAGGCCCGTTCTGGTTTTTATTCTCTAAATATCCTACGCATGATTTTTAATTCAAAAACACCCATATGGTGACCTTATTAGGAGTGAATTGAAAGTAATAAACAAAAATTTGATGCATAAGTACAAATTTATTGATTGTAGTACAAGTATTTTAACAATAAAGTATTTACCTGGCCTCTCAGTCATGGCACGCCTGATGTAGGGTTATAGGTCCCCAGACATCCATAAATATTTTTTCAAGTGGTTCCTTTAAATTACTATCTTCTACTGATTTAAATGAAATACTCCATTGATTACTAATTTTGCATGGTTCACAGCTCAACTTTTTAAATTTTAATTTTGGAAGCCCTTTTACTCCATTATGACGACTAGTATTTACACTATAATATCAGGACTGATATGACCAAAACAAGCATGCCAATATTCAATACCTTTAACCTTCGTCATTGAGATAGCTGGCTTCAAAAACTGCCCCCCGCCCCCCATTTCCTTTGAAAACTTTTGGGTAAGCATAATAATAATAAATACCATTTTTAAGTTTAGCTGTGAACATAAATTTTTCAGTTCTGCTGAACACCGTCACCTTGCCCTTACCACCAGAAAAAGTAGCGCCATTTATATTCATTTTAGTACCAGATAGAATGTTTTTTCTTAATTTAGATGAATACAAAACTTCATCAAAAATATATATAGTATTATTAAACTTAATCTAAAAGAACCTTTCCCGTCTATGGGGAAACTGACTCTATCTACCGCGACATTTAAATCTTCCCCCTCAATAGGATGGTAATCTTCAAAATCAAAACAATTTAAATTTTTACACAAATGGTGTGACGCTGCTGTATCGAAAATCCAATAGTCATCACCGTCATTACAATAATTGTAGTTTAATTGATGCAAATAATGAAATGGAGGAGGGGTTACTTTATTTTTACCGCGGCCGACAGAGCCATTAACATTGCTATCAGATTTAATAAGTTTACTGTTTTAGATTTAAATAGATTAACTCGACAGTCTTTCTTCATATGACCGACTTTTCCACATTGCAGGGCTCCCACTCAATTTTTGTTACAAAAAGGGGACTATTTTTCATGAAAAAAGAGATCAAATGGGGACCACATTTTTTGAAAAAAAGGGCTAAAGGGAACTACTTTTCAAGGAAAAAAAAAAAAAAAAAAAAGACCGTTATGGTATTAGCATATTACTTTAGCGAATTGTACTGTCAATAAAATAAATTGAAAATTTTCTACACTTTTTTAGCAACTTCTTCTATACATAAAATCGTAATATAAAATAAAAAGTACCTAAATGAAACAAAACTTCAAAATTAAAGAGGGACATTGTAAAAACTTTCTATTTTACCCCTACTTCAAAGCCAAATATCCCAAAATAATCGTCTCTCATCCATTTCGTCATAAAAATGCGCTGTCCACCCTCAAAAAGCAAAACCAATGGTACATTTTTTTTTTTTTTTTTTTTTTTTTTTTTTTTTTTTTTTAAGAGGGGGTGGGGAGCATATTACAGTTCAATTCTAGAAAATTGAAATTAATTGAAATTTTTATTTCAATAATTTCTAGGCATTTAAAAAAATTAATTATATGATACTCTTGCAAGCGATTGTTGAAACATGCGATCTTTTTTGCCTCTGGCAAAATTTGAGTTATTATTATTATTTTAAGCTGAATCCCTAAATATGTGATTAGTAATTACATATACAAAGAAAAAACATTTTTTGTGTATCATTGCCGGAAAGGGAAAAAGAAAAAAAAAACTTTTTTTTTTCTCTAAGTGATAAATTATGTGCAAATTCTTTATCAAATTGATTTTTTTTTTTTTTTTTTTTTTTTAAGAGGTCAATAGAATAAATATATGCTGTAATTTTAATCACAGCTAATTAGCAATTATTTCATTGCTTATCTTCAAATTTCATGTTTTTTTTTTCCAAAGCTGTTTTTGGATACATGTGATCGCTTTACTACAAATCCTCAAAATTTCTTTGTGTGTGTCCCTAACTGATTGAACGTGCCATATTCTGGCAACTGACTGCTGAAATGCGGGATCATTATGCCACTGATAAGCAAAAGCAAGGTTTTAATTGCTAAAATTCTTGGCACAATTTTGGTGTAAGGAGAAAAAAAACTCATTTTGGAGCATCAAATTGCCATTTCAGAGCAGATTTCTTAGTTTGGAATATCAAAACTGTATTTTGTGGTGAAAAATATCCAGATTTTTAATAACATACTTTTGCTTAATTCGAACAAAAATTAATGTCCCCATGGATATGTGTTTGCCTGTGTACACGTCATCCTCAAATCTAATAGAAAATTTTCTTATCACATGCTCACAGCACATGATTCTTGAAAGTTTCATATGATGTTGAACATGGGCGTAGCAATTCAAAAATCATGGGAGGGGCTCAAAATATTTCATCTGAAAAATGGCTTAAAATTATTATCAATAAAATCAATTAATAATTAAATATCAATTAATATTCACTAAGTATTAGTATTAGTTACAAAATATCGTTAATTATGAACATTTGTAACATTTTAATTTGGTTTTTAAAGGGGTGATTATTTCATTTGCCCTTAAAAGGAAATTTTGTAATAATCAATATCGGGGGGGGGGGGGGGAGGGGTTGAGCCCCTCCCTTTCCTACGCCCATGATGTTGAATAACGTACTGGATACAGAGTCTAGCCTCTTATTTTATTTTTATGCAGAGTGTTATATCACAGAAAAAAATGTATATATAGAATGAAACTGTTTAATTGCTTCATGATAAGATCTTAAATATATAATAATACGAGATATGTGTAAAATTTTTGTAACTGATCGCCAAAATGAGTGACTATTTCGCCACTAACGGAGAAAATTTATATTTAATTGCAACTAGTTGCTGAAAATAGGCTATTGTTTTACCCCCAATGCTTAAAATTTGGATTTTCTTTTTCTTTTTTCAAGGCTAATTCTCAAAATACGCGATATTCCGCGATCGATCGACGAAATACGCGATCATTTCAGTATCTATATTAATAAAATCAGAGTTTTGTCTGTAAATTTGTCGGAATCAAAAAATTTTGCGATATCTTCACGTTTCACACCCCATGACAGCCGAAAATGACTTCAGCAAATTTTGTCTGTGTGGTGTCTGTGTATGTGCGTGTGTCATCGTGTCTGTATGTCGCTTTTTTTGTCCGGGCATCACTCGAGAACGGCTGGATGGAATTCAACGGCGCTTGGCAGAAACATAGGTCTTCACCCAATTTAAAATTATATCTATAGAAATTTAAAAATAAAAAGATTATTTTTTGAATTGTGGGTAAAAAACGCCTGCGCATGTGCCATAAATATTTTTTCACTAAAACGCTTTGAATGGAAAAATAAAATATAAAAATAAATTTTTTCATGGTTGATGAAAACTGAAGGCCCGGGTTCGATTCCCGGCTCTGGTATTTTTCACATAGTTGGTATAAAATATCAGCCTTCCACTCCAAAATTTTCTGAAATGAATTTTCATGGTTGATGAATAAATTTTTAAAATTAAAATAAAATTTCGTGGTCTATTGGAGTTGTGCCATGAATATTAACGTCACTTGATACAGCTGTGTTTACAGACTCGGTGACTTTGCCAACGAATGTTATGTGAGAAGTGCCTAGCTGGTAATCAGCCAGGGTAGCTCGATGGTTTGAGCATCCGCGCGTAAAGCGAAAGGCCCGGGTTCGATTCCCGGCTCTGGTATTTTTCACATAGTTGGTATAAAATATCAGCCTTCCACTCCAAAATTTTCTGAAATGAATTTTCATGGTTGATGAATAAATTTCTAAAATTAAAATAAAATTTCGTGGTCTATTGGAGTAGTGCCATGAATATTAACGTCACTTGATACAGCTGTGTTTACAGACTCGGTGACTTTGCCAACGAATGTTATGTGAGAAGTGCCTAGCTGGTAATCAGCCAGGGTAGCTCGATGGTTTGAGCATCCGCGCGTAAAGCGGAAGGCCCGGGTTCGATTCCCGGCTCTGGTATTTTTCACATAGTTGGTATAAAATATCAGCCTTCCACTCCAAAATTTTCTGAAATGAATTTTCATGGTTGATGAATAAATTTCTAAAATTAAAATAAATTTTTAAGTTAAAGAATTTTTTATTTGCGTGATTCGCACTACGAATTATGAAAAGATTAAAATGAAGTGTTGCCATCTAAATTTCATACTTTAGTTAATTTAAAAAAATCTAATTATCGTATCGAAAAACTGTTTACACCCCAGGATTCAGAAAAATCATCCCTTTCATTTGGTACTGAATTTGTAAGAATTTGTAACGAACGTATTTCTAATTTATTTTTCCCTTTATCCGTTGCCACTTATATTTCATACTTTAGTTATTTTTAAAAAATCTAATTGTCGCATCGAAAAACTGTTTGCACCCCTGGATTAAAAAAAATCGCCCCTTTCATTTGGTATCAAATTTATAAATATAGGTCTGATATTTCTAATTTATTTTACCCTTTTTCGTTTTCAACCCAGATTCGGTAGAAGGTTTTATATTTATATATACGCATTTATATACATTTTTATTTTCCAGAAATAAAATGAAATATTTTTAATTTCAGGTGAATAATAATAAAAATTAGAGAGAAAAATAAATAATTGACCTACAAAAGTTGGTGATTTTTTTTTTTTTTTAATCAGGAATTTGAAATATACAAAAAATTTGCGACCGACCCCATACACAATCATTTCCCCATTTACTGATAAAATCCACTATTTATTTATTTCAGCAAATTTCCGAAATAAAGGACCATTTCATTGCTAATTGTGAAAATTTGCGTTTTTCTTAGTCTATTGCTGAAATAAGCAATTATTTCGCTTTTTTTTTTTTTTTCCTCCGACTTATTTTTTTTTTCTAAGTAATTCATTAGCCACTAACTGCAAAAATTACAATCTATCCCTCTTCTTTTTTTTTTCAGCTAATATTATGTAGTTTTCTTATATTCGAAATTTTTCAATAAACAATTTTAAAATGTATATTTTTATAAGAAATTTATTTTACTTCGCCGATTTTTGTGAAAGCCCATTTTAATATCGTCGATCATAGTTAAGTGCACGTTTCCAAAACTATTTTTTCCTAATTTGATCCTTGCAATTATTTCATTTGTTCCATCAATGCAAACTTCGAAAAAAAAAAAAAAAAAAAAAAAAAAAAACTTTTACGTAAGAAACAGTTTTGTACTGCTTCTGATAATTTATTGTCCATAAAAAAAGGGCAAAGTTTATAAGAAATAAATAAAAAAAATGCCTGAGGGGGGGGGGGAGCTAGATTTACGCTCGCGGAATTTTTGTTGACGGATATTTTTAATTTGGACGCGAATCTCGCCATCTTGCGAGGACGAACTCGTGAATTTCGGCTCTAAGCAAATTCAATGACAATTCAAAGGAGTTCGCTTTTCAGAGAGCCAAAAAAAAAAAAAAACAAAAAAAAAAGATAACGTAAACAGAATGAGGAATAATTTTATTTACATTTTCAGTAAGCGTACCTTCATGATCACGGAATCACAAAGTAATTCCTATCATGCGCGCGCGATAGATATTATCGGAAGAGAGAAAGGAAGGGACAAAAGAGTGAAATAAAATGATCGGCTTAAAAAAGTTAGCTCCCGCTATCCGCGATAGTAATGAAAGGCTCGCCCTCTGGTGGGCTAAAGTGAAATTACAATTAACATGCTTTAAATGGCTTTAATTCGGCTTCCATCAAGCCGCCATTGCATGCCGATGTTTAGTTTCACATATATTTATTGAATAAAAATGAATAAATCCGGTAAAAAAGATAACACATACTGTTGTGTGCTCCAGTGTAACTCCAAAGGACCAAGAAATCCAGAATTAAGCTTCCATTTATTTCCAAATGACAAATTTAAAATTTCAGTTGCTTCGGCTAATGGAAGTAAAGAATTAATCAGATGATTTGAAACTAATATTGGTTCAATTTCTGTTAAAAACCTACTTCCGATCGAACTTTTAATAAACTGAAATATTTTTTTCCAAAAGCAATCAGTTTTCCATGATGTAATGGCGGATAAATTATAGTACGAATATTAAGCAGAATAACAAAAAGAACAAAAATAGATACACGTGGCTGTAATATTTACTAACAACAAGAGCTGAAAAAGCGCCATCTATCGATCATTACAAACGCGGATTAGGAGTTTATTATTTTCATATTTTAATTAATTATAAAAAAACTATTTGAAAATCGGACTTCGAAGTATTGTGTTGTCATCGGGTTGTGAACTACTGTGAAAGTTTCAAATGTCTAGCTAGTCATTACAAACGCGGATTAAAATTTTAACGATTTTCGGCATTTAGCTGAGCATCGATTAAAATTTTACGGTCGGTTAATTGCCTGTAAAAACGGACTTTATGGACTAAGTAGTGAAACAGTGAAACAACGGACGTTTACGGACTTGAAGCAAAAAACGGACCAAATCCCAAAAAACGGGCCTAGTGGGAACCCTGATGTAATAATAACCCGTTAGTAGTCGCTAGTTGGTCGATTCACCACCCCAGGCCCTGACTAACGGCAGGGCATACGGGGCAAATGCCTTGGGCCCCCCTACAGGCGTATGCAGAAATTCTGCAACCTAAAGAGATCTTATGCAACTGCAAGGGGGGTCCCCAGAATAGGCTTGTCCCGGGGGCTTCAGGAAATCTAAGTCAGACCCTGCACCGCCCATCCCTTCAGTGTCGCGACATTTTATTCAATAGCCACCAAAAAGTTTTTGAAGTGGCATTTGATATACACAATCGACGATTATTCGAGTAGATTCGCCTTTTATGTATATCAAATGCCACTTCTAAAAATATTTGGTGGCTATTGAATAAAAAAGTCGTGACACTGAAGGGATGGGCAGCGATTCGACCAATTAGCTACTATTAACGGGTTAACAATATGGCAGTAACTTTTGTGAAAATAGTTATATTACTCTGCATTGATGTTTCTAAAAACTTTTTTGTTCTTCATGCACAAACCATAAATGATTGGGATTCCTATAGCACATGGAAGGGAATCATTTTTCCCTGATTAATAGAGTTTCAGCCTTTGCTTATTTATTTATTTTTTCTTTTCTTTATCGATTTTTGTTCATTTTGAATCACAACAACTTTACTTTAAAGCTATGATTTTGGTAAAAAAGTAAATAAGAAATAGAGGAAAGAATTTCTTGTTTAATAATTCCTGGGCTCGAGCCCCCACATTGTCGGCGCCACTGGTTAAGGACATACCACAAATCTTCAATAACGAGACAATTCCTAAATTTCCTATCCGCGTTTGTAATGATCGATAGATGGCGCTCTCTGAACTGCACTTGTTAGTAAATATAATAGCCACGTGGATTAATAATTGTTCTTTCTCCGCCATTACATCATGGAAAATCGATTGCATAATATGATGATATGCAGTGGTGTGATAATTTCACCTTAGCCCACCAGAGGGCGAGCATTTCATTACAATCGCGGATAGGATTTGAAATACCGACTGACTTTTCCGCCATCTCGGGACTTCTTGCTTAACCAATTTTTAGGTTCGTTTACCGAAATCACCATCTCATCTCGTTTTCTTAACTGTTTTAAAACGCCTTGTTGGTAACTGTTCAAACAACAAAAGAAAAGATTTATCTCCAATATTGTGTTGCATATTCAACCAATAAAAGTTCGCTTTATGTGACGTAGTAGAACACTGCAGTTTAAATATCCCGAAGGTCACCTTCATGCGTCCTGTTGCTAGTATTCTTTCGTAGTTTCGGTTCTATCTGACATTCTTCCTTGAAAACAAGTATGTTTAATAAAATTTTTTTATTAATAATACTTTTCTCGATATTTGTAATAATTTTTATTTGTATAATTAAAGAAGCATTTCTAAGAGGTGCATTAATAATTACGTCAACAAGTTCATAATTTGACAATACTTTAATACTTTTAAATACTTATTGTAGATTTTGTTTGACATAACAGATGATAAGGCTTGGTTGTTTAATTTAAAAAATAACAGCTGGATGCTTCATCTGCGGTTATCTATTTGTATGTTTAAATATTTATCTATCTCAATTTATTAAAGCTGTCAAATAAATGTCCTAAAAGATGTCAATTTAATGAAAATCCAGTAGATGCTGCGTTTGATATGTTTATATCATTGCAATTGTCAAAGTTAACTAATTGTTATTTTAAGCGATTGTGATGTTCAAAAGTATTTGACATAAATCATCAAATATTATTTAAGACTTCTCTTTATATTATAGTGAATTTAATTAAAAATAAAGGTCTCTTTGCTCATTTTGCCGGTAAATTTTCGTGTTGTTTATTCTTTCCAATCCATACCGATTTGGCTGTTTTTATTTTTAAAGATAAACATTGTTACCATCATCATATTGTAATTTCTAAATGGTTGCTAGTGTTTAAAAAAACATATTTTAAAATAATTTAGTATTCTTATGCAAGTCTCTTTATCATTGCGAAACATGCCCTTGCCGGTGTTGCAACAAGTCAAACATGTCATTGCCTAAACGACCTAGATAACAAATATCTTAATCTTTTTTCTTTTAAGTGGTTGGACTACTGAATTTTGTTTCATATAAAAGCTATATATTTTGACAATTAACCAGCTAATTTTTCTTCTTTTAATTCTGTATATTTTCTTTTCTCTTCCTTTTTTTTTTACCTACCTACCTCAGTTTAGCTATATAGATTGCTTGCATATATACATTTTTGAAAGCCACATTCATAAATGTGGCATTGTGCTGTAATAATTATAGAAAGCATCTTGCTTTTGATTATGCTCAAAGCCTAGTATTTAACTTTGTGAGATCATATACTCATCTATGTGAAAATTTACTTAAAATATTAATTTTATTATTATAAATCTTTATTACAGTGAACAATCTAAGCTTCATATTTTCTTTTCTGATATTATTCAAATAATTTGCTTTTCCTACAAAATTTATTTAAAACTCGTTACTGAATAACGAACAAATTATGTGTCCAGAAATTCGTTTTTCAATTAAAATTATAGATTTTAAATCTTGAGTAAATCCTAACAAATTAACATAAACAGTATTTTGTGTGCAATTAGTATATGAAATTTTAAATTGCGTTCCTTCACATGGTATGTCTTGCATTTAAAACTGATATATCTAGTAAACAAGATTCTATCTAAAACATTATTCAAACTTGAGTGTAGATTTTCAGAAAATTTAGAATGTTCTTTTGAAATATCCACTTAAAATAACTCTATCAAATTTGTGCAAGTTCATCGTATATATTTTGGAGCAAACTTTTTTTTTTTTTTTTTATTTTCCTTTCTCTCCCCCCCCCTCCCCATAGCATGATTTTTTTTATTTTAAGCCTACGATAAATAATCTCTAGGTTTTTCATAGATCGTATTAACTGCTAATATTCACTAAGTATATTGTATTTTACAAAATGAAGTTTTATTATTATTTTTAAGATTTTTTTCACATCAAATTCATATTTTCAAATAATTACGACTTAATTAAAAAAAATTTTATTAATAAAAACAAGCAATTGAACATTGTGTGTTTATCGATAAGGTTATACATTTTTATTTCTAATTAGTTTGCTTTGATCTCCTTGCACAAAATGTTGTATGGTATATTTAACATGATTTTGTTTATGAAATTAGGCTTATGACTTGTTATTTCTTTATTCTGAAACTTCATAAGTATGCAGAGTTTCCCCAATTTTGTTTTAAAAAGGGCAAGGTGCTATCACTAAAAAAAAAAAAAAAAGAGGAAGAGGGCAAGGTGCCATTAAAAAAAAATGAAGGCTGAAAGTGTAAAAGGGCAACATTAACAAAAATGGGCATTTTACTTTTAAAAACATGGGCATTAATATTGCCCCCCCCCCCCCCCCCCAAAAAAAAAAAAAAAAAAAAAAGGTTCTTTATGAAATTATTAAAGGCACTGTAATTGGCACATTTGTTTATACATTTATAAATACTTTTTAATTTTTTTGTTACTGTTGGAGGCTGTACAAATCTGACAAAGTATCTATAAGTGAAATAATTAGAGAACTATTTTTAGGCAAGGAGGTTAGGTTTGGGGGACAAGTAGGGCATACTTTGTGGGCCAGGGGGAGGCAAGAATGACCTGCAAAGAGGGTGCTCATTAAATTCCAAAGGGCAGACAGAGGGCAGCACACTTCTGAAAGTTTCCGGAGAAAACCCTGAGTAGTATGCTCTTAAATTTTGTTTTATTGCACAAAACTATTTCTAAATCATGATACGAAAGTTTATCTAATAAATAACCAATAAAATGTTGTCTAAATACATTGCCATGTATGCTATAACTTTGAACATTTTAAATGATTTTAGGAGCAATAATTTTAGGAATAAGTTTATCTTTTGTGTATATTTAGCTGTAAATTTGGACTTTTCAGCCATAAATTTGAGTAACATTTTTTTTTAGAATAACTGACCTCATTTTCAATATATTTAAAAAGAAAATCTGCTATTTGTAAAATCTCTCAAACTAGGGATCATTGACCTCCCTAACTTTGAGTTTGCAAGTCTGCATTTAAATATTTATTAAGGTATAACATAACTTCATTACCTTTTTTTTACTTTAATAAAATAGGAAATTAATGCTTCCTTTATCTTTTTGAAGGATATTATTTTCTAGACTAATATAATCTAATCATGACTTCAGTACAAGGTCATATGAAGTGTCACTGATAACCTTTATGACCTTGCTTTGGAGTTTGGCAAAGTTCCTACTCTTTTGTCAAGTGACATTCAGTTCATTTGCTCTTTATTACTTCAACTATGTTTTCAAAGTGATAAGTTTGCATAGAAATAAGTTATGATTAAACATTAGTTATTTTCTCTAAATTTTGATTTTACATTGTCATTGTTAATTCTATATATCAAACACTTAGGCAATTTTAAAAATAATTATAGTAAGTTTACATAGTTGTACATATATCAACTTGTTACTGTGTTTTTGTCAAATAATATTCAGCTGTTAGGTTTGTTGTTTATAGTGTTCATGTTATGCATTTTTCAAAGGGTGCCACGCCCTGCCCTTTTTTGTTTTAGTCCGATGCGCCCTGCCCCTTTTTTTCAATTGAAATTGTGCCCTGCATTTTCCCATCTGCTATGGCTGCTAAGCTTACATTTTTAATAAATAAATTAAAATAGACATGAATCCAAGAAGGATAGTACCTGCTGTGTTTCTACATTAATTAGGTGATGAGATAGATGGGTATTATCTTTTTATTTATATTTATTTCATTTTATGTGTTTAATGGACTGTACATTTTATGAACCATTTAGTGAGTGGAAAAGAAAGTGACCTTTCTTCTATCAATATGTGCCCTTTTTTTAAAAAGATGTGAACACTAGTTATTTATACTAACATGTGTATGTAGAAGATAACGTGTTATCATGTGATAAGTCATGGGTCGATCCAGGCAAAATTTGGGTCCCTTTTGCGGCCCCTTCACAAAATTCAAATTCATAAAAAGGGACCCTTCACAAAATTCAAATTCATGAAAAAGGACCCTTCACAAAATTCAAATCTATGAAAAGGGACCCTTCACAAAATTCAAATCTATAAAAAGGGACCCTTCACAAAATTCAAATTTATAAAATGAGTCCCTTCACAAGATTTTGTTTTATAAAAATGATTCTTTTATTAAATGTTTCATATTTTCAGTATTATTTTTAATTAATGCCTTAATTTGGCTCATCGAAACTCTATTAACTTGATATTAAACATTACATTAAGTGGTTGTAAAAACAGAAGATTTTACACAATATTTTACTTTTTCACAAAAATATTTTACATTTCACAAAAATAAATAAAAATTTCACAAAAATATTTTGTTTTTCACAAAAAAGGGACCCAAAAATTAAAACCTGGATCGACCCCTGTAAGTTATTATCTGGAAAATCTTACTTATCTTAGTGACAGTAACGTAAGTATCTGACACTTAAGATAAATTAGTTTTTCTAGATCACTTGAAGTGCAAAGGCTATCTTTTCTTAATATTTAAGAATCTGCTCATATTAACGATATTCTGATAATTTTCTTTTTACAAAAGTTAATCTGTATTTTTCAGAATTTTTCAGATTGCCTAAAATTGAATTCATAGTTTATATTTTTTTTCAGAAATCAAAATGGCACATTTCAGCTATCTCACTCAAGAGCAGCAAACAGCTCTTAAAAATATTGCAGAAGCTATTGTTGCTCCCGGCAAAGGTATTTTAGCTGCAGATGAAAGCACAGGTAAATCTTTTATTGGATAGCTTATGTAATTTTCTTCCATCTTAGTGTGTGAGCATGTATTTTAGTTTGACATTCTAAGTAATGAATAATGATATATATTAGTTTTATAATTTTTGAAGGCACTGTTTAGATTTCAATAATTAAAATGTGCAGGATAGTAATGTGTAAGATACTGAAATAGCTTTATTTCTTACATTCTGTAATAATAAAAGATGTCTATCTGTTCATCTAGGTATATGTTTAGCTCCATATAACGTAGAAGTAAAAAAAAAAAAAAAAAAAAGACATTACTGTTTTTTTCCATATTCATTGCACTCTGGCAAGAAAAGTGACACAACTACTAGTAAAATAGTAGGGGCACAATAGAATGGACGACCTCTATTTAAATCTATTGATATTAAACTCTTTTAGTTCATATGGATACTCATGTATGGTAGCATAGTACTAGTTGTATGACACAGCCAAAAAATCCACATGGTAAGATAGCCATTTTTAAGTTTTTATGTTTTGAGCTGCTCAAAGTAATTTCAATTTCTATCTTGAAGTTTTTAAAATTTTGTAAGGACTTAACTACTGACTATAAGTACTATATAGCTGTTGAAGGAAGGCAAGATATTGCTGTTTTTAAATTCGTAAAAAAATTTATTAGTATATTTATAGTCTATATTATTTGATTATTATTTATAGTTTGTTCTTGTAAGGTGCACTGTGGACCACCCTCCAATGTACCTAAAAGTACAAATGAAGAGCAAACATTCAAATCCTGTTTTCTCCAAACAAACAACAACAAAAAAAAGTTAGGGATTTTTCTAGTGTCTAGTAATACATTTTAAACAAACGACAATCAGGTTTTAAGTTTAGTTATTTTTTATTTTATTAGTTTTTGTGTTGTCTAAAAAAATTTTATCTGAAAGAGAAAACATGGTTTGAATGTTTGCTCCTCAAATTAGTTTTAATAGCTTATTGATTTTTAATTAAAATTACATACAAATATAATGTAAAGTATTAACAATTCAAAATTATAAATATCTTATAATAAAATAAAAATAACAACAGATTTCTGAAAGGAATAAATATTTGAATAGTAGTATAATAATTACTATTTGAATTATATAATAATAATAGGAAAATAGCTAATTTAATATACTGTAGGAATAATATTGTTTTTAGAGATGACTTGTAAAAGGCAAAAGAACTAGCTTAATATTTTAGTTAAATTTATCCGACAAATATAATATAAATTTAATTATATCGTAGAATAATTAATAAATATTTTAATAGTAGTATAGTATTTATTAATATTTGAATTTATATAATATTAATAAAAGAATGAAAAAAACAATATCTATTTTCACTAAAAAATTTTCTTACTGAGATTTGATTTTTTATTTCTTTATTTAGATTTAATTTTGGTAATTTTATTTCATGAAAATCATTGAATTATGTTTTTTAGACTAGAATAGTATAAGAAACTAATTTTACAATGGGGGAAAAAAATTAATATAAACAAGAGTAAGAGGTTGGTCTACTCTATCGCAGGATGTGGACTAGAGGTCTGCATGGGCCAAAATTTTGAGCCCCCGGCCCGGTCTGTACGAAAGCTTTGCTTACCTGGCCTGGCCCAGTATGAAATTGAAAAATTCGGTCCTGCCCGTTTATTTTTTACCAGTGTATGGCCAAGCCCGGTCTGTACGAAAGCTTTGCTTACCTGGCCTGGCCCAGTATGAAATTGAAAAATTCAGTCCTGCCCGTTTATTTTTTACCGCTGTATGGCCCAGCCTGATAAATATGTGGGGGAAAAAAATGCATGCCTTTCTATGAAAAAGATTTTTAGTATATGTTTTACAGAGTTTTTAATATAGCCAAGCAATTGTATATTCTTTAACAAAACTGCTGAACCTTTACAAGATTACATATAAACAGAAATTCATTGTTACAGGCAAGGCACAAAGACAAACAAAGTCAAATCAAAACTATGAGCATTCCTCAAACAAAATAGGAAGGTATTTAAAATGGTTAATACTACTAAAAATGCACTTTCTACCATTTCCTCTTATATACCGTAATGTATCTGAATCTTTTATGTGATCCAGTAAACAAAACTTTAATGCTAATCCAGCCATATTCAATAGAAAAGTTGCTTTTGCCCATGCTAAAAATGATGCTACTTTCATCCACTGGAAAAGATAAAGTTACAGCAGAAGGATTTTTATAGCCTTCATACCACATAAACTCTACAGACCATAGGAAACAAAGCCTTATACACAGTAACATATCTAATTTCTTTTGTTTGTACATGTGTGGAAACTGGTAGTGACATGCATACTATTTTGAATAGGAAACCATCTAATATTACTTTAAATAAAATATATTAATTTTGAGACACGCTAAAAAATTTTGCGGAAAATCAGATCGCAAACAGACAGACTGATAGACAATTAAATTGAAGTTAGACATTTTTTAATAAAATAAAATTTTATGTGTATACCAGCCTGTAAAATTATGTAAAATGAATGACTGAAGAAATATTTATTTTCCTTTTTCGTTGATTAACGAGGAAACTAGAAAAAGATTCTGACTGACATGGCCTGGTAAAAATTTCATTCAGGCCTGGCTCGAGCCTGAAAAAAATTTTTGAACCTGGCCCGGCTCGGGAGCAAATTGAAAAATTTGGCACAGCCCTCAGGCCAGGCTCGGGCCGTAAGCCCATCCTGTGTAGACCTCTAATGTGGACTACTGTACCCCGGTGATGTGTCCATTTTGTGAGTGCACACAAATTTATTTTTTTATTCATAATTTATTAAAAATATTGCTATAAAAAAAAAAATAGGTCATGTCAAGAAAGACCCAGAGAATGTTTGCTAATTTTTTTCAAGTACATTGCTTTTTTCTTTTTTGTAAAAAAAATTAAAATGTAAAAGGGATCCACTGTGCCCCAACTTCCCCTATTTGAGAAAATAAATTTAATGACAGCTCACTGGTTAGTACTATAATAAAACTGACAATTATCCCTCAGGTAGATAATTTTTGAGATGGGGATGTAACTTTGTGCATATTAGGGCACTTCAGGTACATTTTTAGTGACACTCAATTTTTTGAGTTGTGTCACTTTTCTTGGGGTGCGATATGTGAAGCTGCTTTTGAATGTCTTACCTTGTTTTGCAATATGAATATTAATTTTACTGAAAATAAATGTTTTTATAGCTACTATGGGTAAAAGGCTTGCCAATATTGGAGTTGAAAATTCTGAGGAAAATAGACGCTTGTACAGACAGCTGCTGTTTACATCGGACAAGGATATGGAGACTTACATCAGTGGTGTAATCTTGTTCCATGAAACTCTCTTCCAAAAAACTGATGATGGCACAAACTTTGTTACTTTACTCCAAAACCGCGGCATCATTCCTGGAATCAAAGTTGACAAAGGTGTTGTCAATCTTATGGGAACTGAAGAAGAAACTACCACTCAAGGTATCTTGAAATTTTTAATTCTTAATTTTGCTTCACATTTTTATTTTTTGATATATTTTGTAAGTAATTTGTTGTACAAAATTCTTTTTCATTCTGTGTAGATTTAGAAAACATTTTTTAAATTTGCAAGTGCCAATAGAACTTAAGTCTAATTAGATTGAAACCGGTATAAAATCGAACTTCCGAAAGAAATGTGAAAGATATCTATAAGGATTGAAAGTGTATACTTTAATCTCACTCTATGCCCTAGACTGCATTGAAGCCATTTTTGTTCAAGAAAGGGTTTTGTATCATGTTCGCAGTTTGACTGCTGTTTTAATGATTTTCCCCTCAGTTATAACTTACCTCAAGAATCTACCACCAGTCTTAAGGAATATATTTTTTTTACTTATCTACCAATGGTATACTAATGTATCACCACATTAAATCGTCATATTATTAAAATCTGGAAAGGAGGGACACTCTCTCTCCATATAATATATCATAGTTGCCAACTCTCCCGAAAAATTTGGGAGACTCCCAGATTTTAAGGCAATCTCCCGAAAAACATTAATATCTCCCGAATTTTTTAAAGTTTTCGTCATGTGCCGTGCCTCCCCCCCCCTCTTTTTTCCCAATGCTGACGTTTCAGGCGTGTGAATTTTGTTGCAAATTCACAGAAATCTGCTGTTTTTTTTTTTTTTTTTTTTTTTTTTTTAAATTTAATTTGTGGAATTCTGTGAATTTATTTCTTCCATTTTTATAAAAGATATCATTCATTTTATAAAAGGAAAATTCCATGGAACAATCGAAGCTCAAATGTTCCACAAAAGCTCCCGATTCCCAATCTTCTCCATCCACAACATAAATGTAAAAATTAATTACAAACTTGCTTTATGAGATTCTAGAACCTATAAAGAAATAGAATTGTTAAATCTTTCTAGTTCATGTAGTTATTTTTACCCCCCCCCTTTATTTATCTCCATCTAGCGTTCAGCAATAAAATATTCTGCAGTCTTTTATCTCCTAATCTTTATCCATCTGCAACATAAATGATATTTATTTTAAATTTGCTTTATTAGATTCTAGAAGTAGAACTGAGAGTTTAATATTTCTTACTGTAATTATTTTATACTTTTATATATAAATTATTTTATTGTATATTAATTTACAGAATTCACGTATAAATATATGAAAAATGTTGAAATTTTTAATTCGTGCTTGATTTTTCTCTATTTTGAGAATTTTTGAGTGGCATCCCTGTATTTAGTTTAAACTTGACATAAACAAGAGCTGAATTATATTTGGGGATCAATCGTTCAGCAGGAGTTCTGCCATTTCCCTCCCATAATTTTGTAATATGACAATATGAGCAAAATGTCATATAAATGTACATTGAGAAATATTTTTAATTTTTCGTTGTGAAATTACATATTTTTGATAGTATTAGTTAATTAGGAGGGAAAAAATTTGTGTGTGTATACATAGATGGGCACTGGGGTGTAAATTTTCAAATAGGAGTATCATTCAAAAGAACTCCTCAATACCTTTTTAAAATGAATGTTGGAAGCAGATGATCTGTAATAATATATAAGTTATCTTAAAAAAAAAAAAAAAAAAAAAAAGTGTCATCACATTATTGACATTGTTATAAATGTGAGATGCAATTATTGTCTTCATTCATCACTGAAAATTTTAATAAATTTGTACTTTATTACTATAAGAAAGTTTTGTGGTGGGCCACAACGACAGCACAACATACTAGTTCTATTTATTTTCTAAAATTTTAGATTTCTGTTAATCTTGACTTTGTGTTGTATTCTTCATACTGGTTATGTACAAATAGTTATGTTAGTCTTAACATGTTCCTAGGTCTTGATGATCTCCATACCAGGTGCCAAGAATATTACAAACTGGGCTGCAGGTTTGCCAAGTGGAGATGTGTTCTGAAGATTAGAGCCAATACTCCTTCTCCTTTGTCTATCTTAGAAAATGCCAATGTTCTTGCTCGATATGCCACTGAATGCCAAAAGGTATATCTTGAAGGTTTGAATTTTATTGGTTTTCTCACTGTGATGATGTCATCATCTTGTTATTAAAATTTGTTAATATTTAATTCTTAACAATAAAAACTGACGCAATTACTTATAAATTACTTAACAATAAAAATTGAAAAACTTACTTTGAAATTAAGATCTAAATTGTGATAATCTTTTTAAAGAAAAGAATCGCTTCTTCCCCATTTTTCTTTTTTTCTTTTTTTTTGTCACTTTTTACAATACATTACATTACTTTTTAGCTGTTAAATTGTTAAACCCATAAAATAGGATTTTGCGTAACTTTTATTTATTTATTTATTTATTTATTTATTTTTAATTAAAATTACACAATCAACTGATTGGGAAGAAAATCCATATTTATTGAAATTTTATTTTTCCGACTGAGTAAAAATAATGCCTGGACCGGGAGTCGAATCCTAGCTCAATTGGTAGAGCCTTGACCTTGTAACTCAAAGATCCAGGGTTCGACTCCCGGTCCAGGCATTATTTTCACTCAGTCGGAAAAATAAAATTTCAATAAATATGATTTTATTTATTACCTTATTTTATATTTTAAAACAGGATTGATTCATTTTAGGGAATAAAGAAGTGCAGATGTAGGTTGAATATGTAAAATCTCATTTGTTGTTGGATAATGGCATATGGTTACATATCACACCGTGGTACATCCACAATTTTATTATATACAGGGTGGTTATAATTAAACTTCCCCTATAAACAGCATCCTACAGCACAAATGGGAGAACGGAATGCAATGAAATTTGGTATATAGACTATGCACAAGATGCATTCATGGAATTTCTAAAAAAAATAATTTAGTTCCAAAATTCCAGCAGAGGACATTTTTTCCAGAAAAACAATAACAATCCAGAAGAATTAATGAGTAATAAAATGTAAAACCGGGAAAGCTGTCAGTTCTAAGAAAAAAAGTCGAAATTTGCATGCTTGCGAAGAAGAGGAAGCTTTATGCAAAACAAGTATTACTTAATGTAGTTCGATGACAAGGTGATCAGAAACTAGACAATAAATATTGTTTCTGTATTCAGGAGTGAAGCTACCTAACATCCAAAAACCCTGAAAAATTGCTACTTGCATGCAGATAAGGGAGATTTATTAATGATATGATATGACTATCTATAATAAGTGATATTAGGAGACTTTTTAATACATTATAAAGTAAAGTAAACATTCAAGATAAGAAATTTCTATAAAAACAAAATAATTTAATATGCAATTCAGAGACAGCAAAACTTTCAAAAACCCTGAATTCAAGGGTAGCCCCTGAAAAGTTTCACCCCTGTGTATTCAGTTTTGGTCATTTATTGTGTTAAATTTAATGTTTTTCTGGAAAAAGTGCCTTCTGGTGGACATTATGGAAATATATATATGAAATATGAGATAAAAAGAAGTAATAATTAAATTAACATTTTCATAGTTTCAGGGTATTATGTTTATATTTCAAAGTAATATTGCAAAATAAATTAAAGGAGATTTATTAAGCTGTAAGCCTGTAAGATTAAAAGCATAAAAAATAACGAACAATCGCGATCATTTGAAATAAACAAGTTAATCATTTTAAGTATTTTGATATCTGGAAATATCCTATAAATAATATTTAATGAGCAAATAAAAAATATCTGGGTGCCGAAAGATTCAATTTAAAAGAATAAAAGATTTATGATTCTTAATTAAGGTTTAATTATTTTATGTCAAAATAGAGCAATAAATGTTCTAATGACTTGGCGAAGTGGCAACTTTGGCGAGTTAAGGCTCCAGACCGTTTGGGATAAACAAAAGTACAGCCAATAAGATTTGTTATTATTAAAAGGATAGCCAGTTATTGTAAAGGGGATGGAATTCGAACTACACCAAATTACACAAAAAATTACGGGTATAAAACACGAAACTCGAAAAATTAGAGATGGTTTTAGAGATATTTGAACTATCCTCGGCTAGAAAGGTTTAAAGAATATTCATCGGCCGCCGGGCTGTGCGGCCTGTACGCCCGGTAACCCCAATGTGATTCTGTGCCGTGATCAGAGACTGTGACATGAAAGTACTGCGGCTGGATATAATGTTCTCATTCTCCATTGCCTTCTAAGTCCCTACTCTCTATAATTTAAATAAAGTGAAGTTCCATAAAACAAGTCTGTTTCCTTTGAAGAGCCACGACTGTGCAACCCCAGCAACCCTAGATTTTAACGTTACATATATATATATATATTTTTTTTTTTCAAAATTCAGTGAGCGTGAATAAGCAGTAACTTCAGGAGCGTGAATCTTGTGTATAGTCTATATACAAAATTTCATTTTATTCCGTTCACCCATTTGCACTGTAGAATGCTGTTTATAGGTGAAGTTTAATTATAACCACCCTGTATATACAATGCATATCTGTTCATAGTTTCTTTTAAGATGCTGAGCGTAAAATTATGAAGAGCATAACCAAAATCTTACTATTTTAAAATGAAAATGTTTGACTATAAAATTATTTATTCAATCTTTTAAATTTCTTATTAAATTTATCTTGACTGATTCATAAATTTAAGGATTTTAATGCTAAACAAATCTTTTTGCTCTAAGATTATAAAGCTTTAAATTGGGAAATCTACCAAATTGTTTTAAAGAAGGGTTGCTTTTAAGTCGGGGATTATCCTTGGCAAAAAATAATAAAAATAAATCCCCAATATATTTAAGCCAAAAAAAAAGGCAGTTTAAATAATGTTTTGAGATATAAATTATATTGTATAAAACTATTTAGTGAGACAGTTTTATCCATTAGCGTGTGCCTTTTTATTACAAAAAAAAAAAAAAAAAAAAAAAAAAAAAGCATTCCCCATTTTTTTTTTTTTTTTTTTTTTTTTTTATGTGAATTACTGTAAGCATTTTCAGTGAATCCATTTTTAATTGAATTGAAGTTGCTGTATTTTACAATAAACCATGTAGGTCTTTGTTGTATTTTAATATATAAATACTTATTCTGTTACCAGAATTTAAAAAAAAAAAAAAATTATATATATAATTTTTTTTTTTTTTTTTTTTTTTTTTAATATGTAATATTATAAGTAATTATATGTATGCTTTCATGACATTATAAAAGAGAGTTGATCTATAATTTTTATTATTGTTGTAATATTTAATAAATATATGAAAATCAATGTTAAAAATGTTTGGGAAAAGCATTTAAAAATTTCAATCCTTTGTTCTTGAAGTTGTGAAATTTTTAAGATTCATATTCAATATACAAATTATTTTTTTAATTTCGAGAAAGGAGGTATTTTTTGTTATTCATACATAGATGATGGTTATGCTTTTTTATGTAAAAAAAAAAAAAAATCAGGGGTTAGTTTAGATTTTTACATTTACCTGATATATGTATTATTGTTAATGTAAGAAACCAAAATAAATTGTGATAAGAATTAGTAAAACTCAATCCATGCAGCTTCTTTAAAATTGTATGTGCATTCAAATTGGTTAATAATGAACAATCTCTGAATGGAAATCTAATACAGCCGAACCTTGTTAATGTGAATCTCAAGGGGGATAAAAAATTTGTTCATGTTATCAGTAGTTTATGCTATCAGTAATGAATCTTCACATAATTAAACAATTTTCATTTTGACAGGGATTATGGATACAGTTCATGTTAAAAGTAATTCAGGTTAACAAGGTTCGACTGTATTTTCTCAAATCTTCCCTCTCTTGCTACTTTTGACATCAGTTGCTGAGATCTGTTGCTATTTTGCTTGAATTGCTTCTGTTGTCCATGCTCCCCTCTTTTCTCTCACAAACCCTTCTATCTTGAGAGCCAGAATTTGGAGTGTTGTAGTATTTAGCCAGAATAGATATTTATTTGCTTTTAGAACAATAAATTTTATTTCTTTGAAACTTGCAAACAATCTTTTGAATACAGACATGTTACTTTTCAGCCTTCTTAGGCTTGATAATTATTATTCTTGGTTTCAATTCAAATCTGCATTAAAACTTTTTGGACATATGTAGTTGGGGGGGGGGGGGGTCAGCCTGAATTTGTGCAGTATATTATTAGCAATTTCTATGCAATTGGCTTTCAAGAAATGTCGAATTCAAACTTGTAGAAAATGAAAAAGAAATAGCACTTAAACTGCATTTTCCTAATTTACTTGAACTACATTATTTTGCTAATAAATTAATCAAATAAACTTTTATTTTCAAGTATGTGTAATAATTTTCTGTTTTTTAAGCACTTACAACTATTTTAATTATAATTAATATGGTATTTAATATAAGATTTATTGTTCTAATTTTGTTTATTGTGTGTATATGTATGCAATCAGATTTAACATTATTTTTATTATTGTAAAATTTATGTTGTGTCAGTTGCCTGATACCACTTTGAGAAGGGGGGGGGGGTCGTGAAAAGTTCAGCATTTTTTTTCTGTAAGTTTGTACCATGTCTGTGAATATAAAATTACACATAGCATTGAATTTCAGATGTATTGTACATGTAGTACTTCAATTTTTAAATTTATGAAAAAGACATTGACTTAAATACATTTCAAAGCTTTTCACTCTGATCAACAGGACATCATCAGGAAATTAATGTTTTAGTTTCACATAATGTGCACCTAGATGCGTTCAAGTATTTATATTGCATATTAGGCGACAAATACAATTAAGCTTGATAAAACATCTGTTTAGTTCAAAAATTCTGTAGTTAAATTCTTAATTCAACTAAACTGATGTTTTATCAAGCTTAATTGTATTTGTCACCTAATATTGTAATATATATACTTGAACGCATAGCTGCACATATGAAACTAAATCATGTTCCTGATGTCCTGTTGATCAGAGCGAAAAGCTTTGAAATGTATTTTATTATAAATGTCTCTTTTAATTAAATATATTTTTAAAAACTTTTTATGTGTTTTTAAAAAGTGTGTATCTTTTCATATATTTAGAATGATACATGTGTTTTTAAAAATCTCTCTAATATGAGATGTGCCCTTTTACTTCAATTTTTACTTTACAGGCTGGAATTGTTCCTATTGTTGAACCTGAAATTTTGCCTGATGGTGATCATGATTTGGAAAGGTGCCAAAAAGTGACTGAAAAGGTGCTTGCTGCTGTATATAAGGCTTTAAGCGATCATCATGTGTACCTTGAAGGAACTTTGCTGAAGCCCAATATGGTTACTCCTGGACAAAGCTGCTCAAAGAAGTTTACGCCACAAGACATAGCTAAGGCTACTGTTACTGCATTGCAAAGAACTGTGCCAGTTGCTGTTCCAGGTTTGTTGGATTTTTAACACTTCATCGAATTCTTCAGTAAAAATGTATAATGGATTTTTTTTTTTTTTTTTTTTTTTTAAATGTATTTTATCATGCATGAATATAAAACACTCAGCATTGTTTAATGCAATTAACTATTGAGATTAAGGTTTTATAAAATAGCACATTTCTAACATGCTTCAGTATTTAGGTAATGTAACAAGTGATTTCCTTACAATGCAAACCAAAAATAGTTGACTTCTCTGCTTAATTTGTAAAATTTTTAAATTGCACACCTTTTTTTTACTCACAGAAAGTATTTTTGTTATTATAGTAGAATGTTTATTTTCCTATTAAAAAAGCGTTCTATAAAATTACTACTACTTTTCTTTTTTTTTTTTTTTTTTTCTGATTTTCTGTTTAACAGATAATTTCTTTTTCAGTATGGGGCTATTCTCAATCCATGTGGTAAATCAACAAATAAAATTTATAAATGTAAAACATGAGTTTCTTAACCGTTTGACTGCAAAGCAGCGCTATCGCACTGCGAGAGGTAAAATTCAGGTTTCACTAGAAATTTAATTTTTTTATGCAAACAAAATCAACCATTCAGAACCAAAACACAGTTGTTGAACATTATCTTTTCATTATTTTCTTTTACAAGAAGTAAATATATATATGTATACAGAGCTGCCAACCTAATCTGGCAAATTGTTAGTACCGCCCATTTTTCTACACCACTTAAATTTTAGAGTAATTTTCTTCAAATATATTTACGATGAATTAAGAAAACAAATACTCTAAAAATTAAGTGGTGTAGAAAAGTGGGCGGTACTAACAATTTGCCGGATTTGGTTGGCAGCTCTGTGTATATATATATATATTTGTTTATTTATTTTATAAATTTTTTTTTCATTATTTATTTGTAAAACCTAAAAAGATTTAATAAATTAACTGACAATTGTATGAGTGATTGTATTTTATTAAATAACTTTTTTTTTTTTTTTTTTTTTTTTTTTTAAATGCTTAAAAAATATCACCAGAAAACAACGTCAATACTCTAATCACTGAATTTAATTAAATGTAGTTCTTTCGAAAGAGAAATATCTAACATGATTTTTGACGTATAAAATGTTACAGCGCTCGTTTCATCATTTAAAAAATATAAATCATTATATTTGTGAAATAAGTTGGAAAAAAATAAGAATGGGCGGAATCTCGATATAATCTTATCAAAATGCACACCCCGTCACTACGCTGAACTGCATATTTGGAAAACAAAATTGGATATTTTCACTGATCCTAAATTTTCGTAGAACATTATGTGTGAACAATTATTAATGATAAAACACGTTTTTTGGTTTTATTTATCCTTAAGTGATACTTAAATTGGCCTTTTACAAACACTACAGTAAGGCGTGGTTTTCATTAATTAGGTGTGTTTTTGTAGATCATTAGAAAATTTCAATTTAATTTCTGTAGAAAGAGCTATCAAGGGTAAATAATTTAGGCATAAAAATATGCATTTATGCATTCCCTTTCGCTTTCTGCTTACTGGGATATTTTTTTTGAATTTTTACTGCCGGCATGTTTTTGCACTTGGCATGATTGAGTTTCGAATTTTTTAGAAAACTAAAATTAAATATTCACACCGGGAAAAACTTTTATTGAGGCCTGAAATAGCGATAGCAATTTAAGAATGTGTTTCAGAAAATGCCTCAGCATTCAAACGGTTAAGGAGATTTTCTATTTATTACTAGCAGCCAAAGTTTTTTTTTTTTTTTTTTGGTAGGAGATATTTTTAAGATTTTCCATTTAGAAAATTCCCAGTTCAATTATTCATTTATTTACAATTCATTTATTGTTTTCCCAAATGTGTTTTTTTAATTGCTAAAAAAAAAAAAAAAATTTTTGCCCTTTTTAACAGCTTCAAAATGGGAAAAAAAAAAAAAAAAAAACTTTTCAAACAGTTGGGAATTCTAAGTGTCTGAAAATGGAATAAAGGGGAGAGGGGGAAGATGAATAATTCTCTTAATAACTTTCCCCATTGAATAACATGGGATTTTGTAGCCTGAAATGAGGGAAATTAGAAGAGGTAGAGAAGAGCCTTAATTAATATATATATATTTTTAATTTGGTACATATTTACATTTTTTTTATAATAACTTTGACTCTGTTAGACCTCCTTAAAGTCTTTTTTCAGAATATTTTTTTTTCCCTTGCATCTCTTAATAGGAATTACTTTCTTGTCTGGTGGCCAGTCTGAGGAAGAAGCCTCTATTAACTTGGATGCACTGAATAAGTATCCTGGAAAGAAGCCTTGGGCTCTGACATTCAGTTACGGCCGTGCTCTCCAAGCTAGTGCCTTGAAAGCTTGGTGTGGCAAGAATGAAAACGTTAAAGCTGGCCAGCAGGAATTCTTGAAGAGGGCAAAGGTTTGGATCTTTTCTCATAAATATTTTTTACAAATTTTTATATTTTTTGCTTTTCAAAGGTATTTGCATGTGGTAATCACTAAGATGAAGAGTTAGTTATAAATGAAATTTGTTTTTATATGGACATAATTTCTGTATCGATTGTTAGGATAAAAAAAATGTATAGTTACTTTTTGAAAGGCGATTATAACTAATAAAGTTTTTGTCAATAGGCAGAAATATCCTTTAGTATATTGGTACATTAAATGCGCTGGAATTAATAAACCGTGCTCATTAAAAGAATTCTAAAGTATTAAATTTTAATATCTTTAAATAAAATGCAAATTTAAATAAAATCTAAATAAAATAAAAATAGGAAAAAATAATTTATGCTTCTTATGAAGCAAAAATACCTGTAAAACAAAATTGATATCCACAAGATCACACAAAGAATTAAATGAACTTTTCCTTTTTAACAATTTCTTTATTATAAGCATTTATTTTATCTTGAAAGTAACGCACACAAATTTTTATTGTCTTTTGTACCAGTACGAGACAACCATATTTTGCAATTAATAATTGGTGTTATTACCCTTATACATACTATGGATCCATGATATTTCATTATTACCCTTCATTATTTTTCTATAGCATTTCATTAACTTAGATTTTATACAGATGCTGGATATCTATTATATTAATTTTTTATCACACACTGGGACTATTATGATAACAATTATCCAGTTATGATTATCGACGTTTAGATTACTTCTGGCTACACCAAGAATTCCTGTAGATTTACTGATAATTCATGTGAGTGTTCTCACTACCACCACGGAATAAATGGTCTTTAGTAATATCAGTATCACCATTATTGAAAGAATTTATCAGTTAGTTTTCATTTTCCTTTGACAGCAGCTAAACATTCACAAAATTCGTAGTATTCAATATTAAGGAAGTTCACCATTCATGTGAGATATCCTAGGTAGCTGACGCACTAGGTCTAAAGGACCACGCAATCGCACCATTTTCATAAGTATGAAGTGCTATCATATGATGAATCCATTAGATTTCATTTTGTTTGAAGGCAACAAAACATTCATAAAATCCATCGTACTTGATCCTAATGTGATTCCAGTTCACTTGAAGCGATATTCTACGGAGCTGAATCATTAGGCCTAAGCAGCCCATGCAATCACTTTATTTTCATTCTCGTTGAATAATATTTTAGACTGTAACTGGACGATATTGTGATAGGTAGATATGCAAAAATATGTTATCACTAGTTATTTGATGAATATTTATATGGTGAAAAGAAGTAAAATTATTAATTTGCGGCAATCGCCGCCTTCAACAGCCGCAGCTGCGAGAGAGCCGCCGCACGTCTTCTCCTCATGCTTTCCAAGAGAGAGAGCGCGCCATCTAATTTTCCCGCTTACAGGAAACCTCGGACTCGTGAATTGATACGCATGGTAAATAGTACTTCAACAAAATATTTTACCTTGATCGTCTGCTTAAGAAAAGTTAATGAAATGGGATTAAATAAATTTAATTTTGGTGGAGGAATATTTTATTTTAAACTATTTTTTGGAGCGAATATTAATTATAGAAATCGTCCATTTTCCTTGAGGGACGCTATTTTGAAACAGCGTAGCGATACAGATTCACTGCGGAGCTGATTGAATGTTCTAGAATGAAAATTTGAAATACGTAATGTAAGTGACGTCATTATTTTAACCTATTAAACGCCGCGATATGAACGACACCGAAAATATTTGAATTTTTGTATGTTTTAAGGTTCAATATACGTCTCTAATCATAAGCAGTTTAAATTTTTCAAAAATCTTTATTTGTCTAGAAGATATGATAGGGTCCCAAAATGGGAGACTTGGCGCTTAATGGGAGTAACAGAGATATTTCCGCCAAAATGTAGAGAATTCAATGTTTAATTTTAATATCTTGAAAATTAAGTTAGAAATCACCTAGAGTATTTTTTATATTATTAAAAAATTAATTATTGATAACTTAAATGCATATTAATTATGTTCAAGCTTTAAAATAAAGAAACTCGTAAATTTTCTTACCTGTTTAATTTCTTTTTTCTTTTACATTTTTGTATGAAATGGACCTAAGCAGTTTTTATGCAACATGACCTTACATTTTTCGCACCACAGGCGAGTATTCTTTTTACAAAGTTTACATTTTGATTGTTTTCCAGACTGTGTGATAAAGTGATTCACATTATCAAAGCGTATGTTAGAGTTCACTGGCATGTGTGGTCCAAGTCGAGGTTTTGCTAACGATTCCTGTCTGTCTGATTTCATCAGACACATCACAATGTCTCTTAAAAATGCTAATTGAGTCATTTGTCCATTCATCTCGCAATAGATTCTCCAAGCCGCTACCACAGCCATGTTTAGTGTGTTGGTGAAAAATGGCCACCACCATTTCTTGCTCTTTATTCTTGGTCGGTAAGAGCTCAAAAATCGATCAAGGAGATCTACTCCACCCATATTTTTGTTGTACGATCCAACTATTCCTGGTTCGGGCAAATCAGTCTTCTTTTTAAATTTTTGACATCAACATTTTGCTTGCCCCATAGGCTCCATACACTCAAAATTCGATGCAAAGCATACAACTTTATTGTCTTTCCACTTTACTACACTAATATCCTTTTGTTATAATGTAGTCAGCTGTCCTGTCCCTCTTTCTTTTTTTACCAAAACTGCACTGTCTTGTAAAGGACAGTTCTGAAGTCGATTCTCTCTCACAGTTCCAGTGAGACGGAATTCCCTTTTCCGCATTTCTTCAAGCAATGGAAGAGAGTTGAAGAAATTGTCAACATACACTTTGTGTTTTCTACTATTTTCTACACATTCTATTAGATCCAAAACAACTCTGGTTCCAAGGGGAGTTTTGTCTTAATTTGAAGCTTCCTTTCCCACATAAACTTGCAAATTGAATGGATAACCTTGGGAAGAAGAAAGAACCCACAATTTGTATCCAAATTTTATGGGTTTTCCCCACATATACATTTTGCGGAATGCCTGCCTGTAGAAGGGATCATTTCCTCGTCAATGCTTAAACATTCAGAAAATGTTCCGAATTGCTGCAATCTTTTGCAAAACATCTCAATGAAACATCTAACTTTAGCTGACTTGTCAGAACCATCGATTGAATTATTATCACATAAATGAAGGTACTTCTTTATATCTCTAAAACTTTGCCTGCTCATGACATATTGTATGAAGGGCAAATTACAATCCTCCAAATTGCTCCAATATAAATCTTCTTGAGGCAAGGAATGATATCCGCTAAACAATATAAATCCGATAAACACTTCCAATAACTTTTCAGATAATGAAAATGCATAATTATTTTTTTACGTAGCGTATCTTAAAGTTTCTTCTAAGATAAGATTCATGATATCGGAATCAAAATACATTTTGAATAATTCGTAAGGCGTTTTCTCTCCTAATTCAGGGTGCGTCTCTTCTAAGTGATGTTTTTTCAGATTGAATTTGAGCTAAATTCTCGGCTTTTTTCCAAACATATGATTTCTTTTTTGGCTCATTTTGTTTGCTAGCGCTAATAGAATCACTTAGTTTAACGAGCTTTTTTCTTTTTGTCGATTTTATAGGTTTTGATTGTTGGTCTTGATTTTTATTCACACTGTTAAAAAAATGCAGAAAAAATACAGAAATTCTCTGTAATTTCAGAAAAAAAAGTCGTAAAATACGTTTTGTCTACGTAATTTTTCCGTAATTTACGACTTTTTTTCTGAAATTACAGAGAATTTCTGTTTTTTTTTCTGCATTTTTTTAACAGTGCAAGTCATCTTCATCACTCGAAAAATAATTTTCTTTCGGACACCTTTTCCTCTTTTTTAGTGTTGTTTTTCTCCTTGAATCCTTTGTTGTTTTGCGCTGTTTTAAACTAAATTCAACTTCTCTGCTTACATCCACTGGTATAATTTCATCTAAATTATTTTCAACAAAATTCTCTTCATCAGTTATATGTCCAGGATCAGGTGGTAAACATGTAATGCTACACTCATCTGCTGAGAATTTGTCCGAATCTAATGTTTCCATGTAATCCAAAGCTTGCTGCACAGTTAAAAACTTTACCGGCATTTTTACTTTAAAATGAAATTAAAGAAACTTTCTTGAAAATCAACCTCGCTTACTGAACGCTTCACATAGAATGCTGACCTAGAATTTATCTAACGGTTATCTAGAGCATTCCTCAGAACACAAAGGAATGGACACGTGACTAATTCAACACCAGCTTGTTATGTGCTTTGAGAAAAACGAGTAACCCTTTCCAAGAATAGTGAAAAAATAACAAGAGAGGCTATTGCCACAAGAGGGGTAAGGGGACTTCTTTCTACTACCAGAAAACGCGAAGTCTCCCATTTTGGGACCTCTCTAAATAAACAACTGTAAAACCCCTTGAAAATTTTTTATTGTCCCCTGTTTGTTATGACTTGAAAAAAGAACTATTGGCTTTCATATTCAATGTTCCAGAACCCTCGCTCTCGAATTATTTATTTTTAGTGAATTTTTATTCTTATGAAGTAAATTGAATTTATATTACAAATGTTTTTTAAAAAATCACAAGCAAACTAAGTACTTCAATATTCAATAAAAAAATATAAAATATATATATCTTAATTACTTTTCGAGAAAAAAAAATCTTAAAAAAGGTTCCCAAAATGGGAAACTTGGCGCCTAATGGGTTAAATAATGGAATATGAACGTTAGGAAAAATTATTAAAAATAGTTTTGAATTATTTGAGGACGATCTAAAATGATTTTGAAACGATTTGAGTATTTTATAAATTTGAATTTTCTAATTAGTGAAAACGTTTGTTTACAATTTCCGAAAACATCGATCGTTTTGTTTACAAACAAACACTTCACATGAGATTTTTAAACTTTTCTATTTCATTGCAAATTGTGAACTTTTAAAAGATTAAATGGGGAAAATGAATTAAATAAAAAATAACGAAAATATTTTTTGAAGGATTGATGAAAAAATAATTAAATTTCAAAGTGTTAAAATTTTCAATTTCAACACCGATCTTACTGAAATTTTAACCACTTCTTTAAATAGAATTGACTAGTGATTAAACATAGTTTTTTTTTTTTTTAATAAAAAAACTTTATTTTTTAGAGTTGTATGCAAAACAATACAATTTTTGGTACATTTTAGCTGATATATAACCTTGCATAAAATAAGTTTTAATTAAGAAACCCTCATTCAAGCGCTAGTCAAACCTGTTTTGAAGATGTGCATGAAATTTCGATAAGGTCGGTAAGGTAACGACACCAGTGCTCGTCACTCTTAAGGCCTTATTTTTAAAATGTTTGTTTTTTTCGCGTGGCATTCATGTGGAATTTATGTATCAATATTATACTTTGGTCTATTTTATACACTGATACTTCTAGTTGTTGTTAGACACTTTCATTTTTTCAATACGTTAAGCCAATTTTTAAAAAAAAAATAAAAATTAAACCTATAAAAATGCACCAGTGCTCGTCACTTGAAAACTGCGTTTCACCAGTAGTCGTCAGGTGATTGCACCAGTGGTCGTCATGTAAATAAAACGCAACAATTTGCTCAATAGTTTGATTTTAATTGCGTTTTTGCAAAATTAACAGAATATTATTGAAACAAAATATCTTTGGAACATATTTAGAACCCAAATCCATTCTTAGGGTTTAAAACACAAAACATTAAATGGTAAAATTCAAAATATTGCGAATAAAACAAATTCATATGCGAAATAATTTGAAAATTCTTTGCTTTTAAGAAAAGTTTTCAAAATTTTTTTCGTTTTCAAATATATCTTTACTTAAAGCAGAGGGTAAATAGCAAGGGAGGGGGTAATAATCTCGTTTTTAAGAGTGACTTTGTTCCAAATTATCGCAGTATGATTGATTTTACCATGCTTTTTATTAACGCGTATTCTTGTTTGTTTGTCCAGTACAATTCTTACAATTGATTTTTAACTAACTTCCCGACTACCTAGACATTTGAAACTTTCAGAATAATTCAGAACACGATGAAAATGCATTTTTTAAATACTTTTAGCCAACTGCTCCGGGTCCCTGCAGCCTTCGGCAGCGTTATTAGTACAAATCTTGCAATCGATTTTTAACTGATTTATCGACTAGCTTGACATTTGAAACTTTCAGAAAAGCTCAGAAGACGGTAACAATGAATTTTTTAAATATTTTTAGCCAATAGTTTAGAGTCACTGCTGCCTTCAGCAGCGTTTATGTGGTTCAACAGAAAATTTATTTAACTTTTTTCCCGACTAGCTAGACATTTGAAACTTTCAGAATAGCTCAAAACACGGTGACAATGCATTTTTTAAATAATTTTAGCAAACTGTTTCGGGTCCCCTCTGCCTTTGGTAGCGTTCACATGATTCAACAGAAAATTTATTTAACTAACTTCTCGACTAGCTAGACATTTGAAACTTATAGAATAGCTCAAAACACGATAACAATGCATTTTTTAATACTTTTAGCCAATTGTTTCGGGTCCTCGCTGCCTTCAGTAGCATTTATAAGATTCATAAATCATATACTCGTCCCGATCATCAATCTACCCGACTACCTAGACTTTTGAAATTTTCAGAATAGCTCAGAACACAGTGACGATGCATTTTTAATTTACTTTTAGCCAATTGTTTCAGGTTCTCGCTGCCTTCAATAGCATTTATATGATTCGACAGAAAAATTTAAAACACGGTATATAAAAAATTATCTTTGTATTGCAATTATTTTTTTTTAAACGTATGGGTTGATTATGCGTACCTAACACATACTATAAAGGAATTTTGAGAAATCCTTCGCCTCTTCTTCCTCATTATGTGTGGGGTGGATTCAAAAACACGTTTTCAAGAGTAATTATTCTCCAAATTATATCAGGACAAATTATATCAGGAAAGCAATTTTTTGATGCGTTGATTGGTTATGCGTACCCAAAAATACTGTAAAGATATTTTGCGTAATTTTTTCCGACCAAATTTTGAGAAAGGGTAGCAAAAACGTATTTCTACGCATAACTCTGCTCTAAATAATCTTACAAAGGCGATTTCTGATGTGTGAGTTGGTCATATGCATCAAACACCTAATATAAAGCGATTTTGCGAAGATCTTTCGTCTATGTGAGGGTGGGGAAAAATATATATATATATATATATATATGTTTTCAAGCTCAACTCTGTTGCAAATTATTTTCAGGAGGGGATTTTTTTTATGCGTTGGTTGGTTGTGTGTGTGTACCTTAGACGCATTATAAGGCGATTTTGCAAAATTACCCTTCCCCTCTTCCCTCGGCGAAGACTACTATATAACAGGCTGAATCATTCGCCGCCATTTGTACGTCAAATCCGTCATTGCTAAACTTAAGATTACTATATAATAGTCATATATAGTCTCATATAATAATCTTATATGGTAGTTCGTCGCTGCCAAACCTAAGACTATTATATAATAGTCTTATATAATCTCATATATTAGTCATATACAATAGTCTTAGTTTTATCAATGACGGACTTGACGTACAAATGGCGGCGAATGATTCAGCCTTTTATATAGTAGTCTTACCCTCGGCCGGGCAGACAAAAAACACTTTTTTAACCTTAGCTCTACACCAAATTAACTCAGAAAGGGGAGTTTTGATGTCTGGGTATTGGTTAAAAGTACGGAATATGGAATTTGATAATATTTCGTTAAAATTCTAAATTTACCCGTGGGAGAAGGGGGGGGGGAGATAAAAGCGGTTAAGTCTATGCCGAAGGCAGTAGAAGCCAATCATCATATTGAAGGACGGAAAGCTATTACAGAAGCCAGCGAGAACATTAACTGCGGTTTCGACTGATTTCAAAGTTTTTTTTTTTTAAATTTTTGATAATGATAGGGATTTTTCCCATTTATTTAAATATAGGGACCAGCGAAGGTGGCAAAGCTTGCTAGTATTATTCTACACATCAAGCTAATGTTATCAAATATTATGGATATTAATGTTATCAAATGTTAATGTTAATTAATGTTATCAAATATTATCTTACAATTTTAATTATTTAAGAACACCAGTCAACAGGGCAATTTTTATCAACATTTTAACTATTTGTTTATCTTACATAATTAATATAATGTATAAACAGAAAACTTGCTTAAGAAATGTTTTTAATGTTTAATATTTCCTATATACGTTGTTATTCACCTGCATCTAACATAACAAAAAAGCCTTAACATAATTTTGAACCGACTCAGTCATGCTAACTATGAAATTAAGCCTTTGTATTTTATCATTTTCGAAATATATATATGAATTAAAATTAAATTATCACGGTCAATAAAAAACTTAAACATCACTTAAATACATCTTCGCAAAACTATGACATCATAAAAATTTAAAATACATTAGACAGATGTATGGAGTAATCATGTCTGTTTTTCTAAAATATATAACAGAAAACTAGATAAAGCGCTTTATAACTAAATATTTTTATGTGCCATTGTTTAATTTTCCCAGCAAATAATATGGAAAATTTTAGGTGGTTTAAAGTCAGTCATAGTGAATTAAAGGTACCATGACTGACTTTATTTAAACAAGCTATACAAAAGTTACAAGTGCAATAAAGTTCACGTTCTTGAGGTTAAAATACATTTGTTTACATTTACGAATACCCCTGACGACTACTGGTGCCGATAGTCAAATTAAAATAAAAATTATACCATCATAATTCTAAACGAAAATATAGTATTTTTCATCAAAAATGTTACCCAGTTATTAAAAAATTTTAAAACACCAGTGTTCGTCAGGGGTGACGAGCACTGGTAAAACGTGCAAAATATGCACCAGTAGTCGTCATACCTTAAAAACCTTTATATTATGTCAAATTTGAAAAAGTTGCACATAAATCGTATTCTGCATTTCATAAGCATTACATACAATGCTTTATGAGCAATGTCAAAAGCAGCGAACAACAAAATATATCAAGAAATGCATATCTATTCCCTTAATCATTTGCTTTACGTTTACTCAATTCAATTGTAATTTAACGTATACTTCCCTTATTTTGTTTCTTCCTACTCTTCCCCAATAGTTGAAATCGAACTTTTTATGTCATAAGAAGCAGAAAGCTTTGGAGAATCTTATGCGGGTAGATTCAAATTCATACAGGTTATAAAACGGTTATTTTAACACTTCTTTTAAGAGGGTGACGACTACTGGTGCAGATTTTAGGGGTGACGAGCACTGGTGTCTTTACCTTACACTAGTTTTGAGAAATCATGTCTACTGCTTTTTTTTTAAAGGTGTCTGAGAACCAGGATCAGTTTTTTATAAATTATTGTGTAACACGTTTGTCGCCCAGCACAATTCAGCTGAATTTCTTTGCCGGGCACAAATCAGTGCACTAGAACAAAAATAGGAAATAGCAGGGATGCAACTCAAATAACATTTACGAACCTTCATTCATTTCAAAGTATTTAGTTCCGAAATGGGGAGAGCGATAAGCTTTTTGGCTAGAGAACTGCCTGGGATATCACTGCAATTATCCCCAGATCCTTCAGTTAGTCGAGAAGCATACTTTTTTTGAGACACACATCAGTGACTTTTTATCCTCAAAATGTTCACTGGACGTTGTTGACTGGGGTCCCCACGAAAGCATACCCGTTACCCAGATATGGGTGATGCAGTGACAAACATGTTAAATGTTGCTCTCTTATATAGAGGTGCCAATTTTCAATAAGACCTATCAGTAATCAGAGTTGTATACTTATGCAACGTGGAGAAGTGAACCGTGTCACGGAATATTTTTATATGCAAAAGTCCACATATAATAATGAATTGCACTGTTTTTGTAAGCAAATATATAATATATTAATTAAAAAATTAGAATTTTTTTTTAAAACAAAAGTAAATAAATATGTATTTCTTTATCTTCTTACAAAATAAGGTTTTTTTTTTTTTTTTTTTTTTAAAACCTGCTTTGAAGGGGATCTTTCTTCAGTATTATTATTATTATTATTATTATTATTATATATATATTTTTTTTTTTGCTTGATGTATCTTGCATAAACCTAACATATCTTTTGTTTGATAGTATAGTATAGTATGTATTTTAAATTTATTGAGGAAAAACAAATAGATTCATCAATTCAGTAATAAAGCCTAAAAATAATTACATATGTGAGAAATATTGAGCACTTCTATCACTTTTTTGGTTTTTCCCTGATCACTAGCTGGGAAACGACGAGGGGCAGTCAAAATATAAATAATTAGATAAATGAGAAATGAAACAATTCTACTTCTTTATAGGTTCTAGAATCTAATAAAGCATGTTTCAAATGAATATTGACATTTATGTTGCTGATGGAGAAAAACTGGGAAACTAAAGGCTTTTGCAGAGCTTTTAATCAACGATGGCTGGTTGGAGATAAGAAAAGAGGGGGGGGGGGGGGGAGGGTAAAAAAATAATTATATCAGCAAGAAATATTGTGTAATTCTATTTCTTTATAGTTTCTAGAATCTTATAAAGCAAGTTTAAAATGAATATTGACATTTACGTTGTGGATGAAAAAAGATTGTGAATTGGAATGCTTCCGTTATGCGTTTGATCGTCAATTGTTAGTGGAGTTACTTTTTTTTTTTAACGAACGATATCCGTGACTTTTTAAAAAGCATATAATCCGTAATTTTTATATGTTGTCCGTAATGCCGTAATTATTGCCGTAAATCCGTAATAATTACGGACAAATCGTAATAATTGGCACCTCTACTTATATGATCAAAATTTTGAATAAAATATTTTAATTATACTTGAAAAGGGAGAGAGAGAAAAAAAAATTAGCCTAGAAACCCATATAATTCCTTAAAAATTTTATATATTAGATTTAGCTGACAATAGCCAATTATAAAAGATTTAGTGAATTGTTAATATCAATTTCTTTCTCTAGATTTAATGAAATTTTAAACAAGTTGTTGTTTTTAAAAAAAAAAATTCTGTAATTTGCAGATTAATTTGTAGCAATTCTTAAGTCGTATTGTATTGCAAATAGTAACTAAACTTTATTTTAATTGCCTTTATGCTTTTTTTTTTTTTTTTTTTTAAGCATGTTTTTGCATTTTACAAATTTGTATGATTGTTAGATCTTTTTATTGCATGTCAAAATTGAGTGGTATTGCATGTGGCAATTGAGAATTTTTTTAGCTATTTATTTATTTATTTATTTTTTAATTAAAAAAAAAATAAACTTTGTAGGAGTAGGGTGGTATTTAAAAAAAGAAAAAATTGTAAAAGATAAAATTAAGTTTTAACGAAATTTGTTGAACCATGTTACACAATCTCCCCTCCCCCCCCCCCCCCTTTTTTCTTGTAGAAAGCTGTTTTAGTTTTAATTATAGTACATTTTACATAATGAAATTTTTATTTTTTAAAGTTTGTGTTTTATATTATATTCAAACTAGAAACATTTTTTTCAGTTTCTAGATTGATTTAACTTTTGTTTAAACCTGCTTTTCAGTAGAATAACATAATTTAGATGCTTTAAAAATTCCTTTTCCATTCCAGGCCAACGGACTTGCATGCCAAGGCAAATATGTGGCGGGATCCATAGAAAGTCTTGCTTCCAAATCATCCAATTTTGTTCCTACCCATTCCTATTAATTTTAACATTCCAAACCTGCATGCACTATTTTTTTTTTTTTTTTTTTTAATATTGCTTTGTACTGAAATGTGCCAAATCTACTTTTGCTTTAGCATGTAAATCTTTTGCTTTTTAAAATTTTGTTAATCTTAAATCCTTTTAAAAGTACTTAATTAATTCTCTTGTGTCAATGTTATGCTATTCTTTCGATGCCTTATTGCTATTTTTTACTAGCTTCTATCTTCTAAACTTTCTTTTCTTTGTGTGTGAAAACTAACTTTATGTGCTTTTTTCTCCTTTTTACAATGTGGAATCTTTAGGCCAACAGCGAAGCTTCTCTTGGAAAATATGGTGGTGGGGTAGCTGGAGCTGCTGCTGAAGAAACTCTGTTCATCAAAGATCACGCTTACTAAAATGCTTTTTACGTTCTTGTGTGAAGAATCAAAATTCTGTTGTATTTAAACAGGACATTCTGACTTATCTGTTTGTTTAAATACTAGAAGATTTAAGCTCCTTGTTGTAAATTATGTAAAATGTTTATCTCAAAATAAATGTTCACTCACTACAGACAAGAGCTGTATATTTATTTGATATAATCTTTAAGTTTATTGTATTATTTGTTTCATTATAAAAGTCATATTTACTTTTCAAAATCACTTGCAACAATATTTTGTTTTGTGGAGAAAATATTTTATTTCATACTTATCTACAATCAACTCCCTCTAATCCACAGTAGTTTTGTCCAAAGGTTGTGCAGTTTATAGGAATTGGTGGATTATAGGTCATTACTGTCTTTGTTTAAATTTTCCAGATTTAAAGTCAGTTATTACTAATTCATGAATAGACATTAAAAATGGAGATTGTTTCTAGTAAATTTTAGAATAAAATGATTATTCAATATTAATAACTAATCAATTAAAAAAATAAATACTTAAATAAAATAAATAAGTGCAGAAATGAATATTCATAATTTTTTATTTTGTTAAGATGTAATAGTGATTTGTTTAAAATTTTTATATACTTTCCTGACATTATTTGGCTTGACTTGGTGTTAGTCATATAAATTGCAGGTTAATAAATACCAGAATCTCGATTTTTTTTTTTTTCCCCAATTGTGTTTGAAAGTAACTTAAAATTTTGTTTAAAAAAAAAAAAAAAAAAAAACTGTGAGAAATGATGCAAATTTTTTTGAAATCTCAGATGTAAATTTCTTTGTTTACATTAAAAAAATCAGTTGTGGATTAAAGGAATTTGCAGATTATAGGTTTGTGGATTAAAGGGAGTTGACTGCAATTGCTCTCAAATTTAGAATGACCGAACTAAATTTGGTGGGAGATAAATCAGTGTCTCTTCTGTGAAACTCTGGGCTAGTTTTCTGTTTGTCAAACTTTTAAAGGGTTACAAAATATTTTTTTATTAATATAATAAAAATTTTTGCTCAAAAATTTGAGCATATAAATAGAAACGCTTAAAAAAAATATTTTGCAAAATTTTCATTGAAAAAATTTTGTAAAGTTTAACCAGTGGGTTCTGGTTTCAAAACTCGCTGTTAATTACACCACAGAACAGCAATTTTACTAAATCTGTAACAATGGTCATTCATTTAAAGTGCAGTTTCTTGGAAATGACAGCTCACTTCTGAATACATATTTCTTTTTCCTCCTATAAGTCTTGGTTCTTATATGACAAACTTTTGAGGTGCTGCTGTGCTAGAAACAGATTATTCCTGGGGATTTTAGAACTGTTTCTGTTGAAGTTATACCTTCCAAAATTTTGGCAATCCTAAACCACAATTGTTTTGTTTTACCTAGTTAAGTTACTAAGGCTGAATTTAATGAAAATAACGACTCTCTGGTTCCATGTCAACTGGATTTATTTTTGATGCAAGAAAGAGGTATAGTCCTTTTGTAGCAATAGATTTATTAAACAAACAAAAAATTGTTGGAATGAAAATATATGTGAAAGTACATAATAGTATTGGCTACAATAAAGGTTGGCATCGGTGACGAATTTGGTGAAAAATAAATTGAGGTTTAACAGAATTTAGAAGCCCTCTTTCAGTTTAAATCATTAACTAGCTTTTTCTTGGTAGAATGTGCTGTTTCTCACCACTATTTTTCTCCAAAAAGCATAAAAATACATCTATGCTCAAGTGAATTCCATTAAACTGTGTTTTTTTTTTTTTTTTTTTTCAGCAAGAGATTCTGTGATAAACTGTTGATTACTGTGACTTTAACGGTGAAAATAAGTTTATTTGGCTGTTTCAGACATATTTGTGCAATTAAGTGCATTCATCAGCTAAAACTTGTTTATTTCTGAACCACTTGCTACATAGCAATATAAATATTTTTATAACAATATGTAGAAATCATGGGTAGCCTTTGAATATAGTCACCCATGATAACAGTATAGGTAAGAAATTTCATATATAATTACACTTGTAATTTGCATATTTTGATACTATACCTGGATCTATGATGGAATATGTTAGCAAAACACTATCTTCAGGAAATGAGCATTCATCAATACAAATGTGGTGGAGTATATGCTTTTTGAAATTTTTACAAAAATGTTTCCAATAGTTTTCAGTCCCCCCCCCATTTTTTTTTTGGGGGGGGGGGGGGGAGGGTGATTTTAGCTCAAGTATTTTATATTTGCCTATTTTTGAATGATGTTTATAATACTTAGGAAAAAAGAAAGGTAAACTATTATGGAATCAATTAAATGGTTCCTATTAATGCCTGGATAATCCTAGTTGCAATAAGCACAAGAAACATTGAATTAATCTGAGTTCATGTCAAAGAAGTGGTCTTTTTTCTAATTTTATTGCTAAAAGAGCAGATGAAATTTATTCTTATAACGAGCTGTTACATAGATTTTTTTTTTCTCCTGAGAAAGGGATATGAATGAATATTATGTCCTTAATTCAGCTTTTAGATGGTGATGCAGATACTGGTATTGATAGAATAGTAAATTTCCCTCCTTAATATTAGTCATTTTATGATTGGGATTTTCAAACATTCTGGGAATCTTGGACTTTGAAGTTTCAGTAAATATTTGATATTTTAGAGAGATCCTAAAATTCCTTCTAATCAGAAGTCTAATTTTATTTCAAAAATGTCGCATAAGGGTCCTTAGTAGTCTGATACCCTTCGTTTGTGTAATCCAATGGGATTTTCGTTGCTTTGTATTATATGGATCTCTTTCAAAAATGAAGTTTTTCGAATTCCACTCTTTGAACATGTCTCATTTTTTTTTTTTCTATTTCATTAAGCAAACTCAAGGGTCTAATTTTCAATCTTGAAAAGAAATAAGTTATTTAAAAAAAAATTGCTTGAAGGGTAGAATTAAAAAAAAATATTTTTGAAAAAAAGAGATGTATAAAACAAAGCAACGAAAATCCTATTGGATTACATGCGGAAGGAGAAAGAAAGGTATTTGACTACCAAGGACCCTTAACATGTTCATCAACTTAGCTCTTCAATTACAAACACACAGTTAATGCTTTATTTTTGTTAAGTGGTTGGTACATATGTTTGAAAAGTACTTAAAAAAAAAAAAAAAAAAAAAAAAAGAGAAAAATACATTAAATTCATCAGAATGATATCCGCCCATATAATTTCATGGAAGTGTGTTGCTCAACTATTTTTGTTTTTGATACTTGTATCATTTATAACACGAGTATCAAAATAATGCACACACACAAGAGATGTTTAAAACAACTTTTTTTTTTTTTCTACTACTGACCTTGGATTTTATACAGGTCTTCAAAAGTCATTCTCATGGTTTAAGACCTTTAAGTCAAAAAGATTTGTGCCAAAATATAAATTTGAGTGCTAATTTTAAGTATTAGAGTTAGAATAACTAAGCATGTGTTAAAAGGTAAAATTTAACAATTATGAATTTTTAATAAAAAATTGGTCAAAAATGGAAGTGATTTATTTCAAAAATCGAAATCTGAGATGATTATTTAAAACATCAGAAATAATGTATTTCAAATCCAGAATAAATTTTTTCAGTTAATGAGCTCTAAAAAATTATTTAATAAACCCAAAAAATAAATAATTCTCAAAATCCAGAATAAATCCAAAAATATTTAATAAATAAGCATCTGAAAATTAATTTAAATATTTTAAACTATATTAATTAAAAACGAAGTGTTGAAATTACTAAACTAAATACATGAAAAAAACCTTTACTGACTTCGTTGCTTGCCGTTAAACTTTTCCACCGGGTTCCTGGTTCTCGTCAGACGGCCTCCTCTGTGCGTGACTTGGACTATTTTGATGGTCTTTACCATTCCAAATGTGGCGCCATGTTTGGAAAGGTAAAGACCATCACAATAGTCAAAGTCACGCACAGAGGAGGCCGTCTGACGAGAACCGGGAACCCGGTGGAAAAGTTTAACGGCAAGCAACGAAGTCAGTAAAGGTTTTTTCATGTATTTAGTTTAGTAATTTAAATATGTTCTGAATTATCTCCATTTGTATCTCTGATATTTTGCATTTTCAAAAATACATAGTTTTTCCCTCCTAAAGCTGATGCTATGACGTCATGATTTCCGAGAATTTTCATCCCCAGCGTTCAGTATCCTCATTTACCAGAAGTATACCTCTGCATCGTACAAAAGATAGCATTACTTTCCAATTTTGAACAAAAAAGAGAAAAGTAATCTGTGAATAAAGATAATTCACTTTAATCAACCTTTATTCATAATTAAAAATACTTGGAGTGAGCTATTTTAGCGTGCATCAATTTGCTAGTAATTCGGCATTCAATTGCGAGCACTTTGAAGAGCAACGCCAAGACACTGTAAGGGAAGCTCACAGAGAAGGATTGTTCGCTGCAGTTCTCTGCCTGCCTAGCAGCTCTGCCGTTAGAGTTGGCCGTTGGGTGTGGCTCATACCATAGCATAGCCTTTTACAAATGTTGTATTTGTTTCAAGGTATAATGTCTTCATATGCTCCATAATTTAAAATAACCTTTTGGATTGCACTGCTTCATAAGTTCGACATAAATATTCCTAGGTATGAAATTCCGATCAGTGATGTTGTCAGTCGCCCACCCAGTCATCATGCACGGCTGATGCCTGTGTTTGAACTTCTGGAAATACAATTATTAAAAGCATCAAGAAATGTCCTCCATAAAGTACATATGGGGATAACATCTTCTATACTTTGCAACGTTCACTGGTCTTTTTCAACTAGTGAATATTGAAATACTACGGTTCCTCTAATATTAGGGGTGAGAATCAATTAAGAGTTTCAACTGGGCTAATCGTAGTTCATTAATCGATTAATCTGATTTTTAATCGGTTTAAATTTTTTTTATATACAATTTTATTTCAATGATGAATAAAACTCTCGTATTGTGTACAGTCGGTAACAAAAGTATCCGAATACTAGCAAAAATTCCTATAAAAAAAAAAAGGTAGAGTTAATATTGTTTTGTTAAATAAATCCTTGTCGAATCATGTTCTTAGTCTAAGAACATGATTCGACAAGGATTTATTTAACAAGTTAGTTCTTTATCGCTTCAGACTAGAATACAGAATGTTATTTTCTGTTTCTACTTCGATAGTTACTGTCAGCAATTCTGAACAGACAAACGCTTGAAGATATTGTGAAACTCTGTTGACATTTTCCCCATCAGAGGGATAGTGGAAATCTCAATCCCTTCTTTATCTTTAGCATATCCATTTTTTGAAAGCTTCTTGTTTTTGAGAATACTATTGCCCTAGCCGCCAACACTTTCAGTAGAAGGCTAAAGACAGGGGGTGTTTCTCTAGCATGCACATGAAGCGACATTTTGTTTAATAACTGTCCTTCCCCCTTTTCTCTATCAACAAAAGTGCAACATCATCTTTTGTGTGGCTTTATTTTTATTTATTTATTTGCTTTTTCATTATTTGATGGATGTTTCTTAGAATGTTAGGAAAATATGTAAAAAAATATTATTGTAGACAGAACAGCATTTTTACTTTAATCTGATTTTGAAATTTTTTTATTCGAATTACTTGATCCGATTAAAAAAAATTGATTGGGACTAAGCATTGATCGATTAACCAAATCGATTAATCTGCACAGCCCTAACTATTATGATTGAAAATATTCAATAAAATCTGGAAACGCACTATCAGCATTAAGTATGTGCCGCATTTTGTACGAACTAAATTAAATTTAATGAATAAAATGGACGAACTGTGCATAAATCAGATGAAATAATCATGAATAAAATATAATCAACTACAATACTTTTGATTGAGTTATAATCAAATGGATTTAATTGACAATCTTTATGAAAGCAGCGATATGAGCAAAATCATGTTATTAAAATAAACTACAGACATTTTGAATGATTGTTAAAGATAAAACTAGTTGGCATAGGTGGACTCTGCTCAGTTCCACATCATATTTATGTTCTCATAAATTTCTAGTGCGAGACAAATTATAATCATGTTAAAAGAAATGAATTTGACCAAAGCTTGATATTATGACAGAATAAAATCCCCGCCTAATAGGCTATCCACCGTTCACTTCGATATATTTATCTTATTCTAATCTATTAATTTATTTTATCAGGGTCAATTCCGTTGTTTAGTTTTCATCCAACTATTTCCAATGCAATAATCCTCAAAATTCATATTTATATGAAAAATTTACAATTTCGCTATGTTGATAAAATCATAAATTACGAATAATTTACGAAATTTTCCTATTAGAATATTTGTATTCAATCATGTTCAAACAAATATCATAAATGTAATTTTGAAGTTGTCTAATGTATTTACGATCCTCAAAATGGAAATTTATGCTCAATTTTGCCTTATTCTGACATGTTAAGTAAATCGTAAATTCCAAATAACTTACGAATTTTTTAAATTGGAAAAATCGTAGTCTATGATATTCATGCCAGTATCCTAAATAATATTTCGAAAGTGGTTTGACATTTTTACGATGAAAATATCCCTCAAGATTGACGTTTATGTGAAATTTTGCTCTATTCAGCTATGTTAAGAAATTCGTAAATTTCCAATAACTTACGAAATCTTTACATTGGAAAATTCATAGTCATTAATAATCATGCCAGTGTCCTAAATAATATTTCAAAAGTAGTCTGACATCTTTACGCTGAAAATATCTCTCAAAATTGACGTTTATGTGAAATTTTGCTCTATACTGCCATGTTAAAAAATTCGTAAATTTCCAATAACTTGCGAAATTTCCAAAGTAGCATATTTATAGTTACTGATGTTCATTCCGGCATGAAAACTGATATTTTAAAACTGGTCTGACATTTTTACAGTAAAAAGTTTCCATTAAATGCACGTTTAAGTGAAATTTTGTCCTATTCTCCCATGTTAAGAAAATCGTAAATTTCTAATAACTTACGAAGTTTTTAAATTCGAATGTTGCAAATGAATAGGGTTCTTGCCAGTGTCGAAAGTAATATTTTAAAACTGATCTGACCTCTCTGCGATCATTTGTTCGTGAGATATCGTGTTAACAGACTAACGGACTAACACACTAATGGACTGACACACTGACACACTAACAGACACCCTACAGACAGACACCATAGAAATTTTGTCATTTTCGGATTCCTCACACCTGAAAACGTGTAGAAAAGTCAAAAAACCTAGGTCGAAAATTTTCACGATTACCTAAGTTCCCCATACCTATAGTATGATGGGGAACTAAAAGTGATAAGCTATGAAAAATGTTTAAATATGATTATCATAAATTCCATTTATGCTTCTTTAATGAATTTGTCATTTGCATTCACTGTTTTTTTGTTTTTTTTAATAAGTGCTGGCACTTTAGGTGAATTAACCAGTAAAGTAAAATTTAAAAATAATCAAATAAAATATAGTTTTTTAATTTAGAAATTTATTCATCAACCATGAAAATTCATTTCAGAAAATCTTGGAGTGGAAGGCTGATATTTTATACCAACTATGTGAAAAATACCAGAGCCGGGAATCGAACCCGGGTCTTCCGCTTTACGCACGGATGCTCAAACCATCGAGCTACCCTGGTTGACTACCAGCTAGGCATTTCTCACATAACATCCGTTGGCAAAGTCACCGAGTCTGCAAACACAGCTGTATCAAGTGACATTAATATTCATGGCACAACTCCAATAGACCACGAAATTTTATTTTTTAATTTAGAAATTTATTCATCAACTATGAAAATTCATTTCAGAAAATCTTGGAGTGGAAGGCTGATATTTTATACCAACTATGTGAAAAATAAGGGTAGCTCGATGGTTTGAGCATCCGTGCGTAAAGCGGGTTTTTTCATGGTTGATGAAAACTGAAGACCCGGGTTCGATTCCCGGCTCTGGTATTTTTCACATAGTTGGTATAAAATATCAGCCTTCCACTCCAAGATTTTCTGAAATGAATTTTCATGGTTGATGAATAAATTTCTAAATTAAAAAATAAAATTTCGTGGTCTATTGGAGTTGTGCCATGAATATTAATGTCACTTGATACAGCTGTGTTTGCAGACTCGGTGACTTTGCCAACGAATGTTATGTGAGAAATGCCTAGCTGGTAGTGAATCAGGGTAGCTCGATGGTTTGAGCATCCGTGCGTAAAGCGGAAGACCCGGGTTCGATTCCCGGCTCTGGTATTTTTCACATAGTTGGTATAAAATATCAGCCTTCCACTCCAAGATTTTCTGAAATAAAATATAGTTATTTCAACTATTGTCAACATTGTGTTTATTTGGAGGTAAGAGTTTTGTATTTTATTTTTTTAATTTGATGACCATGAAATACTTATTTTTTATTTTCAGTGTTGCTACAAAAGAAATAGAACAAAAATAGTTGCTTTAGTAGCCTAGATGCATCAAAATAGTAGCCTAGTGAACATAATACTAGCTTAAATATCGCATGCTAACAATCATTAAAGGATAAAAACCATACGCATTTCCTTACTGTTCAATATAAATATACCAAATTTAAAAAAAACTTCTGAATGTTAAAAGTGAACTAAAAAAAAAAAAAAAAAATTAGGCAATGAGTCATTGTGGAAACAAATTTTCCCATGGAATAACATGTGGTTTGGTTGTTGAAAAGGTTAAGTATTGTCCACTCTTAAAAGCTTATGTTTTTATTTTTTCTTTTCTGATTTACTATAAGAGCTTTCTTTTATAATTTTTCTTACATGAAATCAGGGTGAGGAAGGACATAACAGGTCACAGGAGTGTACTAGTAGTCATTTGCAATAAGCAAATTGGCCAGTTTAATAGTTACATATGTCATGTCTGGTGCTATTTCTACATTCTCATTGGATAGTCTACCTGTTTCAAGGTCAGCATCAGGGATATACTGCACTTTAAGGTGGTGAAAAAAAATTATAAATAAATAAAGGGTGAAAAGATATGGGATTGTTTATAAAAGGCTGAGAAAATATTTCTTTCTGAAAGATTTTCCTGATATTTCTGGAAGAATTTTGCAAAAGGTGAAAAATAGTCTCCCAATAGTTGCCTTTTTGTGAAAATAGTTGCTTTTTGAAGCTTTTTGGGTCAAAAAAGTAGCCATAGTCTCCTCAGGCTGAAAATAGTAGCAAATAGTTGTCTTTTAGTAGCCTGTGGCAACCCTGTATTTTGAATCAATTTAAGTAAGTTTTAATATTTACTTTTGCTGATGAAACAACACTTAGGAAAAATCGCTACTTTTCCAAAATATGTCCGCTGATTTATAACAAAGATGCCAATTTCTAATGACAAAAAAGCAGGAGATTTTTTAACAGAAATCGCGAGACTTTTTCCAACAAGAAAGTTTATAAGAAAGATTAGTAAAATAATGCAAATTTAATTTTAAGTTAAGCTTAGGAGGTATTTACAAAGCATCAGTATTAAAATTAAATGAATAATATATGTTTCTTGTGGTAAAACAAACTAAAAAAAAAAAAAAAAAAACCTTAGACAGAGTTGTTTAAAATTTAAGTCAAAATAGACAGATTTGATCATTCTGCTCCTAATATAAAACAATAAGGATCTTAATTATCTTTGTAAAAGAAAAGGTAATAAAGAAATGAAAATATCAGCTATATTCTAATGAAATTTGAATTCTTTAAGTTTTCAATAGTTACGGTATTTAAAAAAAAAAAAAAAAAAAAAAAAAAAAAAAATCTTTTGATAAGACATTTTTCATTATGCAAAAATGAAAGTTAAAAATTTATTCTTAGCAAAAATTAGTTTCAAAGCATTGTATAGTAGTAATTCACATTCAAATTGAACTTCATATTCATTTTTCTTTCAAATTTTTCTACCCAATCCCACAAATTTTAAGCATAAATTATGCTAAGAAGGGTAGATAAAAATTACATCAGAAAAGCAGGAGCATAAAAAAAACAAGCTAAAAGCAGACTTGGCATGCCTGCAATAATGTACTGTCACTACTATTTTTACTTTCCGAACACTATAGTGAGGAAAGTATTGTAATCATGTCAAAAATCTGAATTTGAGATTTTGATGTTTCTATACGTTTTGAGGTGCCCCGAGTCTGTTTCCACTATTTTTACGATGTATGTATGTGTGTGTGTATGTATGTCTGTGAGTGAACACGCTAGTGTCTAAACGCTTTGTTCGAACAAGCTGAAAGTTGGTACGTATATTGTAAGTCATCATAGTACGAACCCTATAGATTTTGGTGAATCTCACACTTATAGCTTTTTTACAGGGACACCAAGAAAAATTCTTTATCATTATGGCCTATGGGGCCAAATTTTAACGCCTTATTGGATTGAGCTGAAAATTTATATGAATATTATAAATCACTGTTGCACTAAATATAAGCATTTAGGTGAATCTAGCATTTATAGGTTTTTACAGGGACACACCAAAAAATTCTTTATCATTATGATCTTATGTGCTCAAAGTTCAGCAGCGTTAAATAAAACATCGTGTACTATATGGAGAAAAATACTCAAACACTCTATTATGGTTTTCTCTCTTTTGTTTAACAACTCCTCTTTCTTTACTTTATCTATAAAACTGTTAATTACTCAATGTTCGGAAAGTCGAGTGGAGTCACTCCAGATTTTTTTAATTGCCAATTGACCACTGTTATGCTTATTAATCATCATTACCAATAAAATTAATATTTTACTCATATTTTTTTGGCACAAATCATTTAAATTTTAATCTTTTTTTTTTTTTTTTTTTTTTTTTTTTTTTAACAGCATGTGACACTTTTACCTTATATACTACTGTAACTTAATATGTAAAATAATTACAATAAGGTCTAACATAAAATTTTTTACTGATTTCTATAGTGAATCTACAAAATAAAATAAGATATAATTGTGTGGCTGTTAACCCTTTACAGCCTCCTGATATGCCAGAAAAATGAATGCCAGGGAATGCTAATTTATTAAAGTATTCATGTAAATTGTTCTGTGGTTTTGATTTTTAAAAAAGTATGTAGTTCTTTTAATCGCATAGTTCAGTTAACGCACATTCTTTTTTATTAAAATATAAAGTATAATATAAAATGTTAAAAAAAAATTTTTTTTTTTTCAATGAATTTGTAAAAAAAAAAAAAAAAAAAATACACACAATATAATGCAATGAATTGCCAAAGTTTTTTTTTTTTCATTCCCTTTAGGTTTATGGTGGTCTAAATAGTCATTCTTACAACAATTTAGAGGAGACTGAACTGTACAGAATTAACACCACCAAAATTACAATTAAATTTTTTCATTTGTGTGATTCCAAAGATTAATCTGTGTGGTATTTTATTTTGAGGCATTTTAGGAGGCTGTGAACTGCAAAGGGTCAACCACACAATTAAATTTTTTCATTTATGTGATTCCAGAGATCAATCTGTATGGTATTTTATTTTGTGATACAAGAGATCTTCACTATCAAAATTTAGTAAATGGGACAAGTATCAAAAGAAACAATACTGAGTATCGCACTTCCATGAAATTATATGAACTGACTCAATGGATATAATCTGTTATTAAAATTCAGAACATTTCAACTCAAATGCAACTAAATATCTTCTGTCATGTAGTACTTGCAGTGCTAGCTATCGCCTAGAACTATTCATTATGTATCTTCTGTCGAAACAAATATGTGTCAGTGTGCATTGAACATAGGTAATTCCAATAAAGCGGATTTTATCAGATAACAAAGAAAATGCCTTGCAATTCATGTTTTGCAAGATATTATTCCCAATGCAAAGATGTTTTTTGAAAAAGAAATGTCTTTAAATTCAATTATGATAAGTTTGACTCTGTCTTTTTTATGATAGATGCATAAAATTAAACAACACATTACAGGCATTTTAACAATAAAATATAATTTTAGATGTAATACAATATATTAAAAGACAGATTATGTTGAAAGAAGAAAAATAACTACACTGCAGATATTCCAGTAAATGATTTATTTTTCTAATATCAAGGAAAGAAAAAAAAAAAAAAGATAAAACCCTACGGACAGCTGACCGGTTTCTCGTTCGTTTAGCATAGTGAACATGTTGTGTTGAGTATATATGCTCCGGTGTGATATGACCATAAGTGAGATAAGAAATTTCTTTCATGAACGGAAAAGAAAGGGTGGGAGTGTTTAAAACAAATGGCGGAAGAGAAAAAAAAAAAGATTCTATGCTAGCGGAAAAATTGTTTATTGACTTTTATAGTCAATTTTCAAATTCCTTGACTATTCCAGGTTCTCCAGGTAGCGTGGCAACCCTTCCTTACATCTGTATGTTCAAGAGAAATATTTTCAAATTCAAGCTGATGTTAGATGCCATCCTGATATTTTTTCTCCTGGTCAATTATATGTAGCATGCTGTTGTATAGAACTGAAACAATTTTTATTGTATAAGCTCGTTCAGGAAAAAATAAGATTATTGTTTACACAGAAGTTTTTATAGATCTGTCAACTTGTTTTATTGACCTTCTTAATTGGATTTGGAATACATTTATTTAAAATGTTCAGTCACAATATCCTAAACTTGGATGATTTAAATTTCATTTTAATTCCATCTCACACTTTTTTTTTTAAATGGTTCAAAAATTTTATAAGCCTTACTTCAACCAGAGCAGCGCTGGCTAGACCTGCTAGTTAATCTTGAAAATGCTAAAAAAATTCATTATAATACAAGATATCTTGTCAAAATTCAGATTTTCCATTATTAAAATCTAATGTATTTAAATAACAGTTTGGATTATATTCATTATGACAATTACAATTTATGCAACTGTAAACAGAAAATGCAACAGAATAACCTCAAGCTATTACATTTAATTTCTTTATTGTTACTGTTCATTTGATACACATATAAAAAAAAAAGAAAAGTAATATGTACATTCTATAGTAAAATGTTCGTTTCAGTGTGCAGGGAATTATAAAAAATCATGAATCTCAGATGTATCAGAAAATCATATTAGTTCTTTGTTCTTAATCTAATCGGAACCAGATTCCTTTTCCGATGCAGAACAAGATGCATCAACCTCCATCTAGAAAGAAATAAAAGTTAATATATAATTAAGTGCTAATCATTTATCTCTGTAACAAAATATTTCAAGTTATTTTATAAGAACACACAGGAATGGCAAGAGGAGAGATTTAGTGTTTTATTAATAATTATTTATAAGTAAACTAACATTTATCAAAATTTAACATAACATTCAAACAACATCAAACATAACATTTATCTCTTTATTTAATATATATATCTGTATATATATATAAATTACGTGTCACGATGTTTGTCCGGGGTAAACTCCTAAACTAAGGAACCGATTTTAATGAAATTTTGCACACTGTGTGCAGTTTGGTCCAACTTGAGAGATAGGATAGTTTTTATCTCAATTTATTGTCACAATATTGTATTATTGAAATTATTTGTTAATTATAGACCTTTATTAAAGTTGCTCCAAAATATCTGTGAGTTCCATTAATTTAATTGTTGCCAAAAAAAAATACGAGTTCATTTTCTTTCGACATAAAAATAAATACATTTAATCAAACGTGAACGTTAAAAAATTATAAAAAGTTAAATTATGCATCTCACGAAAATTGACGTCATAATCAATTTAAAGATTTTATATACATTGATAAAGTGCTAATGTAGTTCTATCATAGATATAGTAATATATATAGATCTCTCATCCCCATGTTATTGGACAAAGATTTTTGATGCCGAAAAAATAAAATAAATAAAAGTTTTGGAAACAGCCATTAAGTGGTATTGAAAAAAAAAAAAAAAAAAGAAAGAAAGAAATATGAATTTGAAACTGTATCTGGAGTCTTCCATTCCCCTTTAGCAAATAAATTATTCATAAATTTTATTTGCTGAAATATTAGTATGTATTCCCGTGTGTATTCACTCGGGGAAAGACGGCCATATTTTGGTAAAAACGTCGTCTTTTCCCAAATGAAAAGGAATAACTTTTTTCTCCCCAATGATCACTCTATTCTATATATGCTATACTATATCTATGAGTTCTATACGCAAGCGAAGTGTGACTCACTGACCGTCTGTGCAGCCAAGAAAAAGATTTCCTATGTTAATTGCCCACTGGATTTTTTGTAAGAAATTATTAAAAATCTAGGAAATTTATTTCCCGATTTTAATCCTTATATTTGGGTATAGATATGTATTAGTTATCGCGGGTGTTAGATTGAATTATTTTGCTGTCAAATTGACAAAATTTTAATTTTAAATTTCAAAACTCTGTCGCCCTTGGCTTTTATTATTATTATTATTATTATTTGGCGATCAAAAGCGTAACACGAAAATATACATGCCAGATGTATGCATTGTACGAAATGTAATATGTATTATTCATTGTACTTATGTATGACATGTAATATGTATTGTACGAAATATTGTTTCATATTATTCATTACTCTTTTAATATAAGTTGTTAAAATAACCATGATTTTTGAAAGGAATTAAATATTTTCGCCAGATAATTTGGCGATATTCTTTTTTTTTTCGCCAAGGATGACAGAAATGAAATCTATTCCGCTGCAAAATATTAGTATCTTACATCAGATATTTTATTTAGACATTTGAAAACAAATTTGACTTCAAACTATGATAGAATATTTATCATTTTCCTTTTAATTAGTATATTATTAGTATATTAAAATTTAAAAGCATGGTATATAAAAAGTTTTTTTTTTTTTTTTATCTTATAATTATTCTTATCTTAATCCTCAATGTTTCCCATCTTTATTAACTTGAATTTACTATTAAAATTTTAACATACTCAAAAACTTCTCATCACTTCGTTAAAATACACTAAACTTTTCCAAAATCTTTTTCTATTTAAAATGATACATGTATTTACTTTAAATGTCCAATATTTCATAAGATTTCCAATTTTAAAGTTTTAAAATATTTATCAAATTTACTTATTTTTCTGGTTTAGCCTTATTGTTTTCCTTTTTATAACTACAGCTGTTGCCCTCTTTAAAATATTTAAAATGATGAGGTCATTTTATAGTAAAATTATCCATTATAGCATATATTATATTTCACTCCTCCATAAAAATTGATTTTAAAATCGTCTGTTTCTTTTATACTTTTATTTTAATAGAATTTTAATAGAATTTAATTTATATATTAGTCATTTTAGCAATTTTATCCAAAGTAGCATTAGAAATAATATATATCACTTCTCCATTAAAATTTATAGGACCCTACAATAAAATTAATTTGTGCTTAATATCAACACTACGAAAATTTTTATCAATCGCTTCCAAATTTTGACCTAAATTTCAAATCTCAACCCTGTGGGTTTTTACATCGGCTACAACGTTTTCGTCTTTGTTCGTAAATAATAATTTGACTGTACTAAATAGTTTACAGCCATATAATTCAACATATAACTTAGTCACAGCAACGCGTGGCCGGGTCTGCTAGTATATATATATATATTTCAATTTTGTTTTTAACCCGTTATTTTATTATCAATTTAAGAATGATTACATAGTCATTTGTGTGTTTCTTAAAGAAGTAGCAAATGTACCAAATAAATTCAAATAAGCAAAGTATGAGAGTAAGTCCAATCAGCACCTCAAACGAGTTTTACAGTTATATTTAATTTTAAAATAAGGTAACATTTTTCAGTCGTAAAAGCTTTATAGAATCAAAAACTATTCAAAGCAACTTCATCCTATTTTTTTTTTTTTTTTTTCTATACCCCACATGTGGTATGCAGTATGAGCTTATCTATTCATTATTATTTATTACTAGTTAGTTGTAGGGCGACTAAGGCACCCGTTCTAAATTTTCCCACTATATCTCTTCGTTACCTTTAAAATTATTATTATTTTATAGATGTCATTTTTTCATATGCATGAGGAAATTTAATATTTTATAATTTTTTTTTTTCTTTCACGTGAAAGCATATTTCATTTTATGCTGGGGAAAAAAAAAAAAAAAAAAAAAAAAAAAGCAACAATTAAAAATTTAAATGTATTTTAAAGCTGTTATTTTCATATTTTAATTAATTTTAAAAGATCTAATCAAATATTTGGTACAAATAAGGTACCAAATAAAAGAGGCATTTTTTCTGAATCCGTCAGACTAAACAGCTTATCGATTGGACAATTAGATTTTTTAAAATTAACTAGTAATTAAAGTATGGAAATTAGGAGAGAGAGTTTAAGGAAATCTCTTAAGCCTAAAGTGTGACAGAGTCAGGCACTGATGAGCGAAACTATATACAGGGTTGCACTTAAATAGGAGAATGAAATTCCCTGACTTTTCCAGATCTTTTTAGGTGTATCCTAAAAAAAATTCCATCCTAATCATACCGGGTGATTCAAAATGGATGTTACAGCGATTATCTCGTAAACTAAGAAAGATAGAAACATACTTTCAATTACAAAATTAATGCAAATTAAGAGTAGATTTCAGATATGGCATTTTTTTGTACAAGGGGCTGTATACATATTAAATACAAAATTTAATTTTTATACAGCCCCTCATATCATATGAGTTATATTTAGAAAAATATTCTCCTCGCTCTAACAATCAACATAAAAAAAACAATCATCTCTCTAAGTCAAAATCTCGCTGAGTTATTGCAATTTCAAAATTCTAGCATTTTTCGCCAAATCTTAAGGGGTTGTATCAAAAGTGAGAAATTGTAATTACTATAGCTTTTGTAATAAGGCACACGTTGATCAGCGTTTGGGGGGGGGGGGGAAGAAAAATCATTCAGGGAATGACGGCAATTTTAATCTGTAATGTCTCTGTGAATACACAAGAGAATACTCGTTGATAATTTAACAAATAAAATTTATGAATAATTTATGTACTAAAAGGGAATTTTCAAATTCATTTTTCTTTCTTTTCTTTTATACATTCTCTTACTCATATACACGGTGTACAGAAAGAATTGCTTTTGAGTCAAATTTCCGAAAATTAGCTTTTGTTATATTTGCACGTCTTCAGATCCTCTGAATTCAAAAATCATGTTTTAAGCGGTTGGTCTCTCTCTCTCTCTCTCTCTGTATGTGTGTGTGTGTTTCTGTGTTATTATAATATCTCAAGAACAAATAGTAGCAGAAAATCCAAATTCGATATTCTAAATCCGTATCATATTGCGGTGCTACACTAAAGTATTTGTTGCGATCAGACAATTGTTTGTTTACAGGGTCATCCAAGAGATTTCAAATACATTACGTCTGTGAGCGAAATTTCTAATATGTACAGCGCGACAAGTATATACCACACTAAAAAAATGAAAAGAACAGTTTTTTTATACGCATAAAAGCATGTTTTATGTAGATTGTGGTATAACAATCATTCATGATTCATTTACAGGGTTACACAGAGTATTTTGATATATTGGAGCTATACTTGGGAATTGCTGGAAGTGTATTTCAATTTATGTTACTTGTTTTACATATAACACTAAATTTGTGTACACAAAGTCATTTGTATATAGTTTATAGACAATATACAGGGCTACCCAAAATTAAGGTAAAACTTTTTTTTTTGTTATTATTATTTAATGTAATTGGCATAAGTGCTTTTTTTTTTTCGAAGAACACTGCTGACACAGACCGGAAAATTAATTTCTCATATCCATACTGTAAACAAAGTAGTTTTTGAAGAGCGATTTTTTTTCTGTATAATACCACATTTTGAGGCCTCCTGAATACGAAAGGTAAATTTTTATTGGTTGATCTGTATATATATGAATTATCAGCATAATTTAACAACAAATAATCTGGTGTGCCACTCACACGACTTTCTCTTACTCTGAAATTTAATACCATAAATACAGGTTGGAGATTAAGAGGTAACATAAAGAGTACTGTAAACCTATGTTAAAATAATTCAAATTAGGCTTCGAAAGAGTTTTATATGTAGTTAGTTCTGTATGAGGGGTGATCTCATGAAATTATTAGTTTCCTGAAATTATTCGACGCAGGCAATGATCAAACTTTTAAAAACTTGACTTTGGTAATAAGGAAGCCTCAAAATGTGTAAATACACACACACACACACAAAAAAAAAAAAAAAAAAAAACTATGCATATTTAGCTTAAAAACATACATTATTTATCATATGTCTATGAGGAATTCATTTCCATTCCTGAGCAGTTTTCCTGGACATGGTAAAATATTATAGTAAAGCACTTTCACTAACAATAAAAAAGAATATTATAGCTTAAATATTTGCAACCCTGTATATCTTTTGAAGAATATGTACAAACCACAAAGTGCACCTAAATATAAACCTATAATAATAATATACGGCACAACCTAAAATGCACTTCCATCAATTTTCAGCTATTGTCGCATTATAAACTAGTTATATTGTGTAGCCCTGTAAATGAACAGTGAATGATTTCCCTGCCATATTCTACATGAGGCATGTTTTTATGCATATGAAAAATATATATTCATTTCTTTTGGTTTAGTGCAGTCTATAGGTGTTAAACTCTATTTACCTGCAATTTCCCTCATAGACGTAATATGTATATCAATATTCTTAAGTGTCCCAGTACATGAACCATTTGTTTCATCTCAATGAAATGCTTAGTGTAGCATCCCTATATGATACATATTTAGAATACCAAGTTTGAATATCTGCTGTTATTTGTTCTTAAGATATGCTGATATAACAGACAGACACACAAATAGACCAACCGCTAAAAACACTATTTTCATATTCAGGGGACCTCAAAACGTGTAAATATAACAAAAACTCATTTTCGAAAATTTGGCCCAAAAACAATACTTTCTCTACCTTATGGGTATGAGAAAGTAATAACTACAGGATATGTGAATTTGGTACTTCGGATTCCATATCTAGTTGCCACTTGAAAAGTTGATCAAGATTTGCAAGCTTCAAGGAAATTAATAACAGACTTGACTTTTGTTTTGATAAGTATAGGCACTATAATTGAACTAAGTTGAGAATGGCGGTAACCCCCCTGGCATAGAATTATACATCTATACGATATATACATATTCTATACAAAACATTTAGAATATTAACAATAAATATGAATTTCCTTATGATTTTTACAGTATAAAGTTATTTAAATGTAATTTATAAGAATGTCTGTCCCAAAACGCAATACATTGGCATTTTATGTGCGTTCCTGTACACAAACCAATTGTAGATAATTAATTAATGCCATTTTAAATAGGGAATATCATATAGTAAACCTGAATAACATATATCATTTCTGAAAATATTTACAGATGCTGGGGGTGGGCAGACGGACAGATGGACAGTCAGACAAAAGAATATGCAAATTGAAATCCTATTCACAGTTAAAAATTGTTAAAAAATGTTTAATGTAAACGAAAATGCAATTACAGCAAATGTCCAATAATAACCCTTAACGTAACTGAATATTTTTGTGTGCCCTTTAAATCTAATACTAATCGTACTGTACACTATAGAAAGCATTCTTTTGTGCATATGAATAACATATTTGAATTTCATTAATATTTGTGCAAAGTAATTAAATTTTGGTTTATAGAAATATCTTCACATAGAACGCAATGCTTTAGAATACTTTCGGGTGTCCCTGTATACAAATCAGTGATGGTTTTTACTCCATTTTCTATAGAAAATATCTGATAGAAAACTTTAATAACGTGTTTCAATTTTATTAATATATGCATAAATTAAAGGTATTAAAATATGATTGATAAAAATACCTCTCATAGAACACAATGCTTTGGAATACTTTCGGGTGTCCCTGTGCACAAGCTAGCAGAGATATTCACTCCATTTTTAATAAGGAACATCCGATAGTGAACTCAAATAACATATATCAGTTTCAGGAAATTCTATGAATATTCACGGGAGTTAGAGCGCGGACACACAGAAAGACGAATGGACAGACAGACAAATCGAAGTCATTAACACTTTTCAACCTGGCTGGAATTGTTGAACAGCCGAAGTCATTAAATTTTTCAACTATGATGGAAAGTGATAAAAATAAAGCGCGCAAATTCCACACGGTTTTGCTAGACTTTTATTTATTTTCCTCTCTTAACGTGTTTTAATTTGCAGGTGACCACTAAGAAATTTAACTATTAAATTTTTTAACATTACGAAATAATGTAAATTTTCATTAAGTTCTTAAAACTGTTAATTTCACGTGCTTGAATGATTTTAGTTGCTATTTTAAAATAAGGGATCTTTTTTTAATTTTTCTCATCTCATAGATAACCTCCTAAAGTGGGCACGTTGGCGTGGAAAAATAGATGCCAAAATTGAAAAAAAAAGTGGTGTAAGTCATCATTTTCAAATTGCAATAACTCAGTGAGATTTTGACTTAGAGAGATAATTTTTTTTTTATTTTGCTTGTCAGAGCGAGGAGTATAATTTTCTAAATATAAGTCACATGATAGGAGGGGCCGTATAAAAATTAAATTTCGTATTTAATATTTATACAGCCCCTTGTACAAAAAAATGCCATATTTGAAATCTACCCTTAATTTGCTCTAATTTTGTAATTGGAAGTATGTTTCTATCTTTCTTACTTTACGAGATAATCGCTGTAACATCTATTTTGAATCACCCGGTATATTGAGCATTGGCTGTTTTGAGGGCAAAATAGTTATGGTACCACTTGAAAACACAAAAGTTACATATTAATTTGAACTAAGGAGAGATTGCCCTCCATGAGGGTCTTTTTAAGAGCGGCTGTTAAAAAAAAAAAAAAAAAAAAAAAAAAAATGGCAGAATCTAAGAATAAAATAGGAAAAATGACCCTTACCTTGGCAGAAAAATTTCTTTTTTTGGCAATCATTGCACGAAATTCCCTGACTTTTCCAGATTCTAGTTAAAATATTCAAATTCCCTGACTACTCCATGACTTTTATGGTCATTTTTTAAATTCTCTGACTATTCTAGGTTTTCCAGGTAGTGTGGCAACCCTATATATATGCTAATTATTATTTATAGTTTATGTCAACAATACATTTGCTTTTACATTCCTGGATTTCAGAAACTATGTAAAATAATTCTCTGAAACTTTCATTGAACATATATTTTAACTTAACTTATAATAAATTTCATCAAAATAAAATTCCATTTAGGTGATTTTATATGAATAATTTTGTAAATGAAGAAAATAATCTCTTTCATTCATTCATGTTTACAAAGTCTGCACAAGCACTTCTGTTCTCATCAAACAGGAAAAAAAATAAGGGCAGTTTAAACAGCTGAACTGTCAAAATTAGGGATATCCACAAGAAATTTGGCTTCTATTTGTAATTGAGTTGAAGAACCAATTTTCATTATGTCACATTTTATTTGGTTTATTAAGTTTCACTGTAAAACAATATACTGGTTATGCTGTTTATTTTGAATATTTTCATGTTATTATAGTGCTGACTGTAGGCTAATTTGGCAGGATGCTCCACCCTGCTGCCCTTTCAAACCCATTTTAGCACCCCGCTGCCCTTTTTCAACCCATTTTAGCACCCTGATGCCCTTTTAAAAACATTTTGGCACCAAGTAGCCTTTTTTAACATTTTAAATGTTCAGAGGCCTTTAGATTCTTTTCAACCTTCTAGCAATAGTTCTACAGCATTTCTAGAAAAACAAATGCATATAACCTATATATATATATATATGCATGTAAAATTAGTAATTTACGTTTGTCATGCACAAAAAACACAACATAGAAGACTGCAAATTATGCTGATAATGCCCTTCTTGAAAATAGGTTGCCCTTTTTATTGAATCTCCCTCGGCGGCCCTTTTATTCTAGAATCAGCACTATATTAAGTAGATATAATGTTATGTGTAAGTTTTTAATAACAATGTCTTATTTAATGTCTAATACAGACAGAAATATTTTAAATATATCCACTTATCATTGCTGTTCCTGATATTATTTGCACAGACATATAGTACAGAATCACTTATCTAATGTGGACCAAGGGTGCCTCAAATAATTGTAAACTCTGATAACACTGACTCTGTCATAAATCGGAGGGGAAATATACTGCAGAATTTAAAATGGATGAAAACAATCATTGAAATAAAATAATACATATATTCCATATTTAAATGTAGTCAGTTAAAAAAATACAATATAATACATACATATATAAATTATAAAATATAATGCTGTATAGTAAAATTTGTTAAAGTTATCTATGCCATTTGTCAAAAGCTGCGCTTCCTTCGGGATGTAGCTTTTTCAAAACTACCTCGGTTAACCACAGCTCTACTGTAATTGCTATTAAATATGGAAGAAGAACAAACTTTTCAAATTTAATACAGTTGACTCTGAAATCTACAACAGTTGGGACTAAAGCCTTTTCAGATTATAGATCATTGCTTTGTTTACATACATTTCTGTTCTTATTAGAGCAATGGGCTCTTCCCACCTGACGTCAGAGGTCACATGATAGAGGAAAAACAAATGGCAGACTAAGTCTTGTTTATCTATTGCGATTGCTGAAATAACGTATTTTCTATTCTTATTTTCGATCAATCGTATTTAATCTGTGTTATTTTTTTATACAGCATCATTTTTAATCCATTTTATATCATTATTCATCATCTTTTGTTTGCGGTATACATTTGCAATCATCATTTAGTTTATATTTGTTACTGATGTCCATGAAGAACATGTTAAATTCTCTGATTTTTGGTACTTAAATCAGTGACAGTGCAATATCGTACTGCGTAAATCCAATTAGACCAGTAACTAAGTTAATTAACTTGTTGTAACACATTTATGCAATTAAATTAAATGAAAACATTTTAAGATTTCAAATTATAATCCATAAACATTATACAAGAACAAGCTATTATTTATTGCTACATCAGTTAATGTAACAGTTACACTGAACATACAAAAATCGATTCTTACATTTGAAAATAAACAAACACCTAAAGAGTTTTTAAAAAATTATTAAATTTACAAATACAACTATTCTACTGTTTACAAATGCACAATATTACTTTTATTTTATTTTATATTAAATATTAACATTTTTGTTCTTAAGAACAATATTTAATTGAATTCGATTCTCAGAATTCGATTATTCGTTTTCCTCTATCACATGATTGAGCAGACGACGCTGGGAAGAGCCCATTTAATTATTCAAAAGATATTTAAAATAAAATTATACCCATAAATTAACTAAGGCAATCCAAGAGTAACGTGGATATTTTAAACAGATAAATATAATTATAGTTGAGCATTTTTCAATTTTTCCTTTTTCTCTTTCTTCATACTAAAACTGATTATTAAGTTATTTTTTCTTTTGACTTTTTAGGCATGTGAACATTTAGCAGTATTGACATTAACTACAGAGAACACAGAAACAAATCTTACTTTTTCGTCTGAATCAGATCCTTTACTTTTTGATTTTTTCAAAGGCTTATCCTCACTATCACTGCTGTCAGCACTGCTACTAATGTACTCTTTGCTTTTAAATGAACCAGGCGATTTTGTGGGTGACTTAACTGCAGATGATGATGGCTTCTTCTCTTTGTCTTTTCTAGGAGTTTTTTCTTTTGGCTCTTTGCTTTTCCTGTAAAAACAGAACAATTTAAAACACCCAATTTCACCAGCATGTTCTGAAATAATTCAAATTAATGTTTTGTGACAATAATAATAATAATAAAACTGCTTTCTAATGATATCAGGGGTCTGTCCAGGTTTTTTTTCCAGGGTCCTATTTTTGTGAAAAATTTTCCTATTTTTGTGAATTTTTCTTATTTTTGTGAAATTTTTTTCTGACATAGTTATTTTTATTTTTGTGAAAATTCATTTCACAAATTCTATCTACATACACATATGTATAGGTAAGTTTCATCTAGACAGTTTCAGGAGGGCGCTGTGCCCTGCTTGCTCCTTGACAGAAAAAAGGACACCCTTCTTGCCTTTAATATAAAAAAGTTGCATCCTTACTGCCTTTTATTGAAGATAACCTTCGAACTTAAGATATGTTATAAATATAAATAAATGTATAATGTATTGTGCATAACAATAAACAGTCGTTCATATATCAGTAACATGCAAAATTAAGTTCTAAAGAAAGTTAAAGTTTAAAACTTTTTCTTTTGTTTGTACTTAAAATCGAAATTTTAAAATAAGTGTCTGGCTTTTAAGTGTTAAATGAGCCCTTAAGAATCCAAAACTGCCCTCATGAATCTAGAAAATGCCTTTTATTTAGCAGTGCCTTGCCCTTTTCTTTCTGTATCTTGTTATAAGCCAATCAATAAAAGAGGGGCAAACATTCAAGCTATGTTTCACCTTCGAATGCACATTTTCAGAAAACACAGAAAGCTAATAAATTAAAAAATAACCAAGCTTAAAACCTAATTATTGTTTGTTTAAATGTATTACTAGTTACTAGGAAGATGTGTATACATTCTCTGTTAAATTAAAAAAAAAAATCACTAACAGCTTTTTTTTTTTTTTTTTAAATCTTATTTTAGAGAAAACTCAGTTTGAATGTTTGGTTCTCAAATATATACAATTCCTTCACACATCACCTGAATGATAAATGAACAACCAATAAAAACAAAAGATAGCTTTGTAGGAAATATAAAAATACAACATAATTCGATTATATTAAAAACACTGAAATCAGGAGTAGCTCATCTCCTAAACACAGGCACTCCTGACTTATGTAATTTACTTTACCTTGTGATGCAGTGAAAATGTATAGTAATAGAAGAGAATGGTAAAGTTTAATTATTAGAAGAGAAATATCAAAAGAGATAAACAAATTTCACTCACCAATTCATTTGAGATTTCACTTAAACAGCAGCCAAATTCAAATAGAGGATTTTATCATAATACAAAAGTTTTCTCCTAAACTTTTACATCAAGATAAAAACTAGAGCATATTTAATTATGACTGACACACTATAATGCAGCTGACACACTATAATAAATCCAGTTATGCAGTTTTTCATACTTTTGGATATTCAGTGGATGGTGCTTTTTTGGATAAAATTCTTCATATTCAGTTGATTGGCATTTGAATTTCTGTGCTATTTTATCATCAAAAGGGCTTTTTGCTTCACTGTCATTGTCATACGAAATACTGTCAAGAGATGAATCTGGAATTGCATTTTCATTTACAAAGAGAATCGAATTTTCTTCTACATTTTCAGACAAAGCTGAATTTCCATCCAAATTTTCAGAACTGGAAATTTCGTTCACATGAGCTTGTGAACTTGAATTATTTAACCTTGGTTTCTCAATTGGATCATTGGGAAGTAAAGTTTCTGCATCAGCTACATTTCGTTTAAAAAATTTTGTAATAGCATCGCAGCCTATAGCATCCGATGATCGTATTTTTTTAACATAATAATCCGAATTACGGGAATTTCCTCCCGTAACTGGCCTACCTCGCTTCATATTTATTGAATGGAAGCGATAAAATTACTGACAACGAAATTACTACATACGAAATAACGAAAATACAAAACCACACATATCTATAGTCACGCTACTCCACAAACCCGAAATCCAAACTAGACATAAACAAACACAACGCGGTAAAAAGATGTTGCCAAAATATTTATGTAATTTTCCACAGAAAAATTTCATCCCATCAAGGAGAGGTACGCCACACCCATTATCGTGTCTGACGTCATTCCCTAACTAATCAGCGTGAATTCGGCGAGAAATGAAGGCGTGGTTTTAGTGTCACGTAGTACGGATAGCGACTGGTACGAGAACATGTTTATATATTGCCGAGCAGATGTTTTTGCTCGCTATTATTTTATAAATGCTTTGTTTTTCCGAAAATTTTTGAAAAAGTTTATTTATCTCCGATTTGAATTTTGTGAAGGGTCCGTTTTATTATTATGGATTTTTGTGAAGGGTCCGTTTTATTATTATGGATTTTTGTGAAGGGTCCGTTTTTTTAACATGGAATTTTGTGAAGGGTCCGTTTTTTTAGCATGGAATTTTGTGAAGGGTCCGTAAACGGACCCAGTTTTCCCCCTAGACAGACCCCTGGATATAATAATAAGGAAAATTATGCATATCTCAGATTATACAGAAAAAAAAATAGTTAATATTAAGTTTTCCAAACAACACTCTGCTTACCCCCAATCAATCTTTTTGCATCTTGTATCAGTCTATCAATTAAAATATACAATTTATTCACATATTACTTGGATGGCAAATGAACAACCAATGAAAACAGAAGATGACTGAATTTTATAATAAATAATTTCGACCTTGTCAATGGATTTTACTCTCCGAAGGAAATTTTATGAAACAGTAATTGAAGAATTTAGGATTTCTATTCAATCTCAATTTTAAAAACTCATACTGAAAACGCAATTAAAATTTTATTGCATTTTTTTTTTTTTTTTTTTTTTTACATTGTACTCAAAAAGCAAGTTTGATTTTTCAACGATAATGAATATTAAGACACACAAATATAGAAGAATAATATTATAGTTTTAAAAAATTAAAGAACATACTTTTATATAAATGTGAACTAAAAATAAAAAAATATCTATCTTAGTATTAAAATGCAGGGTAAGAGAAAATCGTGTGAGTGACACACCATAATATTTACACACATTTAAATCTTTAATTAAAATAATTTAGAATTAAACAAAAACCATTTTTTAAAAATCTCCCCTGACCGGGACCGAACGCTAGACCTGTAGGTTCGTAGCGCGGAGCTATACCTCAACGCCACGGCGTTCATGTAGGGAAAGTCTTTTTTTACAATATAGATTTTTTGTTTGCTCCCAGAGCGGTTACGAACATACAAACATACAGGTGAAGCTAATAAAAGCATGTTAAAAAATGGATTCAAATCTCAAATGCAAAAAAAAAAAAAAAATCTCTCTCTCCAGATTATTTTCCAACAATATGATAAAATGATAGCAACACATTACATAACCAGATAGGCAGTCTTCGCTGCCCTCACCGCATAGAACTGGTTTAGCCTGACATTAACTTTCTATCCTTTGTTCCCTCTTCAAATAAAACAGGACGAGAAAATTGCAAGTACACTCTTTGCAAAATTATTAGAGTTTGCAGGATGACACGTTACTATCCAGCATAGTAATGCACATTTTTGCATCTTTCCGCAATACTTTATCATTTGAATCAGGTTAAAAAGATAAATTTTTTTTTTTTTTAAATGAGATTTCATTTCTCAGAGCATTCCTTCTTATTTTCTCTTGAAAAGCAACATGCATTTCAAAATTTAGTCACATCAGCCTTGCCTTTTATTTTGACTAAGCATGACAGAAAAAAGACATGCTTAATGGGTTAATAAAAGTAGGATTTCAAAGGTTTTAAAGTTTTAACACAAAAAACATACATAAATTCATCAAGCCCATTGTGAAATTTTATTTTTTCTTCCCATTTGTTCATTATTTACAATTGAACGATATGTAAATTATTTTGTACATTACTTCAGCTTTACGAGCTTCCTAAGATTTATGAGTTTGTTGTTGGAATATAATAATTTGTTACTCAGTCACATAATTTTAAATTAACCAATAAAATAAACAAAAAGTAAAAATGCATTTCTTCTAAACATCTAGGATGGTGTTTATTATTACAATGGTCATTATATAATCCTAATATCCTATTATATATGAAAAAATATTAAAAAATTAAAAAGGATATTTATAACTTAATGGTTTGTATATTTAATGGATGAATGAAAGGAAGGATGAGTCATGGCGCGTGAAGTGCGTATAGTGGATCTGGCGAATGATGATTCATTAAGAATAAACATGCTTACATTGCGTTGTGTAGATAACGGCGGACATAAAAATTGCGGCAATTTTTTCTAGGTGCCGTTTTATCGGCAGACGGCAGGAAACATACTCTCTTGCTAATTAATTATCTAAAAAAAGGCATGGTCATCAAAAAATATAAAAGACAAATATTGATAGAGCTTACCTTCAACTCTGAAATATAAATCAACATTGAATTAAGTTTGACACACAAATAAGAAACATTTATATTATTCAATGTTTTTTAATTAAAATTCTTGTAAATATAACTGAGGTACCTCTTACAAAATTTATTATTGATTTACATTATCAAGATTAACTTTATTATTTATTATGCGGTATCATTTAAATCTTATTTATTTTATTGACATGACGTTCATTATGACTTATCTATTTCATTGTTCATATTTTGAAGTCGTCATGATTTTTTATTGCAATTACGACTATTCTCGTTAATTCTTAGGTCTTAAAGTCACTTTTATTATTTGCATGATAATTAATAATGATTATAATCTTGTATTTATTTGAGGATGGAGTTCAATTGGTAGAGATGACGACAGATGTACGTATCCATGTTTATGTTGACTAAGACCGGTGAGTATTGCAAGCACATAGAAGAGATCATAATAAATTCGATTTTGCACAAGAGCCTATTTTTATAAGCTTTAAGGAGAACATCTCTTGGTGTAATTGATAACTGGATCCCAGTGAAGAGAGATCCCAGTGAATTGAGATCCCAGTGGAAAGTATGCTGTGCCCAAGTGAATCATTGAATGACCAAGCAGTCTGAAATTTCTTCGCAACCTATTTAACATGCAACAGATCAGGACCACTAATGAATAATATTAATTTAGGGTAAATGTTAGAATCTAGGTTCTACTCTTGTAGCTAGTAAGCACTTGCTTAAACTCTAGGCTAACAATCCATAAAAAATGGAAAAAAAAAATTAGTGACCTAAATGCAGTGCAGTCTCTCAACTTTGAGAAATTAAATTAAGTGAACACTTGTTCATGACTACATACAAATGTGTGTTTAAACTCGTATGCTAGCTAATGGCCAGTTAGCTAACACATCGGACTAAAAGATGTGGCCGGCGACTTTTAGTCAAGGGGAGTATATATGGCAAAAGTAGTAGTACATAAAATTATATAATTGGTTGCATAATTGAAAAGGAGCAGAGGCTTATGAATCATAATGATAGACACTAGGCAAAAAAAAAAATATATATATATAAATGAGCATATGTAGCTACATAATGTGCACATCAAAAATAAATATATATATATATTTAATATATAATTTTCAAGCACCATTTATTTATTTATTTTTATATGTCATCTTTCTTGAGATGAATGAGGTGCGAAAAATAAAAAACATATTTCCCTGCTGGGACGTTTCAGAGAAATGAGGAGAGGGTTGTGAGGCCTCCGCGCAATCTCCTATCAAAATTTTCACTTATGTAGCATTTTTTTTTTTTTTTTTTTTATTCATTTATTTATTCATTTATTATTATTTTTATATAGAAGGGCACTTTTTTTATTCCCTTTGCCTTACACTTTTTTTTTTTTTTTTTTTTTTTATTTAATATATTTTATCTGCAAACTGACCATGAGTAATTTTTTTTTTTTTTTTAATCATTTTCATTATTTTATTTTATTTCCCATTTATTTTTATTTATCAATAAAATAATTTTCAGTATTACTATTTAAAAAAGAAGTGGAATTGCAAGAATTCAATAAAAGTAGAATAAATATGTAATGCAAATAATGACAGCACAATAAATGTAAATACAACATAACACCATAAATTGACTGAATACACATAAAATATAATTGGTGGAATGGGGCACTAAACAATCTATGTTTATGCAGTTTTTTTTTTTTTTTTTAATCAGGAATAATATTAGTTATTAATTTTACTAATCTCACTTAGAGATTTAATACCTGCAATTATATTAATTTTACCAGGGACTCTGTTAAATTTTTTGAAAGGATTCTTTTCTATTATGCTTTCACTTGAAAGCCATGTAACTCTTTGTTACTAATTAAAATTATATTAAAGAATCCTATATTAGACCAGAGACCCTCTTTTCAGTCATGAACCAGCCATAACTGTCAAGCAAAGAGGAGCGCGCACAAATTCTCCCCACGAGAATCCAATCCAATACTAAAGCTGGTAGAGGTTAAATAACAGAGATACCCCCTTAGGCAAAATACTAATAAGTGCCAGGAAAAGATATACATGAAAGATAAATAATGTTGGCATAGTTTTATTTCATTTTATTTTCATTATTATTACCAATTTCTTTATTATTATTATTATTATTTTTTTTTTTTTTCAAAATTTAATATAAAAGCATAAATTTGCCCCAATTATTCATTTTATTTAAATGAAAACATTTTAATAAATAAATAATGAAAATAAATAAATATGAAATAAAAAATATATATATATAAAATATCAATATAAACAAATATGAAGTATGCATATGGTAAAAATATAATAAAACTGCACGAAAAATATGTTATTTATTTATTTATTATTATTATTATTATTATTTTTTTTAAACAAACTGTATGAGAAAGAACTCCATAAATCAGCAAGAGCATAATTAAATCGCGATATGTATAAAAAATATTAAAGATTGATATGTTTAATGCAAGAAAAAATAAAATCGCTGCGAAAATAATAATGATCGTTTATTTATTTTATTACATTTATTTATATTTTAGGATCGTTATGTCCGAAAACTTAATAACCAAGATCCTCAACCTTGAGAGAGATTTTTTTTTTTTTTTTTTTTTTGTCAAGGCACCATGTAAAAATATATAAAAAATCAATTTATATTATTTTATCTATTTTGATTTTTTTGTTTTTATTGAATGGATGCAAGAGGAGAAAGGAAGGAAGAGTCATGGTGCGTGAAGTGCGTATAGTGGATCTGGCGAATGATGATTCATTAAGAATAAACATGCTTACATTGCGTTGTGTAGATAACGGCGGACATAAAAATTGCGGCAATTTTTTCTAGGTGCCGTTTTATCGGCAGACAGCAGGAAACATACTCTCTTGCTGATTAATTATCTAAAAAAAGGCATGGTCATCAAAAAATATAAAAGACAAATATTGAAAGAGCTTACCTTCAACTCTGAAATATAAATCAACATTGAATTAAGTTTGACACACAAATAAGAAACATTTATATTATTCAATGTTTTTTAATTAAAATTCTGTAAATATAACTGAGGTACCTCTTACAAAATTTATTATTGATTTACATTATCAAGATTAACTTTATTATTTATTATGCGGTATCATTTAAATCTTATTTATTTTATTGACATGACGTTCATTATGACTTATCTATTTCATTGTTCATATTTTGAAGTCGTCATGATTTTTGATTGCAATTACGACTATTCTCGTTAATTCTACTTTTGGTATTATATGTTTTTCACATCGTTCATTCTTAGGTCTTAAAGTCACTTTTATTATTTGCATGATAATTAATAATGATTATAATCTTGTATTTATTTGAGGATGGAGTTCAATTGGTAGAGATGACGACAGACGTACGTATCCATGTTTATGTTGACTAAGACCGGTGAGTATTGCAAGCACATAGAAGAGATCATAATAAATTCGATTTTGCACAAGAGCCTATTTTTATAAGCTTTAAGGAGAACATCTCTTGGTGTAATTGATAACTTTATCTCCAGAAAGTCACCAACAGGAACTGTATTATGCATGATGATCGGACGAATTTTAACTGCTTCACTGAATAAATTTTCATCTCCAGAAAATTCTTGGCTGTTATTTTGCTGAGAGCTGTATCCGGATGCTTATTTAAAATAATGGATTTTGAAGAGATATTATAGCTTAAATAAAATAACAGCAGATTAAAATTAGCAAGAAGGGACATTACGATCCGAGCCGCACCCAGCAACTATATTCTAACGGCAAAGCCGCTAGGCCGAACTCGAACCGCACGCCCTTACAGAACGATGTTTTTCGTCAGAATGTGATGGCGCTCCTTCCCAAATCTCCCGCCTAGAAGTGTTGATTTACTGGCGAATTAGTACGCGCTCAAATAGCTCACTCAATTATTTTTAATTGGAGTTTATTTTATAAATAAAAGTTAATTAAGGTTAATGAAAGTGAATTATTTTTTTTCATCATTTATTTATTTTTGATTTATTGAAAGAGTAATTTGTCTTTTCTATTTTTTATTGAAAATTTTGTAATGACGCTATCTTTTGAAAATGCGTAGGAGTACATCCGGAGTGCATTGAACTCAAGCAGAAATTCTCGGAATTTGTGACGTCATGGCGTCGGCGAGAGGGAAAACGATGTATTTTTGAAAATACAAAATATCAGAGCTATTTTTTAGAAATAAATAGAAGGAATCCAGAACATATTTAAATAAATTTTCAGATGCTAATTTACCAAATATTATGGGAAATATTCTGGATTTTTAGGAAATATCTATTAATTATTTTCTGGGTTTATTAAATAATTTTTCCGATCTTATTAACTGAAAAAATAGATTTTTCTGGATTTTAAATAAGTTATTTCTGGAGTTCAAATAATTATTTCCGATTTCAATTTTCTAAATAAATCTCCGTTTTTATTATCTTTTATTAAAAATTCATGATATCTGAATTTTGGAAGGAAGTTTTAAAATAATAATTTTTTAAATAAAATGTTAAAGGTTTTTACCTTTTAACAATATAATCCAAATATAACTTACTTTCTTCGTTAACTGTTTTTTAAATTTAAAAATAAAATCATAATTTGGTGCAGTAAAAAAAAAAAATAGGAGGGGGGCTTGGTTTCTTATTCAGTTATTGTTTTATAAACTAGTATTATTACCCAGCAATATCTCACATAATTTTAAAGTTGTAAGTATCATGATGGATAGTTACTATCAGGGTTCACATTAGAGGGTGGGATTGCGAGAATCTCTGAATATTTTGAAAAATCTTATTTTAAAATATATCATAAGGGGGATTTCCCTCCAATTTTTTTCACATTGTTCATTGAGTATTTCATCAATTTTTTAGTTCAGTTGGGTAATATACTAATTGCTTTGAAGCCTGTAGTTATTAAGCTTCTCTAGAATTTCTTGGTGAAAGAAAAAGGAAGTGTTCATTTATCAACAAATAACTATGAAATGTGAAGCTAAAAATTGCAATAAATATATATTAAATAGTTTAGATTATTCCAGTTACTGCACTTCTGTCAAGCACTCTTTGAGTACTCAAAATAAATTTTGAAACAGATTAAGTAATAACTTGAACAATTCCTTTTGCATATCCGATGAAAATTAGATTTTGAATATTGAGGGAATCAGTATCTGTCCTTAGCCACAAAATGGGAAATAAATAAATTTCTATTTAATTTTTTTTTTTTTTTAATTGTTTAATTTACAATCTATCTCTAGAGAATTACCTCTAAAAGGAAATTTGTAAAATGTAAATTATGTAATATCTCACTTAAATTTGAAAGATCCCATTTAATTTTTTTGTTAGTGTGGGGGAATCCAACTAAGTATTTTTTTCTAGTGCAAACCCTGACTATATAGTGTTTATTAATTTGAAATTTGCATTTTTTTTTTTTTTTTTTTTTAAAGTAGGTAGATAGATAAATAAATAGATGAAGCAAAAATATACTGATAGCTTCTAAAAAGACACCTCTATTTATGGGATAAATATAAATATTGAAGTCCCAGCACCTAAAATTGGATTAACTTCTAATAAGGGTCACTCTTATACAAGAGACAATTGAAAGATTAAAATGGTAGAATTATTTTTGTTATAATCTATATAATATTTCTCTAACGTGGACCAGTTTCGATTATTTTTTGTCGAAACGATACGTGAGGATAAAAAATTAATATTTATACATGGACAATATTTAAGCCTGCAAACTTAGCTCAATGGACTAATAAGAAAAAATGACGACATTTGTCTGGTGAGATTATTTTACGAAAAAATGTATTTTTAACAGTTGTTTCTTCAGAATCTTTCCAAGCGTCATTTTAAACCTAGCAATATTTTAAAGATATATACTAAATATGAACTTTTGTGTCATAAATTGACATATTTTTTAACAAAAAGAATATACCAAAATTAATAAAAAGTCATCGCCAACATGGCGACAAAAATTTAAAAGGCGTCGTGGGAGTCCTATATTAAAGCTGTACTGACTGTGGAAGTATGAGAACTGGGTCGTGAACCATGAATTTTATTTGGAAACCTTTCTTTGAATGATTTTGGTTTTAATAATAATTTGGCTTCTGGTAAATTAAAATTTTAATTAGTTGGTGAAATTGGTATAACATTTATGAGTTTTAAATTTTGAAGATAAATAAGAAAAGAAATAAAGGGTGAATATTTTGCATGGGTTTGCTAGTATTATATAAAATACACTTTTTAAGGCATTAATCACTATATAAAGCAGAAATTCATTTATAATAACTACTCAGTCTACCTAAAAAATACCTAGCCACAAAGAATTTATATTTGGAAGTTCAACTGTATAGTATATTTTGAATAATTTCACATTAATGAGAAATAGCTATGTAAAATTAATTTACATTACACTTTTAGAGAAATATAAATTAGAAACTATGCATTTATTAAATAGTTGTGCAATGTGATACCAGAATAAAAGTAACCAATATAAATGATGAAAAATGCAAATTATTATGCACAATATTAATATACAATAAAAATATTTACCCTCCTCCACTAGCTTTATATTCAGCCATTGCCTTTTCATATTCTTTTTTAGCTGCTGCAGCTGCTTCTTCCCATTTCTAAAAGTAGAAACAGTTATAAATATTCAATCTTTCAAATATTCACAATGACTTTTTATAATTTTCAACCCTCCAAAAATAACAGAAAATGAATCATGACAAAACCAGGCCTTGCAATGTTCCTAAAATTTTATGCTTTTTTATATAAAGTTTGCACATGTTTTATCATTAAAACATTCAAAAAGAATTTCTTATTAAAAAATAGTGGTGACAAAATAAAACATGAGTAAAATTTTAGGAACACTGCAAAACTAACTACAATTAATGACAAAACATGTCAGACCAAAGAAATACAAAGTAATCTAGCATGTTGTGGCCATCGAAAAACTTCTTTGATATTTTCTTATACGAATTCATGCCGTACATATTATTTATTAAAATTTTTTCCCATGATGAATGGCAGAGGATTCCCATCTCAGAGAAATGTAACACTAAATATTCTAACAATCCTTCTAACTTTATCGTGGTTCGTTGAATTCCATACTGACTCTGCAAAGTTCTATTATAAATATTGAAAATGTAATTTTTACTGTGTCATCTAATCAAAGAAAACAACGAAAAATAACACATTATTTTCCCAAATAAACAAGTAAAGTAGTAAAATGTTTTTTTCTTTTTTCTTATTTTATTTTGAGAAACTCAAACTTTCTATTTAAAATCTCTATTATTGCGAGTGCTATTATGCACCTTTTTCTTTCGTTAGGCACTAAATTTTATTGGAAATATTGCTTATACTGTACTTCGGTTATAACATACCATATTTTCTGGTCCCCTGACAGTATAACTTGTGTCGACTGTATATATATAAAAAGAAAATTTATCACTTACACTTTTGTCAGTTACTTCTTTCCACATTTCACCAGCTTTCTTTGTTATTTCAGTAATGCTAATACCAGGGTTATCTTTCTTGATTTGTTCACGCATGTCAGCAAGGTACAAAAAGTAAGCAGACGCAGGCCTTTTAGGTTTATTCTCATCCCTTTCTTTCTTCTGTCTTTTTTTACGAGTCCCAGGCTCTTTCTAAAATGGAAATTATATAGAAATAGACAAAATTAACAAATAAAATTGTTAGATTGAAATATACTTATTTTATATAATGAAACTTAAAAGTGAAATTATGAAAGTCTTAACTAGAAATTTAGCATCTTGAGTGAATACATTAATTTTATTAAACTAAAATTTGACTTACAGCAATTACATTAAACTGAACACAACTAATACTTTTCACCAAAATGTTTGACCAAAAATAAAAATTTTAACAATAGTCTTTCTTTTTTTTTTTTTTAATATTTTTTTTAACCCCCTTCCTTAATTTGAAATAAAAAAGTTCAACACGTTGTGAAAAACATATTCATATCTGAATAATTTAAGTTTCTGATCATATTATGATTTTAGACATTTTTATGCACATACATATTTTTTAATTTTATGTGAATTTTATACATTCATAAAGATAACACTTAAGTGGCTACTGCATACTGACAATTTTGCAAATTTAAAAACCAACATATTTTATCAAGGAAAAAAAAAAAAGTACATTTTAGTAGATAAGAAAAATATATGTCGAAGATTTTGCTTTTCTTAGAAAAAGATCATCAAAATGTTGTTCATAGCAATTTCAAATTTTCATTGTATTTAGAAATTAAAATGCTCTCAAGACTTTAAGCAGATATTAAAATTCAGTTTTTAATTTTCTTATCTAACTGAAAATATGTTGTTCACAATGAACATTTTTATCGTATCTACTAACAAACATATATATATATATATATATACACTGCATAAAAAAAGTAGACGGACACTTACTTGTAATACTTTAAAGCCGTTTATTTCTTTAATTAGAGATATGAGGTTCATTTCTCTAATAGAATTATATTCTTGAGACATCATATATTATTTTTTGGATATAGATTCAATCTTTTTGAATTATGTAGTGGAAAAATTCAGGAAACAAAAATGGTGCATATTTGCATTGTAATTTTTCTTAAAAAAAGTAGACGGACACATCTTGTATCTCTAAAATAAAATGTTTTTAGTAAGGGGTTCGTCTCCCATTTGCTTTAATAAGTTCGTATACTCTGTTAGGCATCAAATCAATGAGATTCTGGATTTTTTTTGACAGAAAATTTCCCAAATGTTTGTAAGAGCTTCTTTGAGCTGGTAAATTGATTCATACTGGCGTCCACCCTCATAAATTTTATGAACATGCATAGCCGAAATGTTTTCTACAGGATTCATATCCGGACTTTTGGCTGGCCAGGGTAAAACATTGAAGTTGTTCTCACGAAACCATTTTTCAACGTTGTTAGCGATGTGTATTGGCGCTCCTCTTGTCGGAAAATCCAGTTTTCTCCTCCAAGGTCACACGCAAATGGCAAAAGCTCAATGCTTAGTGTTTCGATATAATCTTTATGAGTCTGCTTCTTACTTAGGAACACTAAATTTGTCCTTCCACCATAGCCAACAGCTAGCCACACCATCACCACCAACTTGCCGAGTAGAGTGCACTTCGTCTTCTTTCTCCAAACTGTGCCAATAATATTGATATCCATCTGGGCCGTCTAAATTAAATTTTTTCTCATCTGAAAAAACTACAGATATGCATTCTGTAGTCCAAGTCATATGGTTTTGAGCCCACTGTAAGAGTTCTGTCACGTGGTGATCCTTCCAGCATGGATGATGTTTTCTCTTCTTATATTGAAAGAGCTCTGAGTACTTAATGTAGTTATAAATTGTCTGAGAAGTTACGTCAGTAATTGCTGTGCTTATTCGAACTCTGGGAATTGATGCTCCAGTTTTTTTCAGCTCAGTAAAAATTTTTCTTTGGTCTCTAAGCGAAAGTTTCTTTGGCCGGCCACTCTTTTTCTTTACGCCATGGGCTTCAGGAGTATGTAGAAAATCGCTGATGCTAATTTTCCTTATTAGAAGTAGCCCACAAATTTCTCTGACTCCTTTATTAACATTTTTCAGCGCTATAATCTGTCCTTTCTGGTAATCAGTTACAGGAATTCCTCGTGGCAAGGCGCATTCATCTCCAAGAAATTTAACTACGTAAAACCATCTTGTCAAGCACTTTAGCAATTGGCAAAATGCCAAATGTACATGTACATACAAAGCTGGTATTCCGAAAGAAACACCCACTTAGATAATTGCAGTTTTTGACCAGTGTCCGTCTACTTTTTTTTTTAAAAATATATTGTGCAAATGTATATCTCTTCTCTTTTCTGCATTTCCAGACATTAAAATTATAAATAATTGAATATTTTTATTTGTCTGTCAAAAATATGAAGATTGATAAGTCTAAGCATGTTAAAGAATTTTAATTGACATTTCCTATTAAACAAAGACGAGGTTTTAAAAAATTGTAAAGAAGTGTCCATCTACTTTTTTTATGTAGTGTATATATATAAAGAGCATTTTTACCTAACTCTTAAAATAATATCGTAAGCAGATTTTTGCATGATGCAATTATAATCACAAATAGAGAGAAAAATAATAATAGTTTAAGTTTACAATTTGAATTATTACATAATACATATAAAAGCATTAGTTAAATTCTATATTAAAATCAATAAAATTTATTATTATCTTTTACATATATACTTAGATTTGTTCCTTTTGTACATCTTCGTCTCATAAATATTTTCTTCTATATACTTATGGGAAAATTGCTAAATTTTGGGATTTTTTAATAAGTTCCTGAAATCCAGTATGTTTTTAACAAAATCCAGTAGACCAGTAAAAATAGCTGAAAAACCAGAAGTCTACTGGTAAAAACAGTAGATTTGCAAGTTTACCACTGTGTTAATTCTGCCTAGAAGCTACTGGTCACTTAAAACTTTTTTTAATCTTCAATTTTAGTCCGTACTGTCAAATACATTACTCTTTGCAGTTATATAACACAAATTAATTTTACAATTATAATATAATGACATATTTCTAAATAATCAATGATCACGGCGTAAGGGCCCGCTTCACTCACCGCCTCCGGAAGCCGAAGCTAATGTTATTCTATGGGAAATTTTTCTTTACAAATAACTTATTAACTAATACATATTTTTAAATTCTGTTTTCACATTCTGAAAATTCCCAGCTGTTAAATTGACATACCTTTTAGAAAAAAATATTTTTTTAATTTTTAATATTTTATTTTGAAGCTGCAAAATACGAATTTTCAATACGTAATTTTTTTTTCATTTTGCAATTTCAAAATAAAATATTAAAAATAAAAAAATACATTTTTAAAAAAGGTCCGTCAATTTAACAGATGGGAATTTTCTGAATGTGAAAACAGAATTTAAAAATATGTATTAGTTAATAAGTTATTTGTAAAGAAAATTTCCCCATACAATAACATTGGCTCGGGCTTTCGACGACGGTAAGTGAAAAGGGCCGTTAACCTTTTACAGCATATTTTGGCTATTTATACTCATGCTTTCACTACTTTTTTTTTTTCTGCGACAAAAGAAACAGCTGAAAAGTTAAACAAAGGATTGTTACTTCATGGATTATTAACTAGCAATGGGATATTTGCAGAATCAGTACTGGTATAATTAAGAATTTTTTTAAATATTTTTTTTAGCAGAAAATGAGATGGCATTGAAAGCAGTTTTACTCTTTCAAAGTCAGTAGAATATTAATTTTATAGAAAGTTACTTTCTTTTGGAAAATTTTAAACATCTGCATTTTAAATAAAATCAAAAGCTTTAAGATCCTTGTTTTTTGGTGGTATTCTATAAAAACTTTTAGATATATCTTGCAAGATTTTTTTCTTTTTCAAATTATACTAAGCATTTATTTAATATGGAATAATATATATATATATATATATACAAAAATAATGATGAGAACAATCAAATAACTTTTATACCCATGTTTTGTACAAATATGAAAATTATCATCATCATGAAGCTTAAGATATGTCTACAACGCCACTTAGCACAGGATCTAGACATAATATCACGGGACAAAATCTCACCGGACGAAATATCACGTCGACTAACCAAATATAATGTGATCTATTTCATGTATGATTTCTGGCGGGGTCCATTAAATAAAAATATATATATAATAGAGTGGAATTTCATTATTTTATTAAATTTAATTTTAAGTTATTTTATCATTTTCTTTTCACCATTCAAAATACATTTTAAAAATATTGTACATCACTGCTGACAAAGCTGAACACTGTTCACATATCTAAATTAAAAGTTATAAAATTAATAAGCACGATTGAATTCATTATGACAAATTTTGAAAAAAGTTCATAAACGTAGTCTTCAAACTTTTTTATGCAAAATTCATAGCAATTTTTGTGGTAAATATGCATGTGTTGTCATAAAATTTTATATAACATTACTTATAGTTACCAACTCATTCAAATAAAATGTTTTAAAATGTGTCATATTATTTGTATGAACAAAAATCACATTATTTTTGTTTTTATGTAGGCGATATTTTGTCCCCAACCCGCTTAGTACATAAGTATGTAGAAGGTCGGCTAGTTCTACATTATAGGATTACCTTTTACCATTACATTTAAGGAGTCAAATTACTTTAATAATGGAAGGACTGAAAATTTCTACAATGGAATGAGGGTTTTATTTAATTATTTATTTATTTTCCACAAATTTATACTCCCTTTGTCTATAAAAAATATTTAGACTTATATTAATTAAAACTTACAACTGTTTTAGCACTTCTAGATTTCTTTACTTCTTTTGGTTTTTTGGGTTTAACCTTCTTCTCTTCACCAGAATCGTAATCTGAACCCTTATCAGAACCTTCATCATCTTCACTATCTGAACTTGTAGGTGGATTGCTGTCATACCTATTACGAATATATAATGCTACAGAAAATCTCGATGCATTAATTTAAAGGTGTCAATAGATATTTGCAAAGTAGAACTGTTGCAACACAAGAAATAATACAGGAGATTATACAGACAGCACTAATGATTAATCTTTTTATAAAGAGGGCAATTTCAGTTTAACCAACTAAAGAATGTGCCTCTGCACAACAGATAATTTTTGTTTAGAATCAATTAAAGAAAAATTTGCTTCTTGCTTACTGTATATAATAATAAATACTAAACAACTGAGAATAATGACATATTCTATTTATTAATGTGCATAAATTAAGTTTTGATGGTAATCCACAAATAAAAATTTAAATTCATAAAACCAACACAATCCAGTCTGAAATACTTTTTGTTCTATCTTAAACACAGCACTAAATATGAAATTTAAACTTAATGTCTTTGAAGTAAAAGACATACAATGTTGTGATCCTTTAATAAATAATAACTAGCATATTAGTTTAAAAAATTGAAACATAAATAACAGTCGCTTGCTAATTTATATTCTAATTAAAAAAAAAAAAAATAAATAAAAATAAAAATGACGAACTAGTAAATTTTTAAATTATCAATGCAAAGTGACCTCAAATATATAAAATAAAATAAATAAAAAATAAATTACATATAATAAAAAAAATTTCAACCAAATTTAAGAGATTTTTGGACTGTGAACCCATAATCACTATTTATAGCCAATTTTTAACTTTTATGAAAACTGGGTTAAAATTCACAGAAACAAACAAACAAAAAAAAAAAAAAAAAAAAAAAAAAAAGAAAAAGAAAAAAGGCGTATTTATCAAAAGGGTGAAAAAAAAAAGGATATATAACATGGAATGATTAAAGTTCGAAGATTGACAGCTCACAAATTTTAAAATATCAGAGAAAGAAAGAGAGAAAGACACTTAATAGCACATATTTCAAAGTTAATAAATAATAATCTTACTCTTCAGCGACTTCACTTCCACTTTCTTCAGGAGCAAACGATTCATCTGAAGATTCTTCATCTGTAGATCCACCACCCTCTTCTCGTTCACGTCCTTCTGCTTTTACACGTTGCAGATAAGCATCGGGTTCATCTTCCACATCAGAATCCACAAGATCATCTTCATTATAGGATGCTTTTTTATCTTTAGATGTCTAAAAGAGAGAGAAAAAAAAAGTGGGTTGGCAGGAGAACAATTTTTCAATTTACAGATTAAATAATTATTTTTCTAAAGATGAACTTTAGCCCCAGGGCTGATCGTGACTCTACTTTAAAAATCCTGAAATTACACGAAAGGAACAAAGGACTAGGATATGATTAATTTTTTTTTTTTTTACAATTGTAACCAATAAATCACAAGTAAAGTTTTTGTAAATCAAAAAGTATGCTAGTAAATTACAAAGAATATTCCCCAATTTCCATTATACCACAGTGTTCTTTAAATAGTCAATGAAAAATAATTGGGAAAAAAAAAAAAAAAAAAAAAAAAAAATCTTAAATCAGGAAATTTAGCAAAATCTCCTGAAATCAGGAAAAAATCCTACACACAATCACTCCTGTTTAGCACATCAAATGACAAATATAAAATAAGTCACATGCATTAAAAAAAAAAAAAAAAAAACTTTTTTTTAGCTTGCAGACATGAAAGAAAAATAGCATTGATGCCTAAAAAGGCATGAAGTTGAGCCTTTGAGCAAGATGATATAATGGTGCAATCAATGTAGCAAAATTCTAAAACATGTATTTTTGTAGAAAATACAATCAAAGCAAAAAGTATGGAAATAACAAAACCCTTAATTACTTCTCTTTAATAATTCAATATTAATATAAACATACTGGCATTAGGCAAATTTATTTTATATGTTACGAAATGTAAATAAAAACGTACAAGAAAAACACATTAAACATTCAAAGAAAAGAAAATTACTTCTTAAATTCAACACTAAAATAGAATTTCTTTTATGGTTTGTATTTCTACTAAGACTTCCCTTTTAAACATAAGCTATATTGCTGTTTTTCAGAGTTGTATAAGTAGGTGCAGTCACATATGGCTGGTGCAAGTAGTTTTACCTTTGCAGAAACTTTTTTTTTTTTTTTTTTTTTTTTTAAGCAAACACAGATATCAACATCGCATCAATGCATCCAATGACATTTTGGCCTTATTTTTTATAGATTTTAAATCCGTATAAAACTATGAATAATTAATTTTATTTTTGCATAATTCCAGATGCATAAACTGATACTTAATTATTATCTTAATTATTTACAATTATCTTAAATAAGCATAGTTTAAAAATGCAGAAATGCCAACTTCTAATGACAAAAAAGCAGGAGATTTTTTAACAGAAATCAGGAGACTTTTTCCAACAAGAAAGTTTGTAAGAAAAATGAGTAAAATAATGCAAATTTAATTTTAAGTAAAGCTTTATAAGCTTAGGAGGTATTTACAAAGCATCAGTATTAAAATTAAATGAATAATATGTTTCTTGCAGTAAAGCAAACTATTAAAAAAAAACCCTCAGACATACAGTTGTTTAAAATTTAAATCAAAATAGACAGATTTGATCATTCTGCTCCTAATATAAAACAATAAGGATCTTAATTATCTTTGTAAAAGAAAAGGTAATAAAGAAATGAAAATAGCTATATTCTAATGAAATTTGAATTCTTTAAGTTTTCAATAGTTATGGTATTTAAAAAAAAATCTTTTAATAATAAGACATTTTTCATTATGCAAAAATGAAAGTTAAAAATTTATTCTTAGCAAAAATTAGTTTCAAAGCATTGTATAGTAATTCACATTCAAACTGAACTTCATAAATTGCAGGGCAAGATAAATTTCAATTTTCTTTCAAATTTTTTTATCCAATCCCACAAATTTTAAGCATAAAAGGGATAGATAAAAAATACATCAGAAAAGCAGGAGAAATGAGTGGAAAATCAGGAGCATGGAAAAACAAGCAAAAAGCAGGAGACTTGGCATGTCTGTAAATGTAATGTTAATGAATATAAATTATACCTAATATATATATATATATATATATATATTTGTGTCATTCTTTCCTCTATGTTAAATTCAGTTCTATATTTTAGTGTGCTGTTATTGTTTTAGTTCTATTAATTGCTAAATTTTAAGATTAAATTGTATTACGTTATCTATTATATATATATATATATATATATATATATATATAAAGAACTTTAACATACTTTTCTTTAGTGTTGTTCAGATAAAATAAAGTAGGCAGAGAGAGAATTAATAAACATAAGGAAAGAGAAAGGGGAAGCTGCAAGAAAAATAAAACAAAACCAATTTTTTACACATTGAAAAAGGGGTAATTTATAAGGCCAGTAACAGAAATCACCTTTTTTGCCTTAATTAATATATAGATCTTTTAATTTTTTTTCCTGAACTAGCCTTTCCCATACAGAACATTTGCAAGATAATACCTAATATAATTTCTAAAAAAATCTCATAAAATCTCTGGAAAATTTCAATTTAAGTCTTTTCCTTTTCTTCCAATAAAAGAGATTTAAATCTTTGATAATTACATTATAATTTCAATTTTAGAAAATATCCCCCCCCCCTCTGTTAAGTTAAAAATTCTTAGAATTAAATTGCTATATTAAACGTTAATTATTTCCTAAAATTTAATGAAATAAAATTACCATATCACCATACATAACAGAAATTCCATAGTTAATAAATGTATCTACAAAATAAATAATGTTTATTCTGTTTATAATGAATGAAGAATCTAAAAAAGTATAATAGATGGTGCCACCATCATCCTGCTGAATAGTCACCATGAGATGAGAGGCTTAACTTGCTTTAAATTCTTCCAAATATACATCTAAATGTGAAATTTTGAGCATGTGTTTCAGCACAAGAAGTTGATAGATAATTTTCCAATTTTTCTTTCAGAAAATGTACATTTTAAGTGTATTAGTTTAATTTTAGTAGCCAAAAGCAAAATCTTTAGCAGAATTTACACTTTGGATCTGGGTTAAGAAATCAGATAACACCTTATGTCACAATCATATCATTTGGAAAAAATTTAATCATAACTGTTCCACGTTAGAGAAATATAATATAGATTATGGAATTATTCTATTAATCCCTGCATTTTTAGAAGAAATGTCAAAATGTAATTAGAAGTCAACAATTTTATACCAACCATCCATCAATTCCACAGTAATGGTATTGAATAAAGTAAAGAAATAAATTTATTTTACACAATTTATAATGAACTGTTACAGAAAGTTAAAACATATAATAACAGAGCCAGGGTTAGAAATAAGCGGTCATTAGTCGCATTTTGAGACCAGTTTTTTCATTTTGACGCCTAGAATACCAATCATAGGTGCCATATTTGACGCCTGGATTTTTTCCTCATCATACCTAATAATTTTCCCAATCCCACCAGACTGTAAACAAGTCTATTTCAGTCAATTGAACCTAAAAAACTGATTTAAGAAATCATATCTCTATGAAAGTATTTGACGATTTGTTAATGATTAAATTAAACAGCCCTAAATTTGATGATTTCTGCCCAGAAAATGCTATTAAATTGTGGTGGAATGATGTATCTTCTGGACGAAGAATGAATTTGCGATTTTAAATATGTACGTTTAATATTGTCAATGTAATTACATTCATTACATAAGTATGTTTTATATAATCTTGCATATATTATTTACAAGTTGATGCTTTATTATTATTATTTTTAAATATAATATTTAATTATAGATGGCACTTAGATTTTTCATTTTAACTCCCAAAAATTTTAATCCAGACGTCATTTTGACGCCTAGTTTCAAAATTCTTATTTCTAACACTGAACAGAGCATATTTTCTTATTAAAGTTTTTAAAAAGCCAATTAAATTAAAAAAAAAAAGGGAAGTACTTCATTATTGGACAAAACTCCTACAACCCACCCCACCCCACCCCACCATGAAAGATAGATCACCCAACTAATGGGCAGAGAGATAGAGTTGACTACCATTGGAGAAAAATTTATTTCATTTATTTCAATATGCAAAATATTTCGAAACGATGAAAGTTATACGTACCAATCCAGTGTTTCTATTCTTGATCCTTAGCTTTTTAGAATTTACAAAATCAAACAATTTACCATATTCTTCTCTAAATCAAAAAAGAAAATAATTAATATAAAGAACAGAAACAGTTAAAATAAATAACTAAATAAATAAATAAATGTATAAATATAATTACAAATCTGTGTCACAATTACGCAATTTTTTAGTCAAAATTTATTTTTCACCTAATAATATAAAAAACTTTATTTTAACTTTTTTCATTCTTACCATATGGTCTTTCAGAGGATTTGAGGAAGTTGCGTGCCCAACAAATTAGTTTAACCTGCTCCACCTGTCTTAAAGATGTGGCTGCCTCTGCTCTTTCTTATAGTTAGTTTAATTTGTTACAGGAAGTTCATAATAGTCAAATTCTCACATCAGGAATATCAACTAACTCCAGGTGAGATCCCACAGCCTTGCAGTCAAGCCTGGAGGACCTCGCTTGTGAAAGGGGGAGGGGGGGGGGGAGGATATGAAAGGATAAAAATAAATAAATTTAATCGGAGATAAACCCATTTTAAAGCTCTAAATTACTAATAATTCAAAATTACCCTTTTAAACTCTGTTTCACAACTGAAGACTTCATAATGCGAAAGCTGAAATACTGTACAACTTTATGAGAAAAATTAGCTTACTACCACAGAGCTGCTAGCCTCATGACTAAAAATTTAGGAGCAAGAGACTTGAAAAATCGGAGCAACTATCATGATAGGAAAATTTTCATATATAATCTGCATTTACACAGTTTTAATATAGATTTCTTTAAATCTGTGAAAGGGGGGGGGGGTAAAAATAATACATGATTGAGAGGTTTTTAAGTGTAATAAAGCAAGTTTAAAATGAATATTGACATTTATTTTGTGATGAGAGAAAGACTGGGTAACAAATAGCTTCCACAAAGCATTTCATTGTTAATTGCTAGTTGGAAATAAGAAAAGAGGCGGAGGTGGGTAAAAATAATTATATGAGCGAGTAATATTGAATAATTATATTTCTTTATACAATCTAGAATCTCACAAAGTAAGTTTAAAATGAATATTAACATTTATGTTGTGGATGGAAAAAGATAAGGAATCAGAAGGCTTCCATGAAACATTGATTCCAAATAGTTAATGTTTTTTTCTTTTTAAGCAACGGACAATATTCAAGATTTTTTAAAAACAGAAGAAATTGATTTAATATCGGAAGCTGGAAAACTTAAAGTTCGAAAAACTACCAAAAATGAAAAAGTTGGCAGCTATAAATAAAAGTGAAAATAACAAAGAAATTTCAAGTTTGAAAAATCTGAGTTTTCCAATAATTTTTGGATCAATGGAGCACACAGATAAAAATCGGAGGAGTACTTGGCAGCTATACTACCATGCTTTTTGTAAGTGTTTGTGGCCAGATCTTGCATACTAATTAATTACTAGATATCTGGAACCTAAGCTAAAGTGACAGCCATCAGATTATTAAACAATTAGAATCGAGATTTGGTAAACAAAAGGATACCCCCCCCCCCCAAAAAAAAAGAGCACTTTTCGTCACGTAACTGTTGCTTGTTGTAAATATTGCCTTTTCACATTGATTCTTAATTAAAAATTACCTTTAATTAAAAGCCTAGAGATATTCTAACGTGTTTAGTACTATAGAGAATTTAAATTAAACCAATTATTTTTTGTACCATTTTTGGTAAAGTTCCACTTAAAAATCCAGAATTTGCGAAATTTCTAAATCTATTTTATGCATACCTCCCTAAAAATTGAAAATTCCAAAATTGCAGAAATTGATTCTTTTGTACTTAAGACTAGTCTCCCCATGTGCAACTTCTTTATTGTCAAGTAATTTGGAGCCAAGTTATGCTTACAAACATGTTTTTGCCTCTTCCCCCGCCCTAAGGGGAGGGGAGATTTTTGCAAAAGTTGATAGATATAATTTTAAGTTGGATACAGACCTAAATTTCTGCCAAGTGTTGGTGAATTCTGCCTAGCTGGGACAAAATTAGCATTATAACAGACATACAGGCACAATGCCATCCCCCCCCACCCCACACACACAGAGAAAATTTTCTGAAGCCATTTTTGGCTTTCACATGAAATGTGGAGATATCTAAAAACTTTTTGATTCTAAAAAATTTACAAACAAAAGTCTGATTTTATTAACATAGATAATAGAAAAAAATACATGCAACATATAAAAATATAATTAATTTTCTTTAACTGTTGTAGATAAACATTTACAAGTATTTTTTTTTATTTTTTTTTTAAAGCTTTATATAATAATAATAATAAAATGCAACTAAATAACAAAATCTTACTTTTCTATACTGCTAAAGGTATGTACAACCCCAGTTGTTTTAATCTCAACTTCAAAATCAAAAGATCTTGTACTGCCACCACTACGAGCAAAATTAACACTGGCTATTTCCTCGAATCTGATGTGAACTGGAGGTTTATGTATATATATAAAGCCTCTTTCAAGGGGGTATAATAATCCATTTCCAGCACGATAAGAACATGTAATGGCTTGGGTACCATTGTGCCTAATGAAAAAAGAATAATATATTCAATAAAAAAATGTATAAATAATAATATTCAAAAATCACTTTTTAGACTTACTTGAAGATGGAACATTTAAATTAATGTAGTCAACTATTATATATATACATATTTATGTAGTTTTATTAATGTTCCATCTTACATGAAGATGGAACAGATACTATAGAAATTAGAGGGGAGAGAGGAAAAAAAGATTGAAATAGAATAACAGTGATGCTGTTTCAATTTTAATCCAAAGTTCTTAAACTATAAACTAAATATTGTATTATTTTTCACAAAAACCTATTCTCTTTGTAAACTAGACAAATGCATTTAAAAAATATATATATGGTAAATTTTGTAAAAAAAAAAAAAAACTCATTTTATGAGGGAAACATGATGTTAACCCTTTTACGGTCAATGGCTAGAAAATTTATTCATCAGTTTCTGATTTTTTTAGACACACAGTGGCTGTATACTGAATCCATACACATAAGAAAACATTCAATACAGTAAACTCCCGATTATCTGCGGTGAACGGGGAATAGACAACCGCGGATAATCGAATCAGCAGATAATCCGCAAAATGGTCAAAAAGGGAATATAAATAAACACATAAAGCCTTTTGAGCAATACTATTTAATTAACAGTTAAGCATGGCCTACATATACAATTTAACAAATCATGAGCAGAAATTTCTTCCTCTTCCATAAACTCTACCAAAGTATTTCCACATTTGGTAAAATTTTTCTCCAAGACCTTACCAATGTAACTGCTTAACTGCCTCCCAAGCCGTGTGTATGCCATAAATGCTGTCAAGAATCGTGTAATATCTCCAAAAGCCTTGAAGGACATTACTCTCTTCGATCATTTTTTGTAATAAGTTTGTTCTATATTTTTAAATTCCCTTTTAAATTCAGGCCCTTGAGGACTGCGAATAATCCGACCGCCAATAATCAGGAGTCTACTGTACTTATCAAATTGTTAAACATTAGCTGATGTATGTGGATTCAATACATAAAAAAAAAAAAAAAAAAAAAAAAACTTTACAGTTGCTGGATAGACCTCCTAGTAACAATATTTTTATATCAATGTGCAACACCCTTAATAAAGCCTAAAATTTGTCAGTAATTCCAATGCAATCAGACTTTGTTATAGTGAAATGACATCAACTTCAGTAACAAATTATAGTGCCAAGTTTTTCCTTTACAAAAAGGTATTACCTCTATACAAACCTCAATCATATTATTTACACTATTCTCTCTACAGAACATGTCAAACTAATATGAATAATATATCAGTTTATAAAAGCATTCTTAGAATATTTATAGAAGATAGAGTGCAGACAGTCAGATTAAATTTATAACTTTGTTGGAAAGTATAAAAAAGAGAGATCAACGTCTTCTACAACTGATAAAAACACAGTCTTATGAGTCAAAGAATTTGTCCTCAGTGTTCTTGTCAGAATTTATAATTTTTCTCCAGTTCTTGCATTAAGAAATAAAGTTACAAACACTATTTGGAATGATAGATTTCTTTTATTACCTTTTTAACCCTTTCAGCGTTAGCCGTTTTTCAGTATATCTGTTTAATGATTCATAGAATTAACACCATGCACAGTATAAATATGAGAATTTAATACTGTATACTACACATGTTTATTAATCTTATTTTCTTGAAAAAAGCAACATATGTTTCAAAATTTAGCTACACCAACCTTTTATTTTGACTATGCATGCCGGAAAAAGACGGGCTTAACGCTTATAGGCTTAAAAAAAAAATAAAAAAAAAAAAAAAAAAAAAAAAAAAAATAGATAAATAAAGTATATGCGTATATAGTTAAAAATCCTAAAACATAATTTTAACCTGACTTTATTATCCAAGTATTAAATAACTGCAAAGTTTTCCCCCTTTTATTTTCTGAAGAGAGTGCGGAAATTCGTAAAGTGGTTAATGTTGTATATTTTTTTTAGATAATAAGCTAGTACACATCAACAGTATTACAAATAAGATAAATTACATACCCTTTAAAAGATCCTGATACAGTCACTTTCTTTTTTACAATTGCTTTCATCACTCTACTTATTACTTCAAACGTTGGGCCAGACATTTCCTTTTGAAGTTTATCTTCATATTTTTCTTTAATGTCTTCCCTAAGTAACATTAAAAAAGTATAAATAAATAAATAACTAAGCTAGAATAGTTGTAAGATATATACTAACAAGGAAACATTCAAAAGGTGTTGTCTTCAAAAAATATTGAAAAAAATATGTGATTCTACTCTTCATAAAACACCAGAAAGTGAAAAAATTATCGCCTGAAATGAATTACAGCGACCACAAAAAAATTATCAAAATTAAGCATATTTGGCAATTTCACACTGTTAGGCGATTGATTTTGAGTACTTGACGAAGAAGCAAAACACGGTTCTGTTCGTACACGGCAATCTCTGTGCTAGCGAACTTATTGCCTAGCAACGCTAAATCGCCAAAAATGCTTAATTTTGATAAATTTTTGTGGTCGTTGTAATTCATTTCAGACGATAATTTTTTCATTTTCTGATGTTTTAGGAAGAGTAGAATCACATATATTTCTTTTAATAGTTTTTGAAGACGACATCTTTTGAATGTTTCCTTGTAAAACTAATATAAAAACAATTATCTGCTTCTAGCATGTCAGTATTTGAATTTTAAGCGAAACTTAATTTCATACAAAAAAAGTATAAAAAAGCACTAATGGTCTTTAGAACTTATATTTGTATGAATTTTTTTATTTTACAACTCTATGAATGAATATTGAAACGATTTGCTCCAATTTTTGAAGTCTTAAATCAAATCTTACAAAAATATGCCTGTCTTATTTTTAGCAGTAAAACTGGTGATTATTTATTAGAAAGGAAATTGCATACATCAGGGTGGCTAATATTAGCACATTTCCAAACCCCTTGACCATTTTCTCTATTTTCCCTGACTTATGTTGCTTATTTGCCACAGAAATCTCACATTAGTGAACAACTTAGCGACTTAGAATAATGAGCTTTAAAATATGGCTTATTTCTATAAAATTTGTCAAAATTCCCTGACTTTTCCAGATCTACTTAAATTCCCAGACTTTTCCTTGATTCCCTGACCCGTGGGCCACCTTGATATATTTTACTATTTACTTTTTGACATTTCATTTAATGCAATTTAATGTCCAGTAAAAGATAAAAACACAAATTGTATTCATTTATGGTTAATTCTAACAATTTCTGGCTGCTGTGAAAAAAGTGAGAGAAAAACCACTGGTCTATAATAGCTGGGGAAAATACAAGAAAAAAGTTGGGTGGCAAGTTAGATTACAGTATTGAATTTGGGAGTAAGGCCAATTGACCGCTTTAGGGTCCAACACCTGAGAGGAAGTGCCCTCTGTGGGAGTCTTACTAATGGGTCCTAGCCCGTATTTACAAAAGTTTTGAAGAAAACCACAGAAAATTCTGAACAGCTAGGCCTACAAGCCCGATCTGGGATCGAACACGGTACCTAACGTCTACCAGCTTTGAGCGCAGAACCACTCTGTCGTTGGTGGGCCCAAGTTAGATTATAGATCAGTGTTCATATTGAACTAACAAAAACCTGAGTCCCAGGGACCCAGTAAAGAAAAAATCTTTTTTTTTTTTCCTTTTTTCTGTTAGCCTATTTCTCAAAACTCTTGTAAGAATTTCTCATTTCATTTCACACAGACTTTTCAGCAGCTGCAGAGCTTAATGAAAGTAGTGTGAAAGTAGGGCTTAAAAGTGAGTAGTACTAAATAAAAAATGTATGAGACTGTCTTTATATTTTTTTCACCCTGTCATAATATTCCATAAACTAATTTTTTTTTTCCTCCTCTTGAATTTGTAAAATTAGAGATAATGTCGCTATTTTTCTTTCCAAATTTTTTGTATCATGGGGACTGGAAATTTGGCCAAATCTGAGTTGATAAATTTGAATAAAAAACCTGCTATTGCGAGTACATGCAAACCCTGCATATATGTTTTTTTTAATAAGAAAATAACAGTAAGGATTATAGGGGAGAAAAATAACAATTGAGAACTTTAGTTTTTTTAAAAATGATACACTATTAAGTTCCAGTACGCAGAATAAATTTCCATATGTGTCATCTAATATGTAAAAATTCTCTGAAAAAGTAGTACGGCAACTGAAATCCTGTGTGTTCCACTGCAAATTAAGCCATAATTTAATAGAAAAGCATACAACAGAATCATAACTAATGTGTAACACAGTAAAGAAAAATATCCCCAGAAATAACTTACTCAGATAAACTTAGTTCAACAGATATCTCCTCTTCTTTGTTGAATAATAAAATCAAAAACGGGTAACGTGTATGTCCTTGATTAATTGGTGGATGTATACTTAACTGAAAAGATAATTTAAAATTTTTTTAATTAAGATATCTCTTTAATTTTAATAATAAACATTTAATAAAATAATTTACAACAAAAAACCTTTATAGGGATCAATCCAAGTTTTAATATTTTGGTCATATTTTTGTGAAGAAACAAAATATTTTTTTGAAAAAGTATTATTGTATAAAACTTTTCATTTTAGCATCCACTTTATATAAATTTTAATATCAAGCTAACAGTGTTTCATTATACCAAGTATAAGCAAGCAATCATATGAAATAACTGAAAGGATGGAGAAATTTTATAAATTATTATTTCATAAAATAAAATTCCATGAAAAAGCTGTCTTTTATAAATTTGAATTTTATGAAAAGGTAGCAAGTGGATGCCAATTTCTGTGTGGATTGCAATTTGCTATATAATATGAAAAAGCATGAAGAAAACATTTTATTATGATGTAACATCACAAAAAATAATAATGCTAAAATCATACATGGAAATTCATCAGAATGTTTCTCGAAACATCAAAATATTTCAAAGGGTAAAATAATTTTGTTGAACACATTAATTTAGAAAGATTTCTGCTTACAAATAATCTAAGATATCATAGGTGGGATCTAGAGAGGGGAGAGGGGGAATTAGTAGCACAAGCTTAATTTTTTCAAATGGAAATCACTCTTTTTTCACAGAACTTTATGGAGCAGAAAAAAATCTGCTTTAAAACTGTTAAAAGGTAAAAACCTTTAACATTTTATTTAAAAAATTATTATTTTAAAACTTCCTTCCAAAATTCAGATATCATGAATTTTTAATAAAAGATAATAAAAACGGAGATGATTTATTTAAAAAATTGAAATCGGAAATAAATATTTAAACTCCGGAAATAATTTATTTAAAAATCCAGAAAAATCTATTTTCTCAGCTAATATGCTCTGAAATATTATTTAATAAACCCAAAAAATAATAATAAATATTTCCCAAATTCCAGAATAAATCTCAAAATATTTGGTGAATTATCATCTGAAAATTTATTTAAATATGTTCTGGAATCCTTCCATTTATTTCTAAGAAATAGCTCTGATATTTTGTGTTTTCAAAAATACATCGTTTTCCCTCTCAGAGCCCACGCTATGAGCTGACTCATTCCGAGAATTTCTGCTTGAGTTCAATGCACTCCGGATGTACTCCTACACATTTTCAAAAGATAGCGTCATTACAAAACTTTCAACAAAAAATAGAAAAAATGAATTACTCTTTCAATAAATCAAAAATAAATAAATTGTGAATAAAGATAATTTACTTTCGTCAACTCTAATTAACTTTTATTTATAAAATAAACTCCAATTAAAAATAATTGGAGTAAGCTATTTGAGCGCGTACTAATTCGCCGGTAAATCGGCACTCCTAGGCGGGAGATTTGGGAAGGAACGCCGAGACATTCTGACGAAAAACATCGTACTGTAAGGACGTGCGGTTCGAGGTCGGCCTGGCGGCTCTGCCGTTAGATATGGTCGTTAGGTGCGACTCGGGCAGTGACTTCCCTTCTTGCTGTTTATTAAATAATATCATTATTCTTTATTATTTACGATATTAATTTTCAGAACATTAATATATAAATTTTACAAAATCAATAAGCTGATCCATCAAGGATTGAGATTGCGTTTTGCATAGTTTGATCTGTCATCCCCAGCAACTGATCTTTAGGAGAAATAAATCTTCAATTGCAACAAGTGCTGATTATCCAGAAAAGCTCATGTTTGTTGGAGGCTTATCTTTACGATTACGCTGCAAAATCTTCATAATAACGGATCTACAATAATGTAATGAGGCTTCCATAATCGTTTATGATCATCTTGGACCCAACCGAATAAATGTCATCAAATAAGATTCAAGAGAATCAACTTCAATTTATTTCGTCAGCATTAAGAAGAAATGCCAATACAGTGTGATTTACGTTCGACATCATCGATAAACATCATTCCTGGTGTATAAAGATTTATTTATACTAATATATGATCAATTTTAGCGAGGCAACGCCCCAAGTGCTCAGATATAAATTTCATACTATCGTAAATAATTGACTGTGAACATTTTTGATAATAACTCAGAACTGAAGAACGTTAGTTAAGTAAATAAAAGGAAAAATAAATTAAGAATAATATTAAAGTGAATTTCATTTAAGTAATATGAATATCATACCTAAGAAATAATCTGATCAAAATAGCAAGATGTCAATTTATTATGATTCTTATTATTCTTTGATGTAAAATTGGGTGCCGGCACTAATACATTTATTTTTACAATTATGGCAATAAATAGAGTCAATTTAAGTGATTTAATGCTGTTCTTATTTGTGTATTAACATCACTTTAATGTTGATTATATTTCAGAGTTGAAGGTAAGCTCTTTCAATATTTATCTTTTATATCTTTTGATGACCATGCCTTTTTTAGATAATTAATCAGCAAGAGAGTATATTCCTGCCGTCTGCCGATAAAATAGCACTAAAAAAAAAATCGCCGTCCGCCGTTATCTAAACAACGCAATAATTTAATGATCCACTATACGCACGCGCCATGACTCATCCTTCCTTTCATTCATCCATTAAATAAACAAACCATTAAGTTATAAATATCCTTTTTAATTTTTAAATATTTTATCAAAAACATGTGTTGAAAAATGTATTATTATGTCTATTATTATTATTATTAGATGGCAACATTGGTTAAAAAATAAGATACAGAGTGTCATTTAATCGAGAGCTCGTGTGTATTAAAATTTTTAAAATAAGTAATTTTTCTCGTTTTGAGTAGCAGCTTTTTTCCACTGGGAATAAAGATTTTTGTATTTTTCAAATAGTTTTCTTTTTGTAAATAATATTCAACATAGCTGTGTTCTTTTTTTAGCAATCTTTAATATAAAAATAAATAACTAGTAGAAATAGATATATATAAGCTTTTCAAAAACTTACCACAAAAAACATCTGGCGACCATCTTTATGAGGTAGTAAAAACAACCTTAATATGGAATCAAGAGGAATTTTGTAATCAAAAGTTTTACCATGAAGTTGTATAAAAGTTGGAAAAATCTTGATGTCATATCGACCCCTGAAACACAAATTTTAGATATAGAGTACAGTGAAATAGATCTGACTAAAAATGCCATTAAATATATACAGTATAGGATCCGTTATCCGGAAACCTGTTATCCAGAATGTTTCGAAAACCAGAATGCAAAATGCAAACTACCAAAATTTTTAATTATCGTAAAATTTAAGAATTAAAGTTATACAATAGCAGCAGTCAGAATTATAGTTTTACAACCTACTTTCTTTAATGCTACGGTGTTATTCTGAGGAAAATGGTGAGCACAAAATTGTCCAAATAATTACTGAAAATTTTGCAAATTTAGGTTAGAAAATGAATTTTTATTGTATTTTTTAATAGATAAACATTAATAACACATACTTCTTAAAGTGCCCAGTAGTAGATGAATTTTATCCTTGAACTCAGGTCGCATGCATGAAGTCCCAATTGTTATAACATTTTTAAATAGTTTTTATTAATTTCCATTATTTTTAGAATTAATTTCATAAAATATTTAGCATTATGTGCTAAAAATATTTGAAACATTTATGAACTATTATTATTAGAGCAGAGACACACCGTAAGCAAAAAAAAATATCATAGAAATTTTTGCAAAATTCAAATGAAAGGATTTTAACTCTCAGGTCCAAAATTATATTTTATATATATTTATTTATTTTTTTAATTGATTATTACTATTATTATTTATAGTTTGAAATTCTAATTAAGAATGTTTTTTTATTTTGTGGAAATAATTTATTAAATGAACAAATATATAGGTAAAGTGTTTACATATATATATATATATATATATTATTCATGTTTATCACTGCTATTTATGAAATTATTTTGTACCATTTTTATACATATAATAAAGTGTTCCGAATTACGGAAAAACCCCTTATCCAGAATATCCCAGGTTCCAAGCTTTCTGGATAATGGATCCTATACTGTATATATATATCTTGTAGAAATATAGTGTATTAATTTTGCAGTTATAATTAAGTTGGTAACAAAATCCCATGTTTAAGCAAAACAGTAAATTTTACGACTATTTAAATAAAGATACGTTAACTATGTAAAATTTTCTGATCAGATTTGTGATAATAAGGGAAATACATTGAATCAGAATTAATGAGAAATGTAATGTATCAGTGGCGATTGTGACTAAAAGGTAAAAAAAAAAAAAAAAAAAAAAACCTGGAAACTACAGTCTCATATATACAACATAAGTGCAGAAAATATTTAAATCTTTGAAATTCTCCCCATTCTAAAGTTTTTCCCAAAATAATGCAAAAATCTATTATGTCATTTGATTTAGTAAATCGCTATATAAAATTCATCTGTCAGAAACAGTAACTGTATGAAACAGGTGTTTCAGAGAATAAAAAATAAGACTATGCATTTAAAAATAAATCTAATTATTATTATATATGATCTTCATACTTAAAAACAAGCTAGAATAACTTATGAAATTCTGAAATATAAGTGTATTAGAGAAAAAAAAAACAACTGCTCGGAGAACGGAAAAATGTGTATCAGCTACTCTGAGCAGGGACTGACTTACAGAAGTGGAGACACAGGGCAAAATTATTAATTGGGTTGGCTGGTTGTAGGTCTTAAGGCCGATAGACGACGCTAGGTTCCTAGGCCTATAAGTGGAATGTCCTCTGTTGAGGTCCTAGCAGGGTTTAATCTGCCATTAGTTTTTTTAGCATTTTGCTAAAAGATATTGTATTTTGCTAAACTATGTCAGTAAGAATTTCGCTAAAAAGCTAAAACTACATTACTTCATAAAATATCTTTATATAACTACCTCTAGTTTTTATACAAATATTCGTGGACGGAAATTATAAAATCACTGAAAATATTGGGAATCATTATCTATTTAGTATATTCGGATTTAATTCCGACTTTAAATGCAAAAATATTTAAAAACATAATTAAGAATTTGCTTCATAGATGTATTATCAGTGCTAGTATTGCGTTTGTTGAAATTGAAACAAAATTTTGCTGGTTCATTTTTCTTAAATCGCAATATATGCTTGGTTAAAATCGTCAGTGAACAAAACAAACAGAAAACAAAAGTGAGGATAACCAAGTTAAGAAAAAGAAATCAATACTATTCAAAAAATTTATTTTCGAAAAAGCTAAAATACTGCTTTATATGTTTTAGCTAAAATGCTAAAGAAACTTTTTTGCCAGGTTAAACCCTGGGTCCTAGCCTGTGTTTTCATGAGTTTCAGGGAAAACTACGGAAAACTTCAAATGCCTAGATCAATGAGTGCAACTTAGGATCGAACACGGCACTTCCCATCTACCAGCTTTAAATGCAGAACTGCTTGGCCGCTGGTGGATCCATTAGTAATTGTATCATAAAATGCACAAAGTGAATTTTGTACACATGTAAAATGCATTTAATTTCAAAAGTCACAAATTTGGGGGCCCTTTTATAAATGGGGGCCCAGGCATTTGCCCCGAGGGAAATGAAACCATGACTCTGAGGATTAACCTGCAAACTGTCTTAAATAAGGGGTAAGAGAAAGTCATGTGAGTGACACACCATATTATTTATAATGCCTCTTCAATAAGTGTTTCCTTTCTAAAACAAAGAAATAAGTAAATGAATTCATGAGAAAATATTTAAAAATTACCTAGGTGTAAGACAGTGTAATTCTTTAAAGGTAACAATTGCATCTCCAGTTGCCTGTATAATACTGGCTTTCTCCAAAACATTGTCCACAAAAGCCTGGAAAATTAAATGGAAAATAAGAAAATACAGTAAACATCGAGCTCTACTTAAGGTAGGTTTCAAATAATAGATATATATATAATAAAGATGATCTATTAAGCATAGTAGAAGTATTTTCTATTTTATATCCTTAACCATGTCTCTGTCAGTACAAAAAAAAAAAAAAAAGCTGTGTACACTTTTGTGTATATCAACAAAAAAAATTATAAAATTATAAAAGACAATGAAAAAGGTGGCAGTTGGGTGGGCAGATGTTTGATTATGGAGGTGGGGTGGTGTTGTAATTCTAATCAATCGGTGAATTTCATTGTTGCTTTGTGGTTTCATTGTTATCCATCTGCTTTGAAATTTTGCTTTTTTAAATCCATATGGTTCCTGTTCTGGTCGTGGCAGGCTGGGTGAGTTTTGCTGGCGTGAAACTAGTTTAACCCCACAGGCAAGTCACAAGTCTTGCCGCCTGCCTCCTTCCTTCCTATCTTGTGTTTCTTAGGTTATTTTTTCATTAATTTTGATAAGTTTATGGTTTTGAGTTAGGATTTGTTGTGTTACTTTATTGATTCGTTTGTTTTGCAGGCTGTTGATTAATGGATCTGGTTTCTTTACATTAGTGTATTTCATTTACTGATTTCTTTAAAAAAAAAAAATCTTATTGGTCATTGGTGTTTCAGTGATCTTGTATCTGTTGCTTGGCTTCTACTATGTTTAATAGATCATCTTTATTATATTTACATTTGAAATTAAACATGCTGCAATTGTGCATAAATTTTGAATGTATTTTGTCTTTAATAAAACTTATTGCTTTATGTCATTTAAATTATCTAATATATGAATTTCATATATTTAGATGTCTTAAATTGGCATTAACACTATTTTTTATAAATATATATAAACAAATAAATGTTACTAAATAGACCCAAAAAAATCTACTCACCATACGGTGACAAAGCAAAATAAATTGCCAGCCTAAAAATATTAACATCTTGCCACTTTTTCTTCTAAGACCACATTAGAATTATTTTATTGACTACATGCAAAATGCATATTCTGTAATTAAACTAAATCCCTTTATTTGGAAGTGGAAGTAATATTAGTACAGGGGTGAAACTACCTAACATGCAAAAACCCTGAAAACTGCTACTAGCATGCAGATAAGGGAGATTTATTAGTGATATACGATATGGCTATCTGTAATAAGTGATATTGGGAGACTTTTTAATACATTATAAAGCAAAATAAACATTCAAAATAACAAATTTCTATAAAAACAAAATAATTTAGCATGAAATTCAGAGACAGCAAAATTTTCAAAAACCCTGAATTAAAGGGTAGCCCCTGAAGAGTTTCACCCCTGTATTAGTCACAAAATTGCCAATTTTATGAATTGACTATGGAAGAATGACATTTTCAAATAATCCATTTATGAAACGACATAGGACTTTGACCATTCAAAAATATTGACAATCATAAAACAGACATTTCACAAAAATCAACAAACTTAAAACTGGTACTTTAAAAAATTGGATTATAAAAAAAAAAAAAAAAAGTGGCAAGTAAAATTACAAGGATCTTCCAACCACTGGCAAATGACTTAAAATTCTAATTTTCAGGTCTATTACTAAAATTTTATTTATTTATTGCTCAATAATCCCTTAACAACCTTAATTTTTGATTTTAACATTCAAATGCTTAACCCATTATCTACTAACTGTACTTTAAAGACCACCAGATTAACAGACATATGAAACAAATAGATGAAAGAAATATCACAGTTATTTATAAGGACAGAAGGTATATATATACCTCACTTTAATCGCACTTAATAATCACTTTAATCTCACTTTAATACCTCACTTTAATTCAAGACAAAATTTTATAGAGTGCTGCTGTTTTTTTATTGGCATTTTTCATGGTTTTCTTGCGTGCTATAATCAGGGTCTAAACTGCTTTTTTACTTTCCGAACACTATAGTGAGGAAAGTATTGTAATCATGTCAAAAATCCAAATTTGAGATTTTGATGTTTCCATACGTTTGAAGGTCCGCTGAGTCCATTTCCACTACTTTTACGATGATATATGTATGTGTGTAAGTGAACATGCTAGCATCTAAACGCTTTGCTTGGATGAGCTGTAAGTTGGTACACATGTTGCAAGTCACTGTAGCACGAACCCTATTGATTTTGATGAATCTAGCACTTATAGTTTTTTTTACAGGGGCACAAAGAAAAATTCTTTATCATTATGGCCTATCGGACCAAAATCTTATAAGTGCGATAGCATCTAAACGCCTTATTCAACTGAGCAAAAAATTTATACACACATTATAGGTCACAGATACACAATCTCTATAGATTTTGGAGAATCTAGCACTTATGTTTTTTTACAGGGACACAAAGAAAAATTCTTTACCATTATGGCCTATGGGACCAAATTTTTAAAAGTGCGATAGCGTCTAAATGCCTTATTCAATTGAGCTGAAAATTTATACGAATATTATAAATCACTGTTGCACTAACTATAAGCATTTTGGTGAATCTAGCATTTGTCGGTTTTTACAGGGACACAACGAAAAATTCTTTATCATTATGATCTATGGGCTTAAAGTTCAGCAGCATTAAATAAAACATTGTGTAATATATGGAGAAAAATACTCAAACACTCTATTATGGTTTTCTCTCTTTTGTTTGTTTAACAACTTCTCTTTCTTTATTCAATCTACAAAACTGTTAATTACTCAATGTTCGGAGTCACTCCAGATTTTTTTTCATTTTGCTAAAGAATATCCCATTTTGCTAAAATATGTCAACAAGAATTTCATTAAAACGCAAAAATCATATAACTTTGTAAAAAAATGTACACAATAGTCTGTAATTTTTACTCAAATACTCACAAGGTAATAATTATAAGACCACTCAAAATATTGAAAATTGTTATTTAGTAAATTTGGATTTAATTCCTTTTTTAATAAGGTGAGTTTAAAATGGGAAAATATTTAAATACAGAAATTGGAATCTGCTTCAAACAAATGTTCTTAGCACTAGTATTGCACAACAGTCTACCCCTACCTGCTACCACTTACTCCCCTTTTAAATCAATTTTTCATCCGCTTGTTTTTCTGTTGATACACAAGTATGGATGCCTGGTTAAAACCATCAGTGAAGCAGAAAAAAATGGAAAACAAAATAGAGGACAACCAAGTTAAAGAGAAATCAATATTGTGTGAAAAAAATCAAATCAACTTTCGGAAAAGCAAAAGTACTACTTGGGTATTTTAGCTAAAATTCAAAAGAAACTATTTTGTTAAGATAACCCTTTATCGACTGCATTATGAAATAGACAACAACAACAACAAAAAAGCACTTGAAACATTTTTTTTAATTACTTAGAAGTACTTTTTGGAGATATATGCAACAAAAAATAAGCATATCACCTCATCACTAATTAATGAGGAGTTTGTGAGGTGGTTCTTTAGTATTATACCACTGGTACATAGTGTTCGAAAAAGATTTAGACTTTAAAAAAGTGTAATTTTTTTTTTTTTTTTTTTTTTTGTTTGTGTGTGTGTGTGTGTGCGTGTTTCTTATATATTTTTTAAGATTGTTGAGAAATTTTTGAAGTATTATAAAAATTAATTTTGACCTATGTCAGGGATCTGTCCAGAACAAACCTGGGTCCGTTAAAGGACCCTTCACAAAATTATTAATCCTAAAACAGGACCCTTCAAAAAAAAAAAAAAAAAAAAATTATATATATATATATATATATCCTAAAAAGGACTCTTCACAAAATTTTTCTCTTTTAAAACAGATCTTTGGTAAATCTCTTATTTTCAAAACTAATCTTCAATGGAATCAACAGACTGTCTGAATAATACTACGTGTTTTGTTGTATTTTCCCCAAAAGCTGATATTCAATTTCTAATTTATAAAGGGCTTCTATGCATATATGTGAGTTTAGTTCTGTAAAACTGAACTGTTATTCTCTAAAATGAAACCTTAATTGTAATTTTATTTTGCAAAATTACATTTTTCACAATTTCACAAAAAGAGGACCCTAGCCACCAAAAAGTTCAGAAGAACTTTATTTTCACACTAAATTTAGATTCAGAAAATTACGTGTAGAATTTTTCACAATTTCACAAATATAGGACCCTAAGTGAAAAGTCTGGACAGACCCCTGCATGTGAAGATCACGAAAGCTGCCAAGCAGTAGCACTCCATAGCAAGCAATAGCACTCCATAAAAACTTTTCCAGAACAAAAATGGCTAAATGTAGAGTCTTGTGCTATGTAGTGAGATTAAAGTGAGGTATATACATTTTATTCGTATAAATACGACATTCCTCCAATAAATTTGATTTTGTACACTCTTTAAACTAATGGTAGACTTTGCCTATAATTAATTTAAAGATCACTTTAAGAATCTGCCATCAATCTAAGAAAAAATATATCATTGAAAAAACAAATACATACAAAATTTCTAAAGTTTGTGAGTTATAAATTTATATAATACTATGGCATAAAAAACAATACTAAGAATAAAGAGTAAAAACAAAAGCAACCAACCTGAACTGCATCAATACTTGAATTTGGATCTGTTGGAATATGGAAGCGCAACTCAACCAGTGACACGGGGGCATCATCATTCTGGTGAAATTCTAAGGTTACTTCATTTTTGGCATTTGTACAATGAGATACATAATTAAGTGGTACTTCAAAAGCTGTAGTCTTATCAACATCAAAAGACAAGACAGATCCTAAATTTTTTAGAAAAGATATTATAATTCCCTAATAATTCAACATCTGTAAATTATTATTTTTTATTAAATTGACCTGTTTTTGATTATTTTTTCAACTGATTTTTACAAATATTAAAAACTGGCTATAAATAGTAATTATAAACATTGAAGTATCACTTCAATAGCTGTAGTCTTATGAACATCAAAAGACAAGACAGGCCCCTTCCCCCTTTTTTTTTTTGAAAAGATATTAGAATTTTTAAATAATTCAACATCAAGACAATATAAATATTATAATAATTATTTTTTTTTAAATGACTTTGTTTTGATCGTTTTTTCAACCAATTTTTACAAATATTAAAAACTAGCTATAAATAGTAATAATAATAAGTTCACAGTCCAAAATATCTCTAAATTTATTTGAAAATTAAAATTTTCTTTAAATTAATTAATTTTTTTTTTTTTTTTTTTTTTTAAGAACATTTTGCACTGATATTTAAAATTTGTGAGCTGTCAATATCCCAGTTTTTGTCGAATGATAAGTAACATGTTTATTATTATTATTATTGTTGGAGTATAAGAAAGCTTTCTTTAATTTAAAAATCCTGATTTTGACAAAAAGTGTACTGAGTTATTTATAGTCTTAAGATATCTAAATTCAGTTGAAAATTGGATTTTAAAGCGAAATAATATTTAATTACACTGTTCTGCATGAAAATCGACCCCAATATCATTCATACGAATTCTTATGTAAAATGACCTCCTGAATCCAAATATCACCATTTTTTGGGGATGCCCCCTATTTTTTATCACTGATCGGTAATTTTATGGCTATGAATTTGATTTAGAGAAAGGGGAAAGCATTACTATAACTTTTTAATATCTTTTAAGGGGCTACCAGAGATGAAAAATTTTGAAACATGAACATTTGTAGCAAGGGTGAAATTTAGGGGGGGGGGGGGGAAGAGATTCGCCACTGAAATAAAAAATTACATTTATGATACTTTATTAATTTATTATACCCTAATTTTATTTGTCTTTAAGTGTTAAAATAATTATTTTTCACCCTTCAAATCAAATTCATGATGGCCATAAAAATAAAATTACCGAACAGCGATAAAAAATTAGAGGAGATGGTGGTGTCGAGTGAAAATGGTGGGTGATTGAGCAAAATGGGGATCAAATTCAGAAAGTCATTTCACATAAGAATAATCAAGAATGGTATCAGGGCATGAAAAAATAAATAAATAAATAAAAAATAAAATAATAATAATAAAATAAATAAAAATTGCAACACAGTGTTATTAAAGTAAAGGTCAGTCCTGCATTAACATGACATTTTTATATTTTCTGAGCTAGCGTTATCCAATGCAAAATTACAGATTTTATATAAAAATAATATTTAATTAAATTCAAAGTTAAGGGGTTTTATCGAGCTACTTTAACAGTTGTTTTACAAAGTATGAAAAATTCAAAATAAAAAATGAACAGATTATATTATATTATGAAAGTGAATAAAAATATGATATTTATATAGTTATTCCTGGGTATATTGTGTTTGTATCTATTCTATTTTTAAGAAAGTTTTTAAAAAGAAAAATAAACAAGCAAATTTTTAAAAATACAGTTAATATGAGTAAAAATTAAATTTAATATGATGTGTACAATCAACTTTTAATTTTTTCTGCTCAAATTAATTTTATTTTTTGACCAAAATTTACTTTGTTTATTGTTCTTATAAAAACTGTCTTAAAAGTAGAATGCAAATAGCCAAAGAAAGGAAGTAAACCAGGGCCCGAAATTTCAACTTAGATTACACTCGCTGAAAAAAAAAAAAAAAAGTTACTCGCCACAAAATATGATTACCTTACTCTATTTTTTACGCATAAGGTGACCAGAATTTTTTATTGGAAAAAGAGGAGAAATTATGCAATGTCTTTTATTTTATAAGAAATTAGAAGACATATAATTTTGAAAAAGAGGTCATTTTAGAGGACACAAAATTGAATGAAAATGGTTATAAAAACCGATTCAAAAGCTACGTTACACAAGTGGTGGAAACATTTTTACTTCAAATGACGAATTTGGATCAGTACACCTTAATTTAAATTAATAATAAACGGATACAAGAGGAAAAATCCCTAATCTTTATAGGTGTCACTGGACAATATAGATAATTTTTTTTTAATTATTAATTTTTGCTATAGACAAAAACTTTTTTTTTTTGTGTGTGTGGTATTTTCAAGCAGTTAGGTACATGTAGACATTTTTTTTTATTAAAATCATAATCGTAAAAGAAAAAATAAAATTGGCAAATGAAAAAATAAAATTAATATTCGGCAAATGAAATGATTTGTTTTAACGAACAGTCATTCTTTATTAACATTTTATAAAAGTTCTCACAAGTATAACCTAAATTAGTCTTAGTAGTTAATAAGTTTTTAAAGTAGGTGTATAAAGGGGATTTTTTTGACATGTCTACTTTTTGTTCATTTCAGAAATCAGTCGCTTTGTGGGAGTGTTTTTGCAAGGAGGACATGAAATTAATTCAACTAACTTTTGCATATTTTTGTGAGGTGTTGGTAATGTTATCACTAAGGCCAATTGTCTGCACTAGGACTCTAGGCATGAGTAGGAGAGTCCTCTGTGGGGTCTTCCTAAGAGTTCCTAGCCCATATTTGTGCTAGGTCCGGAGAAAACTGACATAGACAGAAAAAGTCTATCTTATAATTAAGTTTTATTATTATGCAGCTAATACACAGTAGAAACTTTAATTAATTTCAAGGGCTTCAATTATAACAACTCGACCAGTGTCTTAAACTATATGACTCATGAACTACAAAAGTTTTAAACAATAACAAATTTTATTTAGTAAAACATATAGAAAAAATTATCAAAAACATTTTCAAAATATAACAAATTTAACAGTTACCTCATTTTATAGTTGATGAACAAGCCATAATTAAGCCTCTGGCACAATACACTTGAACTATAACAGAGCCTCCGCGATCGCCATGTTGATCAGCGGGAAAGAGGATGAAAAACTGCACTTCCACTGAACATTAAGCTGATCACAAAAGCAAGAATACGTAACTGAAGATTTGCATATTATAACTTGAACATTGAAATTACCATTATATTTGATGAACTCTATAACTCAATTGAATTTATTATTGGATATCAGCAGACTTATTTCAGATAACGACTTTAACTCAAACACTACAAACTTGAACCATTGCAGCTTAAAAAGCTGGTAAACAATTTATAACATTAGTGAAACGACAAACTTAACAATATCAATTCAAAAGACGATTATCACTTTTAGATTTTTATTTCGAACAAAACGTCGAAGAATTTCATGAGATTGACTCATATTTCAAATGTAAAACTTAACGAATATGAAAAACATAACGATATAAAATAACTTTAACAATAGCAGCCATCATAAATCGTAACAGCGATAACACAACCTATTCAGCTGTAAAAGCTAAAGGCACACCTCCTCTAAGTGCCTCCTACTTTACCACAGCTCAAAGCTGTTCAATTATAAAAGGTACTTAATACTTCATAGCTGTTTGAAGGTGCTAACAACTGCCCTGTTACAAATTCGCCGCGATCTTTTATACTGACTGAAATGTCAAAAATCTACATACAAACAGAACATCGCTGTTGCCACTCAACGATTAAAGTCTAAATACAATTTCTAATAATTATTTCTACAAAGTGGCAACAGCCATAAATGAAAGAATTAAGCAGATTCAAAGTGGCAATGGCAAAGATGTAAACAAAACATCGATGTTAACGTGTAGTGCATGAAAAACTGCAACTCAGATTTAAAATAAAATAGATAGATATTGAAAAAACTTAAAAGGAAAAGGTAAGTTAAAAGTTCTTTTTCAGAAAATAAACATTTATATATGAGAACTAACAATGTTTTTATGTGTGAGGACATTTAACAGCTATCAAAAACCACAGAAAACTCCTAACGGCAAAGCCAACAAGAGCGACCGTGTATAGAACCCAGCGCCTCACGTATACCACCTTTGAGGACAGAACTTCTCGGTCACTGGTGGGCCTATTTTTATGAGGAATATTATTCATGCAAAAGTGAGAACACATGTCAACCCACTGCATACCAACTGGAGCACCACTTTCTTAATGATTTCATGACAATTTCAATAGTGATTCCATGTTCTGAATTAAAGAACCGTAGAAATATAGGGAATACTTTTATTTCTTTGTAATTCGAAGAATCTGAATAGACATAAACAATAATATGCTTTGGTAATTTATTAGAAAGTTGTTCTTTTGCGAACCTAACACAGAAAAAAGTTAGTATTCACCATTTGATACAACCAACAGCCGATTGACCTTCCCAGTTTTGCAAAATTTTTGAAATTATGGACTAAATCCTTTTCAGTAGAAAAAGAAGACAAAGCACGAAAAGCATAAAAAAGGGCTTTTTAGTCCTGTAATGTTTTTTTCGTTTAAGAGGGCAGAGTGTTGAAAAAGAAGACTGTCCTCTCAAAAAGAGGATGTCTGGTCACCTTACCTAAGATTAGCATGATTTTATGTTTCTAAATCGATATACATATATATATATTTTGGTAGCACCATATACTGTAAGAATTCTATCTACATTTAGACTGAAATTTTACTCACCACAGTAAAATTTTCACTCGCCAATGGCGAGCTGGCGAGCAGAAATTTCGCACCCTGATGTAAACCTAGCTTGGACTTTTTAAACGATCAATATAACTTTCTGTTTTATTCATTTTCATCAAATCAAAAACTAATTGCTCTAAAGAATTTTTATTAGTGATTAAAAAAAAAAAAAAAAAAAAAAAAAACCATTTCTATATAAATAAATAAATATATTAATTACTCAAATAAGAAGTTACAAAGCAGGGGTCGATCCAGGTTTTAATTTTTGGGTCCCTTTTTTGTGAAAAACAAATTATTTTTGTGAAATATAAAATATTTTTGTGAAAAAGTAAAATATTGTGTAAAATCTTCAGTTTTTACAATTACTTTATGTAATGTTTAATATCAAGTTAATAGAGTTTTGTTGAGCCAAATTAAGGCATTAATTAAAATTAATACTGAAAATATGAAAACATTTAATAAAAGGATCATTTTTATAAAACAAAATCTTGTGAAGGGTCCCTTTTTATGGATTTGAATTTTGTGAAGGGTCCCTTTTTATGAATTTGAATTTTGTGAAGGGTCCCTTTTTACTATGTGGAATTTTGTGAAGGGGCCGCAAAAGGGACCCAAATTTTGCCTGGATCGACCCCTGCAAAGTTTATTGAATATTACATTTAACATTACACACAATATATCAAGAAAAGTCTTATTAAGATTGAAGTCATTAGTTAATATAAGATTTAATGTATTTTTTAATTTAATTAAGAAAATACATATTTCTTCTTTGTATGGCAAATTTTATTAAGATGAGTAAACAATTAACATGAACTATAACAGATAGGGAATAATAAATAAGTAAATAAATAAATTACCCTGAAATTTAGCTGTTCCCCAGTTCCAGCCTTTCAAACTCAAATCTTTATTTTTTATTTCTTGCTCAAAGTTTGTAGAAAAAAATTTTGCTAACTTGTCATGATCCTAAATATAAAAAGAAAAATATATAACTGCTATCAATTGTTAAAAATGCAGAAATAATAATAAAAAAAAAAAAAAAAAAAAATTCAAGAATTTTACACAAACTATTGACAGTCATTTAAAGATAAATTCATATACCATTACTTTGGGCCTGAGTCAAAGTAGAGGCAAATCAAAAATCTTAATAATAAAAGCCCAAGTTTTCGAAAACAAATGCAGAAGAAAGTAATGCTGTAGATAAAATAATATATTGGATAAAGAAGGTAAAATTTTATCCATGGTTTCCATGTATGTATGCATTATAACTGAATAAAATAATGAAAAAACTTACATAATAATTGCAACAATCTATAGTAAAAATAAAGCAAATAAAATTTTATCTATGGTTTGCATTGTTTTGGAAGATTCATCCATTTATAGAATTATTTATTTCAGCATAGTATATAATAGTTCAGTAGTGTATAATAGTTGCTGTTATTGCAGAAAACAAAACTTGATTAATCAGAATTTATTCATCTCTAAAAACAAAGCTTAAATAACACAAAACAATTTCTATTTTTAAAATACATTATTTTCTATGCTATGCAGAATTTCAATACATCCAGAGAAAATAATAAATAAATAAATAGACATGTTGTTATAAAATTTGAATTAAAGGATTGATTGCAATGTCATTTTTAGTATCTTGGAGACATTTGAACCAGGGGGTGGCGCCAGCTAGGGGCCCTCTCGTTGGAGAGTCTGTGAGCCCCCATCGGGGCATACTCCTAAAATCTCTCGAGAGAACAAATACAAAATTTTCAGTTTTTCTACTTTTAGCAGCATTTTTCTTTCCACTTACAAATTTGAAGCATTCCAATTTTTCCATTCTATATTCAATAGAAGAAAGTATTGGATTCGTAAAAATTTTAGCTTCCAGTTTTCCATGAATATACACGTTTTGAGAGGTCCAGAACATGTTTTGACCACGATATTTTTAGAAAATGTCTGTCTGTGACACGATGATCTCCAAAACCACAAGGAGTATTAACAAATGGAATGATACAAATATTAAAAGTAATATTCTTAACAGTATTGCAGTTTTTGATAAATACTCATAAACTCTCTTTATGTGGTGTCCCCCTGTCGGGGAATTTCTGGTGCCACTACTGATTTGAACTTCAAAAAATATAAATATCATAATTCAAAAGATGAAGACATTTTTTTAAAAATCTATCATGTAAACTAATGTTTAGTAATTTCAACTGGCAATAAATAATTCCGGTAGTGTAAAAATCAAGCACTAGGTAAACACTGACTGACTAGTTAATAAATAATAAAATAAGACTAGAAATAAGATTTTTTAAAAGTATTTTAGTTACATGACAATATGGTGTCTAACTTAATTTTTCTTTATGCCTGTCTCCCATATACTGTATTAAAAAGAATTTCCCCCAAAATTTATCCATCTTATAGATAAATAAGGAAAGTAATTTGAAAAACATTAAAACTAATTTTGTTAAAATTTTACACTTGACTGTTGTTATTGTAGTAGTTTAAAAGGTGTGATGTAGATTTTTACGGGCTATTAACAACTCCAGGTACCTAGGTTTGGGTAAATGCCCTTTGTAGAAGAAGGGGGGGGGGGGTCTTTCTAGGAAAAGTAGTTTAAAATAAATAAATGCTATCTCCTTTTATAATAATCTGTACAATAAACTGCAAAATTACATTCAAAACATATAGAGACATTAGAGGCAAACTTAAAAAATACTTAAAATGATAATACATTTAAATAATTTAATTATTAATCATAATAATTAAAATTTTTTTAACAGCAACCACAATAATAAACTTGGTGATAACCTTTGTGGATAACGAGGTCTGTCATAATAAGAAAGTACTAAATAAATTTGGGTTGGGAAAAAAAAAAAAAAAAAAAAAAAAAGATAAATTTTTAATGTTATTTAAAATTTTACATATCTAGCTTGCCTATTGAAGAACAATATAAAGTATGTTATTGATTTGATATCAGCTAAAACATAAAACATTGCATAAATGGAAATAAATTTTATTTGCAATGACAAACTTCAAAGCAGTGTTGGGCATAATTGATTAAAAAGTAATTAAATTACAATTATAATTATTTTACCATCAATCGATCAACAAGTAATTGATTACAAATAAATTGAATTACTTATTCAATTTATTTGTAATCAATTACTTGTTAATCGATTGACAGTTAAATACTTAGGAACAACTGTAGTATTTCCCAACAACTGAATTTGGCGATTTATTTTTGGCGACTATGGCTAAATGCTACTTTTGGAATAGTTGCCATGGATTCCAAGCGTAAACAAAAGCGAAATGAGTTTTTCAAAATGGCATCATTAAAAATATTAATTAAGCTTATTTTTAATAATAATAAAACAAATACATATTTAAATTGATTCATCATAAAAGATCCCTTCATTCATCATAAAAGATTTTTCTGAATTTCGCTACTTCAAAACATATTAAAATGCATAAATATATATGCTAATGTTTTCCGTACATTTATGCAGTTCAAATGTTGTTCTAGATTTACAGGTAAAATACGATTATATAATTTAGAATTCTGTTTACCATTTCTTTTAATTATTTTTGAAATACATTTTTAAAAATAGGAAAACGTAATTTACTGATAAGTAATACACATGTAGCTAAATACGTGTTACTACATGCTTTGTTTAATTAACATTCTTAAAAAAATAATAATAATAAATAATAATAATAATAAAAATCTTTCTCTCTCTAAATAATTTACTCAAAAAAAAAATCCTGATTCACTACTACTAGATGCTATACGTAAACAAAATAAAATAATGATAAATTAAATAAACAAAATAAATTAATAATAAATATACGACCGTTTTATATGATAGTACTTCACCTGAAATAAAATAGAATAATGGATAATTACTTTTTTGTAATTAATTGCTATGCTGGTTGCCATGGTAATAAAAAACAACAGAATGCTAGTTTGCTATAGGCATCTAAAATAGCAATTAGGTTGCCATATCATATTGCAAAGAAACCAGAACAACATCTTTATCGTTCAGAACGGCACCAAAGGAAAATCGCCAAATTCAGTTGTGGGGAAATACTATAGTTGTACCAATAATTGTAATTGTAATTTAATTGAAATTCAATTACTTTTTAATCAATTATGCCCAACACTGCTTCAAAGTTAATGTTAAAAAAAAAAAAAAAAAAAAAAGCAAAGCTATTCCTTTATTAATTTTGAATTAGGAGTTCAACAGTGAGCAGCCCTAATATACTTCTCTAAAACACTTTTTTAAGCTGCAAGCTAGCTTTGATCTATTTGGAAAAAATAAATAAACAATACTTGTACAGTATGAGATACATCACACAACAAAACATCTACAACCAGTCTCTGTGCAGTGTAAGGGAGAAGCAGAGGATTCCAGATAATTTAAGTTGAAATTACAGAATGAATTAACAGTTTTGTTTGATTTAAAAAGGAAGTAAAAGAGATTTAAGAATTGAGAACAAATTAATGAAGTTGGAATTACTAAAATAATCTATTTAGAAAATGATTTGATAAAGAATTAGGGTGTGCTACACTTTGTTAATAGGAGGTAGGTTAATTTAGGTTTAAAAAATAAAACTTGGAAACATGTATAGAAAATGAAATAAATAAATATACTCACATTTTCATTAAAACCTCCAAAACGATACATACTACCATTCTTTAACATTAAACGCAATCCATGTGAAGAAGCAAGTCTCATCCATCGGATGCTCTCAATGTCAGCTGCTTGAATTAGTTCAACTTTCCCAGTTTTGTTATTTTTGAATGCTGCATTTTGATTTGTTAACTTCAAGCGACCAGGTATCTGTTAGAGAGAAGAAAACATAACAATAGGAAATGCTGATATGCAACATCAATAGACACTTGTGACCTCTTTATTTGAATTCAGAAGCAAAATTAGTTCAGTATTTTTCAGGATATAACCTCCAGGGTTTAAGCTGAATAAAAATTTTCTTTAGCAAAAAAGCTAAAATCAGAAAAAAAAAAGCTTTAGTAAAATGCTAAAATGCCAGAAACAGTAGAAAAAAATGAATATCAGTTTACACATTATTCTAAACGCCTCAATATGTTTGATTTTTATTTCTAAATTAAACTTAAAAGTTTTTAATCAGGTCTTTAAAAAGTTATACACAGAAGGTAAAAATTTTTTTTTATTAGAAATGAAAAACTAGAAAAGTAATTAATAATTGTACTTACCACTGTAACCAGATCAATTCGAATATAGTACAAGTATATATTTTAACACATTTATTGGCAGACATGAAAAATATTAAACTTTTTAGATTATTACTTTATAATGTAAACTTTTTTAAAGCAATATGAACATCTTAGATACGACTTATAATCTTTTTCTGGAGATATAATTATCACTATAGCATGTAAAACTACATTAAGCTTAAGCTGTATCTGAAAATAAAATCATAACTTACCAAAAAAAAAAAAAAAAAAAAAAAGGTAATATAAGTGAAATTTGTTTATTACTATTCAAAGCTTTATGGTTTATAATTTTTCTTTCTTTCATATTAGACCACTTTACAACTGCCTCAAGTTCATTTACAAATTGATTTCCTGTATGTGATTCTTACGCGCAGTTCAGCGTTTGATTTTCCTTATATGCATGAACCAATGGATTTTTCTTGATCAATGTTGCAATTTTTATGAAAGATTCGTTATAATATTTTTGCCGAAGTTTTTTTTTTTTTTTTTATCTATTTGTGTTTAGTACAATGCTTTAGCAAAAAAGCGAAAACATGTTATTACATCTTTGAAATTTGGATAAGTCTTTTAGCATTTCGCAAAAAATGCTACCGTAGCGGAAACACTGATAACCTCACACATCATATACCTAGTGCTTTTCTTAAAGAAATGCTTACATCTAAAAATTAAGAAAGACCCATACTTAGATAAAATGAAAAACTTTCTGCAAACACATAAATCGCAATGAAAAATTTTCTGCAACCCCCCCCCCCCCCCCAAAAAAAAAAAAAAAAAAAAAAAAAAAAAGGTTCAAATAAAGTCATAAAACAACAAATATATAACTAAGGTAAAAAAAAAAAAAAATTCAAAATAAAGCATTTTCATAAATTGATTTAGAAAAAAAAATTCCTACAAAAAAAAAGAAAATCTTTTCTTTATTATTTTGTTTACAAGTTTGGTATAGACATGAAACAAATTTTTAATTTAATTGAGAAAAAATAGATTCATCAAGTTTAGTAATAAAATCTAAAAATAATTACGTATGTGAGAAATATCGATTACTTCTATCGCTTTACTGTTTCCAGAATTGGTCATTGGTCACTGTTTGAAGATGGGAAAGGTTGGGGGGGAGGTTAAGTAAAAAAAATTAATTACATAATAAGAAATATTAAACTCTTTCGTTTCTAATTCTAGAATCCAAAAAGCGAATTTAAAATTAATACTGTCATGGAGTAAGATTGGGATACAAACGACTTCTGCAGAACACTTGACTGCTGATCGCTAGTTATAGATAAGAAAAGGGGGAAAGGGCAAAAAATAATTCCATGAACAAGATATATTTAACAATTTTATTTCTTTATAGGTTCTAGAATGTCATAATGCAAGGTTAAAAAGAATATTGACATTTATGTTGTAGATGTAGAAAGATTGGGAATCTGGAGGCTTTGCCGATCGTTAACGGGGTTTCTTTTTCTTTCTTTCTTCTTTTTTTATTTTTATTTTTTTTTTTTTTTACGAACGATATCCGCGACTTTTTTGAAAGCAGAAGAAATTAATTCATAGAATTCAACGAATTAGGGGAAAAAAAAAATTTTTTTTTTTTTTTTTTTTTTTTATGAATGCTGAAAAATTTTCTGCAAGGAAGAAAATCTTTCCGCGAACGGCGTTCGCGTATATTATCTATGTCTGGAAAGACCCTCTGAATGTTGCTAATATATTATTGCAAAAGGTCAATGATAAGTAAAACACAAGAGGCCAAATGCACATACAATTATTTTTAATCCCTATATCACTACTTAATTTAGATTTTTTTTTTGTTGTTGTTAAAGTTGATACTCCATAGATAGAAATCCCATATCAAAAATTACAGATTATGAATTTAGTGTCATGTTTGGTTCACTCGTTCACTGCATTTTAGATTTGGAATAACAAGAAAAATGATTAAGAGGACTCTACTTATCATTGTCGAAAGCCAAAGCCAATATTATACCATGTGGAATTTTGTCTGGTTTCATCCTAATGTATGATACCCCGCCAAAGGTGGCGATGATGCATTGCGACTGGCAAATCCATCGGCCGGTCACGTGAATTCGCTCTCCTCTTGCTTCTCCTAGTGCAACCCATCAGTGCTTTCATATCATTGGCTTAGTCGCATAGCGGGAGCCTTAAAATTAGTATGGCTTTAGCTGATTGGTTTAGATTTCGTAACAGAGCCGATTTTAATTTAACCACTTCCCCGGCCACTGTAGTATGTGGAAGGCTACATTTACCCCAAGTTATCTCGGGATGGCTGGTGAAGTGGTTAAAATAATTGAAAATATTCCTTTTGCGTGAGGGTGGTAAATTGTTAAAGATGGTTTTTATCTTCCCTTCTACTTTTTTTTAAAGCCGCCACGATATCTGTAACTGTAAGTAAGATTAATTCTACATTTTACTGTTTTTTTAAAGTTTAAAAGAAAAATTTTTCAGTGTATTTTATACACTTTTTTAATAAATTTACTAAAAAAAAAAAAAAAGAGGGTAGGGGCATGATAGTCATTGCTTCAGTATAGATTTTTTCATGTATTTTTTTATTCATGCACCGCGGTTTACGTGCATTCAGTGATTAATTAATTATTTATTTATAATGCTTGCATAGCGATATGGCATCGGAATACTGACCATTACAGTACAAATTTCATGCATTTTCTGATTCATGCGCTTCGAAATAGGGGTGTCCAGTGATGTTCTTTTTGGTTTTAATGCTTGCAAAGTAAGCGGCCGCGGCCTATACAAAATTTTAATGCTTTTACTGATTCATGCATCATGAATTAGAGGTATCCAGTGATGTTTCTTTTGGGGTTTTAATGCTTGCGAAGCAAGCATACAGCAGTAATTGAACTGACCGCGGCAGTTCAGATTTCAGCAGGATATTGCTTAATACCAACCTCTACCTCTGCAATGTACAGAATGAAAAAAAAAAGGTCTAAATTTAAATATATTTTTTTTAGTAATATATATTTTAGTACTATTTTTTTTTCTGTTGAATGCGACTTTTGTTGGCGCGATCCACGTCAGCTCGTTGGTGTGATTTACATTTGAAAATGGTGTTTGTTGATGTATTTTGTATTTAAAATTCCATCAACGATAAAATTTTTTCAATTTCATTTGCTTGTAAAAACAATTGCTAACGTCAACAGCTGCCATCTTGGAAAGTAAATTACGTGTCCGAGCCGGCGGGGATTGTACCAACAAAAGTTTCCAAAAAGTTCAAAGAGGGTACTGTACAATACGATTTCACCATTTTGTCTTATTCAACTCATTACATTAACTAATAACTACATATTTTTAAATTCCATTTTCTTATTTAGAAAATTCACTAGTGTTAAAACAGTTTTTTAATTTTTAATATTTTATTTTGATGCTGTAAAATGCAGTTTCTCTTCCTCTCCCCATCCTCCTTTATTTTTTTTAAATAGCGCAATTACTCCACTTTTATCAAAAGATTAAAAATGTAATAACTTACAAGTAAATAAAAGTTATTTCACTCCAAAATGATTTTTTAATCTACTTTTTAATATTGCGGTATTTTTTCTTGGAAAAGGGCAAGGAGAGCAGCATTTAGAATAAAAATGAGGCAAGGAGAGTGGGATTTTACTGGAAAAAGGGCATCGGGGTGGGCCACCCAACTGAAACGCTCTAGAGTGATCCATGGCTCATAGTTACGTAGTGTCATATTTGAGTAAATTATTGTTTCTTTAATATAATTATCTTTTAAGTTTGATTATAACTTACTAATATTCTGAAAATAAACACATAAAATTAAATATAATATATGTAATGATGAATAACTGCAGCAATTGTTTTGAATTGAAACAATTAAGCATGACTTTTCATTAGGTGAAAAAAGTAAGCAGCAATACCTACTTTTACTATTTAAGGGGACATATCACATTAAGGAAGCAATTTAGAGAGTAGAAAAACACAAGAAAGAATACAGAAAAAAGAAAAATTAAAATTACACTAATCAGAAAATGCATGAAAAGTAGACAGGAAAAAAAAAAAAAAAAAAAAGAAATCGGAAATGGGAAATTGTGGTCTCAAGAACTGAAACTACCGATGAGGTTTAACTACGTCTCAGTCTCGCCTAATAAATCATTTGTTTTGGATCAAACAATTAAGTTTATAGAGAAAAAGAAACATCATCTATCACCAGGGTTCGACTTACCCAAACTACAGCTTAGTGTCAACACTTTTTTAGGGATCCCTTACACATTTAAACTTAAATTTACAGTTGAGAAAGGATGTTGAAGTAAGTTTTGTGTTTAATTTACGGAGCCAGGGCAAAAGAGACAAAAATTGTCATTAAATCAAAAAACTAAATCCTACGATAAATTTTTAGTGACCCATCCAAAAATATTTTATTATACTTACCATGGCACCCTTTTCTTCCTTCAAGATCTCGGGATATTCTAGAAAATCCATTTTTTTTTGCGTAATTTTTAAGCAATAACTAAAATAAGTGTACCTTATTCATAAAATTACAAAATATTTTAAAACTTTACAATACCAACAAAAGAGCGAATGCGCGGAACCCGGCCACAGGCTGAGTTGAGTAGTTTTGCCAGTTTTGGTGTTAAAGCTTGTCATAGGCATGAGTTCATTTAAAATTGAGCCAATGAAAATTATAAAATTACAAAATTTAACTATCTAATATTGATGTACCAAATTAACTAATGTTTTTGTGTTTTTAACTAATCATTATTTTATAACTCATCACATTTCTTATACACAAAGAAAGAACTTAATAATTTATTGGTAAGACTACTATACGAAGATTAGCCAGCATAAACTGTCAGAACTCAAATTTACTTTTTTCGCGGTTTTATGAAATTGTATGTAAACAAACGAAGGATAAAGGATGATCTTTAAAATGTTATTTTATTAGGTAGGTTATAAGTTACATTTACATTTTTATTTAAGTTATTTATTGAATGTATGGAGGAAACATAATATGATTGTCATTCTTTTGAAATACTGTTTTCTATTTTATTTTACAGAACTTTGATATCAATTAATTTAATCACATATTTGCTTTTTGGGTAAAAAATTTTAAAAAACTTTATTTCAAGCTGAATGAAAGTATAATTTTCTGTAAATATGTTTTCTAAGATCAATCATTACGAGGGAAAGTATAGCATGGTTCGTACACTTTTAAAAATCTTTGAAAAGTTCTTGAAAAAAAAGTTTCATTTTCAAGTGCTTGAAAATTGCTGTAATATGTTAAAAAGTACTTGAATTAAAAAAAAAAAAAAAAAAAAAAAAAAACTATTCTACTGCAATTGATTTTTTCCCCCACTGTTCTGTTCAAAAGAGATATTACAGACAGAATTAGGAAACCTTTGTTTAAGGCGACTTGGCATTATTAGAGGTTTCTATATGAAAGTTTATATTTCCATATAATATTTATAAATTGAACTATATTTTAGCACAATACCAGTCTTGCTTTTGTCTCCAAGATAGTAGCATGTGTTTTGCACCTGAAGAAGAAAAGCCACTTCCTTTCAAGACCGGTTGTGCTTTCCAAAATTTCATGATTAGTGAAGAAGTTTTCAAGTTTAAATTTTTAACTATATTAGGCCCTATGGCAAAACTTAGGCGAGACAGTGGCATTGGTGCAGAAAAGAAATTGTCACTTGCAGAAAGAACTGCTTTTGAAATTTAAAGATATTTCTTTATTTCAGTAAAAAATAGAAACCCATGTCTTATACTATTTAAGAATTCTCCAATAGTCTATTAGTAATATTGATATCTTTATAATTAATTTTCTGAACCTATTATGTATGAATTAAAAAATATGTCAATATTGTCTTGCTGAAAATGTTTGCATGAACAATGCCTGTCACAGAAAGTATAAAAATATTCTGTTACAGGGATGTTAGGTTTGTATAATAAAATATATATTCAGGCAACAATTTTGTGAATGAAATATGTTCCTCGAGTATCCTTCATTTTATCTTCTGTTATTTTTAAGAAATAAGCAGGCGAGGATTAAAAATTGAAGTCATGGGCATTTTTCCAAATTAAAATGACAGTAATAAAATTATTACCTAACTGTATATTAGTAATATATGTATACTGTTATATATTGCCCTAAATTAACTAAAAAATTGAATAGCAAAAGCTATAAGCATTAGAAAAAATAGTTACTAGATTTAAAGAAAAAAACAGTTATCAAAAAAGTCATTGTCAAATAGTGAAAAAAATCAAAGTTGCCAAATGGGGTCATATATTAAATCTGTAGCAGAAAGTGGTCTAGATATAATGAATTTTCTTTTATTCTGAAAAAATATGTTACTGACTTTTAACATATTTTATTTTATTTTATTTTTTTAAGTGCAATTAAATGTTATTATGTAGTTCAATCCGGCATTGAATACAGGGATTTCTATAATATTTTTCTGTTTTTGTTTTATCAAATGCACTATTTATATTCCTATTTATTGCATAGGAAACAGCAAACAGGTAGGAAGAGCCCTGCAGGGGATAAAAAAGCAAGGTGAGTCGGGGGTTGGTGAGTGGTACGAGCAGAAGGCAGAGCCCCTTAGTTATGTTAATAAATAAATGAAATAAATACATTTTATACTAGAGGTCAAAACTCACGGTCGCCACTCGCCACGTGGCGACTTAATTTGAAATAGTGGCGATAAAAAAAATTGGTATGATCGGCATTTTTTTCGCAAATTCACGAAAGTATTTCTTCTGTTTAAAAAAAAAATAGCGGATATCGTTCGCTTAAAAAAAAAGAAATCCCATTAACGATCGGTGATTGTTAATGGGATTTCGATGATGATCGCGCCTTCCGATTTCCAATCTTTCTCCATCCACAAAATAAATGTCAATATTCATTTAAAACTTGCTTTATGAGATTCTAGAACCTAGAAAGAAATAGAATTGTTAAATATTTCTTGTTTGTGTAATTATTTTTTGCCTCTCTCCCCCTTTTCTTATTTCCAACTAGCGATCGCCGATCAAATGTTCTGAAGTTGTTTCTCAGTCTTCCTTCATCCATAATATAAATGGCAATATTCATTTTAAACTTGCTTTATTAGATTCTAGAAGTAGAATTGAGAATTTAATATTTCTTATTAATGTAATTATTTTTTTAATCCCCCCCCCCATCTCCTTTCCCCATTTCTAGATAGTGATAAATGATCAATTCTAGAAACAATAAAGTGATATAAGTGCTCAATAACTTGATGAATATATTAATTTTTCTCAATTAAATTATATATTTATATTTCATATCTATACCAAATGTGTAAACAAGGGGGGGGGGGGGGAGAGATGAAAAACAGATTTTTAGGTACGAAATTTTTTCTAAATCAGTTTAAGAAAATTAATCCTCGGTTGATTTCATATGTGTTTAAAACTGATAATTAAATACTATATATATATTAATGTATGATTAATGTACATACATAAAAATTTTATTCTATATATGTTTGAAAAATTTGTTTTTCTGATGGTATGAAATTTTTATAAGATTTTATGTGGATATAAAAGTAACTGCAGTTAACTTAAAGATTTTTTTTTTTTTGTGTTATTGAAATAATCCTGAAAATGGTTAAAGTAGATAAAAGCTATATATAACTGTTTAGGTAGTTAATTTATTAAAAGTTATGCTAATAATGTCCAACCAATCATGTTTACAGAAAATTTTTAGCAATCAAATGCCAGTTAATGAAATTAAACCTCTGATAATAGGCTAGTACAGATTCTTTGCCTCCCCATCCCTTCCTCAGACTCAAAATAATTTTGTTTTCCTTTAATTCTGATAATAATTATTTTCCATTTGCAGATGGAAGTGCCAGACTAGGTGAAATTTATTTAATGAATCAAATTTTTGTATTTCTTTTCAGGGTTCGCACTAAGGAAAAAAAATGAGTGGGATTCTCCCACTCTAACAAAAAATTTAAGTGGGATTTTGAAAATTTAAGTGAGATTTTTGAAATTTAAGTCAGTAATTACATTTTACAGAAAAAAAAAGTATTTTCAAGAAATATGCAAATTACAGACAGGTGATTGCTGAAATTAGAAATTAGCTGAAAATTTTTCGCTAATATGATTGATTGGATGATTAGTTGAATATTGATAACATCACTTTCAATAAACTGATGACATAAACATTTATATATATAGTTTTTATCTACATTAAGCATTTTCAGGATTTTTTCATTAGCGTAAAAAAAAATTCTTCAATATACCTGCAATAAATTTTATATCCACATGAAATCTTATTGAAATTTCACACCAAGAGTAAAACAAATTTTTCACACAAATATAGAATATGATTTTTTTGTATGTACATTAATCATTCATATAAAAGTAGCAGTAGCTAATTATTAGTTCCAAACGTGAATAAAACCAACTGAGTATTAATTTTCTTAAATTGATTTGGAAAAAAATTTCTTACCTGAAAAATCTATTCTTCATTGCCCCCATGTTTACAAATTTGGTATAGATATGACACCCCATAAAGATTTAATTTAATTAATAAAAAATAAATAGATTCATTAAGTTCAGCACTAAAGGTCTAAAAATAATTACGTATGTCAGAAATATTGAGCACTTCTAATGCTTTATTGTTTCTAGAATTGATCATTGACCACAATCCGTATTCCGGAGATGGGAAAGGGGGGGGGGGGGAATAAAAAAAAATAATTACAGAGTAAGAAATATTAAACTCTTTCAATTCTACTTCTAGAATCTAATAAAGCAAGTTTAAAATGAATATTATAACTATAATTTATGTTGCAGATGGGTAAAGATTGGGAAACAAGACTTCTGCAGAACATTTCATTGCTGATCGCTAGATGGAGATAAATAAAGTGGGAGGTGGACAAAAAATAATTACATGGGCAAGAAATATTTAACAATTGTATTTCTTTACAGGTTCTAGAATCTCATAAAGCAAGTTTGAAATGGATATTGACATTTATGTTGTGGATGGAGAAAGATTAGGAATCAGAAGCTTTTGTAGAATATTTGATCGCCCATTGTTCCATTTTTATTTATTTTTTAACGAACGATATCCGCGATTTTTTTAAAAACGGAAAAAATAAATTCGCGGAGTTCAGTGAATTAGATAAAAAAAAAAAAAAAAAAAAAAAAAAAAGATCGCGGGAAAATAAGTGCGGGAAAATCGCGCATATGAAATTTTTTTAAGTGGGATTTATTTTAATATTGCGCGATTCCCGCGATCCCGCGCTCTAGCGCGAACCCTGTCTTTTGCAATGGGACATAAAATAAATATTCTTGTAAAACACAAATTGTGTATGAGAAGTCACATTGTCAGGTCATATTATCATTATAGTCTGCTGTTTTCTGCAGCAAATTGCATGTATTAAAATACTTACCAACTTTTCTGGTTTTCCCGGAAGACTTCTGGTTTTCTAACGTATCTTCTGGTCTTCCGGATAGATGATGAAATCTTCCATTTTTAAAAACGTCGCGGATATCGTTCGTTTTAAAAAGAAAACCCAAATGTTCTACTAAAACTCCTGATTCCCAATATTTCTCCATCCATAACATGAATGTCAATATTCATTTCAAACTTGCTTTATGAGATTCTAGAACATCTAAAGAAATAGAATTGTTAAATATTTTTTGCTGATGTATATATTTTTTGCCCCCCCCCCCTTCATTTATCTCCCCTTCTTTTTTATTATTTTTTTATTGGCAGAAATACACACATATATATACACGTTTATTGTATTATTAAATGACTAATAATACAATAGCCATTTAATAATAATGACTATTGTATTTTTACTAAAATAATACAAAAAAGAGCACTATTTCTTAATTTAATTTTCCGACCATATCATTTGTGTTTTTATATGCTTTTATGCACACACACACTTCGACTCATGAGTGGCCACTTCTAAAAATTTTAAGTCTTAACCTCTATTTGATACTGAGTATTTAAGTAGGTGCCCCCTCCCCCTCCAAAAAAAATTGTGTGTGGGGACGCATCTAAAATCCTTGTTGAAAGTGCTTGAACATTACTTAAAAAGTCCTTGAATTTTTTTTACCCCTAAGTGTATGAACCATGTATAGGAATAAAGAAAATTAAGTAAATATTTTTCTCATTATTTAATAGAATTTTAAAAGTCCGCATGAAGAACTTTCCCTCGGACAGGACGATTTCCAACTACCATTTTAGAAGTATTAATGACATTAAAATTTTTATCCTTCCTTCCTTATAGAGTCCTCCATTATTGCCAAGTTTTATAGAGGCTCAATTTTCTCTACGCTCTACATGATATATTTTAGCTTGCGCGATTTATATCCCTAAGTCATTTAATAATAAACATTTCAAATGTTATATTCATGTTTCTTATCTTAAAAAATAAATAAAATAAACCTTAATGAATTGAACCCCTTGAAATTTTATTTTTCCGACTGAGTGAAAATAATGCCTGGACCGGGAATCGAACCCCGGATCATTGACTTACAAGGTCAATGCTCTACCACTGAGCTATCCAGGCGGACATCCCGGTCTGCATTACTCACTCAGACAACCTTTTAGGCAGAAACAATTCTTCAATTCTTCTAGTCGGCCTGGATAGCTCAGTGGTAGAGCATTGACCTTGTAAGTCAATGATCCGGGGTTCGATTCCCGGTCCAGGCATTATTTTCACTCAGTCGGAAAAATAAAATTTCAATAAATATGATTTTCTTCCACAGTTAATTGTGTGATTTTAATAAAAAATTGAATTTATAAGTACTTATATTGAAATTTAGAAAGTCTTCAATAATGTAATGTGAATGCATATTAGAAAACTATGATGTTTCTCACTTTAAGAGCTTAATTTTAAATAATTTAAATTAAATTTCTTAGTTTCTGACTCAATTTACAGAAAATTATCTTGATAACGCCTATTTAAAATTAAATACCTTTATCCTTATGAGTTTTGAATTTTCATGTGTAAAATTATAAAAATATGCATTTAGAGAAAATTCAGTTTAAATTTTGATATTTCATTGAAAAATGTCATTTTAAAACTTTTCAATTGTGATTATAAAATTCCTACTTTTTGACACAATTTTATGTTGTTTTTATGTATAATGTTTGTTGAGAATTAAAGACTGATTCTTCAATAAAATAAAAAACAAAAATAGATTTTTTTTTTAAGGATATAATAAATAAAGACGGTCTATCGTCTTTAAATAATAATAATATTATATCAAATTGTATTTTTAAGAATATCACTTAAAAAAATATATATATATATATATATTTAATAGAAATTTAATCTATATATCCATGTAAATTCATTAATTATTTATTTAAAAATTTTACAATTTCTTTGCATAAAAGTTTTAGTATACCAATCTGAAGAAAAATATCGTAAATAGTTGTACATTATCTTTTCATTTCAATTCAAAATACTTCAGTTAGAGAGGTCTCAAATTAAGAATTTTATCTCAAATGCTTCTAGAAAAATATTTTTAACTATTAACAGACAAAATTCATTTTTAAACACTAGAATTTAAAACTGTCATGTAAGTTTAAAACAATGCACCGAAAAATCATACAAATAAAAGTAATGCAAAAGTCGCCAAATTTTGTCCAGGAATTGTATGGTTAACATATTTTAGAGGAGACTGTTTTTTTCCCTTATAGTTTCAATCAAAGAGCCAGTCAGCCGTGGCCCTACCAACGATAAATTATGGCATGCCAATACTAATAAAGGAGTTCATCGCCAAAACTGTTAACCTGCTGTTCTAATAGAATAAATACTGTACAAATGCATATGCCAAGTTGGGCCGTTATGGTGCGGCCCTAAGCTGTATAGATAAGGCAGTAGCAGTCAGTTCAAGGCTGTTTTTTTTTTTTTTTTTTTTGTCGGCCATGGGTGGGTGAGTCATTAAGTGATTTATGATACCTGAAAAGAACACATTGACAAATAAACGATAATGAGAAGTAGATTAAGAAAAAATTAGATATAGGATGTTACTTTGTAGAAATATTTTTGAATAGTAACAATAAATAAGAAAAAGAATGAAATAATATATATATATATATATATATATTTTTTTTTCTTTTAATCAAAAAAAAAAAAAAATATTTGTAAGTGGGACCATGCCCCACTGGCTGCCCTTAATGGCAAGCCGCCATTGACAATGACATTATCCATGTCGCCAAATAACATCTGGTTTTTTTTACTTTCGGTAAGTTGAACAGACTATATACATCATTTAAATGTTCTACAGTACCAGGAAAATATGATTATATAAACTTGATTTCCTAACCCACATTTTTTCTAATATTCCAAAAACATTCCTCTCTCTCTGAACAATTCATTCAAAACAATTCTAGTACATTCACCTTCTTTTATGAAAATAGGCATCTCTTTCACTAAAAAAATATAATAGGATACTGAATATTTAAATGTTGATCAAATTATCTTTATAAATAATTGGAATCTAGTTGCCATGGCCATAAAAAATAAACAACAAACAGGTTGCCATATCATGTTGCAGAACAGCATCATTATTGTTCAAAACAGCGCCGAAAGAAAATTGCCAAATAGGGTTGTGGACCACCCCACAAGTATCTATCTTTCTCCTGAAATCCTTCTCCATTAAGCATATGCACACAAAAAAAAAGTTTCTTTTATTTCATTTGCATGTACTACTATAATAATATATTGCACATTTAATCTGTTATATATTTATTTATTTATTTTTTACTAATATTTCAGATTAATGTATTAAAAAAAAAAAAATACAATGGCCACCAGTGGTATTATAAAGAAACTTGATGAAACTGTTGTCAATAGAATAGCTGCTGGGGAAGTTGTTCAAAGACCAGCAAGTGCTCTAAAAGAAATGATTGAAAATAGGTATTTGTTTTAACCTCTGTTATTTATTTATTTATAATGTTTGGAACAGCTTTACTATAGACCCCACCTTAATAAATTTCAAAAGTTTGACATCAAAGTAGCCGAGTGTATTTGCCATAAGAGCTTTACTCTTTACTTCTATATAAGAAATGTCTAAGTGTGCACTAAAAGTATAAATAGATAATAAAATATTCATGAAACAAAAACCAATAATTAAGTAAATAATCTATTTTTAATATGCTAGACTAGATTATTTTATTGAAAAAATGAATTTTTAAAAATAGAAACATTACTTTTGTGACGGCATAAATTAACAAAAAATATAAAATATAATGAACACATTTTTACATTCTATCGTATAAAGCAAAAAAAAATTTATTGTCAATGCTGTACCTTATATTTCGCAATACTTGTTTCCATTTCAAAATACATTTGCCATATCAAAAACCAGAGGTGGATTTAAGTTACATTTTGCTGTGAAAAATACTTATGGTTTCATGATTTTTCTACTTTTAATCATAACTAGCTGGCTTCGCCCGCTAGCGGGTCAGTATTTTCAAATGAATCACTAAAAATAATGAATCACTAACAGAAACTTTTAGTGTTAAGAAAAGAAATTAAAAAAAGAAATCATTTCTGATTGGGTAAAAAGTCGGGCCGGGTCCCCACGCACTGCGTGCGCGTATTCCTTCCCTGACCCTACGTGCCCCCTAAAAAAAATCATTTCTGATCGGGTAAAAACTCGCACCGGGTCCCCACTGCCTTCGGCAGCGCAGTGCACGCGCACAACTGAAGGGATACACGAGCTGCGCGCGCGTATTCCTTCCCTGACCCTTCGTGCCCCCTAAAAAAAAAATCATTTCTGATTGGGTAAAAACTCGCACCTGGTCCCCACTGCCTTCGGCAGCAAAGTCCCGTGCGCGCTGCGCGCGCGTATTCATTCCCTGAGCCTTCGTGCCCCCTAAAAAAAAATCATTTCTGATCGGGAAAAAACTCGCACCGGGTCCCCACTGCCTTCGGCAGCGCAGTTGCGTGCGCGCTGCGCACGCACATGTTAAGGGATATTCGCGCGGTGCACGCCTATTTCTTCTCCACCCTTTCAGGCCCTCTTAATTAACCTACGTATACCAATTTTGAACGATCTAACTCATTTGGCAGAGATGCAAAAGAAAACGTAATCAGGACACCTCAAAACGTGTAAATCTGGTGAAAACTTTCGATAATTTAAAAGAACTTTACAATATCTTTCGAATGATGTATTAAAAATAATTGAATCATAATTAGAAATTGAAATATTGAAATTTGAAAATATTACAGCGCCATCTGGCGGTACAAATATCTGTATTCCACTGTTTGATTCCAATTCAAAAAAGCTTTCTAATGATGTCTTACTTATGAAATTATTTTAATTAGTAGCTGAGATACAAAAGAAAACTAATTCAGGACACCTCAAAACGTGTAAATCTGGTGAAAACTTTCGATCATTTAAAAGAACTTTAAAATATCTTTCGAATGATGTATTAAAAATAATTTAATCATAATTAGAAATTGAAGTATTGAAAATTGAAAATATTACAACGCCATAAAAGAAAACTGATTCAGGACACCTCAAAACGTGTAATTCTGGTGAAAACTTTCGATAATTTAAAAGAACTTTAAAATATCTTTCGAATGATGTATTAAAAATAATTTAATCATAATTAGAAATTGAAATATTGAAATTTGAAAATATTACAGCGCCATGAAAGAACACTGATTCAGGAGACCTCAAAACGTGTAAATCTGTTGAAAACTTTGAATTATGTAAAAGAACTTTAAAATATCTTTCGTATGATGTATAAAATATAAATCAATCGTAATTAGAAATTGAAATATGCGTATTAGAATATTGCGAAAATGTCCGGCGTGTAAAGATAAAATTTAATTTGCAATTAAAATGTAAATCTTTTGTTTATTGACGAAAATCGATGAAATTTGAAATGCAAGTTTGTTTTGTGGTGTAAATATTATATACTAAATAAAATGTGTAAAATTTGAAAAATTGAAGAAAATAGAAAATTGTAATTTTTAATCGCACTACGAAACACGTGACTCCGTTAAATTCCAGATGTGTTTCCGTTGAAGACTGCTGTAGACGAAAAGTCTGCAAAGCTAAGATTCTTGTGATTCGTTGCCAACATTTTTTTATAGTTTAGTTAATTTTAAAAAATCTAATTGTCCGATCGATAAGCCGTTTAAACCATCGGATTGAGAAAAAAAAGCCCTTTCCAATGGTATCTTGTTTGTAACGATACGACTGATATTTCTAATTTATTTTCCACTTTTTCCGTAAAAATGTCGCTTTTTAAGCATTTAATCATGAAATCTGGGTCATTTTTCGTTAGACAATGGTCGACATTTTAATTAATATCTCCGCTAATTAGGGTCGCATCGTTTCGCAAATTACATATCGTACATCTGCGATAAATTCTCTGTCCGACGGTACCTGTTCGAAGTCCGTGCGACCGTTAGCGGCGGAGCCTTTTCCGTTTCAAGCCGTTTCTCACAGACACACAGACAGACAAAAACACACACGCGTACAGATTTTAATAATATAAGGAGATTGTTATAAATTAGAAACTCTATTTGTAGCTTTAAATATGATTTTCTTTTTTATATATAAAAAAATAAAAATATATATTTCTTAAATTCATGGTCAATACTTTATTAATTGGAATACTCAAAAAAAAAAAAAAAAAGACCTTCTTAATGTAATAAATATTTTATTGTAAATTAATAATTTAATTTAATTAAAAACATAAAGAAAAAAATTGAAAAAATAAACAAATTACAAAACGCCCTTGCAGGGACTCGATCTCAAGACCACCGTATCAGAAGTCAAGCACGCTACCACTGTAACATCCGTTCTCACTACAATGCGTGTTTTGTTGATTTTTATAGAAATAACTAAAACTATTAGGGGTTCATATCTCGCCCCCATGGGGGTTGTTGCAGCAAATTTGTACTGTACCCTATGTTTTCGGCCATGCTCTTTAATTTAAGCTTGGTTTGGTTTCAATAGCAATTTTACTGATGCATAATTCCCTTGTAATTCATATTCATAATTCCCCCCCCCCCCCCCCCCCCTCAGCCAATTCTTAAGAGCTGTAAGAATTTGATCATTTTTATGCATTATTGAAAAGAAATGAATTCGTATAAGTCATTTATAAAATTTTACAATTTTATTTAGCTATTTATGTGGATCAGTTTTTATTTGAACCAGTGGTTGATAACAAATAAATTCACTGAGAAATTTTCTTATAATTGCTAAAATATAACATGCAGCAATTAAAAAAAAAAAAAAAAAAATGTACATACTACTAATTAAAAAAAATTAAATACAAAGCAAGCAGATACAAAGTATTACTTTATTGCAGTGAATATCTCGTTTTGGTTGTGGTGAACTAGATTCACCAGGCTTCATCCAAGTTTTTTTGTGCTTAGGATTTTCAGAATAAATCCACTTTTCATGCCAATTCAATACAAAAAACTTTTTCTTTGGTATCTTTGAAGTAGCATTCACAAATTGTTTTTCAACATTCAATGTCTCTGTATTTTAATTCAAGTGGGACCCAGTTATTAGCTTTTTGAACCATTCCTAGTCCTTTTAACACATTTTGCAATAGTTGATCGATGAACATTTAATGCTTCAGCTAATCCTGACTGTGTTTGACAAAAATCTTCAGCCAATAATGTTTCCAATTCATCATCTTAAAATTTTTTAGATGATTTTTATGTTCTTTATCGTCAGAACTAAAATCACCATTTTTAAACCGACGAAACCATTCTTTGCAAGTAGAATTTGATGGAGCATGTTGACCGTAAATGCATACAAGCAAACGATAAGTTTCTGCTGCATTTCTCTTGGCAATAAAATAATGTAAAATATCTTCCCACAAATGATGTTTATTTGGAACAAAATTCGCCATTTTAAAAGAGTTAAATATGCTAGATGTTTATACTCCGATTAAATGTCACATACTGCATTTGACAGCTGATATGAAGTACTATTGAATACAACTATTGAAATTTTAAAGGGCACGTGATCAGTTTTAAAAGCGACATCTTTTGATAAAGGGCAGAGTCATATTCACACACCTATACCTAATAATATATATATATATATTATGTTGTGTAAATTAAATCAACAGATAAAGAATAATTATCTTTTATTGATTGAATATTTTTGTGCTTCTTTTTCATTAGTTTTATTACAGCTATTCCAGTAGAGCATGAGACTGTGGTGTCTAAAATCTCAAATATATATTTCATTTTTTGGTATTAAAAATTTTCATAATATGTTAAATTTATGCTATGAACTCCTCAACTATTTACAAAGGAAAACTTTATGTTTGGGAATGAAAACTTGAAAAAAAAATGGAGCCTTAAAAATGGAACATTCAAGAAAAAAAAATGAGTGAACTTAAAATCCCCTTAATCCTCTAATAATGTATATCTAATATATATCCCCTTAATCCTCTAATAAAAATGGAGCCTTAAAGATGGGACATTCAAGGAAAAAAAAAATGAGTGAACTTAAAATCCCCTTAACCTCCATGAAAATTGGCAAACTTGAAATTACAGAAAAAAAAAATCAATTGATTAAAAAAAAGAAAAATATGAAAAAAATTGCTCTTATTGCTAGTGGTTGTGAAAATATGGCATATTTCAACAATCGGATACCAAAAAACAGGATTTCTTTTTTTCATTTTATAGCTATTGGGTTGTTCGGAAAGTCACTTCATTTTTTTCAGCAGAGGACTTAATTGTATTTTTTTCACATCTTCTTCACATTTAAGTTGCATTGCCATTACATATTGTGACAGCTGATATAGCAAGGCTTGCTTGTGAAAAAGGTCGTTTTATTCTGCTCAATAGTTTTTGATTGGTGCCCTATCAAATAAAGAAAATCAGAAGCAACATTTTCGGCATATTTTGTTTTTGCTATCAAAAATGCGAAAATACTATTCAAACAAGGAAAAAAAGTATACGATGTGTGCACAGAAAATTTATTTAAAGAACGCTATTGTCAAAACTGGTTTACCAAATTTTGTTCTGGCAATTTTGAGTTGAAGATGCATAACGTTCTAGAAAACGAGTTTGTGCTAATTGAAGACAAAATAAAGTATTGATTTATGAAAAACTGCCAAATAACAACTCGTGAGATCGCTAAGAAACCGATCAAAGTGGAGAATATATAATTCATTAAAATATTTATACAATATATGAAAATCGTCTTTCATTTTCGAAGGAAAAAACAAAATTACTTTCCGAACAACCCAATAATTAATCTACATTGGTAATCAACTTTGAAAAAAAAAAAAGGAATCTGCTTCATTGATTATTGGAGGAATAATTGTTTATTTCTGTGATTGATTGTAAAAAACTAATGAATCTGCAGATCAGGAGCCTCAATGTCCTATTTGCATCACTTATTACTCATCAAATTATTACTTCCATTACCCTACTACCATAGGTAATGGAAGTATTGTATTCGGTCCAAAAATTCGATATCGAGATTTCACCTGATTTATATGTTTTAAGGACCCCTGAGTCCAAAAAAGTGGTTTTTGGCAATTGGTCAGTGTGTGGGGAATCTTCTGATTATTATATCTCCAAAACTAATAAAGACAGAACTGCGAAACTTCAGAATTGAGAGAGGTTTGGTGTACAGATGAAGTTTCCAAATTTTGGTGAAATTTGGGAAACCGGAAGTGGGATATACGAAACCAGCCATAAGACCGTATCTCAAAAACAGCTCTAACGATTTTCTTTAAAATTGCTGTATAAACACTCTGTTAGATGTCCTTTCAAATGATATAGTTGATTAGTTCCAGAAAATTTATAGGTGTCCTGTATAAATAGCTAAATTTCAGGTATTGCAAGCCCCATAGCAGAAAATGCGAGACATGAGATGTACATCACAGATTTTTTTTTTTTTTTTTACAGTCTGCAGATTATTTTAAAAATAGTATTGTGAAGAGATTCCAAGTGTCCCGAATTTGGTAGGAAAGATTGGAAATCGCAATATTTCTCCATCCACAGCATAAATGTCAATGTTCATTTTAAACTTGCTTTATTAGACTCTAGAACCTATAAAGAGGTAGAATTATTCAATAACTTCCACTCACGTAACTCTTTTATGGTGCTCTCCCCCCTCCATCTACAACATAAATGGCAATGCTTTTTTTAACTTACCTAATTAGATTCCAGAGCCTATAAAGAAGTAGAATTGTTCAATATCACTCACTCATATAATATTTTATCACCCCCCCCTTTCTGCTAATGATCAGAGATGAAAAATGTCCTTCAGAAGTATTGCAATTTCTAATTTTTCTCCATACAACATAAATATGTGTGTTCTTTTTAAACTAACTTTATTATATTCTAAAACTTATAAACAAGTAGAATTGTTCAATAACACTCACTCATAAGAAAATTTTTTAAGAATATTTTCTTGAAAAATGTCACATAAACCCATTTTAGATATCCTTTCTCATGCTTTATGTGGTTATTACAGGAAAATTACAAATAAAATAATTGTAAGCGCTAGATCCACCATAATCTATATCATTTGTGATATAGTGACTTATTACATGTGTATAAATTTTCAATGTGTATAAAGCTCAATCTAATAATGCATTTAGATGCTATTGCCCATTAAAAAATTTGGTCCCACAGGCCATAATGATAAAGAATTTTTCTTTGTGTTCTTGTAAAAAAAAACTATAATGCTAGATTCACCAAAATCAATAGGGTTCGTGTTACGGTGACCTATAACATATGTACAAATTTTCAACTCATTCAAACAAGGCGTTTAGACGCTGTCGGCTTCACTCATATATGTACACACATACAGACATCACCATAAAAATAGTCAAAACGAACTCAGAGCACCTCAAAACATGTAGAAACACCAAAATCTCAAAGTCAGATTTTTGACATGATTATAATATTTTCATTGCATATGTATGTTCGGAAAGTAAAAATCATACAACTATTTCAGCATGGTGCCTGAAAATGTGTACCAATTTGCAAGTTAATCAGGAAATTTTCATGGCCACTATCACGGTACATACAACTTCTGTCCATATCCATAGGCCATAATGATAAGGAAAACTTTGATGTGTCCCTGTACATGAGTTACAAATAGAATACCCACTCAAAACTATACAGTTGATTCTGTGTGGTTCATGAACATGTGTAGTGTACCAATTTGCAAGTCAGATGATTTTTGCGACCGCTATTGTGAGACATACAGACAGACAGAACCCAAAAAATTTTTGAGTCTCCACATGGAAACCTCCACTGACATTTCATAATATATATATATATATATAAGATCAAATTTAAATATAAGAGGGAGTAAAACTTGAATTATTAAATATATAGAACTAGAACAGAGTTTTTATAATCCAATGCGCAAATGCAGCAAAAGGAAATATAAAACTATAATAAATAAGCAAAATAACTAAAGCCAGATGAAAAATTAATAACAAAACATATGGAGGGGGGGCTTCATCAGGGGAGCTCCCCCATGTAGGGAAAGGAATATGAGAAGTTTCTGACGAAACGCTGGTAATTTAGCCAAAAAACATGTTTCTAGCCCCCAACTTTTCACAGATGGAAGCAAGAGCATACATCAAACAAATTTAATTAATACAAAGCATAAAAAGCAATTAAATTCAGAAATCAAGCACAAAATATAATACATCAATATGAAATACAAAAATATAAATAATACAAGAATATATAAATACATACCAGGACAAAATCCAATAGTCATTAGAATATGGAAACTTGAAAACCACCCCACCATTATAAACATAAGAACCCGCTTCAGCTAGTAGGGCCACTTACCAGAACTTAAATGTCGCCCAGTATGGAACAACAAACCTTAAGTAGGATTGTAATCAAGAATACTGAAATGTTTATTGAGTAAAAAATAGGATAGCGGTTAACAGTTAGTATGTTTTTGAGATTTTTCATAGCCAGATTCAGGTCTAAATTGTTATTGCATATCATTTTAATTCTGTTTATTTGGGTGAACATAATATTTTTTAAAACTTTAAGACTAATACAGGAGAACCAATTTGTTAAATTACAAACTTTAAAGTTAAAATCTTGCCTTTTATCACAAATCTGAATAAACCATTTATTATCTATTTTTTTAATTTTTAAATCCAGGAAAGAAGTCTGGTCTTCAGAGTCAGTACGATTTAAGATGAGATCGGAGGGATAGATTTCAGCTGTATATATATATATATTAGAGCCAGATTCAGATCTAAATTGTTATTGCATATCATTTTAATTCTGTTTATTTGGGTGAACATAATATTTTTTAAATTATGTTGTTAAATATGTAATTTAACAAATTGGTCCTCCTGTATTAGTCTTAAAAAGTTTTAAAAAATATTATGTTCACCCAAATAAACAGAATCAAAATGATATGCAGCTGCAATCTATCCCTCTGATCTTATCTTAAATCGTACTGACTCTGAAGACCAAACTTCTTTCCTGGTATTAAAAATTTAAAAAAAAAAAAAAAAAAAAAAATAGATAATAAATGGTTTATTGGGATTTATGATAAAAGGCAAGATTTTAACTTTAAAGTTTGTAATTTAACAAATTGGTTCTCCTGTATTAGTCTTAAAGTTTAAAAAAATATTATGTTCACCCAAATAAACAGAATTAAAATGTTATGCAATAACAATTTAGACCTGAATCTGGCTATGAAAAATCTCAAAAACATACTAACTGTTAACCACTAACCTATTTTTTTACTCAATAATCATTTCAGTATTCTTGATTAGAACCTTACTTAAGGTTTGTTGTTCCATATTGGGTGACATTTAAGTGCTGGTAAGTGGCCCTACTAGTTGAAGCACGTTCTATGTTTATAATGGGGGGTGGTTTTCAATTTTCCATATTCTAATGACTATTCGATTTTGTCCTGGTATGTATTTATATATTCTTGTATTTTATATTGATGTATTATATTTTGTGTTTGATTTATGAATTTAATTGCTTTTTATGCTTTGCATTAATTAAATTTGTTTGCTGTATGGTCTTGCTTCCATCTGTGAGAAGTTGGGAGCTAGAAATGTGCTTTTTGGTTAAATTACCAGCGTTTCCTCAGAAACTTCTCATATTCCTTTCCCTACATGGGGGAGTTTCCCTGATGAAGGCCCCCATGTGTTTTGGGATTAATTTTTCATCTGGCTTTAGTTATTTTGCATATATATATATATGTGTGTTTTCTCACTTAATTTATAGAAATCTCACTTTCCTTTTGATTTTGAGAAAGTGTGTGTAATTCTTACCCAATTTTTACTTTGATATTTTCCCTGTTTTATTTAATTATCTTTTGCATTATATAATTAAAATATGTTCTGTATAACCAAAGGTTTATATCAAAGGTTTTTTTTTTTTTTTTTTTTCTTTAGTTTAGATGCCAAATCTACAAATATTCAAGTTGTAGTTAAAGCAGGTGGAATCAAGATGTTGCAAATACAAGATAATGGTACAGGCATTCAGGTAAATATAATAGTCAGAGCAATCGTGAATTATTTTATTATTGTATATAATATTTGTTTAATTATTTAAAATTTTCAGAAAGAAGATTTAGATATTGTGTGTGAAAGATTTACAACTAGCAAGCTGGAAAAATACGAAGATTTGTTCCACATATCTACCTATGGTTTTCGAGGTGAAGCTTTAGCAAGTATTAGCCATGTTGCCCATGTCACCATTACTACGAAAACAGCTGATTCCAAGTGTGCTTTTAAGTAAATTGATAAATATTTACAGTTTAAATATTTAGAATGTCAATTTAATAATATAATATTTTTATCAATTAAGCTTTTTTTTTTTTTTAATTATTATTATTGCATTATTATTGACTGAACAGAATTTGACCATTTTCAGAAAATGTTTGTCTGTACACGAGACAAAAATTTTGTGGCAGCGCTAAATGAAAAACTAATATACAGAATTTCATAAAATTTTACGTTTAGTTGGACCTTGTCCTAAAATGGTCTCACTTTTGGTATATACAGGGTTGCCACTCTACCTTGAAAACCTGGAATAGTCAGGCAATTTGAAAATTGACCGTGAAAGTCAGGGAATTTGAATATTTTAGCCAGAATCTGGAAAAGTCAGGGAATTCCATACAATGATTGAAAAAAAAAAAAAAAAAAAAAAAACTGATTTTTTCCGGAACATAGACATTTTTCATGTTTTTTTTTTTTTTTTTTTTCTTAGTTCCCGCCATTTTTTTAAACAAGACCTCTTAAAAGGAGGGCATGGAGGACAATCCCTCCTTAGGTCAAAGTAATATGTAAATTTTGTGTTTTCAAGTGGTACCATAATTATTTTGCCCTGAACACAGCCAATGTATGGCTAGAATGGAATTTTTTTAAAACACACCTGGAAAAGTCAGAGAAATTCATTCTCCTATTTGAGCGACAACCCTGTATATGTCACCAAGCTGGTAATTCTGCAATTCTCCCATTTGCAGAAAGGCTGTATCTCAGTTTCTGTTGTGCACAAAGCTTGATATGTGAGAGGGCCTTTAAGAAAAACTATGCTCATTCAGTTTGGGTGCATATCAACTGTATGTCGTGCTGTTATGCTTCAATTTTTACCATGTGTTGGAAGGCTATATCTCGGCTTCTATAATATATAAATACACTGAACTTGATAAGTGAGCTGAAAATTACGTAAAAGAAGGCTGACTTAATTTGAATGTATTAAGTTGACAAGTGGTACTGCTCTTATTCTCCTTCTGCAATTTTCTATGTGGCTACATCTCGGCATTTATTGGTTAAATTTTCACCAAATTCCATATGTAAAATGTTGTTTGTGAAAAGCTATGACTAAAATTTTTGTTCATGTTAACCTATTATGTAGAATGGTACAGAAGAAAGTTTTGGGAGACCACAACCTACTTGTTTATTCATTACATTTTAACACCAGCTTTTTGGTATATTTTAATGTTTTTTTTTTTTTTTTTTTTTTTTTTTTTTTTTATGAGACTTAAAATTTTGGGCATCCTCTTCTATTGTAATGCAAAATATTTTATTGTTTGTAATATAAATAATAATATTTTTAAAAAAACACACAAAACTTCTAAACAATAACCTAACTTTGAAGAAGTTACTTGCTATAGTTCTTTTGTCAGTAGCCCCTGCCACCCTTGGTGATTATCTCTGACAAAACTAACTAGCTGAAATAATAACACCAAATAATAAAATTAACCAACACATCTGAAATGATAAAGACTATGCTTAGAAATCCCCGGTATTTATAAAATTCAATACACCACTGAAAACAACAAAAACTGAAAACCATTGCTATGTAGACATGACCGAATGGAAAATAAAAAATAATATTATAGAACATAAAACTGATATTAAATTTGACAAAATTACAACTGCTTTAATCAAAATAAACCAAGGAAAAAACGACAAAAGTTGATTTTGAAAAAGTTAAAAAACTGGCAAACTACGAAAATCAATAATATGCCATTAACCGAGAAACAATAGAAATTCTTATGGATCCAACCTCCTGCAATAGAAGTGAGCCAGTGGCTAACCTAAATTAAATATGAAGCCACCTATTAACGGCCCTCTTTACTTACCGTCGCCAGAATCCTGAGCCAATGTTATTCTATGGGAAATTTTCTTTACAAATAACTTATTAACTAATACATATTTTTAAATTCTGTTTTCACATTCAGAAAATTCGCAATTGTTAAATTGACGGACCTTTTTCAAAAATGTATTTTTTTAATTTTTAATATTTTATTTTGAAATTGCAAAATGAAAAATTTCACATATTGAAAATTCATATTTTGCAGCTTCAAAATAAAATATAAAAAAATACTTTTTTAGAAAAGGTCTGTCAATTTAACAGTTGGGAATTTTCAGAATGTGAAAACAGAATTTAAAAATATGTATTAGTTAATAAGTTATTTGTAAAGAAAATTTCCCATAGAATAACATTAGCTTCGGCTTCCGGCAACGATGAGTGAAACGGGACCTTAAGGATGAATCCCAAGGGAAGATATCAAATTAGTTCTATTAAAGACACTCATCAAGTAGCTGAAAAGAATAGCAGGGGCTGCGATAACCAACTTCTTATTATCTATAGGTTTTTCAAAAAGCTTTAATGTTGAATATATTTTTTAACCACTAAATTGGATTCGAAAGTTAGTGTGTTATATATATATTACAAAAAAAAAAAAAAAAGAGTTTCTAAGATTTCTAGTTATCTCAATTGGATTTTGATATATTTATTCGCAATTACTGAAATTAAATGTCACTCAATTGTCCTATCTGTTTTTGTGCATACCTGATATAATTTAATTCATATACAGTGAAACTTGAATAATTCAATCTTTTTTAATTCAAAATTCTGGATAATTCGAATTCTATTTTGGATAATTCGAATTTTTCATGTGATTACCTTTAAAATATTACAGTAAAATTTCTTCCCAAGATTTTTCTCAACTAAAGTTGCATTATTTTTTTTAACAGTCTTTCAAAAAAAGGATAAAGAAATACAAGAGTATTTCCTACCTAGTGCATCAGAAGATATGGTCCATATGCATGAAATTTGAGGGGTTTTTTCATTGAAAGTCATGTCTAATGTACAAGATTCTATTTTTGTATCAATTGATAGGTTGAAGTCATATGCTATTACACAAAGATTGTACTTAAAGAAGCAATCAAAAATATCTGACTTTTTTGGAAGAAGTGTTGAATAATTAAGCTCGTTGAAAAATACTAATTTAATTATTATCATTATTATTATTATTTTTTTTTTTTTTGGGGGGGGGGGTGTGAATGTAGCAGTATTCTTAGATATAAAGTTTATGTGTTAAATCTTTGATTGTAGAGTTTTATTTTTTGAATTTATCTCTTCTTTTTGACAAAATAGTATACGTAATTGAAATTTTTGGATATTTCGAATTTTTCTCTGGTCCCTTCAACTTCGAATTATCCAAGTTCTATTGTATATTCATCAAAAATCTATGTTTATGTAATTAAAATATTTCTTCATACTTTATTTTATTGCAGTTATAGCTATGTACATTAAACTATTGTAATAATACATTCATTTGTATAAATTTATTTTTTCTTATACATTATTTCAGCAATTTAAAATATTGAATATGTGTGGGAAGATTTATTTGGGTGTATCAATCATGAAAATAGAAAATATTAAAAATTTGTTATTCTGTTTATTCAAGCAAAGTGTAATTTTGATATTTTAGAATACAGTATTCAGATGGAAAACCATTGCATACTCCTAAGCCTTGTGCTGGAAATAAAGGAACACAAATTCTTGTAAGTATTTCTATTACTATTATTATTATTACTTTTCTTTAGAGATGCTCAAATTTTTAGGGGCAAGAACCTTTCATACAGCTGATTGGGGTATAGAGAGCTGCTATCACAGGGTTCTCCCTAGAGTCTTTAAGGTGAACTCTGCATATTGCCTGCCCTTTAAAATTCAATGAGTACCCTAGATGCCCTTCAAAGAACAAAAATACACCCTCTTGGCCCTCTAAAATATTCCTTTCATGCTCCTCAAAATATGCCCTACTTGCTGTCAAAACATATTCTCCTTGACTAAAAATATTGTTCTTTTACTTTTAGATATTCTGATAGATTTCTACAACCTCCAAGAGTAACAAAACACTAAAAATTGAAAATTTTTCATAAATATATAAACAAAATTCACAATTATAATGGCCAACAATAATTGCTTAAAAACTGCATTTTTAATAGTAATTCACCCCCCCCCCCCAACCACACACACACAATATGGATGCCTAATCTATTTTTCACTGTGTAAAATGCTGTCCTCCCCCCCCCTCCTTTTCTTTTATTTGTCTCTTTACATCTTCACAAATGTACCTTCTTTTATTAGTGGCACCTTGCCCTATTTTTCCTTGGTACTATCATCCCGTCCTTCTCAAAACTCTGTTATCACAACAAGATTAATGTATATTTACACACATCCCTATAACTGTTATTAAGTTTATCATTTACAATAACAAAATTAATAATCAATTTTTATAAACTTAGATTTATAAATAATTATTAAAAGCTATTTAATAATTAGAATGAAAGAAAGAAAATAGTTGCAATTTATATTCATGTGATTTTTCGGAGGGCCATTGGTAGTGCACCACTGACTACTTGGCATTTCCTCAATTTTAATTTGAATCTAAAAATAATTAAAAAGACCCTTTATCATGCTGGAAAACATTTCTGATAACTAGCTAATATGAAATATCTGCAACTTTATTCTTACTAATCTTTGTGTAGTACTCGAGAAAGGTTTATATGTTGAGGTAAGCTTATGTTATATTTTAAAAAATAAAATCATTTTAATATCTAAATATAGGGTAGGTGCTCCAGTGATTGGCATGCTCCAGTAATTGACATCTATCCTGAAATAATTAATAAATAAGAAAAATAATAAAATCCTATATTTTACATATAAAAATTTTAACATTTTATGTCAAACACTGGAGCATAGGGTGCTAATAACTGGTAAAATGAATAACTAGCAGTGTCAAATACTCGAACATAGGGTGCCAATTACTAATGAAAGGAAAAACTAGTAGTGTCAATTACTGGAACATTGAGTGGGTGTCAAAATAAAAATTCATAAAAAAAAAAAAATTGTTATTAAATGTATATATTTTAACATACATGTGATTCTGTGAATGTCTTTCATGCCATATGTACTAACTTAAGATTTCTAAAAATATTTTCTGAAGACTAGAACATTAAAAACATCAGAGATTGCTCTAAAAGTGTCAATATATAAATTTCTTAAATTAAACAAAAAGAAATATCACACATTGAAATTGTATTATGAAAATTCGTATTAGTTTTTATTATTTTTTTATTAATATTATTTGTGCATCTATTCTAGTTTTTTATTGTTTTTTATTTTATTTATTATTGATGCAGTAAAATTACCAGTTTAATTAGCTTCATTAATTTAGGAGATCTGTGTCTTGCTTGTCATTCAGTTTATATCTATTGCAAATCTTTTGAAGTTAATATTGATTGAATCATCGAGTAAAATTTCATATGTGTTAATTGTTATTGTTTCCTTTTTCCTAATGGGTTAAAATGTCTCTTAAATTGATATTTTCTATATCTTTTTAATTTTAATCATTTAATCTTATTTCTTAACATTTTAAAACGCATTAAAAGTTTCTAAAACTAAAACTGTGTTGTGTTTTTAAGGTTGAAGATTTATTCTACAATATGAGTGTACGTAAAAATGCTTTGAAAAATGCTTCAGAGGAATATGCAAAAATAGCTGAAGTGGTTGGTCGTTATGCTATACATAATTCAGGAATTGCATTTTCTCTGAAAAAGGTATTAATTACTCATTCAATTATTACTGTAGACAACTGGTAACTACAATCACACTAGCATTTTTCTGTACAGTCGAACTTTATTAACGTGAATCTTATGGGGGTTAAAAAATTTGTTCATGGTATCAGTATTTCATGCTATCAGTAATTAATCTTCATACAACTAAACTAATCTTCATTTTGACGGGGATTGTGAAAACAGTTCATCTTAAAAATAATTCACGTTAACGAGGTTCAACTGTATTAGAATTGATTTTTTTGTTATTATGAATTTACAAAAAATGATTTAATTTTTATGATTGATTAGTGAATAAATTCAAATAAGATTTTAAATTTATTTATGTAATAAGTAAATTACTTAGATTTTTAGAATTCATCCAAATATGGCATAAAGTATAAGCAGAAGTCCTAGCAGATTTGTACAAAGTTATATTATAAATTGTTTTTTTATGAAATATAATGTTGTATGTGCTTATTCTAATGATATTTAGAAAAAAAAAAATAAATAAATAAATCTGCTTACTGGTTTATATTTGAACTGTAAATGCATTTGCTGTTCTAGTGAAATAACGTGCTAATCTCTCCCCCCCCCCCTTTTTTTTTTGTGTGTAAGTGTATTTTCCTACACTGTTGCCAAATTGAACTGGCACTATCTCTCATTATGTTTTTAGATAAACTAAGCACTCATAAAACATATACACTGATGGAAAAAAAAAATCCCAACACCAGGAAGGAGCTGTGCTAGATAAACGAAATTTGGTAGGCGTGTTTATACATCTGAAAGATGACGTCGATTCAAATTTCGAACTACGCGCATAAGTGTGGCGCTAGTAGCGACACTATGAACATGCAAATGAAGCTTGCTTTAAATAAGCGCTGTAAGGTTCGTGATCGTTATTTACAGTTGAGATTTAACGTAGTGGGTTAATGTTAGTCAAGGACGCCTCTAAGAAGATGAAGCCATTATCAACAGCTCACTGAGTTTGAACGAGGTCATGTAGTAGGGCTACGAGAAGGTGGGTTTTCTTTCCGCGATATTGCAGAAAGGCTTGGACACTCCAGAAAGACACTCCACACACAGAAAGACACTCCACTGTGCATGAGTGTTGGCAGCAGTGGTCAAGGGAAGGTACTGCCTCAAGAATACCGGGTTCCGGGCGACCACGTGGCACTACTGAGAGGGAAGACCGCCGTGTTCGGCGTATGGCTGTGGCTAATCGTACTGCATCTGCAGTTGAAATTCAAGCTGCAGTTGGCACCACAGTGACACAACGAACTGTTACAAATCGGTTGCTTCAAGGACAGCTCCGAGCCAGACGCCCTGTACCGTGCATTCCACTGACTCCAAACCACTGCCGTTTGCGACGTGAGTGGTGTCAAGCTAGAGCTCATTGGAGGACGGAGTGGAGATCTGTTGTGTTTTCTGATGAAAGCCGGTTCTGCCTTGGTCGCAGTGACAGCCGTGTGTTGGTTAGAAGGAGGCCAGGTGAACGCCTGCTAGCGACCTGTCTGCGGCCTAGACACACAGGGCCTACTCCTGGAATTATGGTTTGGGGAACAATTTCGTATGACAGCAGGAGCACTCTCGTGGTTATCCCACGCACCCTGACTGCAAATTTGTACGTCAGTCTAGTGATACAACCTGTTGTGCTGCCATTCATGAACAGCATTCAAGGGGGTGTTTTCCAACAGGATAACACTCGCCCTCATACCGCTGTTGTAACCCAACATGCTCTGCAGAGTGTCGACATGTTGCCTTGGCCTGCTAGATCACCAGATCTTTCTCCAATCGAGCACGTATGGGACATCATTGGACGACAACTCCAGTGTCATCCACAACCAGCATTAACCGTCCCTGCATTGACCGCCCAAGTGCAACAGGCATGGAACTCCATCCCACAAACTGATATCCGACACCTGTACGACACAATGCATGCACGTTTGCATGCTTGCATTCAAAATTCTGGCGGTTACACCGGTTACTAATGCACCAACATTTCACATTTGAAATGGCTCTTCTCGCCAATGGCTCTACCTGTGATCTTGAAACTTTAATCAATTAAATATGTTACCTAGACAAATGTATTGCTGAAATTTCATTACTGTACAATAATTTTTTCTTGGTGGTGGGATTTTTTTTTTCCATCAGTGTACATACAAGGTGGCTATAATTAAAGTGACAATGCTCACAGTATTCTGTAGTGTGATCTAATTATAACAGCAACAATGTTTGTAAAAAAAATTAAACAAGACTAGGAAACGAAGGATTCTGTGGGGGTGAAAAAAAAAATTGTTCCAAAAGTCACCACTAGAGGAATATGTGGCACTGTGTAAAAAAAAGAAAAAGACAGTTTTAAAAAAATGGAAAAGTGGGGATGAATTAGTGTGGTGTCTTCAATTTCAAAATAAGAAATGGGGACAAAAGCAATAATTAAAAAAAGTGCACAATCACCAGTTTAAAATTATAAATTGTGGCAAAAACTTTACTTAGAAAAACAGTGCTAAATCAAAATCATGTAAGCATATGTGTGTGTTTTTGCAGAAATGCTCAGAAAAAAAAAAAAAAAAAAAAAAGACAGAAAGAAAAGTATGTAAAGCTCTTTTTAGATACTTAAAATGCTTAAAAGGGCTTCCAGGTGCTAAAATAATTTTTTTTAAAGACTGCTAAACACTAAACTATGTTATAAAAGGGATGCCAGATACTGCACCCTACCAAATTAACCTAGAGTCAGCACTAGAATAGTTTAAATTTCCAGTTTTTGAAATTATTTCTGTTCATCTATAAATCCTTCTTTGTCTCTTTCATTCTTTTTCCGTACTCTGTTGGGATTAAACTTTACAGTTAAATAATTATCCCCTAGTTATAGCTAAAAAAATCTTCAAATCATAAAAAGAAAAAAAAAGCAAACTCATAATTTAGTATAACTGTGATAACATGTCTCTCTTCTTAGCCAAAGCTCTTGTAAAAATAAATAAATACACTTTTTCTTATACATCTGAAAATTGATTCAATTATATGAGACATATTTCCTTTCTTTACTTATTAAATAGTATGGAGAAGGAAGCTGTGATATTCAGACATTCGTGAATGCTACAGCGAGGGATAACATCCGAACTATATTTGGTGGCAATGTTGCCAGGTAAACTAAGTGCTCCCTCTCTCTCTGTATATATACATATTATTCCATAAAATATGTTTTTATATAAATTATGCATATTCTGAAATAGATTTGTTTATTTATATAAACAAACTTTTGTTATTGATGAGTTAGTTCATTTCAGTTTTAATTTCTTGTATTATTAGAAAAATTTAATAATGTAATCTTATTCTAAACTGTACTTATGAATGCTGAAAATTTTATTTTGTACACTTTCCAGTGCATGTAATGGAATATTATTATCATTTTAACTACTATACTACTAAAACACTAAAAATTCTAATCAAATGTAAAAATTATTAAATAAATAAAAATTTGAACTGCATGCATGTTTTTTCTTTTTTTAATTATAATGATAGTTTTGAATCATTTTTATGCTTACATAATTCTGTTTAAAAGTTACTTAGGAGAAAATCTTGTTAACATTTTGATTTTAATAAGAAATAAAGCAAAATTTTATACGTATATTTCTTGTCAAATTATATTGATGCATGTTTTAACTTTTTTTTATATATTTTTTTATTTTAATGGGAATTGGCTAGGGGGAGGGGGGTAAATACATACACATGTCGTTTAAGATCTAGCCTTAATGTTGGGGAAAATGTAATTAAATATAAATGTGATGGGTATAGATTTAGTCTCAAAATAGACCTCTTGGGAATTGGTAAGTATTTTTGACTTATTTTGTTATTCTTTAAAGTGTATGTTCATAGTTTAAAAAAAAAAAAAAAAAAAAAAAAAAAAAAAAACCTCACAAAAGAGAAAATAATGCTACAAAAAACATGTTTTTTAAGTATTAAGAGAAATTTTATAAAAATAAATAAATAAAAACTTTCTTCATATCGCAAAATTTCTGAACTTACTATTCATAGGGTTGTAAGCTAAACGTAAATCACAGGCACATTTGAGATCTTATGAATGCTTTGCTAGATAAAAAGAGCTGCTTTCAAAACTTGCCATAACATAGCTTGCACTCATTGACCTAGCTAGCTGTTTGGTACTTTCTATAGCTTTTCTCTCAAACTAGCATAAATACAGGCTAGTTTTCTTAAAAAGATCCCCATGAAGGATAATCTAACCAGGCCTTGTATCCAAACCGTCCGTATTCTGGGACTGTTTTCTATTTTTCATTTTCTAGGCAGTTTAAAATTATACATATTTTGTAAAGTAAAATTTTTGAATTTGGCAAAAGAATTATTCTTCATCTAAATATATGACATTATTTTTGATTAATAATTACTATATTTTCACTTATGCATATAGGTTTTTGATAATTTACATCATAAATGAAATAGTCAAAAACAGTCAGTGTTGCCCAGACCTAAAAATGTTACTCATAGAATCTCCAATATTTTGTTGAAGAGTGCAAACAGGGTTGAATTTTCACTTTTTAGGTATTTCTTTTAAAAGGTTGTATGCACAACAATGGGCATTTTTTAAGTTGCTAAGCCACTTGAAAAACCTGGAAAACAGAGAATTCCAAAAATTTTGTAAAAATCAGGGCAAATGCAGGGAAATTGATATTAAAAAAAAAAAAAAAAAAAAAAACTGAAAAATGCAGACATATTTTAGCTTTTTCTGCCGTAGAAATATTCTTTAATCTGCATGGCAGAGAAAAAAAAAATGTTTTTAAGAAAATTTTATTTTTTAATTACGTGATTTTTGCAAATAATTTACATTATTTATTTGTAAAAATCACAAATAATGGAAGTGAATACCAATAGTAGAAGTTTTCTTTTGTATTGATTTTAACACGTTAATCGCCACGATAATATCAGAAAAATTTTCACATGGGCCATGGTAACTTTATTAGACAATTTAGTTAAAAATGCGTTGGGCACATATGACTGACATGGCGATTAACGTGTTAATAATTACTCGGCGTATATCATATTCCTTTTAGGGTTATTTCCTAGTTAAAAATGCGTCAGACACATATGACTGACATGGCGATTAATGTGTTAAACTTTGGTGCATAAAATTAATGATAAACATCCTTATAACTTTTGTACTTTCTTTTTCCATATATGTTTTGACTATCAAGTCTATACAATGGCAATATTATTTGAATGTTGATACCTTGGGATAAAAACAATAGACTATTATAATACAAATACAAATATGTGTTGTTTGAATATATCTCATTTATGTAAGGATGACATATATATACCTATAGGGAAATTATAAGGAATTTATTCCCAGATTTGTGAAAACCCTGTTTGCCTTAATAAAATTGAATTTAACACTTATGCTAAATATAGATGAGAGGAGGGTAATATGGAATACCATTTACATTGCTTAAATTAACTTTACTTGTTTTTAATAAAAATCCCCAAAATCATGATGAGTACATAGTGTAATTATCTGTAATGAATTGTCAATGAAAAAAAATCCAAAATATTTTTTTTGTTGTTATAAAAAGTTTAGTTTAAAAAAAAGTTACATATGGAGGTTAATATGAAATAGTTGGGTAATATAGATTAGGTGGTTTAAACTGTTTAAACCATAGAAAAACTAATTAGACTTAATAAAATTATCTTCGGAGAATTTTCTGTGACAGAAGATACATTCGGCATTTTTATTTTCTGTTTCTTTAGTTGAATACATGAAGTCAAATTCAGATGATGCTATGAAATACCTAGTCTTCCATAATACCCGACACGCCATCTTTAAAAATAAACTTTTAAATTGATGGACAAAATACTTTCAGCTAAAAAACGACCAACGTATAACAAAATACAATTCTTTGAGCATACATTATGCTTAACATCAATGTTCAAATCACATGTGTACTAGTAAGTTTAAATGTTTGAAAACTTACTTTCAAAAACTTTTAAAAATCACAAAACATACTTTGTTCTATAGAGAATGGTACGACAACAACAAGCGGTTGCGTCTTACTGTATTGCTTCTTGGGAATCCTTCTTGAATAATTCATAGTATTTTGAAGAGATAGCAGCATTAATCAGAGCCGAAACCTTGGTATTCCATATTTCCCGACAATTCCATAATACCCTCCTCTCCTCTACTTGTAAAATAACAACAACAATAATAAGCAGTAGAGAATAGATAGCTAAAAAAGTAAGCAAGCAGATAATTGTTTAAAAGAAAAAAAAATTAATTTTACAGAGGATTATTAGAAAAATAAATTGTTTCAAAGAATAAAGCAAGTAATATCAAAATGAATACACCAAATTAAAAATTTTGTGTGATTATATCATAAAATATTAAATACGATATCATCTTCAAATATATCGTAGGTAATTGTAAAGAAAAATAAATAAATAAAAATAAATGTTTGAATTTTATTAGAATTCAGTGACTTTATTTTATTATAATTGCTTTAATGAAACATATAATAGAAAGCAATATTTACATTTCTTTTACAAATCCCAAAATAATATAATTAAAATATTAAATTGTAATCTTTAATGAAAATGTAACAAATTAAGCATTCTAAAATTGCAAAGGAAAATATTTGAAATTACTTTTACTCAGCAAAATCTAGAAAATGTGTACAAGTAACAAGCAAAAAAAACAACTAATGTAAGTTGTAAATCTGTTTTTTATTAAAGTCAAACCTCGTTAACGTGAATCTCAAGGTTTACATGAATCTCAGTAGTTCATGTTAACGTGAATTTCAGTAGTTCATGCTATCAGTACCTCAGAAACTAATCTTCATTTTGACGTCAATTGTAGAAATAGTTCATGTTATAAGTAATTCGCGTTTAAGCGTGTTCATGTTACCGCTAAAGTGCAGAAATCAGTTATTCTGCAGATTAGCTAGGTAATCTGCACATTAACTAGGGCGATCCGTTAAAGTGAAGAAAATTGTTTCATTTCTCAAATTACCTAGGTAATCTGCGAATTACCTAGATAATCTGCACATTACCTACTAGGCACTCGGTTAAAGTGAAAATAAGATCTCTGGTGTTGTAATTTTACAGCACGCTGTGTTGTATATTTGTTTTTTTTCATTCGGGGGGAAAAAAATAGTTTTCTTTCCTTTTCTTTCTTTCTTTACTTATTTTAATCTGTATGTGTTTTAATTTTTATATCTTTTAAACTTATATTTGTTTTAATTTTTTTACTTATTTCATCTTTATTATTCTGTCAATATAAGTTTGAAGATATTATGCATTTTTAATATGAAATATAATAACTTAAAAGCTTTCAATAAATTCTATTTTATAAATGAATGTTAGAATTGTAATACAATAATGATTTCTTTTCAAAATAAAAATATTTAACCATTTAAATTAAAAAAAAAAAAAAAAAAAGTTTTATTAACAACTTACATTGCTATTACTATTTTTTTCAAAAAGTTATGCACCAATTTTTAATTCGATAAAGAAATATTAAATTAGACAATTCAGAAGCATTATTTAAGAAGTACTTCTAATAATTAAAACTGCTTTAATAATTTTTAGACCGCAGGAAAATTAAAATGACTGTTTTCCAATGCTTTATTAAACTATATTTTGCAGCATACATATTACAACAACAAGTACAAGTTTAGCAAATATATTAATTTTACCCCAAAAAAAAAACTTTATTAACACATTTTATGTGATAAACTACGACGAAATTATCTGAAAAAGTGAACAAAATAAAAATAAAAATGTAATCGTGATATATACAATATATAAAGGAAACTTGAAATTGAAAGAAACAACAACAAAATGTAATGAAATGCTAAAAAATGCATAAAAATTTCATATTAAGTATTTATTAAAGAAAGCCATAATATTGAATGACATATTTTTCAGAGTTAAAAATTAAAACTTTTTTTTCAATAAGTAATAGTAATTTAAATCAATTTTTAAATATATTAGTTTTAAAAAGTTGTGTTTTAATAGTTTTATTTCGGGAGGAAACAATTACTGTGTTGTAAATTTTAATATTCATAATTCAAAATGAAGTTTCAGGAGATAGAGCGTTTAGATTAAGATTAGATTTCAATAATAAAATGCAGTGCAGACCCTTATCAAACTTATATTGACAGAATTAAAAAAGAGAAGAAATAAAATCAAAATTAAAACAATTATAACTTACTTGTTACTTTAAGTTTTGTGTTGGTCATGATAAGAAACCTATAATAACCATGTCTTCGATGCTCCAAGTCCAAGTTTTGCGTTTACCATACCAATTATCATAGCGGAAGCGGAGCGAAAAGGATGAAAGTTTTGGTTTGTGTTTGAAGGTCATTCGCGTATCTGTATCACATGACTGTTTGACGTCATAGTGAATGTAAAAAAACTAAGGCTCGAAACAAACATTTGAACTTTAACGACACAGAAGCCGCTAATCTGCAGATTACCTAGTTAAAATGCGGAAAACTCTTGATTCCACACTTTAACGGGTCATTTTAGTTAATCTGCAGATTAGCTAGGTAATCTGCACATTAACGGATTTCGAACTTTAACGGTAACATTCACATTAACAATGTTTTACTGTATTATTATTATTATTATTATTTATTTATTTACTGAATGATAATAATTTTTTTTTTTGTCATTTCACCAACTTTTCTTGTTGTAATTTTTATTTTTATTATTTTATTTACTTTATTTATTTATATTGTTCCTTAAATATTAAACTGCTTCAAATTGATTTTAATTTATAATCATATACATATAATTTAGATCACAAGTAAGAAAAAATATCCTTATCAAAATTATAAATTACCAAAAATGTTCACTTTTATTTAAATTAAATAAAGAAGATTCAAATTCTTTAATGCCATATAAATATATTTATCCCCTCTCCTTTTCCTCCCAAAAAATGCAATTTTTTTTTTCAAATTTTAATTTTTGGAAATTAGCTTAAAATTATGAAAAGTGTATTTCTTCTGTGCATGAGTGACTTACAAAAAAAAAAAAAAAAAGAAAAAAAAAATTCGTACTGAATTATTTATTTATTTACTTTATATTTTTATTTATTTAATTTTAGGGAATTGTTAGATTTTGAAACTGAAGATTCCAAGTTGCAATTCAAAGCGAAAGGACTTATATCTAATGCTAATTATTCAGTGAAGAAATGCACATTTCTTTTATTCATCAATAGTACGTTTTTTTTTTTTTTTTTGCAACAAAGTTTATTTTCCCAATGTTTTATTTATTTTTATACTTGAGCAAAATTTTTGTTATATTTAGATCGATTGGTTGAAAGTTCTCAAATGAAGAAAGCAATAGAATCTGTTTATGCAACTTATTTGCCAAAGAATATGCATCCTTTTCTTTATATTAGGTATTTATTTGCTTATTTATTAGAAAATAAATGTAATATATGTACCATATTTACTAATTCCAAACATTTTCTTAAGTCTGCAAAAGGGCAGGGGACATATTCTTTTTAAAATTTAATCTAAGATTTATGGTACTAAGATATAGATATTAGGTACTAAGAATCAGATTATATATAAGGTAAACGCACCAGTAGTAGACACTTTAAGGACATTTTCCTGCTATTTTTTGTGTAATTTCTTAAATTTTAGAGTTTCAAAAAATAATTAATATTTCAGACCTTTACTAACTCTTTCTTAACACACCTGTATTATGAAAATTGCTAATTGTAGCATTTATATATGTAAAAAATAAAAAATCTGAAGAGTTTAAAATGAGCCAGTAGTGGACACACTAAAAACCCAGTAGTGGACCCCTTTGAATTTTTGCTTTAAAATTCAACTCTAAAATTGCTAGATTACAGAATTGTGTCCACTGTTGGATCTGGCATTAAAAGTCACATGAGCCAGTAGTGGACAGGGCTGTCCACTATTTGTCATGATGACATTTTTTGGCACCAGTAGTGGACATCCATAAAAATACTATGTGTTACTACAAGATTTAAAAAATAGCACAATAAATGAATTCTGAATACTTATTTTAGTCATATGAAAGCAAAAGGTAGAAGAAATCAGTTAAAAATAAGCAGAGAGCGAGCAAATAAAATTTCATTTCCTTATTCAAAGTGATAAGAAAAAAACGGCAAAATCACGAAAAGTGCAAATTTTTTTAGTTAAACTAACATTATTTTAAAACTAATGGCAGGAATTATTTTTTGTTAAAGGGTTTAACAGTAAAGGACTATAACTCCCTTCCTGAACATTGTCTGAATCTTCAAAATTTTTAGGTAGCTTGTTTTCGGAGTTTAAAATTAAAAGTGTGCACTACTGGTACAGGGTCCACTACTGGTGCGTTTACCTTACTAAGATTCATTCAAAAGATTTCTTTTAAATATATATATAATTCATTTTCCTGTTCTGATCACCTCATTGTATTTTATATAATATCTTTATATACATGCCTGTCCTTCTAAATATTTATGTTTTGATTTATTTATTTCAATATTAATTTTCTTTAATAAATTCTAAAACATTTTCAATATTTTCATTGTATTGTTATTTTCTATCTAGAACAAATGTAAATTTTTATTTTACTTAAATCGTCTGCAAATTAATGCAATGTGTAGACATTAAGAAAGGGGAATTTTATTTTCTGATTATTATTTTCATTACAAATTTCTTAAAGTAAGCATTTATTATTGACTAATCTTATTTCATAAGTTTGAAAGAATCAGATTATATAATAAGATTTACCCATAAATCTTCATCATACAACTGCAGATTTACTTTAACAATATATTTTAACTGAGCTTTGAATGTTTAGTCTTTCCAAAAATTTGACTAGCGCCCTATTGCCTAAAGAACTTGAACATTTCTATCATTAACTATAAATTGGATGTTTATTTTTGCACACAATGTGGTCAAATTATACAATTTTTATACGGTTCTTGTTTTAAGAGATTTTCCTTGTACCATTTTCATTATTTGATATTATCTTTCTATTTTTTCTAATAGCAATAATAGTATTTGTTATTTTTTTCTATTGATTAAAAAAAGAAAAAGAAAATCTGAGTGCAAAATGTGATAATATATATATATATATATTGGTTTCTTTACATTAGTGTATTTCATCCACTGATGATTTTTTTTTTTTTTTTTATCTTATTGGTCATTGGTGTTTAAGTGATCTTGTATCTGTTGCTTGGCTTCTACTATGCTTAATAGATCATCTTTATTATATATATATATAAAGCGTTCATATACTGTTTAGAAAAATTTGGAAGGTTGTAGTTTCTAGAAAAATGAACAATATTTACAATAGAACTATGATCACAATGAGGGCAGTAGAAAAACATAAAATAAATTTATCATATTGAAACTTAAATAGAGAAAAAGATTAAAAAATAATAACAACATAACCAAATTTTAATAAAGGAAATGTTCAAAGTGATATCTCAGTTGTACTGGTGCATCCGTTCAGGGGTGTGGAAAATGTTCGGACCTCTGAAATTTCCCCCAGAACACCTTCTAAATTTCCCCAAAAATAACGCATCAACCTATTATCAAAAAGTTTATTTATTTTTTTAAGTTTGACCTCTTTTTTTTTTTGGGGGGGGGGGGGGGAATTAATGGTTATTTAAAGGGAATACACTCGTAACAGAAGAATACAGCTATTAATTTGTGGTTTAATATTAGAAAGTTTGCTTTTTCAGTAATTTTTTTTTTTTACTTCCGTTTTTATTTTTATTTTATTCTAAGATAATAAATATTCAAAATTTCCCCAGACAGCCAGAATTTCCCCCCCGAACATTGTTTGCGCGCTCGGACATATTCTGCACCCCTGCATCCGTTTAAAGATTCCTTAATGATGTCATATCAGTTTTTTTTTTTTTTTTTTGCTGCAATTATGGATGGCAATGATAAAGTTTTTATTACTCAATTTCCTTGTTTTTTATGTCATGAAATTTTGTTTAAAAAAAAATAGTGAATTTCACAAAAAGCTCTCTGTTTTTTTTTGTTTTGTTTTTTTAATTTTATTGTTATTTGACCGCAATAAATAATTCTAATTAACTTTAGGGAGATTTTTTTTTTTCTTCTATTTTAGTCTCGACATTGCCCCTCAAAATGTTGATGTGAATGTACACCCTACAAAGCACGAAGTTCGCTTCTTGAATGAAGCAGAAATTTTCGAAAAACTACAACAAGCTGTTGATGCTAAACTATTAGGATCTAATACTTCTAGATCTTTCCTCACCCAGGTTTGTAATTTTTATTCTTATAAAGATTAATTTTAACCCTATTAATTCATATTGGAATGAGCTTTTATTTAGTTGTGTTGTTAATTAATAACAAATTTAATCACGTTGAACACCCAATCACACCTTCTTTTATCATAAGTGGTAGTTACTATTTTTATTACACTTTATTACAGTTAAATATGATTATAACTTAAAATTATCATTGTTCATATTATCTATAATATATTTTACATTTAGCTGTTGGTTTTACACACTAATTATAATGCTGGTCAGAAATTATCTTGGTAATTAAAAATTATCTTAAAAGCATTTTGTATTTCTCCTTAATTTTATTTGTTAAGATAATATTTAAAATTAATAAAATTTCCTGTTCACAAATATCATTTATAAAAATTCATCTAATTATTTTATTTGCTTTATCAATAATATGAATATTATCTGATTCATTTATAAAAGGGTTATTCAAACACTCTTCTACAAGAATTTAGCTCATAATTTTTGTAATTTTTTTCATGCTAACCAAATTTAATTTATGTTTTTATATTTAGACTTTATTACCTGGAGCCCCTGTTGCGATTGAAGAAACTACCAAGAAACTAGTTGAATCTAATCCTCAAAAAGAAAAGAAAGTGTATGATCATAATCTAGTGCGAACTGATTCTAAGGAACAAAAATTAGAAGCTTTCTTAAAGCCAAAATCTAATAATTTTGAGAAAGTCACTGAAAATGATAGTGATAATGAAAAGTAAACAAATAATCTCAGTTTATTAGCATTATTATTATTTTAATTACTTAAGAATAGAGTCTGATTTGTAAGAATATATTTTATTATACTGTTTATAAATACCAGGTGTCCCATAAATCTGTAAACATTTTAAAAATTCATGAAAATTGAAGGAATTGGTAGAATTGAACGTGGTTTGTGATAAGTTATTGTCAGGAAGGGGATTTTTTTTTTTGGCAAAGAAGAAAAATGAATAAATAAATTTTTTGTTGATAGAGGGCACTGCATGCACATGTAACGAGAAATATGCAAATCAGAGTCCTAGAAATTGCATGGTTTTATGAATAACACAGCTTATTAACACGCTTTTATTAGCTTCACCTGTATGTATGTATGTAACCACTCTGGGAGCAAACAAAAAATCTATATTGTAAAAAAGAGACTTTTCGTACGTGAACGCTGTGGCTGCGAGGCAAAGAGCTGCGCTATGAACCTAAAGGTCTAGCGTTCGAGCCCAGTCAGGGGAGATTTTTTAAAAATGGTTTTTGTTTAATTCTAAATTATTTTAATTAAAGATTTAAATGTATGTAAATATTATGGCGTGTCACTCACACGATTTTCTCTTACCCTGCATTTTAATACTAAGATTTTGTGCTTTTTAGTTCACATTTCTATAAAAGCGTGTTCTTTAATTTCTTAAAACTATAATATTATTAGTTTAAAGATTCAGAAAATGGCAAACTTATACGTTTTAGATAAAGGCGGTATATTTCTCTGTGTGCTTTTATTTCTTATTTTGCTTCCTGCTTGTATGAAGCTTGAATATCCTGCTCCATGAAGTTTTAATTGTGATGCTGACGTGGTGGATAAAGCGTTATTGGTGAAGATATTTTCCCTGAGCTAAAAACTGCCAACTGAATCTGTAGTTAGCAGTGTTGTAACTCTTTTGCAAATTGTCATTTGTGGTGATGGCGAACACATAGAATAGGATTTATATGCCTGTAAAAATGGGCATGGAAATATAGTATTTCACAGAAATTTGTGATTTGCTGACCAACGTCACCCTCTATCGACAACCCCTCCCCCCTCCCTTTATGAGAATGACTTTTTCACAAACTTTATTCAAATCTATCAATGGACAATATTCCTGTGATGTCACAGTAGGTAAAATCGCCAAACACGTGGCCAATATTTTGTAAACAAATTAGATTCAAGATGCCATTTTATTGTTACGCATAACATTCTCCTAAATATTTCTCCAGTGAAACTTAATAATAATGTTCAAACAAGAACAAAAGAGAAATGTAAACAACTGAATCGAATGATAAAGTTAAGACTATTCCATATAGTAAAATTGCAGAACATTTTATGTATACACACACACATATATATAATGAATAAAAGATTAATAAGACCATTTTATACACACGCACATATATATAGACATCAAAGTTTAAATAATTAGAATTTCAATCACTTTGATAAAGGAATATATTAAATGGAACATCCATTTAAATTTGTTAACATCGCCACAGTTCACATGGCAACTTTTAATATTACATATGTTGATTAATATTAAAGTATATTACTAAAACTGGATTAAAAACAAAACAAAGGTATCACTATATCACTCTTACTTCAATTTCATATAATCTGTAACTCTTATAAATAATATTGCAAGATAAAAATTTGCAAGCCACAATGCTTTGTTATGGTAGAGTTGAGGATTGTTTGCTTAACCAGCTGATATTCTTGTAGCCTCAAACCCAGAGTGTGAATATGGTCATTTCCTTCAATTTTTATGAATTTTTAAAAAGTCTACAGACTTATGAGATATTTCTTTTTTTTTTTCTAGATAAAACGGAACATGCATGTGAACTAAACTTGTCATATGTATGTTTAAGAACTAGCAAAAAAATACTGGTTAAATTAAAGCTTTGACATTCCACCCTATTTGGTACATTTTAAAGATCTCTCAAGCTTTCAATACTTCTGCAAAGGCGAATTTAATTATGCTACTTGACAAAAGTCAAGTTAGTTAAGACAATTAAAGATTTCAAGTGTGAATGTTACCAAAATTTAGGATTTAAAAATTAAAAGGAGAAAAAGAAATCCTTAATAAGAAATAATCTAATATATATGTGACGTATTCACTTACTTTGAGTCACATAATAGCTATAAAGAAGAGAGGCTTGCACTCAATAATTAATCCAAATTGAGAGACGCATTTATTGAACTATCTGGAAAATATTACAGGATACGGTCCATAATTGAAAGCTGAGCAAGTGGATGCAGTGCAGTGAAGCCGAATCAAACATCATGCTTTTCCCGTGACCCCTCTCGGGCCTTTATTTTGACGTGGTTTTGCTAAGCACTAGAGCACAAGAAGAGATAGAGCTCATCTATGCGCGTTTTCTCTTAAATACTGGCATTTTTGGCGGGAAATCACACCACTCCTTCCTCTGATTATTCTATTGGATATTAACTCTATGATTGACAGCTTAGCTGAGGTCCAGATTGCCGGGATTCATTATTATGCAGCAACTAACCACAAGAAACTGCAAGTTGTGTTTATTCAGCACTTTATTATCTTAAAATTTGTTCACTTTTATGACTTTTGCGTTATGCTCGCGCCTTGTACTAAAACTTACTTTACAGGGGAAACTTTAGAATTAATTTTAAGTTAAGACTTTCTAATGGGATTTTCTTTAAGTTATTACTCACTATTAATTTATAAAATAATAAAATAATAATTTAAAAACTTACCTCTCTTTATCCTTTCATATATATATTCTTATTTATTAATTTTTAGATAAAAACTCATATTTATAATGTTAATTATTTAATATGTTTATATATTAATTTTTTCTTCTGTCTTTTTTTTTTTTTTTTTTTTTTTTTTTAATGATGAAATCTATGAAAATATTTTAGTTAGTATTTTCACTCATGTGTGAGTGGAAATGGAAATTGAAAAATGTGATTTATTATAAGAAAGTATGCTATTCTTTGTTTTTAATTATTATCTGAAAAAGAGAGACTATGCAGATATGTATAAAATGATATATGTTTATGTATTCTTAAAAGATTTTTTCTTATTTCTTCTTTCAAAAAGATCAAAGGACTTGCCAGAAAAGATTGATATTCAGTTAACAAGTGTTTTGGAGCTTCAACAAGAAATTTTAGATGAGTGTCATCCAGGTAAGCATATAATAAATCTATAACTTAGAAAAATGCCCTTGAATGTTATAATATATAAGGGACCATAATAATTCTGAAATACATTACACCCAAAAATCAAGAAATATTCTTATAACTACCTACAAATTTTTCACTGAAGGGAGTCTTCATTCATGATCGATGAAGATAACTGCTAATTTTTTTCTTTGTCTGCGGCTGGTCGTTTGGCTTAATGTTAAATTTATTATTACCTAAAACATAATAATTACAAGATAAAAAGAACTTTCTATATACCATGTTTTTAAATTTTCTGTTGAATTATATAAAAGCTACTGAAGGCAGCGGGGACCCGAAACAATTGGCTAAAAGTATTTAAAAAATGCATTGTCACCGTGTTCTGAGCTATTTTAAAAGTTTCAAATGTCTAGCTAGTCGGGAAGTTATATGAATGTTGAATCATATAAGCGCTACCGAAGGCAACAGGGACCCGAAACAATTGACTAAATGTATTAAAAAAATGCATTGTCATCGTGTTCTGAGGTATTCTAAAAATTTCAAATGTCTAGCTAGTTCGGAAGTTATATGAATCATATAAATGCATACTTGCCAACTTTTCCGGTTTTCCCGGAAGACTTCCGGTTTTTTAACGTGTCTTCCGGACAAATGATGAAATCTTCCGTTTTTAAAAAAGTCGCGGATATCGTTCGTTTTAAAAAGAAAATCCAAATGTTCTACGAAAACTCCTGATTTCCAATCTTTCTCCATCCATAACATAAATGTCAATATTAATTTCAAACTTGCTTTATGAGATTCTAGAACATGTAAAGAAATAAAATTGTTAAATATTTCTTGCTAATGTAATTATTTTTTGCCCCCCCCCCCCTTCCCCTTTCATTTATCTCCAACTAGTGATCAGCAATCAAATGTTCTTCAGAAGTCTTTTGTTTCCTAATCTTTATCCATCTGCAACATAAATGATAATATTAATATTAAACTCCTTTCCTTTCTAGAAGTAGAGTTGAAAGAGTTTAATATTTCTTACTCTGCAATTATTTTTGTGTCCCCCCCCCCTTCCCCAGATTGTGATCAATGATCAATTCTAGAAACAATAAAGCAATGGAAGTGCTCAATATTTCTCATGTATGTAATTATTTTTAGATCTTTATTGCTAAATTTAATGAATCTGTTTATTTTTCCTCAATTAAATATTTCTATGTCATATGTATGCCAAATGTGTAAGCATGGGAAAAAAATGAATAATTTTTTCAGGTAGGAAAATTTTTTCCATATCAATTTAAGAAAATTAATACTCAGTTGGTTTTATGTACGTTTGAAACTGATAAATAGCTACTGCTACTTTTTTTTTATATGTATGATTAATGTACATACACAAAAATCATATTCTATTTTTTTTTTTTTTTTTTTTTTTTTTTTTTAATTAGTTATACTTTAACTTAACTAAGTTTTTTGTCTATTGTTAAATAAATTTCTTACAGATTCTGTTTTGTAGATATTTATATGTTGAAGAGGAATAACTTCATTTAAAACTTTTATATATTTAGTATAATCAATCTATAGTATAACGTTTTTATAGATTGCTTCTAAATATTAAAATTGTAAAACTGTATTGTTTAACACGTCATAGAAAAAAAAAAAAAAAATCTTCCCCTTTTTTATGAAATCTTCTGGTTTTTCAACAGAAAGCTTCCCTTTTTTTCTTAAAATTGGTTAGCAAGTATGTAAATGCATCCGAAGGCAGTGGAAACCCAAAACGATTGGCCAAAAGTATTAAAAAAATGCATTGCCATTGTGTTCTGAACATTCTAAAAGTTTCAAATGTCTAGCTAGTCGGGAAGTTAGTTAAATAGATTTTCTGTTGAATCATATAAATGCTACCAAAGGCAACGGGGACCCAAAACACTTGACTAAAAGTATTTAAAAAATGCATTGTCACCATGTTCTGAGCTATTCTGAAAGTTTCAAATGTCTAGCTAGATGGGAAGTTAGTTAAAAATCGATTGCAAGATTTGTATTGGACAAACAAACAAGAAACCGAGTTAATAAAAACATGGTAAAAAGAAATAAAATTGCATTGTATTTCTTATATTTTACTTGATTGATAAAACTTATCATCTTTGAAAAAATTTTACATAAGAGACTACTACTACTGACTTGCTACTGAGAAAAACTTACTTTTTATATTCATTAGTTAGCGTTAATGCATTATAGAATTGAAATTGCAAAAAAATAACACTTTAGAGTTTTTCAACGGAATGAGTTAATATTTTTGTTTGTGTTTTTATCTTTATTTTTAAAGTTATATTTTTAAAAACTACTCTAAAAATTATATTTAATGAAACTAATTTAAAATGTTAAATGTAAACTGCTTAGATCACTGGGGGATATAAAAATAATAAAATAGTTCCTCAGTGTATACTGGATATATGCTAAAGCCCTGCCCCATTTCAACTTTAGAATAAGCATTGCTATTTCCTTAAATGTACTATTTAAGTATGGTGAAATAGCTATATGCTAAAAATTGAGATTAATTACATTACCACTTGGTAGCAAACAGCAGAGTCAATGTTCCTATCTTTTGAAAATATTAAAAGATAAAAGAAAAAGGTAAATTGCAATATTGTAAATCATTCTTGATTTAGTATGAAAAGATACAGTATATATATATTTTAATGAACTGAATGTGTAAATACATGTTCGTTTAGATATGAACTCCCAAATCCGGGATGTTAAAAAACATGGATAAAGGGAATATAATCTTTTCAACTAGAGACTGACTGTCATCATAATTCAGAGGTACAGTAAATGATTCATATTCAAAAGGGCCATGGGACAACAAATACTTTTCTGCTTACATCCACGTTTTTCAGCATCACGAGTTTGGAAAATCATGATCAAACAAATGTATATTTTACACAAATAGTGTATGCAAAGTAGCATTTCGTAACAAATCACTAATACTCTACAAATTCAAAACTGTTTTTTTTTTTTTTTTTCCTTTATCTGTACTATTTTTAAGATAGGAACCCCTAATACTGAATTTGCCAGCGGGTAACCTATAACCAAATTCAACTTGCAACACCTAACCATTTTGCTATACCTAGACTCAACATTTAAGGCAATGGTATGGCTGTTCTCAAGTTAAAGTTGAGAGGTAGGAGCAGGGCTTTAGTAGACACTCTGTATACTTTATATATTTTAAAACATTCTATTTAGGTAAAAGGGGGAAAATGAAGGAATAAATTAATATAAATGATGATATTTAATGTTTTAAAAATAATAAAAACATATTATTATTATTTATTATTATTATTATTTTTTTTTTCAGAATGCATATCATTAGATTTTATTTTATTTTTAAGAATAATTTAATATCTTTCAGGTCTTCTTGAAATAATTCAAGCTATGACTTTTGTTGGTTGTGTTGATCATAAATTGGCTCTCTTTCAACACAATACAAAATTATATTTGGCTAACACAAATAAACTTAGGTAAGTTACCAATAATTATTCTATTGAAATAGTAAAAATATTTTCCTGGTGCCTACTATTAGAAACATTAAATCATCCTTTAAAAATATAATTTTAATAAATATCCTTGAACCATGTGTACAATTACAAAAATCTCTCACATACATAATTTAAAATATTATTTGTATAATTTTCTGGGATCAGTACATTCTAAACCAGACCTGTCCAACCCAAAACACTTGGTGGGCCGCATTGGAAATCTATTTTATTTATTCAGGCTGCACCATATGTACAGTCATAAAAAAAGACCCCCCCCTTTCCCAACAAATTTCGCTGTAAATTAGCTGATAATTTACGGTGAAATTACTTGGGGAAGAAAATGATTATTAATATTATTATTTTATGACTGTACATATGCATATTTGTACATATGTTTGGAGTATATAATTTATGTATGTATATACTTTTTTTTTATAAATTTTATTAAGTTACTTCCTTACTCTATAAATCAGCATTTTTGTGGAACCGGTGGATGCTTAGAAAATTTTACTATTAACAGACATAGAGAAAAAGGGCGGTAGGTATAAAATGGTTGACTACCCCTGGTCTAAACATAAACTTGTTACTATTTCAAGTTATTATTACTGCTTTCATTCTCATTGTTTCTTATCTATATTGCTTGATATACTTACATGTTCTTCTTAGCTGTTGGCTGAGAATGTTGTTATGGGACTTGTATTGTTGTATAACAATGTAATTTTTTTTTTTTTTTTTTTTTTTAATCATGCTAGATTGCATCTTCATATCATGTCAGGTATTGGTTTCACACGTTATGTTTAATATAAAATACTTGTGCATAGAACATTTTGCTAGTAAGAAATATTAAACACTATACAACATAAAAAAGAAAGAAAAAATCTGATAAACTTTAAGACTCTGCACCCTCCCCCCTTTCTCTCTGAGAAAACGGTAGAGATTATTAAGGTGCATTTAATTATCTTCAAAAAATCAAAAACAATGTCAGAAAAACTGTATACAATAGTGTCTGTTGAAGCCTCCAAAAATGTTTTCTCGAAATATGCATTTTATGATGTAAACAATTAATTTTTAGTATTAAATAATTATAATAATAATAATTACAATTAAAAGTATTTGATATATTGATACAGAAATTATGTTAATTAATAACAATTGTTTTTTTTTTTTTTTTTTTTTTTTTTCTATGTAATAAATGGTAATAAGTAATTATTATTTTCTAAGAAAATCAAGAATATCTGGCAAAATTCAAAATCTTTTCAAAAATATCTGTCATGAATTTGTTTCCTTTCATTAGAAACAATGAAATTATATGAAAAAGATTTTTTTTTTGTGTGTGTGTATTTGTTTATTTCATTAATATTTAGGTAATGTTAGATATAGTTTTTTTTTTAATATAAATAATTACGATTAATAATTAAATTATAATGGTAGTAATTATTTAATTTAAAGTACATTTTAAATTATAGCTCTTTGTTGCATGTATGTATGATATCTGTAATTCTTTCTCTTTTCTTTTCAGTGAAGAACTTTTCTACCAACTGATGTTAAAAGATTTTGGAAATTTTGGTGTTCTTCGATTGTCTGTAAGTTGCATTGATATTTAAAATGCTTCTTTTATGCTTATAAATTTGCAATCATTTTGTTTCAAAATGAATTGTAACAAAATATTATTAAAAAAAAAAAAAAAAATTCTTTGTTGCAGTTACTATCATAACTTGTATCATTAGTATTTTTTCTTTCTTTTTTTAATCAAATGTTACTAATTAAGAATTTAAAAAGTTAATAATTAAATTCATTACATTTATCAAATTACAGAATCCAGCTCCTATTTTCGAGTTAGCCATGATTGCTTTAAATTCTGAAGATAGCAACTGGACAGTTGCAGATGGCCCCAAAGAAGATTTGGCAAAATATGTAGTTAATCTCTTAAAATCTAAAGCAGATATGTTGGATGAATACTTTTCTTTAGAAATAAGTGAAGTAAATATATTATATATATATATTTTTTTTCTCATTTTCGATTTATAAAAGTATGTAAATTGTATATACATATTTTAGATTTTTAGAAAATTTGGAGTGGAAGGCTGATTTTTTATATCAACTATGTGAAAAAATACCACAGGCGGGAATTGAACACGGGCTTTCCACTAAATGCACAGCACGGATGCTCTACCACTGAGCTACCGTGGGTGATAACCAGCTAGGCATTTCTCACATAATATTCATTGGCAAGTAAAATGAAAATGAATTAAGGTTGATCTAAGGCAAATCTAAAATGAATTAAGGTTCATGAATAAAGAATTTCTAAATGTGCATACATATTGTCATGCAACCAACCACTCCTAAGTTTATTTTATGCAACCAACCAACCTTGGAAGCCGCCGTGAGCGGGAGAAGGTATTTTCGCAGAGAGAAAGACTTTGGCCTTCGGCCTGAAACGTAGGGTGCAATCGGCGCGCCCGAGTAACGGATTTATTCCGTTGGTTTATTCTTATTATTACATGAGTACATGGGTACTCATATGTATATAAATTTCCCACTGTATATATTCATCTTCATGTTTGACTTAATATTAATTAATTAAAGAGTAAAATTTAATACAAGAGAAATTTTCTGTTCTCAAGTGTCAACACTCGGTTCATCACGGCATCACAGCACGCTCTGCATACGTCGAACCAGAGTATAGTGTTCTCAGAAAGATAATATAAATTCCATGGACGCAATATATAAAGGTGAGAAATTATTAATGTTATTTTATGATGATAGGATAGGAATTAACATTTTAAATAGCAATGTTTAAAAGTGTTACGAAGGCCGATCTACTTGCCGTTTTGCAAGAGATAGGCGAACAAGCTGACTCTAATTTAAAGGTAGTTGAATTAAAAGATTTATTGTTAAAATCTAAAGAATACATTAAAGATAAAGAATTTGTGAGTGAATTTTTAGCAACCACAGTTGCGCAAAGAAAGGAATCGGAAGAAATAAATTGTTTGTGTTTGTTAAAGCAAACCGAAAGTAACGATGAGGTGTTGCATAATTCTAGTAACTCAGAAAACATATTATCATTAGATAAGCTTTTGAAAGCTATATTAACTTTGGTAATACCAGTACCTAAAAAGAATGAACCATGGAATCTTTTTTTCGATTCCATTGAAAGAGCTTTTAAGCATAAAAATGTACCTAAAGAATATAAATCGGAGATTTTACTGAAAGTAATTGGCGATAAAGCCGCGAATATTTTGATTTATGTAAGTGAAGAAGAATTAAAGAACTATGAGAAAATTATATCCTTAATTCTAAAAGAATATGCACCATCCCCTTTCATTTGTTTAGAAAATTATAAGAAAGCTACAAGAATATCTGGGGAGACACACCAACAGTTTGCTTCTCGTTTAAGATCCAGTTGGCTCCATTATTGTAAAATTCGAAATGTAAATGATTTTGAGTCTTTAGTAGATTTGATTATATCTGATAAAATATTTGAAAATCTAGATAAGGATCTGGCAATGCATGCTGCAGTCACACAGGGTGAAGATTGGTTACGCCCAGAACAATTAGCTAAGACGTGTGATATATATTTCACTGCTAAAGGTAGATCATTTGAGGAAACAAAATATGAAAAACGCGTCTATCGTGAAACAGTCACAGAAAACCATAAAAAATACGTCCCACCTCCATTGAGAAAATATTCTTCTAATAATGAGAGTAAATATTCTTTTAAGCGGGAGTGTTATATTTGCTCTGATATTTCTCATGTAGCTAAAGATTGTCCGAATCGTCGAAATAGATTCGATAAAATTAACAAACAAAGTGAGGAAATAAAAAAATCTAAAAGTAACGCACAAGCGACAGAGAAAAAATCTGTAGTGACCCACGTAATGTCGAAACATTTACAGAAATGTGAAAAATCGGAAAAACTTAATTTATACCCCTTACAAAAGGTTAATATTTATATCTCAGGTAAACAGGTTCCCTCAATTATCGATTCAGGTACTGAGATTTGTGTTCTAAATAGCACCCTAATTCCTGATCTTCACATAGAAAGCAAAGGCAAAATTCTGTTAGAATCTGCATTTCGAGAAATAGTTGAGGCGAGATTAGCTGTAATTCCAGTCTATTATAAAAATCCTAACAGTTTTATATTTACACACGCGGATTCATTATTTGCAATAACTGACAAATTAAATGTTCCATGTTTAATCACTCCACACTTCTATAATACATTAGTAAATCAAAAAGAAATATTAAATGATTTGTTTATCCAAGAAAACTCTAATACGCTGTTGGCGCCGCCGAATGAAGCAGGAAATAAAAGTAATTTAAATGAGTCATCGCTGTTACATATCGAAAATGAATGTAGTAATCAAAAAATAATTTCGGGAGAGGATAATACATTATTTAAGAGTGATAGTTTTTCGAGGTCAAACGAAATGCAAGATTTGATTAATAAAAAAGAAACTAGTTCACATAATTATCCATCTCAATTGATAAATAAAAAAAAGATTGTTTCTTCAATAAATAATAGCGATTCGGAGGCAGCTGTTTATTTGATTTTGAATAAAGAAAAAGTGATTAACTTGCCAAAGGATAATCAAATTGAAATTAGGCGGCTGGAGAGCTCACAAAACAATGTTAGTAATTTATCTGATGTTAGTAGATTTAGGGAAAAGCAGCGAGAATGCTTATCGTTACAAACTGCTTTTAAAGAAGCGGAGTTAAAGAAAAATAATTATTTTCTTAAGGACGATTTATTATTCCATAAAGATAAAATATGTGGAGAAACAGTAGATCAATTGGTCTTACCTTTGAGTTATCGAGAAAGTGTTTTAAAATTAGCTCATGACTCAATCTTCGGGAATCATTTAGGGATGCGGAAAACAAAAGAGAGAATAAAACTATCATTTTATTGGCCTAACCTAATAAGAGATGTACAAAATTTCTGTAAAACTTGCGAAAAATGTCAGTTGAGGAGTCCGGAAAAAACGTCCGATAAAATACCTATAACGCCTGTGGTACGTCCTCCTTATCCTTTTCATACAGTGAGTGTCGATTTAATTGGAGAGATTGCGCCACCCTCAGGTAGAAAACATAAATATTGTCTTTGTCTAATTGACCAACATTCGAGATGGCCCGAAGTCTTACCTTTAAGAAGCCTATCGGCTAAGGTCACGTGTGATGCACTTTTAGAAATATTTATGCGTACAGGAATCCCAGAAATGATATGTAGTGATCAAGGCACTAATTTTACGTCTCAATTAACACAAGAGTTTGAGAAAAGATTAGGAGTAAGTCCTCGTTTCTCAACTCCAGCTTACCCTGCCTCGAATGGGCTTGTTGAAAAATTTAACCGTGTATTTAAACAAATGCTTCATCATGTAATACGAACTGACCCCGTAAATTGGGATAGACACATTCCGTATTTACTTTTCGCGTATCGCGAAGTTCCTAACTGTACAACAGGAGTTTCTCCATTTAAGCTTATGTATGGGCGCGAAGCTAGAGGTCCATTAGCAGTTTTAAAATCAACGTGGTCAGGAGAAATCCCTTTACCTCTCAATTTAAGTAATACAGCTGTAGATTACTTACAAGAATTAAAAATTAACTTAGAGAAAGCTGCCGATTTAGCATCTTTAACTGCTGCGGAAAAGCAAGAAGCTTATGCTCATTATTTTAATCGTCGCAAAGAAATGAAAGAATTCAAAATTGGAGAATTAGTATACTTACTAATTCTGGATTCTACTAATAAATTGTATGCGAGATGGACAGGTCCTGGTGAGATTTTAGAAAGAATTAAACCTCACTCGTATAAAGTTAAGTTACCTGACGGTAATATACGACACGTACATGTAAATAAGATAAGAAAATTCCATGTTAGAGCACAAACGGTAGGTGTAATTTTTGAAGATGACTGTGAATTCGGAGAAATCCACCCAACCCCTATTAAGGAAAATAAAACTGACTTTGATGTGGATATTAGTCATTTAGGAAAGGAGAAACAAACAGAATTGCTCGAACTTTTGCATAAGCATGTACCATTATTTTCGGGTAAAGTTCAAGTTGCTAATGTTGGGGAACATAAAATTCGTCTAATGCCAGGTACTGAAAGAAAAAAGCCTTATGTGTATAGAATACCCGAATCACTTAAACCTGAAGTTGACAGACAAATAGAAGAATTAGAAAGCTTAGGTCTTATTGAGCCGAGTGAAGCCGAAATAGCTTATCCAGTAGTGTGCGTAGCTAAGAAGGATGGAAGTGTACGATTATGTATAGATTTTCGTTTGCTCAATTCGGTAACCAAACCTTTTGATTACCCTATGGAGAACATTACAGACTTAATTAATGAAGTCGGTCGTGCACACGTTATTACTTGTTTAGATGTGTTAAAAGGATATTGGGAAATTCCCTTAGAAGAGAAAAGTCGTGATTTTACGTCTTTCAAGACACACCGTTCTCAATATCGCTGGAAGGTAATGCCCTTCGGATTACGAAATGCAGCTGCAAGTTTTCAAAAAATAATGAATGAAGCTCTGAATGAACATCGCGAATATTGCAAAGCATATCTCGATGATATCGCGATTTTTTCTAATGATTGGAAATCACATCTTATACATTTAGATGCAATTTTAACTAAGCTAACTGAACTAAAATTTACCGTAAATGTTAAGAAATGTGTATTGTGCAGATCAGAGATAAAATATCTAGGCCATGTAATAGGATCTGGACGACATCAACCTGATCCTGAAAAGTTACTTGCTATTGAAAATATTGAATCGCCGAAAACTAAAACAGCTTTAAAAAGCGCTCTTGGTCTTTTTAACTTTTATAGAAGTTACATTAAAGACTATGCTGAAATTGCCAAACCGTTGACCGATTTAACTAAAAAGAAGGTTCCGGAAAATTTACCGTGGACACAGACGGAAGAGATAGCATTTCGACAACTTAAAGAAATGTTGTGCGAAGCTCCTAAGCTTTATACTCCAGATCCAAATAAACCCTTTACCATTCAGTGTGATGCCAGTTCCTATGGTGTCGGTGCGTGTCTTTCGCAAAGAGATGATGAAGGTAATCTACGTCCAATTAGTTTTATTAGTCAGAAGCTCACTAATGTACAGTGTAATTGGTCTACTATAGAACGTGAGGCCTATGCTGTAGTGTGGTCCATAAAGAAATTTGAAAATTATGTTTTCGGAACTCGTATTGAGATTATAACAGACCATAATCCTCTTGTTTATTTACAAAAAACTGCACCTCAATCTGCTAGACTGCAAAGATGGGCACTATCTTTACAAAGATATGATATTTACATATCGCATTGCCCTGGTGCAAAACTGAAAAACGCTGATGGTTTGTCGAGACTATGCCAATAATAAGTTTTGCTATTTACAAATAACTTTGGTTCTATTTAGTAATTTAGTTTTTTGTGTGAGTTTAGTATTATAAATATTTGTTCCGGTATTATATCAAGACTTCTTTACATCTGTTGTGAATTGTCTATTTTATTTTTGCATTTATTTCTTGTGTTGAAATATCTATATTTGTTCCGGTATTGTACCAAGACTTCTGTACATCTGTTGTCAAGTATTTATTTGGCATTGTTTTTATTTTCATGTGTTTAAATATTTATGTGTCAGTTGGTTGCTAATAATTATCAGATTTTCATACGCTTGGCGTATCTCAATCTTAGTTGGGGGGTGTCATGCAACCAACCACTCCTAAGTTTATTTTATGCAACCAACCAACCTTGGAAGCCGCCGTGAGCGGGAGAAGGTATTTTCGCAGAGAGAAAGACTTTGGCCTTCGGCCTGAAACGTAGGGTGCAATCGGCGCGCCCGAGTAACGGATTTATTCCGTTGGTTTATTCTTATTATTACATGAGTACATGGGTACTCATATGTATATAAATTTCCCACTGTATATATTCATCTTCATGTTTGACTTAATATTAATTAATTAAAGAGTAAAATTTAATACAAGAGAAATTTTCTGTTCTCAAGTGTCAACACTCGGTTCATCACGGCATCACACATATATTTATATTTCAAATGAAGTATTTTTGTATAAATCTATAATATTTATAATAAATGTATTGATATTGGTAAACTCCAAGGATTTTGTTAAATAAATACATATATATATATATTTTTAATATAACATTGCTTTAAATTCAACATTTTGTCATGTTTAGTGTGATATTTCACAGATTAAAAAAACAAATGAAAAACTTGTATGTTGTGGCCATCACAAAACTTTCTTCTGTATCATTCTATACAATAGTGCCATTTACTGTTTAATATGCATAAAAGTTTAGTCATAGCTTCTCACTCTAAAGATTTTATATATGGAGTTTGTTATAATTTTAATCAGCAGATGCTGATATACACCCAAATCAAATAAACATAGTGCTTATTAATGGCCTTTTCATATACCATGTTTTGCGCAATTATATACAAAACTAAAAAAAAATGATTGCAATTATTGGGGAACAGCACTGCCACCTGTCAACCGATATATACCAAAATTTAATCTGCATAATGGCCCTGTCATATAACAATATTTGTGCAATTATATGCAGTAGAATTTGAGATACAGCATTTCAATTCATGAAGAAAATAGAAGCATAGCAATGCTAGCAAATTATAGGAAGCAGTACCGATTTAATTTAGCTAAATTTCTCACCACAATTTTTGCTCCACTTCTTGCTGGTAATGGTTATACTGTTAAGAATTCCATAAATTTTGCAAAAAATATTCAAAACTGCCCTCACACTAATCTCACTATGGTTTCTTTTGATGTAAAATCTCTTTTCACTAATGTTCCAATAAGTGGCGCCCTCTGCTGTCTCGAAAATAGATTAAAAGAGTTTCATTTCACCTCTTTTGAAATGCAAGAATTAATTTCTCTTACCCGCATTTGTTTATCACAAACCACTTTTTCTTTCTAAAATAAATTCTATCGTCAGTCTGAAGGTTTAGCCATGGGTTCCCCTCTCTCCCCAATTCTCGCAGACATTTACATGCACTATTTCGAAAGCAAGCTTTTTAAGAAAATATCTTTTCCTTTTTGGACTCGTTACGTTGACGACACCTTCACGCTTATCGACACATCTCATCACAATATTGACCATGTCTTAGAAACCTTAAATTCAATTGACAGTAATATCCAGTTTACATATGAAATAGAAAATAATGACTCCCTTCCATTTCTTGATACCCTCGTCTCTCGCACTGTAAATGGATTTTCGATAATTTTTCTATGGTAATTCTGACGTAGTAGTTTATTCCTGTTTTAAAATTTCAGATTCTTCCTTTTTGAGTTGTCAACTATATTTAATGTTCTAATTATGCTGTTAAACACAATGTGATCAATCGGTGAATTTCATTGTTGCTTCGTGGTTTCATTGTTGTTCATCTGCTTTAAAATTTTGCTTTTTGTAATCCATATGGTTCCTGTTTTGGTCATGGCAGGCTGGGGGAGTGTTGCCGGCATGAAACTAGTGTAACCCCACAGGCAAGTTACAAGTCTTGCCGCCTGCCTCCTTCTTCCTATCTTGTGTTTCTTGGGTTGTTTTATCATTAATTTTGATAAGTTTATGGTTTTAAGTTAAGACTTGTTGTTTTACTTTATTGATTCGTTAGTTTTGCAGACTGTTAATTAATAGATCTGGTTTCTTTACATTAGTGTATTTCATCCACTGATATTTTTTTTTTTAAATCTTATTGGTCATTAGTGTTTCAGTGATCTTGTATCTGTTGCTTGGCTTCTACTATGCTTAATAGATCATCTTTATTATATATATATATATATATATTTAAATATTTTATTTTAGGATGGAAATATATTACCATTACCCATGTTACCTATTTTTTTCCTCACTCCTTTAGGAATAAAATGTTTTTCTGTTTGTTTATATTTCAGAATTTTTTTTAAGTATATATATATATATATAATATAATAAAGGTGATCTATTAAGAAGCCAAGCAACAGATAGAAGATCACTGAAACACCAATGACATGTAAAGAAACCAGATCTATTAATTAACAGCCTGCAAAACAATCGAATCAATAAAGTGAAACAACAAATCTTAACTTAAAACCATAAACTTATCAAAATTAATGAAATAACAACCTAAGAAACACAAGGTTAGGAAGAAGGAGGCAGGCGGCAAGACTTGTGACTTGCCTGTGGGGTTACACTAGTTTTATGCCGGCAACACTCCCCCAGCCTGCCACGACCAGAACAGGAACCATATGGATTTAAAAATGCAAATTTCAAAGCAGATGAACAACAATGAAACCACGAAGCCACAATGAATTTCACCAATTGATCACATTGTGTTTAACAGTATAATTAGAACATTAAATATAGTTGACAACTCAAAATGGAAAAAACTGAAATTTTAATGGAAAATGAAAGTTTGCATAGTAATACAAAGCAAATGCAACAAGCCTTCTACTTTTTTTTTTTTTTTTTTTTAAATTTAATTTAATTTCACAAACCCACCCAACCTCCGTAAATATCTGTTGCTTGGCTTCTACTATGCTTAATAGATCATCTATTAAGCATTATTATATAAATATATATATATAATAATGATGATATATAAATAGTGTTAATGACAATATTAGGCAAATATAATTATATGAAATTCATATATTTTTATTATATATATATTTAAATATTTTATTTTAGGATGGAAATATATTAGCATTACCCATGTTACTTGAAAAATATGAGCCACCCCTGTACAATTTGCCTAGCCTAATTTTACATTTAGCTGCCGATGTAAATTGGTCTGCAGAAAAAGAATGCTTTGAATCGTTTTGTCGTGAGATGGCATCATTTTATGCTGTTCCCACCAATCCTTACATAGAGAAGTCTGAGGTAATATTATTCTTAATTGCTATTTGTTATACATTCAAGTTAAATAATATTTTAATTCAAAATATTGCATACATATTTCAAAAGTAACACAATTATTATTATTATTTATTATTATTTTTTTTTTTTTTGATTGAAACAGGATTATTAATATGACTGAATCACAAACATACTTTCTTATTGGTCATTTAAAAAGCATTTAAATAGCTTTAAAATCGATCGAATTAGAACAGTTTTAAAATTCTTTGTATGTGACATTACACAACTCTGCTGTCTGGTTATAATTAAACTTCCCCTATAAACAGCATCCTACAGCGCAAACGGGTAAACGGAATGCAACGAAATTTGGTATATAGACTATACACGAGATGCGCTCACGGAATTTCGAAGAAAAATTTTAGTTCCAAAATGTCCACCAGAGGGTGCCTTTTCCAGAAAAACATTAAATTTAAAACAATAAACGACCAAAACGGAATACAGAAACAATATTAACAATCCAGAACAAGAATTATGAGAAATAAAATGTAAAACCGGGAAAAGCTATCAGTTCTAGGAAAAAAATGTTGAGATTTGCATGCTTGCGAAAAAGAGGAAGCTTTATGCAAAACAGGTTAGGGTATAAAACGTTTGCAGACATTGTCATGTTTTTGGCTGTAATGATGACGGTATCTTTAGTTGAACGTGCGTTATTGGTGAAGCTGTTTTACAAAAACAAGGGAAAATGCTTCTGCTGCAGTTTGTATATTTCGTCGTATAAAGAACCTACGGCAGGGATCAATGTCTACTGAAGGTATCCGGGCCATGATTAAGAGATTTCAAGGGATGGGGACATTAGGAGTTCAACCTGGAAGAGGCCATAAACCTGTCACACCGGTACTTGTTGATGCCGTCAAGGCAGCTGTTGCCGCATAGTCATAGACATCAGAGTTTGGGGGAAATCCATTTCAGGGCTGGGGATCCAAGTCTTTTAAGGCAATGAAGACTGGTGGGGTCTTGAAATCAGTCCTGCGATCTTGACCGGACTTAGTTGGTGCCTGACCTCGCACATAACTTTTTAATTTGGTGGCGCAGAGTTGCTAGCTTTACTGGCAAGAGCTAATCAAGAAAGATTACTAAATTTTGGCGAGTTCCATCTTTTAAACACTTAATTTTTGGTGTAAATTGGCGTATTTCTAAACCCATCCCATTTTCTTTTAATTGGCTACCCTTTTAATAGTAAAACCTCCTCATTGTTTCCCATTCCTTGTACTTTCATTTCTTCCAGACCGTCTGGAACCCTAATGACTCTTTACTCGCCAATTCGGCAAGCCATTAATACAATTATTTCTTGCTTTATATTTGACATAAAATAATCAAACCTTAATTTAGACTCATAAATCTTTCTTTAATTGAATTTTTCCAGCACCCAGATATTTTTCTATTCTTCATTAAATTTATTTATAGGATATTTCCAGTTATCAAATTACTTAAATGGTTAATTTGTTTATTTCTTTTCAAATGATGATGATCACGATTGTAATTTCCATTTGTTATTTTTTATACTTTTAGAGTAATTTATAATCTAATATGAAATTTCTTTTAATTCTTTTTGCCATCTAAAAAGAATACCCTAGAATGTAAAACAATAATTTAAAATGTAAAAATATTAATTTATTTCTTACATCTTTTTTATCCATTATATTTTTCATGTATACAAATACAGTCTTATTATTAAAAGTAGATTGTTTAGGTTTTATTTTGTAATATATATCAGACATATTTTCTTCTATTTGGAGAATCATATTGTGGAATGTAAATTTATTAACACCTTCTTCTACAGCATATTTTATTGCAATCAATGTAAAGAATTGCATAATGAGACAACAGAAAAATAGTGTTGAATGACATTGAGTAAAAACTGTTTGGGCAAACAACATAAATTGAAAATTATGATGTAGACAATATGGATTTAGCAACCTAGGAAATTTGAGTGAAATCTGTAAAAGTCAGGGATTTTTTACTACATTTTGGAAAAGAAAAAAAAAAAATACTGAACTAGCTTGAAAATTTCCAACCAAACATGTCAGATATGAAAATAGAAGAAAATTATCACGAAAAATCAGGGAAAGTCAAAGTACTGAACACCCTGAGTTAACTTATTAATTAAGGGTCAATAGTGCTCGCAGTAAATATCTTGTTTTAATAAAACCTTTAAATTGAGAGCTAAATTGATTTCTCGTCCCCATCTTTCTCTCTCTCTTTTTTTTTTAAGTACAAAAATACTTCATTCTCCCCTCTTCTTTTTCCTTTGAAGTTTTTTTAGCACCATTTATTAACAGAAGTCCACACACGTTTACTCATTCTATTCATTTATATGAAGAATCATGTGTTAATATAATTTATTTAAACTGATATACATTTTTACAAACTATTTCAACATTTGTTAATATATAAATTCTTTTTCAGGACTCTAATAGCTGCAACAATTCATGGAAGTGGACTATAGAACATGTTATTTATCCGAACATTAAGTCACACTTGAAACCCCCTAAGCAGTTTTCGACAGATTCTAGTATTTTGCAAATAGCAAATTTACCCGATTTGTATAAAGTTTTTGAACGGTGCTAGCAATTATGTAAACTCTATGATCAATGTATATATTTGCAAATAAAATATATTTTTGTTTTTAAATGTTACTTCTTTAATATTACTCAAAGTATTTTTTTTTTTTTAATGTATAGCTATTTAATATATTTCTTATCAAGTTAATTACTGCATAGTTTAAAGTCATGACTATAGTTGATCTTTGCCTTTTTTTTCTTTCATTTTCTTGAATAATCTGGTGTGTCACTCACACGACTTTCTCTTACCCTGAAATTTAATACTATAAATACAGTTTGCAGATTAAGAGGTAAGATAACGAGAACTGTCATGTAAACCTATGCTAAACAATCCAAATTAGGCTTCAGAAGAGTTTTAAAGATAATTAGTTCTGTGTGAGGGGGGCTACCGCCCCCCTCAACCCCCCGTTTTATTAATACACCTACATTTATATAGAATTTAATTCGGTTATTAAAAAATAATTCTGTTTTTAAAAAATAATTTATTAAAATTATTATTTAAAAAAATTATTTTTTATGATAATGCAGACGATTTCCATATTAGAGAGGCAGTGTAACACTAAATATCCAAAAAAAGTCCATTTTACTCTCAATATATGCATAAAAGAAAAAAAAAATACGATTTTTTTTTCTGTTTTTTTTTCGTTAAAATTTAAAAAAAATCTATAACTTTGTTTTAAATTATCACAGTATTATAGTTCAACCATTCGTTTTAAAGGTATTCGCAAGCTCTTTTGAATGATACCCATCATGAAAATTTACTCCCCTCGAGGGGGGACTTCCCCCCCCCCAGGGGGGGAGGTGAGGCTCCTACATACACAAAAATATTTTCCCAGTTAACTATCTCTATTACAAAAAATATATGTTCGTTTCATTCGGTTTAGTGCAGTCTATAGACGTTAAACTCTACTTACCTGCAATTTCCCCCATAGACGTAATGTATTAGAATTCTCTTGATTGTCCCTGTACACGAACCATTTGCTTGATCTTAACGAAAAGCTTACTGTAGCATCCCTATATGATACACATTTAGAATACCAAGTTTGAACTTTCTACCATAATTTGTTTTTGAGATATGCTGATAACAGACAGACACACACACAGACACACACACAGACTCACAGACACACAGACCATTTGCTAAAAACATGATTTTCGTATTCAGGGGACCTCAAAACGTGTAAATATAACAAAATCTCGCGTTCGAAAATTTGACCCAAAAACAATACTTTCTCTACCTTATGGGTAAGAGAAAGTAAAAATATAAGATGAAGTTTTTTAATGAAACTTCAGAAAACTTGCCAACAATAACAATCACTAAACATTCTGCTTAAAATAATATATTAAATCTTTAGTGAAATATGTATATGTATGTATAAGAATTTGTTTTTATTTGAGCATGCATAAAATATAGCATTTTTTAATCCAAAATTTGTTATGTATTTACAGTACAAATTCGAGTTCAATTTTATAAAAGTTTAAGAAAATATTGGTAAAACAGTGTGCTGCAATAAAAGAATATTTTAGATCGTATAATGAAATATAAGGGAATATTTGCATGTTATGCAAATGATATGATTCATTCACATTTTCAAGTTCAAAGTGAAGAAGACAGAAAATTAAAAACTTGTGTCATAAGTTTTAGAGTAGATGATAAATGTTACACTGTGTTATTTTTTTCAACTTAGAAAAAACTCTTTTAATGCCAGGGACAGCAAACATATTAAAGACTACTTCTTTATAAAAAAAAAAAAAAAAGTAAAATAAATCTAAAGGCTTATAACTGTATATATTGTTTTTACTTTTAAAAATTTTGGTTTGCAAGACCGTAAATAAAAGGGGAAAATTAGAAATAAATTTATGTTTTTTGTGACTTTTCTTATTTCAAGTTTGTAGATTACAGAAATAATTTTTACCTCTTATGTCTAACCTTGCTTTGAAAGAGTTACTCCTACATATTTGAGCAAAAAAAAAATACAAGTTAGACCAAAAGTCATGAAAGGTTTATAATTGTGAATAACTTTATCATTTGTTTCCATTGATATTCTATAGACTTGAAAAAAAACAAGGATGGAAGATTATTTACTCTTATGTGCGGAATATAATTTTAGGTAGGTGTCCTCACAGGTATAAGTGCTATGTTACACAACACGATTCAAAACTAGGGTCTAAATTTCTGGTCCAAGTACTCATGTTTCTGGATGAATATTGTCCTTGAAATTCTGTATTGTCTGTTATTTATTTACATAGCCCCAAATAAAACATTCAAGTGGAGTGGAATCAGACAAGTAAGAGTGTCGTTTTATGCCAGTGTTTCTTTGGGGCTATCTGAAAAACAACAAATACAGCAGTTCAAGGTCAATGTCCGTGTAGAAATAAGGGTAACCAAACCAAAAGTGTTGGCCTTTGTCCTCGATCACATGCTATACAGAACCTGTATCTGTGAGGACTATAATGGCACACACCTACCTGAGATTATATTTTGCACATAAGTGCAAATAATCTTTCATCCTCGGTCTTCTCCATGATATATATAGGGTTGCTATGGCACCTAGAAAACAGGGAAAACTCAGGGAATTTGAAAATCTATTAAAAAAGAGGGAAATTTTGAAATTTTTTTGGAAAAACATTGGAAAATTTGTCATAGTAAAATACTTTTTAAAAATTGTAGTGCTAAAAGGGACTAGGAAAACTCAGTGAATTTTTTTTCCTGATTTGTATAACAACCCTGATATATTAATGGAAACTAATAATAAAATTACTCATACTTTTGACTCACTTTATACTTAAATTATTTTTTTCTCCTATATTTATCAAATTTTAATTTTGAAAACTAGTAAGTTGATTCCTCTAAGTACAAAAATTACAATGATATGAAGTGCAATTTTCTTCATTCTTTTAAAATAAATTATTGTAAATGTTACTGTACTTCTAGTTTTCATCAGGTATTAATAATATAAGTATGAAAATTTTATCAATGGTCTATCCAGTTAACCCGTTAGTAGTCGCTATAGACAGCGCCACCTATTAAAAATTGCACACTTTTTATTTAACTGTCACCAATAATTTTAAGGAGTTATGTGACCGACGTTTCTTCGATTTTATTTGTGTTCTATGTATATCAAATGCTACTTCTAAAAATTTTTGGTGGCTATTGAATAATAAAATCTGGCAACACTAAAAGATGGGCGGCAAATCAACCAACTAGCGACTACTAACGGGTTAAAAAATGTCCATCCCCAGGAGCACGTTTCATCAAAACGATAGCTAAATTCATCGTAGACATTCTGCAAGGTAATGTTGAACTGATAAATGTCACTGCTTCTATCCTGTGATGTTAGGTCTTTCATATTTATAGATAATGATAAAAAAAAGTCTGTTCTATACCACCATAACCTCCAAACATCAGGGACCTAGAACATAGGAGATATCAGAAACAGTGGCATCTGTGGAAGCCATCACCTTGCAGAATGTTTACGATGAATTTAGCTATCATCTTGATGGTAGTGGCCACATAGAACATTTATATTACCATTAATAAAACTTTAGTACTTTGTGAACTTCTTAAACAAGGTGGCCACTGTTCTGGGAAAGTCAAGGAAATTTGTGGATATAAGCCATATTTGAAAGACTGTTACTATAAATTTCTAAATTGTTTATTAATTTTGTGAAATTTTTATGGGAAATAAACTGTGTAAGTCAGGGGAAATGTCACAGAATTTTGAAATGTTCTAATGTAGGCAACCCTGTTAAAACTTTTGTTCCATTATTTTTGTATTCTCAGTTAAAAATATTATAGTTCAAAATCTGGTCATTATATTTTTAGTTGTAAATTAAATAAGAAAAGTGATAATGAATATGAATTAAATGCACACACACACACACACACAAAAAAAAAAAATGTCAATGCTTATGAGGAATTTATTATAATTAAACATGGAATGACACTAACAAATTCCAAAAACAGCTTTGTGCTGCCATGAACATAAAGTAAACAGTTTCAACTTACATACACAATTAGATAATTTTAATATTTTCATAATTTAGTTAAATTACATTGAGTAACATATGAGTAACCATTATGAGTTTTTAAAAAGGCAACTGTTATAGAGCAAGGCACAGCAAAAAGATTTTAAAATTTGCATAATTAAATATTTAAGAAACAATGTTTCTGTACATGTAAAAATTCATTCAAAAATAATAATTTCAATCAAAAAATAAAATATTTATGATAAAATAGAATTAGCCAAATAACTATTGTATACAGCATTAAAGCAATTTTCATACATTTTAAATATGTTTGTTTATTTGCAATAAATATATTTAGTGACAGATGACAATCAAAAGAATATTAAACTAGTATATCTACAAAAATGTATCTTTTCTAAAATTAATGTTAAAAATTTGGAAAGGAAAACAAATATCTATTTACTAATTTTATTAATTTTATTCGAAGTTAAACAAGTGAAAAATGGAACACGAAGGAGAATCTAATAAAAAAAAAATCACTATAATTGGAAATAATCCAGTATTAATTTTATGTCTTGTCTAATTATAAGTTATATAAGTGGGCATGATAAGGGAATTAATAAAAGCCTAATAAAATTTTGTATATGTATTTTAAAAAAAATCACTATTGAGCCTTCATAATTTCTGCCAGGTCCTGCTTAGGAGTATAATAGATTCTAATCAGGAAGAATATTTTAATTTAAGTATTATATACACTTACATACTGATTATGATATATTTACACAAATTCTAAGCATGTAAATATATAAATGAATAAAAAAAAAGAAGAAGCAAAATTTATAATGTAATGTAGTAGTAAATATATCAATAAACTTTTTAATGGACGGTTTCATGGAATCAAGAAGATTAACAACGTAATTTTTAGTTTTAAAGCACAATTTCCACATAATAAGCAATGCATATAAGGTGCTTTATTTTATGGTTGGTTATGAAATGCTCTTCATTGTTCTTTTTTACTAATAATTATTCACTAAATAATTGCAATACACGTTGTTATAAAGAGAAAAAATGCAACATTTATAGATAAACATATAAAGAAGCTCATAATTACTTACTGCATGAATGAAAGAATGTCTAAAGAACTAAATAAGTCAAAAGGTATTGCTGTATATACAGGGTAAGTCAAAATGAATATAGCGATTACAAACAGCTATAACTATTTAATGAAAAAGAATTTATCGATAAGATTAACACAGAATGTAGACGGAACTTAAATTTTGTATACATACATCATAGATGTTCTATGTGACTTCCCTTGGTCACACGGACTACATCTAGGCAGTAGTCCATTTCAAGCCATACATTCTGAAGCATTTGTTCAGTCACCGACGCAAGCGCATTACAAATGCATACTTGCCAACCACCTCATTAATAACCGTACAATTGTTAACGCCCTCTGAAAAAACGCCCCTTTTCTCACACCACTATATTTTTAGAGTAATTCTCTCCAAATATTGTTACGATTAAATAAAACTAAAATTACTCTAAAAAATTATTGGTGTGAAAAAGAAGGTGGGTACTAAAAATTGTACGGTTCATAATGAGATGGTTGGCAAGTATGCAAATGCGTACTTTGAGTTCTTCAATTGTTTTGGGCATGGGAAGCACATACCCCTGTCTTTTACATAAACCCATAGATAAAAATCGCAGGGTCTCAAAGTACGCATTTGTAATGTGCTTGAGTCTGTGACTGCAGGCTTACTTCAGAATGTATGGCGTGAAATGGACAACCATCTAGATGTTGTCCGTGTGACCAAGTGAAGTCACAAAGAACATCTATAGCGTATGTGTACAAAATTTTGGAGTACCATCTACATTCTGTATTAATCGTATCGATAAATTCTTTTCCATTGAATAGTTATAGTCGTTTGTAATCGCTATATTCATTTTGACTTACCCTGTATATTAGCAGGGTAGCCAACTGATCTGATTCCTGCAGAGTTACTCCGAAAAATTCTGAAAACTCCGCAACATTGTTTTTATGTTCCACAAATTCAATCTTGATCACCTAGCTAAATATTTTTTATTAAATACATAAAACTGAATAGTGGCATGCAAATCAATACTAAAAAAGAAAAAAAATTCAATGTCTGTAATGGCCATCTGATATCCAGGGGTGGCATCATATATTTGATTATCAATAAATATTTTTTATTTCATATATAATTATTGTAAATTTATTTTCGTTAGTAGTTTATTTCTTTAACACTTTTGTGACTGCATGTTGTCTTTTTGAGAGTAAGCTCCTCATGTGAGCGTTATCTTTTTACATTACATTAGTTTAAATAAATAATTTCTGTATTCAGATTTATAATGTAAATAAATATTTGTTGCAATTATATTCTTTCTAATCACAGTATTGTTATCCATAGTGCACTGATTGCCCAAATGTGAATATTGGGCACATTGTTAAGAAATAATGTAACCTAAAGAAACGCCCAATGGCAGAGTTACAGATTTTCAAATGACGTGAATTCACGTCAGCAGTCGTGAAACTGTTGAAATTGCTCCTCAAAATTTCACTGAATACTCCTCAAACTGTTCAAAAGTTGGCGACCCTGTATTAGATTTTTTTTTTTCAGTATAGCTTTTAATAGTTAAATACAGATAATTATTTATTTTTCAATCTTATATTTCAGTCTTCAGCATTGAGGAAATTCCTAAAAAAAAAAAAAAAATTGTATACTTTAGAAGCATAATGCTTAGAATAAACTTAAAAATATTTTATTAGACAAATTATTATTTATTTATTTATTTTAGATAAAATTTATCAATGCAGCAAGCAAAATGAGTTTAAACAATTTTTTTCTAAATCTTTACTATAACTCTTTTTCTTTTATTATGAAATTCTAGCTACTTAAAATGAAGGGAGAGAAAGGTGCTTTAAAAACAGAGAACATATTCAGTTTCAGAAACAAAAATGTATCTTGAAATGGTAAATTTATTTTGAAAATGAAATTTGTAGCTAATCTTTACCAAAAATATAATATGTTCAATACAGACATTCAAATATTTCTAGAAATATACAAATAGTCACAAAAACTAAGTGGGTGATTTGAAATTTTTTAAATGATAAAAGAAAAGATAAATGTTGTTAAAAATCTATTTAAAAAAAATATTTTCACAGGCATGCATAAAAATGTTAAAATGTTTTAACATTTGTTTCTTCATAGAACTTATAACTACAATTATAGGTCTTTTCACCAAGACCTTAAATAACATTTCAATATGAGCTAAAATGGTTCTTCTATAGAAATTTACACTACTCATCAAACATAATTAATTGTTTATTAAGGGCCCGCTTCACTCACCGCCGCCGGAAGACGAAGCTAATGTTATTCTATGGGGAATTTTCTTTACAAATAACTTATTAACTAATGCATATTTTTAAATTCTGTTTTCACATTCTAAAAATTCTCAGCTGTTAAATTGATGGACCTTTTTTAAAAATTATTTTTTTAATTTTTTATATTTTATTTTGAAGCTGCAAAAAGAAATGTTCAATAAGTGAAATTTTTTCATTTCAAAATAAAATATTAAAAATTAAAAAAATACATTTTTAAAAAAGGTCCGTCCATTTAACAGTTGGGAATTTTTTGAATGTGAAAACAGAATTTAAAAATATGTATTAGTTAATAAATTATTTGTAAAGAAAATTTCCCCATAGAATAACATTGGCTCGGGCTTCCGGCGACGGTAAGTGAAGAGGGCTGTTAAATCTGTTTTTTCTTTCTGATCTCACTTATCACAATTAGTGCTACAAATTAAACATAACTGAATGAAATTATTTAAAATAGACAAAATAGAAACTCAAAGATAAAAAAAAATAGATGCATATAAAAATGTAGCACATTTTTTATGTATTTTTTAAATTCAATACTAACAGAATAAATTTTTAACATGATCATTGACATGGTTTGATCACATAGATAAGGATTTAATATGTTATTTTATTCTGAATATTAGTCAAAGAGAGAAAAAAAAAAAAAAAAAACTATAGCAGCTACTAACAAAATAAAAATCTACTAAAATACATCATTACTAATATATATATATAAGTAAATTCAGTACATTAACACAAAAACTTTTAGTATATTTTGAAATATCAAACATGATAAATTTTAAGATATTTAAATAAATATTTTCAAATTATTAAAAGACAGAAATAGGAAGGAAAGAACATGGTTTAACAATGACAGTGTATATAAAATAAAAAGTATAAAAGACTTCAAATTCAGCACATATGTGCGAAAAAAAAAAAAAAAAAAAAAAAAAACTAGCATTTTGCATACAATATTTAAAATAACACATTTATAGTAATTCTTAAAACTTTTTTTTTTCTTTTCTTTCTCGTCGGTGCAAGTACTGACCCCTATCACTGCAATAATCAATGTAATTTCATTTTTTAAAACGTGATATTTAATAAATAAACACAAGTTCTCACAGTGTTATCGCAACCATGTTTAATTAAGCGTTCAAAAGTCTAAGCTAAACTTGCTTAGTAATATCAGATAATTGCAAAGCATTTTTATAAACTTAATTACAGGCCTTTTGGGTTTTTATAAATTTCATTTTCGCAGTGTTATACAGCACAAAGAAAATTACATATTCCTGATAAATATTGCGTAGTAATTGTATTTTCTTCTCTACAGAAAATTATGACAATAATATGGAATTAAAATAAGTTAATAGGAAATTTTCACTTAAAGAGTAATAATTTCATATAATTAAAAGTAATTTAAAACAAGTAAGTATCCTATTTTTATTTGAATACTTACTTGTTTTAAATACAGTGGAACCTGTAAAAGTGACCACCTTGGTAAAGTGACCACCTGACTAAAGTGACCATTTTCCTGACTAAAGTGACCATTTTCCAATTTTAAAGAGACTTTATAAAGTGACCAACAGCGTATAGTGACCATTTTAGCCGGTCCCTAGGGTGGTCACTTTAGACAGGTTCCACTGTACTTCTAATTATATGAAATTATATAATTATTTTTATTTGAAAATAAACAAAGATATAATTTTTTTTTAATTATTACTGAGCTGCGTACATATAGAATGTGTTTAGAGAGATTCTGAAGTTTGTAATTTAAGACCAAAATTTAAGATCGTATAAAAATTACACATTTTATAGTATTTGTCACGATATGACTTACCCCTTTTCAGTTAATTTTATTAATTCATTTTGGTAAAATTAAAATTTGTACAAAAAAATTTGAAAACACTTTAAATTGTATCAATCTAACATTATCTTAAACTCTTAACAGCAAGCTGATAATTTAGAATTACTTGTTAAAATTCCCTTTTAAAGTATTGGATAATATGTTAACCCTTTTTGCTAAAAAGTTAAAAAAACAAAACAAAATTCCTATTAATTGTCCTGTTTATTTTATATTTTTATGTCAAGGATTCAATATGTTATTCAATTATTTTTCCTTTATCCCTGCCTAATCACTTATGTCTGAATGGCAATGCAGGAGAAAACATAGCCATATTGGATTTTTTTTCTCCTTCCTTTCAAAGAAAAAAATAATAAAATCAAACATAGGTATTTTAAAAAGTTTGACACCATGAGATAATTCATAGTTAACTATGGGTTATCTTGTAGCTTGGTGGTCAACGTGTTAAATAATAAAGTCACCCTCCCTCCTACTCATCATACCATTCCACATTTTAACGGCCCTCTTCACTCACCGTTGCCGGAAGCCCGAGCCAATGTTATTCTATGGGGAAATTTTCTTTACAAATAATTTATTAACTAATGCATATTTTTAAATCCTGTTTTCACATTCAGAAAATTACCAACTGTTAAATTGACAGATCTTTTTTAAAAATGTATTTTTTTTTTTTTTTTTAAATATTTTATTTTGAAATTTCAAAATGAAAAAAATTCACATATTGAAAATTCATATTTTGCAGCTTCAAAATAAAATATAAAAAATTAAAAAAATAATTTTTTAAAAAAGGTCCCTCAATTTAACAGTTGAGAATTTTCAGAATGTGAAAACAGAATTTAAAAATATGTATTAGTTAATAAGTTATTTGTAAAGAAAAATTTCCCATAGAATAACATTAGCTTCGGCTTCCGGCGGCGGTGAGTGAAGAGGGCCCTTAACTCCAGTTTCTAGTAAGATATTGTGGCATTATTAACATAAATATTATTTTACTTTACTTATTCATTTAATTCCTATTTAAGTACATAAAATTAAACACCTTTAATAAGGTCAGCGACTAGTTTCGCCTTGGGGCCCAGGTTTACTCCGTGCTGTTGATCGATAATTCGTGGCATTTTTCCTTGTTTCTTATTAACATGATGGAATGCTGGCCTGTATCAATGTTCATTTGAAATTCCAGGTGGTTATAGCTTGTTTGTCTGCTAAAATTTTCATTATCTTCTGATTTAGTGCATAGCTATGGTTTTCATAGTTGGAAGATTTTTTTTTTTAATACTTTCGAATTCGTTGTTAATTTCCTGGTTTCTGTTTTACTTTAGTTAAGGCAGTGGTTATTATATGAAATTTTACATAGTTTGTGTGTTTTTTATGACCTTAATCACTGCCAAACAGAAACCAGCAAATTAACATTAACTTAAAAAATATAAAAAAATTTGTCAACTCTGAAAACCAAAATTACACATTGAATCGGGAGACAGTGGAAATTTTAGCAGATGAAGCAAACTGTAACCACAAGGGAACATTAACGCAGGCTAGAGCTGCATCATATATAAAAAGAACAAGAAACAAGAGAAAACTCCACGAATCATCGACCAACAGCATGAAAAAAGCTTGGGGTTCCGAAGCAAAACTATTTGCTGGCCTTATCATGATAATAATAATATTATTTGAATCTTTATATCACATGAGCATAATTTTAGACTATATATACAAGAGAACAAATTCACATATATAAATAAAAAAAAGAAAAAAGCTAATGTCTAAATTATAGAGTGCACATATAACACAAATAAAATTATCAGCACTGTAATAAGACTTAGTTTCGACTTCATACTATAAAAATGTTTATAAACCGACTAGATTTTGTTGCATGAGCAAATATTTATAAAAGTTTTATGAAACAATAACTACATACTACATAATAACAACAATGAAACAAAATCACGTTCAACAAGATATTTAAACAACATATATACATAAAAGTAAATGTCTATAACAAATTTACAGTTTTACACATTCATGAGAAAAATAAAAGCCGTAAAATATTTACAGCGATTTAAAAAAGAGAAAAAATGTGAAAGTAAATAAATTAGAGCTAAGGCACAAACCACAGCATTCAGAGCCAAATAGATGGCTTACTTCCCTTGATAAATAAAGGAAAAGGAAATATTAAGATTGTCTGTTTTTCTTTTCATTTGAGTACACACAGAGAAAAAGAGAAAAAAAAAAAAAACTTCAATCTTGCCAGAAAAAAACTTAAAATAGCAAATTATCAAAATATTTGATAACATTAAACAATAAATGAGAAAACTATTCGAGGAATTATCATTCAGAAATTTTTTTGGGGGAAATGTTATATGTTTCACTGATAACTAATTGACAGTCACATGATGTAAAGAATATTTCCAAAAAAAAAAAAAATATCTACAATATTCTTAAATAACATAAAATAAACTAAAAAGTAATTTCAGTATAGTTTTTTTTTTTTTTTTTTTTTAAGCTAAAATTACGTCTTAAAGTTTTGCTTTTAAAAATACCAAAAAGAAAAAAAAAAAAAAAAAGTAAGTTGATGATAAAAATTAGGATCAAACTTAAAAAAAAAAAAAAAAAGTAAAAATTCTGTTTAAGAGAGAATTTAATTTAGTGCGGAGGATATTAATTTCAATCTGTAAAATTTTTATTTCTTTATTTCATTTTTTTTACCGTGAAACTGGACTACATACTTTTTAAAATGACTGAAATAAATTAAAATTAAGTATTGCCACTTAAATTTCATACTTTAGTTAATTTTAAAAAATCTAATTGTCATATCCATAAACTGTTTCAGGGTTCCCACTCTTAAAAAAGAAAAAAATTCAAGGACTTTTCAAGGCCTATTTGAAATTTTTCAAGGACTAGGGGAAAATCGCAGAACGCTAGGCATATACACAAAACTTTAGCAACTACAGTGGGTTGCCAAATTAATGTGGACACTTGACATTTTTTACATTTTTGCATTTTTATGCCACTTATAATTCCTAAAAGTCATTCTTATATTACTAGAACGCATTTTTATTAAGTTTTATTATGCTACACATTATTTTAAGTGATCTAAACAAAAAATATTGAGCTTAGGGACATTTTTGTGACACTCACTTCAATATATGCTGTAGAGTGCTCTCAACGTGTAGTATTGTACGTGTACTTTGGATCCTAATAACTGAGATTTAGTGTGCATTCTGATGCATATTTAATAACATAAGTAAAGTTTAATTATTGAGGTACAATTATATTCATTTTGACTACATTTTTATAACTCAATTGATTTTTTTAAATTTTAATATGATCACATTAAGTGACATTTCTCCGAGAAAAAAAATCCGAAATTAAAACTCTTCTCTAGCATACACAACATTCCCAGAGAAAAGTTGCAGATATTGTTGGGTTTTCTAAATCTTCTATAAACAAAATAAAAGCGAATTTTGACAAAAACCTGTCCCTTTCGCCGAAAAGAACAGGGAAGTGTGATTGAAAACGTATAATGCGTTCAGAACAGAGAGAAATATTAAGGACATTTGCTTGCAAAACAGGATAAAATGTACTGTTACACTGACTCAGATTGTTCAGGAGTCAGGTATTGCCAATTCGAAGTGAACTGTGCCCTGAAAATTGGCAGAAGAAGACCTGACAGGCCACCATCCAATTCGCAAGCCTAAGCTCACAGAGTCTAGGAAAAAGAAATGATTCGACTGAGCTCGAAACCATCCCCACATGACTGTGGAAGATTGGAGTAAGGTAATATATGATGTTTATGAATAGTTTTAATGATATCTAGGTCTTTTTTTGCAATTAAACCATAATTTATTTTAATTTCAGGTATGTTTCACAGATGAGTCAGTTTTTGAAATTTTAGCCGATAAAAGCAGTTTCGTGTGGCGGCTTCCGAGAGATCAGTTCTACACTGAAGGCATAATAGAAAAGGTTAAACATACGCTGAAGGTCGTGGTTTGGTTTACTATAAATACCAAGTGTGTAGGATGTTTACACATTGTTCAAGGAACCATGAAACAGGACCAATATAAGGAAGTGCCTTCTTCCAGAGTTGGAATAATGGTTCCTGGAAGGGGAACAAAATGTTTTTAATCAAGATTATGGCCCGTGCAGACAAGCCAAAAGTGTCACCAAATTTTTTCGGGCCAAGAATACCGAAGTATTACCTTGGCCTTGCAATTCGTCCGATATGAATGGCATAGAAAACTTATGTGATATTACAAAAAGGAAATTGCCAAGGAAATGATTATATCCAAGAGGTAACTGATCGAAAAACTTATAAATGTCTAGTAACACTATCCTTTAATTAAACAAAGTGCAAAATCCTGCATAAAAAGCACGCCGTGATACATTGAAGCATTAATATCAGCCAAAGGAAATGTCACCAAATACTAATGCCTTACATAATGTTACAATTTTTTACCATTTTCATTGTATTTTTTTATTGTATAGCTATTAAATATGTATATTAACATTAAATAAAGTAATAAATACCAATTGTAGCATATAACGTATTTTTATTTAGAAAACAAATCACGATAACTTGATTTTTATGAGTGTCCACATTAATTTGGCAACCCACTGTACTTTCATTAGTAATATTTTTTTTATAATTAGAATAACTTTGCCTGTTTTCACAATAGATTTTTGATGGATCGACCAAATTAACTTTTACAATAGTCAAAAAATGATTAGTTCAGGATTTGGAATCATTATGATTATTCCAAAGTTTTTAGGTTTGAGTCCTGGTCTAGTCACTTTCTGCTTAAAATTAATGACCAGTCCATCAAACAGGTATGAGACTGGCAAAAATAAACAAACAAATAAGTTGAAACTATATGCAAAAGCAAGACAATGAAATAAGAATTTTATGACAAAATCATTATATTAGACAATGGCGTGCACATGTGGAGATAGAGATAGTTTAGCCTTGACAGAATTCGCGCTAAGCCCGTCTATTGGAGTGGAAAATTCAAGGATTTTCAAGAACTTTGCACAAAATTCAAGTATTGTAGGAACCCTGTGTTTGCACTCTTGGATTCAGAAATATCTCCACACTTTTATTTGCTATCAAACTTGAACAATATAGAACTGATATTTCTAATTTATTTTAGTATTACACAAAACTGGTCTACAAAAACTGATGACGCGATTTTACCCAGATTGAAACTAATAGTCCTCCTAGTCCTAAAAAAAGGCTATTTAAAAAAACTACACCACTTGTTATATTAATAAACAAATAAAAATAAATTTTTAAATTGTATTTTTAAAATTCCAAACTTTTTATGAACAAATAAAACACCCTTCACCAAGATGCTTTCTCATTACGTAGTCTTCATATTACCATTAATTTTCTTTTTACAGAAATAACATATTTCTACATGAAGAATGAAAAAACAATAAAGCAAGTACTAAATCTTTATTTGTATTAACCTAACGTATGCACATTTAGTAAAATCATTCTAATATGCAAAAACACCTTTATTTTGAAAAGAAAATAAAGTCTTGCATTAACTGTTACAACATAGCATTTCAATAGAAGAAATTTATATTAATAAACAGAAAATTTTATTTCAGATTTGCTACACTACCTGGAAAACTTTAAGAACATGAAAAACACAGGAAATTGCAAAAATCTTTGAAAATTTATTTATTTATATATTTGTTTTTCTCAGAGAAATGTTTTTTAATCTGCTTGATACAGGGAAATTTTGTTCTATACAGCTGTATTCAAGATTAAAAAACAACTAAAAAATCTAGAAAAAAGCTGAGAATCATTTACAGTCAGTAACAAAAGTGTCCGAATACTAGCGAAAATTCCTATATAAAAAAAAGTACAGTTTATACTGTTTTCTTAAATAAATCCTTGTTGAATCCTGCTCTTAGTCAGTCTAAAAACAGGATTCGACAAGGAATTGTTTAACATAACAGTATTAACTCTACTTTTTTTATATAGGAATTTTTGCTAGTGTTCGGACACTTTTGTTACCGACTGTACTTTGATAAAAATCTTTCATAAAAACTCAACAACAATAAACATGTAATTTAAGAGTGAGATGAAACTGGCTCTAAAAAAATGTTAGAATCATTGTAAATGAAATTTCAAAATTCTGCATTTACATTTAACTTTTATTTATGTATTTATAAAGGAATGTTAAATTATGCTTATGATGCAAATTCACCTGAATATGAATAAAAATAAAGAAATACATTACTAAGGCTGAATACATAGAATAGTGATAATTGAAGCTGTCACAATATGGGTAAAATTACTTTAATAAGGAATTTTTACTTATTGAAAACTTCACACTATAGCTTTGAACAAGTGACAACTATTATATATAAAGAAATAATAAATAAATAAATAAGCATGCAAAACAATCAATAATAGGAAAATTATTTTCGTATCATCTGTACTATATATATATATATATATATTTTTTTAGGATGACAGAATTAGTTTTAAAAAAATAGACCACTTGAAAATGGCTTTTCTTTTATTAACAAATTAAAAAAAAAAAGTGTCAAGTTAAAAAAATTATATTACAAATAAAACTAAGAGAAAATGTGCTGCAAAATAAAATTTAAGAAATAAATATAATAACTGCTGCTATGAAACAAATCATATTTTAATGTAAAGAAGCTTTTTTTTTTTCTGTCACATCAAGTTATTCAGAGAAAACATGCAAAAGAAACTTTCAGAAATGAATATACTAACTGTTGCTAAGAAACACAACACAGTTACCACATGGAAGAATTAAAAAAAAATTTTTAAATGTCCTGTCATCCTAAATTAATTTCTGTTTTGTATAGACTTTTCTATATATTACTTAAAAAGCCAAAATAAGCTTTTTTTTTTTTTCCTTTCTTTTCTTAACTACAATGCATTTTTAACATAGACATCACTCAATTTTTAAAAGTAAAAGTAACTTTACATCATAAAAGGTTTTGATAATTAAATAAAAACAATATATAATATTTCATACAATTAGTTTGGGTTCTATTAAAAAGTATGCAATAAATACATACACTATAATTTAACTACGATAAAATATTGTAACAAAAAGTAGTACAAGTCTCATAAGCAAAGATTATTAGTTCTAAACTATCAATTTACTAATCGGATAGTCATCTATTTCATTAGAATGATATTCTTACTTTTTTCAAAATATTTGCATCTGAGCACTTAATGCAGATGAAGCACTTAGGTTCATGCATAGTTTTATGGAATGCAATATTGTACAGTTCATGTTATTAATCCATGGCAGTGAATCGGAAATTTACACAAAATGTATTTTTTTTTTAATTCCATACATTAAACAAAATTACACAGTATAATGTAATGTAATTTATTATGGAATTTTAACAAAATTAGAATACACTGACAAATGTAAAACATTCTTGGAAAAAATAAAAATCAACAACATATACGTAAAGCACAAATTATGGCAAATTCGCTCAAAAGAAAAAAAAAAAAAAAAAAAGCTTTTTAATCTTTAACCTCAACAACTTGAAAATAATAATAATAATAATAATAAAATAATAATCACTTCTTCCGATTAATAATCCCTTAAGAGGGCAAGGGACACTAAAATTACAATAGACTCCCAGAAATCAGCACATTACAACCAATATAAACAATGAAATTTATAGTAAAGTTTTCAAGGGAAAAAAATCATGATAGAACTTATTTTAATGGTGATATTTTAGAAACTGAACTTAATGAGGAAAGAAAAATTAATTTTAAGCAAGATCCAGATCTTGGAGATAAAGCACCTAACTTTTCTTACCTCAACAGTATTTATGCTTAACCTTTTGAAAGGGGCTGTGACAGCATCTGTCACGCTTCACCATAGGATTTCGTAAGAGCCCCCTTCAAAAGGTTTAAACAAAAAATGATTTCATAGACTAAAATAAATAAATAAATAAAATAAATCATCTATTTTTAAACTGTAATAAAAATTGTAAATTTATAATACAATTATTATTGTATTAAATGTTTATATACTTAAATTTTATATTTTGCTTTATAAAACAAATTTTTAATTTCATTTGTTAAGGGAAAGAAAAATACTTACATAGAACTTTTTATGTAGATATTTTAATACATTAATATTAATACTCTTTACTCATCTTCATTTATTTATTTTTCTTTAATATTTCACATATCTTATATGCTTACTTATATGTATTCACTATCATTTTAAATGCATTATAGCATTAAAATTCTAATTTAAAAAATGCAAACAAAAATAAATAAATAAAATAAAATATAAATAAATAAATAAAATCTGCCCAGTCTCTGGTCTCAAGCTATGTGGATTTCTGGAATTGTACTGTAAATATTTTTCTTTTACATTCTATTGCTTCTCAAATCAAGTACTGGCATGAAATCTACCATTTTTATACATATAGCATGTTTTAAATGATAAAAAATAATTTTTTAGATGAAAAGGCTTATAATGAGAATAAAAATACAAAATACCGCCTAATTTTAAAATGCTCCATGCTAATTCTCAGTTATTTTAGAGCTTCAATTTTTTTTTTTTTTTTTTTACTGTGTGCCTTTTATATGTAACTGAACAGATCTGTGCATTCAATTTTTTATATCTCAATTACAGCATCAGTTACAAGCAAAAAAAGTTTAAAACATGAATTTTTGCAGGGTTGCTACACAAATCAGAAGAAAAAATTCCCTGAGTTTTCCCTGTCCCTTCTAGAAGTAAAATAGATGGCACGCAATCATGCAGCATCAGAATCTAACATGTTTACAAGTTAATTGAACATATTTAGGGTATATTAATTTTATTAACTTACTATAGTTGGGGGAAAAAAACATAATTGATTCATGATAAAGCACTAAAAATTTAAAAAATATTTGATTGAATTTTTCCTGTTTTTGCTATAAATTTTGAAAATTCCCCAAGTTTTCCCTGTTTTTTAATAGATTTTCAAATTCCCTGAGTTTTCCAGGTGCCGTTACAACATTGTTTTGTCATGCGATTGAATTTAAGAGTTTGTCTTAAACGTAATAAATTCTTGATTTCAAAAATGAATGCCCAGTTTTGTAACAAATACACTAATTAACATTCACTAGAGTTTCCCCAAGACAGTTTCAGGAGGGCACTGCACCCTGCCTGCCCTATGACTGAAAAAAATAGCACCCTTCTTGCCTCTAATCCAAAAAAATTGAACCCTCCTTGCTCTAAATCTAAAAAAAGTTATGCCCTTACTCCTTTTTATTGAAAATAACCTTCAAACTGAAGATATGCTATAAATATAAATAAATGTATTGTGCATAACAATCAACATTCGTTTATACATCAGTAACAAGCAAAATTAAGGTGTAAAGAAAGTTAAAAAAAAAAAAAAATTTCTTCTATCTATGTCTAAAATCGAAATTTTAAAATAAGTGTCTGGATTTTAAATGCTAAATGTGCCCTTAAGAATCCAAAACTGCCCTCATGAATCTAAAAAATGCCTTTTTCTTTATTAGCAACGCCCTGCCCTTTTTTAACCTTTTACATGCTGCATTCAGACCTGGATGTAATTTAAATTCGATTTTTACACATTTTGCCTTCTAATACTTTAGTTTAAAGAACTATCATTAAAATGTATATATATATATATATATTTTAATATAATTTAATATTATTATATTCAATATTATTAATTTAATATTATTATATTTAATATTATATTTTAATATTATTGTATATTATTTTAATTTAATAATGTAAGCTATTTTAAACATGCCAGCCCATTTTTAGAAGCATTTGTTTATTTTTCTAAATTATGTGAATTTTTAAACTGTGGAGTAAAAGGGAAAATGGTAAAATAGTTCATTTTTATAATTTTCTGTACATTTCCTCTTTTATGATTGAACTGTAATTTCTATTTAAAAAAATCAAGTCATCTTTCTATTATATCTGATAAATTTTTCAAGTCAGTATTCATGATATTTAATTTTTAAATGAATTTTTAATTCCATGTTCCATTTGTGGAACACTGGCGTGTAAAAGGTTAAACCTGGGGAAAACTGTGCATTCACACAATTTTTTTTTTTTTTTTTTTTTTTGAAAGGACTGGATGAAAACAAATTAGCAAGGAGCATTTATAAGTAACTAATTATTCCTGAAATTCATAACCCAAGAAAAATTAATCTAAAGTTAAAAATTTTGTAAAAGCTGTAGAATATTTTAAAAATATTACACAGCTACATTCTATAATAAATACCTAGATATTTTTAATTGTATCAATTTTAATAATTTTCACCATCCCTTGTCCTCTTAACCTATTATATTACCGTAAAATTCTGAAAGTAACCCCCCTTTTCCAAAAGCGTTGCGGTGCTGACCTTGAAGATTTGACGATCGAAAGTAGGTGTGTATGAAACAATGAAAGATAAATTTACTTGCCCTCCGTATGTACACCTGGAAGTAGGATGGATAAAAGGGTGGAGGGATTATATTTAAGAAAATGGAATAATTTCATTTTCAGTGAGAAAGGGGGGCGTACATTCGAGGGAGGGGTTACTTTAGGAATTTTATGGTAATACCGATATAAAGAACACCATATAATGTAATATTACTCAATATATTTCAAAATAAACTAAAGCAAAATAAATCCATGCATGTACAAGCACATTCCTTTTCAATACACACAGAAAACATACACACACACACAAAAAAAAAAAAAAGGCAGAAAAGTCACAGAAATCTCTCACATCATATAATCGAAGCATGTCTAAAAATAAAATTTATAAAAACATAAAGAAAAGAAATTTCGTACATTTATCATAAAAACATCACCATAAATCACACTAAAAATTATTTTAATGAATTTCATGTCATTCATTTAAAAATTTCTTTTTCTTATTTTTTTTAAAGAGTAGTCAAATTATTAAATATTCACAGCCATGGATAACAGTAGTACTGAGTTAATATAAACAAGATTGATATTTCAAAAATTTCATTTTTAGAATTATTAAAAGGAATGATCACAGATAACCCATTCATTTATTTACCACAACAACAATGATGACAATAATAAAGCATCAATATACCAAGTTACATTAATTATAGACAACTGATTATCCTTATTTTATTCAACAAATACAATAAATTCTCTGAAAAATAGTCATTATTTTTATCAAATTATAAGGTAAATGGGCCATCTGTAAAAAGTCTGCTGTTGTGAACAATATCACATAAATATTTTCAGACTATTGGACAAGTGGCAATGAAACTTTCAACTTAGGAACAATAAATTTCACTTGGATGGAGGTATCCGCTGAGAATGCAGAATTTTAGTTTTCTAGGAGAAAAAAAAAACAAAAAAAAACATAAATATGTATATTACTTATTGGCAAAAACTTATTCCTATATGTATATATTCCAATATTTATAAACAATTATTTCAATATTTATATACTAATTCAACAATATGAAAGAAATAATCAACAAGAAGTCTATTTCAAGCACATATTCCATGTTTATAAATAACCTTGTTAAACTAGATTTGTCATATTAATTGTAAAACTTAAATTTTATTTTAAACTTTGATATTATGACTATAAAAAAATATTAACATATTGTAAGATATTCATATATACTTATGTCAAATTCTATTGAAAAATAACTTGTAAGAAAATCTATAGGTTATTTCTACTTCAAAAAACATATCATTCCACCAGCTGTTGAGAGGTTCTGCTTTCTCTCATAGATGGTGGACAGCATGTATCGGGTTTGAGTCCAGGTTGTGCTTGTTGATCAGTAGTTAGAAGTTTTCCATGATTTTTACCAAAACTCATGTTAATACGAGCTAGAACTCCTTAGAAAGATTTACCAGAAAGAGTTTTCCTTTTTATCCAAAGCTAACATAGTACATTTTAAACTGCATGCACAAAAGCACTTTCCAGGTTTATATTATAATTTTTCTAGATTTATATCACAATTCTTCCAGGTTTTGGGGCAATATTTTCAATTTTCCTTGACTTTTTGCATTAATTTCAAAATCCCTGACTTTTTCAGGTTTTCCAGGTTCTCCCTGACCATTAGGAAGCTTGATATTGCAAAATCAACTTCAGCTGCCAGCTGGAGAGAAAAAGTGTTTACTTTGATCAGAGCCTTTCTTTTCTTCTTTCCCCTCCTTCAACTTCTTACATTTATTTCTCTCTCCCACTTTTATGGAAAGGAAAGAGATCAGCACAGTGTATTACACTGCATATTTGAAAACTCAATGGTAAACTATATGAATAGGAGACAGTTTTTTATGTTATTTTTTATTTCTTTTATAAGATTTGCCTTTGTAAATAGAAGCATTGATTTTTTTTTTTTTTTTTTAACATTAAATTGAACACTATGATTACTTAAAAATGAAAACTGGAAGCTTTCTAAAATAGTGGCAAATATTTTAAAATAATTTATGGGAAGAAGGTGTTGCTGTGTTATGATTAAAATAACCACACGAGGGTTGGTATAAGTTTGTAATTCTAACATATTTTTGTTTATTCACTAAGATTTGTGAGATAAGGGTTTTTTCACAAAAAAGAATTTTTGCTAAGTGGGTAAAATAATTGAATCTTTAAATTAATTATGTGGCATGTGAAAAACCCCTTAAGAAATCTCAACTCTTGGAAAATATATAAAATCTAGCTCATTCTTTTTCGGATAATTTGCTTTATTTTTACTCTATTCAAATGCACTTTTGACAAAAGTTGCCCAATATATCTAGCTTTCAACGTATGCAATATTATTTTTTTTAAAAAATCTTTTGCACATGCACGGTGAAAATGTTTTTCATAAAAATATTCATATTTCATGAGATATTTGACATATTTGCATTCTGATTGCAGTATATTTTCTGAAAGTGTGAATAATTTTTGTTAAAAACTCTGTATATTATAAATAAAAACATGCTGATTTTTTTTTTTTTTTTTTTTTTTTTAAGTTTTAAAATAAATGCTTACACCTCCATTATTTAATATGCTATTGTCACACAAATTCATCCACAAATTAAACTGGGTCTGTATTAACATATCCTAAAGTTAAAGTTCATTTCGTTCACTTAACGATACAGGGTGATCATGAACATTATTGAATTTGCTCAATTTGTTACCGGCACCCTAAATGTTGTCTTGAACCAATCTTCTCTGAAAAACATGAGGAAGACCCAGTTCTTTAAATACCCAATGTTTGAAAACATTTCATTGAAAGATAAGTTTTTAAATTGAAAAAAAAAAAAAAACTGATTGTTTGCAAATCTTCCCAAGCTTTTGAGCAGGAGTGTAACATTATCAAAAGAGAAAAATGTCTGTTAACATAACACTATAATAAAATTTTATATTTTTATTAAGAATGCAAATGAAAATATATTTTAATTTATAAAAGGTTTAACCCTACAAGGCTCAATTTTTTTTTTTTTTTTTTTTTTTTCGTGTGCGACAAAAATATATAGGTTGTAATTATTGATCAGAAGATAGGGAAAACTTATAAAATTAAAACCATATTTTATGCAAAAATCAACTTTTTAGCTCAACGTACCATATGTGGAACATACATAAAAATATGATTTACTAATATGTTTACTACTGTAATATAAAAAAAACAACTTACCTCTGCAAAATATACACTTCGTTATAACACACAGTATTTTTTTTTAAGTCAAAACTGTTCAATAACTATTCTTTTTTTATTTTTGAATTCAGACAATCGACTAACGTATCACTTTCATTCAAATTTCACACTGAGTACACTCTAACAAAAACACGAATGACATCTTTAGGTAACGATTTGTATTACTACATTGCTAAATGTCAGTAGCTTCTATCAAGATGTCAAGAGATGTCGCTACTAATAGTTTTATAGCTATAGGAACGATTAAAGTCGGTGTTCCACATATGGAACTGGGTGCCTTGTAGGGTTAAACAAGAAAGTTACATATTGATTGACTTTTTTTTTCTTTTTCCCTTCCAAAAAATGAAGAATAATGATGATATTTGCTTCAACATTTTTAATAAAATAATCCCACACATAGCTTTTTAGAAGATTCCCAGTAGCTACCTTATGTTGTTAAGTTGCAAAACTTTGAAGAAATAGTCAAGGCTGAAAATGATATTCAAACAAATGAATCTTCCAAACAAAAAAATGAAATCAATTCAAATTATATTTCCTTACCTGGTATTCATCTTCTGAATCTAAAATTCCATCAACAGAAACTAATTGATATTGCCGGGCTTTTAATGTTGATAGAGGCCTACGTATAAGTCTCATAGCATTAGAGTTTAATGAGGTACTATTAAATTGCTCCATCTGAGATTTACTGTGGCTGGGGTCAAATACTAAAAGCTGTAAACTTCCGTCACTTAACTCTTCCAAACCAATAATTGTTCTACTATGACCTGAATAAGAATTAAAAAAAAAAAAAAAAAAAATCAAGTGTGTCAATAAAAGGAAATTATCAATATAAAAATTTCTGGAAGAAAAATATGGAAACAATTTAAAAACCAATGTTGTAGTAAAACTAAATATTAAAAAATAAAGTTCACAGAAAAATATCTTTATAATAAAAATAAATAAAATGATGATACTCAGATGAAATTTGTAAAGAATGGTCTTGTACAACTTCTTCAGTTTTCTTTATAGGTGCTGTGTATTCAAGTAGTGAAGTGCAGAGACTAATTTAAACACAACAAAACAATTTATTTAAAGGGACTTGTCACCTTCGACTTGGTACCAGTGAAAGTTTCATATGAAAGCTTACATATCTATTTAATATTTATATACTAGCCGCCTTCGGCAACCAGCTGGTTCGCAATCCTTGAAAAATCCGACTTTACGAAACTCCTGCTCGGTGGTGCCTGCGGCACCTTTTTCCCATTTCAGGTCTTAGAACAGCTTATTAACCTATAGTGAAAAAAGCTTTATTGAAAAATTTAATCGCAGTAAATTCCCGCTCGGTAGCACCAGCGGTGCCCTCTTCCAGTTTCAATATCTGAAACATTCGGTTCGCTCACCAGGTTATGATCTTTCAAATTTCTGACTTTAGAAAAGTCCCGCTCGGTGGTGCCTTATCCCCGTTTTAGCACTTACAACACCTTCCTCGCTCATTAGAATTTAAAATATTGAAATTTTAAAATATTACAGCGCCACCTGGCGGTAGAAATTTCCGTAATTTACTGTTCGATTCTAAATCAACAAAGCTTTCAAATAATGCATTACTTATGAAATTATTTTAATTAGTAGCTGAGATACAAAAGAAAACCTAATTAGGACACCTCAAAACATGTAAAGAAGGTGAAATCTCGAATTCCACTTTCAATAATATAAAAGAACTTTAAAATATAATTTTGAATGATGTATTAATTAAAAATAATTTAATCATAATTAGAATTTGAAATACGCATATTAGAATAAAATTTAATTTGCAATTAAAATGTTAATTTTTTGTTTATTCTCCGAAATCAATGAAATTTGAATTACAACTTTGTCTTGTGATGAAAAGCTGTGTATAGTAAGTTTTGTTTGCGACAAAGGAAAATTGAAGAATTTTGAAATTTACAATTTTTAATCGCAGTCCAAAAACATGTGACATCCATCAGAAAAAGATCTTTCTCTTTTGCTCTTCTTTCGAAATATCGTCTGCGAACTTAAAAGAGAGTTTCCACTGTTGTTCGAACAAAAACGCGGATTCAGAATGTCATCAAAAACTGCAGGCATGCAGAAAATTAAAAAGATTATAACGGATTCCATTTTTTAAAAAAATCTCTCAATATTTTGAAATATGATTCATCTAATCGAGGTCTATGTACAAAAAAAAAAAAAGAGAAATGATTTATCTCAAAAAGATTTTGAGTTATAAAATGTTTTGTGAAAAAATCGATGTTACGTAAAATCTAAAAATATGGATTGCTAATCCGTATTTTGTTAAAATGTTTATATGGTTCGAAAGAGGATTAAATGACCTTTTAAAATATACCCGTTGTTAAGAAATGGAACAATTACTCTGCCGTACAGGGCGATTCAAAAATGACGATCGAGAAAAAGAAATTTTGGACCCTTTTTAAAACTTTTTTTAAAAATATAAAAATATCACATTTTTTAAAAAAATTTTTACCATAAGAATCAATAATAAATGCTCTTTCTCGTAGTACAGGTGTGTTTTCGATATTTCCAACAGATCGGCAGCGATCGGTTTACAAAAAACCACAAAATTTCCTCTTTCTCCTTCTTCTTTTCAGGTACGTGGTTCCGGTCGAAAATGATGATCGGCAAGTAAATGAATTATTATTTACTTATTATTATTATGATTATCATTTTCAAGCATTATTGTACCATAATAACAACATAAACAAATTTCTCTCTATACATATTTTTTCAAATGAATCATAAATTTTCACTTAAAGTGTTTTTTAGTAAGTGTGAAGCTTTTGTTGAGAGGAGGGGAGAGCAGACTTATTTGTTTAAAAAAAAAAAAAAAAAAAATTGCTAATTAGCTGCAAAATTAGATCACTCGAGACAATTGTGTCTTCTAGTTACAAAACTGGCCATTTCCTTGAAATTGTAAAATGCATTTTTTTTTTCAGTTCTAAGTAAACGTTTCTAATCATTTGGTAACACTAACCTCTAACCTAATCAACAAGTCAGCCACTATAGTGGAGTAGAAGCAACATGTAACAAATATGGAGATGGCCAGTTTTGAAGCTCACCAGCCTTAGGATTTGACTTGTTTTGCAAACTCGGTTGGCTTTATTTTGCCCGACCCGAAAAAACCCAAAACCCACTTGAAAATAATCCGAGAAAAACCTACAAATACTTATTTAAAAACACACTTTTATTTAACTTACAATAAACATATAAATATAAAACAAATATTATGCACATTATTACAACATGAACACACTAGACCGGCAATGGCGCTGAGTCTTTAAAAGAGAAGAAGGAGGCGGAAACTGTCAGTTTCAACGAACTTCAAGCACCGTGTCGCCGGAGACCAAGCTGGGGCGCCACATGCGAAACTAGTCGGCAAATGACATGAAGAAATAAAAAAGGTTGTATATTTTAAATGTTTTAAAATGAACAAAGAATTTTCAGAAATATTTGAGGCACTCAAATTGTTCTATAGAAAAAAAAAAAAAATAAATAAATAAATAAATCCTGAAAAATTTCCCATGAAAAAAATTTTAAATTATCTTATTAAAACACAATAAATAAATAAATATATATGCAAGAAAAACCAGAGTTGTTTGTCAGTGTAAAGAAAACATGCGACTCGAAGAATGTAAAACATGAATAAATAAAAATAAAATTTTTAAAAATTTCTGAAAACTTTAACAACGCAACACTGTTAAGTAATGCAGAGGGACGATAATTAAAAATATTTTATGAAAATTCATTAATTGCAAAAAATTTAATAAAATAACACTAAATAGTTATTAAAATCCAGTTTTCTGTTGTAAAGGGCAGATAAATAGAATTTTTGAATATTTAAAGTACAATTATTTAGTTTTTAAAAATTTCTTTATAACTTAATCATAAAATTTTTTTTTTTAATTTTGATTTTAATGAAAAATTAACATTTAATTTTTTAAATTGACTTATCATGCATGATGCACCCAATATTAAAAAAAAGGAAGAAGGAAAATATTCCAGAATTCTCTAATTAAAACAGAAAATACTCTGAAAAAACCCTGACAAAATCCCAAAAAATCTCACTGGGCCGTTTTTTTTTTTCCAAACCTGTTTGCAAACCATTGTGATTTTCAAAAGCATATAACACAGGGATTAGACTGGCTTCAGCATCGTTTCTTGTTTCCAAATGATGGAAACGTTTATAAAGAACTGAAACATTTTCTGATTTCAAAGAGTTGGCTAGTTTTGCAACTAGACGATACAATTAATAACTTACCAAGATGTTGTAAATACACTGGAGGCTTGAAATCATCATCCTTCATAAAATATTCTTTTACCCATGCAAACATTTCAGGATGAGTACAGTTTGGTCCTGTTGGTTGATGACAGTCTATTAGTCTGCCCCTAAAAGGAAATTTTAATAAAATTTTAAATCACTAAACTCCACAACGAGAAATATCACAATTGTAAGATAAACACTATTCTGATATACCTTATTCTAAACGATGATAGGAAAGTAACTACTTCAGTTGCCCCTATCCACTTCCGTGTATTTATTAATCTACCACCAAGTTGTTCACAACCTGCTGGGTCAAAACCTTGCCTCCAAGCAGTTTCAATAAGCTGTTGCAATTTTGAAATTGATGGAATAACAAAGCGACCTAAATAAAAAAAGGGGGTGATTGGTAACAAACAACCATAAGTCATTTTAAAATTAAAAAGGATTGATTTCATATTTATTATATTTAAATATACCTTACTTAAAATCCGTATAAAAAGTTGAGCTTATATATTTCAGCATCCCAATCAAGGCCATCTTCAGAGCTCGAAATGACAACTAAAGCTGGGCAGTAGGATAATTCCATTAATTATCAAAAAATAGCCTCTTATAATTCACATCATTATGCCCTAAACAGAGAAACCCTTAAGAGAAAATCTTAACATCTAACATTTCTGTTAATGACATCGAACACAGTATAATTCCACCAGAATGGCAGCACCTGATTCAACAAACAAAGCGAAGTGAAGGAAAGGAAGAAGAAGAGGAAAGTAAACATACCACCCAGCTTTCGTTGTCATTTCAAGCTCTGAGGATGGCCCCGAGTGGGATGCTGAAATATAGAAGTTCAACTTTTTATAAGGATTTTAAGTAAGGTATATTTAAATATAATAAACCATAAGTCATTTTTAAATTAACACTCACATTATAAATAAATATAGATTTATTTATAACAAACATTTCATTAATAATCTGTAATTTGAATGAACCAGTGTATCTTGTTTGGTAGAATACTAATTATACAGCCATTTTTAATAAACAATTCAAAACCGGGAAAAATTCAGAAAATAGGTTGTAGAAAATTAATTGTGCAAACCACAAGTAATTGTTTGGATTTCTTTTATTTGTCTCGCCATAAAACACTGTATATTCTGTTACTCTATTAACATTATGTTGTTTTAATTAAACATAAGAGGAGATACTTTATAAAGGAAAATGAAACTATGTTAAAAAAGAGCACCAATTAGAGAATTCAAAATTTAGCAAATGGCCATTTCGGAACTTCTAAAGTACCATCATCAGTGTTTGTAAAATTTTAAAAATATTGAAATATGAAAAAATGAAAGAACCAGAAAAAGAAAACTAAAAACCTCTCGGAGCTTTACAAGCAAGCGTGATCCAAAGGTGGGCTAGGAAAGCCAAGTTGTGTGATGTACTTGTAGTATATATGTAAAAGTTACGGTGATGTAGTTGAAGAAAGAACCAATAAAAAACATGGCGCAAAATTTTTGCCAAAATTTGGCTATAATTTATTTTAAAATATAACCCCTCCCTTATCTTCACCTTCTTCCCTCATTTTTTTTTTTTTTTTTTTTGTTGTTGTTTTGTGCAACGTTTTTCATTGGTTCTTTTTTCCAACCATATCACCATAACTTTTACATCTATACTGAAAGTACCTCACACAACTTGGCTTTCCTGACCCATTTTTGAACAACGCAGCTTGCTTGCTGAGAGGTTTTTAGTTTTCTTTTTCTGGTTCTTTCCTTTTCCATGTTTTAATATTTTTCAAATTTTACAAGCACTGATAGTGGAAGTTTAGAAGTTCTGAAATGCCTGTCTGCTAAGACCTAATTTTTCTAATTTGTGCTCTTTTTAATTTTGTTTCATTTTCCTTTATATAATATTGTTTTAGCTAACATGTAGTAAATTGTTAGTGGTCGAAATTCAACCAATTTTTTTAAGAAAGCATTTAAATAAGAAATTAAAAACTTCCATGTAAGCAATATTTGCAGTAATTAATCTATCAAAAAAAAAAAAAATTGACTTTTTTATTTACATGATGATTTATATCTCAATAGACATTATCTATTTCACTCTATTTGCCCCTCAATCCAACTGATCAAAGTTCTTCGCCTAGATATTTTAATAGCAAATAACACTGTCTGCATCGAAACATTATGCCAACAGTTAAAAAAAAAAAGAAAAATGAAATTATACTCGCTTCTGTTACGAGACAAATAAAAAATAAACATGGCAAAATAAAGTCACTGAAATAAGCTTAATCATGAGCTGTTGTATTGCATTTTGAAAAATTTAACATTTGAATTTAACAACTTTTTCCTATGGAAATTTTAGATACAAGGATTATTTGTTTAAAATAAAAATTGCATAAAATTAAAGGTATTTTATCTGCTTTTTTAGCCTCACATAACCTATGTATATATCTGCAATCCACATTAATTATATCTTTTAAAAAATACTAATTTAAAACTCTTTCTCTTAATAAAAATAGGCTAAAAATGTACGACAAATTTCATGTTTGTATATTAATACAGTTGAACCTCGTTAAAGTGAACACGCTTAATGGCCCTCTTCACTTACCGTCGCCGGAAGTCCAAGCCAATGTTATTCTATGGAGAAATTTTCTTTACAAATAACTTATTAACTGATACATATTTTTAAATTCTGTTTTCACATTCAGAAAATTCCCAACTGTTAAATTGACAGGCCTTTTTAAAAAAGGTATTTTTTAAATTTTTAATATTTTATTTTGAAATTGCAAAATGAAAAAAAATCACATATTGAAAATTTGTATTTTGCAGCTTCAAAATAAAATATAAAAAAATAATTTTTTATAAAAAGGTCCATCAATTTAACAGCTGGGAATTTTCAGAATGTGAAAACAGAATTTAAAAATATGTATTAGTTAATACAGTGAAAAGCGTTTAACACGAAACTGAGGGGACCGAAATATTTTTTCGTGTTAAAAGAATTTCGTGTAAAAAAGATTCGTAAAAAAAAGTACAAAATTGGCCAATGTTTTCCCTGTTGTCAATTATTATTTCCATTTCCTGTAAAAATACTACTAACTTACATCCATTAGGATAAAAATCAAGTACAAATAGGATTGTTTTTTTTGGGGGGGAAAAAAATCAGACATCTTTTACTGTCTTTTTCAGCACCACATTGTTTAAAAATTTATCAAGATTATACGTTGTTTTATTCATCTCTGAATTCGAATGCACATCTAAATAACTGCGGATACTCATTATTTTTTTCATTTCTGAAGCAGAGGGGGCAGAAACTGCATTGTTGATTCAGTTGTCAGATTTGTAATAAAAATTTACCTAAGTGGAATCATTTTAATGATGACCGATGTCAAAAATCTCATTGTCGGTGCTGTAAACACATGATCATCGACGGGAACATATTGTAGCACAGTTACCAACATTTTAATTTATTCCAGAGAATTTTTAGCAGAGCTTTTAATCTGCACCACTTTATTTATAGATTATTTTCCTTCAATATGTAACTACGATAAAATAAAAAAAAAGTTACTCTTAAGAAAAAAAATGGTATGGAAATAAAGGCGGGTCTAAAAATGCTTTGGAATAAATTAAAATGTTGGCATCTCTGTAAAAGCAAACATGCCACTGAAGATCAAAAGCGAATTTTTTTCATGTTAAACGATTTTTGTTTCGTGTTAAAAGAAAAAAATTGTATTAAATAACGTAGTATAGTGTCCGGACTGCTATATCATTTCCTGTTAACCGATTTTTCATGTTAAACGTATTTCACTGTAAGTTATTTGTAAAGAAAAATTTCCCATAGAATAATATTAGCTTCGGCTTCCGGCGGCGGTGAGTGAAGCGGGCCCTTAACATGAATTACTTTTAAACATGAACTGTTTCCACAATCCCCATCAAAAAGAAGATTAGTGTAGTTATAAGAAGATTAGTTACTGATAGCATGAACTACTAATAACGTGAACAATTTTTATTTTCTTCTATATTCAATAGAAGAAAGTATTGGATTCATAAAAATTTTTGACCTCGGGTTTTTGATGGATTTACACGTTTTGAGAGCTGTAGAACATGATTTGACCATTTTTAGAAAATGTCTGTCTGTCTGTGTGTGTGTGCGTGACAAAATTTTGTGGCAACTGTATCTCCAGTACTACTGCACAGAATTTCATACAAATTGGTATGTAGTTACACATTGACATAAATTTGTGCCTATCAACTTTTGGTAAAAATTGTCCAACAGCTTGCATTGCCATCCCGCTTCTTCTAAATTTTTAACATGGTGGTATAGGACAAAATTTTGTATAAATGTGCATAAAGAGAATTATTTGTTAATAATCATTATGAAATTTAAAAGGATTATTTGTAATAGAGATAGTCAACTGGAAAAAAAAAATGTGTATGTAGGAGATTCTTTATGTAATATTGAGAATAAAATTGACTTTTTTTTGGATGTTTAGTGTTATACTACTTCTCTAATATGAAAATCGTCTGCATTATCATGGAAGATAATTTTTTTAAATAATAATTTTAATAAATTGTTTTTACTGAGTGAATTTGTATAGGAAAATATAGAAGAAAGTCATGTGGTGGCCACAACATACTAGTTTTTTTTTTGTTCCCATTGAGATTCACGTTAACAAGGTTTGACTGTATATAGACACTTTTTTAAGAAAAAATCATCTGCATTCATCTTGGAAAATAATTTTAATGAACAATTTGTAATACAAAAGATTACATGTGTGTATAAAATAAAAATAAAGAATTTTTTTTCCTCAAACTCAGATTAACATACCTTTGGAATGATACCACTTTTAATCTCCTACTCTTATAATTAATATGTTAAAAATGTACGACAAATTTCTTGTTTGTATATTAATATATAAATTATCAAATTAAAAATGGAATTAAGGTTATTTTTAATTAGTGAAACAGAAAAAGCATGTCAGAATAATATGAGTATCAACATATTGAACACGACAGAGACAAGTTGACAAGTTTAATAGTATTATACATAACAAGCAAGTTTAACCTTTTATCTACTGATGGTACTTTAAATTTAAAGTATCATTATTTAATCTCACAATAAGGCACTAGACGGCACATGTACTTTCTCCAGAAAAGATTACTTTGAGTGCTACTGCTGTTTTCTCTTGGAATTTTTTACGATCTTTACGTGTGTTATAATTAATTCCTGTATTACCTGAAGAACCTCCCATTAATCTCAGAAAAATATAAGGAATACAAAAAGTAAATACGTTTTAACAGTTTTTAAAGGTCCAAATATCTTTTTCGATCTCTATGTATCAGTGGTACAATAAAGAACCACCTCCTAAAATCCTCATTAATTACTATGATAAAGCGATATGCATAATTTTTATTGCATATATCCTTAAAAAATATTGTTAAGTAACTAAAAAAAAATATATATATATATATGTTTCAAATATACTTTTTGTCTGTTTCATAATATGGTAGATAAAGGGCTGATTGCATTATTCAACCCTTTAAGAATGACAATTAGATAGTCAAACAATAAGCTAGCTTTATTTATTTATTACCCTTTTTATTAATTCGCTTTCTTGTTTGTTTGTTTGTTTGTCCAGTACAAATCTTGTAATCAATTTTTAACTAACTTCCCGACTAGCTAGACATTTGAAACTTTTAGAATAGCTCAGAAACAGGATGGCAATGCATTCTTTTAATACTTTTATTCAATTAATAAATGTTTTCTTTTAATTAATTAATAAAATGTAAAAATAATAACCTCATAATAGCTTTATAATTAGTCATTTAAGTTTTATTTATAATTTAATTATTGGCAAAAGAAAATTTATGAGTTCATTTTTTTTCAACAGGAAAATAAATACATTACACATGAACAATAAAAAATTGTAAAAAATTAAATTATGCATCTCACAAAAATGGACGTCATTATCACTGTAAAAATTTTATACACACTGATAAAGTGCTAATGCAGTTCTATAGCTCTAACTTCACGACTAGCTAGACATTTGAAACTTTTAGAATAGTTCAGAATACAATGACAATGCATTCTTTTAACACTTTTATTCAATTAATAAATGTTTGAAAATTTCTTATAATTGCTCTCTTTATTACGCATTGGATCATTTTCTTTCAAGCTGATGGAATGATTCATCAAAAAAAAAAAAAAAAAAAAAAAAAAAAATTAAAAAAGTATTTATTAATACATAGAATTGTCAAGTTTATATGATTCAACAGAAATTTTAAAAACATGGTATATAAAAAGTTCTTTTTATCTTGTAATTATTTATTTTTATTTTACAAAATGATGCAATCAGCATTTGATATATGAAAGAAAAGTTTTCTAGAGATAACTAGTTAATTTTTAATAATCATAGTTTTTATTTATGTTTAAGTAAATATTATGCGCATACCAGTAAAAAGTCTATTGCTATACTTGGTACTATGAACTAATGATGAAAGCATCATCTGAATATTTCTGTACCCGCAACCCCAACCTCTATCACCATATGTTGAAGCATAATGGTCCACAGCAGAACAAAGCCAGGTATGCTCCACATTTGCTGTAGCCATGCTGAAAGCTCGTATTTTAGGAATAAGACCTGAAAGGTTAAAATAAAAAATATATATATAACATTGTCATGTAATAATATATAATAATTAAAGATATAAAAAGATTTTCAAAATAATAACACAATATACATACAAAAATAAACAATCAATATTCAAAATCCCATAAATATTAAAAATTTATTACAGCAAATAAATTATTAAAGTTATGCAAAATATCTACAGAATCTAATATATTTAATTGCTAAGTAACACTATCTCAACAATAATTAATTAGATTTTTAAAAAAATCAGAACAATTTAAAAGATTTTAGTTTTGCGACAGAGATTTCATTAACTAACTTATACAAACCATTCAAACTTGGCTATTTTTCAATTTATTATAATATCTTAACTTTCCTTCAAAATGCTTTGGTTCAATAATAAAATAGCTTATTCCCAGAAAGTATTATTTACTCTCCACAACTATATTTATAACAGTATTGTACATAGAATCATTTTCATGAATTAAAATTGTTGCATTAATTATATTTATAAATTTACAATTATTTTAGTGTTCAAGTTCATGTTATGAGTTTTTTAAAGGACGCTGTACCCTGCCCTATTTTGTTTTAGCGCCGATGCACCCTGCCCTTTTTTTGAAGTGAAAAATGCACCCTGCCCCTTTTTTTCAAGTGAAAATGCACCCTTCACTTTTTCTAAATGAAAATGTGCCCCGTATTTTCCCATCTGCTAGATTGTTATTTTTAAAAGATATTTTCACTGAGAAACATACATTTATAATATATTTTTATCTGACACAAAATCGGACTTTGAATATCTTTGCACAAATGTGATCTGAAAATTCCATAAGAAGTCATTTCTGGGCATCATCGATCTGTACCTTATGGGGAAAAGATCGTCTGCAGGGGTGGCACCAGCTAGGGGGCCGGGGGGGGCACAGGTCCCCCCATCGGGGAGTCTGTGACCCCCCATCGGGGCATACTCCTAAAATATCTCGGGGGGAAAAATACAAAATTTTCAGTTTTTCTACTTTTGGCAGCATTTTTCTTTCCTTGTACAAATTTGGAGCATTCCAGTTTTTCCATTCTGTATTCAATAGAAGAAAGTATTGGATTCGTAAGAATTTTCAGTTTCCAGTTTTCCATGAATATACAAGTTTTGAGAGGTCCAGAACATGTTTTGACCACGATATTTTTAGAAAATGTCTGTCTGTGGCACGATGATCACGAGGAGTACTAACAAATGGAATGGTACAAATATTAACAGTAATATTATTAACAATATTGCAGTTTTTGATAAATACTTATATAATAAACTCTCTTTATGTAGTGCCCCCCCTGTCGGGGAGGTGGTCAAGGAATATCTGGTGCCACTACTGATTGTCAGATGTTTTTGTTCAGAGCGTTGCTTAAAACCTGCGTATTGGGGATATTTTCTGCATATCCAAGAGTAGAAATGACAGTTTGGGAAATATAATAAAATAAAGAACCACAGAAATTATGTGAAAGTATTGAAATCGGCACCCAATTCTCGTATGCAGGATTTCACATATTCTGCATATTTCGTATTTTGCGCTGAAGCTAAAATTTTTTGGATAAAATCGACATTTTATAATTATTATTTTCTCAACTTTGTGCTAAAACAAACTTCCTTAAAATGAAATCAGCGAACATAAAACAGACCTTTGACAAAAATTTTTTGATAAAATTTAGACGAGGAAATTGTGTATATTCCAGTAATTGGACGCAAAAATTATGGATATTTCAGCAAATATACACAAAAATAAAATTATATGTACTTTTAAAAAAATATAGAACCTGCTTTTATTGAAATGTGAACTAAAAGCACAAAATATTTACCTTTACAATGTTAAAATGCAGGTTAAGCGAAAATCGTGTGAGGGACACACCATAATATTTACATACTTTTAAATCTTTAATTAAAATAATTTAGAATTAAACAAAACTATTTTTAAAAAATCTCCCCTGACTGGGCTCAAACGTTAGACCTTTAGGTTGGTAGCCCGGAGCTTTACCTCACAGCCACAGCGTTCACATAGGAAAAGGTCTTTTTTTTACAATATAGATTTTTTATTTGCTGCCAGAGCGGTTACAAACATACATACAGGTGAAGCTAATAAAAGCGTGTTAAAAAAGATAGGAATGTTGCTGATTTTTTACTCAATATTCATATATATGCATTTAACACTTGTGCTATCAATTTTCTGAAATAGCGTGAAATTTGTCGATTATAGCAGCGAAAATAGTTGCCTATCTTTATTTAGTGAAAAAGAGAAACAGTCGCTTACTTGAACAGTTAGCCGTGATAAAGGTAAATTTTGTTAATAAGATGTAAAGTGATAAATTTTGACAATCCACCACAAGAGTATTATGTTGTTCTGTAGAGAATTGATGGCTTATTTCAGCACGTAATTTAAATGATTAAAAGTAAATTTTATTGGCGAAACAATCCCGTATTTAGATAGACTTTCATATTGCATATTTCTGCAATCATGCATAAAAAAAGTAATTTTATTATTAGGTATTATTATTATTTATTTATTTATTATTTTTTTTTTTGTGAAATAATCACATATTTTGGTAATCATTTTTTTTTAAAACATACAAAATTTAAAAAATAGCAGCAAAACAATAGCTTATATTAGCAATTAGTTGCTATTACATAAATTTAAAAAATTCGGTAAAATGATTGATTCTGTATTTCGGCAAATGTGTTGCGTACATTGGTTATAGTCTTCGCAAAAAATGCAGATTTCTTTAATTAATATAAAAATAAAGCCTATTTCAGCAATTAAATAATCAGCCACAAAACATCGCAAATCACCTTTAAAAAGAGTACAAATTTGATCAATTAATGCCAAAATAATATCATATTTTAGTAATTAGTTGCATGTTGCATTTAAACATAACTTTTTGACAGTTAATAGTGAAATGATCCCATACTTCAGAATTAGGTTGCAAAATTATTGCGAATTTTAGGATTCAACTTTGAAAAAAGCATAAAGTTCATAGATTAGTGGCGAAATAATAGCAGATTTCAGCAATCGACCACAAACAATATCGTTAATTTCAGGAACAGCTTTAGAGGAAAAAAAAATTGCAAATTTCATTGATTAGCAGCGATATAATAGCAGAATTTGGGAATTACTTGTGATTAGATGTAAGTTTTGACTATAAAAATTGACAATGGTGAAAATAATCCCGTATTTTCGAAATCAACTGCAAAATTACTGCGTATTTCAGTATTCAGCTTTGAAAAAAAAGCACAAATTTCATCTCTTAGCAACGAAATAATTGAGTATTATGGAATTTAACATCAAAAACCAAAGAAATTGCATTGATTAGCGGTTTAATATTTGAGTATTCACAGATTCAACTTTATAAAAAACATGATTTTAGGGGCGAAATAATAGCAGATTTCAGCAATCGACTGCAAAAATATTGTTAACTTCAGGAACAGCTTTAGAGGAAAAAAATTGTGAATTTCATTGATTAGCGGTGAAATAATAGCAGAATTTGGGAATTACTTGTGATTAAGTGTAAGTTTTGACTATAAAAATTCACAACGGTGAAAATAATCCCGTATTTTCGAAATTGGCTGCAAAGTTACTGCATATTTCGGTATTCAGCTTCGAGAAAAAAGCACAAATTTCATTTCTTAGCAATGAAATAATTGAGTATTTGGGAATTTAACATCAAAAGTAACAGAAATTGCATTGATTAGTGCCGAGTTATGTCAAAAAAAGTAGTAATTTTTGAAAAAAAAAATTATATCTGCCTAAATAATTGTGCAATTCCCGCATTAAAACATATAAATATTGTACATAGTATATGCAACAATGCATTAAAGTTATAAGTCATTTGTAGCTTTTTGTCATAGACGGTGATCCAAAGTATTTTCTCTCTTCTTCAATTTGTGGTTGGTCCCCTAATTGCATTCTGGTCTAAATTGAAAGTGGAAAACATGAGTCTTTAAATGCTCTTTGCATATATGAAGTTTCAGGTTTTTTCGTCTAGTATTTATTTAGATAATCGAAAAAATATCAAAGTAAAAAAAAATTTCCAATAATTTGATCACCCATTGTATAGTAACCATTACTAAGAAATATAGACAACTGAAATGGAAAAAAGAAAAAAAAGAAAAAAAAAAACCTGCAGTTTAAACAGAATTTAAGAAACTAAAACAGGAAAATAACAAGAAAAGAAAAATGAATTTGAAAATATCTCGATGAAGTGCACAGGCACATTCTCTTTATTTATATAGATGACAAATTAAATTGCCAATTTCTTTTAAATGAGGCAATATTGTGCCAAAAAGGAAGATATTACTAAAAATAACATCCTCTTTAGCAGAACTACAGTTAGAGTTAATAATATAAAAATGACATAATGATAAAATGGAATAATAACAAAAATCATGTAATGGAACAGTAACTGTATGTCTTACATGTAGAACAATATTTTCCTAAATAGAAATTATAAGAGTGGTTGCTACATAAAAATAATAATTTTATATTTTAAAATTAATAATTCCTTGTACAAAGAATGTGATTAACAACCACTCTTCAACTGAATAAATTTTATTAATCTGAAGAATTTCTAAGATTTGTTACTTGACAAATAATCAGTTCTATCTACAGGATTAAAAAAGAAAACTAGTATGTTGTGGCCACCACAAGACTTTCTTCTATATTTTCCTATATACATATTCAATCAGTAACAATATTAAAAAAAAATATATATACGATTTTTTTTCTAAGTTCTTTTTTTGTTAAAAGTAATACATATTCAACTAGTAACAATATATATTAAAAAAAATCGATAACTTTGTTTTAAATTATCACAGATTTATAGTTCAACCATTCGTTTTAAAGGTATTGACGAGATCTTTCGAAAGATACCCATCTTGAAAATTTACCCCCCCAGGGGGGAAGCGATGTCCCCACATGCACAGAAATTTTTTCCTAGTTAACTATTGCTATTATCAATAACACATATTAATTTTACAATCACAAGTTAAAAATAACTCTCATTATGTACATTTATACGAAATTTTGTCCTATACTGCCATGTTAAAAATTTGGAAAAAATGCGATCACAGCGCCACCTGTTGAGCTATTGATCCCCAAATGTAATCAGCACCAGTTCATGAAGGGGACCAACTAAATACCAAGTTTGGTTAAATTTCGTTAACAAAAAAAAAAAAAAATTCTAAGGTTTTTTTTTTTGTTGTTAAAAGTAAAAAAAAAATCGATAACTTTGTTTTATAGTTCAACCATTTGTTTTAAAGGTATTGACGAGATCTTTCGAAAGATACCCATCTTGAAAATTTACCCCCCCAGGGGGGAAGCGATGTCCCCACATGCACAGAAATTTTTTCCTAGTTAGCTATTGCTATTATCAATAACACATATTAATTTTACAATCACAAGTTAAAAATAACTCTCATTATGTACATTTATACGAAATTTTGTCCTATACTGCCATGTTAAAAATTTGGAAAAAATGCGATCACAGCGCCACCTGTTGAGCTATTGATCCCCAAATGTAATCAGCACCAGTTCATGAAGGGGACCAACTAAATACCAAGTTTGGTTAAATTTCGTTAACAAAAAAAAAAAAAATTCTAAGGTTTTTTTTTTGTTGTTAAAAGTAAAAAAAAAATCGATAACTTTGTTTTATAGTTCAACCATTTGTTTTAAAGGTATTGACGAGATCTTTCGAAAGATACCCATCTTGAAAATTTACCCCCCCAGGGGGGAAGCGATGTCCCCACATGCACAGAAATTTTTTCCTAGTTAACTATTGCTATTATCAATAACACATATTAATTTTACAATCACAAGTTAAAAATAACTCTCATTATGTACATTTATACGAAATTTTGTCCTATACTGCCATGTTAAAAATTTGGAAAAAATGCAATCACAGCGCCACCTGTTGAGCTATTGATCCCCAAATGTAATCAGCACCAGTTCATGAAGGGGACCAACTAAATACCAAGTTTGGTTAAATTTCGTTAACAAAAAAAAAAAAAAAATTCTAAGGTTTTTTTTTTTTGTTAAAAGTAAAAAAAAAATCGATAACTTTGTTTTATAGTTCAACCATTTGTTTTAAAGGTATTGACGAGATCTTTCGAAAGATACCCATCTTGAAAATTTACCCCCCCCCCCCCCCCCAAGGGGGGAACCAGTGCCTCCACACGCACAAAATTTTTTTCGTAGTTAACTACTACTATTATCAATAATTTATATTAATTTTATAATCACAAGTTTAAAATAACGCTCATTATGTACATTTATATGAAATTTTGTCCTATACTGCCATGTTAAAAGTTTACATAAAATGCGATCACAGCGCCATCTGCTGGGCGATTGATCCCAAAATCTAATCAGCACCATTCCATGTCAGGGTCCAACTATATACCAAGTTTGGTTCAATTTCATTCATCGGTTCGTGAGATACGGTGAAAAACACGAACTTTTGCAATCACAGCGCCACCTGCTAGATGATTGATCCCCAAATCTAATCAGCACCATGCCCCGTCAGGTTCCAACTATATACCAAGTTTGGTTGAATTTCATTCATTGGTTCGTGAGATACGGTGAAAAATACGAAAATCTGTCCTATACTGCCATGTTAAAAAATTACATAAAATGCGATCACAGCGCCACCTGCTTGGCTATTGATCCCCAAATCTAATCAGCACCATGCCCCGTCAGGTTCCAACTATAGACCAAGTTTGGTTGAATTTCATTCATTGGTTCGGGAGATATGGTGAAAAATACGAAAATTTGTCCTATACTGCCATGTTAAAAATTTACATAAAATGCGATCACAGCGCCACCTGCTGGGCTATTGATCCCCAAATCTAATCAGCACAGTGCCCCGCCAGGGTTCAACTATATACCAAGTTTGGTTGAATTTCATTAATTGGTTCGTGAGATACGGTGAAAACACGAAACCACAGACAGACACACAGACAGACATTTTTTAAAAACTATCAATTCGTGTTCAGGACATCCCAAAACGTGTAGATCCGTCAAAAAACGGAGGTCGAAAATTTTCGCGAATCCAATACTTTCTCTATATTACATATAGAAGAAAGTAAAAATTCAAGGACTTTTCAAGGCCTATTTGAAATTTTTCAAGGACTAGGGTAAAATCACAGAACGATAGGCATATACACAAAACTTTAGTAACTACTTTCATTAGTAATATTTTTTTTATTATTAGAATAACTTTGCCTGTTTTCACAATACACTTTCGATGGATTGACCAAATTAACTTTCACAAGAGTCAAAGAACGATTAGTTTAAGATTTGGAATCATTATGATTATTCCAAAGTTTTTAGGTTTGAGTCCTGGTCTGATCACTTTCTGCTCAAAATTAATGACCAGTTCATCAAACAGGTATGAGACTGGCAAAAAAAAACAAATAAGTTGAAACTATATGCAAAAGCAAGACAATGAAATAAGAATTTTATGACAAAATCATTATATTAGACAATGGCACACACATGTGGAGATGGAGATAGTTTAGCCTTGACAGAGTTCGCACTAAGCCCGTCTATTGGAGTGGAAAATTCAAGGATTTTCAAGGACTTTGCACAAAATTCAAGTACTTTCAAGGGCCTTTGAAAAAGAAAATGAAATTCAAGTACTTCTTAAGAACTTTCAAGGAGAGTGGGAACCCTGATCTATTTTGAATCGCTCAAGTAATACAAAAGCACTTTCAAAATGTGAACGAAAAAAGAAATACACACAAAAAAAAAAAATATATATATATATAATATTAGATACCTTTTGTACACGAATGACCATCATCCACCCCATCTCTCTCTGCTATGCATAATTCAACTTGTCTATTATAATAATCTGCAACACTCATTTCACCAGCATATACGGCTCGTTGCATATTAGTAATAGATTGCTCTTTAAAATTGCCTTGATTGTCCATTCCATATTGAGCCTGAAGAATTCTAAACTCACGCTGTTCACGTAGTCTTTGTTCTTCTCGTTCCCGTCTTTCCATTTCCAAAGCCAAGAGATGGTCAGCATTACCTTCTTCTGAAATAAATCAAGATTAAATATACATATGAAATTCTTAATACATCTGCTCAGAAACATAGCTAACTCCTAATGAAACAATAAAAAATGTCTGGACGATGAAACTTTAATAATACTGATGAATAAAAAATTAGGATTTATAATTTTTTAATAAGATTATAATTTGTGATAATTTATTTTGCCATCCAGCTATATTGGAATTTAAATAATATTAATACAGTTGAGGATCTATAATCCGCATATCCATAATTCGCAATTGTCTATAATCCACACTCACTTTGCAAATGTAAACAAAAGATTTTGGAGTAATGAAAATCCAATATTTTGGATGTATATGAGAAAATATGATGTTAATTCACATACTAAAATGAAAAAAAAAATGAGTGCAAAACTTAATTTAGATATACATAATTAATTTTAAAAGGGGAAAAAAAATTATACTCTTGTTGCCTTATACTTTTTCAGTGAATCTGAATATTGTCTGAATAATATTCAATTACTGATCAAATAAAACACATACAAGTGCAGTTTTTTAACTCCTGCCAGTAACAGCATTGCTCATTGGTTGAAAAAAATGGCATATGCGTTGGTGAGATTGTGTATTTTCACAGATGTTTAAGGACCATTAGTGTAAATGTTCTTTTTAGGGTGGTATTTCAAAAATACACAAAACTATTTAAGGAAAAATTTATACCAGCATTTGTTTTGAAGATAAGATCTGCAATGCAGTCATTAAAAAGTGCATCAAACTAATCACATTGCAAGTATCTGGCTGCATCCTGTTAATCACAGTTCAGAAGTACAAGTACATTTTTTTTTTTTTTTTTTTTTTTTTTTTTAATGAATTACTCATTCAAGGGTTTAAATTATACATTGCTTCTACTTCATTAAATTAATTTTATTGTTTTATATATTTATTAGTATTACCTTCATTACATTATATAAAAACAAACAATTCTAATTCTATCTTCATTAAATAAAGTTTATTGTTTTATGTGCCTTATACTAATTCATATAGCGAGGAAATGTCATCATTGATCTATAATTTGCAAAAATCTATAATCCGCACAAGTTCTAGAACCAAGGTGTGCGGATTAAAGATATTTAACTGTATATCTATTTATAAGACTATATGATGAACAGCTGAAAAGATGAATATTGTCAACTTTCAAGTAAAAATATGATGGAAGTGTTAAGACCAATTTCAGTATTTGATTTCCCCCATGCATGCACAATGAAAAGGGTGAGATTAAAAACTATTAAATGTCACATCCCTTTTATTGAGATTTCTTTAATCTGACCTAAAAGAATTAACAATTAGTACATAACTTATATTATACACAAAAGTATTAGTAAAAAAAAAAATAAATAAATAAAATAACCAAAATTTCTTAGGAAGCTGTGTAAACAATGAAAGATTTTCGTTCGTCAATTGACATCTTTTACATCAATTATCTGCAAAAAAGAAATCTGCGAGGATCGAAACCCTCAACCTCAAGTTATTAACATGCCACTCTAACCAACTATGCTAACGGGTGACGAAAAAAGTTGATTACATTTGCATTAAGGTAAAAAGCTTCTTGTTTTTCAGCACGACACAAAGACACGACGACAAAAATCCAATTTCTATAAAAAGCTACTAAAAAAATTATTATTTGTTTATTTATTTATTTTTTTTTGTTTTATAGTAACTAGCAAAAAGCTTCTTAAAAAATTCTTAGGATACTGTGTAGACAATAAAAAATTTTCTTTTATCAATTGACAACTTTTTTATAAATTATCTGCAATGTAATTAACACATCAGCCCATCGGGGACCGAACTCAAAACCATCTCATTATCAACTCATTGTTACAACCAACTGAGCCAACGAACGACAAAAATAATTTCTTACATTTACTTTAAAGTGTTGGTACCTTGTTCATTAGCGTGACATGAAGATGTGATGACAAAATTCAATTTCAATAAAAAGCTTCTAATATGCACATATATTTTACAAGGCTATTTTCTCCAATATTACATTTATTGGCCATTTTATGAATGTTATTTATGTTTTAATTTCTAAAAAATGCAAAAAAATGCACTTACTTTATTATTATTATTATTTTTTTTTTTTTCACAGTACAGCTTTAAAATAGATTAAAAATTTAAAAAAAAAATCATTTTTTTTTTTGGAAGCAAGAACAAATTTAATGGTTGTGAAAATCCTGAATGTAGAAACAAACTTATAAAAAATATATTAGGTAATGAATAATTCTATAAACGAATTTTTCCCTATATAATAACATGTCCTTAGGCTGTAGGCGAGCATAAGTATTGTATGCTCTGAATCAAAAATGGCTATTTTCTCCTAAGTTGGCATAATTTTTTGGTACTTTTCCATTTGCGAAAAATCGCCAATTATTAACATTAGAACATTTTTGTTTTCTAAGTAAAATATATTTGCATTCTTTCTTCTACCTGAATTTTTGTTTTACAAAAATGATGAAAATTTGGGATTTCCCTACAACTGAAGAAGATGCAGTCTAGTTTTTTAAGAGAAAGGTTTATTGGTAAAGACTGCAATATGGGATGTGAATATAAATAGCAATAATAATATAAATAGCAATAATATAAATAGCAATAATATAAATTGGCGATAATATTGAACTGGTGCGATATTGAATTGGCGATTTTTCGTTGCAAACGGAAAAGTACCAATTTTTTCATTTGTTACTTTGTTAGTAGTTAATTAATTAGTCATTTTCATGCATCACAATCTTAATTTTAATTAGTAATATTCATCATACAAAGTGAAAAATAAATAAAAATATGATTAAATGATAAAAATTTAGTGAAACAAATGTGCTTGCATAATGAATATATTGGCTGCCTTTGCAGCTATTTATTTAACTACTAAATTAGATATACAATACCTTTTTTGCCAGACTTCATCCGTAGCTTTTCTAATACTGGATTCATCTGATTGTTTTGAAATAAAGCAACTAAAATGAAGATTATATAAAACTGAATTTAATATAATAAAAAAAAAAAAAAAAACATGATATAAATAATGAAAAATATTCAACAACCAACTTATTAATATCTTTTTAGCAATTATAATTATATAACAACTGAATAACATCTTAACAAAATAACACCTCAATAATAAAATATTAAACATCAGCAGCGATAGCTGGTGAATGTTGTATTGAGAGGGCTGCAGGCTAGTGACTAAAAATAGTCTGTTAGCATGGAAAGCTTTGTCTTTTGATTGGCAGTTGAATTGTTAATATATTTACATTGATTTTCAAAATAAACAAATCAGCCAATAAAATGAATAAGGATTCCATTCTATAGACTTTTTCTAGACTCTTCGATACAGCACTCCCAAAACGCCATTCACGAGCCACCACTGGACATCACCTTAAAAAAATATTAATTTAAGATTAGATTAAAAATAATACCATTATATTAATATTTTCAGTTAATAATTAATATATTTTAATCATTCATATGTATTTTTTTTTACTCCTCTACTTTTATTACGAAGGGGCAAGACAGGTGTTATTTTTAAACCACAGAACAGGTAGGGTGCAGCACCCTTCTAAAACTATCTGAGGGAAAACTCTGGTTACTTTATTATAACATTTCATAATGGATATGCTTCTCTTTTCAACACATCATTACTAGGTTAATTAACAGTGATTTTTAAGATCCTGATAGGCCCAGCCTAATAGCACTGGGCTTGTTATCGAAAGATTGTGGCTGTGGGTTCAATACTCAAGCTGGCTGAAAACTATCGTGTATGCTAATGGAAACTGAAGTATGTTAAATCTATCATGGTCGCAAAGTCCTCCAAATTCCTATCAAAATTATATCGCTGGGAGATACTGAATTACTTGGCCCTGATCAGGCCTGGATCAAAATTATGAGCTCCTCTTGTTTGCTGGTGCTGCCATCTACTACCGGTTCATCGACCTGAAGTTGTACTTCCATCCTTGGGGTGCTCTTGTAAAACAGAAGGCACTTCCCTCTTGCCTTAAATTCGGATAGTTTCACTACGAGGCTTAGAATTTCCGAGTGGTATATTTAAAAATAACAACATAGTGATTTTTTTCTTTTTTTGCAAGAAACAGTCATTTTATGCATATTATTAATTTTGATTTGTATTGAAAGTAGTAGATGTTATATTCATACAACTTATTTTCAGATTTAATAAAAAAAAAAAAAAAAAAAAAAAGAGCTAAATATAAACAAAAGGTTTTGTTCTAAATAAAAAAGTGTTACATTCTACAATCTTGTTCTGGATATGGACAAAAATTTATGTGCCATTAGATAACACACACAATATCCGTAATACAATAAAACAAAGATCACAGTTTATTGGGAAATATATAACATAAGCTATTTTTATTACCATATTTGCATAAATTAAACTTTTTTACCCTCATCACAATTAAATGTAAAAAAGGAATTTTTCTCTGTATAAATTGACATATTGACAATAAAAATGAGAGTTTGCTTTCAAAATATTTGAATTAATTATTATAACCTACTTTAAACAATTTTCTACCTAGTGTGTCAATACTTGTTTGATTTCAAATGCACCCCAACTTCAATAAGTTTGAGATCTACTGAACTATTGTAAAATTTAATCCCATCCCTGCTCACCTTGAAATATATTTTAGAACTGTAGCATAGTATTATTACAATATTTCTTCTTGATAAGGCTGTTAAAAATTCTCCAAGAGCAAAACATGTTATGAAACTCTGGTATTTGCAAAGTAGAATCAAATAGCATAGCTAATGCTTCACGAACACTACAAAAAATATTATTATTACATTTTAGTTTACCATCTTATTATCTAATTTACTTACCATCCGATACTGGAGTTAGGCCAAAAGGAGTTTTTGGTGAACACACGAGACCATTTGGAGATGTAGGGCTGAAATGCTCTTCAATATGAGAAGCTAATTCTAAGCTACACATGAAGTCTGAACATCCACAAACTGGACAGCAATCATTAGAGTTTTCATCCCCAGGAGTTGCTTGAGTTGATTTAACTGGGCTTAAAACATCATTATGATCAACATTCACATGTAACTCCACATCATGACTTGAATCAAAATTTCTGTCACACAATGGGCAAAGAAATGGACTAGAACCATCATCATTATTCAAAAATTCAGGAAAAGACGGGCTAGTAAGATCAAAATGTCTTCGATTTACATGTTCCTGAAGTTTAGTTGGCGATTTATTAGAATAGTCACATAATGGGCAAATTGATTGGTCATTTCCTCTTGGACTTAATAATACTTTTTTTATTTTATCGGGATTAAGATTGAGAGATAAATTAGCCCTTAGAGGAGAACCTTCAGAAGCTGAAGCAAAGTTATTGTCAGGTAGACCATTACTACAAGAAGATAGATCATCCAATGATTCACTGGATGAGACAGTAAACTGTACATTATCTTCAGTAGGAGTTAAAAAATCTAAATGCGTCGAGTTAACATGACACACCATTTCATCAGCAGAAATATCACCTAGATCGCAAAACGGACAGGAAATAGCACCTTCAATATGTGCAATCAAAGTATGAGACCTCATTTCTTCCTCTGAAAGCTCTTCTTTCCCACAAATATCACAACTATATACATGCTCCGGGTGTTTAGCTGCCATGACTAGAAATTCACTCGATAAAAGCTCTAAAGTGCTTTAAAGCATAGCACTTAGATTACACACAAATGATTTAGTTTGGGAATCCAACAAGATGCACTTTAACAGCAAAACAAATCTGCAAGTGATCATTTTTTAAGTTCATTAAAGCAGAATAGAAATAGCTGATTTTCAAATTCCATATACTGAAGAAGTAATTCCAGTCACACCAGACCAATACAGATGCAAAAGGCTTCAAACCTCGCTATAAGAATACAAATAAATTCAAATAAACAAAACTTTCAGTAAAATTTAGCAGAAACATTAGAAAGACCGAAACCGGTAAAATATCAATTAACTCTGACCGCACTTTATTGTTCTTTTTTCACACAGCTTAACAGTTCGTCTAAAAAATACTGGAACATGGAACCTACGAAGGAGAAGAAAGTGAAAAGAGTATATTTACAAACAAATGCTCCGTTAATCGATCTATCACATTTTCTAGTGGCAAAAGATCCAAAATTTAATAAAAAACATTATTTGAAAATGTTATTAAAAGTGTTTCTCTGTTAAATCTTATTGAAAATGTTTATTTGCTGTTGAATTTTTTTTCCCTCTGAAAAGATTAAACATCTAAATGCACAGAAATCTTTAAAGATGAATATTAGTGTAATGAAATGATCAAAATTCTATTAATAATCATATAAAAGGAAAGGAATGATTGCGCATAATAATTTCGCCGTCATTATTACAAATTATTAATGTCATCGAATTCAGATTTATTTATTAAAGGAAACTAAAATTGCAAGTTTTGTGAAAGTATATATTTACTAGGTCTCCCCTAAAGTGATTAGTCTGAGCAAATTTGCTGAAAACATAGATTTACTAATAACTTTTGATTTTTGACAATTGAGAAAAATGAAATGCTGTCTTTAATTATTTAAAGATACAAATTAAAAAAATAAAAGTGATAAAAATATAAATGTCACTATTAAAAATATTAAAGCGTTTTACTTTTCTTAGAACATTATAATTTATAAACTATTGACCAATATCTAGAACTGAATATCACCATGTATTTGGTGATATCGGCAATTTTTTTAACCGTTTTTTAGATGACGATTCATGATCACAGTCACAAAAGTTATTTATTTACTTAGTAGGATGTCTATGATCATTCGCTTTCTAAGAGAAAGAAATGAAACAGATTTAGTAAATGAAACACAAAATATTTTCTTCAAATCATTCTCACAGTTGTTATTTTAGAATAAACTACATTTTTCGTTTTATAAATGATAAAGGTTATTTAAAAGTGTATGAAATATAGACATATATCTATTAATTATTTAGTGTTTTATTAATGAATTTTATCATTATTGACTTTTTCTTCATAACAATAAATTTTATAAAAGGAAGGTGTGAGTTAAATTTAATTTTCTTCCTTATATATATATAATTTAAATGCTGATTGCTACGCATTCGAATTTCGTACACTTTCTGCTTTCATACACAGTGAAGTATATGTACTCAGTAAAACTTTTTGCTTTTATTTCCATATACACGAAGGGTGTGCGATATATAGCGATTCGTGGGCTAACGAGTATCATGCATTTCGAGATTCATGCATAACGATGTAGCGATTTCAGTACTTTTTTAGGAATCTGACCAAGTGCAAGTTTTCGAGGAAAATATTCGCCTGCTTATATTAGATCTTGTAATAAAGTTTCAGTGCACTAACCAAACTAATTCAGTGTAACTAAATTTTCAGTGCACTTTTTTTACATACGAATTTTTGCTAGTGTTCGGACACTTTTGTTACCGACTGTAGATATTATACAAGACTACCAAAATTAAGCAAATACATTATTCTCTATTGAATGTAATTGATACAAGTGCTTCACTAATTTTTAAGAAGTCCAAGAAAACTGCTTAGGAATGATAATTTCTTATACCCATGTGACAGACAAAACATTAATTTCAGTTAAAATTTTCAAGATTAATTATTATTATTATTTTTACTTTCCGAACACTATAGTGAGGAAAGTATTGTAATCATGTCAAAAATCCGAATTTGAGATTTTGATGTTTCTATACGTTTCGAGGTTCCCTGAGTCCATTTTTACGATGATGTATGTATGTGTGTGCGTATGTATGTGTGTATGTCTGTGAGAGAACACGCTAGCGTCTAAACGCTTTGTTCGAATAAGCTGAAAGTTAGTACGTATGTTGTAAGTCACCATAGTACGAACCCTATTGATTTTGGTGGATCTAGCACTTATAGTTTTTTTACAGGGACACCAGGAAAAATCCTTTATCATTATGGCCTATGGGGCCAAATTTTTAATCTGAGCAAAAAAATTGTACACATGTTATAGTTCACAGTTGCACGAACTGTATAGATTTTGGTGAATTTAGCACTTACAGTCTTTTTACAGGGACACACATATAATTCTTTATTATTATGGCCTATGGGACCAAATTTTTAAAAGTGCGATAGCATCTAAACGCCTTATTCAATTGAACTGAAAATGTATATGAATATTATAAATTATTGTTGCACTAACTATAAGCATTTTGGTGAATCTAGCGTTTATAGGTTTTTACAGGGACACAACGAAAAATTCTTTATCATTATGATCTACGGGCTCAAAGTTCAGTAGCGTTAAATAAAACATCGTATAATATATGGAGAAAAATACTCAAACACTCTATTATAGTTTCCTCTCTTTTGTTTGTTTAACAACTCCTCTTTTTTTACTTTATCTACAAAACTGTTAATTACTCAGTGTTCAGAAAGTCGACTGGAGTCACTCCAGATTTTTTTAATTATTTGTTTTGGGGTTTCCTGTTTTTAGCAATTGATCTGTGTTTATGACTGTCATCAGCATAATGTAAAAACAGATAAGTGCAAGAAATTTAAATTTGGTGTTTTGAATGTTATATGACATTGACACTTGAAAGTTTGTTTAAAATTGGTAGCGTCAAATTGAGGTAGGTAGCGTCAAATTGAGACTATCACAATCTTAAAAAAATACAATTATTTATTTTTAAATACAATTAATTCGTAGTCTAGATTAAATAGATTAAAGGTAATGTAGGTTCAACAGTGAAAGTCGGTGATAAGCTTTACATAAAGGTTAAGTATCTGCTATTAAGTAAACTATAAAAGTTATCTGCCGTTACTAGGCAAAGTTCTGACTTCAAAAAAGGAGAACAACTATAGCCTCGGCTCGCTCCAAAACTTAATTCCTCTCTGTCTTCTCTCCTTTCTCAAGAAGACTTGGTTTTTGGAGGGGGGGGGGGGTGAAAATTGTCCTTTAAATCTCCAATAGTCTTTTAGAAGGCGGTGATCCGTTGATCTCTCATTTGCTAACTGGAGGCGCCAGGATGGTGAAATCCGTCCCATGCAGAACATTTCTCCGGGAATTGCAACACATATGAAGGCGTTTACAGGGCGGCTATCCTTTTGTTAAATAATGTCAAAATCGCAGACTTTCAATCTACTCTGTTTGTTCGAAACATCACAGCTTGAAACATCACAGCTCGCCCCCCCCCCCCTTAAGACGATTGTAAGTTGCGCCAAATCTGGCAAACCTGCGCCGCCACAAATAAGTATGGCAACCCAACTCTCGGAACGAGAGGCAGTTCTCGAGAGACGGGGTCGGGGTGTTGAAGGTAGAACTATGATGTGTGCTGGTGTCAGCGAGTATAGTAGTTATGAACGAAATATAAGACAGAATTTATTCTTTGTACATATGGCATTGTAAATATCATAAAATTCATTATGTAATTCGTCTGTGATGTGTCCCATTATAGAAATTTTAACAAATACTTGGGACTAATTATGACTTTATTATCATTTGTGTCTCTCACCACTCACTCAGAATTTCACGTCCAAGATGTGCTAAATTACATTGGTGTCAGAACAAATGATGGTGAAGAGAGACGAAAAAATGATTGTGGTGTCACAGCGGAACGGCCACAATAGCCGATGGTCATCTGGTCATCGAAATAAGATGATAGAAGTATTACGTGCAGTTTTTAAGGCTGTAAATGCTACAGCGTTCGGCGGGCTACATAGAGCCTAGCGTGAATAAATAATACTGTATCAACAGTATTTTGTGTGTATGTAGAGCACCTACGTGCTAGCGAAAGTTTACAAAATAAGAGGACGGAATTGGTGCATGTTCTTAAATTCTTCAGTGTTCAACAGTTTACGTGCAAGCGAAAGTTTACCTGCTATTTTTAAATCCTTAAAGTCTCTAGTATTCCTAACGTATAATGCTGGAGCGACAGTATTTTGTGTAGAAGTGGTGCTACGTATTCTAGAAAGTGTTATTGTTCTACAATTTTTAAGTGCAGTCTTACGATTTTTTAATATAGTGAAACAACGAAGGAAAAAAAAAATCTTGTGTACACAGAGTGCAGTATGCACGTTCGATCAGCTTTTATATGTTATAAATGTTCTTTTTATGCAGCTCCGGACATCCGAACAAAATTTATCGGTGTCGTGATTTCTTTTACCCGTACACTAAGGTACTGTAAGTACTATATATTTTTCTTCAAATAGAATTTTAATCGTTAGGGAATATCAGCAAGTTTAAAAAGAGTGTATTAAATTTAGTTGATTACCGAATCATGTGAAATATTTGTTATATATATTTTTTTTATTATGGTTATTTGATTTCTAAGGTGAAATATAAAGGGTTATTAATTTTTAGTTAATACAATTATTATAACATTTTTTTTTTTCATAAAAAGGTAAAGAAAAAGGAATAAATATTTTTAGTCTATTAAACATATTTTAGTATATGTGAAATGTATAATAATCGCATAGATTTGTTTCTTTTTACCCTGAAAACAAAAGTAAGGCAGGTGCCCAGACATGTATTGTTCTTGTTCTGAGTGGCGCCAGTTGAGTCATTTTCGGTAGATCGTAATGATATTTCTTTCTTTCTTTCTTTCTTTTTACTCATCTGATTTACTCGCAACCTCTTCGGGTTCTTTTAGAATAGCCCATTGATCTATTAAATGATCCCGTGCTTCACGGAGAGCCCTCTTTTTAATCTGATCTGCGATTATCAATTTTTTTAGCGATTCGAAATCATTAACTTCGACTCCGCTCAACCATTCTTCAAGGTAACTTCTTAGTTCAAATACTAAATCCCTCCAAATCGAATCTGATCTCTTATTATGAGTTAAGAATTTAGTTCTGAAAACCTCAGGACTTAATTTAAATCTGTTGAGTAGTAATTTTTTTACATATTCATAACTCTCAATAGACTCCTCCGGTTCTCTTATTACAATCTCCGCTATTTCTACCGGCACTAAGGCTAATAATTGAGTCACCCACTGATCCTCAGAAATACGCAATTTTTTTGCCTGCCTTTCAAATAAGGTTAAAAATAATATAGAAATATCAGTTTTCTCAGCATCGAACTTTTGCATCACCTGTGTTAAAGACGCGGTCGGCGTAGTGCTTTCACTAACTTGCGAAGTTACACTAACCGTTTCTGCGCTTTGTTGTAATCTAAGTCTAATTCATGTAATCTTTTCCCTTCTTCTTCCTGAAATCTGCGGTTCTCTTCTCAACGCCGTTGTTCCGCTTCCCTATCTTCTTTCGCTAGTTCAAGTTGCGCAAGAACAGCGATTTCGTTAAAATTTGGCTCGCTCGAAATTTTCTCTATAATATTTGCGATTTTATCACTAGGTAATACATCAATATCTAATTCCTCTGCTACTGTTTTCAAATCTGCCTTCCGATATTTCCATAACCCGGCCATTTTAATCCCTTTAACTATTATACTAATAGTACACACTAATTAAACAGAAATTCAAATAAATTTTTAACATTAAATTTCTAGAACATACAGGAAATAAAACATGTGACAATAGACTATTTTAAGTTGCCTAACACAATTTTTCAATAAATAATAGCACAAAATTTTAAATTAGTGAGAAGGAATTTGTGTAATTTAATTCACATTTATTTTCAACAATTTAATTCCTTAAAATATTTTCTAAACAAAACCTCAAAATTTTGGCTGCAAAATTCTGAATAAAAAGAAAAAATATAAATATTAAATTGCATCAATTATCAATAATTTAGTTTTCAAAACTTCAATATCATTTCTATTTCCCATAAATTTGATAACGAATAAGTGTTATCTCACTCACTTAACCCAAACAATTAAGAATATATTGCTATATTTCTTCAAAATATAATTACTGCTAATAATACACAAAACTTTAAACAAAATAATTGATTTGCTAGAGTAAAAACTCAATTTGCAGTCTGATCTTAACCTTAAGATAAATAATGATTTCCTATGAATTTAAATGAAATATACAATTTAGTTTGCCTCTAGAATGACCCAAAATAAATACTGAAAGAGCTAACCTTGTTCTTTCTCTATCTAGATCTTTTTCTATTCTTTTGAAAAGGCAGGGGGAGGAGAGTTTGGCATTCACAGAGTCTCGCTCCGTTCAAATTGTCATCTCTGGAATCTTTATCACAGGAGATGTCCACTGAGACTGGAAACACTTCACCTTCTTTACTGTTATCCCACCGCTGCCACCAATTAAGCTGTAACGTCTCCAATGAGGTAGCGTCAAATTGAGACTATCACAATCTTAAAAAAATACAATTATTTATTTTTAAATAAAATTAATTCGTAGTCTAGATTAAATAGATTAAAGGTAATGTAGGTTCAACAGTGAAAGTCGGTGATAAGCTTTACATGAAGATTAAGTATCTGCTATTAAGTAAACTATAAAAGTTATCTGGCGTTACTAGGCAAAGTTCTGACTTCCAAAAAGGAGAACAACTCGAGCCTCGGCTTACACCAAAACTTAATTCCTCTCTGTCTTCTCTTCTTTCTCAAGAAGACTTGGTTTTTGGAGGGGGATGAAAATTGTCCTTTAAATCTCCAATAGTCTTTTAGAAGGCGGTGATCCGTTGATCTCTCATTTGCTAACTGGAGGCGCCAGGATGGTGAAATCCGTCCCATGCAGAACATTTTTTCTCCGGGAATTGCAACACATGTCAAGGCGTTTACAGGGCGGCTATCATTTTGTTAAATGTCAAAATCGTAGACTTTCAGTCTACTCTGTTTGTTCGAAACATCACATTGTCTGGAAAATTTGGAATAAAATTTTAGATTATTTTGAATATACAATTGATCTAAACATTCGTATTATTTTGAATATACATTTTGATCTAAAAATTCGTATATTTTATAAAGTGCTCTTCCTATGGTAAACTTGATTGGATCATTAAAAACGTAAAAAAAAAATTAATACATTACGTTGTAGAAACATATGTACATGTAAAAATATTAGACGCAAACATACACACGCCCGCATGTATATATTATCTGGTATACTGAAACAAAGAGATTATGGAAATATCTTTTTAGTTAATTCTTCAAACTTTACTGTTAAAAATCATCTATTCAATGTTTCTGAATAAGAATTTTCTTAAAATTCATATTCATATAATTAAATACGGTCGGCAGCAAAATTATTCTAGCGTTAGCAATAATTCCTGTATATTAAAAAAAAGTACCTTTAATACTGCTTTGTTAAATAAATCCTTGTCGAGTCATGTTCTTGGTCAGTCTAAGAACATTATTCGACAAGGATTTATTTAACAAAACAGTATTAAGTGTACTTTTTACCATGTTTTTATTAACTCGCTTTTTTGTTTGTATGTTTGTTTGTCCAGTATAAATCTTGCGAATGATTTTTAACTAACTTCCCGACTAGCTAGACATTTGAAACTTTTAGAATAGCTCCGAACATGATGACAACGCTATATTTGGAAGCCCGATTTTCGAATTTCTTATTAGTTTTCTTTTAATTAATTAAAATATGAAAACAATAACCTCCTAATAGCTTTAAAATTAGCCATTTAAATATTAGCTATAATTTAATTGTTGCCAATATATATATATATATATATGAGTTCATTTTCTTTCGACATAAAAATAAATACATTTATTTAAACGTGAACAATAAAAAATTGTAAAAAATTAAATTATGCATTTCACAAAAATTGACGCCATTATAACTTTAAAAATTTTACACACATTCATAGAGCAATAATATTGTTCTATACGTAAGCGAAGTGATGACGTTACTGACGGTTTGTGGAGCCAAGAAAAAGATTTCCTATGTTAATCGCCCATTTTATTTTTTTGCAAAAAATGATTAAAAATCGAGGAAAATTATTTCTCGATTTTAATCCCCATATTTGGGTATAAATATGTAACATTTTCAGCATTTGCTGTAAGGAATGATAATGTAAAAAATTTGAATTGTGTTATTCAAAAATAAAATTATCACAGGATTAAGTAACATTGTGCGCCTCCATTTCTGTTTTACTTCACAAATAAAGTTGTAACAGTCTATCATTGTTGGAAATTACCTCCCACATTCAAACATGGTTCAAACAATTATACTTCCGTGTTAGAATAGATGCCACATCCGTCAGATTTAAGGGTAGTAAGAAAAAAACCAACGAGCACTCTTTTATATTGATCACCCTGTATATTTGCACAGTTGCTCATTATATCCCTAACAGCACATCTTCCCCTTGGGACATCTTCAGGATAACCAGAGGATAAAAAGACATCCAGTGGATGTCCTCAGGATGTACTATGGATGAGTGTGCTGTTAGGGATATTTGTTATCAGAAATTTTTACTGTATATTCATGGTAAACAAAATAAATTTGCCTAATCATTTGTCACGGTTGCAGACCGAAATGCTCCAGCTTCATCCAATGCAATACATTTCTCTTATTCTGATTTTCTGATTAATTTTAATCGAATTAGTTTCGCATTTTAATTTTCATGCAAGTTCACACTATTTGCAATGCAATAATACACGAAGCGCAAATTTATGCGATATATTGGCCTATTCTAATCACGATATTGATCACATTTATTGATAACATATATATCAGATTTGTATGTTTGACTCTCGAAGCCCGCTTGTAAATCTTCGTCGTATAAAGACAGATAGCACATGACAGAATTACAGTACAAAGAACTAGAAAAACACCTAGGGGCAGCACGGAAATCGAACCCGTTCTCCTGTGCTCGAAGGCGATTAGCAGTATGGTGACATAACCACTCGGCCACGGAGGGCCCATCACGTTAAGAAAATAAAATTTCGAGTAACTTTTCAATTCCTCATTTTCTTCTTCGACGAAGTTTTCAATCCGCGTTTGTAATGATCGATAGATGGCGCTTTTTCAGCTTTTGTTGTTAGTAAATATAATAGCCACGTGTATTTATTATTGTTCTTTTTGTTATTCTACTTAATATTCGTACTATAATTTCTCCGCCATTACATCATGGAAAATTGATTGCTTTTGAAAAAAAAAATATTTCAGTTTATTCAAAGTTCGATCGGAAGTAGATTTTTAACTGAAAGCTGAACAAATATTAATTTCAAATCATCTGATTAATTCTTTACTTCCATTAGCCGAAGCAACTGAAATTTTAAATTTGTCATTTGGAAATAAATGGAAGCTTAATTCTGAATTTCTTGATCCTTTGGAGTTACACTGTAGCACACAACAGTAAGTGTTATCTTTTTTACCGGATTTATTCATTTTTATTCAATAAATATATGTGAAACTAAACATCGGCAAGCAATGGCGGCTTGATGAAAAGCCGAATTAAAGCATGTTAATTGTAATTTCACCTTAGCCCACCAGAGGGCGAGCATTTCATTACAATCGCGGATTGAGAATATTCATAAATCAATGATGTTCGTGCCAATATCAGGCGCATTCGAAAGTATTTCCCGGTCACTTCCCGAGTTGGGAAATGACGTCACGCGGGAAGTTCGGGAAATTAGAACTACCATATAGGAGCCTTACGAAAAATGACCGAGATATAACTACTTCCGTACACATCTCATCTTCCCGGGAAACAAATATATAAACAAACATGGCTCCTATATGGTAGTTCTAATTTCCCGAGCTTCCCGCGTGACGTCATTTCCCAACTCGGGAAGTGACCGGGAAATACTTTCGAATGCGCCCATCATAAATGATATTATAAAAGTGGTCTGAAATCGTTACAAAGAAAATATTTCTCACAATGAACGTTCATGAGAAATTTTGCCTTAATCGAAGAGTTAAAAAAAAAAAAAAAAAATCTGCTGTGGGCACCACATGACTTCCTTATACACTTTTAGAAATATACATAATGTTAAAAAAACAAATTGACACTGGACCCGAAAAAGTTGGAAATATTTAAAGAAATGACTTATAACCGTGTTCTGAGCTTTTCTGAAAGTTAGTTAAAAACCGATTGCAAGATTTGTACTGGTAATGCTGACGAAGGCAGCAGGGACCCGAAAAAATTGGCTAAAAGTATTAAAAAAAGGCATTTTCACCGTGTTCTGAACTATTCTGAAAGTTTCAAATGCCTACCTAGTCGGGAAGTTAGTTAACTAAATTTTGTGTTGAACCATGTAAACGCTGCCGAAGGCAGCAGTGACCCGAAACAATTGGCCAAAAATATTTAAAAAATGCATTGTCACCGTGTTCTGAGCTTTTCCGGAAGTGTTAAATGTCTAGCTAGTTGGGAAGTTAGTTAAAAATCGATTCCAAGATTTGAACTGGTAACGCTGCCGAAGGCAGCAGGGACCCTACACAGTTGGCTAAAAGTATTAAAAAAATGCATTTTCACCGTGTTCTGATCTAGTCTGAAAGTTTCAAATGTCTAGCTAGTCTGGAAGTTAGTTAAATAAATTTTCTGTTGAATCGCATAAACGCTGCTGATGGCAGCAGGTATCGGAAACAGTTGGCTAAAAATATAAAAAAAAAAATGCATTGTCAACGTGTTCTGAGTTTTTCTGAAAGTTTCAAATGTCTAGCTAGTCGGAAAGTCAGTTAAATTATAAGATTTGTCCAAACCGTTTTTGAGTTATTACCGTTTTTTGATACATTATGGCCAAAACCTAATGTATTTTTGTCATTATGAACCTAATTTTCCTAAATATCTCCAAAACGGAAAATCATAGAAAGTCCAAAAAGGGAGGTGCACAACTAGATGTTATAACAAACCTATGTACCAATTTGCAACTTTCTACGTCCAACCGTTTTTGAGCTATGCGACATACACACACACACAGACACACACACACACATACAGACGTCACGAAAAATCGTGTAAAATCCCTTATATATCTAAACTGAGAGCTCGTGTTAAGAAGATACTTGCAGGAGTGCAACTAGACATCATGACAGTTACACGTATGAATTGGCAACATTCAGCGATCATTCGTTTTCGAGCAATGTGAAATACAAAATCCATTTCGCAAATCGAGATTACTATACTTCCTTATACTTTGTATAAGGAAGTAAAAAGCGGTAAATTTCAAATAATGTACGATGTGTTTAGAGTAGAATGTTACAAATCAATAGGGCTTTTTCCAGTTTCGAAAAGTGTTATTTTAAAAACTGGTCCGACCTCTTAACGATCATTTGTTTTAGAGATAATGTCTACTTAGTCTAACACACTAACGAACTGAAAAAATGAAAATCCTACAAGACATCCCCACCCCGTTGAGGATCAAAATTTTGATGGCATGTCTCCGGTCCGTCCTCAGGGAGGCGTCCTAGACCGTCGCTGATTACCCATAGCGCAGTACTAGTCGACGTTAAACCCAGCCAACCAACACCTATTGACAACTACAGTCGGCAGCAAAAGTATCCGAGCACTAGCCAGTAATTCCTATATCAAAAAAGTACACTTAAAACTGTTTTGTTAAATAAATCCTTGTCGAATCATGTTTTTAGACTGACTAAGACCATGACTCGACAAGGATTTATTTAACAAAGCAACATTAAGTGTACTTTTTTTAGACAAGGGATATCGCTAGTGCTCGGATACTTTTGCTGCCGACTGTAATCGTTTTTGAGATTTTCGGGATTCTTCATAACTCAAAACGTCAAAAATTCCACGATTACCCAAGTTCTTCATGCATGTAGTATGATGGGGAGCTAAAAAATATATTTTAAGAAATTCTATCAGTGAATCGGCGCGCGTCTGAACTGTCAAAACAGATGAAATAAATATTCCATATGAGCGATTAAGGGTTACATACAAACGGAACGCTTGCAATTTCGATGACGTAAATTTTGCAAGTTTTTTGCAAATACAGTCGGCAGCAAAAGTATCCGAGCACTAGCAAAAATTCCTATGTAAAAAAAAGTACACTTAATGCAGTTTTGTTAAATAAATCCTTATCGAATCCTTTTCTTAGTCAGTCTAAGAACGTGATTCGACTAGGATTTATTTAACAAAACAGTATTAAATGTGCTTTTTTCATATAGGAATTTCTGCTAGTGCTCGGATACTTTTGCTGCCAACTGCAGTCATACATTTGGAACGCTTGCAAACGGCTTTGCAACTGGAAGTGTTTCAATTGTATGTACCCCTAATACAAGTCCGATATCGACTGGGTAGTTCAGTTGCTAGTCAATTGACATGTTATGTCACAGATTTCGGGGTTCGAACTCTCACCTAATTACCCAAACATCAGTGGAGACCTCCCTGTTGAGACTCAAAAAGATTTTGGGTTCCGTCGGTGTGTCTGCCTGTCGCACGATAGCGACCGCAAAAATCACGCTATTGACTTGAAATTTGGTACACATGTTCATGAGCCCCACGGAATTAGCTGTATAGTTTTGGGTGTGCATTCCATTTGTTGTTCGTGTAGAGGGACACGACAAAGTTTTTCTTATCATTACGGCCAATGGGAAGAATTTGTATGTACTGCGATAACGGCCACAAAAATCACGCTATTGACTTGCAATTTGGTACACATGCTTATGATCCACACGGAATATTCTGTATAGTTTCGGGTGTGTATTCCATTTGTAGTTCGTGGACAGGGACACACCAACATTTTTCTTGTCACTACGGCCTATGGGCAGAATTTGTATGTACCGCTATAGCGGCTGCAAAAATCCTCCGATTGACTTGCAAATTGGCACACATGTTCAGACTTTGTATAGAAATAGCTGTAATAATTTTTTTATGTCTATATTGTTTATGAATTGTGTACAGGGTCACGCCAAAATTCTTATCATTATGGCATATGTGGTGAATTTCGTTTAAACGCATTTTAACTTCATTACTTTGCAATCAACAAAATGAAACTAGCGTACATTACCAAGGTGCTTAAATTAATGTTTTTTGTAGAAAATACGTGTGCTTAGGCTTCACAATTAATGTACAGGACCTTATAAAAGTGTTCTAAGAATGTCACGTAATCATCGAAATTATGTCAAATTTCGAAAAATTATTCATGAAAAGCGTAGAATAAGCTGAATAATTTTTACTGGTATATACAATGTTTATGGTTAGTTTACAGAGACACACAAAAGACATTCATGACATAAGAGCCTATGGATCAATATTTATTTAAGCGCACTTTAATGCGTTTCTGTTGCATTGAACATAATGGAATTAACGTACATTGTAAAGATGCTTAAAAGCATGCTTACACTTAGAAAAGGGTATAGACTAAATAATTTATTTATGGGACCACACAAAAAAATTCCGATGACGTACTATAATCATCCAAATAATGTCAAATTAGTTTGAAAATTAATGAGTTATAATTAATTAGGTGTATTCTTATTATTGGCGTATATAATAACTGCGGCTCCTTTTCCGAGATACATAAAATAATTTCGTACCATTACGGTCAATAGTCGGTATTTCTTAAAAGTGTATTTTAACATAGTTACACCTCATTAAATATAATGGAATTTTATTAGAATTTTAAAAGTATGTTTTTCTGTTGAAAAGTGTGGGCATGGAATTGGGAATTAGTTTACAGGGTTACACAAAATAATACTGAATTGCTATGCAATCTTTTTGCATGAAATTTGGCACAAATATTTATGAATTTCAGAGACTGTCAGACAAGACTGTCAATTATTAAGAATGCATATATATGATATACAGATAAGTATAGAAATAGAGATAAAGCGGAGATTGAGGGGGCGGCAGCCCCCCCCCCCTGCCTTATGAACGTACAGTCGGTAACAAAAGTGTCCGAACACTAGCAAAAATTCCTATGTAAAAAAAATACACTTTATACAGTTTTGTTAAATAAATCCTTGTCGAATCCTGTTCTTAGTCAGTGTAAGAACATGATTCGATAAGGATTTATTTAACGAAACCGTATGAAGAGTACTTTTTTAAAATAGGAATTTTTGCTAGTGTTCGAACACTATTGTTACCGACTGTATTTGTTTATGTAGAAGTCAATCGAATCAGTATGTATATTATATAATGTATATATATACATATATATATGCATTTTGCATATATATAAATATATATACATATATATATGCATTTTGCATATATATAAATATATATACATATATATAATGCATATATATATATATGTGTGTGTGTGTGTGCATATATATACAGATAGGTATAGAAAGAGAAATACAGCGGGGTGTTAAGGAGGGGCAGCAGCCCCCTCAGAAACGTATCTGGTTATGTAGCAAGTCAATCAAATCAATTCTATATAATAGGGAATAAATAAAAATGATCTGTTGATTAATGTGTGATGCAAATAGGACGTTGAGGCTCCTGATCTGCAGATTCACTAGTTTTTTTTTTTTTTTTTTTTTTTTTTTTTTTTAAATTTCGGCACTTTTAATGGAAATGTGTCCAATACTATATCCTACTTGTCTCAACTAGTTCCAAATTCTCGGCAAGATAAAATTTTACTAATACATTCGAACTTCGTAAATGTGAATCTCGTGGGGAACAAAAATATTGTTCATGTTATCAATAGTTCATGCTCAACTAATCTTCATATAACTACACTAACTTTCATTTTGACGGGATTGTGGAAACAGTTCATATTAAAAGTAATTCACGTAAAGCGTGTTCACGTTAACGAGGTTCGATTTATATATATATATATATAACTATTTTATCGAAAAATAAAAGTGTTTTAAAATATAAGCTCATAAATATACATTACACAAATTTTAAGCATTTTAAAAATTTAAAATTAGCTAGGAAGATTTTTTTAACTAGTTGGCATAGGTAGACTTTGCTCAGTTCTGCATTATATGTTTGTTTTTATAAATTTATACTCTAGAGCATATTATATTTATGTTAAGATAAATTAATTTGGCCGTTCACTCGACACTGTCGCACAGACATACTCCAACCAGAAATTTAAGTTATCTAAGATCACATTCATTTATTTTATTAGGTTTATTTTTGTATTTTAGTTTTCATGCAATTTTATATTATTCCCATGCTTTATGTGAAATATTCTGCCATGTTAAGAAAATCTTGAGTTTGAAACGTGAAGTTTTCAAATTAGAATTTTCGTATTTAATGGTGTTCTTATCAGCGTCATAAAAGATACTTTAAAAGTAGTCCGATATTTTAAAAATAAAAATATTTCTTTTAATACACGTTTAAGCGAAATTTACGTCCCCCCCCCTTTTTTTTTTCCTCATTTTAATAAAAATCTTAAATTTTGAATAACTTGCATTGTTTTCAAATAAATATTGTTCCTGCCAGTATCTCAAACAATATGCTATTAAAAAAACAAACAAAAAAACTGGTTTAATTTCTTTGAAATAATTTGTCCTTGAAGATATGTCTTCACAGACGTACATTCTAACGAACAGATTAATAAATAAATAAAAAAAAAAAAAAAGCATTGATTTGCAGATGATGTTTCTGCTTAGAATACCAGTACGACATTTTGTCAGGCAAACAAAGTAGACAAAAGTGTAAAACAAAACGACAATGCATCTTTGTTCATTACACTCTTACCTATTTCGTTCTCCTGAAAAAAAAAGGCCGTGGTATTACAGAGGGTGTTCACACATTTTTATAATGATTTTGCAAAGATATATACATAAACAAATATAAGAATTTTATTTTCTAATGCGTTCAGTCTGATAGCCCTTTTGCTGAACTATCTTATTAGATCTTGATTTCCAAGATAACACAGAATTTCTTAAAACATCGAGGTTCATTTGATTTTACTCATCTTCCAGACTCTTCCATAGTCTATCCAATGTTTTATATAGGACACAGCTTAAAAAGAGCTTGTTTTAAAAGACCGAGGAACAGGATCTACAGAGACACGTCAGGGAATTTCAGTGGGATGCATTTATGGGGAATATCTTCGATTCCAGTTTTCTCATTTTTTCAAAAAAAAAAAAAAAGAAAAAAAAAAGAAACACCAGTAGATTTAGAGATGGTTTGTAGCTTTATACTGATAGAACTCGACACCTTGAAGATTGTTTGAGATATGGAATAGAATTTATTCTTTGAAAAGGTGTTAAAATATTTCTGACAGTTATATCCAAGTCAATTTTGACATTTTTTCTTCTCTCTAAGTTTTCCGTTATAAGAAAATTCAGTAATAACCATAAAACTTTTAACAAAATTTTCCTTGTTTTCCCTGAACTAACGTTTTAAGTATTTTTCTCTTCTTTTTTGCTAGCAAATATATATGTATATTTATTGAAATCCGATAATATTCAACCTCATCCATTGTAACTATATATGTTCTTTTCACCTGTCAAATAATTTTGATATAGCGATATGTGCATAGTCTTACGCTGAGAAACATCTTTCGGCGTTAGGTGATATATATATATAAAACCAGTGTAACCCCACAGGCAAGTCACAAGTCTTGCCGCCTGCCTCCTCCTTCCTATCTTGTGTTTCTTGTGTTGTTTTTTCATTAATTTTGATAAGTTTATGGTTTTAAGTTAAGATTTGTTGTTTTACTTTATTGATTCGTTTGTTTTGCAGGCTGTTAAATAATATATCTGGTTTCTTTACATTAGTGTATTTCATCCACTGATGATTTTTTTTTTTTTAAATCTTATTGGTCATTGGTGTTTCAGTGATCTTGTATCTGTTGCTTGGCTTCTACTATGCTTAATAGATCATCATTATTATATATATATATTTGCTTTGATTAGCTTTAAATCAGATTTTTTAATATTGTTCACATTTCCTACAGAGATATACAAAGATTTTGCGATAGTTCTTTGGGGGGGGGGGGATTTAATTTAATTTTATTATTATTTTAAACATGGAGTTGTGACTTTGGATTTAATGAGAAATACTCGTATCTTTGTTGGGTATGTTTTTTTTTTTTTATTTATTCAGCCGGATTGTCTGTCATCGATCAACTTTTCCGCTATATTTTAACTCAAGGGTCATCCCTATGGATATGAGTGACCAGCTTTTTAGTTACAAATAAAAAAATAATATAAAACAAACAGATTTTTAAAAAGAATGCTTTTTTAACGGCATTCTAAAAAGTAGTAAATAAGGCAACATTTTCTGTACTCAAACCAATGAAAAGATCAAGAGCATTCATTGTCGACTACATCCTACTATATAACATACTTTTTCATGAATGAAGGCTTTTGATCTTTTAACCCTTTCAGGGACGGTGGCTAGAGGGTCTATCCACCTACTTTAGAAATTTTTCTCTAAGTGTGCAGTGGCTACTTTTTTTATCCACTTTTATAAAAAGTTAATGTGTACTTCTAAAATTTAAATAGAGATGGCAGAACTACAGTAACTTTAAGCAGGATGTGCCTGTGACTTTTTTAAATGGACAAGTTGCGGGAAATTTTTTTTGAAGTTTCTTTCATATATTTTTATGAAAAATAATTTTTTATTCAAAAGTATTTGGTAGTGTAAATATACTGTAATGCATCTTTTAAATACAACAGATTTACATATTATCTTAGATCATTAATTTTAGTTTGATTTTTAGGAGCATCTTTTAGGTGGATAGACACAGTGGCTAGAACGCCTAGCCACCACCCACAAAAAAATCCCCACATGCTGAATTTTTTTCTTCCTCAAATATGACTTGTAGGGGATGTTTACTTTATGATATATATATATTTAAAAGGAAATTCAATCATTTTTTCTTAGTGCCCCTGAAAGGGTTAATTGGTTCGAATAGAGGAAATTTTGCCTTATTTACTACTTTTTTAATTCCCCCCCCCCCCAGCATAATGCAAAATTTGACAATTATTTACTTATTATATCCTTTTTACTTTCTCTTACCCATAAGGTAGAGAAAGTATTGTCTTAGGGTCAAATTTTCAAGAGTGAGTTTTTGTTATATTTACATGTTCCGAGGTCCCCTGAATACGAAAATCATGCTTTTAGCGGATGGTCTGTGTGTGTGTGTTATCAGCATATCTCAAGAACAAAAGTAGCAGAAATTCGGTATTCTAAATGTGTATCATATAGGGATGCTACACTAAGCCTTTCGTTGAGATGAAGCAAATTGTTCGTGTACAGGAACACTCAAAAGTATTCAAATACATTACGTCTATGGGGGAAATTTCAGGTAAGCAGAATTTAACATCTATGGACTACACTAAACCAAATGAAACGAATATATATTTTTTTAGATGCATGAATATGAATAAAGATGATTTCACAAGATTTTTTTTTTTAAGGGAAAAAAACTAAATTCTGTGAAAGCTGCCTTCCAGTCAATGTTAAATTTGAATTTGCCTAAAATATTGCTAAGGAATTTTATAATTTTAGAGTGTGCAGTTCAATGAAAAAATTTAATGAGTAATGGGATGATTTCATTTTGAAATATCTAAAAACAGTCAAAATTTGGCGAGTTATGTTTTCCTCGTATTAAAATTTTAAAGAAATAACCACGACATCACTCTGCTTTTTATTCCTTTTTTGATGTAAATTGTTGTTATTGTAACTTAAACCTCTTATTTCAAAATTAAATGCTTTGTCATTACTTGTTTTTTCTTTTCTATTTTTAAATCACTACGAATTTTACCCCATCAGTGGGATAAAATGGGTGTTAAAAAGGGATAAGTGTTTAACTATTTACCCATATTTCACCATGGTCCTAAAAATAGGACACCATGCAAAAGTGGTTTTTATATAAATTCTTTTGAATATTTTAATTCAAATTAAAGGCGATATATTATTTAAAGGTCCAATAAATACATATGTGTCTATAGTTAGTTTAAATTAACATATATATATATATATATATATATATATATATATATTAATTTTTAAAATGACGATTCTTGAAGATTTATTCATTATGTTTTCAACACATTGTTACTTAAACAGGTTTTACGTTCAAGAATAACGGACATATAAATTTATTGAGGTAATATTCTACACTTTTGTACTAGTAAACCAATTATATAAAAATACATATATAGATTGTTTACCATATATTTCCGACTGTCCTAAACCATTGTCCTATTTTTTAGGACAGCCTGCACCGATTAAGCTAATGAAAGGTTGGTATGCTTTTTTGATTTTGTTTGTGTACATAGACTTAAAGAAACATATTTAAGATTTTATAAAGAAATTTTTTTTTTTTCAATGCTTGGTACGATATGGAAGTATCAAATTGTGAATAAAACTAATTTAATCCATTAGCACCCAGCGTCCTCATTTGAGGACATCTAATAAAATAGCACATATTTTTTGTGGTTTCTCGGAATGATTTCTGCTTTTTAATGACAGTTTATAGCATCACTCTAAATGATCACTCAAAGTTTTATGTGTCTGCTATTAATTATAATTACATAATTTGGATAATTTTTTTTTTGTGATTTTTAATTCCTCGCATACAAATTCGTTTTTTGCGTAGATATATAAACTTAAATCAAGTTGAATAATAATATATATTATAGTACTTTACTTTCGAGGCCTTTCTCAGCATATAATAGGAAATTAATCTGTTATCTCGAAGTTTTTTTGTTAGAACACCAAAACGTATTCAAATGAGGATAGACTTTAAATTTAAAACTATCAGAATGATTGTTTAAATTTAATATATTTTACTGACAGTTGTCTATATTAACTTAAAATAGAAATATTCATCAAAATATATTTTGCAAAATTAATTCGGGCGTTAACGGGTTAAATGTGGATGACAATCGGACCGTTGCATAAATGCAGTAAAAAAAGTCTCGCCTGTTTAATAATTTTTTAGTGAAAATAAGTGATCAATGACAAAAGGCTATTTTTTAACCCATTTTATCCCTATGTTATTCCCTATAGTAGAAGTTTATAATAAAAATTACACGATGAGGAATTGAGCGGAGTCCATTCACAGGGTGGCTATTAAGTATCTGGAAAATGTATTTGATAATAAACGATTAGTGAAATGGCAAACAAATTTAAAGCTTCTATTTTTGCAACAAGTAATGTCTAACAATTATTTTTTACTATGAGGTTTCGAAATGAGTTTTGGCTTTGACGCAAGCTGCGATCTTCTTCGGAAATGAGGTGACGGAACGGCGCAAATAGATTGAATCTAAATCTTACCATATTTTGTTCAGGGTTTTCTTGAGTCTATCAAATGTATGATTTTCTGTGCAACAGTTCTAAGAACCCGCACACTGAAAAATCCATTGGATACAAATCAGAGCTGTTCGAAGAACACAGATTTTTGGTCAGATACTTTTTCACTTTGACATCGATTAAAGCAAACGTTCATTTGACTCCATGGGCCCGAGCACAAACTTGGTGAAAGAACCGAGTGACCTTGCTTCCATGGAAATACAGCTTTCTCTAAAACATCTTTTTGACAAACTTTTCCATTATTTTTTGTGTTTTATTTGTAAAAAACCAGTTGAGTCTTCTCATTGTTGCTAATCTCAGCTTAAACCATCAAACATTTTAGAAACGAAGACCTTACTGCACTTTTTGTTTTCTGGTGTTCTTGAGAGCTAGATCCAAAAGTTTGCGATGATTGAGAGTTTTTAGCAACTTAAACAGTTAAAACTTTCTCATTGGACCACAAAATATCTTAGATGTGCCGCACTTTGAAAAGAATCCCGAAACTTTTTCATTTATCTAATAGATTTTGCTTTCCCCGATCGCTCAAAAACTACCTATTGAGTAAATAAAAATTATTTTAATAAATAATAGTTGAAGATAAAAGCATTACAACAAAAAAGTGGTTATAATGAAGTAGGTAGTCCATAAAATCTCAAATTTTTTCCGTGTACTTAATAGCCACCCTCTATGCTGAGTCATTTTATTTTCAAAACAAAATTCCCCATTTAAAAATTGCTTAATATGAAAGCCTTTTAAAATCTGATAAATCTAAAAAGGAGCCTATAGAATCATTTACATAGACAATAAAACACACGAAAATTTAATAATCTTTATTTTTCAAAAGGATATGTATAAAAGCATTTTAAAAATACTAATAATTTTCTTAATTGTAGCATTAAAAAAATATATAAAAGTTAAAACCCATCTTTTTATCAATAATTTCTCGAATTCGCTTCGTATCAAATCCATCCTGTGTATTCTATACACAACTTAATGCAATATGTAATGAGTTAATTTTTTTAAAAACATTTTGCTTATTTTTATCATTAAGTTTTATCACAAAAAAATGGCTTTAATCTTTTTGAACTTTCTCTGCTTGCGGCATAATCTTTGAAGCGACTGCTTTCAGGAGATTGTTGGCAGGGCGAAAATTTTTTTCAAAAGAGATTTCCCAGCGTTGCGAAGAAATTATTTTTTCGAAATTTTCACAGAAAAAACGCTTAATTACAGCCATAATTTCATCATCCTTGTACTGATCACCTACAATTAAGATTTCACAAAAATTATCGACACATAAATTTCTAATCATGAAGTCACTGCACATTAATCGAAGTTCCGACGTATCATATTTATCAGCTATTTTATACAATTCACAGATATCGCATTTCGAAAAATCCACAGATCCAGAGTAGAGGTAAATCAAGAAGACATTGAAAGCTTCGGGATCACAATCGGGAATGTCGACAGTTCCGGTTTTGTTTTCAGACATCTCATTCCTGAACATGGCTGCCAACACAGAAGAGCGCGATGACAAAATGATCTTATGCGCCGAGAACGTTTTATCTTTGACATTCAATGTGACATCAGTTTTTTCCTTGGAATTGTACAGGTTCGCAAAATCGGCTGATAACTGGCTGTATTCTAGAAATCAGAGAGAGATATATATCAGTCAGACGGGATTTAGAAAATAAGCGATCTATACTTTGAGTAAATATCTGTACTGATAAGTATAAAGGATTTAAGTCCAAAAATGTCGATTTTGAGTTAAGTATATAGTCAGACCCCCCAAAAAAATTCTCTATCGATTGCTATAAAGGATTTAAATCAATGTCATTTGGTCTTTGAGAAAATCCATTGGTAAAAAAAGATTCAAGTCAGAAATTTAGCATTAATCTTTGTATAAAATATTTAATTCATTTTTCTTTCCTTTATTAAATGAAGGTTGACAATCACTGAACGGTATAAATCAACATAATCCCTTTTTCCTAATCGATTCTTCCGATTAGTTTTTAGTTTAACTTTATTTTTCGTCTCCTGAAAAATCAAGAATATGGACTTAAATCCTTTATACTTATCAGTACAGATATATAAAGCTCACAAAACATCTAATATAATATAACTTGACATTTATTGTTCATATGCTAAAGGAAGTTATACAGGATGATTATAATGAAACTTCCCGTATAAACAGCATCCTACATCGCAAACGGGTGAACGGAATGAAACGAAATTTGGTATAGAGACTATACACGAGATGCGCTCACGGAATTTCGAAGGAAAAAAAAAATTCCAAAAGGTTCATCAGACGGCGCCTTTTCCGGAAAAACATTAAATGTAACACAATAAACGACAAAAACGGAATGCAGAAACAATATTAACATTTACTGACTAGCTTCTGATCACTTTGTTATCGAACCATATTAAGTAAAGGTAAGGGGGAAAAAAACAGTACACTGTATGGGGAAAAAAAAAAAACTTTTCCTAGAACTGACAGCTTTTCCTGGTTTTACATTTTATTACTCATAACTCGTTCTGGATTGTTACTATTGTTTCTGCATTCCGTTTTAGTTGTTTATTGTGTTAAATTTAATGTTTTTCCGGAAAAGGAGCCCTCTGGTGAACATTTTGGAACTAAATTTTTTTTCGAAATTCCGTGCGCGCATCTCGTGTATAGTCTACCACACCGTTTGCGCTGTAGGATGCTGTTTATAGGGAGGTTTAATTCTAACCACCCTGTACATAAAATATGGTATGTTTAGCGCTAATATTTAGGAGAAAGCGCTAAAATATTCATATATATTTAAAGACAACGATCGAAAATTGCATGACTTCCATTTACGTTAAGTGTTTTTAACACTTCCAAAGGATATTTAAGAGTTTATTAATTCAGTTCATTTGCTACTTCAGATCTGCTTTCTGTCCGTTGTGCAATCATGAGGCAAAGTACATTGAAGATTAAACCATGCAATAAGTAAGGTAAACGCACCAGTAGTGGACACTTTAAGGACGTTTACCGGCTATATTTTGAGTAATTTCCTAAATTTTAGAGTTTCAAGAAATAATTAAAATTTTAGACCTTTACTCTTTCTTAACACGACTGTATTATGAAAAATGCTAATTGTAGCATTTACATATGTAAAAAATCAAAAATCTGAAGAGCTTAAAATGACCCAGTAGTGGACCCTTTTTTGTTCCAGTAGTGGACCCCTTTGAATTTTTGCTTTAAAATTCAACTCTAAAATTGCTAGATTACAGAATTGTGTCCACTACTAGATCTGGCATTAAAAGTCACATGAGCCAGTAATGGACAGGGCTGTTCACTCACTATTTGTCATGATGACATTTTTTGGCACCTATAAAAATACTATGTGCTAATACATGATTTAAAAAATAGCACAATAAATGAATTCTGCATACTTATTTTAGTCATATAAAAGCAAAAGGTAGAAGAAATCAGTTAAAAATAAGAGAGCGAGCAAATCAAATTTCATTTCCTTATTCAAAGTGAGAAAACGGCAAAATCACAAAAAGTGCAAATTTTTTTAGTTAAACTAACATTATTTTAAAACTAATGGCCGGAATAATTTTTTGTTAAAGTGTTTAACAGTAAAGGACTATAACTCCCTTCCTGAACATTGCTCGAATCTTCAGAATTTTCAGGTAACTTATTTTCCGAGTTTAAAATTAAAAGTGTCCAATACTGGTACAGGGTCCACTACTGGTGCGTTTACCATATGTAGGGGAGAGGGGGGCACCTTTGAACATTTTTTAGGAAAATAAACATATTTTTTTATTTAGATGATAATTATTAATTTTAATTGTTGCACAAGAAAAAGTAGGAATTTCTTCATCATGTGAGCTAAAAATTAATTTTTTTTTTTTTAAATTAAAAATATGTTATAAGACTTTAAAAATTGTTAATATTTCTGTTCAAACCTGCCCCATGTAGGGGTACCTTTGAACAAACATAAACAAAGAGAAATTATACAGAGTTTTTATCAAATGCCGAATATTTTTAAGGATTATAAAATAATAAGAATAAAATTAAACACATACATTTACTGAAATTACTAAATTTTTATTATTTAACCAAATTTATATCCATTAAAATTGACATCAAAACTCATTGCTGAACCAGCGTGTAGGGTACCTCCAGTAATGTTTGGTTGAGGCAGTTTTTTTACAATATCGTTGAAATCCACCAAACTGATATCTGGTGCTTCCGGAAAATCAAATTTATCATTTTCTTTTTTACAGAGAAACTTAACATTAAACTCTGTTTTATCCTGTAATTGCAATTCAATCTGACCAACATAGTGAAGAATAGTTTTTTTTGTAGCAAATTTTACTAAAATAAAATCATTCACATTCAAATCTTCTAAAACAAGAGTTTTTCCTTCTTCATCCTCTATAACGGTAATAGTATCTTCAAAGTCAGTTTCATCATGCACAGAAAATGTGCCATCTTCATCGCTGCTTGAATCAACAAATGTATGCAGTCTCTTCTTAGTTGTTTTTTCAAAAGCAGAGTTATACTATTTAGATTTTTTTCTTTTGTTCTGACGTGCTTTGTTTTCAGCTTCAATTGCACTTTTCTCAGGAGTCAAAGTCAGTATCCTGGATCGTCCTTTCTTATGTCCACTAAGTATGATGTAGATGACCATAATCAAAATAAATTTTTTCACTATAAATATTTTTAACTTTTTGCAAAGGAAGCAAACTTTTCTGTAGGAAAAATGACAACATGCAAGATTGAAAAAAACAAAACAAAAAAAAAAAAAAACAATAGTAGTAATCAAAAGTGATGTTCACATGCATATAAGTAGAACTTTAATATTAAGTAAACAATAAACCAGCTCATAAATAATTTGTATGTCTTCATTGTCACATTTATTTTTTAAATCCAAAATAAAATAATAGTATTGAGATTGATTTATAACTCTTTTCGTCAAATTTTTGTTTGTTCAATGGTGCCCCAACATTTTTGTTCAAAGGTGCCCCATCATATAGAGTTTGGCATTAGAATAATTTACTCAGTTAGGTTTAAGAATTTGAATAAAACAAAACTTATAAGCTAAAGCTAAAATCTTTATTTCAACATTGAAACATCAATTAAAATTATAGGTATACAAGATTATCAATAAAAAGCTTACAACTTTATTTTGTACAGTTTAGATTCAGGAAAGAGAAAAATACATACCTTAGCAGTGTGCATGTAAAATGGTAAAGCTTTGGCTAGTTTGTTGCATTGAAACAATAGTAATGTGCTGCCATCATATTAAAAGAATAAGATAATTTTCTAGGAAAATATTTAGATTGTTCAAAGGTGCCCCCCTTTCCCCTACATTTGGAAAGTATTAATCTATGCGAGCTGCATGATTTTTCGTTCTTGTTTCTATTTCACTTGGTATATTTGGATCACATTTTGGTAGAATATAGATAAATGAACTATAAAAAAATTTCTTTTAAGTTCCCCAATTTTGGCCTCTAGTGTATATACATGATTAGATACATTGCTTTATTTAATACTAGCAGGCTACGCCCGCTTCGCTGGTCACTATATTTAAATGAATTTTCGAAAGAATCGAATTAATATTTATTTTTTTACACCGCATTATAGACAAAAATTAAAAAATATATAATAAAAATAAAATAAAAATAAAATAAAATAAACTGAAATTGCTCCAAACCTCGCTTTGGGTACCCGCTGTCTACGGCATCTCTTTTCCCGCCCGCATTGCATCAGGTCTAGGTTTCCCCATGCCTGCAGGAAGATCTTTTCCGGGCACTTCAATCTGGATATTTATCGACGACAGGTGGGATCTGCTATTATTTAAGAACTACGATTTTAAAGATGACTGTATCTCAGCATCTATTAAATATTTTAGTTTTGAACCATGTATTTTATAGCCCATGCTATTTACACTATATTACGATTTGATTCCGACCAATGTAATAAAATAAAATAAAATAAAAAGTAGATTAAATATATATATAAACAAATAAATTTTAATAAATTTAATCCTTTTTTACTATGTATATACTACCATTTTTCCCGATAAATATAGTAAAAAAAAAAAAAAAAAAATCATAAATAAAAGTTTTTTCTTTTAAAGGAATTTACTAAAAAATGAAAAATAAGAAGTTGTTCTACTATAAAATATTAAACATAACTGTTATAAATACGTTTTTAAATTTAAAACTAATTATACTTAATTTTTTCTTCTGCATTACGATTTTATTTTCAATAAATATTAAAAAAAAAAAAAATCGCCTTCAAATGAATGAATTAAATAAAAATAAGTTGCGTAATAGCCGTTGCTAAGATACGCAGACGATTGAAGCAAAATAATTAAATTTATGAAAAATGAAGCATTAAAGGCAATATTTAAAATCGAAAAAACATTAATTTAAAAAATTCAAATTCGAAAAAATCTCGATGAGGTGCACACATGCATGGTCCCAGGTACCTATATGCCAAATTTGGAAGCTCTGCGATCAATAGTGTGAGCACCACAGCGCAGATACACAGACACACTTCTCTTTATTTATATAGACTACCTACTTAGTAGATTACTTAAACCATAATTTATAACTTTAGTCTTAAAAAATACGGAATTCAGATTTTTTTTTTTTAAGCTATTGTATAGCTTTTATCGCGGGCTTTGAGCGCGGCGACCGAATCGAAAAATTCCGTAACGAAAAAAAAACCTAACACAGTTCGGCAAACTTCGGTAGACTTCGGCTGTACGAAGCTCGCACGGATCGAGACGAGCTGCTCCGAAATCGGACGAATACGTAAGCAGCTATTTGTGAGAAAATATATAGGTGTATAGGTATGTATCATCTATGTACAACAGTGAATAGCTGTACGCGTAAAATTTGTGTATAAAATACATCAGATAAAACTTGAATATCCCCATTCGACTTGCAGGACATTAAAACCTATTAAATACCTTTTCTCTATTAAAATTTGTTTGCTTATCGGTCACCACGCTCAAAAAGTGTAACTTGAATTAATATCAAAGAAAAAACTTGAATATCCCCATTCGACTTGCAGGCCTTTAAAACCTATTAATTACCTTTTCTCTATTAAAATTTGTTTTCTTATCATTATTGTTATCTTATTCATTAATATCAAAGAAAAAACTTGAATATCCCCATTCGACTTGCAGGCCTTTAAAACCTATTAAATACCTTTTCTCTATTAAAATTTGTTTTCTTATCATTATTGTTATCTTATCATTATTGTTATCTTATTCATTAATATCAAAGAAAAACCTTGAATATTCCCTTTCGACTTGTAGGCCTTTAAAACCTATTAAATACCTTTTCTCTATTAAAATTTGTTTTATATCGGTCACCACGCTCAAAAAGTGTAACTTGAATTAATATCAAAGAAAAAACTTGAATATCCCCATTCGACTTGCAGGCCTTTAAAACCTATTAAATACCTTTTCTCTATTAAAATTTGTTTTCTTATCGGTCACCACGCTCAAAAAGTGTAACTTAAATTAATATCAAAGAAAAAACTTGAATATCCCCATTCGACTTGCAGGCCTTTAAAACCTATTAAAATACCTTTTCTCTATTAAAATTTGTTTTCTTATCATTATTCTTATCTTATCATTATTGTTATCTTATTCATTAATATCAAAGAAAAAACTTGAATATCCCCATTCGACTTGCAGGCCTTTAAAACCTATTAAATACCTTTTCTCTATTAAAATTTGTTTTCTTATCGGTCACCACGCTCAAAAGGTTTAACTTGAATTAATATCAAAGAAAAAACTGGAATATCCCCATTCGACTTGCAGGCCTTTAAAACCTATTAAATACCTTTTCTCTATTAAAATTCGTTTTCTTATCGGTCACCACGCTCAAAAAGTGTAACTTGAATTAATATAAAAAAAAAAACTTGTATATCCCCATTCGACTTGCTGGCCTTTAACACCTATTAAAATACCTTTTCTCTATTAAAATTTATTTTCATATCCTTATTGTTATCTTATCATTATTGTTATCTTATTCATTAATATCAAAGAAAAAACTTGAATATTCCCATTCGACTTGCAGGCCTTTAAAACCTATTAAATACCTTTTCTCTATATAAATTTGTTTTCTTATCGGTCACCCCGCTCAAAAAGTGTAACTTGAATTAATTTCAAATAAACAAGTTGAATATCCTCATTCGACTTGCAGGCCTTTAAAATTTATTAAAATACCTTTTCTCTATTAAAATTTGTTTTCTTATCATTATTGTTATCTTATTCATTAATATCAAAGAAAAAACTTGAATATCCCCATTCGACTTGCAGGCCTTTAAAACCTATTAAATACCTTTTCTCTATTAAAATTTGTTTTCTTATCGGTCACCACGCTCAAAAAGTGTAACTTGAAATTATATCAAAGAAAAAACTTGAATATCCCCATTCAACTTGCAGGCCTTTAAAAACCTATTAAAATACCTTTTCTCAAAAAAATAGAGTTAGATCATTGAAATTTGGTACATCGAGGTTTTCGATACCTACAAATCGATTGCGGATATTTTTTATATATTCTCATTGCGGATATATTCTCATTTATTCAATAAAAGAAAAAAATTGTTTTCTTATCTGTCACCACGCTCAAAAAGTGTAATTTGAATTAATATCAAAGAAAAAACTTGAATTAATATCAAAGAAAAAAAAATACTGCATAAATAAAATGAATAAATAATTATAATTGCATAAGTTGATAAAAAATGCTATGCAATAGCTTTACCGCGGCAGTCCTCGAGTGCCACACGTATTTTTTTTTTTTTTTTTTTTTTTTACTTTTTTCTATAGCCAATAGAAGAAAGTATTGGATTCGTAAAAATTTTCGACCTCGGGTTTTTGATGGATTTACACGTTTTAAGAGCTGTAGAAGTCGATTTGACCATTTTTAGAAAATGTGTCTGTGTGTGACAAATTTTGTGGCAACTGTATCTCAGAAACTACTGCACAGAATTTCGTACAAATTGGTATGTAGTTGCACCTTGACATAAATTAGTGCCTATCAACTTTTGGTAAAAATTGTCTTACAGGTTTGCATTGCCATCCCGCTTTTTCTAAGGTGTTAACATTGTGGTATATGACAAAATTTTGTATAAATGTGCATAAAGAGAATTATTTTGTAATAATCATTATGAAATTTACCAGAATTATTTATAATAGAGATAGTCAAATGGGGAAAATTTTTTGTATGTGTAGGAGCTTTGCCTTTCCCAATGGGTGGGGGGGGGGGAGTCTCCCTTCGAGGGGAGTAAATTTTCAGGATGGGTATCTTTCAAAAGAGCTCGCCAGTACCTTTAAAACGAATGGTTGAACCATAGATCTGCGATAATTTAAAATTATCAAATTTTTCATTAAAAAAAAAAAATTAATGTAATATTGACAATAAAATTGACCTTTTTTTTTATATATATATTTAGTGTTATACTACTTCTCGAATATGGAAATCGTCTGCATTATCATGGAGGATAATTTTTTAAAATAATTTTAATAAATTATTTTTACTGAGTGAATTTGTATAGGAAAATATAGAAGAAAGTCATGTGGTGGCCACAACATACTAGTTAGAGAATATAAAATTTTCTGTGCACCGAGACAAATTAAGACGCATGAAATATATTCATGAAACGGGAACATAAATATTTTGCCATTTTAAACATATATGCTTCATCAATATTCTCATCCTAGAAATGTAGACATATTTATGGTTTTCGACCATAATTTGCAAAACAGATTTGATTATTTAAATATATTTTTAAAAAGTTTTTTTTTTTTTTTAAACTCAAACTTAAATTTTATTTTGTCAGTTTTAAAAGTGGTTTACTTTTATTTGTATTAGAATATGGTGTAATATGGTGTAACTTGGAATATGGTGTACATGAAGGGCTTTATCCTGAAATATTTTTGTAAATTTTATAGATACAATTTTATGTAATTGAAATTTTAGAAATTATTGCATATATTAAATACATACAAGACTGTTCTAATTAAATTTCTGCTATAAAAAATCCCCATAACTGAAACGGACAAGTGCATCTCATGAACCGTATCTCTATACCGAATTCGGCAACAATCTACTGACCCATTTTAACCGCAGAGAGCTGTTGCGAAAGTTTTATAACTGTGTTTATATTTTCGAAGTTTGAGTTTAGTTCTCAAATTAACCTTTTTTTTTTTTATACATTTTCCTTCAATAATGCTTAAAAAATGAAGAATTTTTTACAGCTACTCCGTATTGGATAAGCACTTAAAATCTGCCTGAGTACGCAAGTTGTCAGAGTACATACGAAGCACTATGCTCGATATGTGTGTGCATGTTACATATATCTATATAAAATAACGTTTCTCATAAAAGATTGCTTTGTTAATCAAAATGTACAAAAATTATAGCTAAGTTAATAAAAAAAAAATTGCCAAGTAAAAAATAGAAATGTTGAAATTTTAACGTGTCAAAAAAGTTTTTAACCGTCGCAAAAAACACAATATGACTGAAATTTAAAATATAAGAAAATTAAAATTTTCTTTAGAACAAAATTTTAATTTTGGGCTAGAACTTTTTTTTAAAAATTTACTTCCATTACCCGCCTGCCGTAGATAATGTAAAATATTGAATTCAGTGAAAATGTTTAATTTCAAGTTACCTATTTTTAATTCGTCAAATTGGTGCGGCATTCTTTGTATGGCTAGGATGCTTTCGTTAAGCAATAAAAGGGTTAAAGACGATATATAAAGATCTTTAGCAAAAAGAAAAAAAAAAAATTCTAAAGCACACCCACATATAACTTTGGTAAAAAGAGCATTTAGCGTTTTTTTTTTTTTTTTTTTTTTCCCTTTCTAATTCTTTCTATACGTATGCACTTCTCTATTAGCCACATATAATTTGAAAGAATGTTTCAATAAATATTAACTCTTTTATACATAAAAATGAAATATTAAATCGATTTAGAATATATGAATTTTATACTTACTTGTAGTAAGGACTTGTGCATTCTTTATCTTTAGAGTACACACTACAGTAAGTGCATCAGAAGGCAATAAATCTAGCTTTCTCCTCTGTAATTTAGATTTATCCAAGAACTTTAGATATCCCCACGATTGGTTGTCATCATCGAAATGATGAATATATTTTTTCTCGTTCACAATAATACGATTCAGTGTCTTGATGCCAAAGCTAACTTCAACTGTCTCAGGATATGTGTTCGAACACCTATGGATATAAAGTGCAACATATCCATTAGAAATCATACCATTCGGATAAATTGCCAGAAACCACACAGAATTTTCAGTACGAAATTTTACACTCCTGATTGCTACGTCTGTTCCAATATAGGAGGTAAACTTGGGAATTTTCCATTCATTTTTAAGTTCACTCGTCGAAACAATTGGTTCTCCAAAGTTCTCCAAGATAGTTTTAGGCATGTTTATGCGATGAGGGGGAATAAGTTTAATCATCCAATGTACTCCAACTTGCTTTGGATACCTACCCAGTAAGAAAATATATGAATGAAAAAAGAAAGAATAAGATGTGCTTAATGCTAGCAACATAAAATGTCACCATACTGAAATACTTTCAACAAATTTGTGACTGCGTGAAACGCGGGGATTAAGTGGATACTCGCTTAATTTGACCGGTAGTTTAATCCCATGTTATTCTACGGAGAAATTTGTTTTGTAAATTATTCATAACCTAATGTATGTTTTTAAATTTCCGTTTTCACATTTAGAAAATTCACAAGCGTTAAAATGTTTCTCGTTTACCAAAACTTTTTTTTTTTTTTTTACTATATGTATTTTCAACATTTGTTTTGAAGCTCTCGGGTACTTCAAATGATTTTAGTTAATTTTCCGCACTTTAATTTTTAATATTACTGTTTAAAGTTGTAAAAGAATTTTTTTTTTTAAACGAGAAACATTGTAACAGTTGTGAATTTTCTAAATGTGAAAATCGAATTTTAAAAAATACATTAGGTAATCAATAGTTTTTAAAACAAAGTTCTCCATAAACTAACATTGAGTTAGACCGCTGTGTGTCAAATTAGGTGAAATATATCTCTTTAAGGCCGATTGTTTACACAAGGAATACAGGCCTCTGAAACATTTCTCCCCGTGGAGGTCTTTTGTAAGAGGTGTCTTAACCCGTTCTTATACAAGTTTAAGAAAATCGTTGAAAACTTTAGAACTTTTCAAAATTTATGCTCTACATCTTTTAAAATTTTCAAAAAAATTTCTTAGAAATTAAGAATTTCGATAAAATTAAAATGGACTTAACTGAGGAGTCTATTTTTTCCTAGCCTGAAGTGTTGCTTATTTCTTGCGATTGTTTTCAATAACTAAAAGGAACTGACTTCTCTGCGACCTAAAGTGTCTAAGACCTAAAGTGTCTACGACCTAAAGTGTCTCTATTATCTAATATTATCTAATTCCATTCTAGGCACCCTACTGCGACCTAAACTCTTCAACCCTCACCTTAGAGATTTGGGAGGAAAAATGAGGTACAAAAACAATCCGATATCATCAAATGAAGTATAAATATAACAAGACTAGATTTTAACAAAGATCACTATTTACGATTGGTTGAAACACCCTCTGTGCCCTCTTCCTTTTGGTCAAGTCTTATACAGATTGCTTTTCCTTCTGAAAAAAAACCCTTTTCCAGAGTGAATGTAAAAATGAAAAAAAATATTTGTGCTTAAAAATTAATAGAAAATTTGTGAAGAAATAGTAAACTTAAATATTTCAGTAAACTGAGTTTTTGAATGAAAAGCAGAACATGTTTATCTAAATTATATTTAAAGAATTGTTTAAATCAGGATTGAAACGGGAAATTGGTCTCGACTTTATCTACGTTTATGCTGGGAAAAAAAAATGCTGCTGAAGCTAAAAGTTTAGCAAAATCTAGAACTGATTAGAAACTACTGCACAATAGATTAAAGTGTATGCTAACAATATATGTAAGTTGATATGTGTAGTTTTTCGATTCTGTAAAGCTTGTTATAGAATTGTTTTAGCCTAATTCAATATTGAATATTACTAACAATACAGTCCTTCTCATAATTATAAGGACACCCGTTTTTCCATATTAACTAAACACTGAACACTATAATTTAAACAAATATATTTTTAATTAATTTGCATTTCATTAATAGACTATATTTAAAAAGTTTTATCGTTTTTCTATCTTAAAAAACTTTAAAATATGGTAAAAAGATGATTTTTCAGGTGTTCACAATTATAAGGACAGCTCGAATTTTTTTCAGTTTTTCTTTAAATTAATATTTTATGGGGTCTCTTTTTAGGGTTAAACAGTCAGACATTCTCTCTGGTATATATATATACATTTTTTTTAATATTCAATTTCAATACCATTTCATATAGCATATATGATATTTTTAATACATTTAAACTATTTAAAATTGCTTTCCACTTGCATGCACATTCCTAATATCATAAATTAAGGTTTTTTCAACTATTAGACCATGGGAAAGGCAATAATACAGACGTTTCTTTCTTCAAACTATTTCCTATTGCTCTAAAAGTAGAGAAAAAATGTAAGTCTTGTCGAAAAAAAATATTATTACCCCCCAAAATCTAACAAAAATCTAATAATTCGACGTTTAAAATTTGCGGATATTCTCTTGATGTTCATAATAATTGAAAAAATTACTAAATTCATTCTGCCTTCAGTAGAAGCAGCTTCCCAGAGCACGATAGATCCAACTTTTAAATGCCCGATTCATATCTGCCTTTAAAAAATCTGCTCTGTCATCTTCAGATCGTGCCAGTAACTGTTAAATACATTTGGTTAATCAAGAACAAAATGTTTTTCATCCAAAAATGCAACATTTTACCATTTAATATTGTCTTTATTCAACTTTAACGCAGACGTTCTTTCCCCCATTCAATGCTGATTGATTATTGCAGGTTTTTTATTCATTTTAACATATTAATTATTTTAAACATGCATAAATGTGGAACCTAACCTTTCGTTAAAAAATACGAGCAAATTTAGCAGCAGTCATTATGAGTAGAACAGTAAGAGGAATTATGAGTCTTCGATCTCTGTAAAACAACTCTGATTTTGTATCAGATCTCTCTCCTATCGAACCAGCAGTTCAACATTTCATCACATTTCCTTCAACAATTTTAGATCTTCGAATTTCATTAGAAATTCGGCGGATTAAAATTATCCTTCCTTTTAAAAAACGCATTTATCATACTTCACTACTTGAACGTTCTTTTTTTCGAGGAATTATCAGTAATGTCCGTCCAAGAAAAATTGAAGGCTTATATATGAATTAATCTAGCCCAGTAGTTAACAAATTCGCATGTCAACTGTAATTTATCCGCTAGTAATTTAAATAAAACGAAAAAATCTGGATTGTCCCTATAATTATGAACATCTAAAAACGTGGAGAAAAACACATTTTGCATTATTTTTTATTAATTTTGTTTCATATTAAAAAAATTATAGCAATTTTGGTTTTTAGAATACTAGATATATTAAGTGCACTTAGTTAATCTTGTTCACAATTACTTTTACATTAGTTATTTCAAAATATAAAGTGTCCTTATAAATATGAGAAGGAGTGTAATTTAATGACATACAACCGTGTATTTTTCATGTTAATTGTACTTTTATTATACAAAGCTGCTAAGTTTAATGTTTTTCTATGAAATATTTTTTTCCGTACAAGCCAAGTAAAGAAAAATTAAACAACGGCAGCATTAACCTTTTTTTTTTATAGATTATTTTGGTTGATTTTTCTTAAAAATTCATTATTTTTAGCCCTTCGACGTAATGATTGGTAATATAAGTTTAAAGTCTATATGTGTGCATGAATGCATACTCAGTTTCTAATTAGAAAGGGGGTTTAGTCAGGACGATTCTTCTATATTTAATGAAAATAAGTTTGAATACAAATTATTTAATAGTTAAAAGCAAGCTTTATAAAAACCACGATGCTGAAATTTGAATCCACTATCATCGGGGGCCTTCAAACGGATAAGCTATTTCCTTTGTTTTAAAGCTAGTGTTAATCGGGATGAATCTTAGTACAGGGAAAGCAAAAATTCATGACAATTCTAGAAATAGACTTGCTTAAAAAAAAAAAAAAAAATTCTCACCAAGTATTAATTCTTAAACTGCCCTCCCCGAAAATAAAAAAATAAAAAAATAAGTATTTTGAAAGCTGAAAAAGTGTTTAAGAGTTGAAAAAAGATTCTGACATAAGAAAGTATACAAAAACTTTTTTTTCATGTGTGATAAAAATTGGAGGGAGTGTGAGGTCGGCAACGGGATTATTATGACTTCGTACTGCTACTCTGCTGTGACGTTATGCATTCATATAGCTCTCTTTGGTATCTATTTTGGAACGACCCCCCCCCCCCCCCCCATACTTTGAACCCTATTTTTAAATAGCTTTATCAAAAAATTTAAATAATTGCTCAAACTATAATTGTCAAAAGCTAAACGCCATACTATTCCTCGAAATTTACCAGTTTTCGTCGAAATTTTAAAAACGACAACCACAAGAGATTTTCAAAACGCCAGATTTGAATTTCGTGCAAATTTTTGTTTTCACGTTATGCAGATAATAGACATGTACGTAGATTGTAGATTAACCGCTATGAACTGTACGTAGTCAGAGGGTACTCAAAAAGCATAATTATAGCGAAAAGTTTCATATCTACGACTCTCAGAATTCCAAATATTCTGGTTGCACGAATTACGGTAGCTTTCGAGGAAAATAGATTCCGTATATATTGGACTATTCCAAAACATTTGGATTTCCATGAGCCTTAGATACGAAACTCTGAACTCCGTCATTCATCCATGTCCTTTTTGCTCATGTACATTTAATTAGTAAAATCACTGTTAAACGTCTTTTATTTCTAATGTTTGATTATGTGCCACTGTGTATCCACACGCGTCCAGAAAGCATTTCCAACCCTATATTGCTATGTGATTCTAAGTCATGGTGATGCACCCTACCCCTCCTAGAAGTTCTGAAATATGCTATTGAAACACCCTGTATTCTGAACATAGTTTTATGCACATCTGAATATATATAAAAATTACGTGTCACGATGTTTGTCCGCGATAAACTCCTAAACTAATAAACCGATTTTAATGAAATTTTGCACACTGTGTGCAATTTGGTCCAACTTGAGAGATAGGATAGTTTTTATCGCAATTTATTGTCGCAATATTTTTTTATTGCAATTATTCGTTATATAAGCTTATATGTGCTTATATGTGTAGCCCTATTATATTATAGCCCTTTGTTACAGTTGCTCCAAAATATCTGCGAGTTCCATAAGTTTAATTGTTGCCAAAATAAATAATTACGAGTTAATTTTCTTTCAACATAAAAATAAATACATTTAATCAAACGTTAACGTTAAAAAAATATAAAATGTTAAATTTTGCATCTCTCGAAAATTGACGTCATAATAAATTTAAAGATTTTATACACATTGATAAAGTGCTAATGTAGTTTTATCATAGATATAGTAATGCATATAGATCTATCATCCCCATATTACCGTACAAAGATTTTTGATGCCGAAAAAAAAAAAAAAAAAAAAAAAAAAAAAAGCTTTGGAATCAGCCATTAAGTGGTATTTAAAAAAAAAAATATATATATATATATGAATTTGAAACTATATGGAGTTTTTCATTCACTTTTAGAAAATAAATTATTCATAAATTTTATTTGCTAAAATATTAGTGTGTATTCCCGTGTGTATTCATTCGGGGAAACACTGTCATAAAGAACGTTGTCTTTTCCCAAGTGAAAAGGAATAACTTTTTTCTCCCCAATGATCACTATATATACTATACTATATCAATCCTGTGGGTTTTTACATCGGCTACTACGTTTTCGTCTTTGTTCGCAAATAATTTGACTATTAAATAGTTTACTGCAATATAATTCAACGTATAACTTAGTCACAGCAACGCGTGGCCGGGTCTGCTAGTAAAATATATATCCTCATATGGTCAAGACCAGTCAAAAAAAAAAAAAAAAAAAGCGAAATTTAGAATTTTGTCCGTATACATTACCGTATTCGAATTTTCTTGAATGATTCGCTACACGAACCATTTGTCGAAGTTTCAAGTAACACCACCTGCAGGTATTTGTTTTTGTGTTATGCTGGTGAGGGCCCATCAGCAGTAGAAAGGTTCGGGTCCTCGAAGCTGGTAGACGTGAGATCCCGTGTTCAATCCCAGTTTTTACTCGTCGATCTAGCCGTTCGGAATTTTCCTTTGTTTTGTCCGAAACCTGCGTAAACACGGTCTAGGACCTCTTAGAAAATTCCTCCCGGTCCTATGAGTCCCCCAGTCAATCGGCCTTAATCTTAATACCAATGTGCTGGTAAGGCACGCACAGACCAACTGGTAAAACTTAATCTTAAGACTTAGAACACTTGAAAACGTGTTTCTAAAATTTTACCCAAAATAATTTTTCAGTAAGTTTAAAAAAAAAAAAAAAAAATTAAACTGTATATATAGAGCAGATTCCCGATTATCCACGGAATTGAGTGTCACAGATTTCGTGAATAATGAAAATCGCGAAAAGGCTATAAATAAGAGGTATATGACAATATATTCTAACTTAAAAACGCGAATGACACGCGAACAAAAAACATAATATGAACAATGAAAATATTCCCAATATATTAAAATGATTTGTATTTTATATACTATAGGATGTAAAAACAATAAGGTGAACTTACGATGAAACCAAGGTAAAATCTATTAGCTAATTTATGTACTAAATTAAACAGTACCGCAGACAGGCCAGCATTTTATTCCCAAACATTGCAAATACCCAGCCCTTTAACACCTTTATATATATATACACTAAGCGACAAAAAAAAAAAAAAAAAAAAGCCGCACTGCAGAAAAAATGACTTCTAACTTTTTTTATTTGTAATAACTTTAAAATTAATGTTTGAAACAAATAAAACTGTCTTGTTTGCATAATACCAAAGGTATGAAATGATACCTATGTATATTTTCGATTTAATAATTCGCTTTATTGCACTTTACGAAGTACTTTTTAAAAATCTGCATAAAACTTTCTTTTCGAACATAATGCAATAACTATACACTTTGCATTCTATTATGATTTATTACATGAAATAAACAAGTTATATTTTAATATATGAAATAAAACTATTCATTTGTTAGATCTAAGCAATTTTTTGTTAAAAATATGTATTCTGCATTGGGTTAATTCCACCTTTATATGGAATTACTGCATTAATGCGCAATGGCATAGTTTTATACAGTGTTTTGATATAAATCTCAGAAATTTCAATGTGCCAAATATCACAAATAATTTTTTCTAGTTCTGGCAGAGTTATAGGCTGCAAATTTCGAATCCTCTCCCCTCTCCCCCGCCTTTTTATAGACGAAACATTTTCGAGCGGATCGCGATTTTGACCATTTCCATGTCTGGTAAAGAAGAAATTCTACTATATCCTTTGTGGTATTTAACTTAAAGTGAAAAAAAGTATGATTACTTACAGAATTATAGGTTCTCATGGGAATGTATAAGAAATTTTGACAATTTGAAGTGAATAAACTTACCACAGACGCCGTGTAGTAAGGTGCCTTATTATCTTCAAATGCTGTTTACGGAAATGTCTAAGATACCTCCAAAATAGTTGGTTAGGCACCTTTTTTATGCAGATTGTGTTTTATTTCGTGTTAATTGATCCCTTGAGCATAAAAATTTCCCCGAGTGTTTGAAAAGTTATGCACCTCCGTACCATAATGTACGGAGAATGTGTCACTGTTTTAAAAGTGCGATTTTCATTAAGTCAGTCACATTTTCGTCTTCATTCTAGCTTTTTTCAACTGCACGAAATAAAGAAACTTGATTCATAAGAGAAAACCAGTTCAGTCTAATAATTAACTGATAATGTTTTTAAATTTTGGTCAACTAAAGTATTGTTTTTTCTAATTCTTTTCCTTAGTAATGGCTTTTTTCACAGATCTTCCGTTCTTTAACCTGCTTTGTTTAATTGTTCCCGCATTGTTTTTGAAGAAAGTAATTTACTATACACTTTTTTAAAATCTTTTTTAAGTTCTGAACATGATACAAATCGATTTTTTAAACATTCGCATTTTTACTTGCGGTTATCTTGCTTGGATGACAACATGACCGCCTAAAGCCAAATTCCCAGTTTAAACGGCCAAAAAAAATTATATTTTTCTAAAATTCATTTTACCAATATTTCGTTAGCATTTAATTATTTTGCCATCTCACGTATTAAAATATTTTTAGATTTTCATTTAAAAATTAATACTTTTTGTGGCATCGTTAACTGCCTTATTCTTACCATTTTTGAAATAAATTCTAAAATTACAATTTTCCTGACAATTGCATTTTGTTTTTAACACTAGACTCAAAGCTAAAGTGTATGTGGAGGACAACATAGTAAAATCTGTTCGAAAATTTGCTTTTTAAACGATAAAATTGGCAGTTGTAGAAGGCGAAAAGGAAAACATCCAAGTGCGGCTTTTTTTTTTTTTGTCGCTTAGTGTACTTTTACACGCTACTTTTCTTGAAGGGTGTATTTCTCTTAATCGTAATTACATATTAAAATTTTTTTCTTCGATATATAATTGCAATTAATATATCAGGGTTCTGTCCAGAGGCAAACCTGGGTCCGTTAAAGGACCCTTCACAAAATTTTTACTTTTCGAACACTATAGTGAGGAAAGTATTGTAATCATGCCAAAAATCCGAATTTGAGATTTTGATAATTCTATACGTTTCGAGCTCCCCTGAGTCCGTTTTCACTATTTTTACGATGATGTATGTATGTGTGTGAATATATATGTGTGTATGTGTGTCTAATAGTGAACACGCTAGCGTCTAAACGCTTTGTTCGAATAAGATGAAAGTTGGAACGTATATTGTAAGTCACCATAGTACGAACCCTATAGATTTTGGTGAATCTAGCACTTATAGCTTTTTTACAGAGACACAAAGAAAAATTCTTTATCATTATGGCCTATGGGACCAAATTTTTAAAAGTGCGATAGCATCTAAACGCCTTATTCAATTGAGCTGAAAATTTATATGAATATTATAAATCACTGTTGCACTAACTATAAGCATTTTGGTGAATCTAGCCTTTATAGGTTTTTACAGGGACACAACGAAAAATTCTCATCAGTTCAAAGTTCAGTAGCGTTAAATAAAACATCGTGTAATATATGGAGAAAAATTCTCAAAAACTCTATGATGGTTTTCTCTCTTTTGTTTGTTTAACAACTCCTCTTTACTTTATCTACAAAACTGTTAATTATTCAACGTTCGGAAAGTCGAGTGGAGTCACTCCAGATTTTTTATCCTAAAAAAGAACCCTTCACAAAAATTTTCCCCTTAAAAACAGACCTTTGATAAATCTGTTTCATTTTTAAAAATAATCTTCCATGGAACAAACAGGCTGCCTGAATAATCGGATGTATTTTGCTTATTTCCCCGAAAAGCTGATATTCAATTTCTAATTATTAAAGGATTCTATGCATATGTAAATTTAGTTCTATAAAAGTGAAATGTCATTGTCTGAAATGAAACCTTAATTATAATTTTTTTTTTGCAAAATTACATTTTTCACAATTTTACAAAAAGAGGACCCTGGCTGAAGAGTTCGGAAGAACTATATTTTCATATTAAATTTAAATTCACAAAAATACGTGTAGAACTTTTCACAATTTCACAAAAACAGGACTTTGCCAGAAAAACCTGGACAGATCCTAGTGTGTGTATATATATCTCTCTTAGGTGCCAAGTCTCCCGTCTTTCAAGGGAGACTTCAAACCGGAAACTTTTTATAGCTGTTTTCGCTAATATTAATCGTTTAAAATATATAACATTCCATTTAAAAATACTGGTGTCAATTCTGATTTAAATGTTAAAAATGTTAGCAGCTCTGATATATATATATATATATATATATATATATATTCCTTTTGATAGTAGAAGCAAAGAATGAGAACGAAGAATAGTTAGTCAAACAATTCACGAAAGAGACATACACACGCCAAACTATATATATAATAATAATAATGATCCATCAAGCTTAGAAAAGCGAAGCAACAGACACAAGACCACCAAAACCATAAAGACCAACAAGAATGAAAAATTCCCTCCATGCAGGAGAAGCTCAGATAGATGAAAAAAATTCATCAGGCTATGAAAGACATATCAATAGAAACCAAATTTAGCAACCAACAACCCGCAAAAACAAACGAAACAACAAACGAACTCAACAAAATCTCAACAGAAAAATTTAAACTGAAATGAAATTCATGAAAAAAAAAAAAAAAAAAAAAAAAAAAAAGAAACCAATAACGGAAGGAAGGAGGCAGACGGCAAGACTTGTGACTTGCCTGTGGGGTTAACCCTTTCAACCCCACTGGGACATATATGTCCCAGAGATATTTTTAATTCACCCAATGGGATAAATAAGCGTGAAACTTATTAGATTGCATGTCCCACTGGTTTTCTGTGATAACATTCTTATGTTAGTATGATTTTGTGTATTTTCAAATTTTCATGTATATACTCGTATTTTCAAAAGTATTATAAAATTAATTTAGAACTAGGAAACTGAACTTTTCACATAGTACTTTATATCCTCGCCTGAACTCCACTGGAATACATGTGTTCCATCTAGAAAGACTAGTGTAATATACATGTCCCACTTCCACAATCGCTCCTACAGTTAATTTTTGTTTTAATTATGGCAGAATATTCCTATTTCTATTTTATTTGACCTACTAAAGCCCTAATTTATCTTATTTTTGGAAAGGAAAAAACTGGTAGTGAAAGGGTTAAACTAGTTTTACGCCGGCAACACTCCCCCAGCCTGCCAAGACCAGATTAGGAGACACATGGATGAATAAAAAAAGGAAAACATATATAAATCTCCTCTTCAAGAAAAGCGGCGTGAAGGGAAAAAAAAGGCGATACCAACAATGCTCCGAAATAAATGGTTGGCATATCTGATAACATACTGTACTATACAAAAATTATACAAAAGCAACATACTTCTTTATTACATTTTTTCTATGAAAACGCAAACGATTGTTTCTTGTTGAAAAAAGCCCTCTTTTTCTTGATTCCATCTCTTTTTCTGCGCGTATAATAAGGAGTTTACTGTAGTATTTAAACAACGGTGAAAATGGAAATGTTAGATTATAAATTAACGCTATGGTTAACTGTACTCAATTTACTAACATAGCTTCAAAAATTATATATTTTTTAAGAATCTCATATATTTCGGTGTTGGCGTTTGGGAGTAAGGCAGGGTGGGCTTGATTTTGACCCCCCCCCCCCCAAAAAAAAAAAAAAAAAAAAAAAAAAAAAAAAAAAAAAAAAACACTTGAAAAAACCTTTTTTTTTTCAAAATACTTATTTAAAATCACACTTTTATCTGATTTACAGTAAACATATAAATATAAAATATTATATACATTATTATACCATTGAACAAAGAATTTTCAGAAATATTTGAGGTGCTCCTTATGACAGAAATTTTTTTTATGTTTTTTTGCGACAAGTTTTGTTCGTGCAAACCTTTACTGCAATTACAATATTGACATATTTTCTTATTTACACATAATATGTACATGTAACTATAAAGCCCAATAATATTAATAGACTATTGAAGAATTCTTAAATACACGAGTTTCTATTTTTTACTGAAGTTTAGAAATAGCTTTCATTTTTATGGGCAAATATTTCTGCACGTGACAATTTCTTTTCAGCGACAATATCGCTGTGCCGCCTAAATTTTGTCATAGGGGAGGTGCTCAAATTATTCTATAGAAAGAAAATTTTGAAAATTTTCCCCCCATGAGAAAAACAATCTATAATTAAAACAATATATAGTATATATACATATATAAAAGCAGGAAAAACAGTTGTTTGTCAATGTAAAGGAAACTATGTCACTGGAGGATGTAAAACATAAATAAAAATGAAATTTTAAACAGTTTCTGAAACCTTTAACTATGCAACACTGTTAAGTAATGTAGAGGAACGATAGTTAAAAATATTTTATGAAAATCAATTAAATGTGAATAATTTAATAAAACACTAAATAATTTTTAAAATCCAGTTTTCTGTTGTAAAGGGCAGTTGATGAATAGAATTTTCAAATGTTTAAAGTATAAAAATTTAGTTTTTAAAAATTTCTTTATAACTTAATCATAAAAAGACTAAAAATTTTAAAATTAAGTTTAAAATTTTGATTTTAATGCATACTTAATATTTAATTTTTTAAGTTGACTTATTAATGCATGATACACTCAATGCTTAAAAAAAAAAAAAAAAAAAAACAGCTGAAAGAAAATATTCCTGAATTCTCTGATTAAAACAGAAAATAATCTGAGAAAACCCTAATTAAACCCGAAAAAGCCCGCTGGGCTAAGTTTTAGGTTTAAAAAAAAAAAAAAAAAAAAAATCCAACTCTGCTTGAATTGGAAGCGCCCTTCGTGAGGGTCTTTTTAAGCGTATTTAAGCAAGTTTCGGAGAAAACCACGGAAAATTCCGAACAGCTAAGCCGACGTGCGCAACCTGGAATCGATCCCGGCACCTCACATCTACCTGCTTTGACAGCAGAACTTCCCAGTCACTGGTGAGACCATATATTTCGGAGTTCAAATTTGTCACACTTTTGTAACAAAGATTTGTTAATACTATAGATATACAGTTACATAAAAATGTGTAAGAAAAATAAAAATATGAACAACACAAACTTTAAGTGTATACGTATATTTGTATGCTTTCAAATATACGTAATGATTTTTAGAATTCAGTTATATGTATAATTACGCAATTAAATACAGGAAGTATTTTATATGTGTAATTGTGATACCATATTTTTTTTTTTTTTAAGCCAGAAAGTAGAAAACACTATTTTTTTTTCCCTTTTAATTTTGTGTTGTAATTTTAAAATAGCAGATACGTTATTTATACATATATTAACAGATATTTTTTGTTAAACTTTCATGTGAACAAAGTCAATAGTAATCACTATTTATACTTTGAAAAACTAGGGTTAACTTTCAGGCTATAAATGTATGTAATTTACAAAAAAATTGTATGATAAAATATGCAACGTTCGAAGTCATAGTTTCCTAACAAAAGAAGTGTATCTTATTTCCAAAAATTTTTACAATAAATAAATAAATTATAAAGAATCACATTAAGATTATTAGTTTCAATAGAAGAAAATGAATTATCAATAAGAATTTTCACCAATTTTAAGGATGTCTTCGAATAAAAAAACTTCTAAAGTAACCATAACTCACAGAGAATAAGAAAAGAACATTCAATTACCACTTGATTAACAACAGAAACAGAACTCGTGATTAACTGTTGCCACTTTCAAACAAGCAATTTTGAATTTTTAGTTGGAGTCCAGCAACAGTCGGTAACAAAAGTGTCCGAACACTAGCAAAAATTCCTATGTAAAAAAAGTACACTTCATACGGTTTTGTTAAATAAATCCTTATCGAATCCCGTTCTTAGTCAGTCTAAGAACAGGATTCGACAAGGATTTATTTAGCAAAACCGTATGAAGTGTACTTTTTTTGGATAGGAATTTTTGCTAGTGTTCGGACACTTTTGTCACCGACTGTACATTTCATAAAAGAAATTTTCAATGCTTCCTTTCCACGATGCAAGCAATATTATTATTTAAGTTTCTGAAAATTTTTGCAGATGCATTATAATGCAAACTGATCAGTTTGTAGTATAGACAAAACTACATATAAATCAACATTACATCGTGCAGTTTTTTGTTCTAAATGCCTCATTTGAAGTTTCAAGTGAACAGTCAACTTGGCAGCTCTAGTGCATAGCTATAGTACAGTCGGTAACAAAAGTATCCGAACACTAGCAAAAATTCCTATATAAAAAAAAATAGAATTAATAATGTTTTCTTAAATAAATCCTTGTCGAATCATGTTCTTAGATTGACTAAGAACATGACTCAACAAGGATCTATTTAACAAAACAGTATTAACTCTACTTTTTTTGTGTAGGAATTTTTGCTAGGGTTCGGATACTTTTGTTACCGACTGTAATTTGTGTAGAAGTAACATTCCACATACAGAAATAGTAATTGAGTGGATGAATGGTTCATCAAATTTTTATATTATTGAAGATGATTCAAAAAGAAACTGATTTTTTTAATTAAATCTGATAAATGTTTACAATGCCAAAGTCTTTCATTCTATCTTATTATTAAAAAAGATTTGTTAGATAAGAAAGTTTTTATTCGCAGAGATAATTATTTTATTCCATATTTTATTCCACAAGAAAGTTTTTATTCGCAGACTATTGTGTTTACACCACATCCTCTGTGAACAAAAACTGCAAACAATTGTGTGATCATAAACCACAGAAAAAAAAAATAGTGGTTGAGGTTGAGTGGATTTCACGTCACAGTAGTGCTACACTTTGTACAATTGGCGATATTCTGCAACTCACTGTTAACAGTGGTCTGAAGACATGCCATCACAATTTCTCTACAGAAAGGAAGGCTTCCCCGCTTCACCCACTTCATCCTAGTCCAAGCGGCGGCTGCAAAAAATGGACTTGATAAGGTATGAAGCTGATTTTTTTTCTATAGATAGAACTCATTGTTACAATGAAAATCTGATAGGGTTGCCTGGTCAAAGCCGTCAAGTTTAAGAGAAACAACCTCAATTCCGGTCACAATTTAAACGATTTTCGAACCCCAAAAGGTATGAAGATGAAACCGGTGCTAAAATGTAGAGATTAATATGCTCTTTAAAATGGCATAGGGTTGCCTGGTCAAAACCGTCAAGTTTCAGAGGTTGCCTCGATAATAAGGGTCACATTTAAACGATTTTCGAACCCCAAAAGGTATGAAGATGAAACCGGTGCTAAAATGTAGAGATTAATATGCTCTTTAAAATGACATAGGGTTGCCTGGACAAAGCCGTCAAGAAACAAAGGTTGCCACGTAAATAGGGGATGTATTTTACGATTTATTTACCCAAGTAAAAAGTTATTTACCCAACTGTAAAGATGAAGTCAGTGCTAAAATATAGATATTAATATGCTCATTAAAAGGGCATAAGGTTGCCTGGTCAAAACCGTCAAGACCCGGAGGTTGCCTCGAAAATAGGTCAAATCTATCAAGTAAAGCAGTCAACCACAAAAAAAAAAAAAAAAAAAAAAAAAAATAGGCGAGTTTTGAAGATTTCTTAACGAAGTGTAAAAAAATACGAATAGCATTAACAAAGAAAATGAATAAGGATGAAATTATATGAATATTTGAAAGGTGTAGCTGGTTCCAGAATGTACAGCGTAGGAGTTATTTTAAAATGGCATATGTTTGCCTGGTAAAATTCGTAAAGAAATAGCGGTCAGTCTCCAAAAAGCTAACGAATATTAAAGGTGTTTAACACAAAGTGAAACACACATGAAGACTATTTAAAAAAGGTTAAATACGAAATGATTAATATTTAAAAGATGAAATTGCGAGTTAAATGTAGAACATACAACACTTTTCAATTTGCTTACGATTGCGCTTCAAACTTGTCAAGGTATAGCGGTCAGCTTAGAAAAGGAAGCGAATTTCAGTATTCGTTTATTTTATTTGTTTAATGATATAAGAGATTTTAAAGCATAAAGAAAATTAAATTATTATGCGTGACCATTCTTTTTTTAATCTGTATAAAACTAATTTCAGCTCACGAGCTCGTTTTTTCCCCATTTTTTAATACTTAAAATATTCAAATTGTATCAAAGTATTGAGAAGATAAATTCCTGAAGAAATGTATGCGGCTGCTTTGTAGAATTTTATACGAAAATTTTGGGTTGTGCCGATTTTGTTATATTAAAAATTTGTCAATTTTAGAAAATTTTCTCAATTATTTTTTTATATCTAATTAAAAATAATCAATAATACTTTCTGCAAATTAAGTATGGGTACAAATAAAGCAAAAAACATTTTTAAAAAATTGATAAATTTTTCGCGTTTCTTAATATTTATGAATTAATTTATGAAATTGAAATTTGTGAATCTTGCTGCAAATCTGAAATAAGAGTTTTTTTTTTTTTTTTTCATTTCATTTCATTTAATTATTTATTTTGTATACTAACAGAATTTTTTATTATGAGTTTCTTGGGCATTATTATCTTCATTTCTGTTAACTTTAGCGGGCGTATTTTCTTATCTGTATCCGCATGCTACATTTTTAATTTTTACTATTAATTCGTTGTTTTTATGGGAAATTTTAGAACAGTTTCATTACAGTTTATTTATTTATTTTTTCTTTTTTAAATACATTTTATATTTTTCTTCACATTGTATAAAAAACCCTTCAAAATTAGCTTTTTTTTTTTTTTTTTTTTTTTTTTTTTTTTTCCGAGGCAGCCACTATTTCTCGAGATTTTCACCTGGCAACCCAATGATACTCTAAAGAGAATATTATTCTCTATATTTCATAAACGGTTTTATTTTTAAATATGTTAGGGTAAGAAAACCGCTAAAACTCCCCCCCCTCCCCACGCACACACTTTTCGTGGCAACCTCTTTTCTTGGCGGTTTTGACCAGGCAACCCTATGCCATTTTAAAGAGCATATTATTCTCTACATTTTAGCACCGGTTTCATCTTTACACTTGGGTAAATCATTTTTTACTTGGGTAAATAAATCGTAAAATACGCCCCCCCCTTTTCGTGGCAACCGCTGTTTCTTTACGGCTTTGACCAGGCAACCCTATGCCATTTTAAAAAGTATATTATTCTCAACATTTTAGCACCGGTTTCATCTTTACATTTGTAGGGTTCGAAAAGCGTTTAATTTTGACCCCTATTTTCGAGGCAACCTCCGGGTCTTGACGGTTTTGACCAGGCAACCTTATGCCATTTTAAAGAGCATATTAATCTCTACATTTTAGCACTGGTTTCATCTTTACACTTGAGTAAATCACTTTTTACTTGGGTAAATAAATCGTAAAATACGTCCACTATTTTCGTGGCAACCTCTGTTTCTTGACGGCTTTGACCAGGCAATCCTATGCCATTTTAAAGAGCATATTAATCTCTACATTTTAGCACCGGTTTCATCTTCATACCTTTTGGGGTTCGAAAATTGTTTAAATTTGACCCCTATTTCCGAGGCAACCTCTGAAACTTGACGGCTTTGACCAGGCAACCCTATGTCATTTTAAAGAGCATATTAATCTCTACATTTTAGCACCGGTTTCATATTCGCACTTGTGGGGTTCGGAAATCGTTTAAATTTGACCCCTATTATCGAGGCAACCACTGAAACTTGACGGTTTTGACCAAGCAACTCTATGCCATTTTAAAGAGAATATTAATCTCTACATTTTAGCACCGGTTTCATCTTCATACCTTTTGGGGTTCGAAAATCGTTTAAATTTGACCTCTATTATCGAGGCAACCTCTGAAACTTGACGGTTTTGACCAAGCAACCCTATGCCATTTTAAAGAGCATATTAATCTCTACATTTTAGCACCGGTTTCATCTTCATATCTTTTGGGGTTCGAAAATCGTTTAAATTGTAACCGGAAGTGAGGTTGTTTCTCTTAAACTTGAAGGCTTTGACCAGGCAACCCTATCAGATTTTCATTGTAACAATGAATTCTATCTATAGAAAAAAAATCAGCTTCATACCTTATCAAGCCCATTTTTTGCAGCCGCCGCTTGGACTATCCTGTTCTTAGTCTAAGTACAGGATTCGACAAGGATGTATTTAACAACACTGTATTAAGTGTACTTTTTTTTTTGCATAGGAATTTCTGCTTGTGCTCGGATACTTTTGCTGCCGACTGTACACGACGACGGTCTTCAGCCTGCTGGAATATTGAACCCACGATCTTCCATTTACAAGCACGGCACTCTACCGATTAGGTTACAGTGGCCCTTGAAATACAGTCGGTTACAAAAGTGTCCGAACACTAGCAAAAATTCCTATGTAAAAAAAGTACACTTCATACGTTTTTTTTAAATAAATCCTTATCGAATCATGTTCTTAGACTGAGTAAGAACAGGATTCGACAAGGATTTATTTAGCAAAACCGTATGAAGTGTACTTTTTTTACATAGGAATTTCTGCTAGTGTTCGGACACTTTTGTCACCGACTGTATGTTTAAGTAGATTTTGGTTGCGAATAAGTAATTGGCTAAGTGGGTTTAATATCGCTAGCTATGTAGTGGGCAATTAGCAACGCATAAGAAGCAGGGTTCGATATATCGCATCGCAATTTGCGATTCAATTTTCCTAAAATGATATGGATTTTTTTTTTTTTTCCATTGCACTTATTTTGATACATTTTATATGACTCAATTATTCTCTTTTATTAAGCATTATTATTTTTTTTTCTCGTATAATAAAGACTAGCAGGCTTTACCCGCTTTGTTGGGCACTATATTTAAATGATTTCTTTTTAATTGAATAATTGAAACGTTTAAATAAATATATTTCGATTGACGACTTTTTCCTTACAGCTTTAGTATAGGATCTCCTTGGCAATATCAAACATTTTTTGAACTTCTCGAATCTGTACAACAAAACTATTATTAAAACGAATATTCTTGAAAACATTACAATAGTAGTGTTAATTCTCCGAATATTCTGGAAACAGTTGGAGCTTTTACTCGTAGAGTAAAAGTCCCTATTCGATGAATGTTCTGGAACAGTACAAAAAATAATCACTTGTTCTACAGGAGTAAAGCAAATAATATCAGATATTCCAGAGCAGAAATTTTCGCTAGCTCACGAAAAATGTCCAGTCGCTTATAGATCCCTAAAATGCAATCCCTCAGAATATGTCTCTGAATAACTCTGAATCGCAGTGACTACATACTCTTTCGCAGAAATCAACTCACTCCTATTTACAACTCTTGGCGATGATTCCATCGAGAATCCCATGGAAAGCTCGAGATCTATGTTCTCGTGTGTCGGAGAGCTTCGAAACTTCGGGAATCCTAAACTAGCATTTTTTACCAAATTTGATCGTTCACACGCCAAGTTTGTCGCCAAGGCTGATCCAACTGGAAGTGAATGAACTGCCCTTATATTTTCACTTTGACTGTAAAACTACTTTCATTGCAACAATCAGAGATATAGTAATTTATATAGATCTATGATCCCATTGTTATCATGCAAAAATTTTTGATGCTGAAAAATTTTTTTGGCATCAGCCATATAGTGGTATTGAAACCACTGAAACTCGACAATTGTAATAGAAAAGAATGTTGATGAATTTTCAAAATGTCGAAATTTTGCATCTTTTAATTCTTCTAATAAATTTATGAAAAGAAATGGGATAAGTTATCATAAAAGTAAATTATATTTCACTAAATTATGAAAAATAATAATTTTTATAATCAGTTGCTTTGTTATTATTATGAAATAAAAACTCTTTAAAATTTTTAATGGAATACGTTTTTTAAAGTTTGATATTTTAAAAAGTTTTTAGTAATATAGAATTTTCAAAATTTTTCTAAATATAGTTAGCAGCGGCGTAAGTAAAGAAAGTTAGTTTTACTGTATAAAAGAGTTTAAATATTAACTAAATTAATAAATATAGTAAAAAAAAAAAGAAGAAGAATTTGAAATTATATCTGCAGTTTTTCATTCACCTTTAGTACATAAATTATTCATAAATTTTATTTTCTAAATTATCTGTGTGTATTCACTCGGAGAAAGACGGCCATATTGTGGCCTTTTCTCTGAGTAAAAAGGAATCATTTTTTGCCCCCAATGATCAATCTATGTTTTATTATTATATCTATGGCAACAATACAATTGATGCAGGAAAAAGACTTAATCCCTTGTAACTATATGCTATGAGCACTATTTCTGCCGTATTTAAACAACTAAAAATTTCTATGGTTATATATGTTTCCCATTAAACGTAGTTTATTTTTATTTTTAGTTATTTAAATATTAATTTAAATTAATCAAATATTTCTGCCCGACAGCGTGCAAGTGCAGTAACACACAGCAGCATGTTAAATTAGCGTAGTGATTTGTTTATATATATATATATATATATATATATATATATATATATATATATATATAATAATAGATAACGTAATAAAATTTAATCTTAAAATTTAGCAATTAATAGAACTAAAACAATAACAGCACACTAAAATATAGAACTGAATTTAACATAGAGGAAAGAATGACACAAAAAGTTGCGATATAGATAAGGAACCAATGGGTTACCATAGTAACTTAAAATACTTACGCCGACCTGAAGGACAATAAAAAAGGACCATTAAACTTGTGAAAGAGAAAAAGGATAATAAACCTAATAATCAATTGGATATAAATGCTTAAAATTAGAAGCATACATATCAAGGGGCGCATACTTCATAAAGCAGAGAAAGCTGCAACGATTTCGTTAAACGATATTGCTAATCATAGCAATTTATATCATCTCACGCCCCGATCAATGCAGCAAAAAACCATAAAGAATGAGAAAAAAGTGAAAAATTAAATTAAAACAAAGAATAAATAAATATTAATTAAAATCTTAAAGGAAACCAAAGTGATAACATGAAATAATCAGAGTAACCACATGGAAAACAGTTAACACAAACTGGAAAAATGGTTGATGCCAAAACCTAAATTGAAGTTAAAATAAAAGCTCGACAGATATCGATTAATCGAAAATACTTCAGAACAATTACTATATATATAAATAAGTAAGCGGCTTTTGAATTTTTGTCGCCATATTAGCGATGGATTTATATATATATATATACAGTCGGTAACAAAAGTCTCCGAACACTAGCAAAAATTCCTATATAAAAAAAGTACACTTAATGCAGTTTTGTTAAATAAATCCTTGTCGAATCCTGTTTTTAGACTGACTAAGACCAGGAATCGACAAGGATTTATTTAATAAAACTGTATTAAGTGTACTTTTTTTTAAATAGGAATTTTTGCTAGTGTTCGGAGACTTTTGTTACCGATTGTAATTTCTTGTATAAAAAGGGGAATACTTTTATTGGACACCTTTTTGTTAATATATAAGAATCCTTCATATTCTGTTTATATTTTTAACGGTTTTAAGGTTTAAAATAGTGCTTGCTGAAATAAATTTTCTATTTTTAAAATTATATTTTTTTCTATAAAATTATCTACTCAGGTAAAAATAGATCATTTATGTGACTACAATTCTGGTTTATTTATTTATTTATTTTTTACATATATATTTGTAATATTTTATAATTTATTTATATCTTTGATGTGTTACCTAGATTAAAATGGCTGTTGCTAAATTAAACTTCTTGACGAAAAATATTCGGTGTACTCCAACGCCAAAATTTAAAAAATCGCCCAGGAGGATCTATAAATAAAACTGATAATGTAAATTTATGGTTCATAGACTTTAGAGCAGTAAAGAAATGCTAGGCAGTCGAATGTGACGTCATGGCCAGTTTTTTTTTTTTTTTTTTTTTTAAACACGTTCACGCCGGCGCATTTTGTTTACATTAGTCTTCTCAAAAGTATCCGAGCACTAGCCAATAATTCCAACATCAAAAAGTACACATAAAACTGTTTTATTTAATAAGTCCTTGTCGAATCATGTTCTTAGACTGCCTAAGACCATGACTCGACAAGGATTTATTTAACAAAGCAGTATTAAATACAATTTTTTTGGACAGGTATTATTGCTAGTGCTCGGAAACATTTGCTGCCGACTATAGCTGTGACCCACCGCGCCTGCTTGAACGTGTTAACCCGTTAGTAGTCGCTATAGACAGCGCCACCTATTACAGATTGCGCACTTTTTATTTAACTGTCACCAATAATTTTAAGAAGTGCTGTAATCGACGTTTCTTCGATTTTATTTGCGTTTCATGTATATCAAATGCCACTTCTAAAAATTTTCGGTGGCTATTGAATAAAAAAATCTGGCAAAACTGAAGTTATGGGCGGCAAATCGACCAACTAGAGACTACTAACGGGTTTAATAACAGCTTAACAGTAAAAATATAAAAAACAGTAGTTAAAAAAAAAAAAAAAAAAAAAAAAAAAGAAGAACATTTTAGTACAACATATATTAGCATCGAAACTATGTTAGCACTTTATCAATGTGTATAAATTTTTTAAAGTTATAATGACAAGATGCATAATTTATAATGAGTGAGATGCATAATTTATTTTTTTACAGTTTTTTATTGTTCACGTTTAAGTAAATGTATTTACGTCGAAAGTAAAAAAAAAAGGAACTCATTTTTATTTTTATTTTATTTATTTATTTTTTTTTTTTTTTGCAGCAATTAAATTATGGATAAATTTTAAATGGCTAATTTTAGAGCTATTATAAGGATTTTATTTTCATATTTTAATTAATTAAAAGAAAACTAATCAAAAATTCGAAACTTGAGCTTCGAGATGCACAAGGAGCCTTCGGGGGGTCACCGTTGTGTCGAATAACGTGACTGTCCGAGGTACCGTTTTCGAGAACAGTGAAATATACAGTCGGTAACAAAAGTGTCCGAACACTAGCAAAAATTACTATGTAAAAAAAGTAGAGTTAATACTGTTTTGTGAAATAAATCCTTGTCGAATCAACAGGATTCAACAAGGATTTATTTCACAAAACAGTATTAACTCTACTTTTTTAATATAGGAATTTTTGCTAGGAATTTTGGCTAGTGTTCGGATACTTTTGTTATCGACTATACACACACACACACACACACACACACACAGTCGGTAACAAAAGTGTCCGAACACTAGCAAAAATTCCTATGCAAAAAAAGTGCGCTTAATACAGTTTTGCTAAATAAATCTTTGTCAAATCCTGTTCTTAGTGAGTGTAAGAACATGATTCGACAAGGATTTATTTAACAAAACTGTATTAAGCGTACCTTTTTTATATAGGAATTTTTGCTAGTGTTCGGATACTTTTGTTACCGACTGTATATACAGTCGGTAACAAAAGTCACCGAACACTAGCAAAAATTCCTATGTAAAAAAGTACACTTATTACAGTTTTGTTAAATAAATGCTTGTCGAATCATGTTCTTAGTCAGTCATATTACAGAATTCGACAAGGATTTATTTAACAAAACTGTATTAAGTGTACTTTTTTTATACAGGAATTTTCGCTAGTGTTCGGAGACTTTTGTTACAGACTGTATATACAAATCTTGCTCGCTTAATAGTATAAGATAATCTAGCAAATAATATATTATCCTGCGTTTAACTTTCTCTTACCTATAAGGTAGAGAAAGTATTGTTTTCGGGTCAAATTTTCAAAATTGAGTTTTTCTTATATTTACCCGTTTTGAGGTCCACTGAATCCAAAAATCATGTTTTTAGTGTTTTGTCTGTGTGTCTGTCTTTTATTAGCATATCTCAAAAACAAATTATAGCAGAATATTCAAACTTGGTATTCTAAATGTATGTGTGTGTGTGTGTGGGGGGGGGGGTGGCTACGCAGGGATGCCACACTAAACTTTTCATTGAAATCAAGCAAATGGTTCATGTACAGGGACGCCCAAGATAATTCAAATACATTACGTCTACGGGAGAAATTGCAGGTAAGTAGAGTTTGACATCTATAGGCTGCACTAAATCAAATGAAACGTTTTTTATATGCATGAAAACATGTTTCATGTACAATATGGTCTAGAAATCGTTCACTGTTCGTTTACAGGGCAATACAAAAGAACTAGATACGACAATACTTGAAAATTAATGGAAGTGCATGTACTTTTGTTTGTGCCGTGTGTTGTTAATATAGGATTATATTTATGTGCACCATACGATGTGTACACAACTTGCAAAAGATATACAGGGCTGCCAATATTTAAGCCTGAACATTCTTTTTTATTTGCTAGTAGAAGTGTTTTACGATAATATTTTACCAAGTCCAGGAAAGCTGCTCAGGAACTGAAATTAACTCTTCAAAGTCATATGGTGAATAACGTATTTTTTTAAGCTAAATATTCATTGCTTGGATTTTTGTATATATGTACGTTTTGAGACTTCCTGAATACCGAAGTCAAGCTTTATAATTTGATCTTTGTCTGTGTGTGTTAGAGTAAATTAAAAACAAATAATTTCAGGCTATCGAAATGATGTATTTTGAAGTTAATACGTTTGTTACTAGAAAAGTTTAAGATTGGTAACTTTTAAGGAATGATGCGTGTGAAAGTTGTCTGAATAATTTAAAACGAATTTTGAACTTAATAACAGATTTGAATTCCATATTAATACGGACACAATAATGAAACGGAGGGTTGAGGGTGGCGGTAGCTCCCCCCTCACATAGAATTATCTGTCAAATATAGCTGTTCTGAAGCCTAATTTGAATTGCTTAAACATAAATTTATGTAACAGTACTCGTTATCTTAACCTTTAACCTCTAATCTGTACTTATAGTATTACATTTCCGGGTAAAAGGAAGTCGTGCGAGTTACACACCAGATTGTTTTTTTTTATCAAAAGCCTTTTTGTATATAAATGTAGCTACAATACTCAAATGAATGTTGGGGGGCAGGCATCCACACTCTAGACAGAACTGTATGGGAAAATAACTGTTGATTAAAGTATACTTCATAAATGCTCAAAAATAGCAACCTTATATCTCAGAACTTAAACTGCAATAGCAACGTTGAATATGAGAAAGTAATGTGACTGCCATACCAGATTATTTCATATCTAATTTGTTACCTATATCTAGTCCAAGATCAATATTTAAAAGAATTGAAGCTTAAATTCAAGGTTTCTAAAATTCTCTGGATATATTTTTTGAAAATCTATTTTTCTTGTTTCTCCGAATCAATCAGCAGGTGTAACAGATTCTCCATGTTCCCAATTTACATTCATTTTGTTAATTTTCTAAGAATTATTAAGTTGTGATAATTTTCTGTCCACAATTGGTGTTTCTATACCCTATCTGTAACTTATATATATATATACATAATAAAGATGATCTATTAAGCATTAGTAGAAGCCAAGCAACAGATACAAGATCACTGAATCATTAATGACCAATAAGATTTAAAAAAAAAAAAAAATATCAGTGGATGAAATACACTAATGTAAAGAAACCAGATCTATTAATTAACAGGCTGCAACACAAACGAATCCGTATAGTAACACAACAATTATTAACTTAAAACCATAAACTTATCAAAATTAATGAAAAAATAACCTAAGAAACACAAGATAGGAAGGAAGGAGGCAGGCGGCAAGACTTGTGACATGCCTGGGGAGTTAAACTAGTTTCATGCCGGCAACACTCACCCAGCCTGCCACGACCAGAATAGGAGCCATATGGATTTAAAAAAGCAAAATTTCAAAGCAGATGAATAACAATGAAAGCACAAAGCAACAATGAAATTCACCGATTGATTACAGTGTGTTTAATAGTATAATTAGAGTTTTAAATATAGTTGACAACTCAAAAAGGAAGAAACTGAAATTTTATTGGAAAAAGAAAGTTTGCATAGTAATACAAAGTAAATGCAACAAGCCTTCTGCTTTTTTTTTATATTTAATTTCACAAACCCACCCAACCATCCAGCCTTACAACACCATCCCACCTCCGTAATCAAACATCTGCCCAATATATATACAGTCGGCAGCAAAATTATTGAAGCGCTAGCAATAATTCCTGCTTAAAAGGTGGACACTTAATTGCCGAGTCATGATTTTTAATCTTATACTATTTATAAATAAGTAAACTGATGATAAAAATTAGCGATCAAACTAAAATATATATATATATATATGAAAATTGTGGATATGTACTTCAATAACTTTGCTATCGACTGTACATTTTTTTTTTTTTTACATCTATCGAAATCACCTTTAGTACAACATATATTAGCATCGAAACTATGTTAGCACTTTATCAATGTACACATCTGCACTAAAAGTTTGTAAGTCCCGAAAGAAAACTACACTCAGATACATTGAAGTGTACAGTCGTCACTTTATGAAAATTGTGAAATAAAAGCGAAATTTTTTCTGGAGAAAACACTTTATTCAAATTGAACGATAATTTTATGACTTATGTAGACTTCAGAAAGTGAATGATGTCCTAATTATATTTCTCAATAAAACCTAATCATTAATGTTGTCAAATTTTTAACTCTTTTTATACATTTTTACTTCCATTACCCGACTACCGTACGTAATGGAGTATTTGGTGCAAAAATTCGATATCGAGATTTCATCTTATTTACATGATTTAAGGTCTCCCGAGTCCAAAAAAGTGGTTCTGGCAATTGGTCTGTGTGTGTGTGGAATCTTCTGGCTATTATATCTCGGAAACTAATAAAGATAGAACTACGAAACTTTAGAATTTAAACAGGTCTCGTGTACAGATAAATTTTCCAAATTTTAGTGAAATTTTGAAAACTGGAAGTGGGTCATCCGAAACCGGAAGTGGGTCAGTAAGTCCATATTTCAAAAGCGGCTCTAACGATTTTCTTTAAAATTGTTGTATAAACACTATTAGATATCCTTTCGAATGATATAGTTTGTTAATTCAGGAAAATTGTTTTCCCGTATAAATAGCTGAATTTCAGGTCCTACAAGTGCTTTCCTTTCAAAACGGCTGTATGTTTTTTTTTTCAAACTTGCCATATTAACCCTCTTTTAAATATCCTTTTGCAAGTAATTGATTTCTGGTCAACAATTAATTATGCCAAGCTTTGGTAAAAGGGAGAAACTCAAAAATTTCTCTAACAATTTTATTGAAAATTGTTACATAAAACTATTTTGGATATCCTTTCTCATGCTTTACTTTGTTATCACAGGCAAATGAATAGTCATCCTGATCAGATCAGTTTTAGATCTCGGAAATTAGTATTTCAAAATAAATAATAAAAACTTTACACCAATTTTCACTTTTTTCCTTAAAAAAAAAAAAAAAAAAAAAAAATCTCTGCATAAACTCTGTTTTATGTTTTTACACGTGTATTAACTTTCTCTTACCGGAAAATTTTTAGGTGTCTATTTCATTAGGTCAGTTCTATGTCTGCCGATAACATCTCCAAAAAGTGCATATAGTACGTGTAATAGTGAGTAATGGAAGTCGTGCGGTTGTTTCACACCAGATTTTATTTTATATATAAACATATTTTTACAATTTGTTAGACTAACTCAAGAGTGTTACTATCTCTCGAGTGTTAAAACTGTCTTATGGGCTGTTACTATAGCTAAATAACAACATTGCACCAATACATTTATTAATTTATACAAATAAATTTTTTACTAATTAAAACCATTTATACTACTGGCCATTCAAATTGCTATACCAAGAAGGAATAATAATAACGGAATGAAATTTGTTGGACACATACATTATAGCAGGATGAACAATTGATTAAAATTTCAGGAAATTTCGAGTTATATGTACTGAGAAAACAGTACATAAAGCAGCGACCTCTGTGAGCAATAACAGCACATATCTGCCTAGGCATTGAATCGAACAGCGATTGGATGACATGTACGGGAAGAGCACTTAATGATGTTTTAACACGATGCCACAATTCATCGATCGCAGTTATTGGTGAGTGGTGGGGGGGGGCAGTCGCTTTTCAACGATTAAACAGTCATTTTCATTGGCGCGAGATCAGGAGAACGCGCTTTCCAGAGGAACAGTCGATAACATTCTGTACGAAAGAAGGTCCGAACAATACAAACAACTTGCGGTAGTGCATTATCTTGCTTAAATGTTGTGCTTCGGAGGCCTTGAATATAGGGTAGAGCGATGGGTCTTAACTCGTCAGAAATGTAATGTCTGGTATTTAGAGTGGCCAGAATGAAAACAAGAGGTGATCGGGACGTGTATCCAATGGTACCACATACCATCAATCCAGGTGGTGACACAGTATGCGGCTACAAAAATTCCGATTACCCCCCAAAACTGTTCATTTTGATATGGGCGCCATTAATGTGTGATCAACGATGAACCTGGACGCTGGAATGGCGTGATGTCCCCCTTCAGACAAATCACAATCCTGTTTACAGCATCAAGATTGCCTTATCCGTATTTAATGGCATTATGAATAATGCACATTGCCAGCTGGGATTCGACATCATATTGTCCATCATTCCCAATGTTATGGATACCCATTGGATACACGTCTCGATTAATTCTTGTTCGTATTCCTGGCACTCTAAAAAGCGGCCATTAAATTTCTGATGGGTTAAGGCCCGCCCCTCTGCCCTGTATTCGAGGCCTCCGTAGCGCAAAAATTAAGCAAGATAATGCACGACCGCAAGTTGTTTGTATGATTCGGACCTTCTTTGATACAGAATGTTATCGACTGTTGCTCTGGCAAGCGCGTTCTCCTGATCTTGCACCAATGAAAATGACTGTTTAATCGTTGAAAAGCGACTGGCCCCCTGCCACTCACCAGTAACTTCGATCGATGAATTGTGGCATCGTGTTAAAACATCATGAAGTGCTCTATTGGTACATGTCATCCAATCGCTGTTCGATTCAATGCCTAGGCAAATAAGTGCTATTATTGCTCACAGAGGTCGCTGCGTTATGTACTGTTTTCTCAGTACATATTACTCCAATTTTCTTGAAATTTTAATCAATTGTTCTTCCTACTATAATGTATGTGTCCAACAAATTTCATTCTGTTATTATTCCTTCTTGGTGCAGCAATTTTAATGGCCAGTAGCGTAATTATTCGTTGTAACGAAAGTGGAAATCCATAATTTATTAAACCATTTTTATTAAAAGTTAAAACATTTGTTTATAAAAAAAAAAAAGTTCCACTCACGAGATAAATATTTGTTAAAATACCAATAATTATTAAAATAAATTCCGATACCATTTTGTCTTAGACCAAGTATTTAAGATAAACTAATCTAGGTTTGTAAATTTAATTATTGATACAAAAGAATTTATAGAATGATTTTTAAAAATAACGCTCATGTGAAAAATAATGACTTGTCATGCCATATTATATATATATTGGAAAATTCCAATTAAAAATTCTGTCAAAGACAGAATTTAGTTTAGTACGGTGGACTATTCATTTCAATCTTTAAACTTTTTATTTTTTATCTCATTTTTTGGCGGTAAAACTAGACCACGTACTTTTTAAAATGACTGAAATGAATTAAAATGAAGTGTTGTCACCAAGGTGTCATATTTCAGTTAATTTAAAAAAATCTAATTGTGTCGAAAAACTGTTTGCAGCCCTGGATTCAGAAAATGGCCTTTTCATTTGGTACCGAATTTGTAACGATAGGACTGCTATTTCTAATTTAGTTTGGTGTTGCACAAAACTGGTCTACAAAAAATCCAGATTGAAACTGGATTTTTTCCGTCCTAAAATAAATAAAAGATTACCTGGTTAGAAAACTACAAATTATAAGTAATTAATACGTGTGTACATTTTTGCGGTTCATGCAAGTCATTTTTTCAAATTTTGGAAAGCTGAAAACGGCAGTTCATTTGAAAATCACCCATGGAAATTGTGTGGTCACAAAGCAGAATTAACAGATTAGAAAATTCTTGTAAATTCGAATTCATACATATATCGTAAAGAAATAAAAGGGAGTTTACATAGCGAGTTTAAAAAACATATTGATAAAGTTAGATGAGAGGAGGGTATTATGGAATACCATTTACATTTCTTAAAACAACTTTACTTGTTTTTAATAAAAATCCCCAAAATCATGATGAGTACATAGTGTAATTATTTGTAATGAATTATCAATGATGAAAAAAAAAAAAAAAAAAAAAAAAAAAAAAAAATTTTTTTTGTTCTTATAAAAAGTTTACTTTAAAAATAATTACAAACGGAGGTTAATATGAAATAGTCGGGTAATATGGAATAGGTGGTTTAAACTGTTTAAATCATAGAAAAACTAACTAGACATCATAAAATTATCTTCGGAGAAATTTCTGTGACAGAAGATACATTCGGCATCTTTATTTTCTGTTTCTTTAGTTGAATACATGAAATCAATTTCAGATGATACTATGAAATACCTAGTATTCCATAATACCCGAGACTCGCCATCTTTAAAAATGAACTTTTAAAGTGATGGACAAAATATTTTCAGCTAAAAAACGACCAATGTATAACAAAATACAAGTCTTTGAGCATACATTATGCTTAACATCAATGTTCAAATCACATGTGTACTAGTAAGTTTAAATGTTTGAAAACGTACCTGCAAAAACTTTTAAAAATCACAAAACACACTTTGTTCTATAGAGAAATGGTACGACAGCAACAAGCGGTTGCTTCTTACTGTATTTGTTTCATGGGAATCCTTCTTGAGTAATTCATAGTATTTTGAAAAGATATCAGTACTAATCAGAGCCGAAACTCTGTATTCCATATTCCCCGATTGTTTCATAATACCCTCCTCTCCTCCTTTCCTCGAGGGGGTAAAAGTGAAGCAATGCTGCTAATAAATTCTTGTTTGTACAGTCATACGAAATTTTGTTCTATACAGCTGTATTCAAGATTAAAAAACAACTAAAAAATCTAGAAAAAATCCGAGAATCATTTACATAGACAATAAAACACACGAAATATTAATGCATATTTATTGTTTAAAAAGATTTACAAAAACATTTTAAAAATACAAAAAAATTTTCTTAATTGTCGTACTTTATTAAAAAAAGAAAAGTTTAAAACCCATCTCGTTTTAGTAATATACCTCTTTCAAAGAGTTATCCTCTGCCAAAATTCAGTTCTTATCATCAGGTGCATTCTGTGCACAACTAATGCAACTTTTTTTTTTTTTTTTTTTTTTTTTTTTTTTTAATAACATTTTCATCGACGAAATTAAAATAATCACATTTGAAAAAAGTGGTTGAATTTAGAACCTTTCATCCATTTGGAGCCAGTGGTCCGATGTCTGAAGATGCTGTTTAAGAGATGATTGGTCGTGTGTAAGCTTTATTTTTATTTAATCTGGATTTTCCAATGTTATCACAGGGATATTGATGAGACCTAAGAAAATATTTTATTTCAGATATAATTGTATCGTCATTGTGCAGATCACCTACGGTAAAAATTTCCCAATAATTACCGAGGGATAAATTTCTAATCATAAAGTCCCTGCACATTAATCGAAGTTCCGACGTATCATATTTATCAGCTATTTTATACAATTTGCCGATGTCGCATTTCGAAAAATCCACAGACCCAGAGTAGAGATAAGTCAAGAAGACACTGAAAGCTTCGGGATCACAATCGGTAATGTCGACAGTTCCGGTTTTGTTTTCTGACATCTCATTCCTGAACATGGCTGCGAACACAGGAGAGCGCGATGACAAAATGATCTTATGCGCCGAGTACGTCTTATCTTTGACATTCAATGTCACATCCGAGTTCTCCTTGGAATTGTACAGGTTCGAAAAATCTGCTGATAACTGGCTGTATGCTAGAAATTAGAGGGAAAAAAAAAAAATATATATATATATATATATATATTATATGTATATATCATCTGTCTTCTACATGGTATTTAAAAAAAATCCAACAGTGGAAAAATAGAAATTAGGAAGTTAAGATTGCGTATGAGTGAAAGTAAATGTTTTTCTCTCCCCATGCATGTAATAAACCTATGGTGTTTTCATTGGTTTGCATTTTAAGGATTTCTTTATATATATAATATATATATATATATAAAATTTTGCTTTATGAAATCCACTGTTTTTTTTTCCCCCTTTTCAGAATAAACTTAAATATTTTTAATAAAATCTCTGACTTGATTTAACAAAACGGGGAGGTAAAAAAAAAAAAGTTACGAAGCCTTCCAATTTCTCAGAAGGTTTATTGAAACTAAATTTTATATTAAAACTAATCTTTAATAGAAATTTCAGTAACCTTTTTCTAATAATTATTTACGGTTACTTGTATTGGAAAACACTGCGATGACCTAATGATTTGAAGACACGTGAATTTTTCAAGACAGCTAAGGACAATACTCGAAAAATGTGGACTGTCCTCAGAAAATGAAAAGTCTCTAGTCATCCGAATCCGAAGCAACAGTCTTATTGACTAGGGTGCCTATATTGCTAGAGTGACGACAGTTCTCAGTGCGCAACCGCTGTGGATGAAATCTTGGGTTGCTTGCGTGAGCTACGACTGGGGTTGATTCTTTCTAGATATGATCTTTATCTTATGTTGGCGAGAAAACCTTTCTGGTGAACATTTACTTTTCTGGCGGGATATTTAATTTTCTTAGAAGTAAAAAAGGACTTAATTTATTCATAATTCATTTAAATTGTATTGAAATTAAGCATTTACTTTTCACTATATTATTTTTAGTTTTGTCAAATAACAAGTTATCGATAGACTTAAATTGCCAAATTTATAAAAAGAAAAATTGCTCTTAGTAACTTACGACTTTTAACAATTTTATTTAATAATTATTTTCATTTTTTCTGTGTGTTAATTTTCGATTTATTATTATTATTAAGCCATTATTTTTAACTTAGATTTTTAGAAACCAAAAACATTACACTGAACTAAAGAAATATTTTGTTTATTGTGAACTAAGGGAAATTTTTCATTTAGGAATTTATAATGCATCCCGGTTTAATTTCATTATTTTTCATTTTGTAGCACAAAAATTCTTTTAAATAAACTTTAATATTTTTTCCTTAATAAGTTTAATTTTTGAAATAAGTACTTTTAGATAGCTACAGAGCATCGTTGCTTTCACACTACACTCGTGCCTTTTTGATGAATATATGAGCTCAATTTTTTCTACCCGAAATAATAATTGCAGGATTTCAGAATTTATGGTTTTTATATTATTTGTTTAAATTAATTAAATGTATAAAATAAATAATTTAAATTGTTACTAACTGTCAATTTTTTTGTGTGCATATTTTGTATAAATTTGCTTAATGGATCTGCGAGGAAGGCCAGGAGATATTGATAAGCACATTTATTAATAAAATTTAAAACGGTAGCATTTTATTTTTCTTTCTTTCTTTTATTTTTTCTTTCTTTCTTTTTTCTTTTTTTTTTTTTAGATTTAAATATATTTAAGCAATCATTCACCTACTTTACATATTAACCATTTTAACTATTATGTTTGATACATTTATACGCTATAGAAGTTGAGATCTAGCTTTCCTAAAAAATCAGGAATTTCAGCATAGTAGCACCATTTGTCAACTAATATGCACCAAAAGTTGAAAGACACCAGTTTATGCTAAAATGTGACAAAATAAAAGCTTTTGTAAAATATTGTCCATTAGATCTTGATCTCGAGCTACCACAAAATTTTTGTAACATACACTTTAACAGAGAAAGAAAGAGAGGTTTTTAAAATTAGACTTTATTTATTTATTTATTTATTTATTTTTTGAATTGTAAGCACTATAATTCTAATTCTAAATAATATCTAACGTAATGTATTTGAATACTTTTGAGTGTCCCTGTACATGAACCATTTACTTCATCTCAACGAAAAGCTTACTGTAGCATCCCTATATGATACACATTTAGACTACCAAGTTTGGACTTTCTGCTACTATTTGTTTTTGAGATATGCTGATAACAGACAGACCAACACACACAGACCAATCACTAAAAACACGATTTTTGGATTCAGAGGACCTCAAAACGTGTAAATATAACAAAAACTCTCATTCGAAAATTTGACCCTAAAACAATACTTTCTCTACTTTAGGAGTAAGAGAAAGTTAAAATGTGCGAGAACGCTAATCTTCAGAACTTAGATTCGTATATATATCTCCCATTTTCAAATCTATCAACGAATTTTGAGAAATTTTTCAGCTTGGAAAACTAACTCTACCTAGGGTGCCTCGATAAGATAGTAATATAGGCACCCTATTATTGACTACGCTATGCTTAAGTGCCATCTTCACTCACCGCCGCCGGAAGCCGAAGCTAATGTTATTCTATGGCAATTTTTTCTTTACAAATAGCTTATTAACTAATGCATATTTTTAAATTCTGTTTTCGCATTCTGAAAATTCCCAACTGTTAAATTGACGGACCTTTTTTAAATATTTTTTTTATTTTTTACTTCCTTATACAAAGTTACTTCCTTATACAAAGTATAAGGAAGTATAGTAATCCCGATTTGCGAAATGGATTTTGTATTTCACATTGCTCGAAAACGAATAATCACTGAATGTTGCCAATTTATGAATGTGACTGTCATGATGTCTAGTTGTACACCTGCAAGTGTCGTCTTAACACGAGCTCTCGTTTTAGAAATATAAGCGACTTTACACGATTTTTCGTGACGTCTGTGTGTATGTGTGAGTATGTCTAATAACTCAAAAATCGTTGAACGTAGAAAGTTGCGAATTCGTACATAGGTTTGTTGTAACATCTAGTTGCGCACCTCCCTTTTTGGACTTTGTATGATTTTCCGTTTTAGAGATATTTAGGAAAATTAGGTTCATCATAACAAAAAATACAAGGTTTCGGACATAATGTATCAAAAAACTAACTCAAAAACGGTTTGGACAAATATTGCAATCGATTTTAACTGACTTCCCAACTAGCTAGACATTTGAAACTTTTAGAAAAGATCAGAACACGTTGACAATGCATTTTTTTAATATTTTTAGAGAACTGTTTTGAGTTCCTACTGCCTTCGGCAGCGTTACCAGTACAAAGCTTGCAATCAATTTTTAACAGACTTCCCGACTAGCTAGACATTTGAAACTTTCAGAAAAGCTCAGAACACGTTGACAATGCATTTTTTAAATATTTTTAGTCAACTGTTTCGGATACCTGCTGCCTTCAGCAGCGTTTATATGATTCAACAGAAAAAAATATTTAACTAACCTCCCGAATAGCTAGACATTTGAAACTTTCAGAATAGTTCAGAACACGATGAAAATGGATTTTTTTAATACTTTTAGCCAACTGTTTCGAATCCCTGCAGCCTTCGAAATCTTGCAATCGAATTTTAACTATTTTCCCGACTAGCTAGACATTTGAAACTTTCAGAAAAGCTCAGAACACGGTGATAATGCATTTTTTTTTTTTTTTTCCCCCCAACTATCTCGGATCCAATGACAGTGCTTTTTAACATATATATATTTCTAAAGGTGTATAAGGAAGTCATGTGGTGCCCACATCAGATTTTTATATTTTATTTTGCAGCTGCAAAATACGAATTTTCAATATGTGAATTTTTTTCATTTTTCAATTTCAAAAAAAAAAAAAAAAAACCATTTTTAAAAAAGGTTCGTCAATTGAACGGTTGGGAATGTTCAGAATGTGAAAACAGAATTTAAAAATATGTATTAGTTAAGTTATTTGTAAAGAAAATTTCCCCATAGAATAACATTGGCTCGGGCTTTCGGCGACGGTAAATGAAGAGGGCCGTTAATGCTACCACAACAGCATTTTTTTTTTAAACTTTGATACAAACTGACTTTGGTATATTAATCCAGCGTCAAATCAGGTTTTTATAAAACTATTGGGCTAAAAAACGTTGTTCAAGTACCTTTTCCCACCACTATATGGCAAATTTTTTGTTATGCAAGTATTTATTTTAAAGTAACCCTTATTAAATTGGATTAGAAAGGGTATTGGAAATTTTCATTAAAAGATTCATTTAATAGAAAAAAAAAAAAGAAAAAAATTTTGCTTGAAATTTTGTGTCTGCAATAAGCGATAAATAACCATGATAAATAACCATTTTCCTGATAATTTATTCCTTTTAGGGGCCGAACGGCGGTATATCATCCTTTGCAACATTTGCTAAGAGTAACAACGACGATATATCGTTGTGTATGCCATAGCGCCTTACTATTCGGATAGATTTAGGATTCTTCGCATCGCTAGAAACTCTGTAAATTAAAAAAAAAAAAAAAAAAAAAAAAAAAACTTTAGTTTAATTTGTAAAGGAATCGAAAATATTTTTTTCTCTTTTCTATAGAACACCACTCAAAACCTCGTCAGAAGAGCATTCTGTGTGTATATAAATTGAATACTATTATAATACTAATACTCAGCAATCAAAAGATAAATATGGGTCATTCCATGTCACATCATCCAGGCCATGACACCCACCGACACAGATTTGGAGGAAATTTGGTACAGTTACGGAACATTTCATACTGATCCTAGGAATGTCAATTATTTTGAGATGAGTGAAGTAGTTTTCAAGCTATCAGCATTGATGTACATGGGAAAATGGTCGATTAGCTGCCATTTTGAATGGTGCATGTAAATATATAAATGCTTGTAACTCCTCTTATTTTTAACATAGAACCTTCAATTTTTTTTGGTTTATTTAGAATATAACAAGCTTTTATTTACCAAAGTTTTGTTTTCTTAAATCTTTACAATTATTTATAATAGTGACTTTTTGTTGTTTTTCCTCATATGTAATTTGAGTAACTTTAGCAGACAATTTCTTCCATTGCCCCTTCTTCAATTTTCACCAAATTTTGTATACAGACAGCCCAAACTATGTTTTTATGACTGATAAAAAAATTTTGATGGGCAGTTAACAGGATTTTCATTTAAACAATTTTAACTTAACCTCCCGGACATTACCCCTTCCACAAAAAGATGGTTTCCTATTTCATTCTGATTTTAATATAAATCCCATGGCCATGCTTTACTGTTTATTATGAGAATTTCTTGTTTTACAATAGAATTTAATTACACAGCTTATTAAATACTTGAAAACTAAGAAAATAAAACATAACTAGATTTTTTTTCTCTGCACTTTTTTTTTGCATAATATTCTGTATGCAAAACCACATTTAATTATACATCATTAAATATCAAATTAACTATGATAAAATTGAAGTATGTAAAATAAAAGTATAACAGTATAAAAAATGAATGCATTATAATACAGTTAGTTTTCACTATTAATAAGAAAAAATGTTTTAACAAATAATATTTCATACATAAACCAAAACACAATATCTGTCAATGAAAATTAAAAATAACATAAGTATAATAAAGAATATAACTTACAGTCAGAAAAATGCAAATAACCATATAAACTCAGTGATGAATCCACTGCTTTAGTGAATTCAAAATGGACAAAATATAATAATAAACAGGAAAGACTTTAACTTAATAACATATAGTTATTTGCATTTTTCTGACTGTAAATTATATTCTTTATTATACTTACGTTATTTTTAATCTCCATTGACACATATCGCGTTTTGGTTTATGTATGAAATATTATTTGTTAAAACATTTTTTCTTATTAATAGTGAAAACTAACTGTATTATAATGCATTCAATTTTTATACTATTATACTTTTATCTTACCTATTTCAATTTTATCATAGTTAATTTGATATTTAATGATGTATAATTAAATGCGGTTTTGTATACAGAATAGTAAAAGCATGGGATTTATATTAAAATCAGAATGAAATAGGAAACCATCTTTTTGTGGAAGGGGTAATGTCGGGTAGGTTAAGTTAAAATTGTTTAAATGAAAATCCTGTTAACTGCCCATCAAAATTTTTTTATCAGTCATAAAAACATAGTTTGGGCTGCTTGTATACAAAATTTGGTGAAAATTGAAGAAGGGGCAATGGAAGAAATTGTCTGCTAAAGTTACTCAAATTACATATGATGAAAAACAACAAAAAGTCACTATTATAAATAATTGTAAAGATTTAAGAAAACAAAACTTTGGTAAATAAAAGCTTGTTATAATCTAAATAAACCAAAAAAATGTGAAGATTCTATATTAAAAATGAGACGAGATACAAGCATTTATATTTTTATATGCAACATTCAACATGGCCATCAGGAAGCCATTTTGGCATGTATTTAAATGCTGATAACTTGAAAACTACTTCACTGATCTCAAAATAATTGACATTTCTAGAATCAGCATGAAAAGTTCTATAAGTGTAAAAAATTTCATCCAAATCGGAGTCGGTGGGTGTCATTTTCTAAAAATTCTGGATGATTTGACATGGAATGACCCAAATGAAAATACTAGCATTACGAAATTAAGAGATTGTAGTTCATTTTAAATGTTTTCACAGATTTTTACTTCCATTACGTTACTACCGTAGGTAATGGAAGTATTGTATTTGGTCTAAAAATTCAATATCGAGATTTCACCTGATTTACACGTTTTTAGGTCCCCTTTGTCCAAAAAAGTGGTTTTTGGCAATTGGTCAGTGTGTGTGTGTGCGCGCGCGTACGGAATCTTCTGGCTATCATATCTCCGAAACTAATAAATATAGAGCTACGAAACTTCAGAATTGAGACAGGTGTGGTGTACAGATGAATTTTCCAAATTTTGGTGAAAATTGAAAAACCGGAAGTGGGACATTAAGTCCATATCTCAAAAACGGCTAACGATTTTCTTCAAATTTGCTCTATTAACACTGTTAGATGTCCTTTCGAATGATATATTTGGTTAGTTGAGGAAAATTGATAGGCGTCCTGTATAAACAGCTCAATTTCAGGTCTCGCAAGCGCGTTCCTTTAAAAACCGCTGTACGGATTTTTTTAAAACTTGCCATATTAACTCACTTTTAAATATCCTTTTGTATGCAATTATTGTTTTCCGGTCAATAATTGAGTTTTGGTAAAAGTTGGTATCTCAAAAACGGCTAACGATTTTCTTGAAAATTGTAATATAAATCCATTCCTTTTCCATGTATTACGTAGTTATTAGAGGCAAATTAACAGTCATCCTGCTTAGGTAGGTTAGTTCTAAATTTCGGAAATTGGTGTTTCAAAAAATAACTACTGGTGTGTCTGGTTTCTTGTTTTCACCATATCTCACGAACCAATGAATGAAATTCAACCAAACTTGGTATATAGTTGGAGCCTGGCGCGGCATTGTGCTGATTAGGTTTGGGGATCAATCGCCCAGCAGGTGGCGCTGTGATCGCATTTTATGTAAACTTTTAACATGGCAGTATAGGACAAAATTTCGTATTTTTCACCGTATCTCAGGAACCAATGAATGAAATTCAACCAAACTTGGTATATAGTTGGAACCTGATGGGGCATGGTGCTGATTAGATTTGGGGATCAATCGCTCAGCAGGTGGCGCTGTGATTGCAAAATTTCGTATTTTTCACCGTATCTCACGAACCAATGAATGAAATTGAACCAAACTTTGAATATAGTTGGACCCTGACATGGAATGGTGCTGATTAGATTTTGGGATCAATCGCCCAGCAGATGGCGCTGTGATCGCATTTTATGTAAACTTTTAACATGGCAGTATAGGACAAAATTTCGTATAAATGTACATAATGAGCGTTATTTTAAACTTGTGATTGTAAAATTAATATGAATTATTGATAATAGTAGTAGTTAACTAGGAAAAAAATTTTGAGCATGTGGGGGCATCGCGGGGGGGGGGGGGGTAAATTTTCAAGACGGGTATCTTTTGAAAGAGCTCGTCAGTACGTCAGTACCTTTAAAACGAATGGTTGAACTATAAATCTGTGCTAATTTAAAACAAAGTTATTGATTTTCTTTACTTTTAATTTTTTTTTTTTAACGAAATTTAACGAAATTTGGTATTTAGTTGGTCCCCGACATAAACTGGTGCTGATTACATTTAGGGATAAATAGCTCAACAGGTGGCGCTGTGATCACATTTTTTCTAAATTTTTAAGATGGCAGTATAGGACAAAATTTCGTATAATAAATGTACATAATGAGAATTATTTTTAACTTGTGATTGTAAAATTAATGAGTTATTGATAATAGTAAAAGTTAACTAGGAAAAAATTTCTGTGCATGTGGGGGCATCAAGATGGGTATCTTTCAAAAGATCTCGTCAATACCTTTAAAACGAATGGTTGAACTATAAATATGTGATAATTTAAAACAAAGTTATCGATTTTTTTTTACTTTTAACAATTTTTTTTTTTTTTTTTTTAAGCTATTGTATAGCTTTTATCGCGGGCTTTGAGCGCGGCGACCGAATCGAAAAATTCCGTAACGAAAAAAAAACCTAACACAGTTCGGCAAACTTCGGTAGACTTCGGCTGTACGAAGCTCGCACGGATCGAGACGAGCTGCTCCGAAATCGGACGAATACGTAAGCATCTGTTTGTGAGAAAGTATATAGGTGTATAGGTATGTATCATCTATGTACAACAGTGAATAGCTGTACGCGTAAAATTTGTGTATAAAATAGATCAGATAAAACTCAGATCCCCATTCGACTTGCAGGCCTTTAAAACCTATTAAATACCTTTTCTCTATTAAAATTTGTTTGCTTATCGGTCACCACGCTCAAAAAGTGTAACTTGAATTAATATCAAAGAAAAAACTTGAATATCCCTATTCGACTTGCAGGCCTTTAAAACCTATTAAAATACCTTTTCTCTATTAAAATTTGTTTTCTTATAGGTCACCACGCTCAAAAAAGGTAACTTGAATTAATATCAAAGAAAAAACTGGAATATCTCCATTCGACTTGCAGGCCTTTAAAACCTATTAAATACCTTTTCTCTATTAAAATTTGTTTTCTTATCGGTCACCACGCTCAAAAAGTGTAACTTGAATTAATATCAAAGAAAAAACTTGAATATCCCCATTCGACTTGCAGGCCTTTAAAACCTATTAATTACCTTTTCTCTATTAAAATTTGTTTTCTTATCATTATTGTTATCTTATTCATTAATATCAAAGAAAAAACTTGAATATCCCCATTCGACTTGCAGGCCTTTAAAACCTATTAAAATACCTTTTCTCTATTAAAATTCATTTTCTTATCGGTCACCACGCTCAAAAAGTGTAACTTGAATTAATATCAAAGAAAAAACTTGAATATCCCCATTCGACTTGCTGGCCTTTAAAACCTATTAAATACCTTTTCTCTATTAAAATTTGTTTTCTTATCGGTCACCACGCTCAAAAAGTGTAACTTGAATTAATATCAAAGAAAAAACTTGAATATCCCCATTCGACTTGCTGGCCTTTAAAACCTATTAAATACCTTTTCTCTATTAAAATTTGTTTTCTTATCGGTCACCACGCTCAAAAAGTGTAACTTGAAATTATATCAAAGAAAAAACTTGAATATCCCCATTCAACTTGCAGGTCTTTAAAAACCTATTGAAATACCTTTTCTCAAAAAATAGAGTTAGATCATTCAAATTTGGTATATCGAGGTTTTCGATACCTACAAATTGATTGCGGATATTTTTGATATATTCTCATTGCGGATATATTCTCATTTATTCAATAAAAGAAAAAAAATTTGTTTTCTTATCGGTCACCACGCTCAAAAAGTGTAACTTGAATTAATATCAAAGAAAAAAAATACTGCATAAATAAAATAAATAAATAATTATAATTGCATAAGTTGATAAAAAATGCTATGCAATAGCTTTACCGCGGCAGTCCTCGAGTGCCACACGTATTTTTTTTTTTTTTAATATTGTTACTGATTGAACATAGAAAAATATAGAAGAAAGTCTTGTGGTGGCTACAACATACTAGTTACACATAAAAATTGAATTTTGACCCATTTTAGAATATTTGAATTTTATACTTACTTGTAGTAAGAATCTTTGTAACGTTTATAGTACAAACTATAGTAAGAGTATCAGAAGGCAGCAATTCCAATTTCCTTCGTAGTAGTACCAATTTATTTATGAACCTTGATAATCCCAACAATTCTTTGTCCTTACCGAACGTATGAGTACGCTTTCTCTCGTTAACAATACCGTTCACCGTCTTGATGCCAAAGCTTATTTCAACTGTCACAGGGTTTGTGCTCGAACATCTATGTATATATAATGCAAGAAATTCACAATTTCTTTCTGCATTCGCGAAGATTTCAAGGAACCACGTAGAATTTACTGCATCAAACTTTTTACTTCTGCATTTTACGTCTCTTTCAGTACATGAGGTAAACTCTGGAATTGTCCATTCGTGATTGAGTGCATTTGTCAAAAATGTAGATTTTCCAACGTTCTCCATTAAACTTGTAGCCATCTTTTCTACGATGAAGAAGAACACGTTTAATCAACCAATACACTCTAACTTGCTTTAGATACCTATCAAGTAAGAAAATATATAAATCAGAAAAAGAAAAAAAAAAAAAAAAAAAAAAAAAATCAGACTTAACACTAGCTACGTAAAATATACCCATTCTGAAATTCTTTCAACAAATTTATGTGTTTAAGAGAGGTAGCCCTATGCTGATTGTTTGCACAAGGAGCATAGGCTAGGGCCCGTAGATCTTAATGACAAACAATTTTTCTTTGTATTCCTGTAAAAAAAAAAAAAAAAAAAAAACTATAAATGCTAGATTTACCAAAATCTATACAGTTCATGCAACTGTGACTTACACTGTGTATAAATTTTTGCTCAACTGAATAAAGCGTTTATACACTATCGCATTTCTAAGAATTTGGTCCCATAGGCCATAATGATAAAGAAATTTTCTTCGTGCCCCTGTAAAAAAAAAACTATAAGTGTTAGATTCATCAAAATCAAAAAGGTTCGTACTATGGTGACCTATAACATACGTACCAGTTTTTAGTTCATTCGAACAAACCGTTTAGACGTTATCGTGCTCACTCACTACCTCTCTGTCTCGTACACACATCATCGTAAAAATAGCGAAAATGAACTCAAGGGACCTCAAAACGTAAAGAACAATCAAAAACTGAAATCTGATTACAATACTTTCCTTACATATGCATGTTCGAAAAGTAAAATGAGTGTAAATAATCGTGCGATATCCAGACAAAACTGTACAACTTTTGTAATTAGTAAGTTAAATCATGTGTTACTATTAGAAATCATTTCTAGATTTTTTTTATGATACAGGGTAATCCAAAGTATTTGTACTTTTCAATTTGCAGTTGGTCTAGTAATTGAACTCGTGACTAAATAGATTTGAAAACTGAATTTATAAATGTCCTTTGCATGTCTGAATTTTAAACACATTTCTTCCAGTATCATTATTATTATTATTATTTTTTTTTTTAAACTTCACGAACACTATAGTGAGGAAAGTATTGCAATCATGTCAAAAATCCGAATTTGAGGTTTTGATGTTTCTATACGTTTCGAGGTCCCCCGAGTCCGTTTTCACTATTTTTACGATAATGTATGTATGTGTGTGAATATATATGTGTGTATGTGTGAACACGCTAGCGTCTAAACGCTTTGTTCGAATAAGCTGAAAGTTGGTACGCATATTGTAAGTCAACATGGTATGAACCATATTGATTTTGGTGAATCTAGCACTCAATTTTTTTTACAGGGACACCAGGAAAAATTCTTTATCATTATGGCCTATGGGGCCAAATTTTTAAAAGTGCGATAGCGTCTAAACGCGTTATTAAACTGAGCAAAAAATTTGTACACATTTTATAGGTCACAGTTACACGAACTGTATAGATTTTGGTGAATTTAGCACTTATAGTTTTTTTACAGGGGCACAAAGAAAAATTCTTTATCATTATGGCCTATGGGGCCAATTTTTTAAAAGTGCGATAGCATCTAAACGCCTTATTCACATGAGCTGAAAATTTACATGAGTATTACAAATCACTGTTGCACTAACTATGAGCATTTTGGTGAATCTAGCATTTATAGGTTTTTACAGGGACACAACGAAAAATTCTTTATGATCTATGGGCTCAAAGTTCAGTAGCGTTAAATAAAACATCGTGTAATATATGGAGAAAAATACTCAAACACTATTATGGTTCTCTCTCTTTTGTTTGTTTAACAACTCCTCTTTCTTTATCTACAAATCTGTTAATTACTCAATGTTCGGAAAGTCGAGTGGAGTCGCTCCAGATCTCTTTTTTTTTTTTTTTTTTTTTTTTTTTAAAAAATAATATTTCACCCACTGTATAACATAACTATCAAGTTTTACCTCAATTTGACAAGGCGTTTTTAACCCTTTGCAGTTGCTATTCAGTTTCACTCGCCTGGTCATATTCCCGAATTTAGGGGGTTTTTTACTTTCTCTTACCCATAAGGTAGAGAAAGTATTGTTTTTGGGTCAAATTTTCGAACCCGAGTTTTTGTTATATTTACATGTTCTGAGGTCCCCTGAATACGAAAATCTTGTTTTTAGCAAATGGTCTGTGTCTGTCTGTGTGTCTGATCAGCATATCTCAAACACAAATTATGGTAAAAAGTTCAAACTTGGTATTCTATATGTGTATCATAAGGATGCTACACTAAACTTTTCGTTAAGATCAAGCAAATGGTTCGTGTACAGGGACACTCAAAAGTATTCAAATACATTACGTCAATGGGGAAAATTGCAGGTAAGTAGAGTTTAACATCTATAGTCTGCACTAAACCAAATGAAACGAATATATATTTTATGTAATAGAGATAGCCAACAGGGAAAAAAAATTGTGTACGTAGAAGCCTCGCGTCCCCCCTGGGGGGGGGGAGTCCCCCTCGAGGGGAGTAAATTTTCATGATGGGTATCTTTCAAAAAAGCTCGCCAACACCTTTAAAACGAATGGTTGGACTATCGATAATTTAAAACAAAGTTTTCGATTTTTTTTATTTTTAACGAAAAAAAAACTTAGAAATTTTTTTCTTTTTGAGAATAAAATGAACTTTTTTTCGATATTTAGTGTTATACTATTTCTCTAATATGGAAATCGTCTACATTATCATAAAGATATTTTAAATAATAATTTTAATAAATTTTTAAAAAACAGAATTGTTTTTTAATAGCCGAATTAAATTCTATATAAATGTAGGTGCATTAATGAAACGGGGGGTTGAGGGGGGCGGTATCCCCCCCCCCCTCACCCAGAAATAATTATCCTATAAAACTCTTCCGAAGCCTAATTTGAATTGTTTAACATAGGTTTACATAACAGTACTCGTTATCTTACCTCTTAATCTCCAATTTGTATTTATAATATTAAATTTCAGGGTAAGAGAAAGTCGTGTGAGTGACACCAGATAATTTTTATTCAGTATCAAATTCACCAAATTTCCCTTGTAGCGGTTGCTTAAGCACTTCGAAAATCACACACACACACACCACTCCTCAAAACTATTGAGGCTAGTGGAATAAAAGATTCCCTATATTTGGTAAAACTGTTTAGAGCGCAAAGGGAGAAATTTGACTTTACGGTTTATTTTGGGTTCATAAGCCGTAATTAAGAGTTCTTGTTTTACTCTTATAAAAGAACCAAATCGTATACTCATGAAAATATATACAGTTTTTGCGACGATCATCCATAACATACCCACCAGTTTTAAGAGCAATCTGATAAAGCGTTTAGATTTAATCGTGCTCTGTCATATGGATACATACTCTACACAAGCACACAAAGATGCATATAAAAAGATACATGTAAAAAAGCAAAATTCAGTAAATCTAAAAACGTAAAAATGCACCAAAATCTTGCATGCGAATTTTACATAAATTATAATAATACTTTCCTTACATAGTATGTTCTGAAAGTAAAATTAAGTTACAAAATATGTTTAAAAAGTATGCTTTCATTGTAGTTAATTTTGCATAAGCATATTATAACGTTGCTAATCTCACAATCAATTAGACCATTTGAAATAGCTGAACAAAATCTAAAATAATTATAAGATAAACTTTATAAGCCATGTTTTAAATTTTCTGTTGAATCATAGCTAGAGAACTAACTACATTAGCACTTTATCAATGTGTATTGTTACGAAATTTTAAATAATTGTATTTACTTTTGTATAAATTCTTTCAAAGAGGCTTAAGTAAGTTGATAAAATGTCAATTTTCTCCATTTCCAGCTCTTTTTTCGGGTTAAAATAGCTTAATTTTCCCTTTAAAACGCATTAAAAAGCTCCAATAGGCATGTAATGGATTTGGCGCAAATTTGGCGACTTTTTGCACCTGGCGACTTTTGGCGAGAAAATTATTATTATAGATATTCCAAACATGGACGTTCCAATGTGATTGGTTAAAGAGTTACGGAAAATTTGAATTTTAAAAATAAAGTTGGTTTTAAAAATAAAATATTGATCCTTTCAGAACAACATGTATTTGCATCATGAACTACATTAGCACTTTATCAATGTGTTAAAAATCTTTAAAGTGATACTGCCGTCAATTTTTGCCAGATGCATCATTTATGTAACTTCTTACAATTTTTTAACTCTCACGTTTAAATGTATTTATTGTATGTCGAAAGAAAATGAACTCATAAATTTTTTTTCGCAACAATTAAATTATAGCTCATATTTTAATGACTATTTTTATTGCTATTAGGAGCTTATTATTTTCACATTTTAATTAAAAGAAAACTATTCGAAAATTTGACTTCGAAGTATTGTATTGTCACCGGGTTCTGAGTTACTGTGAAAGTTTCAAATGTCTAGCTAGTAGGGAAGTTAGTTAAAAATAGATTGCAAGATTTGTACCGGACAAACACACAAACAAACAAGAATAGAAGTTAATAAAAACATGGTTATTAGTAAGTGATGGGCGATGTTCAAATCAATTGCGGATGCTATGTCCTAACATTTTAATTTGAATATCATGGGTTAAATATATTATTTTGACTATAAAAGTATCAAAAGGAACATCATTTTATATTTAATTCCGTGCACTCATTGCATTTCTACAGAGTTGTAATCTTCAATTATTTTACTTAGCAAGTAATGATAATTCCATTGCCATGAAAAAGAAACCCATAAATCCACCTTTTCTATATTTCACAACAACTTTTTATTTTAAATATGAATTAAAAGAATCTGGTGTGTCACTCACAAGACTTTCTCTTACCCTGAAATTTAATACTATAAATACAGATTGGAGATTAAGGGGTAAGACAACGAGCACTGTTATGCAAACCTATGTTAAAACAATTCAAATTAGGCTTCGGAACAGCTTTATTTGACAAGTAATTCTGTGTAGGGTGGGGAGGGTACCGCCCCCTCAACCCCTTGTTTCATTACTGTACCTATATTTATATAGAATTCAAATATCCTATTAAATTCAAAAGTTCATTTAAAATTATTCAGACAACTTTCACACCAACATTGCTTGAAACTTATCAATCTTGTTCAGACTTTTCTGGTAACAAACGTATTAATTTCAAAATACAACATTTGGATTGCCTGAAATTTGTTTTTAATTTACTCTAACAGACACAGACAAAGATCAAACGTTAAAAACTTGACTTCGATATTCAGGAAGCCTCAAAACGTGTAACTATACAAACACACAAGCCATGAATATTTAGCTTAAAAAAATATATTATTTCCTATATGGCTATGAGGAACTCATTTCAATTTATTGAGAAGCTTTCCTGGAGGGAGATGGTAAAATATTACAGTAAACACCTTCCACTAACAATAAAAAACAATGTTATGGCTTAAATACTGGCAGCCCTGTATATCTTCTGAAAGTTATGTACACTTCACATGGTTGACATAAATATAATCCTTTGTTAATAACACACGGCACAACCTGAAGTACACTTCTATCAATTTTCAAGTCACACTATCATCTAGTTCCTTTGTGCAGAGACTGATTACGACCTGCGCGGGCCCAAGGCCCGGGATGATTTTGGTGCCCCCACCCCAAACAAATTAAGATTATTATTATTATTATTGTAACAAAGTTAAGGCATCACCATCATAAGAAATTAGTTTTCACTTCTTTTGCAAAGAGACCTCAAATCATCATTATTATTATTATTATTATTATTATTTATTATTATTATTGGGGGAGGAGATATTATCTTTCTTCTGTAACTGTTGGAATTCACTTCCATAGAAATGTAATTTTTTACATTATTTAATATTTTATAATACTGTTTTCTTTTTTAATCCTAATCTATCTCATTCATATCATACAAAGTCAGCGGATATATAAATATTAACACATGACCAAATACTACTGAAAATGTAAAGGTATTTTCCATTAGTATGCTACAAAGTTCTTTAATTTATATTGTATAACTGTAATTCCGTCAGTGAAACTTTCTCTGTATTTTTAGATCCACTGTAAAAAGTTATATCCATTCAACCGATCTCCACAAAAACCGATACATTTCATAATCTAGCGAATGCTGTATTTTTTAATTTAATCGGATAACACTCCTCGGCATGAAAATCGCTTCTGATACCATTTTAGCATATTCTTATGCAAAATGGCCTCCTGAATCCAAATAGGATGCCCATTTTGCCCTATCACCCACCGTTTTATAGGATTGGCACCCTATTTTTATCATTTTTCGGTGATTTTATAGCTATAAATTAGATTTTGAGGAGGATGGAGCATTATTTTAACCGTTAAATATCTTCTGAGGGGGGCACAGAGTTGGAATATTTTGAAACATGGACATTTGCAACGAGGAAAAGTTTTGGGGAGGATTTGCAACTGAAATTATGCATTACATATCTTATATATTTTTAATCTGTTATTATTGTTATTTTTTAAACATTACATTTTTCTGTTTTTAGATGTTAAATTAATTATTTTTCGTTCATCAAATCTAATTCATGGTCATAAAATTATCGAACAGGGGAAGAAATTGAGGGAGGGGGTGTATCTAGAAAACGGTGGGTGACTGGGCAAAATGGATATCATATTCGGACTCAGGAGGTCATTTTACATAAGAATCAGCAAAAATGGTATCAGTTTTTTTTTTTTTTTTTTTGCGAAGCAGTGTAATTGGTCAAAAGGTATTTAAAAAATCCCTATTTTCAACTAAGGCTTATTATCATTAGCTAACTTTCAGCTAATTTTTTTGAGGAAATCTTTGCCAAAAATATCACATTAAATTTAAAAACTATTTTGGTGCCCCTAGATAAAGGTGCCCTAAACCGAGGCCTAGTCGGCCTGTGCGATAATCAGGCCTTGCCTTTGTGTAGTCATGTAAACGAACAATGAATGATTTCTATACCATATTCCACATGAAACATGTTTTTACGTACATAATATATATATATATTTTCGTTTCATTTGGTTTAGTGCAGTCTATAGATGTTAACCTCTACTTACCTATAATTTCCCTCACAGGCGTAATGTATTTGAATTCTCTTGGGTGTCCCTGTACACGAACCATTTGCTTGATCTCAACGAAAAGTTTAGTGTAGTATCTACATCCTACACATTTAGAATACCAAGTTTGGACTTTCTGCAGTAATTTATTTTTGAGATATGCTGCTAACAGACACACACACCAACTGCTAAAAACATGATTTTTGGATTCAGGGAATCCCAAAACGTATAAATATAACAAAAACTCAATTTCGAAAATTTGACCCAAAAACAATACTTTCTCTAACTTATGGGTAAGAGAAAGTAAAAATAAAGTAATATGTGTCAAATAAACATAAATGCAAACGATTTTACTAAAATTCTAACGTACTATTTTAAAATTTAATTATGATTTGTGTCTTCACATGCAGCTCAAGACTTACCTCAGGAAACTTTTTTAACTTGTAAGATATTTTTATATTACAGACGGCAATAGTAGTAAGAAAGCGATATTATTCTTTCTTAGAATGTGTAAGATTAGAATCTTGCAAATTTTTTAGTTGTTTTATATTGTAATGTGCTTTCATTATGGTGGGTAGCTTTATTACCTCTGAAGAGCGTTACCCACTTTTTATTCATTATTTTTTACAGTATAAAAATGTGCAATCAGATAATGCTATATATTTTGTTTGGGAACCAATAGACTTAACTGAATTTTCATAAAAATATTTAGAATTTATTATAGTAAAGAAATCTTTAGCAAAATCTCATGAGTGTTACTTGGAAAAGGTAACACTCATGATAAGGTAACACTGTAAAGTAACCAATTTATAAATAAATGTACAATTATAGATATTGCATTAGCTTTAACTCATAATTACATTAATTCATAATTCAGAAATGCAATTTTTTATAGTTAATTATTTATTTAAAAATAAACTAATACAAAAGTCTAGCGTGAAAACAAAGCAGTTTAGAGTACAGTCGGTAACAAAAGTGTCCGAGCACTAGCAAAAATTCCTATGTTAAAAAAGTACACTTCATACGGTTTTGTTAAATAAATCCTTGTCGAATCCTGTTCTTAGTGAGTGTAAGAACATGATTCGATAAGGATTTATTTAACAAAACCGTATGAAGTGTACTTTTTTTACATAGGAATTTTTGCTTGTGTTCGGACACTTGTTACCGACTGTATGTTGTTAATTATGTACAATTTAAATCTGAAATATTTATTTGCAGAGCACTACGAAAATTTTAATTTGCTTTTAAATACCTAAAATAGCTTTATTACAACATATTGCTTTTATAGACTTTAAACAAATAAATTGTATACTTTCACAGCCTAAATTAAAAATAAAAGCGAACTGTGTTTTCTTTAAGTTTCAATAAGAAATCGATGTTTTTGAACAAAATCAAAGAAAGTAAATGATAATATTGTAATCTATTATATATATTATATTGTAATCTATTGCATTTTTTCATATAACATGATAATTAAGTTGCAATAAATTTTGAACTCTTTATATAGTTTTTTTTTTCCTCTTTACAAAATCATTACAGAATTATTGTTTATCTCTTATGTGTTACTCTCTCTTCTGAGTGTTATTGTAACTAAATATCAGTTTTGTATTAATAGATTTGCTATTACATGTACATAAATTATTTTGCTAACTGAAACTTTTTAACTGTTTGTTATAACTGCTGTGAAAATCCATAATTTTTCAATTAAATACATTTTTACTTTCTTCTATATGTAATATAGAGAAAGTATTGGATTCGCAAAAATTTTCGACCTCCGTTTTTTGACGGATCTACACGTTTTGGGATGTCCTGAACACGAATTGATAGTTCTTAAAAAGTGTCTGTCTGTCTGTGTCATTTTTTTGTGGACGCTGTATCTCACGAACCAATGAATGAAATTTAACCAAACTTGGTATTTAGTTGCACCCTGACATGAACTGGTGCCCATTAGATTTGGGGATCAATAGCTCAACAGGTGGCGCTGTGATCGCATTTTATGCAAATTTTTAACATGGCAGCATAGGACAAAATTCCGTAAAAATGGGCATAATGAGAGTTATTTTAAACTTGTGATTGTAAAATTAATATGAATTATTGATAATAGTAGTAGTTAACTAGGAAAAAAAAATTGTGCATGGGGGGGGAAGTACCCCCCCGGGGGGGGTTAAATTTTGAAGATGGGTATCATTCGAAAGATCTCGTCAATACCTTTAAAACGAATGGTTGAACCATAAATCTGTGATAATTTAAAACAAAGTTATCGATTTTTTTTACTTTTAACAAAAAAAAAAAAAAAAAAAAAAAAAATTCGCATTTTTTTTTTTTTTTTTTTTTTAAATATTGTTAGTGATTGAATATGTATAGGAAAATATAGAAGAAAGTCTTGTGGTGGCCACAACATACTAGTTATTAGATGTTTTAAACTTTTTTTTTTTTTTTACGAAAGAAAGTAACATTCACGAGATAAATATCTGTTTAAATGACAATTATTAAAATAAATATCTTTACCATTTTGACATAAACGAATGTATTTAAGGTAAACTAAACTAGGTTTCTCAGTTTATACAATAAAACATTTCAACTAATTATATATTTCTTCTAAGCTTTCAACTCTTTATCGTTGAGTCTTCATCAGAGTTATAGGTATAGTAAAATTTTTCGTTAAATATACAAGTTAAGGAATATATACATTATCCTAAAATTACCAACACTAACTCGTAAAATTCACCCACAATGAATTAATTTAATGTCAGGTACTTATCAAATTCCTTTCCTAAATGAATATAACCAACAACTATATAATATAGGTATGACTACTTGTCCTTTTGAAGAAAATACAAGAGCATATATCTGATTTAAGTAATCTGGACTTTATATCTTACCCTGAAATTTAATACTATAAATACAGGTTGCAGATTAAGAGGTATGATAAAGAGTACTGTTATGTAAACCTATGTTAAACAATTCAAATCAGGCTTCGGAAAAGTTTTATATGATAATTAGGATTGTCCGCCCCCTCAACCCCCAGTTTCATTAATGCACCTACATTTATATAGAATTTAATTCTGTTATTAAAATTAAAAGTTCACTTAAAATTATACAAACAATTTTCACACGCAACATTCATTGACACTTATGAATCTTGATCAAACTTTTCTAGCAACAAACTTATATTAACTTCAAAATACAACATTTGGATCTCTTAAAATTATTCGTTTTTAAGTTACTCTAAGAGACACAGACAAAGACCAAACGTTAAAAAACTTGATTACGGTAATTAGGAAGAAGCCTCAAAACGTGTAAATAAACAAAAAACAAGCGATGAATATTTTGCATAAAAAGATACATTATTTACCATATCTCTATATGAGGAATTTATTTCAATTCCCGAAGAGCTTTCCTGGAAATGGTAAAATATTAGTAAAGCACATCCACTAACAACAAATAACTAGTGTGTTGTGGACACCACATGACTTTCTATATTTTCCTATACAAATTCACTCAGTAAGAATAATTTATTAAAATTATTATTTAAAAAAATTATCTTCCATGATAATGCAGACGATTTCCATATTAGAGAAGTAGTATAACACTAAATATCCAAAAAAAGTTGAATTTATTCTCAATATATCAAAAAGAAAAATTGTTCAAAATGAAAAAAAAAAAAAAAAAAAAAATCAATAACTTTATTTTAAATTATCGCAGGCCGATGGTTCAACCATTCGTTTTAAAGGTATTGGTGAGCTCTTTTGAAAGATACCCATCATGAAAATTTACTCCCCTCGAGAGGGGAGAGGCGAAGCTCCTACATACACAAATTTTTTTTCCCAGTTGACTATCTATTACAAAAAATATATATTCGTTTCATTTGGTTTAGTGCTGTCTATAGATGTAAAACTCTACTTACCTGCAATTTACCTCATAGACGTAATGTATATGAATACTTTTGAGTGTCCCTGTACACGAACCATTTGCTTTATCTCAACGAAAAGCTTAGTGTAGCATCCCTATATGATACACATTTAGAATACCGAGTTAGGAATTTCTTCGACAGGCAGACCTTTCGCTAATAACATGATTTTCGTACTCAGGGCACCTCAGAACATGTAAATACAACAAAAACTCACTTTCGAAAATTTGACCCTAAAACAATACTTTCTCTATACCGTAAGGTTAAGAGAAAGTAAAAATAACTACCGAAAATCAGCGCTTGCAAGGTTCGCTAGTGAAAATCCCATAAAAATTTTATTTGAAGATTCTAAAATAAATTATCAAACTAATAAAAAACGAACCTTTAGAGAAACCATTGAAAATTATAAAAAGAATAACTTAATGATTTTCCCTCAATTTCTATACACAATCTTTGGTTAGAACTATTAAAATATAAATGAAATCCTCGGATATTACGTCATGACATATTTTACAGCTAGGGGGCACAATAATCTAACACTTTTCAAAAAATCTGTAAAAAATGCTTAAACCATAAATTTTAACTTGTAAAATGAACGGTGTGTTAATAGAGTTTATATGTTTACCTATTGTGGGTTCGTAATTGTTTGATGAATATCGGGTTTGCACAAGTAGTTTTTATGAATTGTCCAAGCATTTAGCGAAAAATTCAATGAAATTGTCATTACAGGGAAATATTAAGGTGCCTGCCTGCCTGCCTACCTTTAAAATGCAATTTTCGGTCAAAACTCCGATTTTCTATTTTTGGGTTAGTATTATAACCTGACATTTTAGCTTTCTAAATCAATTTGAATTTTGTTTCTATTTTGCTTAGAACTTGAGTTACAGGCATTTTAATATTAGTCACTCGCAAGTTTTTGGAACCGGAAGTGGCCCGTAAATGTTTTACATAAATGTTTTACTCAACAGTGGCATCGCTAGAAACATTTTTAGGAGGGGGCAAAATTATTTCAGAATCTTAGTATTTAAAAAATTCAGTAAGGTTCGTATGATTGGCTGATAGAATGAGGTGTTTAAACAAGACGATGTCTAAGTATCAACTACAATAACTTTTTATGTATATAATTTAATACATTTTATTTACAAAAATTATGCAACTTGCTCTAAACCAAATCAAATTCAAGAAACTTTTGTCAAGTTGATTCAAACTCCATTCGCCATCATGTGAATGCAGGTCGGGTCAGCTTTGCTTTAATTGGCTCTGAGATATAAATTTTATTTGGTTAATCATTTAAAATATAATGACAATTTTAAAGTTTTAAATGTAAATTTTATATATAAAAAAAAAAACTTTTTAATTAATAAAATTTCCAGGAGGGGGCAAGTGCCTCCCCTTCCCCCTATGTGCCGACGCCCATGTTACTCAATCTCATCAAAATTTGTTACTGAATATAAAATGAACTTAAAAAAGAAAAGAAAAAACTTTGAAATAAATCAGGAACTTATTAAAATTATTTTTTATTTAATAGGTAAAATCTGGTTTTTAAATATGTTTTCTGCTTTTTCTCAAAATGAGATTTTTAACATTTTGCTTTATCCCAAAACATCATAACTCCAAAAGTTATAATTGAAACGTTGTGAAACTTTGACAAAATACTCTAGGAGTTTTTTTTAGGGATTGAACTACGACAATGAATCTAGCTTTTTTTTTTTTTTTTTTTGTCGATAGAAGTTATGAACTGCCATGTATATTCATGATTTTTTCAGCATGTAAAAATGTTATCTTCTGTAAAATATTAAATAACATGGTTATAGTTTTGAGTAGTTCACTCCCTTAAGAACCTTTCAATAATCTAAATAAAATTTACAGAATAAAAATATATTTATTTAAATTTGACTTGTGATGTTTTGTAAAAGTGTTTTTTTTTAGCAAATTTTATGCATATTTTGAGCCTAAATATCAAAATGTTTTAATTTTTTTTTTTTTTTTTCCCCCTCAGGTTATTCACTGTTTACTATATTTTATCATAATGCACATAAATAGGCAATTTTTCAATTGTTAAAAAAAATTACCTCCGACAGCAGGCAGGCACCTTAAATTGTGGATGTGGCTTTTTAAAATAGTAAAACATAGTATGTGGATTTTATCCTTTTATAGCGTATTGACTGACGAATTTTACATTAATGACTTATTTTGTATTATATATTCTTTTGAAATTATACATTTTAACGGAAAATTTTACTATACCTATAACTCTGATGAAGACTCAACGATAAAGAGTTGAAAGCTTAGAAGAAATATAAACTAGGTTTGTAAATTTAGTTATTGATACAAAAGAATTCACAATATATATTTTTTTTTATAAGTATAACTCTTAAGAAAAATAGTGACTTATCAAGACTTTAATTTTCTAAAATAAAAATAAACTCATAAATGATTACCTGCTTAGAAAAATAAAAAGAATTCATTCATGTGTAAGTTTGTGTTCCACGTAAGTCGATTTTTTAAATTTTGTAAAGCTGAAAACTACAATTCATTCGAATGTAATTTACCTAATGTAATTTAATTATAAACTATAAGATTTTATTCAGTAATTCTAGCGTTTAATTTTATCGTTATAAATCCTAAATTGATATATTTTTAACATTTTTTAAAAATTGTGAAATAGACTGTTTATCTTTTAAAAACTTCCAGGTTATAAATTTATATAAAATTAACAAAAATTGCACGATAACATAACGTTCTTCGAAAAATTATAAGGATGGAAAGCTTCAGATAATTTCCAAAACAGAAGATATTTTATTCCCAAAAGTTCTTACAGTCACTAATTATAGTGGATGCCAGCTAGAAGACTAATGGCGAATTAACGAAATGATTTGTTGTCATTAGATTTCCTTAAATTATTTGAAATGTTACACTTGTTAAGCAGTGGCGGATCTAGGGGGGGGGGGGCTTAAAAAAAAAGTCAAAGACATTCACAAAAGTCACAATTAAAGGAAAACAACTTAATTCATATTGGAATGATTTAATAACATTTTCAATAAAATCATTTTAAGTAATATCTGTCATAGTTTGATAAACATCAGCAATCGAAAACCTTTTAAAATTCCACCTCCATTTAAGAGCCACCTCCTGTAAGGGCCAATTTTTCTCATTTTTCAAAGTTTCATTTTTGGCTTTAATATTGATTGACCTCGGCCGGGCAATGTTCATTGTTGATTTACCGAGCACTTGTTCAATGCCCATGTACAAATGCATATTTCTGTTAATTGTTAAGTTTGTGAGAACAGGTAATATTGTTTAACTCTTGTGAACTGACCACTTTCCGTAAGTTACTCTTTTAAAGAACCCTCTTATTTAAGGCCGTAGCCAAAAAGAATTTTGAGGGGAGGGGGGGTTGTCGAATTTTAATACATAGTTTTGAGTGTTAAAAGTGAAGTTTATTTCAAAAAATTTCAACAAATCTGCAAAATTTCGGGGATTATTTAAGGTATCTGCCTACTTTATAATGACCATTTTTGACAAAAAAAAAAAAAAAAAAGATTTTCTGTTTTTTATTTGGTTTTAAAGAATAGACTTAGCTATCTAAAACACCTTTACATTTGTTTGTACACTAATTAGAACCGAAGTTATAGCCAATTAAGTAAACCGGAAGTGAGATTCTTTAAGACAGGAAGTGCTCGATCTCGCTAGTTTGAAAGAGTTGGTGATAGGTAAACATTGGTAATTAGGCTTGATTTCACATTTGTTTTCAATTTAAATCATTCAGGTTTTTATTATTATTATACCCCATGTATTTATTTTTCCCAACAAATAATTACACGTTAAGTAAAATCTTTAAATGCGTTTTATGAAAAACTATTTTTCGATTTTTGTGTATGCGATAAACCTGATTTCTCCACAAGTTTTCAAGTTATTTCTATGAAATTTTTTTGCAGTATATAACAGATTTCCAGTCACGCAATGAACTAAAAGATAAGTTCTATGTACAATTTTGAAGATTTTGCATGCGTTTTTCTAAAAAACAGATAATTTTCGGAAAATTCTGTATTTTTCTCTGTTAGCTAACCATATTTCAGTCAATTTTAAGAATATCTCTTAACTTTTGGTTCAATGCACAGTTAAGGGTCATAATCATTATGTATTTCAATGGATATTTAATTAAATTAATTTTTATTGAGTATATGAGGTTTGGCGTAAACGTGAAATTTTGCTCATTTTTTAGACAAAATCACTTATTTTTTTGCAAAATAAAGAAATATTTGCTTAAAATGTACTATTTTTCATCATTTTATGTCCGTTTACAACTAAAAATATAATTACTTACTGCATAGTCTGCTTTTTTAGAAAAAAGTGCTCCGTAAGTAGGCAGATACCTTATTTAACCCTGCCTCCCCTTTCCCACGACTTTGATTTTATTGTTACCAATTTTGAAATTATAGAAGATATTTCCTAAACCCTATGAATATGCCGGTAGAGAAAGGTGTGTTTAATAAAACTTCACAATTTAGAACGTGTGTATTACAGTTGAAATTCAGGCTTGAAAAAGTACTTTTTTGTGTCTTACATATTCAGGTAATAATTGAAAAGGTTTTTAAGAGAGTAGTGTTAAATTAAAACAAAATTTAAGTATTAAACATAGTTTTAGCTTGTAATTTTTAATCTATTTTTTTCTTCTTTTACCAAAAATTTCCAGGAAGCTTAATAAAGACCCCTTATTCCTTCAGAAATGATGTGAAGTTGGTGAATTTGATCTAGTATATAAAAGAATTCTTAGAAACAAAATTGCAAAAATGCATTTAAAATTAAAACTAAAAATTATAAAATTAAAAAAAAAAAAAAAAAAAACTTTTTGTACCATGTTTTTAAATTTTCTGTTGAATCATAGCTATAGAACTACATTAACACTTTATCAATGTGTATAAAATTTTTAAAGTGATACTGACGTCCATTTTTGTAAGATGCATCATTTAACTTTTTACAATTTTTTAACGTTCACGTTTAATTAAATGTATTTTTATGTCGAAAGAAAATGAACACGTAATTTTTTTTTTTTTTTTTTTTTTGGCAACAATTAAATTATAGATAATATTTTAGTGGCTATTTTTAAAGCTATTAGGAGGTTATTATTTTCATATTGTAATTAAAAGAAAACTAATCAAAAATTCGAAACTCTGACTTCGATGTATTGTTTTGCCATCGGGTTCTGAGCTATTCTGAAAGTTTCAAATGTCTATCTACTAGGGAAGTTAGTTTAAAATCGATTACAAGATTTGTACCGGACAAACAAACAAACAAGAATTGAAGTTAATAAAAACATGGTAATTAATGACTTATTACCAAGCAGTATAAACAAATATAAATTTCATTAAATAGTTTATCGATCGGACAATTAGATTTTTTTAAAATTAACTAGAGTAGGAAAATTGGGTGGTAACTTACGTTCACACACAGAGTAAAAGGAAATCTCAGCCTCTTTAAGCGTGACAGCATCAGTGATGAGCGTAACTACACCCCGCGACAAAAAGATAGGTACAAAGGGTTTTTTCTTTGATTTTTCATTAAATAACATTATCTAAATTGTGCTTTTATCATTTATTATTATCATAAAATAACACTATTCCCGGACTAATCTTTGTTTTAAGACTAATTTAGAAAAGTTTTAAGACTAAAATTTTTCTAATTTAAGACGACACTCCGCGACAAAAAGATAGGAACAAAGGTTTTTTTTTTTTTTTTTTTTTTTTTAAAGCTTTTCATAAAATAACATTATCTAAATTGTGCTGATCATTTATTATCATAACAAAATATTATATCAAAAACATATCAAATATTTGAATCATATTCAAAATAATCATTCAAAAATTAAAAGAAAAAGCTTTTGTTTTTATCTTCTTGTCGCGGAGTGTAGTCCTTATTTAGAAAAAATTGTCTTAAAACTTTTCTAAATGAGTCAAAACAAAAATGAGTCCCGAATAGTGTTATTTTATGATAATAAATGATAAGCACAATTTAGATAACGTTTTATGAAAAATCAAAGAAAAGACACTTTGTACCTATCTTTTTGTCGCGGGGTGTATATATGCTGATTTCTGGAAACTCCCCCCTCCCCCCCCCCCCCCACACACACAAAAAAAAAAAAAAAAAAAAAAAAAATCCATAAAATTACGTTCTATGAGAGTTTTCTATAAATCACATTTTAATACTTTTATTTTGTACAAATTATAATGTCTAATGATACCTACGTACAAATTTTGTGGGTAATCATTGTGGATGTATATATATATATATATATTAAATGGTTATAACCTTCCCCCCCCCCCCTATCCATAGACATCTCAATTACATTTTATATTTTTTTATTGCAGTTCCCGTTAATATATTACATACAAGCATACGCGGAAGTATTGTTCAAAATCTTTTTGAAAAATCTTTCAAAAATTTTCTACATAGTAATTATAAATAAATTATTGTAACAATTTCTGAATGTAGTCTAACGTACCTACGGAATATGCACACTAATATTAAGACTGTACATTTTTCATTGCTATGGAATAACATCTTGAAAAATCTTAGAAAGCGTCCCCCACCACCCTTTTCAAAAAAAAAAAAAAAAAAAATTCTGGATCCTCCATTGTTGTTCAGAATGTGAAAAGAGTATTTAGGATTTGTGTGTTTTTATATATTAATGAAAATTTATATATTTTCCCAATTGATGGACAAGTTTTCTAGTTCAATATAAAACGAAAACTCAAAAAATATATTTTGATTTCTTTTATAAGATTATAATTAGTTTTTCTAAACAAAAATAATTCTATAAACATTTTTCAGAAATATGTTATTTTTGAAACTGTAATTATTAATACATTGCAAAAGTGGAATAAATGGTTATTAAAAATCACACGTTAATGTAAAAATTAGAAACGATATATTTTTAAATGAATGGAATATTAAATTTAAATAAAAGATATCATAATAAAAAGAAATTTCACCAATCCTAGGAACGTCTTCGAAGAAACACGTCATGAAATATTTAAATCGCATAGAATGAAAGAGAATACTTTAATGATTAACAACAGGAATTTACGATCAATTGTTACTGTTGCCCTATTTCAAACAGAAAATTCGTAAATCTTAATTGAGGTTGGTTGGTTGGGTTTTACGTCGCACAAGTGCTGTGCACGTGCAGATGGGCAATCGGCGACGGTCTGGGACTCACCTCTAGAGGTGGTGCGGAGACATGCCATCGAAATTTTTATCCACGGAAGGATGGCTCCCCCGCTTTGGTGACCCCCAGAGGTATGATTTTTGATGGGAACATGGAGGACATTGCGGCCACGACAGATTTTACGTGCACCAGCCACCATTAGTGTACACGACGGTCTTTGGCCGGCTCGAGTACCGAACCCGCAATCTTCCAATTAAGAGGCCAGTGCTCTACCGACTGGGCTACCGCGGCCCAAATCTTAATTGAGATCTGGCTAGACTATGAATTTCCCCATAGTGTAGGACTAGTGCGACGTAAAATCTACTGAACTCAACTCAATTAAACCCAGCTACAGTCGGGCCTCGGTAGCGTAGCCCAGTCGGTAGAGCGCCGACCTCGTAATTAGAAGATTGCGGGTTCGGTACTCCAGCCGGCAAAAGACCGTCGAATACACTAATGGTGGCTGGTGCACGTAAAATCTGTCGTGGCCGCAAAGTCTTCCATGTTCCCATTAAAAATTATACCTCTGGGGGTGACCGAAGCGGGGAGAGCCATCCTTTCCGTGGAGGATCAAAATTGTGATGGCATGTCTCCGGACCACCTCTAGGGGTGTGTCCTAGACCGTCGCCAGTTGCCCATCTGCGCAGCATTAGTGCGACGTAAAACCCAATCACAACCCAGCTACAGTCGGCAGAAAAAGTATCCGAGCACTATCAAAAATTCCTATGTAAAAAAAAGTACAGTTAATACTGCTTTGTTAAATAAATACTTGTCGAATCCTGTTCTTAGACTGACTAAGAACATGATTCGACAAGGATTTATTTAACAAAACTGTATTAAATGTACTTTTTTTTACATAGGAATTTTTGCTAGTGCTCGGATACTTTTGCTGCCCACTGTAGATTTTGACAAAAGAAGTTTTCGCAATTTGACAATGCAGGTAACATTATATTATTTTAGTTTCTCGCCTCAACCTTTATCGAGTTGCAAGCAAATCATTTTTATGTCCACACTTTGTCAATTCTTTAGACTGGACGGCCAGGTGGTTCGGTCGGTAGGCCCACAGATTATTATACAGATAGGACACTCCCGTATATTCTTCGGTAACCGGAATTTGACTGCAACGACCCTATTGTCAACGGCTGTAAGTTTCTCGAGCTCTCCAGCTTACGCAATCGCTCGTCTTATTTTTATTGTATCTATGTTCATATCGTAATATTAGTGCAACGTTAAACCCAACATCCAACCGACGAACCATTTATTGATGTTTACGTTTGGACTTTGTTATTGTTTACGAATTTGATTGTCGAAAGCAATTTATTTTAAAAAGCAAGTACTAAATATTAAGCAAATAAATTTCGAATATATACATAAACCAGAAATATTTTTTTCATTTTAAAGCATTTTGTATTATTTACACCAAGCAATTAAGATTTCATGCCATACTGCTATTTCAGCATTACAGTTTGTTATATTTATTTGTACTCTTGAGCACGAATGTGTTTGGAAAAATTTATTTTCAAACATAGTAAAAATTAGTTTGATTTCTTAGAAAATAGCTGTGAATGTTATGATTTTCTGAATTTAAAAGTAGTAGAAAAAGTGAAGGAAAGAAAACTGCACATACGTTTCCGTTGGCAACTTTATTATTGTTTACAAACTTGATTGTCAAAAGCAATTTATTTTAAGAAGCAAGTGCTAAATATTAAGAAAATAAACTTTGAAAATATACATAAAATAAAAACATTTTTTTTTTTCACTTTAAGGCATTTTGTATTATTTAAACCAAGCAACGTTAAATATTTAATGATTTCATACTGCTATTTCAGAATTACAGTTTGTAATTTTAACTTGTACTTGAATATGAATATGTTTCACAAAGCATATTTTTAAACATTATAAAAAATAATTTTTATTTCTTAGAAGAATAGCTGTGAATGTTTTGAGGATAATTTTGTGAATTCAAAAACAATAGAAAGTGAAGAAAAAGAAAACTTCCCATACTAACCTGCTACTAACTACTCGTGAAATAGAAAAACAATTTTCGATTAAAGATGCTATTCATGTAGACTTAACACAAGTAGTTCCCCTCTGTTGACACTAGTGGTGCTACTATATTTCCGGTTCGCGTTTTAGCTTCACTGTCCTATCTGTATGATAATCTGTGGTAGGGCCTGCCTACTGAATCTTCTGGTCCCAGGTTCGAATCCTGGTGCGGGCATGGATGTTTGTGATGTCCTATGTCTACAAAATATTGTGCACTTGTTTCCGTGAATTCCTGTAATATGGATCAATCGAGACGAAAGTCATTGTAACTATAGGTCTCAAAGCTGTCAAATGTCAAATGCTTTAGACTGCGTTTGTAAGAAATTTCGCATTCTTCAAAATTGGAATAGTCTCTTTGCACTTTATACAACTTTTCGGGGCCGCAGTAGCCCGGTCGGTAAAGTGCCGAGCTCGTAATTCGAAGATTGCGGGTTCGATACTCGAGCCGGCCAAAGATCGTCGTGTATACTAATGGTGGCTAGTGCACGTAAAATCCGTCGCGACCGCAATGTCCTCCATGTTCCCATCCAAATTGCAGTCGGCAGCAAAAGTGTCCGAGCGCTAGCAAAAATTCCTATGTAAAAAAAGTATACTTAATACTGCTTTGTCCAATAAATCCTTGTCGAACCCTGTTCTTAGTCAGTCTAAGAACAGGATTCGACAAGGATTTATTTAACAAAACTGTATTAAGTGTACTTTTTTTATAGAGGAATTATTGGCTCGTGCTCGGATACTTTTGATGCCGACTGTAATTTTCTTTTAGTTTCTTGAAATTAAGGAGGGAAATCAAATCTTGAGTTTTTATATTTTTCGGCCGCTTAAAAGTGGCACATCGAAAAGGTAATGTGGCTTAGTTGGGTTTAAAGTCGCACTAGTATTGCGCAATGGGTAACTGGCGACGGTTTGGGACGCACGCCTAATGATGGTCCGGAGATACAGTCGGCAGCAAAAGTATCCGAGCAGTAGCCAATGATTCCGATATAAAAAAAAGTACACTTAATACTGTTTTGTTAAATAAATCCTTGTCGAATCATGTTCTTAGACTTACTAAAAACATGACTCGACAAGAATTTATTTAACAAAGCAGTATTAAGTGTACTTTTTTTTAGACAGGGATTATTGTTGGTGCTCCGATACTTTTGCTGCCGACTGTATGCTATTACAATTTTGACTCTGTACTACAGCGTCTAGAATAAACAGTGTGGCAATCGCTTATAACCGTGATGTTAAAATGATGCTACAAAAATTAAGCTTACCCAGATGTCGCTGTGATCGAAGCTATTGCTCAAATCGAAGACCTGATTGGCTTTTCCCCAGTTTCGTCAGTTTAATCACGTGATCTAAGCATATAATTAACCAATAGGGAGTCTCAGTTTTGTTGTCGTGACCCTAGCTTCGATTACAATGACATCTGGTGACAGGCTTAATTTTTTAAGTACAATTTTATTCGCCGCTTTCCACACTGTTTATTCTAGACGCTGTACCTGTACGGAGGGGATGACTCCCCCGCGTTGGTGACCCTCAGAGATATTCCAATATCGAACCCGCAATGAGCTTGGCGCTCTACCGATGAAGTTACCGCAGACCTTCGTTAGAATGTACGAAAGACGATTTAAATAATGACGTAAATGTATACTGACCAATCGTCCCCATTTTCTGGGGACAAATGGGGACTTACTTTTTTTTTTTTAAGGTATTTTTCTAAGTTTTAAAAAATTGTAGAAAGTAAATTATTAATCAATAATACTTTATTTTTAGTTCTTATTTATTAGGAATGAAAAATTATATCCATAATTGTATAATTGTAGCAATTTTTAACGCTCCTCTATTATAAAGGTACTTTGATCTGGTCAGCCTACGGTAAATGTCATGGAAGATCGGCCGATTTCATTCAATCAACACTTCCTATAGTAAATATAGGAAGTGGCGATTGGATGATATAAATATATATATATAAGAAATATAAAAAAATAAATACTATTTTACGCTTTTTTACGCTCCTAATACCTTTCTCGACGGTACAGTAAAGTACCACCTCATAAAATCCTCATTAATTACTACAATCAGGTGACATACATGATTTTTATTGAATACATATTTAAAAAAAAAACTTTTTAGTACCTAAAAAAAATCTGTTGTGAAACAACCACACGACTTCCATTACCCACGATTACACATATTAAATGCATTTTTTTTTTTTTTCCTTTTTTTAGAGATAATATGATCAGTAGACATAAAATTGACCTAACTTATTATAGAAACCTAAAATTTTTCTGGTATAAGAGACTTAATACACGAGTGAAGACATATAAAACAAAGTTTACATGGCAAGTTAGAAAATAACAGAAAAAATGGTTGAGTTATTTTTTAAAACACCAATTTCCGAGATCACCTAAGCACGATGGCTGTTAATTTTCCTGTAATAACAATGTAATGCATGATGCTTTGTTTACATGTAAACAAAGAACATTTTTTTTATGCCATATATTTATGAAACGTGCTTTAATGTGTTTAAAGAATGTATATCAATTTCATTTTTTTTACTGCAATATGAAGATATTAAACAGTACCAACCAGAAATTTCACTCATTGGCATTAATGTATTTGAATTCTTTTCGATGCCGCTGCTCACTGTTCGATTTCAATAAAAAGTTTTAACTTGCATCCTCATATGATATAGACCTGGAATACCGAATTTAGATTAATTGCTACTATTTGTTTTTCAGTTATACCATACTTGCCAAAATACTAATTAATATTCCGTCGTATTGTTAGCCCCGCCTTCTTTTTCACACCAGTATCGTTTTAGAGTATTTTTCTTCTTATTTAATCGTAATTGCATTTGGAGAATAGTACTCTGAAACTTACTGGTGTGGAAAAAAAGGCGGGACTAACATCACTACGGAATATTAATTAGGATGTTGGCAAGTATGGTTATATTGATAACAGATTCATAAGCAGGGCCTGATTAAAACAAGGAAATGCAGGGCAGTTACCCTGGGCATCTTTTCTGATGTGGCCCCCCTAAATTAAATGTAAAACTTATTTCAAGATTCTTTTTGGGGATTCAGAGCACCTCAATCTGTGTAAATACAGCAAAAATTCAATCTCGCAAATTTGACAGATAAACAATACGCAATACAATAATTTGACACATAAACAAATATGCTTTCTCATCCATATATAAGAAAGGGAAAAAAAAAACTACTTAAAAAAATATATTTGCTAATAAATGACGGGTCTGCCGGTCTAGCTTTCACTTAAAAAAAAAAAAAAAAAAAAACATGTCGAGTGTTCACCCTTTTGGTTCATATTTGCGCATCGGATATTTATCATCATCAAAAAGTTGCCTCAAAATCTGTGTGATCGATCTCTTAGTTCCATGGCTTCTTAAGTCCGTATTTTTTATGGCTTCATTCAATAAACATTGAGAAGCGGTTTAGAATAGTCAGAATTTTTAGAACTCGTTTTAACTAGTTACCTCGAGACGTGAACCCTTCTAGTTCATTCATTACCACACATCATCTTGTTACTTTATTATACAGAAAAGAAAAAATTCTGCGTATAACATTACAGGTCATTTGTATAATGAAGTTGTTTTTTGTATGGGTTTACATAAAAAATAAACAAGTTTTGCTTATTTATTTATTCATTAAATCTGACGTTTTGCTAATACTGTCTAAACACAGTAGGAAGGTATCCATGATTTAGATTTACTTGTTTTTCTTTTTGTCTGTTTAAACGTGAATGGAGTCATGTTTTATTTTTTTTTGGATAACTACAGAATTTGAATATGTTTTATTTTAATACAGAGTGCAATGTATCAGCTGCTTGAAACAGTTAATAAAATTTCATTGTCTATTTAGATAATTGTATAAAACAATCTGAATTAATTGCTGTCTATGGGTGGGGATTTTTTAACCCTTTGAAGCAGATTTCTCATCAAACATAATTTTTACACATTTTTGATAGTTTTAAGTTATTTTAGATCTAAATAAGTGGAAAATGTTATATTTAAAATTTTAATTAATTTTGGTTCTAAAATACAGAATGGGGCACCGGTGTCCCTTTCTGCGTTAAAGGTAAATTCATCATGGGATACGAGCGTCCCATGAATAAATATTTTTACAAATTGCACTTATTTACAATTACTTAGATATAGGAGTCGCAATAATTCATTACTGATCTTTTTTAAATAATCAAATTTAATTAGAAATAATTTTTTGAAATTGGTTGATAAAATTTTTTCAAACTACTTTTATTTAACATTTTTATTTTAGTAAAAAATATACTCTGATAATATAATAGATTTTTTATAGTAACTATTAGACTCTCTTTTGTAATAAAAAACTATCATATAATAATAATATTTGTAATAAGAGCGTCAAAAAATAAATAAGCAAAAGGGACACCGGTGTCCCATCTGCGTCAAAGAGTTAAACGCGTGTTTATGTCGTTCTGTATTTTCAAACTCAATGAAACACTGGAAGTGTACATGTGTGTATAACACATTTTTCATTGTTTTATACATTATCATATGAAAAAAATATTTACTGCATGCGTTTACTCAAAAACCAAGTTCTTATTTTTTTATTTTTTTTTTTATTTTTTTTTTTTTTTAATTCTTATTACTTTTATTACTTGTATGGCCGAGTTCACTAGCTCTCATTGTAAAAATCATTCGTAATACAGACACAAGGATTTGTTTTCAGATAATTATAGGGAAGACTGGGCACAGTGGACCACCCCTATTTAAATCTCTTAATATTTAACTCTTTTAGTTTATATTAAGACTCATATATGGCAGCATGGTACTACTTGTATACATCCAAAAAACCACATGGTAAATGCTAAGGGAGCCATTTTATACAATTTTTATGTTTTGAGCTGCTCAAAGTAATTTTTCAAGTTTGAAGTTTTTTTTTTAATTTTATCAGGACTGAACTATTGACTACAAGTATTGGGTAGTTGTTAAGAAAAGGTTAGATATTGTTGTTTTTAAATTTATAAAAATTAATAGCATATTTATAGTCTATATATAATTTTAATATTATTATTTGTTTTGTCTGGACATGAGTCGCAGTGGACCACCTCTACATGGGGCACAGTGGACCGCCTTCCAATGTGCCTAAAAGTCCAAATTATATTATATATATATTTACATATACAAATACAATGTCACTCAAAATAATTAATAAAAAGAATAATAATCTTAATGCTATAATAAAATTAATTTCTGAAAAGGGAAAATAGTGTAATAATTATGAATATCTAAATTTAATAACTATTTGAATTGTTTAATATTAAAAAAAAAATGATTATGTGATATAATAAAAAGTAGGTTATATAAATTTATTGTTGTTGTTTTTAGAAATAACATGTAAAAGATAAAAGTAGAATAATTTTAGTTAAACTTATCTCACATATATAATATAAAGTATTATTATCACAAAATAATTAATAAAAATGTTCGAATAGTAATAAAATGTTTAATTATATATTTCATAATTTTTATAACTATATAACATTAATAAACAATTAAAAATATATCTTATTGTTTTTAGTGATGGCACGTAAAAGACAAAGGAAATCTGATATAGGATTCTTCCTCTAATTTGATTTCTTATTTATTTTGATTTCCTTTAAATTTTGGTAATTTTATTTCATGAAAATGCTCGAATTATGTTATTTAGACTAGAATTGCATAAGAAACTAATTTTAGAAAAAAAAAAATGAGTAATTTATATTAACTGAACATGAACAACAGTGGTTGGTCCACTGTGCCCCGGGTTGTGGACCACTGTGCCCCGGTGATGGGGGGCACAGTGGTCCACTTTGTGAGTGCACACAATTTTTTTTTTTTTTATTCGTAATGTATTAGAAGTATTGTTATAAAAAAAATAGGACATGTCAAGAAAGGTTTAAAGAATGTTTGCTGATTTTTTCAAGTACCTTGCTTTTTTATTTTTGGTGAAAAAAAAATTAAAAGCGTAAAACTGGTCCACTGTGCCCCGGTCTCCCCTATTTCTTATTTGTTTTCTCAAGGTGGAGAGTGGGTTACCACTGAAAGCTAATTTTCCTGGAAATAAGAAAAATTCAGATCGTGTTATTATATCAAATCTCGAATTATAAATTCTTACCAAAATTTCTCCGTCCAAGATCATAGAATTCATTGATACTATGTCCGACCGTGTGACTGTTTAGAAAAATGTTACCGGTGGTACAGCGTCTAGAATAAACAGTGTGGAAAGCGGCGAATAAAATTGTACTAAAAAAATTAAACCTGTCACCGGATGTCATTGTAATCGAAGCTAGTGTTACGACAACAAAACCGAGACTCCCTATTGGTTAACTATATGCTTAGATCACGTGATTAAACTGACGAAACTGGGAAAATCTAATCAGGTCTTCGATTTGAGCAATAGCTTCGATCACAGCGACATCTGGGTAAGCTTAATTTTTGTAGCACCATTTTAACATCACGGTTATAAGCGATTGCCACACTGTTTATTCTAGACGTTGTACCGGTGGATCAACTAAATGTTAATTTTTGTTTAAGATTTATGTATCGATATCAAGTCGGTACTATTACAAACATTGCATTATTTAATTATCTGGGTATCTATTTACTTATATTTCTCTATAGAATATTTGAGTGAGTTAATGCATTTCCTCGAGTTGTCTTTTTCTGTTTTCTTTGCAATGCACTTTTGCCTTTAAAACATCATTAGCTCCTCCTTCTCTGATAAAATATATATGATATTTTTCAAAAGTAATATTCGAACAGAATGTTATTTTACGGGATCAGAACGATCAAATTGTTGGTGTATGTATACTGTGAGAATGTAAGGCTGATGGCATACTGCACTCAAGTCTACATTAAAACCACTAAAGTAATATTCAGACAGAATGTTATTTTATAGAATCAGAGCGGTCAAAGTGTTGTTATATGTATATTGTGAAAATGCAAGGCTGATAACATACTGCACTCGTGCCTATATTGAAACCACTAAAGTAATATTCATAATGCTGGCTGGTGCTCGTAAATTCCGTCATTTCTGTAATGCCCACCATGTTCTGAAAAATAATGCTTTTGGGGTTCCGGAAGCGGGAGAGCCATCTCCTCCACAGAGGATTAAAAATTGTGCTCTCATGACTTCGAACCACCCTCCAGGACAAAATACTAGACCATTGCGAATTGCCCGCTGTATAGCTATAGCGCAACATTAAACCTATCAATTTAACCCGCACCTACATTTTTTTTCTTTTTGATAAAAGGTTGCAATTAATTATTTCGACCCGAAACAATTATTGTATATTTTGTATTTGATTCCAAAATTTTTATTCATGAGAATACAGCTGTCACTGGTGCTCGTATGAAGATTGTTTTATTTTTTATAAAACTTTCTTCTCACTTGTTACTCATATATTATAGCGCAACATTAAACCTATCAATTCAACTCGCACGTACATTTTTTTTTCTTTTTGATAAAAGGTTGCGATTAATTATTTCGACCCAAAACAATTATTGTATAATTTGTATTTCCTTCCAAAATTTTTATTCATGAGAATACAGCTGTCACTGGTGCTCTTATGATGATTGTTTTAATTTTTCTAAAGTTTTCTTCTCACTTGTTACTCATTTCCTGAAAGCTATTTACATTTTCGTCTGATGCCTGCTCCCGTAGCTTTTATTTATTTTGTTGTTATTATTTATGTATCATATTATATCATATCATATGTACATTTCATCATTTAACGCCATTTTCAATGCGCTTTTCAGCATAATGTATTGATTGTGCTGGGGGATACAAAACTCACGAAAAATATAAAAAATATATAATTTAAAAAGTATTAACCGTACTGAAAAAATGATTGGGTTTTTTCATATACAAGAAAAAAACATTAGTTACATTTTTCACCAACAGATGGCACTGTATTCGTAGTTTTCTGTCACATTTTAAACACATTCGTCTTCTCAAATGACACCATATTGGAAATACTGATTAATCTAACCTTGGAGAGTTACATATGATTTCAGATGTCAGCAAATATTTATATTAAAAAATTATTGCTTATTACTGCTATAAATTATTCTAAAAAGAAAATCATGATACTGATAAGAGTGAAAGTATTATTAGTTAAGCTTTATTATGACAATTCCCAAAGCGACTCGTCTGACGTTCATTCTCATGAATGACGGCTGTCGCTGTGAACATTTACAGTCCTAGTTGCGTTGTTGAATGTACTGCGCCACTGTAAAAAAAGTAATTTTGCAACTAAAGCGCCACCTGAGGGAGAAAAATTAAACTAATATGGTAACAAAACTTTTGTTACTTGAAAAAAAAAACATGTCTTTCTGTGCAGTCAATACTTTTTGAATAACATATTTATAACATTTTCTGTGACTTTTCGATCAGCCAGTATAAATATCTATGCATGCACTTTGCATGTTGCATGTGCTATTGTCGTTGCTATGCAAATGAGAGTAAGCAAACGTAACTTGTATGGCATACATGCTTGTTGTAATATATTAAAAGATACATACACAGGATGAAGTATACAGGTGTATACTAGAGATGGGATAAATAGTTACTTTTCAGTAATAGGTTACTTCGTTCTATACTTCCTTTGGTAATAGGTTTTTGCAACATATTATTTTTATAACCTATTACTTTTAATCTACATATGGCAAATGTCTTTCTAATCCTTTCTGGATGATATACAATATATACATGTGTCCTACATAGTGGATGCGGTTCATGTTTTTAAGTCCCAATGCTTTCGAATAGTAATCTTCACTTTATTTAACACTAGAATTTCTTCAATTAAAAAAAAAAAAAAAAAAAAAAACTGATATGAAATAGTGGTAGAGTCAAAATTTTACACAAACGTTTGTCCCAATCGAGTAAGCTTAAGATTCATTAAACCAATTCCTTTAAACACGAAAACAGAATATTTCAAATAATATCAAGAAACACGTACACGAGAGCCGTTTTCTGGAAAAAAAAAAAAAAAAAAAAAAAAAAAAAGAATTTTCATATTATAAGCCATATATGTAATTAAGAAACAATTAAATAATAATAGCAAATTTTTAAGAAACACCTTTAAGGCATCCCAAATTTTAAACTACCGAGTGACTGTTTCTTTTGATTTTCCGAAGAACTTGAACTTTCCAGATTGACAAGAAAATTAGTGTTTTTCACTCATACTTAGCAAACAGTCACTTTGAATATGTTTTCTAAAATTAGAAACACTTGTTTAAAAATATAGATCTTGCTTACAAAAATTGCATAAAATGATGTATTTTCTCAGACACTTAATTTTAATATAAGAGCATAATTAACTATTCTTAACACCTTTACTCATTTTAAATCTAAAAAAATAGTCTCAAGAAAAAATCAGATTAAAAAAAAAAAAAAAAGTGAAGAAAAGCTAAACAGTAAAAATAAATATTCAATTTTCTTCTCAAATTATTCTTAATTAAACTTAAACAATATTATTAATAAAACCACAATAAATGCTGTACGCCATTACGCATTTCCAATTTCATCTGCTATAAGCAATTAAAATATGAACAAACACTCCTTCCTTTCAATTATCAAACTCCCGAAACATCTGTTTCCAATACGCAAGCGAATCCAAACCTAGCAAGTGTAATCCCATTCCTCACCTTCATGACGAAATAGTAAATGAACATCTAATAATCACCTCTTACCTAACTCTTGCTAGCTGCATAAATTAACACTATTTCGTTAAATCGTGGTATCAAAGTATTTTATTCAAACGATTTTATTATCCCATGAAAAATAATCAACACCAAATAAAATCATTTATAAATTAATATCAGCACGATGTTATTTGTCCTAAACGTTAAAATTATCTTACTTATTAAAATTATTTTGATTAATATATTTCACAAGGAATATTCCGTAAGACATTCTAGAAAATATTATCATTACAAAATTATCGTTGAAAAAATAATACAGCTGCAGCTGTATTATTTTTTTAACGATAATTTTATGAACATGGAAATGGAAAGATATTAGTGATTGAGAATATCACTGTGTAACAGAGTTGCATGAAATCGTATGTATTCCTTACTGAGATTTCAGACCTATTTTTTCAGACGTAAAGTAACGAATCGATTCGAATATCTGCGTGCAAAATCTGATGCGAGTCTTTAGCTTCTTACTTCGTTATCTGTTTATGTATGATCAAAGCCCTCTACATAGATGTAGAGAGCTTTGCCTGTACTGACCTTTATATTTTACGTTTCCTCTAGTTATGATTAAGATCTCCGGTCCGGCCCTTCCATTGTTCCTCCATTTCAAATGATTTCCCTTACTAAGGGCGCACTAGTGCGACGTAATACCCAGTTAACCAACCAACCCTTACTAAGAATGGACCTGTTGATAAATTTTGCAAATTTTAGAAAAGTGAAAAAGTAAAACCGATAATGAGCAGCGTTTAAATGAAGAATTTTTACATTAAAATGAATAGGAATAAATCATATTTTGAAGTTGAATGAGCTTTACGTCGCACTAGTGCATGTTAGGTTTTAAGTACAGCGCCTAAAATATATAGTGTAGAAAGAAAACAGCAAAACAGAGCTCTGCAGATTAAGCCTCTCACCAGAGGTCAGTACGATCGAGTTTATTGCTTGAAAAACCGAAACTAATATATTTATTGGTTATTTATGTGCTTAGAACACATGCCAGAGCGGACGAAACTGGGAAAAGCCAATCAACTCTTATGCAATGTTTTCATACTTACGTTGTTCTCTTATGCAATGTTTTCATACTTATGTTGTTCTCTTATGCAATGTTTTTAGGTATTCTTTAACCACATTTCTTGCGACCATGGAAGCCTCTGCGCAAGTGCGGATTGAACGAGTCCAGTGTTAAAATAGGGGTGACTGAGAGAAAACAAGCGATAAGGGAACTCCGAATAACTAGATGTTTGCCAAATAACTATCTCTCGGGTAATTTTAAATCCCTCCAAACTTTTGGACTCGGCCTCACTGCTAGTCGTAGGAAGCGTGGTCGCACTATATTTCATACATAAAAATTACAAAACTTTCCCAATTTAAGGTGATTTATTTATTTTGGCCTCGAAATTCAGGGACACCGCCATATTATTCCTCAAATTCAACTAAAAAAATTTGGTCGCCCTACTATTACCCGAAAATTTCCCAGTGAATTAAGAACAATACAAAATAATCTTTTCAAACTAATCGGAAAATTCACTTCAAAACGTTTCCCTGTTTCTTGGATTTTTTTTTACTTTCCGAACACTATAGTGAGGAAAGTATTGTAATCATGTCAAAAATCTGAATTTGAGATTTTGATGTTTTTATACATTTCGAGGTCCCCTGAGTCCGTTTTCCCTATTTTTACGATGATGTATGTGTGTGTATGTCTGTGAGTGAACACGCTAGCGTTTAAACGCTTTGTTCGAATAAGCTGAAAACTGATACGTATATTGTAAGCCACCATAGTACGAACCCTATTGATTTTGGTGAATCTAGCACTTATAGTTTTTTTACAGGGACACCAGGAAAAATTCTTTATCATTATGGCCTATGGGGTTAAATTTTTAAAAGTGCGATGGCGTCTAAACGCTTTATTAATCTGAGCAAAAAAATTGTACACATGTTATAGGTCACAGTTGCACCAACTGTATAGATTTTGGTGATTTTACACTTACAGTTTTTTTACAGGGACACAAAGAAAAATTCTTTATCATTATCGCCTATGGGACCAAATTTTTAAAAGTGCGATAGCATCTAAACGCCTTATTCAATTGAGCTGAAAATTTATATGAATATCATAAATCACTGTTGCACTAACTGTAAGCATTTTTGGTGAATCTAGCATTTATAGGTTTTTACAGGGACACAACGAAAAATTCTTTATGATCTATGGGCTAAAAGTTCAGTAGCGTTAAATAAAACATCGTGTAATATATGGAGAAAAATACTCAAACACTCTATTATGGTTATCTCTCTTTTGTTTGTTTAACAACTCCTCTTACTTTACTTTATCTACAAAACTGTTAATTACTCAATGTTCGGAAAGTCGAGTGGAGTCACTCCAGATTTTTTTCTTTTAAAGGATAAAATTGTATTATTTAACGAAATTTTCTTAAGTGTTTAAAAATTTGCTGTAACCCTTGTGTAACACCATTATTTTTCTGTTTTTCTGTTAGGTGCAGAATGTGTCGGTATTTGTTTTAATGTAAAAGTGCTTTCTTTTTATAAAAGCAGAACATAATGCACTTCAGCATAGCTAATTTCATTGAAATATGCATGTCAACGAACTGAAAATACAAAGAATTTCAGTTCGTTGACACGCAACTCTCCTAAAAATAGGCTGAATTCCAGCAAATTTCAATGCATTATTCAACTAAATATTAAGCTGTATCTTTCTAACAACTTAATCCTTAGGAGGACAGAAACTTAGTTTAGTAATTTCAGTAACATTTTCACAGTTCAGAATTTAAAAAAGCTATTTTGAGATGAGACTTTGGTTTGTGAAGAAATTATTATTCTCTGATTTGAATAATATATTAATACATTATTTTTCTTTTCATTAGTGTGTTATCCAAATTAATGAAACTAACACACAAATGTACAGTTACCGACTTAGTGTGAAGGCATTCATTCGAATCTAGATGTTTCTTTTACAAATATCTAAAGAAAAATACTTCATGGATAATCTTAAAACTTTGGAAGTAGAAAAGAGCATGTTATACCACATATATTCAATCGAAAGTTTTGTCGTGAAGGGAGATTCCCGCTTTCCCTTCACGACAAAACTTTCGATTACAAATTAACCAAAAGATATAATGTTTGAGATTATCCTGTAAAAAATCTTGCTTGAAATGATTTGCAGCATAGACCAATAGTATATGATTATGAGCCTTTTTGCAATTATCGATATAAATTTATGTAAGAATTGTACGTATATTAACAGGCATATAAATGTTTCTTTAACAACGTCGACATTTTTCCGTACGTTTTTTGTTTATAGCATGCAGCGATTTAAAACAAAGGCAATATCATCAAAAAAAAAAAAAAAAAAAAAAAAAACTTGACATATTATGTTAGAAACAACATACTGCAATCAGAATTTTAAGATATCAAACATGTGATGAAATATGAGCACGTTTACTAAATAATATTTCACTGCGCATGAGCAAATACTAGCAAAAAATTTCTTATACATGATATATTAGCTAAATGTATACTTACTTGAAAAATATCTCCAAGCAAATATCGTTACTACTCAGAAAAATATCGTCTATAGAATAATTGATTTTCAAGTACTTTCCGAAAGATGCAAAACGCTCGAAAGATTTTACCCATATTTTCCTTATTTTAACCATATTAACTGAGAACGATATCGACGATTTAAAAATTGATTTTCAAGTACTTTTAAAAAGATGCAAAACGCCAAGAGAATCTAATCATATTTTCATTTTTAATCAACGAACAGACATGGTCATAAGTGAAGATACATTTCGCATTTTCTCAAAAAATGGGGAAAGTAATTGAAAACCATTATTTTTACTGAAACATATTGTTTATATAGTATTTAGATTATCTATATAAATAAAGAGAAGTATATGTGTGTGTCTCTGTCTGTCTGCGTTCTGGTGCTCACACTACTGATCGCAGAGCTACAAAACTTGGCAGATGGATACATTAGACCCTGCAAGTGTGCGCCTCATAGAGTTTTTTTTTTTTTTTTCGAATTTTTTAATTAATTTTTTCCGATTTTAAATAATTGCTTCTATGTTTTATTTTTAAAATTTTTATTCTTCGTTTCAACCGTCTGTGTATCTTAGCAACGGCTATTACGCTATTTATTTTTCATTTATTTAATTCATTTATGACGAAATCTTCTTCTTTTTTTTTTTTTTTTTTTTCAATTATTATTATTTTTACAATTTTTGAAAATCAAATGGTAATGCAGTAAAAAGAATTAAATATACTAAAATTTAAATTTAAAAACTTATTTATGACAGTTATGTTTACGTATAATTTTTTTATAGTATAACAACGTTGTATTTTCCATTTTTCTAATTAATTCCTTTGAAAGAATTTTTTTTTTTTCTTTTTAAATTGTATTATTTATCGGGGGAAAAAGGGTAATTTATAGTAGAAAGAATTAAACTGATTAAAATTTAAGTTTAATTAAAATTTTTTAAATTTATTTGTTTTTTATTTATTTAATTTCTTTTCGGAATCATATAATCTCCTTATATTATTAAAATCTTAATATAGTATAAAGAGCGAGGACTATAAAATGCGTGGTTCAAAAACGTGCTGAGATACAGTCATCTTTAAAATCATAGTTCTTAAATACTAGCAAATCCACCTGTCGTCAATAAAGATTCAAATTGAAGTTTCAAGGAAAGACCTTTCTGCAGGCAGTGGAAACCTGGACCTAATGTAGTGCGGGCGGGAAAAAGCGCTGACATAGGCAGAGGATACCCGAAGCGAGGTTTAGAGCAATTTCAATGTAGGGTTTTTAATTTTTATTATTTTTTATGTGTTACAAAAAATAAATAGTGATTGAATTCTTTTGAAAATTCATTTAAATATAGAGACCAGCAAAGCGGGCGTAGCCTGCTAGTTATAAATATAATTAAAAAAATATTAAATTAAAATTCCAATTAATAAACTTACAAAAATAAACAGAACTTTTAAACTTCAAAATGAAAAACAAAAGTTAAAGTACAGTAATTTACACTATCAGAATAAAATGTATAGTCAGTACTATAAGTCCATATTACTGACTGTACATAAGATTAGAAAGATTGTACAAACAATATGTTTTAGTAAAAAATAATAATTTTCATATATCTTTCTCATTTTTTTTCTTTTTCTTTTCTTTTCTTTTTCTTTTTTTTTTTTTTTTTGAGAAATTGAAAAGTGTATCTTCATTTACGTCCATGATTGCACGTTTATTCAAAATGAAAATCTCCACACCATTTTGTCCCTTTTTGAAAGTATTTGAAATTCAGCTTTTCTATCAACGTTATCTTTCCGAATTTTAACGATATTTGATAGAGAATATTTTAAAAGTAAGTTTAGTTTTGGCTTAGTAAATTTAGTAAGCTTAGTAAGTTTAGCATTTGGCTAGTAAATTTTACGAAAGAAATTTCGATAGCGCTTGTGCTTCCACAGGTGAAAATTATTTAGTAAAAATGCGTATCAAAAATTACTTTTTGTTCAGTTAAAATGTGAACACAAAATAATTAAAATGATTTCGTGATAATTTCCCGAGAATCATAAAATGTTAGAATGTTTTCTATTACTCTGTTGATGATTCAATACATACTTGACAACAGATCTAAAATTTCTTTACTTAGAAATTGCATAACACAATTTAAATTATTTATTTTAATATATTTTTATTTATTTATTATCAATTACATCCATTAGTCTAGTTATTTTCGAATTTTTTAAGCATTTAACCCTATCGCTACTCACATTTTTATTTTATTTATTTATTTATTTTGGAAATTACTAAACGAATTTCAAAAATGGCTATTAGACACATAACTGATCATAAACGTGTAAAAAGAAAAAAAATATATTAATAATTTTAATTTTTCAGATTTTTCTTTCTTTTTTTTAACGTCTATACATTGACCAAATTAAATTCAAATAATAATTCATTTAATAAATAAATACTTCGTAATTAAACATTATAAATTGTTAAAAAAAAAAAAAAAAAAAAAAACCAACAGTTGTTTCCGGTCAAAATAATAATAGCACGGCCCTTCATCAGAGAAAAAATACTAGCCAGGAGTGCATCATCGAAGCAGCAACGTGCACTCGTGCCTATATAAAAGTTTAAAGTGATTTCTGCGTGTGGCTTCCTCTGAAACATAATTTGTTAAGTTTCGAAGTAGTGCTGCTGTCTATGGGACAGCGAAGGAACAAAAGTTTAAAAAATCGATTAACATAAGGAAGAAATATTGCAAAATTATTGTATAATAAATGTTGAATGAATACTTTCAGTGAACTTTAAAGGGTTAAACTTCTCTATAAGATCTGTGCATTTTATGTGAATCCTCTAGTATTCAATTCAGACTCTACAATACAATTGAAAATGTTCTTTAAGCTATTACCACCACCTTAGATTGTAATATACCGTGTGATCTATCTTTCGCTTCTTTTCTTTTTCTATTCTCTGTAAAGAATTTTCCAATCCATAATTAAATTAATAAAAAATAAATATTAAAGGCATACTTTCAGTGAAATTTAAAGGGTTAAACAACTCTATAAGATCTATACATTTTATGTGAATCCTCTAGTATCCAATTCAGACTCTACAATACAATTGAAAATATTCTTTAGGCTATTACCACCACCTTAGATTGTAATATACCGTGTGATCTATCTTTCGCTTCTTTTCTTTTTCTATTCTGTAAAGAATTTTCCAATCCATATTTAAATTAATAAATAATAAATATTAAAGGCATACTTTTAGTGAACTTTAAAGGGTTAAACAACTCTATAAGATCTTTTCATTTTATGTGAATCCTCTAGTATCCAATTCAGACTCTACAATACAATTGAAAATGAACTTTAAGCTATTACCACCACCTTAGATTGTAATACACCGTGTGATCTATCTTTCGCTTCTTTTCTTTTTCTATCCTGTAAAGAATTTTCCAATCCATATTTAAATTTATAATTTTCTTAAAAGGATGAAACATTTTATAAACATTTGCTACACAAATACGTAAAACAGGAGTTAACACAGAGTCTGAGATAAAAAAATTTCTTCAAGATTTTTTTTTTTTTCCTTTTTAATGTATTTTTAGATGTTAATTAGGGAAGAAATATTCAAAAATTTTCATCATGTACTGTTTTGACAGAAAATGGGATCTTTTGACAGAAATGAGCTATTAAAACTTTTTATCAACTTTTTCAACTCCCATCGAGTTATTTACCGGAATATCTGAATGATGTGAATGAAGAATAAGGAGAGCTGTTTCATCAAGACATCAAAGAAATTAAAAGAAGGCATTAGGGTCGATAGAGTGTTAAAATATTAGCAGATTATTGTTGGATGCTACATGCAAAGCAATCTCCCTCCAAACGGAGTTTTAATGTAAAGAAACACATTTAAAAGAATTTTGTAAATAATACATTATTTTAATGCGTTTTATATATAAACTAGCAAACCCATGCGAAATTTTCGCAGTTTCTTTTTATTTATTTATTTTTTATCTAGCATATAAATTTGAAACGTATAAATCTTACACTAATTTCACCATCCAATTAAAATTTTAATTCGCCAGACGCCAAATTGTTATTAGATTTGTGGGATGATACGCTAATGATAGTTAAACCAAACCATTCGAAGAAAAGTTTCAAAATAAAATTCCTGTTTGACGACCCAGTTTTCATATTTCCTCAGGCAGGACAGTTTTAATAAAAGACCCCTATGGCGACTTTTAATTTTTGTCGCTATGTTGGCGAGATCACTTTTTTTTTTAATTTTTTTTTTTTTTTTTTTAATTTATTCATTTCGGCATAATTTTTTTTTTTAATTAAAAACACTTTGTACCTAATTTGATTATACTTTTTTTTATTGCGTTTTTTAAGTCAATTTATGAAAAAGTTCCTATTTTGTTTATATCTTTAAAGTATTGCTGGGTTTAAAACGACGTTTGCAAGGATTGTAAAGATGTAGTAACTTTTAAAAATAAATTTTTCGATAAAATGATCTAATCAGGCAAATGTCGTCATTTTTTTTTTTATATTTATTTAATTTTATTATATCATTTATTATATCACATTAATTATTTTATTATTATTTATTATTGAACTGAGTCAGCGTGCTAAAGTATTACTTGTATATTATTTTTTATTCTCGCGTATTTTATTGTCACTACCGTATCGTTTCTACAAAATATAATCGTAATTGGTCCATGTTAGAGAAATATTATATATTTCTCTAACTATTAAATATTATATAGATAGTTTCAAATTTGTTATAGTCTCTGTGAAATTTTTTCCAATATTTATCTTTAGTTTGTGGAAAAAAACTTACGTGATAGAAATAAAAGACAACTGATTCTGAATTTACTGTATCAGAACAAATTAAAATTAAAGACCTACAAAGAAAAGAAAAAAAAAGACGAAGAAGAAAGAAAGAAAACAAAAGACAAGCAAGAAAAGACAAGCATTTCTGAATTCAGCGCATGAAAGCACATTGGAGGCACCCAAAGAATACAAAAAGAAAAGAGAGAGAGAGAAATAAAGAAAGAAAGAAAAGAAAAGACAAAATTTTTTAATTTACCGTAATAAAACGCATTAGAATAACCCAAAGCAGAGCAGGAAAAAAAAAAAAAGAATTAAAAAGAAAGGAAGGAAGAAGACAAACATTTCTGAACTCAGTGTATCAAAACACATTAAAGACACACGGATCAGTGCAAAAACAGAAAAAAAAATTAATTAATTAATTAAGAAAGGAAGAAAAGATAAGCATTCTGAATTCAAAGTATTAAAAACACATTAAAGACACACAAAGAATTAAAAAAAAAAAAAAAAAAAGAGAGACAAGCATTTCTGAAATCAGCGTATCGAAACTCGAAACACATTAGAGACCGAGTCGAAATGCATTAGAGACACCCAAAGCAATGCAATATATATATATATATATGTGTGTGTATTGTAATAATAAGAAAGAAAGAAAGAAAATAAGAGAAAAATCTTAAAAAAAAAAAAAAATCTTGCCCTCCCTTTACCCAAAAGAAAGGAAAAAGGAAGGTAGAAAAGACAAGTATTTTTTAATTTTACGTATCAAAACACATTAAAAACATCCAGAGTAGTTAAAAAAAAAAAAAAAAAAAAAAAAAAAGAAGGAAGAAAAGGTACGCATTTCTGAATTCAGCGCACCAAAACGCATTAGAAACACCCAAAGAAGAGCAAAAACAAAACGGGGGGGGGGGGAGAAGAAGAAAAGACAAGCATTTCTGAATTTAGCGAATCAAAACACATTAGAGATACCAGTAGCACTGCAAAAGCAAAACAAAAAGGAAAAAAAGAAAGGAAGAAAAGACAAGTATTTTTGAAATTATCGTATCAAAACACATTAAAAACACGCATAGCAATGCAAAAACAAACAACAACAACAACAAAAAGTTAGAAAGGACAATCGTTTTACACTTAGCCTATCAAAGGACATTAGAGACACCAAAGCAGTGAAAAAAAAAAAAAAAAAAAAAAAAAAAAAGAAGAAGAAGAGGAAGAAAAGAAAGGAAGGAAAGAAAGAAAAGAAGGAAGAAAATACACGTATTTCTAAATTCAGCTAATCAAAACAAATTAAAGACACAAGTGATGTAGTACAGTAATTAGTTCAGTGTATGTACAGTGCAGTGATTAGTTCACTTGCTTATGACGTGAGTACAGACAAGGACCCTTTAGAATGACCCTTATGAAGTTCAGTCATGCTTAAGCGTAAGCTCCAATCTAATTACCTTTAATGAAAAAATAAATCATTGTACAGCAATAGACCAAATCAAACCAAACCACCCAGGCGACCTATTGCAGGCAAATGGCTTGCGAGGTGTGTATTATACTTTCAAGCATATGCTTTAAAACTTTGATTTAGGATAAAATCTAGAGTAAACTTGTCTGTGTAATAAATTATGATTATCTGTGGCCTAATCGTATTTTCCTCTAGTTTTGTAGAAATATAGCGAGTCTGGATAGCACTAGCGACAAAATATATTTTTGTATGATTCTTGCTTGTTATCGCGTTCCTGACCTACATGTAGATCTTTGAACAGTAGTTCTGAATCACCCTGTATACATATATACTACTTTTCATTACATACTAGAGTAAACTTAAATAACAATTATCATTAATCTGCACGCAAAACAAATTCCGTGACTGACATCTAGAAACTAGTAAAAATAGTCCCATGTCATCCTTATAAATTCTAGTTTATTTTGTTAGCGAGGTCTAAAATACCCTATTAGAATTCTAGAGCGTTTTCCTACATTATCGCAGTCAGTCTCATTTAAAAAATCTCTGCAAATATATACGAATACAATAGACGGGTTTTAGTAACTATAATTTTTGTTTTGTGACCCAATTCTAGGAAATCAAGCAATAATTTCTCGCAATATAATTCAGAATAAACAGAATAATGTTTTATCACCTAAAAAACAGTACACTAGAAATTCTCGATCATTTCGTCTATCCAGGTTATTTGTTTACCTTATACGCATAACTCAAAAGCTTATATTTCTAGTTTAGGAATTAGAAAACGAGTACTTATTCATTCTAGATGAAGGAGGTATTTTGTATTTTTTCAATGTGGTAATCTGAACAAATTTACTAATTAGAACATACAGTATACTGACCAAACGTCCTCATTTTCTGGAGACAAATGAGGACTCCTATACTATTGTCTAGTATATTCAGGTTCGTTTCGCACAAAAGCCGGATCGTGGAATAATTAAAAATATACAGTAGAAGTCTTTACTTCGAAATAATCAGGATACATCATTTTTAGTACTGTGATTTATTAATGCAGCAATATAATATTCAGTTTGCAGTTACTAATAACTGCACATTTCACTCCTATATTCGTAAGCAAAAAATAAATATTCTATCCCCATCAACTATACAGAGAGGGAGGAGGACCTCAAAAAAATTACGTCTTCTTAGGACTTGAACAACAGCGAAAAGAATACACTAAATCTGCTAGCCACAGATAGCTTAAAATCGCAACCCCGGAGATTGGCATCTTTGAAATGCAGCCAAAAGAATGCCAAACTGTTTCTTTGTTCTTCTAAGATATTCATACTAAATTTTGAATATAAAAAGTTCGTTACAAATATTAAATCGATTTGACATTGAGAAGCCATGCCAAATGACCTTCAACTCTCAATGAACAAAGAAGGCGACGCCCAGACTATCGAACATCATTATAAATCTATTTTTAGAACTATAATGACCCTCTTGCAATAATAATGGTTTTTTTAACATAAACATTCAAGGGTAATAAATATGAAATCAAATGCTTGTTTTATTTTATTAATAGCTGTATATAGTATAAATATGTTGATAACGGCTTTTTAAATTACCCTCTGAAAATAAATAATTATGGCTAAATTGATTTAATGTAAACACTAGCGTGATAAATATAAATTGAAATGACAGTTATTATTTTATTAATAGCTATTTGTGTTATAAGTAGGTTGATACGAATTTTAAATTACCCTCTCCAAAATAAATAATTATAGCTAAATTGATTTAATCCATTCGGGGAAAATGTATACACATACTATTTTTGACAAACCCCAATATAAAAATTGCTTTATTTTATTCCTAGATCAATGTGTTTTTAACGATAGAAGAACAAAGAAATGAAAATTTTGATTTAAAAATAAAACAGGGAATTCTCTATAATTAATTACTTGAATTAGATAAATTTAAAAAGATTTATTTTATATAATCTATATTAATCCCTCCTTTTTGTTAAATATTAAATTTGGATAAATAAATAAGCTTTTAAAGGACATATGTGTGAGAACACTCACACATATATCTCCCCTTCGACTAGCAAAAAAAAATAAGTCCTCCTCGCCTCCTGTATAGAAATGCATATACAAACAATAATATTCAAAAGCACTTACCAAAGACGCACACTTAAAAAAAAAGATATTACATCATAAGTAAAAATTATATGAATGCTTAATATTGAACAAACAAAATATATATGAAATATAAACACTAATTCAAAAATACAAAATACACATATTTCAAAAATATCAGTATAACCAAAAACTTTAAGAGGAAACACCTTGTCATGACAGGCGCAAAAATGTGGCTTCTATAAGTAATTTCAAATGCAGTTCAAAATAGTTTTTTTATATGCCACCAAAAATTTCAGCTGAAATGTTTTTTTGTGAAAGAGTCTCTTTTTGATGAACATAGCAAATAATGCTACATCAACATTTACTAACGTTAGATTTTTACATTCCAAAATATTAAATTTTCACACTAATATGTATAGTGAAATAGAGAAAAAAAATATATAAATTACACATATGCATACACATTGTTGTAATACTAAAGGTTCCAACATATTATTGTAATATTTATTTGTCTAACACATTGGTTACACATATTGGTCAACGTTAAACAAAACTATGTACAAAAAAAATGAATAAAAGTAAAGAACAGAAAAGTTTTCGTGTATACCACACAGGAAAGATTTTAAAAAGGACGCCATTGGCAGTCAAAAAAAAATAATCTTCCCTTAATCCTTACAAAAATGTAAGTGTAATGATGTTAACTTAAGGCTAACATCCTAGCGGGACAGGGCGTGTTGAAAGACCTGCACTGTTAGGCACAGGCCTCCGTCCCCCAGCAGAATCCACAGACCCCTGTAGGGACACCTCACGAAACCGATTAAGTAAGTGTCATAAATGTTGAAAAATTAATGTCAACAAAAATATAGATTCTCATCACATATCCAATGTTGCTCTCCCGGGAGAAAATTTTGAACGAGACAACATATATCTAGGATAGGGTAATAAATAAGTAAAAGAAAACAAATTGACAAAATTTTGAGTGATGAGAGGGAGTGCCAGAATAATAAAAATTTAGATTGGATATTGAACAAACCAAACACATGTTGTACACCAAAAATCAATTGGAAACTTATAAAATTTAGCTGTATGTATGTTGTTAGCACTATTATCATTAATAATTAATTTCCTATGAACTAAATCTGTATTCCAATGAAATATCTCTATTAAATATATTTTGTTTAACCTTCACCCAATAAAAATAGACATAGTAAACATTAAATAAAAAAATAACACCTTGATTACTAATTTAGAAAATTCAAAATATGATCTACAAGCATTTATGTTATCATTAGAATCATTTTTTTTTTTTTTTTTTTTTTTTTTTTTTGTGTATCTTATTTATAAATATTATATATATTCAACAACACTGCAATGCAAGAAATAGTCTTTATATCAAAAGAAAAATATAAAAAAACAGTGGACCAGCCATCTAAAAATAAAAATAATAAAATAAATAAAGACGAGTTCCTGCACAGCAAACAAATACACTCCCTTGGCCATTGGAAAATGCATTTGTGAAGCAAAATATATTCAAACTTTTTTTGTGAAAAAAATTAATTGCGATTTCTTAAGTTATAAGGATGTGTAGAACTATTGCCAATATTATGTGTTACATTAGAGTTGGGTTCAGTAAACAAATAATTACGTCGAGGCGGAGCAATAAGGAGTCTATCAATATGGACTCTGAAAGCTTTATTATCAGGTGCATGTAATCTCTTAATGGAAAAGGAAACTGGCGAGTGTTTTTGTACAACAATAAATGGCCCAGAATACTTGGGTTTAAATTTATCTATTGATTTCAAGTATACAACATCATGAACAGCAACAGGCCTCAGTTTTGCACGCTTTTGAAAATTTTGATATCTTTTGTCTTGATTTTCTTTAATGTTAGAATATGCTTTGCTATAGATGTTATCTAAGTCGTGTAATAATTTATATATGTCTACATTTTTATCCAAAAATGGCTGATTTATAAATTGATCAAATGTATCAAATATTAAAGACAGTTCCCTACCAAAATGCAGTAGGTTAGGTGAAAACAATGTGGATGAATGTGTTGAACCATTGTAAAGTGATTTATGTATAGCTAGTGAATTTTCAAAAGAATGCCCCTCAGAAATTAAAGTGTTAATTGAGTACTTTATAGATTTATTTATCCTCTCAGAAATAGAGTTGCTTTGAGGATGAGCAACAGATGAATGTAAGATTTTTATGCCAAGTTTATCATTAAAAATATTATAAATAGTTGATGTAAACTGTTTGCCTAAATCCGATAATATTACTGATGGTCTACCAAATGTTGTAATGTAATTAAATAAACATTTAACTATTTTTGATGAAGAAGTGTCTTTTAATTGAAATAATTCAATGTGTCGCGAAAAATGGTCAATCACAGTTAAAACTGAATGTCCATCTATAAAAGGACCAACCAAGTCGACACTAATAGTATGCCCTGGATGTGTTGGAGTATAGGTGGGTTGTAGAGGAGCTGGTGGTGTGTTATGATGTTTATTTTGTAAACATAAAGTACACGAAGCAACAAAATTTAAAGTGTCTGTGTACATACCTTTCCAATAATATCTATTTGATAAAAATTCGTATGTTTTTGTTAACCCAAAGTGAGAAAGGTGTGAAATGGTTAAAACTTTAGATTTTAAAGAATGTGGTACAACAATGAGATATGAAAAAGTATTATTATGCAAATTTTGTTTCTTGTACATTAAAACTTTAGAATCTGGATGGATAAAAAAATTATCATTATTTTTTGAAAAACCTTTTCTCAAAATTTGCCTGTAAATAATTGACAATTTTGGATCATTCTTTTGCTCATATATAAATGTATTATTTGAAATTTCCAAAAGGGGATCTTTATTTTGAATATTACCAGAAACTAGAAAATTGTTGAATTGATTTTGTAGTACTGACTGAGTAGAAGTGGAAATTTGATTAATTGAATGTGTGTCATCTTGTACGATAGGAAGAGGTTGAGAACTGAATATTAATTCTGGGTTTGTTTTTAAATTTTGTTGATTATTTGAGAAGTCTGATCTTGATAAATAATCCGCTAAAACATTTGTAGTGCCAGGAATATGTTCAAATTCAAATGAGTATTCTGATAACTCTAACAGCCATTTAGTAGTTAAATCAGCAGGACTATTTGTTTTTCTATATGTTTTTAAAGGAGCACTGTCAGACAAAATGATAAACTTTCTATTGTATAAGTAATATTTGAAAGCAATTACAGATTTATAAATGGCCATTAATTCAAGTTTGATAGCCGGATATCTTTTTTCAGACGGTTTAAGTGATTTAGAGAAAAAGGCGACAGGTAATAATTGATTGTCATATTTCTGCATCAAAACTCCTGCGATAGAAATATTTGATGCATCAGTGTTGAGAAAGAAAGTCTTGTTCCAATCCGGTAATCTTACCATAGGTGAATTTAAAAATATATCTTGAAATTTCTTAAAAATATCCTGATGATGTTTATTCCAAACAAATTTTGTTTTCGGTTTAGTCAATTCAATAAGTGGTTGAATAAATTTAGAAAAATTATGAATAAGAGACTTATAAAAGGTTACAACTCCTATAAAGCGTTTTAATTGTCTTTTTGTTGTAGGTGTAGGGAAAGAGTTTATTTTAATGATATTTGACTCAATTGGAGAAATTGAATTATTCTCTATGTGAAATCCCAAATAATTTACAGCACACTTATGAAATGTACATTTACTAGGAGCTAAGGTTAAATTATATTTAATTAAAATCTTAAGAATTCTTTCAAGTTTGACACATGTCTCTTCAAAACTATTTGCACCAAATATTAAATCATCCTGATACGCGTAAATTCCATCTATATTAATTTCATCAATTAAAGAATCCATAAGGGCTTGATACTGAGAAGCCGCGTTTTTAAGACCAAAACATAGTCTTTTAAATTTGAAACTGCCAAACATTGATGTGAAAGTAATTTTATCTTGTAAATGTTCCGGTAAATCAATTTGATGATACGCCTGTTGGAAATCAAGACAAGTGAAAAATTTATACGCAGATAAATCAGCTATTATATTTTGAATTTTAGGTAACGGATAAGAAGAACCTTGAATAATAGAATTTAACATTCTTAAATCTAACGCGAGGCGAAATTTCTGTTTACCAGATCCATCTTGTTTTTTCTTTACCAGTAAAATTGGGCAAGCCCATTCTGAGCAGTTTCGCTCAATAATCCCAGCCTCTACCAATTGGTTAATTTGATCTCTAGCTTCCTGTTGTAAAGCCTGAGGAATGGGAAAGGGCAAAGTCTTAATTGGATAGTCACTTAAAAATTTTAAATCTGGTACTACCTTGTCAGTATGTCCAAGGGTTTTCATATTTTTAGAAAATGCTGCGAAATTACTTAATAAAATTTGTTTTAATTTTGTTGCATGAGACCCATTGAGATGTTTAACATCAAAGTCCGTGGGTGTTAAATCTTGTTTTCTCATTTTTAATACATCACTAGAAGGTTGAATATAATTAATAAATTGTGAATCCTCTGAAATATCAACATTATCATTTTGTTTTGAACCATAGTCTATAATTTGTTCGATTTCTTTAATTGTACCAATATTTGAATGTTTGTTTACATGCATATTTCTATTAGTGTTATTCTTAACATATAATTGAAATTTTACTCTATCATATTTACTATTACAATTTTGTTTCTGAGAATGCTCAATATTAACTATTGAATCCAAAAAAATTAATTTGGAAGAACTCTTTTTACTCTGAAATAAATAATCACCCGAAGAAACTTTGGGACAATAAACCGTAATAGAAGATTCTTCTTTGGGTTGTAAAATAAGTTTTTGTCCCGTTTTTACTGAAAGTTTCTTACATTGAGTATGCATATTAAGATTTTCTTCATGGTCGCTATATGTGTTTGTTATGGGAATACTCAGATCTTTAATTTTTAACAAGGACCTCTGCATATCTAATATTACATGATATTGTTGGATAAAATCGTAACCCAAAATAACCCTAAATGCTGAACCTTCAGGTATGTCCACTATGAAGAATTTTTGTGAAAAAAATTGATTTTGAATTTTGAAAGTGGTTTGTATACAAGATGAAAACTGTACATTCGAGTTCACGGTTTTGATTGTCACATGGGAAGATAAATGTCTATATTTCAAACTATGTTTTAATTTGTTAAATGTACTTTCAGCTAACAGACTAACAGAACTACCAGTGTCAATAAGTGTGTTTACCTTTTGTTTATCTAGCAAAATTTTAATAAGAGGTAACTTTGGAGAATTTACATGGACATTAAAAATGTTCTCCCTTTTATCGTTATTTGTTTGAGTACATTTAGAATCAGAAATTTTCAAGATTTGTTGTGTCTGAGACGCAGTAGAATTCACCAATCTGTCACTAGATAATTTGGGTAGATTAACGTTATTATCAATGTCCAGAGAAAAATTTTGTGCTGATGCTCTATTCAATTCCTGAGATGTACTTGCATCAGCTAAACTACATCTCTGCGCTCGTTTAAATCACTTGGATTTTTACTATAATTATTTCTGTCATAATTTTTACCCCTAGTCTGATTTCTTTGCCATCTAAAGCACCTAGTAGCAACATGTCCTCTTTTACTGCACAACTGGCAAATAGGAGAAGAATGATATCTGTTCTTATTTTGATTACCCCTGAAATTTTGTTTACCCCTGAAATTTTGATTTCTACTTTTATAATTATATCTTAATTCACTTTGTCTATCATTATAGTTTCTTTGCCTATCTTGCACTGGGGATTCGTGTGTATGATTAACCTCATCCGATTTCTGAGCGAATGACAGATTATTCATTCTATCTGTCAGTTCGACTAACTTTTCAGATAGTGTATTAATAACTGGGTTATTTAAGCTTAATTGTAATAATGTTTCATTAGCGTTAATGTCCTGTAATTTCTGTGCTCGGTTGACCGCCTGTTGGTACTCAGAGATTCCCTCTTCTTGAATCTTAACTCTAATGTTTGAGGGAATGGTTGAAATGAATTTAGTAAATTTAATGGAATTTAAAGCATTAGCATCATTAATCTGCGAATATACTACATCGGCTAAAATATTTAGCCTGTGGGAAAAATTTCTAATTGATTCTTGTGGTAAGAGTATTAAATTGTTAAATTCCACAAGAGCCTGAGTACTGCTCATTGGAGCAAAAAATTTCTGGAATTCATCCTTGATAAATTTTAAATCTGTCGATTTGTATAATAAGGGAGATTGAGTCATGAATTTTAACGCAGGGCCAGTTAATTTACCTTTTAAAATTGCCACTGCCTCTTCTGAATTTAATCTATTTAATTTTGCATATGACTCAATCTGATCGAAAAAAAATTCAAGTAAGGATGAGTCCCCGTCAAAATTTAAAATCTTAATATTAATGTTCTTTTTAGTGGCCATCTTAATTATTTATGTTGGGTCAAATAAAAACTAATATATCTCAGAAATACTCGAGTAAAAAAAATATATAATATATTAAATTAAATGAGCACAAAAATTACGCTTTTTTTTTATGCTTACGGCAACTGCATCAGATAAAATACCTCATTAAAAATGTCAAAAGTATACATATATATCTTAAAATATTCGAAAAACAAAATAAATCATAAGGAATTGTAGAAATTTGCAGCAGTAATTGTAATAAATCACTTAAAAAAATAAATTATAATATGCTCATAACAGTATTAATCATCATGAAAGAAAAATAAAATCCCAACAAAATACTGTGAGACCCATTAAAAATATATATTTCAAAATTGTCCGAGCAAAAAGAATAAATTGCGTTAAGATCTATGAGCCTAAAATACTATGCATTTTTTTCTTATGTTACTCACAGAAAATGCAAATGATAAAATACCTAACCAAAATATTATGTAAACATATTTATATATTTCAAAATGTTCTAAAATTAAAGTAAATCACTTTAAGCTTTATAAGTATAGAAAAATACCAATTACTATGAAAAACAAAAAAAAATATATTTATATCAAATGAAATACTTTATTATGCAAAATTAAATATTTCCGCTACTTGAAAATTGTATTTATAAACCCTTAAAATCAAAAATAAAATAAAAATGAAAATAAGGTAAAGCAAAATCTCAAAAGTAGGAAATATTTATATCCAATATTTTTGATAAACAAAAATGTATATTATATATTTTATTTAATGAAACAAAAAAAAACTTCCATTCAAATATCTAAAACACAAGATAAATTTAGACTTACCAATTCTTGGACATAACTTGGTTAAAAAAAATATTCTGTAAACAAAAAAAAATTATCGTTTACTTTATTAATATTTTTCAATTAATTTTATTACTTTGTTCCAAAAATGGTATCTTTTTTTTCATTTTCTTTCCTCTCTCTTCCAATTTGCTTGAATATATAAAAAAAATTCCTTGCAATCAACTTTGCACAACACCGAATTTTCGACCGTGAATTGGAAAACAACTAATTCTGATCAAAAACTGATCATGACCTTTGAACAAAAACACATGATTTGGAAACCCGAAGTTGTCTATTCTGTAGAGGTGCAGGTGTCGAACGGAAAAAATTTTCTGGGCAAACTGTGAAGAAAAACCCTTGACCAGTCCAATTTCAGGCCCCACTCTCGGCCGCTTAGTTGAGCACAGATGACCAGCGAAATATTCAGGCCCCACTCTCGGCCGCTTAGTTGAGCACCGATGACCAGCGAAATATTCAGGCCCCACTCTCGGCCACTTATTTGCATCAAAAGAAATCCATCAACACAATGACACTCCAAGAAATCCTTTTACTTTTCCTTTTTTTTTCTTTTCTTGAAGCCATAAGCACGAAAAAAAATTTCTGAGTAGTGATATTATCGGGCTACGCTTACAGTCACCGATTCAAGTAAGCATTTGTTCGTAAATCGTAACCACAAACAAGTTCAATGCGCGTAAAAAGGAGATTCATCCACCAAAATTTAGAGTCAATATTTTCCCTGTCCATGACTCTTAACAAGGTCCTTTTGGGCATGCAAATCTTAATAAAATGTTCGATGCATTCCCTTCCTTCCACTCGAAAGAAAAACCAGAATTTCATTTATAGAAAATCCATTATGCTGCCGTCGGGTTCCTCCTCCCCCTCCATTTTTGAAGATCGGGGAAGCTGGACACGCACCAATTAATATATACTATTGTCTAGTATATTCAGGTTCGTTTCGCACAAAAGCCGGATCGTGGAATAATTAAAAATATACAGTAGAAGTCTTTACTTCGAAATAATCAGGATACATCATTTTTAGTACTGTGATTTATTAATGCAGCAATATAATATTCAGTTTGCAGTTACTAATAACTGCACATTTCACTCCTATATTCGTAAGCAAAAAATAAATATTCTATCCCCATCAACTATACAGAGAGGGAGGAGGACCTCAAAAAAATTACGTCTTCTTAGGACTTGAACAACAGCGAAAAGAATACACTAAATCTGCTAGCCACAGATAGCTTAAAATCGCAACCCCGGAGATTGGCATCTTTGAAATGCAGCCAAAAGAATGCCAAACTGTTTCTTTGTTCTTCTAAGATATTCATACTAAATTTTGAATATAAAAAGTTCGTTACAAATATTAAATCGATTTGACATTGAGAAGCCATGCCAAATGACCTTCAACTCTCAATGAACAAAGAAGGCGACGCCCAGACTATCGAACATCATTATAAATCTATTTTTAGAACTATAATGACCCTCTTGCAATAATAATGGTTTTTTTAACATAAACATTCAAGGGTAATAAATATGAAATCAAATGCTTGTTTTATTTTATTAATAGCTGTATATAGTATAAATATGTTGATAACGGCTTTTTAAATTACCCTCTGAAAATAAATAATTATGGCTAAATTGATTTAATGTAAACACTAGCGTGATAAATATAAATTGAAATGACAGTTATTATTTTATTAATAGCTATTTGTGTTATAAGTAGGTTGATACGAATTTTAAATTACCCTCTCCAAAATAAATAATTATAGCTAAATTGATTTAATCCATTCGGGGAAAATGTATACACATACTATTTTTGACAAACCCCAATATAAAAATTGCTTTATTTTATTCCTAGATCAATGTGTTTTTAACGATAGAAGAACAAAGAAATGAAAATTTTGATTTAAAAATAAAACAGGGAATTCTCTATAATTAATTACTTGAATTAGATAAATTTAAAAAGATTTATTTTATATAATCTATATTAATCCCTCCTTTTTGTTAAATATTAAATTTGGATAAATAAATAAGCTTTTAAAGGACATATGTGTGAGAACACTCACACAACTCCCTTTTTTTTTAAGGCATTTTTCTAAGTTTTAAAAAATTGTAGAAACTAAATTATTAATCAATAACACTTTATTTTTAGTCCTTATTTATTAGGAATGAAAAAATACATCCATAATTTGATAATTGTAGCAATTTTTAAGGCTTCTCTATTATAAAGGTACTTTGATCTGGTCAGCCTAACATACAGCCATATTGAGATCTTGAAAACGTTTCAATTTTGTTAAAAATTGAATAATATATATATACAGTCAGTAACAAAAGTGTCCGAACACTAGCAAAAATTCCTATATAAAAAAAAGTACGCTTCATACGGTTTTCTTAAATAAATGCTTGTTGAATCCTGTTTTTACACTGATTAAGAACAGGATTCTTCAAGGATTTATTTAACAAAACCGTATGAAGTGTACTTTTTTTACATAGCAATTTTTGCTAATGTTCGGACACTTTTGTTACCGACTGTATGTATAAAAGAAAGAGAAAGAGATAGAAGAAAGGAAAGAGAGGAAAAGAAAGAAAGAAAGAAAAGAAAAAATAAAATCGCTATTCTAATAAAATCATCGCGTATAATTGAAGAATTAAGCGGATGAACATATTAAGCGACATTTTTGAAAAAATAATTAGAATTCTGAGTGGAAGAACGTATTAATATCTCTTTTAAATATCAAATATTTAGTGGTACTTCGAAGTCTTCTAAAATATGGGAGTTACCTACACAGAAAATTGTTTCGTATATATGGTTTTTAATGATTCCATTACCTCTTGACAGTTCAATTTCTCAAATTCAAAAAATTGTCACGTTACATTCACTAAGCTCTTCAATTATTTCTAATCGTTCAACAGTTTACTGTTTTCTTGAAAAAAATGCACTTCTCAGGTTCATTGTAAAGTGAAGTACATGAGCAGATTTGTTGCGTGTCTAGAAAGATAAAGCTTTTTTATTGGGATATCTGAATGAACCTCGCGTGATAGCGTGTAAAGGGAATGGGGATTAACATCATATGTTACGCATTAATTACTTTTCCTATATTTCCTATCACATTATTCTCAAATACTTCCGTTTTTCTTAAGTAAGATAAGCTGAAGTATTTATTATAATTATATGCAAACGTGAATGCTTAAAGTAATAAAACGTATTCCAATATATATAGGGTAAGTGCACCAGTGATTGACACTTTTAGAGCAATCTCTGATGTTTTTAATGTTTTTTAAATAATTATATTTGATATTAGATCCTCCTCGGTAGTGCAAATTATTGCGCTTTCTTAATCATTAGTATCTCTTATAAAATTATATATATATAATTTTTAATATAGAGCGCTTGTATTATATTATATTTATATTAAATAATATTGACAATGAATAGGTAAGATTTCACTTACCTGGATAAGACAAACAGCACTGGTACAGCATGCGTCCAATTAATTATTTAATCCATTTTAAAGCCACATTCTTGATTCACCAACGGGCTGAAAAATAAACTTGTGAACATATTAAACTATTATTTGTGTATATTATGATGATTGATTTTGGGAATCTTTTTTTTTCTTTTATGCAACTTTAATATTCTGGATTAGATACAGATCTTTTATAATAAAAGGGTAATATAAAATATATAAGAGCGTTTTCAAACGCCCTGCTTAGTTGCTGCTACATATTCACAGAAAGACAATATTACATATACATCGGAGATTGAAATCGAGCAGAAGAGAGTTTTATAAAATGATGACTGGACAGTTTCACTTCCTCCTTTAGCTGGGAGTGCCGCGTATTTTTCTCTCTACGTTTGCATTGAAATTTACTCGGGATAACTGATAGTCTTTAAGACAATTCTTGATTAAAATGAAAATCATCGGTCACACAAATGTCAATTTAATGCAGTTTTGTGACACCCCTACTTGACCGGTATTTTCAATGTTCTCCTAAATTTAGTTTGTTTCTTAAAAATTTAAAAGCCGGCCCTGGTAGGGGTTTAGTAAAGATGTCAGCAATCATTTCGTTGCTGGGGATATATTGTAATCTGATGGTTCCTTCTTCATACAAATGTTTGATTAGATGAAATTTAACATCCACGTGTTTAGTCCGCGCTTGATATTTGTCAGACTCAATTAATTTAATCGCTGATTGGTTATCTTCATAAATTGTGATTGGTTTTATTTGATTTAGATCTAAGTCGTTTAAAAGTCTAATGATCCACATGCTTTCCTGAGCAGCGCATCCTGCTGCTATATATTCCGCTTCTGCGGTGGATTGGCTGACGCATTTTTGTTTTTTTGAGTACCAATAGATGGGATTATTCCCAATAAAGAATACGTTTCCTGTAATGGACTTTCTGTCCTGGGGGTCATTCGCATAGTCTGCGTCCGCATATGCGGTTAGTATAGCAGGATTCTCGTTGTCATATTTTAATTTTAAATTAATTGTAGTTTTTAGGTACTTGATGACTTTCTTGGTATTTTCCCAGTCACACACTCTTGGTCTTTCGTTGTGACGAGATAAAAGGTTGACGGCAGCACTGATATCAGGTCTGCTGACAGTGGCTATATATAGAAGTGCCCCTACTGCCTTTCTATAATCAGTATTGTCAGTTAAATAATTTTCATTGTTATAATCCTTTAAGTAATTTGTATCTATGGGAGTATTAGTGGGTTTCGCATTTTCTAAATTAAATTTATTTACTAATTGTTTAATCTTGTTTGACTGATCTATTAGCAAAGTATTGCTGTCTGGTCGTGTTATATTTATTCCCAGATAATTAGTAACGCTCCCAAGGTTGGTAATACTATATTCACGCCTAAGTTCTTCTATTATTTTGTTTATATCATGTTTGGTTCCAGCAATTAATATATCGTCTACATACACTAGTATGTAGACGGTTTTGTTATTTGTGTTTCTTTTGTAAAGGCATTTGTCAGTGGAACTTTGTGTGAAATTCAACTTTGTTAATGTTTCGTTTATTTTTGAATTCCAAGCCCTGGCTGACTGTTTCAGCCCGTAGATGGCTTTGTGTAATTTACAAACTTTATGTTCTTCACCGGGATTTATGAATCCCTCCGGTTGTTGCATGTAAATTGTTTCTTCGAGCTCACCGTGTAAAAACGCGGTTTTTACATCCAAGTGGTTTAATTCTAAGTTTTTATATAGGGCCATTACAAGAAAAGATCTAATTGTCGTATGAGACGCCACCGGGGCGAACGTCTCGTCATAATCTACCCCATACTTTTGGCTAAAGCCTTTGGCGACAAGCCTGGCTTTATATTTTTGGATTTCACCCTTATCATTATATTTCGCCTTGAATGCCCATTTTGAGCCTACTATGTGTGTGTTAGGGGGAGGGTCTACCAATTCCCATGTATTATTTTCGTTTAAAGAAGCAATTTCATCTTTGGCTGCTTTTAGCCAATTTTCCCTTTCTATGGAATTTTGTATCTGCAATATTTCATTGAAGGTTTTGGGTTCGTTTACGTTCATAGTATTTGTCATTAAAGCAAATCTGTCAGGTGGAACACCTTTGTTAGCTCTTTCCGACCTTCTCGGAATTGTTCGATCTGTTATGTCACGATTAACATCCTCAGTTTGGTCCGAATTTTGATTTATTTCATTTAGTATCACCGGGAAGTTATTTTTATGATCGTTTGTTTCGCTAGAATTCCCTTCATTTGTATTATTGTTTGTCTCTAACAGTTCATTATCGATAGACTCAAAATTATTATCCTTTGTTTTTGTTTCAACGAACTTTACGGTTCTACATATCCTAACATTATTATCTATAAATACTCTATAACCTTTACTTCTAAGGTCATAACCAACAAGTATTCCTTCCTTTGCCCTGTTGTCTAGCTTCCCTCTTGTGTTTTTGTGAGTATACACATATGCCTTACAACCAAATGATTTTATATGCGAGAGATTTGGTTTATTTCCATTCCATTTTTCATATGGTGTTTTATCGCATGCACTCGTTGGCAATCTATTCTGCAGATAATTAGCGGTCATAAGGGCTTCACCCCAAAATTTATTTGGCAAGCTGCTTTGTCTTAACAAACATCTGGTCATTTCAACCAATGTTCTATTTTTTCTCTCCGCCACGCCATTTTGAGGAGAACAATGCGGTACTGTTAATTGGTGTTCGATTCCTTCATTCGCGAGAAAGTTTTCAAATTCATTGCTTGTATACTCTCCGCCGTTATCGGTACGCAATATTTTTATTTTCCTGCCGAACTTGTTTAAAGTCAACGCATAATATTGTTTAAATTTATCAAACACCTCACTTTTATTTCGCAATAAGTATGTAAATGTGAAACGACTGTAGTCATCTATAAACGTTAAAAAATAATTTTTCCCTCCTATTGTGGAAGTTTGAAAGGGTCCGCAAACATCTGAAACAACTAGATCTAATGGTTTTTCTGCCCTAAAAGTTGCCTTTTTCGGATATGTGTCATCCTCCAATTTTGAAATGATACAGATTTCGCATTCTGTGTTGTGTTTACATTTATTTAGCTCTATTCCGGTTGCCATATTTTTGTCGACGAGTTCTTTTATTTGTTGTAGATTTTTATGCCCTAATCTTTCATGCCACAATTTAGTACAATTCCTGTTTTCGCACGCTTCTACAATATTTACACTTTCGGAAAATTTTTCGCTCGTTTGTAGTTCATATAAATTATCTGTCAAATTCGCCTCTATATAAGTTTTATTCCCGAATTTGATTTTACATTCATGATTTTTAAATATGGCAACACAACCATTCTCTGTTGCTTTCTTTACCGATATTAGATTTGTGGCTATATTGGGTATGTATAAAACCTCTTTTAAAGTAACATTGTTTATTTCCTTATCCGAGTTAATTACTTTAAGATTTACGTCGCCGCAACCCTGTGAGACTACGGAGTGCCCGTTCGCTAGCATAACACTAACCTTTTCGTTGTCTTTCAGATTTGTAAATTGGTTTATGTCGTTGCAGATATGCCTGCTACTCCCACTGTCGACTATCCATGAGTTATGCTCAGTTTTATCAATGATAAATGTAAGATTCTTTAATTTATTCTCAGTTTCCCTTATGAGTTGTGTTTTGTTTTTGTTTTTATACTTGCTGGGATTGTTACCGCTGTTATGAAAATTATTATAATTCCTTTGGTTATGATTTGGTCTGGCGTTTAAATGCCAGCATTCGTTACGGGTGTGTGAATTCTTTCCGCAAAAATTGCAATGTTTACTTGGTGGTGTTTTACGCTTAATTTGAGTTTTATACGCGTTTTCACCTTTTGTTTGGTGATTTTCTGTCCTTTTAATATATTCATCGAACAATTTACTTTTAATGTACTCTGGTGTAAGTTCATCGTCATTTCTGGCTTCGATAGCCGTTATCAGGGTATCATAACTAGGAGGTAGCGAGCACAACATCAACGCTGATAAGTGCTGTTCATTTATTTCTTCTCCTATAGCTAACAATTTGTCCCTTAACTTATAAATACTAGTTATGTGTTCTATCAGATTTCCCCCTTCTGTTAGTTTGGTGGAATATAATTTTCTGAGTAAGAATAATTTGCTGCTCAGATTAGCCCTCTCATGTATATTTTTAAGTGCATCCCATGTCTCCCTGGCTGTGGACAAATGCTTAACATATACTATTTGTGTATCTTCTATAGCTAAATTAATTATGGCACGCGCCTTTCGATCTTTAGATCGCCATTCATCAGTTAATGGGTTTGGGGGCGCTTCTATAATAACCTGGAAGAGATCCTCCTTCGTGAGGAGCATCTCTATCTTGAATTTCCAGTTATCATAATTACTGGAGTTCAATTTCTCAACTAATGTTATTTCTTTTGCGGAAGCTGCCATTTTGTTTATTTATTATTTTTATTTTTATTTTTATCAAAACATATTTTTATATATCACGTATATTTAATTCTTTGAAAAGTTCAAATAATATTTGGAGAGAGAGTATTTACTGAGTGTTTATCAATGTCTATCAGTTATAAAAATTTTATGTTTAGTTATGAACACATACTAGTTGATTTCAGTATATAATAATTTCACACACACTTATACTATTTGTATATATATATAATATGCTTAATATTGAATTTCTTCAAACACATATATTAATTATATTTTATAATTTCTTTCCTTTTAAGTCCCAGTGCTGTAATTTTATTTTGCGCTCTTTTATTTAAGAGACCTCTTTAATTAAGAGAATCGGTCTCGTAATCTTTTTTAAATAATTATATTTGATATTAGATCCTCCTCGGTAGTGCAAATTATTGCGCTTTCTTAATCATTAGTATCTCTTATAAAATTATATATATATAATTTTTAATATAGAGCGCTTGTATTATATTATATTTATATTAAATAATATTGACAATGAATAGGTAAGATTTCACTTACCTGGATAAGACAAACAGCACTGGTACAGCATGCGTCCAATTAATTATTTAATCCATTTTAAAGCCACATTCTTGATTCACCAACGGGCTGAAAAATAAACTTGTGAACATATTAAACTATTATTTGTGTATATTATGATGATTGATTTTGGGAATCTTTTTTTTTCTTTTATGCAACTTTAATATTCTGGATTAGATACAGATCTTTTATAATAAAAGGGTAATATAAAATATATAAGAGCGTTTTCAAACGCCCTGCTTAGTTGCTGCTACATATTCACAGAAAGACAATATTACATATACATCGGAGATTGAAATCGAGCAGAAGAGAGTTTTATAAAATGATGACTGGACAGTTTCACTTCCTCCTTTAGCTGGGAGTGCCGCGTATTTTTCTCTCTACGTTTGCATTGAAATTTACTCGGGATAACTGATAGTCTTTAAGACAATTCTTGATTAAAATGAAAATCATCGGTCACACAAATGTCAATTTAATGCAGTTTTGTGACATAATGTTCTAGACATCAGAAAATATTTTTAGAAATCTGAAGTTAGTACATAGGGTATGAAAGACATTCAGAACCACATATATGTTAAAATATATACATTTGATAACAATTATTTTTTTTTTTTATGAATTTTTATTTGACACCCACTCAATGTTCTAGTAATTGACACTGCCAGTTTTTCATTTTATCAGTAATTGGCACCCTATGTTCCAGTGTTTGACACTGCTAGTTATTCATTTTACCAGCTATTAGCACCCTATGCTCCAGTGTTTGACATAAAATGTTAAAATTCTTATATGTAAAATATATGATTTTATTATTTTTCTTATTTATTAATTATTTCAGGATAGATGTCAATTACTGGAGCATGCCAATTACTGGAGCACCTACCCTATGTATATATAAATTTTAATTTAAATTACAATGAGTGAAAATGAAAGTGGAATGTATAAACAAACAAAACAATAAAGTCTTTTAACAGTGTTAATAAAGAAGAAAAGGTTAATTTCAAAACTATTCAAGCCAAAATTTCGATAAAAATTGTGTTTTCGTCGTCAGCAGGTGGGAACACAGCTATTAAAAAACTGTGTAATCTTAACAGATTCCTGAAAATATGCCAAACTAGCATACTCCAAATTGTAATTTAAAAAGCAATCTAGTAATATAATAATTAAACTTGATATTATAACAACTGAAAATTTGATAAACAGCATTGTAAATTTTAATTTTAATTTTAATAACAGATAAAAAAGATTTTGTATTGGAAATTTTGTAATGTAAATTTTAATTATTTATATAAATTCATAAAATGACATACTAGCAAGGACATACCCCCACATGTACCTGTCAGGAAAAAAAAGTAAAAAACTCGCCACCTGCCTATTTTATACAAATTAAATTTGTTATTGTTTATAAAATTTAATCAATCAATCTATATATACATATTAGAGTGCTGCAGTCGTCGAGTTTTATTCGACCCAAACCCGACAGATGAATTTTAAATCAACCCGAAACCCGATCCGAACACGGCAAATAAATTTTCATCGAAAACCGACTTACACCCACAATAGAGAATTTTGGCGATCTGCACCAAACCAAAAGCCGATATCTTTATACCCGAAACCCGAAAACTAAATGAAAATTAATAATTTTTTATAAAAAATTATGCATTTTTTTTTCCTTTTTTTTAAGTTATAAAATAAATTTTCATTGTCGTACGGTTCCATGTAAAACCAATTTAAAAAGAATTAAAAATATAATTACTAATACACTAAGTTAAAAATTAAAAATCTGAAAAATGAACTAAAAATAATCTTGAACCATTTATATGTGATGTGTACTTCAAATGTATAAAAATAGACTTCAAGTTTAGTGTTTGTACTTCATTATATAACGCTTATATTTTGAAAATAATAATAATATTAATAATAATAACAATAATAACAATAACTTGATGTTTCTTTGTTAATTGCTTTTGTCCGATATGCTTGTTTAGCTTACTTATAATAGTATGGTTACGCGTATATTTAATCATGGACATATGTACTGTATGTTTACATCAGTTACACAGTTATAATCATACAAAACAACTTTGTGCTTATTACATTAACATTTTTTTAAAGATGTACTTAAGTACACCCGATTCGTTGAAAACTAAACACGACCCGCAGGGAAAAATATTTATTCAATCGACATTTCGGATTCGGGTGAAATCGGGTTATTGAACCCGATGCAGAACTCTAATATATATATATATATATATATATATATATATATATATATATGTGTGTGTGTGTGTGTGTGTGTTTGTGTATTATACAGTGGACGAAAAAGGATAACGACAGTTTATAATTGGATGAAAATATACGCTATTTTCATTTTATCAAAATGAATTTTTTACGTGTTTTATTGTTAACATCAAATATCAAAATAACATTTACAACACATAAAATTAGAACCTTAAAAAAACTTGATATTGTGAAAACTGTTACTTAAAAAATATCTGTAAAAAGTATAAGATTTTGTTTGTCAACATTTTTCTTAATGATCGGGAAAACAACTTTTTTTTTTTCCTCCTGATTAGTTAAACATGTTATTGATGCTGAAAATTCTTTTAAAATGTCTTTAGAAATAAATGTTATTTCAAGCTTATTTGATAGCTAACACAAGATCCTGTTCACACGAATATTGTGGGCTTTTTTTTTTTTTTTTTTTTTTGAAAATTTTTGAGTTAGAAGGTCCCATCAATTTTCAGTTGGGTTTAGATCAGGACTTCTATCAAAATTTACTAAATTGCTTCAAACAACAGTTTTCTACTCTTGTTTTGGAAACGTTATCTTATCCGAAAAATAGTTTCTGAAATAATTAGTGGCGTTTTGGCAACAATTTTTCATCTGAAATATCAACGTATTTGTCAGAGTTAATTTTGTTGTTGACAAAGGCTGTCGTAATAGTTTCATTTTCAGCAAATGTGCCTCATATCATTATTCAGCGATAGTATGTTCCCCCCTTCCCCCCCCCAACTTTTTTTTTTTTTTCTGAGTCTTACACCAGTGTTCTGAAACAGTATAATTCATCATAAGGGGTTTTTCACATGCCGCGTAATTAATTTGAAGATCCAATTATTTCAACCACGATGTACTTTTTTGTGAAAAACCCCTTATAAGCTTGTAACTCTAAAACATTTTTGTTTATTTACTATGATTTGTGAAATCATAAAGAGTTTTTTCCAAAAAACAACCTTTGAAAAGTGGTTGAAATAATTGGATCTTCAAATTAATTACGCGGCATGTGAAAAACCCCTTAAAAAATTTCGACTTTTGGAAAATATCTAAAATCTAGCTCGTTCTTCTTCGTACAATTCGTTTAATTTTTATTCTGCTCAAATACACTTTTAATAAAAGTTTCCCAATACATCTAGCTTTCAACCTATGCAATAAAAAATATTTTAACCTTCGCACATGCGCAATAAAAACGTTTTTCATAAAAAATTCTAATATTTCATGAGATATTTAAGATATATGTATTCCGATTGCAGTATATTGTTTTAAAAGTGTTTCTCCAACTTATTTGAAAGTGGAAATAATTTTCGTTAAAAACTCTGTATATTATAAATAAAAAACATGTTGATTTTTTTGGAATTTTAAAATAAATGCTTATATCCCCGTTATTTAACATACAGTCGGTAACAAAAGTGTCCGAACACTAGCAAAAATTCCTATGCAAAAAAAGTACACTTCGTACGGTTTTGTTAAATAAATCCTTGTAAAATCCTGTTCTTAGTCAGTGTAAGAACATGATTCGATAAGGATTTATTTAACAAAACCGTATGAAGTGTACTTTTTTACTTAGGAATTTTCGCTAGTGTTCGGACACTTTTGTTACCGACAGTACTATCGTCACACAAATTCATCCACAAATGGAACTGGGTCTATATTAACATATCCTAAAGTTACAGTTCATTTTGTTCACTTAACGATACAGGGTGATCGCAAACGTAACTATCATTTCTCAATTTTTTACCAGCCCCCTAATTGTTGTCTTAAACCAATCTTCACTGAAAAACATGAGGAAAACCCAGTTCTTTAAATGTCCAATATTTGAAAACATTTCATTGAGAGAAAACTTTTTAATTTGAAAGAAACTGATCGTTTGTAAATCTTGCTAAACTTTTGAGCAAGTGTGTATATATTTATATATATTTTATAAAGTGGTCTTTCAACTGAATATAAAATGTAATATTGTTTTCCATAACCTCAGATATTGTCTGAAACCTCATAGTAGAGAAGAGGTTCTAGTCTCAAAGCTGGTAGATATCATTATGTACAGGGTTAAAATTCATATCATGCTGTTTGATCCAGTCTTTAGGAGTTTGGTCTTTCTCCGAAACTTCCATGAATACGGGTCAGGACATATTTGGAAGACCTCCTACAGAACGCATCCCTGCTAGCTTTAGGTCCTACATTTGAAAATGATTAGTCTTAATAGCATGTATACAAATTTAAAGAAATTAAGTGAACATTCGAATTTAAATTTTTTATACTTTCCCTAAGTCTATAAGTTATGCTAAATCATACTGGTATTCCCTAAATCTGTTAGTTATACAGACATTTTCCTTGTTCTTTGAGCAAAAGAAAAAATAAATCTAGTACAGTAGAACTTCGATCCATCGTTTTTCATGGGGTGCGTGAAAAAAAAAAAAAAAAAAAAAAAAAAAAACGGGGAAAGCGGGAAAACGATGAATGCGAGTTAAAGTCAAAACACGAATAAAACAATATTTATGAAATAATACACGCAATATATATCGTATACTACTAATAAAAACTAATTTGTTACTCTCCAAACTGTCAAAGAAATAAACCAAAGTTTAAGAACATTAAGTGATATTTATTTTCAAAAATCGTTATATTTATGCTGGATTTTTTGTTCATTTTATAATTTAAACAGGAAATTTGTAGATTTGCAACATTTTCTGGTCCTTTTCTGTAATTTCATGTGCATATATAAAAAATAAAAAAAAAATGTGCATTTTCAAATGCCGTAATTACGTCAGACACACTTGGCACTAGCGTAGGCTCTGGAAAGTGAAAAATGTACTAGCTAGCCATTCTTCATGCGTCCATTCTCCTCTTTACACAAAACTGAATAACTTATTCTCCAAGCAACTACACACGATACGTATTCAGTAATTCATAGACACATGCTACAATATCTGCACGACCCCGGTTCTTCATCTAAAACAACATAAGGTTGAGTACTTGAGGTTGGTTGGTTGGGTTTTACATCGTACAACTGCTACAATATGGGCAAATGGCGACGGTCTGGAACTCACCTTTGAGGATGGTTCGGAGATATGCCATCGCAATTTTGATCCTCTGTGAAGGAGGAAAAGGTTTATTTTAGAAGAAAAAAAAAGTTATTCCAATTTGGATGCCATGTGGAATCGCTTAATTTTCCATTTCATTTCGCTTAGAAGAAAAATTTCACAACGATGAATGCGGGAAAATGTCTGTTTGAAGAACGATATATCCGGATTCCGTTAACACTATTTAAATACAGTTTGAGCAGAGACCATAGAAAAAAAAACGGTCAATGCGGGAACGATAGATCGGGGTTTCACTGTAATTAATGCACATCCCAAGTAAAAGTAAAGAACAAACAAATATACAAACATCAAATCCATATATTAATCAAAAACAACATTAGCAGATTAATATACTAAAGCAGCCTTTAGAAAAAGAAACGATAACATTTTAAGTTTAGTAACGTCAATTAAGCATTTTGAAATTAATTAATTAATTAGAAGAAAAAAAAATATTAACCAGTTAAAAAGAAAATAAAAAGTCTAGTAGACCAAAAATGTTGATTAAATGTACAAATTCTTTGATAATGATTATAGAAAGTTGAAAAAAAAGAAAAGTATTTAATAGTATTTAAAGAATAAAAAAATGAAAGTTGGATCGAACATAAAGCTAATCATTCGATTTTGCTTCTCAGCGAATAAAAACTGAATGAAAGCTAAATATAAATGCATTATTCTGTAAAAATGAAAGACCGTAAATGACCTGAATTTTTTTCACTTTTTGTTCAGATAATGCAATCCTAAATATATTAAATTAAATATATGGAAATAAAAATATAAGATATTGAATTATTAAGCGGTTATTTTAAACATAATGCAGATATAGTTATAGGATAACAATAATTATATATGTTTCTGAACACTTTATGCATTCTTTTATTTCAGTTGTAACCGTAACACTTAGATGATATATACTAATGTTGCATTCGCTTTTGAAGTCCATATTGAAGTTATTTTTTACGATAATGAAAATTTTCCTTTTTAAAATAAAGAAATTAAATATTATTTTATTTGGAATAATTATTATTATTATTATTATATATTTTAATATTATAATAATAATATATTATTTACTTACATAATTAGTTTTATATTTTCAATCATGTTCATACTTCAATTGTAAACTGCCTTGTTTTTACAACTATTACTTAATTAACAATATATATATATATATACTATTTAATAGTTTATAATAAATTATATAATTTTCGATGCCTGTTCATATATTATACATAACACTTCTCGGCATGAAAATTGCCTCTGACACAATTTCAGCATATTCTTATGTAAAATGGCCTAATGAATCTGAATAGGACGTCCATTTTGCCCTATCACCCACCGTTTTTTAGGAATGGTTCACTATTTTTATCATTTTTCGCTGATTTTATGGCCATAAATTTTATTTTTAGGAGGAGGGGGAGGATTATTTTAACCGTTAAATGTCTTCTGATGTTCTGTAGAGTTGGAAAATTCTAAAACATGGACATTTGCGACAAGGGAAAAACTTTGGGAGGGATTTGACACTGAAATTATGCATTACATATCTTATATTTTTTTAATCTGTTATTAATGTTATTTTTTAAACTTTATATATATATATATATATATATATATGTGTGTGTGTGTGTGTGTGTGTGTGTATTAGGTGTTAAATAAATTATTTTTCATTCTTCAAATCAAATTCATGGTCATAAAATTATCGAACAGGGAAAGAAATTGAGGGAGGGGGCGGTGTATCTAGAAAACGGTGGGTGACTGGGCAAAATGGGAGTCATATTCGGATTCAGGAGGTCATTTTTTATAAGAATCAGCAAGAATGGTATCAGATCTCGAAATTTTTTTATTTTTCAGAACAGTGTAATCATGCATGCATTCATAATATTTTGCTACAGTTATTATAAAATTTCAGTATTATTAATACTTTAATGTTTACTAATACAGAAAAATTACACTTTTATTGTAAAGACCGAAGCTTAATTTTCATAGCCACTACTTCCTACCAATGGCCCAGTGGTTCTACTTTCGCAGTTGATAGACAGGAAGTTCTGAGTTCGATCCCAAGTCGCGATCGTCTAACTAGCCATTTGGTGCTTTCCGTCGTTTTCCCTGTAAGTCACCTAAATATGGTTTGAGACACCTTAAAAAGACCCGCACGAATGGCATTCTACACAACCCTTGAGATCATGTGCAATCGGCCTTAACCCCTACATACATATATATACACACACACATGCACTCACAGCTGCTATTATCTGAAAAAAAAAAAAAAAAAATATTCCAATATTATCTAAAAACTAATATTATTACAAACCAATCCATCTAAGAAAGAAAACTTTTTTCTTTTTTCTGTATACTTAGATAAACTTTTTTTTTTTTTTTTTTTTTTTTTCTATTTCGAATGAAAATCGTTAAGAACCGTCTTAAAGAAAATACTTTTAAGGAAAGTGGTAGAAGTTTTAAGGTAGTGTTTTGGCAAGTCATAAAGATGATGATCTGTTTGTTGTAACATGTGATTTATTTTTCTCCTTGGGTTTATTTTTAAACTACTTTTAGTTGAGTTTTTCTCTGCTAAAGCTCAGTAATCTTCCATTATAAGTGGGATCCAGTAAGAGACTTGATCCAATTATAGTTATGGACGCAAACGTATATGTAAATTGATCGATGGCCGAAGGGTATTTAAGGTGGGACACGGGGTTCCAAACTTGACTTTTCGTCAAGTCCCTATAGTAGTTAGGACCAGTTTATGCAGTTCTTAGATGTATTTTTAGGTAAGATGGATAAATTATTTTTTCAATTAAAGGTCGTAAATTGTAATTGAAATGATGCTAGAATTTGTGTAATAATGACATTTCATTCATAGGATTTCAAGATTTGATCGTATGATTTTTTATCCACCGTTTTTCTTTTATATACAGGGTGTTCAGCGGTAGCATTTTTCGATTACCTGTATTCGGAATCAAATCATTTGTTACATATTTTTGATTACAGATATATTTCATAATTGGAAACAATAAATTTTGAAATTTGTCATTATCCGTTTTTGTAATAATAATAATAATGATGAAGATAATAATAATAATAAATTAATCAAATAGTTCTAATTCGAGATTCATAATGAATCGTTATTAGAATTTGCAGAGTGGCATCATTTTCAAGCATTCATCAAATTTAGACATTTAACAGCCATTTGTGAAGTTATATCAGTTTTTTATATATACGAAGGTTCTCCGCTATACCAGTTTTTTCGAAAGCAAAGTATCAATAAATTTATCAGAGTAATAGGAATTCAATTAAAAAATCATTTCATATTCGATGATAATTTATTTTAATATTCATTTATATAAATATTTAAATTTACAGAGAGGGAGGAGGGGGTGGCTGTCTTACAAAGCGCATAAATTATGCTATATGTTACTAAATTTAGTACAACGTAGAAGTTACTGCTAGGTTCTCTATGCTAATTAGATTTAGCGCTGTAGCTTTACTGCGATTTAGAATTTTGATGTGATGCGTAGTTTAGCGTTAGTAAAGCTTTTTTTTTTTTTTTTTTTTTTTTTTAATACGCTGACAAAAGTAGTTATGTTTACCAATTTATCAAACTGTTTGTATATTTTCAACTATAGGAATGTTCACATTTTATTTATATTAAAAAAAAAAAAAAAAAAGAAGAAGAAAAAAAAGTTAATGAATGCATTTATGAAAATTTATTATTATAATTGTTAGATTATTTACCATATCTTAGTCCTAGGTTTATTTTATTAAAGGGACAGACCACTTTTAAATATAAGAAAATGAAGAAAATTTTCAATCAACTTTCAAAATTTAAAATAAATAAATAAATAAATGCATGTACAAACATTTTTTTTTTTTTTTTTTTGTCTCTGTGTGTTAACTAGTACGACATTACTCTATTCATTAAAAATATTATTTTGGCTTATTTTAAAATAGAAAATTATTTTTATTGCAGATTATTTTATTAAAAATTCAAGAGTGCTTTCACACTGCGCGCAGGATATCACAATTACAATATCCTTTATCCTTATAATTTTTACATTAAATAAAACAAAATATTCAAATTAAGAATCTGAATTGAAAGGTTTTAATTATTTTAATAATATGGAGTTTAATTAATAATTAAATTTGAAGTATGAAATTATCATTAAAATTTTTATATCTTCCCCACAAACATAATTATTTTTCTGTTGACCAGAACTTCTTATCTTTAGTTCATCTTATTTATTATGTCAAAATGTACGGTTGAGAAAAAAATGAAGTTCATATCTCAAATACTTTTTGAAACGTCATGCGCGAAAAAAAAAAAAAAAAATGTACGTGTATTCTTTCTTTTTTAAAAAATTCTGAATGTTGATCGAAAATTTTCCTCATTTTCCTATTGCTTCCATTACCCTACTACCGTAGGTAATGGAAGTATTGTATTCGGTCCAAAAATTCGATGGCGAGTTTTCATCTGATTTACACGTTTTAAGGTCTCTTGAGTAAAAAAAAAAAAAAAAAAAAAAATAGTTTTAAGCAATTGGTCAGTGTGTATGTATGTGTGTATGTGTGCAACATTCTGGCTATCATATCTCCGAAGCTAATAAAGATAGAAAGAACTACGAAACTTCACAGTTGATACAGGTCTGGTGTACAGATGAATTTCCCAAATTTTGGTGAAAATTGAAAAACTGGAAGGGGGTCATCGGAAACCGGAAATGGAACCGTAAGTCCGTATCTCAAAAGCGGTTCTAACGATTTTCTTCAAAGTTACTACATAAACACTCTATTAGATGCCCTTTCGAATGATATAGTTGATTGATTCAGGAAAAGTGATAGGCGCAAGTGCGTTCCTTTAAAAATGGCTGTACGGATTTTTTCAAACTCGCCATATTAACTCCCTTTTAATTATACTTTTGTATGTAATTATTGTTTTCGTAAAAGTTGGTATCTCAAAAACGGCTCTAACAGTTTTCTTGAAAATTGTTTCATTAATCCATTTTAGATACCTTTTCTCATGTATTACGTAGTTACTACAGATATATTATCGGTCAGCCTGATTAAGTAGTTCCGTTTTAGATCTCGGAAATTGGTATTTAAAAAAAATAACTCCTTTTTTTACTCGTTATGTAAACTCTGTTTTGTATGTCTTTATACGTGTATCAAGTTCCTCTTACTGGAAAATTCCAAAAATGCATATAATACGTGTAATAGTGGGTAATGGAAGTCGTGTGGTTGCTTCACACCAGATTTGTTATTAAAGGAGTCTGTCCCCTTAAAAAATTTATAATTTTGAATTCTTACATAATCACATTTCTTATTATAATTTTATATTTTCACATTTGTGTACCACGTAAAAATGCATTTCGTCTTTCATAATTTTAATTGGCCTAATATGAAGTAACAATACGTTTTGAAGCCTTTTTCGCGTCTAAAATTACTTGTTTTTGGCAGCTAATAAAAATAGTTTTAAAATTGAAACTATGCATATAAAAGCAACTTTAGTTCCTCATCGCACCATAACTTATGGAGAACTTAAATATACGTGAAAATATTCGACTCGGTTTTTTGTCGTTTTTACATGTTTTGAGGTTTAAGAAACCAGAAAATCATAAAATCGATGTAGTAGGTTAGTCAGTTTGCTAGTTCATTATATTATTAGTCAATTAGTTAATAGTAAGACTAATTAGACACTATATCAAAAACGAATCATCTTCTTGATATAGTAATTGGTTTTTAAAATATCATTTATTGGTACTGGCAAGAACTCTGCTAAACATTCTAGCTTGAAAACTTCATTATGAAGATTATTTTCATTGTAAAGATGTCGGATCATTTTCAAAATATCATTTAAAATACTGTCATGAAAATCCTTAACTAAGGAACATTCTACGTTGAAAAGATCATAAGTTATTCGAAAATTTGAGATTTTCTTAACATGAAAGAATAGGGCAAAATTTCGCATAAACCTGTATTATGAATAATATTTTCATCGTATCAATGTCAGGCGCGATTTAAAATAATATTTATGATAATAGCAAGTATGTCATCGACTATGAACATTCTAGTTCGAAATTTTCATAAGGTCTTTGAATTTTAAGATTTTCTTAACATAGGTCAAATATTCGCATTAAAATGCCTTATGCGAATTATTACATGGAAACGGCATGATATTTCATGAAAACTAAAATATGGAACTAACTTTCATAAAATAACTCAGCTCTTCATATCTCGCAGTATGAATATACAGCTACCTTTCCACACAGGTGAAAGGCACTTTAGACATTTTTATTTTATTTTATTACTTCCTTCTATATGTATATATAGAGAAAGTATTGGATTCGTGAAATTTTTAGAACTCCAGTTTTCGATGGATTTACAAGTTTTGGGATATCCTGAACACAATTTCACTATTTTTAGAAAATGTCTGTCTGTCTCTGTGTGTGTGTATCACAAATTTTGTGGACGCTGTATCTCACGAACCAACGAACGAAATTTAACCAAACTTAGTATTTAGTTGGACCCTGACATAAACTGGTGCTGATTAGATTTGTGCAACAATTGCTCAACAGGCGGCGCTGTGATCGCATTTTTTCTAAATTTTTAACATGGCAGTATAGGACAAAATTTCGTATAAATGTGCATAATGAGAGTTATTTTAGTCGTGTGATTGTAAAATTAATATGAATTATTGATAATAGTAGTAGTTAACTGAAAAAAAAAATTGTGCATATGGGGAGCATCGCCCCCCCCCCCCCCGGGGGAATAAATTTTCAATATGGGTATCTTTCGAAAGATCTCGTCAATAACTTTAACACGAATGGTCGAATTATAGATACGTGATAATTTAAAACAAAGTTATCGATTTTTTTTAATCTTTTAACGAAAAAAAAAAAAACTTTGAAAAAAATTCGTACTTCTTCTGATTTGCAAAAAATTGATATTTTTCGGTATTTAGTGATAATATAATACTGTCAGATAAAAATCGTCGGCGTTTATAATTGAAAATAATTTGATAATTTAATAAATAATTTGTATTGAATAAAGTTTGTGTAAATTTATATAGAAGAAAGTCGTGTGGTGGCCACATCATACTAGTTTTTTTTTTTTTTTTTTTTTAATTCTTTATGAATTATCCTGAAACTTTGTACGCGGAAAGAACACTTTATAGATCATATATTCCATTGAAAATTTCACCCCGAAATCAAACGGTGAACCAGTAACAAATTAATAATAATAATGCTAGTTTATAACTTTGTGACAAATTCTCCAATTTTAATATATGTATATATGAAGATCTTGGCCTGAAATACGTTCTACTAATAAGTGACACTTTTCTTGCGAGTTGTGATATGTAAAAGCGCCGCCAAACCTCTCCTCGTGTTCTGCTACATGAATACACTTTCACTGAAAAGAAAAAGAAAATTGTAAAAAAATAGAACCGATTCCAAAAAGCAACAATTATTCAAAGAACTTAAAATAAATAAGAAAAATTGACATAAAATGAAATAGTAAATTGCGCATAAAAGTATAAAATAAATTCCTTCGCCAAAGAACTTTGAAGTTGGCGCAAAATTAAATAAAAATTGATACTTTTACGTCGTGCAAAAATCAAATTTATTTAAAATGTATACTTCTCCCCTTGGCATCTAAAACACAGCTAAAATCTACAATCGGCAGCCAAATTATTGAAGCACACATCCGCATTTTTCATATTATTTTTTTCAGTTTGATCGCTAATTTTTATCATCAACTTACTTTTTTATAAAAAGCATAAGACTAAGATCATGACTCGACTACTCTACAAGTATTTACTTAACAAAATAGTATCAGGCACACATCTTTTAAACATGAATCATCGTTAGTGCTTCAATAATTTCGCTGCCGATTGTACTTTGATTCAAATGAACGATTAAGATTTCGTAAGCTGCAAAAGTTTGAAAAGAAAACTTTAGCACTTTCCTAGAAATATAAATACCGAATTGCGAAGGATGATGGCTGTTCTATATGTACCAATTGTATATAGTGATAAAATAATAAAGGAAACTATGAAGATCGATTATTGGAGACAACAGCGTTTGTAGCTATAGATCTAAAAACAATTCTCTCTCTATGTATGTTATATAAAATAAAATTTTACTTGATTTTGGCGCCGATTTCAAAAGTTAAGATTAATTGTAGTGCTTATGTTCTTTGGCGAAGGAATTTATTTTATACTTTTAGGAGCAATATACAATTTCATTTTATGTCAATTTTTATTTTGTTTTTAATACTTTAAATGATTTTTTTTTTTTTTTTTTTTTTTTTTGGGGGGGGGGGGGTTAGTTTTATTTATTTACATTCCCCCCCCCCTCGACTGTACAACTAATGACATAGCTAATTAACATGAAAAAAAAAAAAAAAAAAAAGCTGGAGTGACTCCACTCGACTTTCCGAACATTGAGTAATTAACAGTTTAACAGTTTTGTATATAAAGTAAAGAAAGAGGAGTTGTTAAACAAACAAAAGAGAGAAAACCATAATAGAGTGTTTGAGTATTTTCTCTATGTATTACACGATGTTTTATTTAACGCTACTGAACTTTGAGCCCATTGATCATAATTATAAAGAATTTTTCCTTGTGTCCCTGTAAAAAAACTGTAAGTGCTAAATTCACCAAAATCTATACAGTTGGTGCAACTGTGACCTATAACATGTGTACAAATTTTTTGCTCAGATTAATAAAGCGTTTAGACGCTATCGCACTTTTAAAAATTTAGCCCCATAGGCCATAATCATAAAGAATTTTTCCTGGTGTCCCTGTAAAGAAACTATAAGTGCTAGATTCACTAAAATCAATAGAGTTCGTACTATGGTGACTTACAATATACGTACCAACTTTCAGCTTATTCGAACAAAGCGTTTAGACGCTAGCGTGTTCACTCACAGACATACACACACACACATACATACACACACACACACACACACACACATCATCGTAAAAATAGTGAAAACGGACTCAGGGGACCTCGAAACGTATAGAAACATCAAAATCTCAAATTCGGATTTTTGACATGATTACAATACTTTCCTCATTATAGTGTTCGGAAAGTAAAAAAAGAAAAAAAAAATGTTGGTTTGGAGAAATGAATAAAGCAATGGAAAAAAGAATGATTTAGCAGAAAAAGTGACGTCATAATTGCAACTATGTATTGAGAAAACGAGAAATTTTATACATAGTTTAATGTAAATAAGAAAGTCGAAAAATTAATTTAAAAGAAAAGGGATAGTATTGTGTAAAAAAAAAAAAAAAAACTGCAGTTGGCGATTTGGAACTTTTCTTTCTCAGCCTCAAAAATGAACCATAGGATTGTGTTCCAAAAATATAGCTAAATCACAGAAAAACTTTAAAATATTTAAAATAATTATAATAAACAATAAGTAATTTAATACTACCAAAAATATTAAAAATAATATAATGAAAATAATTTCTTCCAGCTTTTTGGAACTGTAAACGTTTTCAGTTCCCCGTCATACAATAGGTATGGGAAACTTAAGTAATTAGGACCTCGACTTTTTGAGTTTTTCAAATGTTTTGAGGTTTCAGAAATCTGAAAATAATAAAATTTATACGATGTCCGTCTGTTAGTTTGTTAGCTTGTTTATTGGTTTGTTAGTCTGTGTATACAATATCATAGCTGCCAAGTTTTTAAATTTATTCCGGAATGTTGTTAGCCCCGCCCTTTTTTGGTAGAAAAATATTGGTAGAAACTGGTAATATTGGTAGAAAAATTTTCTTCAATATATAACTAGGATTAAATATAAAGAAAATTACTCTAAAAAGATTACGGTGTGAAAAAAGGGCGGGGCTAACAACATTTCGGAATAAATTAAAAAAGTTGGCAGCTATGCGATATCTCTAGAACAAATGATCGTACAAGTTTTAAAATAATACTTATGGCACTGGCAAGATTCATATTGGTTTGCGTCATTATAATCACAGATGCCAACATTTTAATTTATTCTGGAGTATTTTTAGCCCCGCCTTTATTTCCGCACCACTTTATTTATGGAAGAATTTTCTTCAATAATTTCGATAAAATAAGAAAAAAATACTTTAAAAAAAATAAGTGGTATGGAATAAAGGCGGGGCTAAAAACACTTCAGAATAAATTAAAATGTTGGCATCTATGTTATAATTTAAAATTTTCGTAAGTTATTCGAAATTTACAGTTTTCTTAACATGGAAGAATAAAGCAAATTTTTGTTAAAACATGCATTAAAAGGAATATTTTTATTGTGAAGATGTCCGACAAGCTTTAAAATATCAGTTATAATGCTGGCATGAACTATCACAATTCAACTTTTAAAATTTCGTATGTTATTTGGAATTTGCGAATTTCCTAATACGGAAAAATAGGGCAAAATTTCACATAAACGTCCATTTTGAGGGGCGTTTAATCATATCATCAAGATGTCAATCCACCTTTAAAATATCATTTAGAATACTAGCAGAACCATCATTAACTATAAATTTTCTAATTCAAAAATTTCGTAAGTTATTTAAAATTTGCGATTTTTTTTTTTTTTAACAATGCAGAAAAAAAAAAAAAAAAAAAAAAAAAATCGCATAAATGTCTATTTTGAGGAATATTTTCATCGTAAAGATGTCAGACTAATTTTGAAATATCATCTATTTAAAAATATCTAAAATGTATTATTTATACTCGTATATGTATTTACATTTTACATTATTATCTAATAAAGTATTTAAATAGTATATCTATTTAAAAATATCTAAAATGTATTATTTATACTCGTATATGTATTTACATTTTACATTATTATCTAATAAAGTATTTAAATAGTATATATCTGAAAAACAGAAATCAGGTATAGCTGGATTTTCATAACGCTTGTATTACTATTTTTTTTTTTTTTTTGCATTATTTTCTTAACCCTTTATTTATTTTTTTTTATGATCTTAATTTTATTTTTCTTGATTTACAGATAGCCTGAACACGATTTTGGCTATAATTCTATGAAAACTAAAGATAAAGTATACAAACTGTATACTTTTCTGCACTGTTAGACTCTCAAGAATTCAAATATGAAGTTAAAATTGGAGCTAATTCCAATATGTAGATGACCCCTAATTCAAAATTTCATGTCATTTTCAAAAAAGTACACTTTACACTTTCGGGACCGCATTTTTTTGCCTTTTCGATAGTATGTTCCACCTGTGGGTGTAGTTAAATGGGTTTGATTAAATGGTAAGAAAAAAAGAGTTCCACTTTCTACATGATGTATCTTTGTGGCCGTTAGCGATAGCGGCAAACGTCGACCACACAATACATTCGCCGTCACTTCTCTTCTCTGGAATGTTCTTTTTGGGTCTCTCGGCAACCGGGTCACTAGGGGGCGCTGGGCTTGTAGCATAGTCGCGCTACAATATGAATATACATAATAATTATACTTTTTCTAGTGAAAGCATTTGTAATGGTAGCATTTTGATTGTATAAATATGAATATAGGTAATATTCTTAAGAAATACACACCAACATACAAATTGCAAAAGAAACACCCTCTGGAGGAGTTACATATTTCCAAATGACGTGAATCCACGTTAGCGGTCGCGAAAGTGCTAATTTCCTGTTGAATGGCATCTATGAGATTTTTCTGAGTCAATTAATAACGAAATAACGGCGAGTATTTGCTTTTTTTTTTTTTTTCTCTACTGTACATTAACTAATTGTAGTGTACAGTATGTAAAAATATTGTATTTTGATTGACAATTTTTTTATACATTTATTTTTATTTTTTTAATGTTTCATGTTTTTTTTTTAATGTTATTTATGTTATTTTATTTATGTTATTATTTTAATTTTTATCGACATTTTGTTTTGAGTTGTAATTTTAAGAAAAGCTACCAAAAATAAAATTCCTACAATTTTGTATTTTATTTATTTATTTTTTAAAAGAAACATCTTTTCTTACACGCGAATAAAAAATAAATAAATAAATAAATAAATAAAAAGATAAAAAGAAAGAAGAAGAAATAAAGAAATGTTTAACCTGTATTATTAAGAATTTCTGATAAAACTGACGTCATAATAGCTTTAGATTTTTTATTTGGATTATTTAAATATTAACATACTTGCAGGGGTCGTACTCTCTGCCCATTTTTCAGGACAACCCCAAAGGTCAGAAATGAAATTTGAGCACTTTTTGTCACCAGTAATTTTATGAAGAAATATTTCTGGATATATTAATAACAATGTGCCATGATTATATAGGGTGGAGAATGTTGCATAAAAATAGTGGTAGCAATAAATTAAAAAACTTATCATTCCTGAGAGTGTCCTGAAAAAAGGACGGAGATTACGACCCCTGTACTTGCCAACATCCTAATTAACCCGTTAGTAGTCGCTAAAGACAGCGCCACCTATTACAGATTGCGAACTTTTTATTTAACTGTCACCAATAATTTTAAAAAGTGATGTGATCGACGTTTCTTCGAGTTTATTCGCGTTTTATGTATATCAAATGCCACTTCTAAAAATTTTTGGTGGCTATCGAATAAAAAATTCTGACAACACTTAAGGATGGGCGGCAAATCGACCAACTAGCGACTACTAACGGGTTAATAGTCCGTAGTGTAGTGAGTTTCACCCTTTTTTCACACCAGTAAATTTTCAGAGTAATATTTTTCAAATGAAATTACGATTAAATGTCAAGAAAAGTACTCTAAAAATATACCGGTGTGAGAAAGAAGGCGGGGCTAACAATACTACGGAATATTAATGAGTATGTTAGCAAGTATGTATTAATTTCAATAATAAAAAGATTTTGTGGGTTTTATTTTTCCTGATTTTATCGTCGAAAACTAACGTGAGAAAAAATATTGAGTTTATTTTAAATTGACCACGTTTTTAGTCGATATAATAAACACAGATAATTAAATGTTATTTACATTTCATTAACGGCTTTATATACACTCCTTCTCATATTTATAAGGACACTTTATGTTTTGAAATAACTAATGTAAAAATAGTTGTGAACAGGATTATACTAAGTGCACTTAATATATGTAGTATTCTAAAAACCAAAACTACTATAATTTTTTTAATATGAAAGAAAATTAATAAAAAATAATGCAAAATGTTTTTTTCTCCACGTTTTAGCTGTTCATAATTAGAAGGACAATCAAGATTTTTTCGTTTTATTTAACTTACTAGCGGATGAATTACAGTTCACATGTGAATTTGTTAACTACTGGGCTAGATTAATTCATATATAAGCCTTCAATTTTTCTTGGATGGACATTACTGATAATTCCTCGAAAAAAAAAAAAAACATTCATGTAGTGAAGTGTGATAAATGTGTTTTTTAAGTGGAAGATTAATTTCAATCCGCCGAATTGCTAATGAAATTCGAAGATCTAAAATTGCTGATGGAAAATGTGATCAAAAATTGAACTGCTGGTTCGATAGGAGAGAGATCTAATGCAAAATCAGAGTTGTTTTACAGAGATCGAAGACTCATAATTCCTCTTACTGCTCTACTCATGACTGCTGCTGAATTTGCTCGTAATTTTTAACGAAAGGTTGGGGATCACATTTATGCCTGTTTAAAATAATTAATATGTTAAAATGAATAAAAAACCTGTAATAATCAATAAGCATTTAATAGGGGAAAGAATATCTGTCTTAAAGTTGAATAAAGACAATATGAAATGGTAAAAGGTTGCATTTTCGGATGAAAAACGTTTTGTTCTTGATTAATTAAATGGTTTTAACAGTTACTGGCACGATCTGAAAATAGCAAAAGACAGAGCAGATTTTTTAAAGGCAGACCTGAGTCAGGCATTTTAAAAGTAGATCTGTGGTGCTCTGGGGAGCTGTTTCCATTGAAGGCAGAATGAATTTAGTAATTTTTTCTATTATTATGAACATCAAGTGATTATCCTCAAATTTTAAATGTGAAATTCCCAGATTTTTGTTAGATTTTGGGGGTAATAATATTTTTTTCAACAAGACTTACATTTTTGTTCTACTTCTAGCACAATAGGAAATAGTTTGAAGAAAGAAACTTCTGTATTATTGCCTTTTCCGTGGTGTAAAAGTTGAAAAAACCATAACTTATCATATTAGAAAAGTGCATGCAAGTGGATAGCAATTTTAAATAGTTTAAATGTATTCAGAATATCATCTATGCTGTATGAAATGGTATTGAAACTGTATATTAAAAAAAAAAAAAAAAAATGTATATATATATATACACCAGAGAGAATGTCTGACTGTTTCACCCTAAAAATAGACCCCATGAAATATTAATTTAAAGAATAATGAAAAAAAATTACTAAGATTCGAGCTGTCCTTATAATTGTGAACACCTGAAAAATCATCTTTTTGACCGCATTTAAAGTTTTTTAAGATAGAGAAACGATAAAACTTTTTAAATGTCGTCTATTAATGAAATTCAAATTAATAAAAAATATATTTGTTTAAATAATAGTGTTCAGTGTTTAGTTAATATAGAAAAACGGGTGTCCTTATAATTATGAGAACCAGTGTGATGTATCGAAGGCTGGAAATCATCAAGAGGCGATAGCTTTTCTTTAGAGAAATATTTTTATTTCTCATTTACAAACACTATACGACACAGACACACATACATAAAAAGTAAACGAAAACACTTTTGTACACATTGTATAAAATGGCCGCTAATCTCTGGACCACAAAATAATAAAAAATCTACGGGACTCAAACCCGGTGTTTACGCTTCTCGGCGTTGCATCACTCACTTCTCTAAAACTAAAACCGAAGTCTCTCTTCAATCGAAAGTTCTTTTCCAGCGCTGGACAACTAGTGCCCTCTAGTGAGTGTTAAAGTCATAATTAGTTTTAAGTCATTACACCAGTGTAGTGAGATTTAGCCATGGTTTTGAATTGCTGAAAATAAGCCACAATCGAAATATATTTATTTAAACATTCGATTTTTTTCTATTTTTTTTAGCGAATCGGGCAAAGACTGCTAGATAAGCTGCCGTGCAAGATTGAAGAGCGAGCTTGCAGGGGGTGGAGCCCCCCCCCCCCCCACTCCGATAAATAGAAGATTACATTCATTTGGAAATATGGACCATTAGGCAACTGAAGGCCGACTAGTTTATAATGATAACCGAAATTTTTTAACCCGTTAGTAGTCGCTATAGACAGCGCCACCTATTACAGATTGAGCACTTTTTATTTAACTGTCACCAATAATTTTAAGAAGTGATGTGATCGACTTTTCTTCGATTTTATTTGCGTTTTATGTATATCAAATGCCACTTCTAAAAATTTTTGGTGGCTATTGAATAAAAAAATCTGGCAACATTGAAGGATGGGCGGCAAATCGACCAACTAGCGACTACTAACGGGTTAAACCCCCGAATCGGTTGGTTGGTTGGATTTTACGTCGCACTAGTGCTGCCCAATGGGCAATTATAATTTATTTATTAAAATAAAAATGACTGTTTTAAGTCCCTTCAAGTGTTTTAAATCCAGTCACATTCATGTCTTAACTTAAGACATCTTACGTGTTCTAAAATTTAAGACATGATTTCGTGTCTGAAAACCAGACACCCATTTAAGACACTTACATGCCTGAATTTAAGATGCCTAAATTTGATGTGTATATTTATACAGCCTTATGGTCCCCGGCAGAGATAACGCATGAAATAGATAATTTTTTTTTTTTTTTTTTTTTAATAGTTGACGCGAGATTTTGTCACGGGATCATGTCTGGATCCCTTTTCAAACTGTATTTACCTCTTTCATAATTTAACATTGAATATATTTTGCTTCTTTAATGTTCACTACGTGTCAGTTTTGCATTTCAGTTTTCATGCAATATTATGTTCTTCTCCACTTGATAACCTTCAACGAAATGATGCCTTATTCTTTAATTTTGATGAACATAAGTTTTAAAAGTAAAATATTACTGTTCAGTAAAGTTCTTCCACATACTACAAAGGAAGATGAAAATTTTCAACCTCAAGTTTTTAATGGGTTGGGTTTAGACATTTTGAGATTACCTTAACAGGATTTGACCGTTTTTAGAAAATGTCCGTCTGTCTATATGTCTGTCTGTCTGTGTGTCTGTCTGTCTGTGTGTCTGTCTGTTGGTATGAGAATATCAAAAATTTTGTAGACGCTGTATCTCACAAAAGAATGAACGAAATTAAACCAAACAGAGCATTTAGTTTGACTTTGACCTAAAATGGTACTGATTACATTTGAAGAACAATCTCTTAACAGGTGATGCTGCCACCGCATTCTTTTATAATTTTTAATATGGCAGTATATGACAAAATTTCATATAAATGTTCATAATGAGATTCATTTTTAACTTATCAGTGGCACATTAAAAAGAATTATTCATTATTATAATAATTCACCAAGAATTTTTTTTTACATATATAGGGGTATCGCCCCCTTCCTCCCAGGAGTGTAAATTTACAATATGAGTATATTTTAAAAGTACTCATCAATATCTTTAAAACAAGTGGTTGAACCATATATTTGTGATAATTTAAAACAAATTTATTGATTTTCTTCATTTATAATGAGGGGGGAAAATGTACTTCCTCAGATGTTGGTCCAAAATTGACTTTCTTTGAGCGTTTAGGGTTATGATTCTCTCAGATGAAAATCGTCTACATTCATCAAGGAAAATTACTTTAATAAAAAATAAATGTAATAATTAATTTGTACTGCGTGAATTTGTACAGGAAAATATAGAAAAAAATCTGGAGTGACTCCACTCGACTTTCCGAACATTGAGTAGCCTGACAGTTTTGTAGATAAAGTGAAGAAAGAGGAGTTGTTAAACAAACAAAAGAGAGAAAACCATAATAGAGCGTTTGGGTATTTTTCTCCGGATATTACACGATGTTTTATTTAACGCTACTGAACTTTGAGCCCATAGATCATAATGATAAAGAATTTTTCAATGTGTCCCTGTAAAAACCTATAAATGCTAGATTCACCAAAATGCTTATAGTTAGTGCAACAGTGATTTATAACATTCATATAAGTTTTCAGCTCAATTGAATAAGGCGTTTAGATGCTATCGCACTTTTAAAAATTTGGTCCCATAGGCCATAATGATAAAGAATTTTTCTTTGTGTCCATGTAAAAAAACTGTCAGTGCTAAATTTACCAAAATCAATACAAATGGTAAAACAGTGACCTATAACATGTGTACAAATTTTTTGCTCAGATTAATAAGGCGTTTAGACGCTATCACACTTTTAAAAATTTGGCCCCATAGGCCATAATGATAAAGAATTTTTCTTTGTGCCCCTGTAAAAAAACTGTAAGTGCTAAATTCACCAAAATCTATACAGTTCGTGCAACTGTGTCCTATAACATGTGCACAATTTTTTTTTTGCTCAGATTAATAAAGCGTTTAGACGCTATCGCACTTTTAAAAATTTGCTCCCATAGGCCATAATGATAAAGAATTTTTCCTGGTGTCCCTGTAAAAAAACTATAAGTGCTAGATTCACCAAAATCAATAGGATTCGTACTAGGGTGACTTACAATATGCGTACCAACTTTCAGCTTATTCGAACAAAGCGTTTAGACGCTAGCGTGTTCACTCACAGACATACATTCACACATACATACATACATCATCGTAAAAATAGTGAAAACGGACTCAGGGGACCTCGAAACGTATAGAAACATCAAAATCTCAAATTCGAATTTTTGACATGATTACAATACTTATCTCACTATAATGTTCGGAAAGTAAAAATCGATAACTTTGTTTTAACTTTTAAACACCGAGTGTTGCCTTTCGGCAATATATTAAATTGTGAATGAACAAAAATAATTTTCATTAATTTAAAGTTACTTAATCCTTTATGCCCCATGTTTCATATCTGCATAACATAGCAAAAAAAAAAAAAAAATGTAATTTACACAGCAAGTTTTTAAAGATAATTTCATGGATTGCTGCCATCCCTAAACAGTACAGCAAATACATATAGTCTGTAAGATCTCCAACAAATGGCAATTTAATAGATGCCATTTCTTGAAGTCTGCACAAATTTTCGGTTTGTACAGATAATTCTGAAATTGTCTACACTTACACATATTCATTAAGAATTTTGCAGATGATTTGACAATTATCTACCTACACAAACGATTCTGCAGATTCAAATGATTGTCTGTAATAATCTTTTATGCAGACAATTTGTGAAGAATTGCTGTATAAATGAAGGGTTGTATGAAAACATACGGATGATTTTAAAGACGTAAATGTTTTGGTATGTAAATATAATACGGTTTATATTATATTTGAAACTGAAGTTTAATTTATCGAAAAAAAAAAAAAAAAAAAAGAAGTCTCATATATAAATATTCAAAACATAAGGGATTTACACAGATGCAATTGATGAAAACTGTGTTGTAACCAAGATTCTCACAGAGGAAAATTTGTATACCCTTTTTTATATAGTAATTTTATTTTTGATTAATCTTTCATCCGTTGATTTCTATTTAAATAAATTACTGTATAAAAATTTCGGTATCCATATTTCCCTTAATCAGAATTTTAATTATAACACAATTAACGATTGTGATAAAATTTTCATACGAACTGAAATGTTGAATATTCTAATTATTATTCTAATTGCACATCTAAAATTTTGATAATTTTGGCTACATCTTTATGTTTCTTGCTGTGCTGAAACTGAAACGGAAGACAATTTTTTTTATCTAGTAGTAGTCTTTTTTTTTTTATCTTTCATAGCATGTTTCAATGCTTAATTATAATTAATCATAGAATTATACTAGAAATTACCGAAATTGAAAAAACTGTACGCAGCCTGTAAGGCCCTGGAAAAAATTATAAGGTCGATCAAAAAAAACAGTTAAACTAGGATTTATGCATTTTTTTTTTTTTGGATGGGAAAGCAACAAAAATACAAAGTATGCAAATGATTTATTATAATACACTTTAATTAAAATCTAATTTAAACTAAATGAACTAATTACCATATTAGATATTTTCCTTATTTGCTGATGGGAAAAAATTATAAGGTCGTCGGATATTTTTGGAGGGACATGCAAATTTTCTGTGGTCTGAGAATGCAAGAAATAGAAAAGGTAACTTAACAATGCAATTGGGGTTACTTTAGTCATTTCTCTGTGCTATTGGCAACGATGCCGAGGCAGAAACAATTGTCCGATGTAGAACACTGTAAAAAAAAACGGAAGCTTTTACAGCAAAATGTGCTGGCGCCCATATTGCCAGCACATTCTGCTGTTAAATAAGGCAATTTACAGCGGAAACATCTGTAAAAAAAAGACTCTTTTACGGCTGTTTCTGCTGTAAATAACTTCTTTTTTACTTTCCTCCCTCCATGCACCCATATTGCCAGCATATTATGCTGTAAATCTATCTTTTTTTTTTTTTTTTTTTTTTTTTTTTTAACATACAGTGAACGCCGTAAAATCATTGGAATGAAAGCGAGTGGAATGAGTGATGCAGTTATTTCCAGGTCTATCGGCTAGTCTAAATCGGCAGTCAATGATTTGTTTAAAAATCTTTCAAAATATAATAAATGCAAGCACTCAAGAAAACCAAATGCACTTTCAAAGCGCCAAAAATGGACCGTTTTTTGATAGACGTGCGATTAAAATAATGTCTTCTTTAGAAATAGTTCGTGGTTAAGTCTACCATGTACTAGCCGAACTGTCTGGAGTGTTTTAAGTTCCAATCCGAGGGCACAGCTCGTAAAATTACAACCTCGACAACACTTGACAAAGAAGCATAAATTAGCTCGCTTAGAATTTGCTAAAAAATATGTTTCGCTTGGAGATAAGTGGAAAGATTTACTTCTTTTGGATGCAAAAATTTTATTTTGATGGACCAGACGGCTTTAAAAAATAATGATATAATATTAAAAAAAATAAAACTCTACTTTTCCAAGCGGCGATATGGAAGGGGGATTAGTAATTGTATGGGGAGTGTTTGTTAGTAATGGTACGTTACCAGTTGTGGTAATTTATACCTAAATGAATGCAAAAAGTATCAGGATATGCTTGGTGATAATTTGCTTCTCAATCCCACTCTAGTTATAACAGGAGATTGGATATTTCAGCCAGGATAATGCCAGTATACATAGGCTGACCAGATCAAAATACCTTTATAATAGAGAAGCATTAAAAATTGCTACAATTATCAAATTATGGATGTATTTTTTCGTTCCTAATAAATAAGTACTAAAAATAAAGTGTTATTGATTAATAATTTAGTTTCTACAATTTTTTAAAACTTAGAAATATGCCTTTAAAAAAAAAGCGTCCCCATTTGTCCCCATATAATGGGGACGTTTGGTCAGTATAAGTATACATGCTGCTTCTTCAACTAAAGCTTGATTTGAAACAAATGAGGTCCGTCTGCTTGATTGGCCATCCTGCATTCCGCATTTAAACCCATTGGAAAATATTTGGAGCATACTTGCTCAGTCTGTTTATAAAGACATATGACACCATCGAGAGAAAGGCAAACTCATCAATGCGATCAGATATGCAAGGGAAAATAGCAAAAAAGAAACTTCATCTCGACCTGAATCTACAATGACTGATCGACTGATAAATGTCATTAAAAGAAAGAAAAAAGTCAATTTGTAGGATGTTGATTTTATATTTTCAATCACAACTCCTCGACCTTATAATTATTTCCAAGATGAAATGCCATCAAATTTCTAAATTGTCATTTAATGCTTTGATTATATATTACTCTTTAACTACATTTCTTGCGACCATGGAAGCATCTGCGCAAGTGCGGATTCAACGAGTTCACTAGTAAAATAGGGGAGACAAGCTTTTTGCTGAGAGAAAATAAGCTATAAGGGAATACCGAATGACTGGATGCTTACTAAATTCAAACCTGTTGCTCAACTTGGAAACCCTCCAAGATTTTTGATTCGTCCTCACTGCTAGGCGTAGGAAACGTGGTTACACTATACATACGTTCATAACCTATGTTTACGTTTTTCCTTTCATTCCTAAGAAAGAGTGATATTAAATTTTTCGAGTTTTATTATGTTTTATACTTTTTTTGTTAATATATTTTGCGACCTTATACATTTTTCCAGGGCCTTATTGACAAAACTCTGCACGGTATAAAGAAAGACTGGCTTCCTTTTTGGTTTCAGTACACCAAAAATGATATGTATCAGCTAAAATTATCAAATCGAATTTTGCCAACATTATTTTTGTAGACCTGTGTAATTAATAGATAACATTAATATAAATTATTTAGCTAAATTAATCGATATGATAACTTGAACCGATTGTTACGGATAATTCAAGTCATGAAACGTTAATATTAGTTTGATTTATTCAAGCTACACTCATGTCCATAAATTAAGGACAATTCAAATTCACATTGAAATCAAACTTTAATGCAAAAATTTCACCTGTAGAAATACCACACACATCTTTAAGAATAATATGCAAATTATAGAAAGCCATCAGATGACGCCGATATGACGTTATAATGACCAAAGTGTAAGAAGGGGGTAGATAAGGAATGGGAGCAAAGAAGGGAAATTCTTCACAAGTGTTCTGTGTGCCGCTCAGAGCCACAACCGAATGGTTATGACACAGAGGACGCATGCAGATAATTTTTTACGTGGTAGAATTATTGGCTGACTAGAATGTGGGCATAATCAGATAGAAGTATCGGGGAAACTTAGAATCGCCCAAAGTGTCATATCTAGGCTTTGGCAACGATTCCAAAACGATAGAAATGCCAGTCGACGTTACAGTACTGGTCGGCCCCGAGTTAGAATGGCGAATGAGCACCGGTATTTGGCAGTAACTGCCAAAATAAGCAGATAAAGCTCAGAATCAGACCTGTCTCGTCAGCTGTATGCAGCCACGAGTGCCACAGTTTCAAGACAAACCGTGTATAGGACGTTTGGGAGATATTGGTCTATATGCTCAAAGGCATGTTAGATGTGTTCCACTCACGGCAATGCACTGTGCCAGCGGTTAACTTGGAGTAGAGAACATGCAATGTGGCACAGTGAGCTTGTGTGATGTTTTCCGATGAGTCCAGGTTTAGCTTTCAGTGTGATTAATGTCAGACTTTCATATGTAGAACGTCAGATATCCGTTACCACCAAAACAACATCATTGAACGACACCGTTACGGGCAGGAGTGCTCGTTTGGAGGGGGGGGGGGGGGATCATATTGGGCACCAGAACAGATTTGCATGCTTAAATCGGAAGAATGAGAGGCCTAATTTATCGGGACATCATTCGGGAACAACATGTACATTTGTTTAGGGGTGCCATGAGCCCAGAATTTGTGTTTATGGATGACAATGTACGTCCTCGCCGTGCAGACGTTGTACACGGATGCCTACAATCTGAAACTATCACGCACATGGAATGGCCAGCATTCTCACTTGACTAGAATCCGCTTTTCCGACGAATTGTAGTCCGTCAACCACCTGCTACATGTGTACCGGAACTTCGGAGAGCTTTGCTTATTGAGTTGAGTAATCTTCCCCAAGATCAGATCAATAATTTAAAACTCAGCATACCTAGGCGTTGTAAGGACTGTATTTCATCATCTGAGAGGCATACAATGTATTAACCATCATGCCAACCATGTAATGTTAAGTTTTTGTAAGGGAGATATTTTTTGTAATTGCTTCAGGAAGCAAAAATCATAGTTTTTATAAATAGTATCCTACATAAACCACCTTTTTTTTTTGTTCTTGATCTTTTGTTTAATAAATGGACTTTATGAATAAGTCATGTTTGTTTTGCTTCTGAATCTTTATTTGCCTCAGCTAGCATTATCCTTAATTTATGGACATGAGTGTATTCAACATTCAGACGCCATCTGAAGGGGAGGTATGTAAATAGAGAGCGTTATCAATAAACAAACACTTTAAAATGTATTTTTTTTTTTTTTTTTATGATTAGAAAGTATATTGTATAATAATTTATTAATATTGAAAACAATAAATGATAATATTGTTAAATACACTTAAATTCTACAATTATTACCAAAAAAAAAAAAAAAAAAAAAAAAAAAAAAAAAAAGCTTTCCACACCAACAAATTATAATATGTTATTCTGATTCATACCTGAATTCTTCAAAATTATTTAAATTTAAATTTTATAATATTTAACAGATAACACAACATAGATGCCAACATTTTAATTTATTCCGGAGTATTGTAAGCCCCGGCTTTTTTTTTTTTTTTTTTCATACCGCTTATTTTTTAAGAGTATTTCATTCTTATTTTATTGAAGTTATATATTGGAGAAAATTTTTCTATAAATAAAGTGGTGTAAATTAAAGACGGGGCAAAAAATACTCCGGAATAATTTAAAATGTTGACAATTATAACACAAATCAATAATTACACTCTTGGTCAGGATTTATTAAACATTTATATTGACTAGTACATTACATTTAACTGTTTTAATTACTAAGTATTAAATATATATATATATATATATATGTATATGTTTAAAAGATTAGGAAAAAAAGTTGAGTTTAACTAAAGATAAACCCATTTTAAAAATTTAGAAATCACTGTTTAAAATTATAAATCTTTGTATATATAAGGGGATTCTGTGTGTGCGTGCGTGCGTGTGTGTGTGTGTGTGCGTGTCTGTAGCGCAAAGACGGTAGTTCCGTTATTCGAGATGCCCCTCGAAGTGTCCGAATGCACCTCGAAGCCCGATTTTCAAATTTTTTATATATATGTATAGATTTTTTTAATTAATTAAAATAGGAAAATAATAATTTCATAATAGCTTTAAAATTACCCATTTAAAAATTAGCTTTAAATTTAACTGTTGCCAAAACAGTTCGTTCTTATTTTTCGACATAAAAAGAAATATATTTTCACACGAATAATAAAAAATGTTCAAAAATTAAATTGGCTTATTCATATTAGCAAAATGACGTCGTTATAACTTTAAGATCAAATGATAATTAAAATTGAATAGTAATAACAATAATAATAATAATAATTACAATAATAAAAACCCAGCATGTTTCTTCCAAATTTTGTTTCATAACATTTTTTAATATACCTCAATTTCGATTTTTTTTTTTTTTTTTTTTTTTTTAAAGTATGTTTTCTGCACGAATAATATTCTCGGCATGAAAGTTAATTAAGCATCATATAACGTTGAAGTAGACCAGACATTTTTCGCCAAGGACTTTACTTTCGCGACAGCAATATTAAGCCAAGTAGCGCATCAAAAATAAAAATAAACTAGCTTTTTCCGCACAGAACATCAGCGTGATAACATTTACATACCTAACCTAATATGGTTTTTAGAAAAATCTTATGAATAAAATCCTTGCAAAATTTCAGTTTTCTCTCTCTCTTTTCTTTCTTTCTTTCTTTCTTTCTTTCTTTCTTTTATTTATTATTTTTTTTTTTTTAATAAAATATATTCAAATCTTTGATGCATTACAATTTCGATTTTAGAAAATATTTTTTTTTCCGCTGATACACAAATAAAAAGAAATAACGTTCATTCTATTGATAAGGATTGACATAATTTTGGGCTTTCAAAAATTTATTTAGAGTAGCTTATTTAAATTGTATCTCAATGTGATGATTTTGATTTTGACCAATAGATGGTAGCACATTGTCTTGCTTAATAATTAAATTTAATTTCTTTCTTTCTTTCTTTCTTTAATAATAAAGGGCCGCGGTAGCCCAGTCGGTATAGCGCCGGCTTCGTAATTGGAAGATTGCGGGTTCGGTACTCGAGCCAACCAAAGACCGTTGTGTACACTAATGGTGGCTGGTGCACGTAAAATCTGTCGTGGCCGCAATGTCCTCCATGTTCCCATCAAAAATTATACCTCTGGGGGGTTACCTAAGCGGGAGAGCCCTCTTCCGTGGAGGATCAAAATCGTGATGGCATGTCTCCGGACCACCTCTAGGGATGTTTCCCAGACTGTCGCCAATTGCCCATCTGCGCAGCACTAGTGCGGCATAAAAACCCAATCATCCAACCATTTTCAATAATAAAAGATATTTATATCTTTGATATTTGTATTATAAATTTCAATTTTAGAAAATAAATTTTTCCACTGCTAAGTTTAAAATTCGCAGAAATAAATTAAATTATTGTTATATAAAAAATCAAATTGGTGGAATTAAATTACCGTATAACAATGCACAACAGATATTCCATAGTTAATAAATGTATCTATAGAATAAATAAATAAATAAAAAGAAAGAAAGAAACATAAAATAACGTTTATTTTATTAAAAAGAAAAATCTAAAAATTATACATAATTTTGGCTTTCAAAAATTCATTTAGAATCCTATTTTAAAAATTACCTTCATGTAATGATTTCGATTTCGAACAATGTATGGCTATACCACCGTCCGAATACCCAATCTGCCGAATACCTAATTGTAATGCTAGACTTAACTAGTTTTAAATTCTTCCAAATATCCTTCTAAATATGCGATTTTGAGCGTGAGTTTCCACTCAAAAAGTTAATGTTCTCTCAATTTCTTTAAAAAAATGTGCATTTCAGGCGTATTTGATTAAATATTTTAACCTGAATATAGCAGCCGAATTTATGCTTTTATCAATCGTAGCTGGGTTGACCAATCAAATAACACTTTACTTCACTATTGCATCATTTCTACAAAATTTAATTGTAACTGGTCCATGTTAGAGGAATATTATATATATATATATAGAGAGAGAGAGATAGATTATAAAACATTGCAAAAGGAAGGAAAGAAAGAAACGGGAACAATTGTCCTATAAATTATCTATTTTTGTCTCACTTTATGGTTTTATATAAAAAGCCAAAGTGGCCACAAAAATTCAAAAGTTGCCAAGGGTAGCTATAATAAAGCCGTACCATGATCAGGTTTACATATTTATTTATTTATTTATTTATTATTCATATTTACTTATTTATTTTTCTATGCACCAACCACTATTAACTAACCTTAAAATATTTAAAATAAAAAATATATATAACCACAGAAAAATTAGCTGTCTTATACGGTAGACGTAGCGCTCATAACATATTGTAATATTGCATTTGGCGTGAAATTGCTGTCATTTTATGATCAACTGGATAAATCAAATAAAATATAGGAAATAATGTGAAATTAAATATTATGTATAATACGTATAGTGTTGCTCATATGTGGTTGGGATTCAAATATAGAAGGGTTATTTCAATTATTTCGATACTGTGCGTTTTAAAACTGTCATTCGATAAACATCCAAACAAAAGTCTACGGGTAAGGCATTGTCGCAGGCCATTGGGACACGTACCCGAGATTTTATGGATGAGGAAGGCGCTGTCAAAGGCAGGGGGACTCGAAACGAGCTTTTGAGCAATTTCTCCAAATATATATATATACAGGGTGCATAGGAAAGTCCCTTTAACCTGAAAATACTTGCGAACGGAGAGTGCTACAGCCACGCAAGTGAGGTAACGGTATAGTAAAGCGACTATGCCGAACCTAATGCAAACGACAGCAGCAACCCTAGCGGCGAAATTTGGAAGTTAGCCATTGCAAATCGAAAACGAAAAGAGATAGAGCAAAATTTCCAATTAGAAAGTTTTAGAGCATCAATTAATTAGTACGAAACGATATTTGGTTCCCACGGATAAGATAAATTGGCGCCTGTATACCCAAAAAATATCCAAAATCGATGCACTCCATTTTGTGTAAATATTTGAAAGGAATAGACAGAGGAAAGAAGAAATATGCACAATTTAATGAATAAATACTATGTACTTACATCAATACATTTTGATAACATCACACACAAAAACAAAATAGGTAAACTAAACTCTAAGTCTCATAGTGATAAAAAGTTAATGTTGAGAATGTTTGAAAAGTTCGCCATTGCTCACAATACACGTTTGTATTCGTGTGAGTAATTCTGCATACACATTTCTCAGCATGGAAAGTGTTACACTATTGAAAGCATCTGCAATACGATGACGTAGATCCAGTAGACTTGAATGTGGAGTTGCATAAACCAGATCTTTTATGTAACCCCACAGGAAGAAATCCATCAGAGTCAGGTCCGGCGATCGTGGAGGCCATTCAATACTACTACCATACCCAATAATTTGTTGTCCAAAGCAATCTTTTAGAATGCTTCGCACTCTAGCTGGCTGGTGTGCAGGAGCACCGTCATGTTGGAACCACATGTCCTGTAATGCGGACAGGGGAATATCATCCAAAAAGTCGGGTATGATATCCTGTAATAGTTGGAGGTACCTCTGGGCCTTAATGGGCTTTCCTAGAACACAGGTCCCAGTAAGCGATCCTTCCAGATACCGCCCCCACACATTAATGGACCAGCGCACTTGGTGTTTTGTGGATAGTCTCTACGAGGGATTTTCCAGCGCCCAGTAGTGGGCATTATGTCGGTTTAGTACTCCGGTACGCTGAAACAGTGCCTCGTCCGACCAAACAATGTTGGACAAAAAATCTGATTTATCTTCAACATTATTTAATGCCCAGTTTCACCAATCAAATCGACGCTTATTATCCCGTGGCAACAGTTCTTGCTGCAGAGTGACATGATAGGGATGTGCATGTTGACTATGCAGTATTTGCCACACTCGGGCCCGCGTTAAGCCACAAGCCATGCTGATTTCTCTTGTACTGCTGTGTGAATGGGCTAGTGCATATGCCAAAATACTCTCTGGCGGTATACGCATACCTGCACTCACTGGTCTGTCAGAACGCGGACGACTTTTAGTGCTTCCTGTCTCCATGAGCCGTCGCGCTACATTTGCGATGGTATCTGCACTTGGATGTGGCCCACCTGGAAAGCGAACGGCATACTGCCGTGCAGCATGCGGTGCGTTTCGTTGACATTCGCCATAAATAAGCACCATCTCGCAATATTGAAAGTTAGTGAAGCTTGACATTCTCACACAGCTCCAAAATTCTAAATCCAAACGTTTATTTTTAAGAAATGTATCTTTTTTAGGATCTCATTCATTTAGGATCATTCAAAATTCCATTTATTTTGTCACTTTCAAAAAAGAACACATATTTTCTACCCGTCGCTAGGCAACGATTGAAATTGCCACAACACAGAAAATAAAATTTTTAAAATGAAAGCGCTCGCACATTAGGAATAAAATTATCGTCTGCCATCAATAATTTTATGCTATGAGATTATGTTGTTTGTATCAAGCGAGCGCCAACACCTTTTAAACTAAAATTTTAAATGCATTGGAAATTAAAGTTTTCAGACATTGCAGTACAGTACAAAGTCACAAACTGCATTTTCACACTGCTACATTTCCGAACTGTGAATATGTAGAGTAGAACAGTCGCGCATAGATTACAGACATTTTTGGGTATACAAGCGCCAATTTATCTTATCCGTGTGAACCAAATATTGTTTCGTACTAATTAATTGATGCTCTAAAACTTTCTAATTGGAAATTTTGCTCTATCCTTTTCGTTTTCGATTTGCAATGGCTAACTTCCAAATTTTGCCACTAGAGGCGCTGCTGTCATTTGCATTATGTCGGGCATAGTCACTTTACTATACCGTTACCTCACTTGCGTGTCTGTAGCACTCTCCGTTCGCAAGTATTTTCAGGTTAAAGGGACTTTCCTATGCACCCTGTATATTGTTTATAAAGCGACATAAAAAAGAGTGATTCCGTTTTTTAATTTATTAAAATATAATGACCAGCGAAGTGAGCAAGGAGTATTAGTCGCTAATAATTTGCCTTTTTAAATTTTGTATCATGGCAGAATTTATTCATAACGCGAAAGTCGAAATAATATTGTACAGCTTTAAAAGTTGCTGTATTGTACAACTTTAAAAGAAAAATTAGCTTATGCAATTGCTTTTTCCAGTATTTGCGGTCTTCATACAGACCATAATTCAACTTGGGTTATTCGGCGTTCTCTGTAGCTGTAACTAAAATGCGGATCCAGTTGAAAATTTGTATATACACAATTCAATGGATGCGCTCAAATATTCTGCAAAATAAATAAAATAAAATAAAAAATCCACTAAGTGATCAAAATACAAACAAATATCAATGCAAACATCTTTATTTATTATTACAGATAATTTTGTTATTTTTTTAGAGACTGTTTAGCGGTTAGAATATGGTTTGATGTGGGCCCCATCATTACGTTGTAAAATCCACAGCGGATGAACAGTGTTTTCAATGGTTGATTCATAGCCTCCTTAACTAGATGCCTGTCGCGTGACTCATAAACTTGGCAACCGTTGAAGCTGTAGACAGCGACACCTGGTACAGATTGTGTGACGTTTTATTCAACTATTACCAATAATTTTAAGATGTGATATATGATAGACGTAATCGATTTTTCTTCGATTCTATTCGCCTTTTATGTATATCATATCCCACTTTTAAAAATTTTTGGTGGCTGTTGAATGAAAAAGTCACGCAATTTGTACCAGGTGGCGCTCTCTACCGCTTTAACTGTTGCCAAGCTTCCGAGCCACGCGACAGGCATCTAGTTTAGGAGGCTATGGTTGATTGCCTGTGATTTGCCACATATACAACGGTATTCAGTCCTTCAAGTCAGCCAATATCCCAACATTCCATGATAAACTGAACTCTTTAAATGTCCCTATAACCAAAAATCAAACGAATTAAAGTCGAGTGAGTCGGTCAAGGAGTAGAAAACCAATGGCTAATTACTCTATCATCTGTAAAATTGTGCCCCAAAAACCTTTCCAAATGGGAGAATAATAGTGTTAAATGTCGTAAGGTTTGAAAATGTTAAAATAGACACAGCTATTTAACGAACATCATTTGAAATATTTTGACTGTAATACGGCCCCCACTCTGCCCACAAATTTTTAAATTTATTTTATTTTATTTTATTTTATTTTTCATAATCTTTTAGCGCATCGTTTGAATTATCTATACACAAACTTTCGACTCAATCCGTATTTTAGTTACAGCTGGGCAGTTTTCAAAAGGTGGGCACAGAACACACACTACAACTTTAAGCTCTACTAATAAATATAAATGTAATTTTCATTAACTTGAATTCTTACTTTCTTCTACAAATAGAGAAAGTATTGGATTCATGAAAATTTTCGAACTCCAGTTTTCGATGGATTTAGACATTTTGGGATGTCCTGAACACGATTTGACTGTTTTTAGAAAAGGTCTGTCTGTCTGTGTGTGTGTGTGTCACAAATTTTGTGGACGCTGTATCTCACGAACCAATGAACGAAATTTAACCCAAACTTGGTATTTAGTTGGACCCTAACAAAAACTGGTACTGATAAGGTTTGTGGAACAATGGCTCAACAGGTGACGCTGTTATTGCATTTTTCCTCAATTTTTAACATGGCAGTATAAAACAAAATTTCGTATAATAATACATAATGAGAGTTACTTTAATCGTGTGATTGTAAAATTCATATGAATTATTGATAACAGTAGTAGTTAACTAGGAAAAAAATTTTGTGCATGTGGGAGCATCGCTGGGGGAAGTAAATTTTCAATATGGGTAGCTTTCAAAAGATCTCGTCAATACCTTTGAAACGAATGGCTGAGCTATAGATCTGTGATTATTTAAAACAAAGTTATCAATTTTTTTATCCTTTAACGAAAAAAAACTTGGTAAATAATATTATTTCTTCTGATTTGCAAAAAGAAGTTGACATATTTCGGCTTTAGTGATAATATAATTCTGTCAGATAAAAATCGTCTGCAGTTTTAATGGAAAATAGTTTGATAATTTAATAAATAATTTGTATTGAATAAATTTTGTGTAAAATTATATAGAAGAAAGTCATGTGGTGGTCACATCATACTAGTTTTCGCTGAAATTCTAATTTTGTTCAAAGACAAGAATTGATACAATTTATTCTAAAAGATTTGTGTAAATACCCTAAAACTTTATTATTTGGGACTAAAAGGGTGAATTTTGGACATTTAAAACGTTAATTCATTCAAGATGTAAGCACAAGAAAAGGTTATAACTTATTTTCAGGTTATTTTTATGGACATAATTTCAGGTGATTTTAATGGAAAATAATGAGTAGACATAGGAAAGTGATGATTGTTTGATAATTTCTTCTTTAGAAAGTACTACTGGTTTGATGATTTTTTGAAAATAAACTGGACTTTTACAAAAAGAAATATTTTGCATTTTGTTATGTCCAAAAGTAGCGATCTAAACAATGCTATTTTAACACAAACTATATTAAGTATAAGTAATCTAAACACTCTTATCTTTCTTTAAAATAATTTCTTAGAGGTTTCTATTCTAAATATTTATTTGTTTTTATAAATTTCTTTTCAATAAATACACTTTTCTGATATATAAGAAACTGCAATGTCCGAATCATATCCAATAGCAATAATTCTTTTTCAGTAAATATATTAAATTAAAAAAAAAAAAAAAAAATGTATACAGACACGACATTATTTCATTATTTAAAACATGAAAATCTGACATTGACAGATTTTAATTTAGTGCCAGAGGCCTACTGCTAAACTGGTTAATATCGACAAATTCTTCTTTAGTTAATTCGTGACGATCTAAATTCCATGATAAAGTTTTCATCAAGTCAAACCAATGTGTTTCAGCTGCAGATACTCTAACAAATAACGTTGGAATTCCAAACTGTCTTATAGCCGCAAAACAACCTTTTTTGCTCTTTTTCCCAATGTGGGGGAGGTGTGCCTTGGAGGGGACTCATGTCAAAGGTGTGCCTTGGGGGGGGACTCATGTCAAAGTTGTACCTTGGGGGGGACTCATGTCAAAGTTGGGCCTCGGAGGGGGACTCATGTCAAATTTGTACCTTGGGGGGACTTCATTCAATAAATCCCCATTCAATAAACCGACTGAAATAGGCCCTTAGCACTATTAAGAGTGACGTATAAAAATTCGACAACGCTGTACCGACTGAAATAGGGGTACCTTGGGGGGGACTCATGTCAAAGTTGGGCCTGGGGGGGACTCATGCCAAAGTTGGGCCTTGGGGGGACTTCATTCAATAAATCTCCATTCAATAAACCGACTGAAATAGGCCCTTAGCACTATTAAGAGTGACGTATAAAAATTCGACAACGCTGTACCGACTGAAATAGGCCTCTAGCACTAATAACAATAAACTGATATTTGATGATCTGATATCTTAAAATGTATAAAGGCATTTATTGTATTTTTTTTTCTAAATAATTAGTGGTTTTCATTAAATAAAGCCTATTTAATGCATTACTTGTAGTTAACGTTTAATGTTCCCACATTTTGAGAACTGCCCAGCTACAGAGTGCTCTGTATAGACCAAGTTTAATTATGGCCACTCTGTATGGTCACTCTCAAAACCAACTTTACCTTCATTTACGCAAACTGGAATAGATGATAATATAAGGAAAAGAAACACAAAAAGTCCAGCGATAACTAATAATTTTTAACTATCCAATACCCCCTCCAATCCAAACACCACCACCCCATCTCCTTAACTAAACATCTTCCCACCCACCCTCCACCTTTTTTTTGTTAAGTTTTATCATTTTTGAGAGGCAAGGGACGTATACACATGCATAAGCATATATATATATACAGTCGGTAACAAAAGTATCCGAACTCTAGCAAAAATTCCCATACAAAAAAAGTAGAGTTAATACTGTCTTGTTAAATAAATCCTTGTCGAATCATGTTCTTAGACTGACTAAGAACATGATTCGACGAGGATTTATTTAACAAAACAGTATTAACTCTATTTTTTTAATATAGGAATTTTTGCTAGTGTTCGGATATTTTTGTTACCGACTGTATATATATATATATTATTTATATATTTTTTCACCATGACAAAAATTTTAATAAATAAAATTGAATAAACAAATTTTGTTGGAAAACCAGAATGCATTGTATCATACAAAATTTTTTTAAATATTTTTATTCTTATACTGAGATGAATATACAGTTTTTCTTCTAAATAAATTATTAAGAATTATAATTCTAAAAATAGAAACATGCAAACCTGCTTTAAAGTGAGTACATATGTCAGCATTAAATTCGAATTTCGTATGTTTATTATGAGTCATTCCATGTCAAATCAACAGAGCTAAAAAAATGACCCCTCAGACTTTTTATGAAACTGGGCTCATTTATTTGTTCTACTCAGAAATGAATGTATATCAATTAATTAGCCCCTATCTCTTTTAGTTTTTGATATACAGGGCTGCAAAAATGGGTAAAAAATGCAAATTTCCGAAATTCTTCTACTACAAATGTACCCATATTTTCTTTCCTAATTAACTTAAAGATAAAAGATTGGTATCATTACAAAGCTTATAATACAGGCTTTCAAATGATATATCACATGTATATATTTTTAAAATTTTTCATGTTATAGTCAAACATTTTGACCTTTGACCTTTAATATCTCAAAAAGTACATATTTAATTTTCTTTTAAAAATTATATGTTATTTTTACTTTTATTATCTATAATTATTGTAAATTTCAACATGGGGTGGCCATGGGATGCTGATGAGTTATAAATTAAAATGCAACCTTCCATCAGTATTTTCATATCATAATGTAAGGTTTACGCATATTATGTTCCCTAATTAACTTAGAGATATAAAATTTGTATCATTAGGAAGCTTATAATACAGGTTTTTAAATGATATATCACATGTATATATATTTAAAAATTTTCATTTTAAGGTCAAACATTTTGACCTTTAAGCTTCAATATCTCAAAAAAGTATACATTTAATTTCATTTAAAAATTATACGTTATTATTACTTTTATTATCTATAATTACTGTAAGTTTCAACATGGTACGGCTATGGGATACTGAGTTATAAATTAAAATGCAACTCTACCAGTATTTCCATATTAACATAACGTACGTTTTACAAAAAAAAAAAAAAAAGGCCGTACTATGTTGAAACTTGCAGTAATTATAAGTAATAACCGTAAGAATAACATATAATTTTTAAAAGAAAAATAATATGTTCTTTTTGAGATATGGAAGGTCAAAGGTCAGAATGTTTAACCTTAAAATGAAAACTTTTTTAAATATATACGTGTGATATATCATTCAAAAGCCTGTATTATAAGCTTTCTAATGATACCAATTTTATATCTCTAAGTTAATTGGGGAACAAAATATGTGTAAACGTTACGTTATGATATTATGAAAATACTGATGGAAGGTTGCATTTTAATTTATAACTCAGCCTCCCATGGCTATCCCATGTTTAAATTTACAATAATTATAGATAATAAAAGTAAAAATAACGTATAATTTTAAAAATAAAATTAAATATGAACTTTTTGAGATATTGAAGCTTAAAGGACAAAATGTTTGACCTTAAAATGAAAAATTTTAAAAATATATACATGTGATATATCAGTTGAAAGCCTGTATTATAAACCTTCTATTGATATCAATCTTTTATCTCTAAGTTAATTAGGAAATAAATATGGGTACATTTGTAGTAGAAGAATTTCGGAAATTTTCAATTTTTACCCATTTTTGCAGCCTTGTATATCAAAAACTGGAAGAGATAGGGACTAATTAATTGGTGTACATTCATTTCTCAATAAGACAAATAAATGCGCCCAGTTTCGTAAAAATCTGAGGGGTTAGGTTCAAAATGCTGGTTTTTATTTATTTATTTATTTTATTTATTTATTTATTTATTTATTTGATTTGACATGGAATAACTCATATAAATCTGTGAATACTGTATTATCTATTAATTTAATTTTTAATTTGAAAAAATTTATAGATAAATGGATTAGCCAGTTTTTAGTTAATATTAAGGAGGATGGTTAAATTTTAGATACTTTAACTTTTGATTATCTGTAAACATTACAATTATATCATTAATATAATCATAAAAAAATAATGTATTAAAATTTAAAATTTCGTTCATAATGACAGATGTAAATCAGCTAACATACTTAAGCTACTACCTCTTTCTAGGAGGTCCTTTTTTTTTTTTTTTTTTTTAACATATACTTCATTATTTTGAAGACTATAATTATGACATATAAATTATAAAACTGGAAAGTGTGCGGAAGTAGTTTGTACCAATAAAATTTTGAACTTGTAACTAATTTTTATAAGAATTAAACAATACATTTATTACATTATTTAGTTCAGAGAAATATATATTATTGAAAAGATCTTCAAAATCATAAATTTAAATATTGTTTTCATAATGACATTTTTAATATATGATTCACTATTTGATATAGCTTTTCTTTAAATGGCGTATCTTATCATCTTAGTTAGTTGGTGAAGTTGATCTAAAATGTTAAGGATTGTTTGCTATATTGTTATAAGTATTATAATCGATAGTTACAATAAGAAATTATACAGTGTGCCCTAAAAGTTCCAGTACTCCTACTTAATCCCTTAACGCGCGGTGTCCTCGCCACGAGGACGCAAAATTTAAGATCCAGCTGCAAAAATTCATCCCGGAAATATTTTAGCAAAAATTCACGTTTATAACATATCAGAAAAGGCCGGTTTTTTAAACCTTAAAATTTAAAATTTCTTTTAGTTTAATTTAGTTCATGAATTCCGGTGGCAGTATAATTTAAATGTTTAAAATTGTCTTGCGCCGCAAAGGGTTAAAGAACTCAATGTATCCATGATTTTTTTTAAATATTAAATTTTATCGTCTGCTTATTATTGCACCTATTCTTTAATTTTTATCGTTTATTTCTTTTCTCGCTCAAGTTGTGTGAGAATAAAGTTTTATGTTATTTTGTTCTTCATAGTGAAATGAGTTTATCACGCATTCAGAGAATTACGCTGTTTGAAGCTTATTTTGAATGTGAATCGCATGAAAGATGCAAAGATGTTTGGCGATATAAATATCAAGATGATGTAATACCGAGTAAAAATATGCTATATCAACTCGTTCGACAATTTTGTAATACAGGTTTTGTAATACAGGGAAATGTTTCGTTTTTATTAATTTTTTAAGAATAATATTGAGCTTAAAAAAATTCGGTTGAACGCAGATTTCATTTAATAGAGTCTTTTTGACAACATGTTTTTTTTTATTTTTTTTATTTTATTTATTAATTTTTTTTTTTTAAGAACTATTTTAAGCATTTTACTTAGTGAAAGAACATTTAAAATGACGTTGATCTTTATGCGTAAAACCGAAGCTAAACTACATTGTTATGGAGAGATAGGTTTTTTTTTTTTTTTTTTTTTTTTTTTTTTTGAGAATGTTGGTTTTTATGGATATCTTATGACAGTGAGTCTTATAATTTTTCTTTGTTACTATATTTGACGGTGTAATAAAATAATAATAATTAAAAAAAAAATAAAAAAAAAATAAAAAAAAAAATAAGAAGTTGCTAGCGATTTGATTTTTTCATTCATTTCCTTTTACCAACATCAAGTTTAAAATAATTCTTTGTTATGCAATTTTTTATTTATTTATTTATTTTTATTTTTTTTATTTATTTCTGTGTAACCTGATGTGTAATAAAATTACATACTGTTTCAATAAATTTTCAAGTGTTGGCATTACATTTTTCAGTAAAAGGAAAAGTTATTTTGGTTTACTATTAGTGTTTACTATTAGTATGAAATTAAAAAATATTAGTATGATTTAAAAAATAAAGTTGTAATTTTATGTTAAGATTTTTCTCTAAAATTTTCACTAATGCATGTGAATTTTGTAACTAAGACTTTTTTTAAATTTTGCTCTGATATATTTTTTTTTAATTGAATATTTGATTAAGATTATGACCAGTTTCAACTGTTTGAGTCATTCTCAGAATCAGAGACAGTGAAGAATCTAAGTCTAAGCATTACTGTATCATCATTTATCAAATGAATATTTTGAAAATCAAATACAAGCTCAGTAGTGCAGCAGTACACTATTTTAACAGTATGCTAGCAAACCCGTGCGAAACTTACGCAATTGCATAAGTTATTAAAATTTCAGGATTTTTTTTATTTTTTTTAACATACAAAATTAAGTTGAATTTTTGCATAATAATGGATTATCATGAGAATTATTACGTTAAAAATAGTACATATGGAGTTGCATAAAACTGAGCCTAATAAAATTAAACAACAAAAACTAGGATAAGGTAAATGTATCAAAGTGGAGGAAGAAAGGATAGCCTAGTGAGTAAGGCATTTCATTCTGAGATCATGCTGGGTTAATAATACATTTCATTTCTTATAATATTAGTGTAATAGGATACTTGATATTAGAAATTTAAGAGAAAAATTAGTGTACCTTTTATGTTTAGAGAACTTTTATGTTGACAGATTTTTTTCTCTTGCGGATCAGGTTCGGGTCGGGTTGACTGTTCTTTTTTTCGTGCGGGTCGGGTTCGGGTCGGGTTGACTGATTTTTTTTCTTGCGGGTCGGGTTTGGTTTTCAACAAGTCGGGTCGGCTTGAGAACACCTTTCAAAATATTTTTTTACAATTATAAACATAAATTTATAGGGATGTTTACAACTAATTTAAACATTCTGCACATACTCGACATGTATCGGTTGGTTGTTTGGTTGGAGGTTTTAAGGCCGATTGACTCCATATGTGTCCTAGGCCTATAGGGGGGAATGCCCTCCGTTTGAGTCTTTCTAAGGGGTCCTAGCCCGTATTTACGCGTGTTCCGAGCGGCTAGGTCGACGAGCGTGACCTGGGATCGAACCCGATACTTCCCATCTACCAGCTTCGAGCGCTGAACCGCTCGGCCGCTGGTGGGCAGACATGTACCTGAGCACCCTATTCGTATCTGCGGATATCCGCCAGAAAATTAGATCCGTATTTGTATCTGGATCTGTTTTCTTTTCTTCAACGGAACTAATATGTATCTTTTGAAAAAATTGTATGAAAATTAGAAAAGTATTATAAATCTTTCTCGACTGTTGTTAATATATAAATTAAAGAAATACAAATACAGTATAACCTCGCATTTAAATTCTGGAAAATGAAAAGATTTCGCAGTTTACAAGTTTTTTTTTTTTTTTTTTTTTTTTTTTTTTTTTTTTTTTAACTTTCTTCTATATTTAGTAGAAGAAAGTATTAGATTCGTAAAAATTTTCAACTTCCGGTTTTTGATGAATTTGTACGTTTGGAGAGTTCCGAACACGATTTGACTATTTCTAGAAAATATCAGTCTGTGTCTCTGTATGTGTGTGACAAAAATTTTGTGGTGACTGTATCCCAGGAACTATTGCACATAATTACCTATAAATTCATAAATAAATGCACCTTGACATAAATTAGTGCCTATCAACTTTTGGTGCCCATCGCTCAACAGATAGCGCTGCTATACAGTGATTTCCGCAATTTAAGGGAATGCTATATCTCAGGAACTACTGCAGAGAATTGCATATAAATTTATATGTAGATGCACCTTGACATAACCTAGTCCCTATCAACTTTTTATGTCAATTTCTCAAAAGGTTGCGTTGATTTTTACAGTTCAAGTAAAGGCTATGTATCAGGAACTACTAAACAAAATTGCACATAAATTTATATGTGGATGTACTATGATATAATTTATAGTCTTCCCACGTTTGGTACCAATAGTTCAATAGGTGGCGGTGTTATACAACGATTTCCATAATTTAAGGGAAAGAGATATCTCAGGTTCTATTGTGTATAATTTAAAAAAAAAAAAAAAAAAAAAAAAAAAAAAAAAAAAGATAGCTGAAAAGACCATAATCAGACATTATGCCGATTCAATTTGGATGCATATCGGCCAATAGGTGGCACTGTTGTCCTGCAATTTTCCCCGAGACGGAAAAGCTATATCTCAACTTCTATGGTGTATAACTGTACAAAATTTGATAAGTGAAATAACCATTATGAAAACGCATTTTTTAATATACTATTTATGGAGAATAAAACTGTATTTCTTTGCACAATGTAATTTTTCTCTAAGATGAAAATCGTCTGCATTCATTATAGTAGGTAATTTTAATAAATAATAGCTTTAGTAAATTATCTGTACTGAGCGAATTTGTATTAGAAAATATAGAAGAAAGTCTTGTGGTGAGCACAACATACTAGTTTTATTTTTATTTATTTATTTATTTAATACCTTTACTTTTAATGAAATTCAATCCTCGCTTTTATGTAAACGGAATTTTGAATTTTCTCTATTTATACTTGTTTATACAGCAAATATATAAGAAATACTTGTTGTGATTTCATTTAAAGCTAGTATGCTGTGACCACCTCAAACTTTCTTTATTTTCCTATAGGAATTCGCTCAGTAAAAATATTTTCTTAAAACTATTATTTATTAAAATTATCTACCATAATGAATGATTTTCATTTAGAAAAAACTAACACTAAATAATTACAAGTTTTGAGAGGTCTAGACTATATGTCAGGTTTCATTGCTTATAATCCAACAAAACCTGATATGTGAAAAGACCAATATGAAATATTACGCTGATTCAAAGTGAATGCCTATTAGCCAACAGGTGACGCTGCTACTCAGGGATTTCCGCAATTTAAGGAAAGGCTATATCTCAAGAACTACTGCACAGAATTTCATATAAATTTGTATGTCGGTGCCTTTTAATATATATTATCGCCTGTCAACTTTTGGTGTAAACCACTCAACAGGTGGCGCTTCCACATAGCGATTTCCACAATTACAAGGAAAGCTATAGCTCAGGTTCTATTGTGTATCATCAAACAAAACTTAATATGTGATAAGGCGATTATGAGACATTATGCTGACTCAGTTTGAATGCTTGTCGGCCAAAACGTGGCGCTTTTACACTGCAAATTTCATCGATAACAGGATGGCTATATCTCAACTTCTATGCCATATAACTCTACGAACCATGATATGTGAGATAACCATTATAAAAACGCATTGTTTAAGAAGTTATTTATAGACGATAAAACTGTCTCTGACTGGATATTTAGTGTTAGATTTCCCTAAGAAGAAAATTATTTGCATTCATCACGTTAAACTTCTTAATAATAGTTTTAATAAATTATTCGCACTTAGTGAATTGTACAGAAAAATATAGAAGAATGTCTTGTGGTGGCCACAACATACTAGTTTTTTTTTTTATGATTTACCAACTGTGTGACAAGGAACATTTACATTATTTTATATCATGTTATATCATTTTACCTTGTTTTGCATGATTTTTAGATGAATAAGTAATGTTGATTTATTTTTCGGGTTTCGGGTCGGGTTCGGGTCACAAAAAATTCTCTGTTGCGGGTTCGGGTCGGTTTTCGGGTTGATGAAAATTTTTTTGTTGGGTTCGGGTCAGGTTTCGGGTTGATTTAAAAATCATCTGTCGGGTTCGGGTCGGGTAACCTGACCCGCGCAGTACTCTAATAATAATACTTACCTTTGGAGCAGAAAACAAACTCGGGCATTTCTGTCCTTGTGGGCTTTTCTCTTTTTTTTTGTCACTATCATAAGAACCTGTTTTACATCGAGGAAAGAAGCATTTACAGGAACCCATCTCAATTAAGTAGTTTTAAGCACGTACAAAAATATTAAACTGTTTAAAATTCAAAATTCGAAAAGCACGTCAGTAGAATGAAACTGAAAACAGTAGTACTTCGCGCCGAAATATAGGGTAAAGGGACAAGTGTCGCCCCCAATAGCTGGCAGAAATTCACACCGCAGTTTTAAAGCTTTCTCCCATTGGACTTTCATCTCCTCTTTAAATAATACTCCGTGATATAAGCTCTGTATTTTTTCCTCCGTTATTTCAAATGTGCCTTTTATCATTAGCATAAAAATAATCATTTTAAGGTTTGTTGTTTTGTAAATAAAAAATACATCAGCGTCAGTACTGGAACTTTTAGGACACTCTGTATATATATATGTGTGTGTGTGTGTGTGTGTGTGTGTGTGTGTGGTTGTGTGTGTGTGTGTGTGCAGGGGGAGTGCTGCCGCAGTAAAATATGCTTAACCCCACAGGCAAGTCACAAGTCTTGCCACTTGCCTCCTTTTTTTAATTACTTTTTCATATATTTTCTCAAATTTAGTTTCAGTTTGCATTTTCTATTTTTTAAGTTTGTTGTAGAGTTTGTTTATCGTTTCGTTTGTGTTGCAAATCGTTAATGTTACTTCTTATGGTTATGAGCATTTCAATATATATGTATATTCCATCTACGACTAATCTTTTAGTTTAACACGTTAATCGCCACGATAATATCAGAAAAATTTTCACATGGGCCATGGTAACTTTTATAGACAATTTAGTTAAAAATGCGTGTTAAAAATGCGTCAGGCACATATGACTGACATGGCGATTAACGTGTTAATAATTACTCGGCGTATATCATATTCCTTTTAGGGTTATTTCCTAGTTAAAAATGCGTGTTAAAAATGCGTCAGGCACATATGACTGACATGGCGATTAACGTGTTAATCATTGAATCATTCTTTGAAAATATCCCTGGCTGGTATTTGAAATATTATGATAGAGATATAATACTTATTTTTATTACACTCCTTCTCATAATTATAAGGACACCCGTTTTTCTATATTAACTAAACACTGAACACTATTATTTAAACAAATATATTTTTAATTAATTTGAATTTCATGAATAGACTATATTTAAAAAGCTTTATTGTTTTTCTATCTTAAAAAACTTTAAATATGGTAAAAAGATGATTTTTCAGGTGTTCACAATTATAAGGACAGCTCGAATTTTAGTAATTTTTTTTTTTTTTTTTTTTTTCAGTTATTCTTTAAATTAATATTTTATGGGGTCTCTTTTTTAGGGTTAAACAGTCAGACATTCTCTCTGGTATATATATATACATTTTTGTTTAATATTCAGTTTCAATACCATTTCATATAGCATATATGATATTCTTAATACATTTAAACTATTTAAAATTGCTTTCCACTTGCATGCACTTTTCTAATATCATAAGTTAAGGTTTTTTCAACTTTTAGGCCATGGGAAAAGCAATAATACAGAAGTTTCTTTCTTCAAACTATTTCCTATTGCTCTAAAAGTAGAGCAAAAATGTAAGTCTTGTTGAAAAAAATATTATTACCCCCGAAAATCTAACAAAAATCTGATAATTCCACGTTTAAAATTTACGGATATTCTCTTGATGTTCATAATAATAGAAAAAATTACTAAATTCATTCTGCCTTCAGTAGAAGCAGCTCTCCAGAACACCATAGATCCACCTTTAAAATGCCCGATTCATATCTACCTTTAAAAAATCTGCTCTGTCTTTCGCTATCTTCAGATCGTGCCAGTAACTGTTAAAACCATTTGGTTAATCAAGAATAAAATGTTTTTCATCCGAAAATGCAACATTTTACCATTTAATATTGTCTTTATTCAACTTTAACACAGACGTTCTTTCCCCCATTAAATGCTGATTGATTATTACAGGTTTTTTATTCATTTTAACATATTATTAATTATTTTAAACATGCATAAATGGGAACCCTAACCTTTCGTTAAAAATCACAAGCAAAGTCAGCAGCAGTCATTATGAGTAGAACAGTAAGAGGAATTATGAGCCTTCAATTTCTGTAAAACAACTCTGATTTTGCATCAGATCTCTCTCCTATCGAACCAGCAGTTCAACGTTTGATGACATTTGCTTCAGCAATTTTAGACCTTCGAATTTCATTAGAAATTCGGCGGATTGAAATTATCCTTCCACTTAAAAAACACATTTATCATACTTCACAACTTGAACGTTCTTTTTTTCGAAGAATTATCAGTAATGTCCGTACAAGAAAAATTGAAGGCTTATATATGAATTAATCTAGCCCAGTAGTTAACAAATTTGCATGTCAACTGTAATTTATCCGCTAGTAAGTTAAATAAAACGAAAAAATCCGGATGGTCCCTATAATTATGAAATCTAAAAACGTGGAGAAAAGCACATTTTGCATTATTTTTTATTAATTTTATTTTATATTAAAAAAATTATAACAGTTTTGGTTTTTAGAATACTAGATATATTAAGTGCACTTAGTATAATCTTGTTTTAAATTATTTTTACATTAGTTATTTCAAAATATAAAGTGTCCTTATAAATATGAGAAGGAGTGTATTAGTAGTAGTAGTAGTAGTAATTGTAGTAGTGGCAGTACTAGTAGTAGCTGTACTAGTAGTACTAGTAGTTACAATTTAAACAGCAGCACTAGTAATGACAGCATTTAAAAAAATGAAAATTTAAAAATGATTTATTAAAAGAGCAATATATATATATATATATATATATATATATATATATATATATATATATATATATATATATATGCGTGTGTGTGTGCGTGTCTGTGTGTGTGTCTGTGTGTGTCTGTGTGTGTATGTGTGTCTGTGTATTAATAATTTTTTAAAACGTAGTTAAAGCCGAGCAACAGATTTAAGACCTCTGAAACCACAGAAAGTAATAAGATTTTCTTTTTTTTATCATATTAAAATTACCTGTGCAGACTGATTGTTAATTATTGAAACAGTTAATTTTACTTTTTGATATCTGAAATAATAAATTTTACTGATTGGTTTTTTATTTTTTTTAATTTAACTACAAACTTACCTTCATTTTATTCCTAGTCAGTAGCTATTTAAATAATGTTACTTGTGGGTTAAAACTACATGAAACCTAAAACAAAAGATTAGAACAAGCAATATGAAAGAATAATCAATTGAAACACTTTTCTGACAGATTATTTTTCAATTAGGGACACCTCAGAATGGTGAAAAAAATTCGTCAGGGGAGACTTTTTTCATCGTTGAGCACGAATATACGATTTCATATATTTTTTCCTCTGACTAAAATAAATACGATTTATATAGATAGTAACTAAGAAATGATTGTATAATTCAGAAAATATTTAAATGTAAAATTTTACTTAAAAAATAGAAAAAAGAAAAAGAAAACACGAAAACTTTGTTTATCTATATAAATCAGATTAAATTATGCCTAGTAATTGAAAGAAAAAAAAATGAATCAGAAAGCTTTAATATTAAGATTCTTTCATTAAAAGTAAAATAATAATAATAATAATAACGAAAGTAAATCTAAAAATCAGAAACTCACTCTTCGAACGTAGGCACGCAATTAAAACAAGTAATATAAAAGAAAAAATTTTAAAGTTAATTCCTACTTACAAACACTATCGAAAAAGGTTTTTTTTTTTTATATATATATAATTTTGAATTAGGAAATAAAAAGCGTGCATGCAAAATGAAATAAAAATAATTACAAGATTAAAAAAAAAAAAAAAAAAAAAAAAAAAAAAACTTTTCATGTGCCATGTTTTAAATTTTCTGATGAGTCATAGAGCTCTTACCAAAGTGCATAAAATTTTTAAAGTGATATTGACGTCAATTTTTCTGAGATGCATAATTTAACTTTTTATAATTTTTTAATGTTCACGTTTAATTAAATGTATTTATTTTTATGTTGAAAGAATATTAACTCGTAATTTGTTTTTGGCAACAATTAAATAATAGCTAATATTTTAATGGCTATTTTAACGCTATTAGGATGTTATTATTTTCATATTTTAATGAATTATAAGAAAACTAATAAAAAAATCGAAAATCGGACTTCGAAGTATTGCGTTGTCACCGTGTTCTGAGCAATCCTGAAAGTTTCAAATTCCTAGCTAGTCCGGAAGTTAGTTAAAAATCGATTGCAAGATTTGTACAAGATATAGGGAGAGTATGAACTAATAGTAGGAATTGAAAAAAGAAAAATAAGAAGAGGAGGAAACAGATTTTGAGGGAATCAGATTTCCCCACAAGTCGCATAACGCTGCAGGAAAAAGAGTTTTACAGTAAAAACTGCTTCTGGGGATAGATGGCCTTTCTTGGGTGGAATTAAATTGTGACACGATAACAAAAAAATTTTCTTTGTAAGGAGGGGAAAAAACTTGTTTCTTATATAAAAAAAAAAAAAAAAAAAAAAAAAAAAAAAAAAATGGTGTGAAACAACCATACGACTTCCATTATCCACTATTACACGTATTATATGCATTTTTTTTTTTTTTTTTTTTTTTTTTTTTTTTTTTGAGATAATATCATCAAAAAACTTAAAATTGACCTAACGAAATAGAAACCTAAAATTTTTTCGGTAAGAGAAACTTAATACATGCGCAAAGACATATAAAACAAAGTTTACATAACAAGTTAAAAAGTAAGAAAAAAAAAAAGTGGTAGAGTTATTTTTTGAAACATCAACAATTATAAAATAATAATTTATTTTCACCTAATAGCATAAATACATGAAAATTAATATAGTATAATATGCTAAATATTATTAAAATTTTTGATAAGCATTAATTTTCATAATTATGTACAGTAATTTTTGCTTGATTAATTTTTTAGTTAAATCTAATTAATCAATTATTAATTTTTATTTGCAGTTATTATTAGCTTCATTTTAACCTTTTTCTTTACTATCATACGGTCTTGCAGACGATTTGGGGATAGTTAATATTGTATTCTCCTTGGTTACGTATTTCTATTTCTCCCGAGTTTTGTACTTTCCAAAAAGGAATCTGGCAACATAGATGAAAACTTATTCTATTCTTTTCTATTTACATCGATGTGACTATTTTCCATGAACAATATTATCGACTATCAAACTACATCAAAATGCTCTTAGAATCTGTATATATGTATAAAGTAATGTATGGTGCTAAATGTTAATTAAATGTTTATAAAAGTTCATCATTATCTTCATCAATACGCGGCTACTCGCCACCACAGTCATAACAGTTAAGCACCCTTGAAACTCGTTTAACCCGCTCCATTCGTTTTCAGCCGTGGTGGTCTCTGCTCCTTTTTTCTTGTTATTTCTGTTTTATTTGTTTGGATTATTTGTTGACTGTTCTATTTGTTTCAGACAGTTTTCAGTTCTTATATCAAATACCATATAAAATTGTATTCATAGTCGTCATAGCAAATTAAAAAAATAAATTAAATAAATAAATGATTTTTAAAAAAAGAGAGAAATGTAGCATTTTCGTGAAAGATATATATTCATAATCATTCCTTTTTTGTTTAAACAAATTATAATTTTTTTCTGTAATGCAATATTTGTTAAATGTTAAAACTGAATCTAAAAATTAGTGTTTTAAAGTCTAAATTTAGACAAAAATTAAAATAGATACCCATATTTATTTGAATGTTTATAAGGTGCCTTCAGACTGGAGCATGTTTTAGCATCTTCTATATACGATATGGCTAATTTAATACATTCTTCTTTAAAAATAATTTTCAAACTGAAGCTATTCCCTTTTGCATACTTCTCCCATTTCGCATTTTCTGCTTCTGTTTGTAGGAAATATGATGTTGTTCAGTAAATTCACTTATATATTGCATGGTGCATTAATTTACTGTTGAACTATTAATTGTTTCTGTATATATAGAAGAAGAAAGTTTTGAATTAGTAAAAAATTTCGATTTTCGATTTTCGATTGATTTACACGCTTTGAGATGTCCTGAACACGATCGAACTATTTTTTTTAATGTCTGTCTGTCTTTGTGTGTGTATCGAAAATTTTGTGAACGCTGTATTTCACAAATCAATGAAGTAATTTAGCCAAACTTGGTATTTAATTGAACTTTAACCTAAACTGGAGATTATTACATTTAGGAAATAATCACTCAACAGGTAGCGCTATCATCCCACCTTTTTTTTTTTTTTTTTTTTTTTTTTGTTATTTTTAATATGGTAGCATAGGACAAAATTTCGTATAAGTGTGCGTTATGGAGAATTATTTTTAAATTATAATTGTGAAATTAATATATATATATATATATTTATATTGGTAGAAGTAAAACAGATTATTATTATTTTTTTTTTTTTTTTTTTTTAAGTAGCGGCATTGTTACCCCCACCCTCCACATCTCCCATCTGACGATATGAAACATTTCAATATGTTGTACCTTTTAAAAGAACACTTCAATAACTTTAAAACAAATGGTTTAACCATAAATCTGTGACAATTTAACCTTTAAGGGGGTGCATCACGGATCGTCAAGGTCATCCAAAGCCTACGTTATTCTATGGCGAAATTTGTTTATAGAATTACACATTACCTAATGAATTTTTTTTAATTCTGTTTTCACAATCAGAAAATTCACAACCATACACTGAAGACCCGTGAAACAAAAACTGTTATATTTAATTTTTAACCCTTTATTTTTAAGCTGTAAAATGCGAAAAATACACTTGTGTTGCTTTACTAGCCTCTAACTTATCAACAAATTGCAATATCTGAAATCTGTATAGCGTGTCTCTTTCTCAAGAAAACCAAGCTTTTTATTAATGTTTTTATGAATTGTTTTATTTAAATCTCTATTAATGAGAATATAAGAAACTTTAATTTTTAAATTGAAAAACCTCAATTTCAGCAGATTTCTCCGCCTCCCATCGGAAACGCCCCGCGAAATTTACGGGAAGTCATTAAGATTGATTGATGATATCGTTCATGTCGAAAGGGGAAGGGGGATAATGGTGTCGTTAAAACGTACTTTCTGGGTCCACACAGAATTTTTCTTTTTCAGAGTCCAAATGCATTAAAGAAAAGAAAAAAAAAAAGAGAGAAAGAACTCTTTGCTTAAAAATCTAATATTTTTTTTTATATATATTGAAAAAAAAAAAAAAAAAAAAAAAAATTGTGTCTCCGACTACCGCTTTACGAAATCTGAACGCAAAAAGATGCGAAATAACTCAAGGACTCAGAATTGAGCATTTAAATAAAATTATTTCAATTAATTAAAAGACATTAAATAAAATCCCTGTAATAGTTTTAGAATTATTAAATATTTAATTAAAAAATATAAAAATAAATAAATAAATAATAATAATAAATAAATAAATGAACTTATGAGTTTATTAATTATTTTAATTAATTTATTTTGTCCTTGGCATAAATTCATTTACACGCGAAAAATAAAAATAAAATAATAATAATAGTAATGATAATACATACAAACATATATATGTACCGGTACGATTTGATTGTGAAATTTTTCTCAATTTGGCGATAGCTTTTCCTAAGCAGAGCAATCGTTAGTTTTTTTTTTTTTATTACTAGGGTGCTCTGCCCCTTACTCGCTTCCCTTATTTACCCCTGCGGCACTCTGAACGTCTATTCGCCGCTTTACCTTTCACTGAGTAGGGATATTACTAGTGTATAACATAAACCAAAAATAGAAAAATGAAATTCAAGAAATCTTCATATTTATTGTCTAATTGAAATATATAAGTACTATTTAAAACTTTTTATTACGAAATATTATTCTAAAAATCAGTAAGTATATATTTATATATAGATATATATATTTAGAATAGAAAAAAAAAATAAATAATCGTAATATCTAGACCATTTTGCGTTACACCTTTAGTATACGACCCCATTGGCAACTTTTAAATTTTTGTTTCTATTTAGAGATGATTTTTTTCGTGTAATTGTTCTTCTTATCTCTCTCTCTCTCTCTCTTTCTCTCTCTCTTATTTAAAAAAAAAAAAAAAATCTAGGATACCTACTTTTCTAATGCCTATACTTTTTACTAATAATCTTTTAGTTAATTTGGGATGGTATATAATGTTTTCTATATATTTTTAATGTACAGTTAGATAATTTTACCATTTCGAAAACATCTGGTTTCCAAATGTTTTCGAAACTAACTGAAATTAGCTATTACATTTATTATATGCACTTTTTTGACATAATGTAAGGTCAAAAAACATAAAATTAGCCTAACAAATTAGACACTTAACAATTTTCCAGCGAAAGAAAACTGATACATGTGTAAAGTTATACAAACAGAGTTTACATACCAAGTTAAAAAAAAAAAAAAAGTAGAGCCGCTTTTAAAAAATACTGATTTTCGAGATCTAAAACTGACCTACCTAATGAGGATGATTGTCAATTTTCCTGTAATAGCCACGTAATATATGCGAAAGGATATCTAAAATGAGATTTATGTAGCAATTTTCAAGAAAATCGTAAGAACCGTTTTTGAGACATCGACATCCACCAAAGTTTTTCAAACTCAATTATTGACAACAGTTACATACGAAAGGGTATCTAAAAGAGATTTATTATGGCGAGTTTGTACAAAAATTCCTACAGCCGTTTTTAAAGAAATGCACTTGCGAGACCTCAAATTCATTTTCATGAACCAACCAACTATTACATACGAAAGGAAATCTTCTATGGTGTTTATATAGCAGCTTTGAAGAAAATCGTTAGAGTCGTTTTTTCGATACGGACTTAGGGTCCTACTTCCGGCTTCATATATCTCCCTTCCGGCTTTCCAAATTTTAACCAAAAGTTAAAATTCATCGGCACATCAGACCTAACTCAATTCTGAAGTTTCATTGTTCTACCTTTATTGGTTTCACAGATATGACAGTCAAAAGATTCACCCCATACATGCACACACACACACTGACCAATTGCCAAAAACTGCTTTTTTGGACTCAGGAGACCAGTGAAAACTCGATATGAAATTTTTGAACCGAATACAATACTTTCATTACCTACGGTAGTCGGATAATGAAAGTAAAAAGTTTATTATTATTATTATTATTACTTTAATTTGGGAAAATCTCCTTCAATTTTCCTAAAGCTTGTGCCTAAAGCTTGAAGTTTTAATTTTCTATCTACTTCTTAAAATAACAAAGGATAAAACCTACTCGATTTTTACTTCCATTACCCGACTACCGTAGGTAATGGAAGTATTGTATTCGGTCAAAAATTTCGATATCGAGATTTTACCTCAATTACATGTTTTAAGGTCTCCTGTGTCCAAAAAAGTGGTTTTTGTCAATTGGTCAGTGTGCGTGTATACGTGTATATGTGTGTGGGGAATTTTCTAGCTGTTATATCTCGGAAACTAATACAGATAGAACAAAGAAACTTCAGAATTGAGATAGGTCTGGTGCACAGATTAAATTTTCAAATTTTGGTGAAAATGGGAAAACTGGAAGTAGAACATCCGAAATCGGAAATGCGACCATAAGTCCGTATCTCAAAAACGGCTCTAACGACTTTTTAAAAAATTAATGTATAAGCACTCCCTTTCGAATAATATAGTTGGTTAGTTCGGAAAAATTGATAGGCGTCCTGTATAAATAGCTAAATTTCAGGTACTGCAAGTGCGTTTCTTTCAAAACAGCTGTACGGATTTTATTCAAACTTTCAATCTTAAACCTTTTTTAAATATCCTTTTGTATGTAATTGTTTTCCACTCAACAAATGAATATGCCAAGTTTTGGTAAAAGCCGGTATCTCAAAAACGGCTCTAACGATTTTCTTGAAAATTGTTACATAAACCCATTTTATATATACTTTCTCATGCTTTACGTTGTTATTACAGGAAAATTAATAGTTACCCTGATCAGACAGATCAGTTTTAGATCTTGGAAATTAGTGTTTCAAGGGAAAAAAAAAAAAATCGCTATGTAAACTCTGTTTTATATGTCTTTACGTAGGTATTAACTTTCTCTTACCGGAACATTTTTAGTTGTCTATTTCTTTAGGTCAGTTCTATGTCTTCTGATCACATTATTGCCAAAAAGTGCATATATTGCGAGTATAATGGGTAATGGAAATCGTGTCTCATGCGATAGATGTAGCCGATCATAGCATATTATATTTGGCATAAAACTGTTGACATTTTATAGTTGATGGAATAAATCAAATAAATGTAGAAAATATCATGAAAGAAAATATTATGTACATCATGTATAGTGTTGTTCATATGTAACTGCGATTCAAATGTAAAACTGCTACTTCAATTTTTTCGATATTGACCGTTTTGAAACTGTCACCTGATAAGTACCCAAATGGAAGCCTATTTCACAGGCCTATTGTCACAGGCAATAGGGACAGGCACCCGAGAGTCTGCGAAGGAATGTGTCGCTGCGAAAACAGCGGCGAAGGAAGTGGACTTTTGAGCAATTTCATGGATTATATATATATATATAGAAAACGATATAGAAAAGAGTTTCCATTAAATGTAGTGTCCATAACGAAACAGGCAGAGCCTTCGTTGATTCACTACCTCAGGTTTAAAAAATCGTTTATTTATTTATTTTTTTTTTAAATTGAGAATAAAATGGCCTTTTTTTGTATATTTAGTGTCATACTACTTCTCTAATATGGAAATCGTCTGCATTATTATAAAAGATAATTTTTTTAAATAATAATTTTAATAAATAATTTTTTAATAACCGAATTAAATTCTATATAAATGTAGGTGCGTTAATGAAACGGGGTGTATCGCCCCCCCTCACACAGAATTAATTATCATACAAAACTCTTCCGAAGCCTAATTTGAATTGTTTAACATAGGTTTACATAACATCGTTATCTTACCTCTTAATCTCCAACCTGTATTTATAGTATTAAAGTTCAGGGTAAGAGAAAGTCGTCACACAAGATTATTTTTCCTTTTTTTTCAACATTCCGTTATTTTTATTTATTTATTTATTTATTTTATTATTATTATTATTATTATTATTATTATTATTTTTTGTAGAATGCTTTGAAACTGATATATGTTATTCAAGGTAGCTATGGCACGTTTTCTATTAAAAATGATATAAATAACGCAAATCTCCGGCAAAATAATAATAATAACAGTACAAAAGCATAAAATTCTAACGGAATAATTATCTTATTTTTCATTTTGTGTCCATTTCAAATTATGATATTAAGTTTTATTAAATTTTTTATTATAGTATAGTGTTGTAATTATGACGTCCCAACCTAAAACAGAGAATCTGAAACCTGTATTGCATTTGCTGTAAAATTAAAGCTATTATAATTAAAGCTATTATAATTCGTATTCATTATTATTATTATTAATTTAGAAAAAGTCTAGGTGGAATGGATTCTGTGAAAATCTTTTTAAGGGGTCCTAATCCATATTAACGTGTGTTTTGGAGAAAACGATGGAAAACTCCTAGTGCTAGGCTGACGAGTGTTGCCTTGAATCGAACCAAACACTTCTCATAGCTTAGAGAGTAAATCTTTTGGTTAGTGGTAGGGTTGCTATTCAAGAAAATGTGTTAATTAAATTAGTAATTCAATGAAAATTGAATAAGCGAATTTTTTCTTTGTATATTTATACTGTGCTTCGAATGGGATATTCGCAGTATACTGTTATGTCGTATGTATAAGCCGTTGTCACAAAAGTTGCGCCAAATGGGTGCAAGTTTATGCGGATCCCGGAAAAAGGGGCACCTGGGAAAAAAAAAGGACACTTTTTCGATTCGCAAATTAAGAAAAGTGCCCTTTTTTCCGGATTGCGGAAAAAAAGATACCGGAAGAAAGGGCACTTTTCTTAATTGTTTCTTGTAAAATACTTCTAAATACGAACAATAGCAAAAATTTTTTGTTTTTACGAGGAGAAGGGGGGGGGGGGAGACAGATTAAACAAAAAAAATTCTGTTTCAGAACCCATGCATCATTCATAATTTATAAAACATTTTCCCCATTACTATGACATTTATATACATTGCAAAAAAAAAAAAAAAAAGAGTCAGAGGTTGATTTTTATATAAAAGGAAGTTACTAAAATAAATTAAAAATATGCATAGATAAAGAAAGATTTTCCAGCATTTTTGTGCTAAAAGAATTAGCTATCGTGGGTGAAATTGATAAAATATTTTTGATTTGATTTGACAAATTTGATTTTGTTTGTTATATCAGTGTCAAACAGCAGACAAACCAACCCATCATAGAGACATAGACGGTAGAAAGAGTCTGATTTGAAGTTTTTTCTTTAATATATCATAAAGATCTTTTTTTTATTTATTTATTTAACTAATTTTATGACTTTAAAAAATTGTAAATTGTAATGTCTGGACATAACTTTAAAATAATAATAATTTGTTAAAAATAATTAAATAAAGGAATGAAAAATAAAACTATGGGTTAGGAAATATATAATAGTGCCGTTGGAGCGATGAAATTGTGAAGTTTGGAAGAGCAGAATTTAGAATTGCAGAAAACAGGGCAGTTTAGAATCACCTAGGAGGGGAGCTTTATCCTGCATAGGATTGATTTTACTTAAAGTTGCAAGTAGAAAATTATTGAAATTATTAATTTTGTTATCCTAAATGTTTTATAATTTATTGCTTTTCCTTTCTGCAGAGATGTAAATTATTTTGGGAAATAATAAGGGCGGTGGGGGATGAGGTTCTAAACTAAAAGCCTTGTAAATATTCCAACTTCACGGGTGTTATTTATCATAGATCCACAGTTAAAATATCAGGAAATGAACGCATTATTTTAATTTTTAATTTTTAACGTTTTCTTAATTAAAGTATTTGCAGCTCTGCGTGTGTCGGATTATATTCCATCAAAATTCGAAAATTACATTAAAATTAGACCCAAAAATAAATAAATAAATAAATAAAATTTTTCCTTGAACTGTAATTCTACTTAATTAAATCTTAGAACTGTTTAGACTCAAGACTAAAATTTTAAGGGAGGAACAGGAAAATGTCATATTGTAATAAAATAATGAAAGAAAATTATATTGAATATTTACTGAAAATTTTAAAATGGTTTTCATTATATATATATATATATATATTGCATATTAAGTTTTAAGATCAATAGCATAAGATAATAAAAATAATGTACTTAAAAAAAAATCCAAATTTGCGGAACATTTTTAGAACATATGGAACAGTTTTATTTCACATGTATTTCTTTGTAAGAGGGATACTCCCCTCTTCCATCAAACCCACTTATTTATAATGCATAATTGTAAAAATAAAGAAATGAATAATAATCAAGGCTGTTACTAATTTGACTTCAAACTTGACAACCTTGCTCAAAATTTTAAGTGGCAACCTAATACGAACTTCAAAATACCACTTTTGAATTTCCTGCAGTTATCTGTTTGTATGTTATTCTGATAACAGATATATATACAGATCAACCGCTAAATAATGGACTTTTATAATCAGGGAACATCAAAATGTGATATTATGAAAAAAAAAAAAAAAAAAAACTATAGTTGAGAATAAAACTACTAAAAGTAATTCGTTTACATACGGTATGGATATGAAAAATTAATTTTGCTTCGTGAGCAAGTGTTCGTCGGCATAATAAAATATAGCAAAGCACTTCCATCAATTACATTCAATACAAAAGAGCGTTTAGCTTAATTTTGGGTAGCTCTGCATATTGTCGATAAACAATGTTGTGTATTTAAATTTATTCTTACTTGAAAAACTTCTAACACAAAATTAGTTATAATTCCAGCAATTTCCAAGTATAGCCTCAATATATCCAAATACTTTGGAGCTCTGTAAACGAATGATGAATCTACACAAAACATGCTTTTATGCATTTAAAAAAAAATTGTTACTCTCTTTTGTTTAATCAGCCTATTGATGTTAAATTGTACTTATCAGAACATAATTTATTTGAACTTTGAACCCCATAAACATCATGTATTTGAATTCTCTTGGATATTCCTGTACGTGAACCATTTGCTTCGTCTCAAGGAAAAAATTTAGTGTAGCATATTTATATGAAACCCATTTAAAATACCAAGTTTGGACTTTCTGCTATTATTTGTTCTTGATATATGCTGATAACAGACAGATACACACACAAACCAACCGCTAAAAACATTTTCCAATTCAGAGGATTTCAAAACGTATAATTATATAATAAAGAAAAAAAAAAACTCAATTTCGAAAATTTGACCTAAAAACAATACTTTCTTTACCCTGTGTATACGTGAAAGAAAGTAAATAGTTAGAATTAAAAAAAAACTTTTGAGTAAACATATTTCCTATTAAAACTTAAAAAAAAAAAAAAAAAAAAAAAAAAAAGAAATCAACCACTATTTTTTAAAACACACTACCGTGGGTTTGAATCTTTCTACAAGAGAGAGAGCTATTTTATGTACTGTTTGAAACTATATATGTAGTATAAATAATTCAATAAACATTTTTTTTAATAATATTCACATATTTTATGCATGTACTTATAATTAAAAAAAAAAAAAAAAAAATATTTTCTTCTGTTCCGAAACATTTTGTGTAATGAATTTTCATTTATTCATTTAATAAGATTAAATTTCTTGACATTAGAATTTAAATCTTAAATATATTTATTTTAGTGATTTACGTTTCACAAAATATTTCACTGAGCGATGCGATAGTTTGTATATTTTTTTAGCGGCGTTCTTGTAGATAATTGAATACAGGTGGGAAGCTGTCTCTTATCACCTTTGTCACCCCACAGCTAGGAGAGAAAGTGTCAAAATAACTTAGGTAGTCAAGAAGATAATTTTTCAACTAATAGGGGAATTCTACTATTCACTGATTGGAGCAGATGGCTGTCAGTTTTTAAAGTTAGGCCAACCCCAATTTTTTCTTAGAACCTGGGCGGCCATGTTGAATTGAAATCTTCATCTCCGGATGCACGCCCTTTAACCTTTAAGGGGGTGCATCACGGATCGTCAAGGTCATCCAAAGCCTACGTTATTCTATGGCGAAATTTGTTTATAGAATTACACATTACCTAATGAATTTTTTTTAATTCTGTTTTCACAATCAGAAAATTCACAACCATACACTGAAGACCCGTGAAACAAAAACTGTTATATTTAATTTTTAACCCTTTATTTTTAAGCTGTAAAATGCGAAAAATACACTTGTGTTGCTTTACTAGCCTCTAACTTATCAACAAATTGCAATATCTGAAATCTGTATAGCGTGTCTCTTTCTCAAGAAAACCAAGCTTTTTATTAATGTTTTTATGAATTGTTTTATTTAAATCTCTATTAATGAGAATATAAGAAACTTTAATTTTTAAATTGAAAAACCTCAATTTCAGCAGATTTCTCCGCCTCCCATCGGAAACGCCCCGCGAAACTTACGGGAAGTCATTAAGATTGATTGATGATATCGTTCATGTCGAAAGGGGAAGGGGGATAATGGTGTCGTTAAAACGTACTTTCTGGGTCCACACAGAATTTTTCTTTTTCAGAGTCCAAATGCATTAAAGAAAAGAAAAAAAAAAAGAGAGAAAGAACTCTTTGCTTAAAAATCTAATATTTTTTTTTATATATATTGAAAAAAAAAAAAAAAAAAAAAAAAAAAAAATTGTGTCTCCGACTACCGCTTTACGAAATCTGAACGCAAAAAGATGCGAAATAACTCAAGGACTCAGAATTGAGCATTTAAATAAAATTATTTCAATTAATTAAAAGACATTAAATAAAATCCCTGTAATAGTTTTAGAATTATTAAATATTTAATTAAAAAATATAAAAATAAATAAATAAATAATAATAATAAATAAATAAATGAACTTATGAGTTTATTAATTATTTTAATTAATTTATTTTGTCCTTGGCATAAATTCATTTACACGCGAAAAATAAAAATAAAATAATAATAATAGTAATGATAATACATACAAACATATATATGTACCGGTACGATTTGATTGTGAAATTTTTCTCAATTTGGCGATAGCTTTTCCTAAGCAGAGCAATCGTTAGTTTTTTTTTTTTTTATTACTAGGGTGCTCTGCCCCTTACTCGCTTCCCTTATTTACCCCTGCGGCACTCTGAACGTCTATTCGCCGCTTTACCTTTCACTGAGTAGGGATATTACTAGTGTATAACATAAACCAAAAATAGAAAAATGAAATTCAAGAAATCTTCATATTTATTGTCTAATTGAAATATATAAGTACTATTTAAAACTTTTTATTACGAAATATTATTCTAAAAATCAGTAAGTATATATTTATATATAGATATATATATTTAGAATAGAAAAAAAAAAATAAATAATCGTAATATCTAGACCATTTTGCGTTACACCTTTAGTATACGACCCCATTGGCAACTTTTAAATTTTTGTTTCTATTTAGAGATGATTTTTTTCGTGTAATTGTTCTTCTTATCTCTCTCTCTCTCTCTCTTTCTCTCTCTCTTATTTAAAAAAAAAAAAAAAAAAATCTAGGATACCTACTTTTCTAATGCCTATACTTTTTACTAATAATCTTTTAGTTAATTTGGGATGGTATATAATGTTTTCTATATATTTTTAATGTACAGTTAGATAATTTTACCATTTCGAAAACATCTGGTTTCCAAATGTTTTCGAAACTAACTGAAATTAGCTATTACATTTATTATATGCACTTTTTTGACATAATGTAAGGTCAAAAAACATAAAATTAGCCTAACAAATTAGACACTTAACAATTTTCCAGCGAAAGAAAACTGATACATGTGTAAAGTTATACAAACAGAGTTTACATACCAAGTTAAAAAAAAAAAAAAAGTAGAGCCGCTTTTAAAAAATACTGATTTTCGAGATCTAAAACTGACCTACCTAATGAGGATGATTGTCAATTTTCCTGTAATAGCCACGTAATATATGCGAAAGGATATCTAAAATGAGATTTATGTAGCAATTTTCAAGAAAATCGTAAGAACCGTTTTTGAGACATCGACATCCACCAAAGTTTTTCAAACTCAATTATTGACAACAGTTACATACGAAAGGGTATCTAAAAGAGATTTATTATGGCGAGTTTGTACAAAAATTCCTACAGCCGTTTTTAAAGAAATGCACTTGCGAGACCTCAAATTCATTTTCATGAACCAACCAACTATTACATACGAAAGGAAATCTTCTATGGTGTTTATATAGCAGCTTTGAAGAAAATCGTTAGAGTCGTTTTTTCGATACGGACTTAGGGTCCTACTTCCGGCTTCATATATCTCCCTTCCGGCTTTCCAAATTTTAACCAAAAGTTAAAATTCATCGGCACATCAGACCTAACTCAATTCTGAAGTTTCATTGTTCTACCTTTATTGGTTTCACAGATATGACAGTCAAAAGATTCACCCCATACATGCACACACACACACTGACCAATTGCCAAAAACTGCTTTTTTGGACTCAGGAGACCAGTGAAAACTCGATATGAAATTTTTGAACCGAATACAATACTTTCATTACCTACGGTAGTCGGATAATGAAAGTAAAAAGTTTATTATTATTATTATTATTACTTTAATTTGGGAAAATCTCCTTCAATTTTCCTAAAGCTTGTGCCTAAAGCTTGAAGTTTTAATTTTCTATCTACTTCTTAAAATAACAAAGGATAAAACCTACTCGATTTTTACTTCCATTACCCGACTACCGTAGGTAATGGAAGTATTGTATTCGGTCAAAAATTTCGATATCGAGATTTTACCTCAATTACATGTTTTAAGGTCTCCTGTGTCCAAAAAAGTGGTTTTTGTCAATTGGTCAGTGTGCGTGTATACGTGTATATGTGTGTGGGGAATTTTCTAGCTGTTATATCTCGGAAACTAATACAGATAGAACAAAGAAACTTCAGAATTGAGATAGGTCTGTTGCACAGATTAAATTTTCAAATTTTGGTGAAAATGGGAAAACTGGAAGTAGAACATCCGAAATCGGAAATGCGACCATAAGTCCGTATCTCAAAAACGGCTCTAACGACTTTTTAAAAAATTAATGTATAAGCACTCCCTTTCGAATAATATAGTTGGTTAGTTCGGAAAAATTGATAGGCGTCCTGTATAAATAGCTAAATTTCAGGTACTGCAAGTGCGTTTCTTTCAAAACAGCTGTACGGATTTTATTCAAACTTTCAATCTTAAACCTTTTTTAAATATCCTTTTGTATGTAATTGTTTTCCACTCAACAAATGAATATGCCAAGTTTTGGTAAAAGCCGGTATCTCAAAAACGGCTCTAACGATTTTCTTGAAAATTGTTACATAAACCCATTTTATATATACTTTCTCATGCTTTACGTTGTTATTACAGGAAAATTAATAGTTACCCTGATCAGACAGATCAGTTTTAGATCTTGGAAATTAGTGTTTCAAGGGAAAAAAAAAAAATCGCTATGTAAACTCTGTTTTATATGTCTTTACGTAGGTATTAACTTTCTCTTACCGGAACATTTTTAGTTGTCTATTTCTTTAGGTCAGTTCTATGTCTTCTGATCACATTATTGCCAAAAAGTGCATATATTGCGAGTATAATGGGTAATGGAAGTCGTGTCTCATGCGATAGATGTAGCCGATCATAGCATATTATATTTGGCATAAAACTGTTGACATTTTATAGTTGATGGAATAAATCAAATAAATGTAGAAAATATCATGAAAGAAAATATTATGTACATCATGTATAGTGTTGTTCATATGTAACTGCGATTCAAATGTAAAACTGCTACTTCAATTTTTTCGATATTGACCGTTTTGAAACTGTCACCTGATAAGTACCCAAATGGAAGCCTATTTCACAGGCCTATTGTCACAGGCAATAGGGACAGGCACCCGAGAGTCTGCGAAGGAATGTGTCGCTGCGAAAACAGCGGCGAAGGAAGTGGACTTTTGAGCAATTTCATGGATTATATATATATATATAGAAAACGATATAGAAAAGAGTTTCCATTAAATGTAGTGTCCATAACGAAACAGGCAGAGCCTTCGTTGATTCACTACCTCAGGTTTAAAAAATCGTTTATTTATTTATTTTTTTTTTAAATTGAGAATAAAATGGCCTTTTTTTGTATATTTAGTGTCATACTACTTCTCTAATATGGAAATCGTCTGCATTATTATAAAAGATAATTTTTTTAAATAATAATTTTAATAAATAATTTTTTAATAACCGAATTAAATTCTATATAAATGTAGGTGCGTTAATGAAACGGGGTGTATCGCCCCCCCTCACACAGAATTAATTATCATACAAAACTCTTCCGAAGCCTAATTTGAATTGTTTAACATAGGTTTACATAACATCGTTATCTTACCTCTTAATCTCCAACCTGTATTTATAGTATTAAAGTTCAGGGTAAGAGAAAGTCGTGTGAGTGACACACAAGATTATTTTTCCTTTTTTTTCAACATTCCGTTATTTTTATTTATTTATTTATTTATTTTATTATTATTATTATTATTATTATTATTATTATTTTTTGTAGAATGCTTTGAAACTGATATATGTTATTCAAGGTAGCTATGGCACGTTTTCTATTAAAAATGATATAAATAACGCAAATCTCCGGCAAAATAATAATAATAACAGTACAAAAGCATAAAATTCTAACGGAATAATTATCTTATTTTTCATTTTGTGTCCATTTCAAATTATGATATTAAGTTTTATTAAATTTTTTATTATAGTATAGTGTTGTAATTATGACGTCCCAACCTAAAACAGAGAATCTGAAACCTGTATTGCATTTGCTGTAAAATTAAAGCTATTATAATTAAAGCTATTATAATTCGTATTCATTATTATTATTATTAATTTAGAAAAAGTCTAGGTGGAATGGATTCTGTGAGAATCTTTTTAAGGGGTCCTAATCCATATTAACGTGTGTTTTGGAGAAAACGATGGAAAACTCCTAGTGCTAGGCTGACGAGTGTTGCCTTGAATCGAACCAAACACTTCTCATAGCTTAGAGAGTAAATCTTTTGGTTAGTGGTAGGGTTGCTATTCAAGAAAATGTGTTAATTAAATTAGTAATTCAATGAAAATTGAATAAGCGAATTTTTTCTTTGTATATTTATACTGTGCTTCGAATGGGATATTCGCAGTATACTGTTATGTCGTATGTATAAGCCGTTGTCACAAAAGTTGCGCCAAATGGGTGCAAGTTTATGCGGATCCCGGAAAAAGGGGCACCTGGGAAAAAAAAAGGACACTTTTTCGATTCGCAAATTAAGAAAAGTGCCCTTTTTTCCGGATTGCGGAAAAAAAGATACCGGAAGAAAGGGCACTTTTCTTAATTGTTTCTTGTAAAATACTTCTAAATACGAACAATAGCAAAAATTTTTTGTTTTTACGAGGAGAAGGGGGGGGGGGAGACAGATTAAACAAAAAAAATTCTGTTTCAGAACCCATGCATCATTCATAATTTATAAAACATTTTCCCCATTACTATGACATTTATATACATTGCAAAAAAAAAAAAAAAAGAGTCAGAGGTTGATTTTTATATAAAAGGAAGTTACTAAAATAAATTAAAAATATGCATAGATAAAGAAAGATTTTCCAGCATTTTTGTGCTAAAAGAATTAGCTATCGTGGGTGAAATTGATAAAATATTTTTGATTTGATTTGACAAATTTGATTTTGTTTGTTATATCAGTGTCAAACAGCAGACAAACCAACCCATCATAGAGACATAGACGGTAGAAAGAGTCTGATTTGAAGTTTTTTCTTTAATATATCATAAAGATCTTTTTTTTATTTATTTATTTAACTAATTTTATGACTTTAAAAAATTGTAAATTGTAATGTCTGGACATAACTTTAAAATAATAATAATTTGTTAAAAATAATTAAATAAAGGAATGAAAAATAAAACTATGGGTTAGGAAATATATAATAGTGCCGTTGGAGCGATGAAATTGTGAAGTTTGGAAGAGCAGAATTTAGAATTGCAGAAAACAGGGCAGTTTAGAATCACCTAGGAGGGGAGCTTTATCCTGCATAGGATTGATTTTACTTAAAGTTGCAAGTAGAAAATTATTGAAATTATTAATTTTGTTATCCTAAATGTTTTATAATTTATTGCTTTTCCTTTCTGCAGAGATGTAAATTATTTTGGGAAATAATAAGGGCGGTGGGGGATGAGGTTCTAAACTAAAAGCCTTGTAAATATTCCAACTTCACGGGTGTTATTTATCATAGATCCACAGTTAAAATATCAGGAAATGAACGCATTATTTTAATTTTTAATTTTTAACGTTTTCTTAATTAAAGTATTTGCAGCTCTGCGTGTGTCGGATTATATTCCATCAAAATTCGAAAATTACATTAAAATTAGACCCAAAAATAAATAAATAAATAAATAAAATTTTTCCTTGAACTGTAATTCTACTTAATTAAATCTTAGAACTGTTTAGACTCAAGACTAAAATTTTAAGGGAGGAACAGGAAAATGTCATATTGTAATAAAATAATGAAAGAAAATTATATTGAATATTTACTGAAAATTTTAAAATGGTTTTCATTATATATATATATATATATATTGCATATTAAGTTTTAAGATCAATAGCATAAGATAATAAAAATAATGTACTTAAAAAAAAATCCAAATTTGCGGAACATTTTTAGAACATATGGAACAGTTTTATTTCACATGTATTTCTTTGTAAGAGGGATACTCCCCTCTTCCATCAAACCCACTTATTTATAATGCATAATTGTAAAAATAAAGAAATGAATAATAATCAAGGCTGTTACTAATTTGACTTCAAACTTGACAACCTTGCTCAAAATTTTAAGTGGCAACCTAATACGAACTTCAAAATACCACTTTTGAATTTCCTGCAGTTATCTGTTTGTATGTTATTCTGATAACAGATATATATACAGATCAACCGCTAAATAATGGACTTTTATAATCAGGGAACATCAAAATGTGATATTATGAAAAAAAAAAAAAAAAAAACTATAGTTGAGAATAAAACTACTAAAAGTAATTCGTTTACATACGGTATGGATATGAAAAATTAATTTTGCTTCGTGAGCAAGTGTTCGTCGGCATAATAAAATATAGCAAAGCACTTCCATCAATTACATTCAATACAAAAGAGCGTTTAGCTTAATTTTGGGTAGCTCTGCATATTGTCGATAAACAATGTTGTGTATTTAAATTTATTCTTACTTGAAAAACTTCTAACACAAAATTAGTTATAATTCCAGCAATTTCCAAGTATAGCCTCAATATATCCAAATACTTTGGAGCTCTGTAAACGAATGATGAATCTACACAAAACATGCTTTTATGCATTTAAAAAAAAATTGTTACTCTCTTTTGTTTAATCAGCCTATTGATGTTAAATTGTACTTATCAGAACATAATTTATTTGAACTTTGAACCCCATAAACATCATGTATTTGAATTCTCTTGGATATTCCTGTACGTGAACCATTTGCTTCGTCTCAAGGAAAAAATTTAGTGTAGCATATTTATATGAAACCCATTTAAAATACCAAGTTTGGACTTTCTGCTATTATTTGTTCTTGATATATGCTGATAACAGACAGATACACACACAAACCAACCGCTAAAAACATTTTCCAATTCAGAGGATTTCAAAACGTATAATTATATAATAAAGAAAAAAAAAAACTCAATTTCGAAAATTTGACCTAAAAACAATACTTTCTTTACCCTGTGTATACGTGAAAGAAAGTAAATAGTTAGAATTAAAAAAAAACTTTTGAGTAAACATATTTCCTATTAAAACTTAAAAAAAAAAAAAAAAAAAAAAAAAAAAAGAAATCAACCACTATTTTTTAAAACACACTACCGTGGGTTTGAATCTTTCTACAAGAGAGAGAGCTATTTTATGTACTGTTTGAAACTATATATGTAGTATAAATAATTCAATAAACATTTTTTTTAATAATATTCACATATTTTATGCATGTACTTATAATTAAAAAAAAAAAAAAAAAAAAAATATTTTCTTCTGTTCCGAAACATTTTGTGTAATGAATTTTCATTTATTCATTTAATAAGATTAAATTTCTTGACATTAGAATTTAAATCTTAAATATATTTATTTTAGTGATTTACGTTTCACAAAATATTTCACTGAGCGATGCGATAGTTTGTATATTTTTTTAGCGGCGTTCTTGTAGATAATTGAATACAGGTGGGAAGCTGTCTCTTATCACCTTTGTCACCCCACAGCTAGGAGAGAAAGTGTCAAAATAACTTAGGTAGTCAAGAAGATAATTTTTCAACTAATAGGGGAATTCTACCATTCACTGATTGGAGCAGATGGCTGTCAGTTTTTAAAGTTAGGCCAACCCCAATTTTTTCTTAGAACCTGGGCGGCCATGTTGAATTGAAATCTTCATCTCCGGATGCACGCCCTTAAGTGCCTGATTATTTTTAAATCAATTTAAAAATGTTTTAGTTATTTCCTCTCTTAAACAAATCACGGGAAAAATACTTTAAAAAATCATACTTTATTTTAACTATGGTTTATAGTTAAAAAGTAATTTGTTGCAATTCAGTATACATGTGGCATTAGAGCTTCAATATTATTCTAATAATACTTTAGAAGAAGAAAATGGGTATGTTGCCGAAAGGCAACACACACCATTTAAGGGTTAAAACAAAGTTATAGATTTTTTTCCCCATTAAAAAAAAACCTAATTTCCCAAGATATTTTTTGTATACAGGGTGGTTAACATTAGAACTCTTCTGATTTTTCCATGACTTTTCCACGACTATTTTTCACCATTTTCCCTGACCTTTCCCTGACTCACGCTGCTTTTTTCCTGCAAAAACTTCACAAAATTAGCGAATAATTAAAAAAAATAATGAATTTACAATAAATACAGTAATTTACAGTAATTTACAGTAATTTTTACAGTAATTTACAATAACGAGCTTCCAAATATAGCTTATTTTCACAAAAATTGTTAAATTTCCCTGACTTTACATGAAATTTCCGGACTATTCCATGACTTTTCCAGACTCAATTAAATTCCCTGACTTTTCCATGATTCCCTGGCTTTCTCTGACAAGTGGCTACCCTGTTATAGCATGATTATATATATATATATATAGATACTAGCAGACCCGACCACGCGTTGCTGTGACTAAGTTATACGTTGAATTATACGGCTGTAAACTATTTAGTACAGTCAAATTATTATTTACGAACAAAGACGAAAACGTTGTAGCCGATGTAAAAAACCACAGGGTTGAGATTTGAAACTTAGGTCAAAATTTGGAAGCGATTGATAAAAATTTTCGTAGCGTTGATATTAAGCACAAATTAATTTTATTGTAGGGTCCTATAAATTTTAATGGAGAAGTGATATATATTATATCTAATGCTACTTTGGATAAAATTGCTAAAATGACTAATATATAAATTAAATTCTATTAAAATTCTATTAAAATAAAAGTATAAAAGAAACAGACGATTTTAAAATCAATTTTTATGGAGGAGTGAAATATAATATATGCTATAATGGATAATTTTATTATAAAATGACCTCATCATTTTAAATATTTTAAAGAGGGCAACAGCTGTAGTTATAAAAAGGAAAACAATAAGGCTAAACCAGAAAAATAAGTAAATTTGATAAATATTTTAAAACTTTAAAATTGGAAATCTTATGAAACATTGGACATTTAAAGTAAATACATGTATCATTTTAAATAGAAAAAGATTTTGGAAAAGTTTAGTGTATTTTAACGAAGTGATGAGAAGTTTTTGAGTATGTTAAAATTTTAATAGTAAATTCAAATTAATAAAAATGGGAAACATTGAGGATTAAAATAAGAATAATTATAAGAAAAAAAAAAAAAAACTTTTTATATACCATGCTTTTAAATTTTAATATACTAATAATATACTAATTAAAAGGAAAATGATAAATATTCTATCATAGTTTGAAGTCAAATTTGTTTTCAAATGTCTAAATAAAATATCTGATGTAAGATACTAATATTTTGCAGCGGAATAGATTTCATTTCTGTCATCCTTGGCGAAAAAAAAAGAATATCGCCAAATTATCTGACGAAAATATTTAATTCCTTTCAAAAATCATGGTTATTTTAACAACTTATATTAAAAGAGTAATGAATAATATGAAACAATATTTCGTACAATACATATTACATGTCATACATACGTACAATGAATAATACATATTACATTTCGTACAATGGATACATCTGGCATGTATATTTTCGTGTTACGCTTTTGATCGCCAAATAATAATAATAATAATAATAAAAGCCAAGGGCGACAGAGTTTTGAAATTTAAAATTAAAATTTTGTCAATTTGACAGCAAAATAATTCAATCTAACACCCGCGATAACTAATACATATTTATACCCAAATATAAGGATTAAAATCGGGAAATAAATTTCCTCGATTTTTAATAATTCTTACAAAAAATCCAGTGGGCAATTAACATAGGAAATCTTTTTCTTGGCTGCACAGACGGTCAGTGAGTCACACTTCGCTTGCGTATAGAACTCATAGATATAGTATAGCATATATAGAATAGAGTGATCATTGGGGAGAAAAAAGTTATTCCTTTTCATTTGGAAAAAGACGACGTTTTTACCAAAATATGGCCGTCTTTCCCCGAGTGAAAACACACGGGAATGCATACTAATATTTTAGCAAATAAAATTTATGAATAATTTATTTGCTAAAGGGGAATGGGAGACTCCCGATACAGTTTCAAATTCATATTTCTTTCTTTCTTTTCTTTTTTCTTTTTTTTTTTAATACCACTTAATGGCTGTTTCCAAAGCTTTTTTTTTTTTTTTTTTTTTTTCGGCATCAAAAATCTTTGTACGATAACATGGGGATGAGAGATCTATATTTATTACTATATCTATGATAGAACTACATTAGCACTTTATCAATGTGTATAAAATCTTTAAATTGATTATGACGTCAATTTTCGTGAGATGCATAATTTAACTTTTTATAATTTTTTAACGTTCACGTTTGATTAAATGTATTTATTTTTATGTCGAAAGAAAATGAACTCGTATTTTTTTTTTGGCAACAATTAAATTAATGGAACTCACAGATATTTTGGAGAAACTTTAATAAAGGTCTATAATTAACAAATAATTGCAATAAAACAATATTGTGACAATAAATTGAGATAAAAACTATCCTATCTCTCAAGTTGGACCAAACTGCACACAGTGTGCAAAATTTCATTAAAATCGGTTCCTTAGTTTAGGAGTTTACCCCGGACAAACATCGTGACACGTAATTTATATATATATACAGATAGATAGATAGATATGCATATATATATTTAGGGTTATACCTCTCTACGGTGAAAATACTCTGCAATTCTCACAGAAAACAATTTTAATAAATAATAATTTTATTAAATAATATGTACTGCGCAAATTTGTATAGGAAATATAGAAAGAAATTTCGTGAGCTAGTTGTGCTAGTAACATGCTAGTTGTTTACTTCTATATTCAGAATATTAGTGTATACTTAGTGTTCCTTTTTGTCTTTCTCTCTCTCTTTAACAATCTATATATACAAGTTTTCTCACTTTCATTTTTTCAAGTTTTGTGAGGTTAATTTACGTTCTGTATTGTACCAGACAGATAGAGTTGCACTTTAATAAGTTAAACTTAATCTATTTAAGTATAGAGTTGTACGTAAAATACGTGAAAAATTGATTTTTTTTTTTCTTTTTAAACAAATTAACTTTCACACAGAACTTTAACACTACACAAAATATAATTGGACATAATATCGGTAAAAATTTCTACAAACATGAAGTAACAGCGGAATACTTTGAAAACGTAAATAAATAGTAAATATCGTTTATCGATATTCCCACAATACTAAGCAAATACGGCATTACATTTGCAAAATGTTCAATTAAATTGTAGTTAAATTCAATACATGAAATATTAAAATTTCCACTATACATAAAATACATGAAATATCAAAATTTCTCTTATACTGTAAAGTTTATGAAAGTATTGCGCTATATTTCCCTAACATTTGTATAATGTTATTACTAATACTTTTACTTTAAATTACAGTTGTAATTTTTCTGATATCGAGTGAGTGTTAGTTTGCTAAACAATTAGTACTTTATTATTGTTATTTTTATTATTATTACTATTATAAAGCCTTAATCATAAACATTTGTGTTTGTTTAAAACAATTCATCCGACGCAGCCCTACGAAAGTTTACAGTTAATAATTCTAAACTTTTCTCTTGCCAGATTTCGTGCGTCATACCAGCGAACGGTAGGGAAAAGATAGGGATTTTCTCCTTTTCATCCGTGTCCATGGAAACCGCCGCCTGCCATCCCTAAAGCGAAGAAATCGCCCTTCACCTATGCAGAGAAGCGATGCACCAGCGATCTTCGGCGAACAATCCATCGCTCCATGGCAGTAATATGGATGAGCCCACTAGTCCGACACCCAATAGTGAAAAGGCGAGTGTTACTGATTCCACCGGCGACAGGCCTCCTCTATCTGGTCGGAAAAGACACAAGAAACTGATCAGGCTGCTCACTGTCATGGCCTATGTGTTTTCAGTCTCCCTTGGAGCCATAACATTGTCCTTGTACTACCTGTTTCTATGGAACCCAGGAACTCCGAGCAGAGAGGGGAGGAGGTTGCATCCCCAACCACCCCCGCCCCAGCTACCGATCCCGCGACACCTGACTCAGGACAACGGGTCGTGGTTGGGGAATGCTCCAGATAGCAGTACCTTTACTACGTTGTAAAACGAAAGGTAAGTCATAACTGGCTTTAAATGCTTGTACATAACGATTTTATACATCCTCTTTCCCATAAGAAGTAGAGAAAGTATTGTTTTCCGGTCAAATTTCTGAGTTTTTACGACAATTACGCGTTTTGAGGTCCCCTGAATACGCACAATCAAAACTTTAGAGAATGTGTGTCTGAACCAAAAACAGATAATTGCAGGAAGTGCAAAGATAGTATTCTAAATCCACATGACATGGTGTGGTATTGTTTGAAACTTTTTACTACGATAGGACAAGTAATCTTTGTACATGGACATACGAAATAATTCTAACACATACTATGAACGAAGTTTCACCCAGGTGTATTTTATATCTTAAGAATGCCCTAAACATAATATTAATGTATAATTTTTATTTACATAGAATGTTATTACATTTTATGTATAATATTGTACAAAAAAAAAATCAGTACCACACAAAAGAATTCGGATGTATTAGAAACAATGGTTGGAACTAGATCAAAGTACATTTCAAGTTACATTATGCCTTTATTACAATTCTAAATTTAAATATACTATGTGGCACGTACAATTATACAATTTGTATTGCAAGTATACATTTATATATTTTCCAATCATACAATTTATAAACAATACATGATGATTAAAATTACATTATAATAACAATTACTAATATATATACAATCATGTAATTTCTAAAAAAAATGATGCATAATAATACAAATTATATTATAATACAATTATTGATATATTTACAATTATACTATTTATAAACAATATGCTGAGTAACTGAAACTCGAATACATTTTTCTTTTTTATGTTTGATGTAATGAACAAAAGTGTTTTACAGAATTATACCATGTTCCATGTAAAAACTTTCACCAGCACAGAAAAGTTTAAATGAAACACTTGTCTGTTAATAAAATCTCTAAAATGCAAAGTAAAAGGAAGTAACGTATGTGTCACACCAGGTTAATTTTATCTTAAAAAAAAAAAAAAATTATTCTAGTAACCGGGAACATGAGACTCTGAGACTAGCATAATGCAAATTTCGACTGAATAGAATGGGAATTCTCTACAACATAAGACTTTTTATTTAAACGCAATTTTTGTAAGACAAAATTACAGTTATTTTTATTTCTATACTCAATAACAACAATAATAATAACAAATAAATAAAGATAAATAAATAGACAACCTAAAATTAAAATAATAATAATAATTATAACATTTTACATTTAACACTAGATAACTAAAGCAGTCAAAATGACTGATTTTGGATAATATAGATATATCACAAGAGAAGACGGGAGGGTGGTAAATACAACTGTTAATAAATGTACTTAATTATCTACACAAAGCTACATAAAAATCTAAGAGATCATGTCATTATATATATATATTGAAAACCTTTTAAAACGTTGCATTAGATGAAACCAAGCATCACATGGACTAGACAAAAATATGAATAAAGAATACTAAAAGAAAAAATTAAGCACCCTGATATTGGAACATACAACATCATTACTTTGTCAAGGGCATAGAAGAATGAATGTTGCATGCAAATTAGGTGATATTTCTGTCATGCTGTATGCATATTGCTAAAAATTTACAGCATGCTATGACCTGTATCACCCAAAAGACATGGAAATAATTTAAATCTCAAAGAATAAGAGGAAAAACCAAGTGTGAAACAAACTTATTTAACTACAAACACCAATCATACACACACTCACACACACATATATATATATAAAATATTGAATTATTAAACGCAGTAAAAGCCAAGCAACAGATATAAGATCACTGAAACCACGTAGACCAATACGAAAGTAAATTTCAAGAAGGAGAAGCCCAGAAAAGTGAAAAAATTCATCAGGGAGAGCTTTTTCACCCTCGAGCACCAATGTACCACGATTTAGTTCACTAGTGGACCGAGTGGCTATAATAGCAAACCACTAGTGGGCTCCCTATCGTACATGAAAAATATTGAAGTGAAATAGAAAGTGGAATAAGCTATTAAGTACAAAAAACAGAGAATCTAACAGAAAACAACAATTATAAACAATTAATACTCACAGGATTATGTATTTGGAGTCACATGGATTAAAAAAGCAAAATAATTCATGGGTTTAGTTGTTCAAGGAGTATAACAAACAAAATTCAAGGTGTGTGGATTTATAACTAAAAGAATAATGAAACAATACAGCAACAAGGATATTTATTATATTATGTGTTTAACTGTATGATTACTAATTTTAAGAATAATTGATAACTCAACAATGAAGTAATTGAACTTGTAATGGAAAAAGAAAAAATACATTTCGATACAAGGTAAATGCAACATGCCTTCTGTGTTTATATAGGGTAGGTGCTCCAGCGATTGGCATGCTCCAGTAATTGACATCTATTCCAAAATAATTAATAAATAAGAAAAATCATAAAATCGTATGTTTCACATATAAGAATTTTAACATTTTATGTCAAACACTGGAGCATAGGGTGCTAATAACTGGTAAAATGAATAACTAGTAGTGTCAAACGCTGGAACATAGGGTGCCAATTACTGATAGAATGAAAAACTGGCAGTGTCAATTAATGGAACATTGAGTGGTTGTCAAATAAAAATTCATTAAAAAAATAATTGCTATCAAATTTATATATTTTAATATATATGTGGTTCTGAATGTCTTTTATACCCTATGTACTAACTTAAAATTTCTAAAAATATTTTCTGATGACTAGAACATTAAAAACATCAGAGATTGCTCTAAAAATGTCAATCACTGGTGCACTTACCCTATATATAATATATATATATATATATATAAACGAAACTAAAAACCGTCAAAATGACTTCCTTGTTCAATCTAAAGTTAAAATCGGTGTACCATACTTGAGTGTCAATAAAAAGTAAGAATAATTTTTTAAAAGGATGGGATGGTGGACTTTATAAGTCGTTTTTGTAAATTACTGTCTTGGAATTATAAAAAAAATTGCCTACATTTGTTTTGAAATGCATAACAACATTAAGCATATTCAAATTTCTGGAAAGATATTTGAATTAAACCAAAGAAAATTGAAAAATTTTAAAATGTTCCTTTTTTGTTTACTGATTTTTGTGTTTCTTCTCAATTTGACATTATTATAGTTTAGCAACATATTCTAAAAGTATTTGGGTGTTACTTTAATTAATTGGTAAAATATTTCTCTTTATTTCTTTCTTTTCCTTCTTTTTTTTTTATAGTTTAAAAGATAAAAGTTTTCCTCGAAAAAATATACATATTTAATTTTATATCATTAAAATTTAAATAGTATTTTGTGAAATTTTTCTATACTTAATAATTTAATTAAACACTATCCATACATTAATTCAAGTTTAAATAAAGTTATATTTTAAAAAAATTAAAGAACACGCTTTTATTGAAATGTGGGCTAAAAAGCACAAAATATCTATCTTTATAGTATTAAAATGCAGGGTGAAAGAAAATCGTGTGAGTGACACACCATGATATTTACATACTATTAAACATTTAATAAATAACATAATTAACGGATGAGAAATAAATAATTTAGAATTAAACAAAAACCATTTTTTAAAAATCTCCCCTGACTGGACTCGAACGTTAGACCTTTAACTTCGTAGCCCGGAGCTTTAACTCACAGCCACAGCGTTCGCGTAGGGAAATTCTTTTTTTACAATATAGATTTTTTGTTTGCTCCCAGAGCGGTTACAAACATACATACAGGCGAAGATAATAAAAGAGTGTTAAAATAGGTCAAAGTTCATGTTTTAAAATTCTTTGGGGGAATCCTTGAAAGTTAGTATCAAGGAGAAAAGTGTCTCACAGATGTAATAAAATAATAATTTAAAAATTTATACATACATATATATAAATATATATATATATTTAATCTTGTTTGAGAACGATAACAACGGCGTCAGAATTAAGGAAAAAAAAAAAAAAAAAAAAGCATTACGCTTATTGTAGAAATAATAGCAAATAAATCATTATAGACCACACATAAAGGGTAATAAATGTTTTGAAAACACCTTTAAAGTAAGTATGTAGAAAGCACTTCTGATACTGTGATTATATACTGTAATATATACATAAAAAGAGAGAGAGGAGGGGGGAGTACAGTATTTATTAGAAAATTCTCATTTGTAAGCCAGATTATTTACGATAGCGAAAATTTTTAATTTTCCCATTATCTTCGTGCAAATCTTTCATACTTAATTGTGTAGATGAACCTAAAATATTTACATGTAGCTTTTTTACCATGTTTTTATTAATTTTGATTCTTGTTTGTCCGGTACAAAACTTGCAATCGAATTTTAACTAGAATTTTAATCGAGATTTTCATAATAGTTCAGAACTCGATGACAACACAATACTTCGAAGCCCGATTTTCGAATTTGTGATTAGTTTTCTTTTAATTAATTAAAATATGAAAATAATAACCTCCTAATAGCTTTAATAATAGCTTTAATAATAGCTATTAAAATATTAGTTATAATTTAATTGTTGAAAAAAAAAAAAAAATACGAGTTTATTTCTTTTTTCGAGATATAAATAAATACGTTTAATTAAACGTGAACGTTAAAAAATTCTAAAAAGTTAAATTATGCATCTCACAAAAATGGACGTCATTATCACTTCAAAAATTTTATACACATTGATAAAGGGCTTATGTGGTTTCTATAGCTATGATTCAACAGAAATTTTTAAAACATGGTATATAAAAAGTTTTTTATCTTATAATTATTTTACATATATGATTATATATGATGTAGATGAAAATATATAAAATACACATGTATTTTAAATATTTTTTTCATTCAACTTTGAAATGTAACGCTCAGAGCATACAATTTTCTTTTAACCACCCTTAAAAAAATGTAGGAATAAAAGCTAATCATAAAATTTTATAAATCAGCTTAAAAATCAATAATTATATTCCATTAATGCTAAAATTGCTTTTTTTTTTTTTTTTTAAATAAAAGCAACCCCATTTTAAGCCCTGTGTGTCTCCATTACATTTAAAAAAGACAGAAGAAGAAAAAAGTGGACACTGTACCAGTAGTGGACACTTTTAATTTTAAACTCCGAAAATAAGCTACCTAAAGATTCTGAAGATTCGAGCAATGTTCAGGAAGGGAGTTATAGTCCTCTACGGTTAAACCCTTTAACTAAAAATAATTCCGGCCATTATTTTTAAAATAATGTTAGTTTAACTGAAAAAATTTGCCCTTTTTGTGATTTTGCCGTTTTCTTCTTATCACTTTGAATGAGGAAATGAAATTTTATTTGCTCGCTATCTGCTTATTTTAAACTGATTTCTTCTACCTTTTGCTTTCATATGACTAAAATAAGTATGCAGAATTCATTTATTGTGCTATTTTTTAAATCTTGTATTAACGCATAGTATTTTTATGGGTGTCCACTACTGGTGCCAAAAAATGTCATCATGACAAATAGTGGACAGCACTGGCCACTACTGGCTTATGTGACTTTTAATACCAGATCCAGTAGTGGACACAATTCTGTAATCTAGCAATTTTAGAGTTGAATTTTAAAGCAAAACTTCAAAGGGGTCCACTACTGGAACAAAAAAGGGTCCACTACTGGGTTTTTAGTGTGGCCACTAATGGCTCATTTTAAGCTCTTCAGATTTTTGATTTTTTGCATATATAAATGCTACAATTAGCAATTTTCATAGTACAGTCGTGTTAAGAAAGAGTTAGTAAATGTCTGAAATATTAATTATTTTTTGAAACTCTAAAATTTAGGAAATTACACAAAAAATAGCCGGAAAATGTCCTTAAAGAGTCCACCACTGGTGCGTTTACCTTAATTACTAGAAATTTCTTTACGCACTTTCTGTACTGGAAATTCTGTACTAGAAATTTCTTTACAGTATCAACTTTTGATAAAATGGATAAAATGTGATGATGTTTCCTAATATTTTTTCTAAATTTTCTATTCCATCACCTACATAGTCCTTATTACTTTCCTCTATATTCAATATAAGAAAGCACTAGATTTGTAAAAAATTTCAACTTTCGGTTTTAAATCGATTCACACATTTTGAGGGATCTAGAACACGATTTGATTTTTTTTTTTTTTTTTATGTCTGCTTGTGTGTGTGATAAACATTTTGTTACAACTGTATCTCAAGAATTATTGTACAAAATACATAATTCTACAACATGACATAAATTAGAGCCTATCAGCTTTTGGTGCAAATCGCTCAACAAGTGGCTCTGCTGTTCTGCGATTGCTCACATTCAAGGGCTATACATGATCTATATCCTATATCTCAGTTTCTAATGTGTATAATCAAATAAAACTTGCTATGGGAAAGAGTCATTTTTAAACATTATAATTTCATCTGCGTGCATATCGGCCGTTAGGTGGCACTATTATATTACAATCCTCCCCATGAACTATATCACAGATTCTATTGCATATAATTGCACAAAACTTAGGTGCTATATGATAGGGCTATGATAACATGTTGATTATAACTATGTATGTGATTTATGTTTATTCAATTTGAGTCGCATCGATCGATGGGTGGCGCTGATATGCTACAACGTTTAGCTATAAACGAGAAGGCTATATCTCAAATTTTATTGCATATAATTGCACAAAACTTGGTACATGAGAAGACTATTATGAAATACTATGCTGATTCAATTTGAGTAGAGACAGGCCGATAGGTGGCGCTTCTGTGCTCAGATTTACTCCCTATATATAACAATAATAATTTCAACTTCTATGGCATATAAATGCCCCAAACTTGTTTTGTGAGATAACCGTTAGGAAAACAAATGCTGATTTGGTTTGGGTGTATAACGGCCGAGAGTTAGCGCTGCTATTTCTAACCTTCTGTGACTTTTCACATGGCTATAGCTCCGTATCTGTTTATTAAAACTGCACCAAGCTCCATATCTAAAATCTTTATTCTGAGAAGCTATATTAAACAAATGCATGATATGGCGCTTTTGTACAGAATGACATAGAAGAAAGTTTTGTAATGTCCACAACATACTAATTTTTAACAGTATATGTTTTATATATACACTAAGCAAAAAAAAAAAAAAAAAAAAAAAGCTGCACTGCAGAAAAATTGATTTATGCCTTTTTTATTTGTAGTAATTTTAAAATTAATAGTTGAAACAAGTAAAACAGTTATGTTTACATAATAGCAAAGAAATGAAATGATACCTATTGTACATTTTGGGTTTAGTAATTCACTTTATTACACTCTGTGAAGTACTTAATAAAAACCTACATAAAACTTTCTTTTTAGACGTAATATAATAAGCACATACTTTGTATTCTATTATGATTTATTATATGAAATAAACAAGTTATATTTTTATGCAGAAAAGTCTAGGTACCATCAAAATAGTCGGTTCGCGCCACTTTTATAATGGCTGTGTTTTATTTCGAGTTAATTAATCCCTTAAGCATGAAAATTTGCCCGACTCCTTGAAAGTTATACACCTCCGTACCATAATGTACGGAGAGTTTGTCACTGTTTTAAGACTATAATTTTCATTAAGTCGGTCATATTTTCGTCGTACTACTAGCTTTTTTCATCAGCTCGAAATAAATTAAACTTGACACACCAGAGAAAACCAGTTCAACCCAATAATTAATTGATATATATTTTTTAATTTTTGGTGAACTGAAGTCTCTTTTGTTGTTGTTGTTTTTCTTGATAATGTTTTTTTTTTTTTTTTTTTTTTTTTCAAAACTTCTGGTTTACAACCTGCTTTGTTTAATTATTCCAGCACTATTTTTTTAAAGAAGTATTTTGGTATACATCTTTTTTTTTTTTTTTTTTAAGTTTTAATCATGATGCAAATCGATATTTTAAACACTTGCTTTCTAACTTGTGGTCATTTCGCTTGAATGAGCAACGTGGCCGCCTAAAGCCAAATTTCCATTTTAAACAGACAAAAAATTTTATATCTTGGTTTAAAAACCATCGCACCAACATTTCGTTAACATTTAATTAATTTGCCATCTCACGTATTAAAATATTTTTTGATTTTCATTCTAAAATTAATACTTTTTGTGGCATCGTTAATTGCTTTATCCTTGCCATTTTTGAAATACTTTCTAAAATTATAAATTTCCTGACGATTGCATTTTATTTTTAACACTGGATTTAATCCTAAAGTGTAAATGGAAGATGACGTAATGGAATCTTCTTGAAAATTTGCTTTTTAAGCGATAAAATTGGCGGTTGCAGAAAAAGGAAAGGGAATTATCCTAGTGCGGCTTTTTTTTTTTTTTTTTTTTTTTTTTTTTAATCCCTTAGCGTACATATATCGTAAACTGTTTAATTTTCATTTTCTTATTTCTTCTGCTGTCAAATTAAGCCCTTTTGGATACCACATTTTATGGATTTTATTCATCTTATCTCTCATTTTTACCATGTTTTTTATTAATTACTTCTATTCTTGTTTGTTTGTATGTTTGTTTGTCCGGTACAAATCTTGCAATCGAATTTTAACTAACTTCCCTACTAGCTGGACATTTGAAACTTTCACAGTAGTTCAGAACCCGGTGACAATACAATACTTCGAAGTCCGATTTTCGAATTTTTGATTAGTTTTCTTATAATTAATTAAAATATGAAAATAATAACCTACTAATAGCTTTGAAATAGCCATTAAAATATCAACTATAATTTAATTGTTGCCAAAAAAACATTTACGAGTTCATTTTCCTTCGACATAAAAATAAATACATTTAATTAAACGTCAGCGTTAAAAAAAAAAAAAAAAAAAAAAAAAAAAAATGTAAAACGTTAAATGATGCATCTTACAAAAATTGACGTCATTATCATTTTAAAAATTTTATGCACATTGATAAGAGCTCTATGATTCATCATAAAATTTAAAACGTGGTACATAAAAAGGTTTTTTTTAACTTATAATTATTATATTTTTAAATTTTAAAATGTAATCGGTTATAAAGGGTCCTGTATTTGAATTAATATACTATAAGATTTATCTATATCTATATCTACACCCCGCGACAAAAAGATAGGAACAAAGGGTTTTTTCTTTGATTTTTCATAAAATATCGTTATCTATATTGTGCTTATCATTTATTATTATTATAAAATAACACTATTCCTGGACTAATTTTTGTTTTAAGACTCATTTAGAAAAGTTTTAAGACTAAAATTTTTCTCATTTAAGACTACACTCCGCGATAAAAAGATAGGAACAAAGGGTTTTTTCTTTGATTTTTCATAAAATATCGTTATCTAAATTGTGCTTATCATTTATTATTATTATAAAATAACACTGTTCCGGGACTCATTTTTGTTTTAAGACTCATTTAGAAAAGTTTTAAGACTAAAATTTTTCTAATTTAAGACTACACTCCGCGACAAAAAGATAGGAACAAAGGGTTTTTTTTAAATTTTTCATAAAATAAAATTATCTAAATTGTGCTGATCATTTATTATCATAACAAAATATTATCATATCAAAAACATATTAAATATTTGAAACATATTCAAAATATTCATATTCAAAATATTCATATTCAAAAATTTAAAAAAAAGAAAAAACCCTTTGTTCCTATCTTTTTGTCGCGCTGTGTAGTCTTAAATTAGAAAAATTTTAGTCTTAAAACTTTTCTAAATTAGTCTTAAAATAAAAATTAGTCCAGAAATAGTGATATTTTATAATAATAATAAATGATAAGCACAATTTAGATAACGTTTTTTTTTATGAAAAATCAAAGAAAAGACCCTTTGTTCCTATATTTTTGTCGCAGGGTATATATATATATATATATGTTACCGCTAAAGTGTAGAAATCAGTTAATCTGCAGACTAGCTAGGTAATCTGCACATTAACTAGGGTGATCCGTTAAAGTGAGAAAAATTGTTTTATTTCTCAAATTACCTAGGTAATCTGCGAATTACCTAGATAATCTGCACATTACCTACTAGGCACTCGTTAAAGGGAAAATAAGATCTCTGATGTTGTAATTTTACAGCACACTGTGTTGTATTTGTTTTTTCATTCGGAAAAAAAAAAAAAAAGTTTTCTTTTCTTTTTTATTTCTTTCTTTACTTATTTTAATCTGTATGTGTTTTAATTTTTATATCTTTTAAAGTTATATTTGTTTTATTTTTTATTTATTTCATCTTTTTTATTCTGTCAATATAAGTTTGAAGATGTTATGCATTTTTAATACGAAATATAATAGCTTTAATAGCTTTCAATAAATTCTATTTTATAAATGAATGCTAGAATTGTAATACAGTAACGATTTCTTTTCAAAATAAAAATATTTAACAATTAAAAAAAAAAAAAAAAGTTTTATTAACAACTTATATTGCTATGACTATTTAAATACTAGAAATATTAAATTATATAAAATATTACTAGAAATATTAAATTAGACAAATCAGAAGCATTATTTAAGAAGTACTTCAAATAATTAAAACTGCTTTAACATTTTTTAGAATGCATGAAAATTAAAATGACAGTTTTCAATGCTTTATTAAACTATATTTTGCAGCATACATATAGCTCCACAAGTTTAGCAAATATATTACTTTTACAAAAAAAAAAAAAAAAAAAAAAAACTTTATTAACACTTTTTATGTGATAAACTACAACGAAATTATCTGAAAAAGCGAACAAAATTTAAAATAAATAGATAAATAAAAATATAATCATGATATATAAAATATCTACAGGAAACTTGAAAAAATGTAATGAAATGCTAAAAAATGTACAGAAATTTCATATTAAGTATTTATTAAATGCCATAATATTTTTCAAAGTTAATAATTAATATATCTTTTTTTTTTTTTTTTTTTTTCCCAGTAAGTAATAGTAATTTAAATCAATTTTAAAATAAATTAGTTTTAAAAAGTTATGGTTTAATAGTTTTAGTTCGGAAAGAAATAATTACTGTAATGTAAATCTAATATTCATAATTCAAAATGGAGTTTCACGAGAGACAGCTTTTAATAAAGATTACATTTCATTAATAAAATGTATTATCAAACTTATATTGACCGAATTAAAAAAGATAGAAATTAAATCGAAATTAAAACAATTATAACTTACTTGTTACTTTAAATGTTGTGTTAGTCATAATAATAAACCTAATCATGGCTTCCATCCTCCACATTTTGCGTTTGCCGTTTATCGGTTTATCATCATAGCATAGGGGAAGTGCGGAAGGGAAGGGGTAAAAGTTTTAGTTATGTTTGAAGGTCATTCGCGTATCTGTATCACATGGCTGTTTGACGTCATAGTGAATGTAAAAAAAACTAAGGCTTGAAACAAACATTTGAACTTTAACGATACTGAAACCGTTAATCTGCAGATTACCTAGTAAAAATGCGGAAAACTCTTTATTCCGCACTTTAACGGGTTATTTTAGTTAATCTGCAGATTAGCTAGGTAATCTGCAGATTAACGGATTTCGCGTTTTAACGGTGACATATATATATATATATTTATATGTGTGTGTGTGATAAAGTAAGCAAATCTGAATATAAACCATGTATCGCCCATCTCGTGGCCAAATGATTATTGTTTTGGAATCAAGTTTCTTTGTGTCGGGTTCAGATGCCGGTTCAGGCAATGTTCGTTGAGGATTCGGAAGATACTCTATGCAATAATCTCTGCCTAATTGGTCAGTAGTATGGAAAAATTACTGTTAGCATGACAAAACAAACTAATAAAAATAAATAAATAAAATGTTAAAGGACAAGATCGTAATACTGACAATATAAGAACCCTATAATTAATGCTTAAGAAATATATAAAAGAAACGAACACTTTTTTTTTTTAGGGTGTGTGTGTGTCCAATTTTCGAAATGGAGTTTTTTGTTATATTTACTCCTTTTGAGGTACCTTGTGGTTGGTCTGTGTGTCTGTCTGTTATTAGCATGTCTCAAAAACAAATAGTAGCAGAAAGTCCAAACTCAGTTATCTAAATGTGTATCATATAGGGATGCTACGCTAAACTTTTCGTTGAGATCAAGAAAATGGTTTGTATACAGGGACATTCCACAGAATTCAGATACATTACGTCTATGGAGGAAACTGCAGGTAAGTGCAGTGCTTCCCAAAACAAAATTGAAATAACAATTTTTTTTGTGTGCTTAGATGCATGTTTTGTGTAGATTGTGATGATGAAAAATTACTCATCATTCGTCTACAGGGCTACCCAAAATATTTCGATATATTGGGGCTATTTTTGGAAATTGCTGCAAATATATTTCATTTTATGTTAGGTATTTTCCATATAAGACTAAATTTAAGTACACAATGTGATATGCATATACTTTATATATAATATACAGGACTGACTACCCAAAAATTAAGCTAAATGTTCTTTTCTATTGAATGTAATTGACGGAAGTGCTTTGCTACATTTTACTATGTCAACGAACGGAAGAAAATTGATTTTTCATACCCATACTGTAAACAAAGTATTTTTTTTAAGTTCTGTTTTCAACTCTCATTTTTACTTTCCGAACACTATAGTGAGGAAAGTGTTTTAATCATGACAAAAATCCGAATTTGAGATTTCAACGTTTCTATACGTTTCGAGGTCCCCGGAGTCCGTTTTCACTATTTTTACGATGATGTATGTATGCGTGTGTTCTGCGGATGTCTGTGGGTTTACACGCTAGCATCTAAAAGCTTTGTTCGAATAAGCTGAAAGTTGGTACGTATATTGTAAGTCACCGTAGTACGAACCCTATTGATTTTGGTGAATCTAGCATTCACAGTTATTTTAGAGGGACACAAGAAAAAATTCTTTATCATTATGGCCTATGGGACCAAATTTTTAAAAGTGCGATAGCGTCTAAATGCTTTATTAATCTGAGCAAAAAAATTTTACCCATATTATAGGTCACAGTTACACCAACTGTATAGATTTTGGTGAATTTAGCACATACAGTTTTTTTACAGAGTCACAAAGAAAAATTCTTTATCATAATGGCCTATGGGACCAAATTTTTAAAAGTACGATAGCATCTAAACGCCTTATTCAATTGAGCTGAAAATTTATATGAATATTATAAATCACTGTTGCACTAACTATAAGCATTTTGGTGAATCTAGCATTTATAGGTTTTTACAGGGACACAGCGAAAAATTCTTTATCATTATGATCTATGGGCTCAAAGTTCAGTAGCGTTAAATAAAACATCGTGTAATGTATGGAGAAAAATACTCAAACACTCTATTATGGTTTTCTCTCTTTTGTTTGTTTAACAACACCTCTTTCTTTACTTTATCTACAAAACTGTTAATTACTCAATGTTCGGAAAGTCGAGTGGAGTCACTCCAGATTTTTTTTTTTTTTTTTTTTTTTTTTTGTATAATGTCACATTTTGAGATGCTTTGTATACGAAAGTCCAATTTTCTGCGGTTGGTCTGCATTTTTCTGTTATCAGCATAACTTGAAAACAAATAACTCTAGGAAATTCGAATTTGGTATTTTGAAGTTCGTATTAGGTTGCTACATGAAAAATTTGATTAAGATTAGTGAGTTTAAAGACAAATTAATAGTTTTTTTTTTTTTTTTTTTTTTTTTTTTTAATGCATGTATACACTATAATTGAACAGAGGGTTGAAAGTGGCGGTAGCCCCCCTTCACATAGAATTACATGTCAATTATTCCTATTCCTAAAACTGCTTTAGGTTATTTTTTTATAGCAGATTGATCTTTATTATCTTACATTATTGATCTTACGACTTAATCTGTAATCTATCTTTATACACTATTAAAAATTTGGTGTTAGTTTGAACCAAAAATTGGTACCGAAATTGCTGCAACCACCCGATGGTTTAACATTTTACCATGATTTGGTAATTTTATGTTGAACCAAATATTGGTATTATGTTAAAAAAAAAAAAAAAATCAAAATTCGACCGAGACGGGTATTGAACTCGAGACCTTTTTGTCTCAAGGGAAACACCCTGGCACTGTGCAACGCTGTCTTGCTTGCCAATTCTGTGTTCGTTGATTTTGACAAAAGGGGCTAAATTTTACTGATTTATATTTCCCTTGTGAGTGGATGTATGGTAGCTCCAAGTTTTGGTGCAATTTTAATACAATCGCAAGACGTAGAAAACTTAAAAGTGAGGTTAAACCATACTATGGTATTGGTTACAACTTTACTACATATAGTGGTTCAAGTTTCAACTGAAATTTTTAACAGTGTAGCATTGAAATGCAGAGTAAGAGAAAGTCGATTTTTTTTTTTTGTAAGAATCTGAACTATAACTTTGCAAATTTTATAAATTTATGAAAAAATAATAATAATAAAGAATATTAGAAAAAAGTCGGCTGACAAATGTGTAAAAAATATACAAAAATTTTATAGCAATAATAAAATAATATACAAAAAAAAAAATATAGCAATAATAAAATAATATAAAAAAAATATAGCAATAATAAAATAATATACAAAAAAAAATATAGCAATAATAAAATAATATACAAAAAAAAATATAGCAATAATAAAAAATATACAAAAAAAAAATATAACAATAATAAAATTATATACGAAAATTATATAGAAAGCCAGTTGTTTCCAAAACATAAAAAGAAAAGCTATAAGAGTGATATTTTTCTCTGTAATCAGTTTGTCTTTATCAATTAAGTGACACAGACTTTCATTTAAGATTAAAAAAAAATAATAAACTTCATTACTTTAAATATTAATAGATATCAGACTCTGAACATCACAACGTTGGGCCGATAAGCAATTTAAAAATCTATAGATTTTTATTACTATAATTATATCGATATATTTATCAAATAATGCTGTTCAAAATTATATTACTGAGGAAATAAAATTATGTTACAGATTAAAGCGTCTCTAAATAACTTCAAATGCGGCTTTTAGTATATATTTAATAATATAGATGACAGCTGTGAGTGAAAACAGCCAATCGATGAACGATACACAATTGATTTAATTAAATATATGTAGGGTAGGAGAATGTCTACTGCTATTCAAACGACTTTTAGGTAACAATGCCCCGTGGAGATAATTCATAGAAAGAATGAAGAAAAATTTATATTCTTTCTTGAACAAATATGATTTTTCATGATCTATCTAAAAAAGAAAATTTTAGAAAATTTCATTTATTTATTTTAATGAAATGTTAACCTTAAATCCTTAAATAAAAATGCACGCATGCATCTATAAAAAGATACATAAGTTTGTATTATGTATACAAAACTATCCTATTTTCTTTTAAAAATATACGACGCACGTTATATACGCAGCATTTTACGTTAATTTATATTCATGATTTATTAATATTATGTCTTTTTTTTTTTTTTTTTTTTTTTCATAATAACAATCAGATTTCTAAATGGACAATATTCCTGTGATGTCACAGTAGGTAAAATCACCGAACACGTGGCCGATATTTTGTAAACAAATTAGATTCAAGATGCCCTTTTATTGTTACGCATAACATTTTCCTAAATATTTCTGCAGTGAAACTTAATAATAATGTTCAAACAAGAACAAAAGAGAAATGTAAACAACTGAATCGAATGATAAAGTTAAGACTATTCCAAATCGTAAAATTGCAGAACATTTTATGTATACACACACACACACACATATATATAATGGATAAAAGATTAATAAGAACATTTTATACACACACACACACATATATATATAGACATCAAAGCTTAAATAATTAGAATTTCAATCACTTTAATAAAGGAATTTATTAAATGGAACATCCATTTAAATTTGTTAACATCGCCACAGTTCACATGGCAACTTTTAATATTACATATGTTGATTAATATTAAAGTATATTACTAAAACTGGATTAAAAACAAAACAAAGGTATCACTATATCACTCTTACTTCAATTTCATATAATCTGTAACTCTTATAAATAATATTGCAAGATAAAAATTTGTAGGCCACAATGCTTTGTTATGGTAGAGTTGAGAATTGTTTTCCGAAAACAGCTGATTTTTTATAGTCTCGAACCCAAAGGAGGAATATGGTCCATTGCGTATACTGTAAAGAGCCACATATTACGGTTTTCTATGTGTAAAATATCATGAAAAAATGGAGAAAAGATTTTTGCTCACTCAAAGGTTTGTTGTGGAATTTTTTTATACTCATCAAAAAGTTTATTTTAATGGATTTTTTTTTCTTCTAAACAGTAAAGAAATGTTAGAGTAAAAAGGTTGTAAATTCACTTTATATAGATGGTTAATCAAAAAGAAAAACCTCGTCGAAAACAACAATTCTCCCTCCTTCTAAATTACAAAAATTACTTCTACAAAAAGGCACACGCAATAAATTATTATTAATATTAAAATTCAAAATAAATAAGTAAATAAATAAATAAATAACGAGTTTTAATATATTCTAAGATTTTTTTTTTTTATTATTATTATTTTATTGCCTATTTTATCAAAAAGTTATATCCTGCCAAATTATCAATCTAAATTAAAAAGAGATTATCTTTTAACTGGAATTAATTAAAACTATAAAAAAAAAAAAAAAAAAAAAAAAAATGTTACTTCTTTTAATTTAAATTTATATTAAGAAAAAAAATGAAAGTAAGAAAGAAAGGGGGGCGTTTCAGTGAAAAAATTATTATTATTTTTATTATTATTATGTGTTACGATTAGAAAAATTAATCGATTAATTAAAAACGAAGAAATTATTTCTGATCGCTCCGATCATATACCATATATTTTGTTTTTAACTGATGAGTTGTTAAAATTTTTAAGAGATTCTTAAAAATAATAATTAGCCATTTATTTAGAAAATTCATGAGTTTGAAACGCGTTTATATTAAGATGAATGCACGTTTCAGCTAATCTAAATTTTGCTCATTCCATATTTACCAGAAAATATGTTTGGGCGAAAGAGTTCTTCAACTCTTGCGAATACAAAAGTTAATAGAGGAAACAAAAAAAAAGAAAACAAAGAAAACTTCTTCGATCGCTCCGATTGTTTACCGCAGTCTTCTACTGAAAGACGGGATACATTTTCTTTCCTCCGTTGTTTACACGTTAATCCTCCTAAGTACTTAGTTGCGGAGATGGAGAGAAATAAGATCCCTAAAGCGAGGGAAAAATCGATATGGAGGGATTTTTGTTGTACACTGGAAGAAAGATAAGAAACAATTAAAATCTTTAATTGAAAGAGTGAAACATCTCGCCGATATAAACTATTAAGTTTCGAGACGATTCAAACCATAATGTATATTGAGTTTTTATTTATTGCTTATCTTATTTTGATGACTTGTTCATGAAATGGTAAACATTAGTAAACAAACTGACCCAGTTTCACGTAGACGCAAAAGGAAAAACTCTAGTACAAGTGGGTTAATTGACCTGTTTTCAATGCATGTTTTCCTGTACATTGTTTATGAAATACCTCCTTGATTATTTATAACAGAGGCAAGAAAAATAAATAATATTTATCTGAATATTAATTATAAAAAGACGGCATTGTAGAATTAAGAAAGATTTAAGAAAGAATTAAGAAAGATTAAATTTCCTACAATAAAAGTGATTTAATGCAATAAAACTAATTAAAACGCACATATATATACATATATATATATATATATATATATATATATATATTTCTTATTAAAATTAACCGTATAGAATTACACAATATTGCTATTAACATATATTTCACAAATAATAACAAGTATAAGCATATTAACATAAAATTATAAAAATTCTTTTAATTAATTTTCTTAATATATATATATATGTATATATATTACTTGAAAGAAAATTTTGTTCTGGAATCGCTTGTTAAAAGATGCATAATAAATTAGCAATTGAATTAACTTTCAATGTTTGATTTAACTTTTGAAATTATTTTGCGAGTAAACTTATATAGATCATACAAATAAGTGCATGTTAGTTTGGTACATAAAATAAGTACCAAACTACCTAATACAATTAACAGACCAAAACATTATTTTAAATAAGTTAACAGAAATATATAGGTGCAAAAATCAATAAAATATATATTTTTTCTTCTTGCTAGTAAGATTTAGTTCTTTTTTTAATTCGCCATCATGATACAAGTGTGGGGAGCCAGTGGCGGATCCAGAACTTAACTTTTGGGGGAGGGGGAGGGCTAAGAGTTTTCAAGATGCTATTCCAGATCAATGAAAAATTTACAATTGTAACATTCAATTGTGAATGTTAGTGTTTTTTTTTTTTTTTTTTTTTTTTTTTTTTTTTTTTTGGGGGGGGGGGGGGGCTTTGGCTCCCTAGCCCCCCCCCCCCCCTTTAGATCCGCCACTGTGGGGAGCTTACACTGAAAAAAAAAAATTCTGACCGACACATAGTGCAACGGATTGCAAATCTAACGGGACAAAATTGTAAATAGGAATAAAATTGATTTAATCATTAGTTTTTATTTTTATTTTTATTATTATTATTATTATTATTACATATTATTATTACTTATTATTACTATTTATTATTATTATTATTATTACATATGAGTTGCAGTTATCAACACTAAAGCTTCTTCGGGTGTAAACTTAGGTATTTCTTTCTCTTCCTTTTTGAAGACTTTTTTTTTTTTACCTTGGTTGTTCTTTTGGGACTTCAAACCAAATTCTCTAACATTGTAGCAGCATTCCTTTTACCACTTTGTCTCAATTTTATATTGGAAGCATGGGTTGACTTGTTTACTGAGCTTTTCGTAACAAGTGATTTTACTTTTATTGTTTTAGACTTAATTCCACTCGATTCAAAATATTTTTTTGGACGTCCAGGTTCCTTTACACTCGATAATCCACTTGTGCTACATAAATCAAAGTTTTTTAAAGATGTACTAGTATTCAACCGAACATTGTGTTTCTTTAAAAATTACTGTTTTTTTTCTTTTTTTACTTTCTTCTATATTCAATAGAAGAAAGTATTGGATTCGTAAAAATTTTCGAACTCGGGTTTTTGATGGATTTACACGTTTTGAGAGCTGTAGAACACGATTTGACCATTTTTAGAAAATGTCTGTCTGTCAGTTTGTGTGTGTGACAAAATTTTGTGGCAACTGTATCTCAGGAACTACAGTACAGAATTTCATACAAATTGGTATGTAGTTGCACCTTGACATAAATTAGTGCCTATCAACTTTTGGTAAAAATTTTCTTTTAGGTTGCGTTGCTATCCCGCTTTTCTAAATTTTTAACATGGTGGTATAGGAGAAAATTTTGTATAAATGTGCATAAAGAGAATTATTTTTTAATAATCATCACGAAATTTACCAGAAGTATTTATAATAGAGATAGTCAACTGGGATTTTTTTTTTTTTTTTTTTTTTTTTTTTTTTTATGTGTAGGAGCCTTACCTTCCCCCCATGGGAGGAGGGGGAAGTGCCCCCCGAGGGGAGTAAATTTTTATGATGGGTATCTTTCAAAAGAGCTCGCCAATACCTTTAAAACGAATGGTTGAACCATAGATCTGCGATAATTTAAAATGAAGTTATCGATTTTTTTTTTCATTTTTAACAAAATAATAATAATAATAATAATAATAATAATAATAATAATAATGTAATATTGACAATAAAATAGACTTTTTTTGGATATTTAGTGTTATACTACTTCTCTAATAGGGAAATCGTCTGAATTATCATGGAAGATAATTTTTTTAAATAATAATTTTAATAAATTATTTTTACTGAGTGAATTTGTATAGGTAAATATAGAAGAAAGTCATATGGTTACCACAACATACTAGTTTTTTTTTTTTTTTTTTTTTTTTTTTTACATCGAAGGCACGTTTTCCATCTTTGATTCAATCCAATCCTGAATGAATGTACAAATTGGATCAGTTCTTTCAACATCAGTTGAGAACAGTTTTATAAGTTGAATTTATCTTTGAGGTAATCCACAATCATATTTTCAAGCTTACATCTTGCCGTTTCCAGAGTTACTAGATTCATTTTTTCAACTTTTCGTAAAGTTCCCTTCTCGATAAAGCCAGCAGTCTCCCTGTAAAAAAAATAAATGTCTTCTTAAGATGCAAATGACTGCAGATAAAATTTACCAATATAAAAAAATACAAGAAACGCGGAATAAAATGGAACTGGAATCAACGTGTACAAAGATGTACAAAAGTTTTGGCATTCTAAGAATATCAAAACTTGACTAGGTTTAAAACAATTTCTCGCTAGATTTGCAATCCGTCCCACTGTGCGACATGTAGAGCTAAATTGTGGCTGTAGTAAAAATAGATTCCATGTCATCCTTACAAATTCTAGTTCCCTTTCCTAGCGAGTTCTAAAAACCCCTATTAGAATTCTAGAGCGTTTTTCTATATTATAGTGGTCAGTCTCATTTAAAACTATTTGCAACTTAATGCGAACAAAATAGACGAGTTTTAATAACTATAATTTTGTTTTATGACCCAATTCTCGGAAATCAAGCTAGAATTTCTCGGGATAGAAAGGATTATAATATTATTTCACCATCTAGAAAAGTGTAGACTAGAAATTCTCGATCAGTTTGTCTATCCAGGTCATTTGTTTACTTTATACGCATAACTCAGAAATCTATATTTCTAGTTTAGGGATTCAGAAAATAACTACTCTTTCATTCTAGATGAAGACTATATATATATATATATATATATATATATATATATCCCTCAGTGTAGATATCTTGAAAATTTTCAACCTCAGTTTTTTTATGTTTTTACACGTTTTGATGTGCAAAAAATCTGGAAAATCACAAAATCGGCATAGTGTCCGTCGGTAGAGTATCTGTTATTTTATTAGTGTGTTAGTTTGTTAGTCTGTATAAACGATATGTCAAAAACAAATGTTCATAGAAAATTCAGTTAAGTTTTACAATATCATTCTTGATACTAAAAGAACTAAAAGAAGTAGAATGACGATGAACATTCTACTTCGTAAGTTATTCGAAATTTACGATTTTCTTAACAAGGGAAAATAGGGAAAAGTTTCTCATAAAACTTGAATTATGAGGATTATTTTTATTGCAAGTATATTCGACAAGTTTTAAAATATCATTTATGATTAGAACATCATTGAGTATTCTATTTTGAATTTCCTTGAGTATTCATCTATGGATATTCCATTTTAAAAACTTCGTGAGCTATTCGAAATTTGCAATTTTTTTACAGAGCAGAATAGGGCAATATTTCAGTTCGACGTTCATTAAGGATATTATTGGATAGGAAATATTATAGTAATGCATGAAAACTGAAATATGAAAGTGACTCTAATAAAATTAAGCAACAAATTAGGATAAGGTAAATGTATCGAACCAGAGTTCAGGTAGCCTACTGGGTGGGGTATATCATTCTGTAACCGTGAGGTGTGATCGATAAATTTCATTTCTCTCAAAGCGAACTTAATAAGTCCTATAATAGAAGTTTATGTGAGAACGAATATGTGATGGGAAAGTGAGCAGAGTCCACCTATGCCAACTAGTTTTCTTTTCTTTCATTCATGAATATATTATTTAAAAATGATTCTATCAATAGGATGATATCGATAAAAACAAGAATATCTACATCAATGATTAAACTTAAATGTATTTTTTTTTTATTATTATTTATTTGATTGTATTTGTCAACTATATTAGTTTCTGTTAGGATTCTTTTTAAATTCTTATATATTTGGAAACTGTGCATTCAAAAGTCTACCAACCACGAATTATTTCAATAGAAAAGAAATGCTTCCAAGCACGATAATTTGAGAGGTTTTGGGGTTTCAAATAATATAGCAGAAGGGATAGGTCAAGTCATCAGAACAAGTATAAGGTCCCGGTCTCCCATATGGCTTCATCTGAAACATTATTTGTTGAATTTTGGAATAGTGCTGCTACCTATCGAATACAGAAGAATCAAAATTTTCAAGCAATAAAAAATATTAAAAATTTGTTACATAAAAAGTTTTAAATGTTTGGAGGTTTAGAACTTGTATCATTTTTACTTTCTTCTATCTTCAATAGAAGAAAGTATTGGATTCGTAAAAATTTTCGATTTCGGGTTTTTGATGGATTTACACGTTTTGAGAGCTGTAGAACACGATTTTACCATTTTTAGAAAATGTCTGTCTGTCTGTCTGTCTGTCTGTCTGTGTGTGTGTGTGACAAAATTTTGTGGCAACTGTATCTCAGGAACTACAGCACAGAATTTCATACAAATTGGTATGTAGTTGCACCTTGACATAAATTAGTGCCTATCAACTTTTGGTAAAAATCGTCTTACAGGTTGCGTTGCCATCCCGCTTTTTCAAAATTTTTAACAGGGTGATATAGGGCAAAAATTTTCAAGATGGGTATCTTTCGAAAGGTCTTGTCAGTACCTTTAAAACGAATGGTTAAACTATAAATCTGTGATAATTTAAAACAAAGTTATCGATTTTTTTTACTTTTTACGAAAAAAAACTTAGAAATAAAAATTTTTTTTTCTTTCTCTCCCCTTAATTTTATCAAACTCCCACGGTTTCCGCGTTCTAACAAACTTAAACTAATTTTTGCATTTTTCCCCTAATTTTGTCAAAGTCCCACGGTTTCCGTGTTTTGACAAACTTTAACAAATTTTCACATTTTACCCAAAATTTTGTCAAAGTCCCACTTTTTTTTTTTTTTTTCTCTCCCCTTAATTCTATCAAACTCCCACGATTTCCGTGTTCTGACAAACTTAAACAAATTTTTGCATTTTTCCCCCAATTTTGTCAAAGTCCCACGGTTTCCGTGTTTTGACAAACTTAGAATAATTTTCACATTTTACCCAAAATTTTGTGAAAGTCCCACTTTTTTTTTTTATTATTATTATTTTTTTTTTAATTATTGTTACTGAGTGAATTTGTATAGGAAAATATAGAAGAAAGTCTCGTGGTGGTGGCCACAACATACTAGTTTTTCTTTAGCGTGCAAGGTAGCGAACCTTTATATTCTATAGTTATTAATTGTCATCAGTTCTAGAGCTATTATCTCATTTTGAAAAATTTCATATTTTAGCAACAGTTTGATAGTATGATAAGCTTTTGATAATCAGATACCAGATTTTTTTTTTTTTTTTTTTTTGGTCGGAGGACTATTAGTCTCAACCTGCGAATAAAACGTTGTCGCCAGTTTTACGATGGTTGGAAACGAAATCGAAAATTTATCGAAAATATAATTGAATAATTTGAAAGCGATGTTATAATTTGGAAAAAAAAAAAAGAAACTAATAGTCCTCCATACTAAACTAAATTCTGCTTTTGCCAAAATTTCATCAAAATTGTTTTTTATTTTATTTATTTATTTATTAAGAAAAAGAAAATTAATAATAATCAGTATCGAAACGGACAGTATCGACGAAAAAATTGAAGAAGCCCTTTTATAGACAAAAATACATAATATATTTTAATTTTTAATTGTTGCCAAAAAAAGTTTACGAGTTGATTTAAAAAAAATTTTTGAAATGAAAAGAAATCCATGCGTAAATATTAAAATTGATATAAAACTTTGTAAAAAATTAAACTTGCAGGGTAAAATTGACGCCATTATAACTCTAAAGGAATTTATTTATTTATTTATTTATTTTATTTATTTATTTATTTATTACTTTCTTCTATATGCATATAAGAAAGTATTGGATTCGTGAATTTTTTTTACCTCCTGTTTACGATGGATTTACACACTTTGAGATGAACATGATTTAATCCTCTAAAAAAATGTCTGTCTCTCTCTCGATGCGTGTTTGTATCGTAAATTTCGTGGACTCTGTATCTCACTAACTAATGAACGAAATTTAACTAAACTTAGTGTTTAGTTAGGCTTTAACTTAAACTGTTTCTGATTACATATTGGGATCAATCTCTCAACATTTGACGCAGTCATGACTTTTAAATATGGCACTGTAGGACAAAATTTCAAGGATCAAGGCACCCATTCATATAAATTCTTGAACAAAGAATTTTTTTTAACCTCCAGTGTTGGGCATAGCCCCCAGTGTTGGGCATAATTGATTAAAAAGTAATTGAATTACAATTAAATTGCAATTATAATTATTTTACTGTCAATCGATTAACAAGTAATTGATTGCAAATAAATTGAATCATTACAAATAAATTGAATAAGTAATTAAATTTATTTGTAATCAATTATTTGTTAATTGATTGACAGTAAAATAATTATAATTGTAATTCAGTTGTAATTCAATTACTTTTTAATCAATTATGCCCAACACTGAAGCCTCCTAAACTAGATGCCTGTCACGTAGCTTTGAAACTTGGCAACAGTTCAAGAAGGGACCCTGTCCCTAAGTTCAAGCGGTAGACAGCGCCACCTGGTACAGATTGCGCGACTTTTTTATTCAACTGTCTCCAATAATTTTAAGAAGTTATATATGATATATAGAATCGACGTTTCTTCGATCCTATTCACCTTTTAAGTATATCAAATCCCACTTTTAAAAATTTTTGGTGGCTGTTGAATAAAAAAAGTCGCGCAATCTGTACCAGGTGGCGCTGTCTACCGTTTGAACTGTTTCCAAGTTTCCGAGCTACGCGACAGGCATCTATAGTTTAGGAGGCTATGGTATTATATGTATAGTGTTATATTCTACGTCAAATTCTTTTCATAAAATTCTGTTTTAATGTTTAAAATACATATCTTTTATTTTTTTCTACTTATTGGAAAACCAACATTCAGTCATAATAACTCTGACTGTTGGTCTTTTTGCAAAATTAAATTTTCTTGATTTCAAGCTAAAAATATTGCAAAATTTAAAAATGAATACATATATTGTTCATAGTCTTTATTTTGGAAATTTTTCTTGAATAAAAAAATCAGGCACTTTTTTTAATGTTTTCTTGGAAAGTACGAGATTGTAAGGGGTTGTCAATCATTTTATTTCAACCCTGTCAATTACCCCGTGCATTTTATTTTATGGTTAAGACTCAGTCCAGTGCAACTTATTTTTAATACTGTCATCTATAATTCAATTTTAGAAACTCTTTTTATGCACCACTATAACATATTGAAAGATTCCTCGGACAAATATAATCACCGCAAGAGCGCGTTTTATTAACCAGTGTCTTACTGTTTTAATAACTAGAGATTTACAGAAAACTTCTTTTAATCGTCGCTTCGCTTATTCATTATCGTCCATTTATGTAAATTATTAGAAACATTGAATAGAATTTTCTTGCTCTGCTCAGCTTACATTTTACCATGTTTTTATTAACTTCGATTCTTGTTTGTTTGTCCGGTACAAAACTTGCAATTAATTTTTAACTAATTTCCCTACTAGCTAGACATTTGAAACTTTCACAATAGCTCGGAACACAATGACAACACAATACTTCGAAGCCCGATTTTTAAATTTTTTATTAGTTTTCTTTTAATTAATTAAAATGTGAAAATAATAACCTATTACTAGCTTTAAAATTAGCCAGTTAAATATTAACTATAATTTAATTGTTGCCAAAAAAAAAATTTACGAGTTCATTTTCTTTCGACATAAAAATAGACACATTTTATTAAACGTGAACGTTAAAAAATTCTAAAAAGCTAAATTATGCATATCACAAAAACTGACGTCATTATCACTTTAAAAATATTATACACATCGATAAAGTACTAATGTAGTTCTATAGATTCAACAAAAAATTTAAAAACATTGTACATGAAAAGTTTTTTATCTTATAATTATTTTTAACATTGTCATCTATAATTCAATTTTAGAAACACTTTTTATGCGCCACTATAATGTATTGAAAGATTCCCCGGGCAATATAATCACCGCAAGAGCGCGTTTTATTAACCAGTGTCTTACAGTTTCTCATATCTGGAGATTTACAGAGAACTTCTTTTCATCGTCGCTTCGCTTATTCATTATCGTCCATTTATGTAAATTAGAAACACTGAATGGAATTTTCTTTCTCTGCTCAGCTTACATTTTTCACGTTATCCTACATTGTTAAAGGAAATTATAGACAATAAATTTTTATCTCTTTGATGGTACAGGTGATTAGTTTTGACATTCTGAAAAATGTGTTACAGAAAATATATGCAAATTTATACAATTACTGTGAAGCACAAATTGAATTTAATTTTACTAATTATAGTCATTATGAGCAAGAAATGTGAAAAACTCTTTTAATAGTTACCGACTATCAAAACATGTTATTGAAAGTTTATGTTCTGCATCTACACTGTCCGAAAAAAGTCCTGTTTGCTGCCAGAAATTTTCTGTAATTCAGAAAAATACGTTCTATCAACGGAAAAATTACGTTGACAGAACGTATTTTTCTGAATTACAGAAAATTTCTGGCAGCAAACAGGACTTTTTTTTTTTTTTTTTTTTTTTTTTGACAGTGTATGTAGATTAGAATTTTAAGTAGATATGAAACTAAAAATTTTATTCAGCTTGAAGACCTCAGGTTTTCCTCTGAGAAAATAACGGTAACATTCCATTTCACACTTTCTGTTTCATTTGTAACTCATTCTGCACATCTTATACCCAGGACATCCTGAGACTTTTCTGGGGATGGTCTGTCTTCCTCGGGATGTCCTGATGGCGAATGTTTTCGACAGTGTTGCTAGACATGGGTACTTTTTTATTCAATAGTTTCGATTAAATGAAAGGACGAAGAATTCAATTGCTTAATATTGCACATAAAAGTTCTCTGTTTATCCAAGAATAAATGACATTTTGACCCAGTTTTAGAATTTAATAAAAATAAGTGATGATTTACTTAATAGTTTTCTGTATAATTTACTTAACAGGATTTTTTTTTTTTTTTTTTTTTTTTTTAATGTAATTATACTAATGTACAGCTGCTAAGAAATAACGTAAATTTCAAAGTTCTAGAGAATAAGCTTTGTCACTAAACTCTGCAGCAGCGTTCCCGCCGGCGTTCAGCGGCTGCGGTACCTAATAAAAATTGCAAAAACACCCCTGTATAACTCAACTTTAGAAATGTATGCACAAATTATTTCCAAGTTGCTCTGAGAGGCTTTATATTACATTTCATAATAGTACATTTCAACATATTAAATCTTAAAGTATCAACGTCATATTAAAATTTAATAATATTTAATAGTAAGGTAATTCTCCAACAACTTAACATTTTCAAATCATGAATTCTATAAAAATAAAAGTGTTTTAAAAAATTTTAAAAAATGTTATACCTGCTTTTTATGAGACACTTGACAAAGGAAAAATAGAGGGAACTCACTTTAACTATGCTAACTATGCCAGGAGAATGACATTTGTGTCTGGCACACTGAGAAAAATTCTGTAACTGACATCTAGAATCTAAATTGTGGCTCTAGAAAAAATAGTTCCATATCATCCTTATAAATTCTAGTCCCCTTGAAAAGCGAGTTCTAGAAGCCCCTATTAGAATTCTAGAGCGTTTGCTTATATTCTCGAGGGCAAAGTTATTTAAAAATCTCTGCAAATAAATGAGACTACAAGAGAAGGGTTTCAGCAACTATAATCTTGGTGTATGACTCAATTTTAGAAAATCAAGCGAGAATTTCTCGCAATACAAAAGATTTAGAATATTGTTTCACCATCTAGAAATGTGTAAACAAGAAATTCTTGACCATTTCGTCTATTCAGTTTATCGGCGTGCTTTATGCGCATAGCTCGGACATCTATATTTCATAGTTAAGAAATTTATAAAATGGCAACTTATTCATTCTAGAGGAAAGCGGTATATTTTTTTTCCCTCAGCGCAGGAGTATGACATTTGTCTTATATTAGGTCTGCTATTCAGACCTAGAGCCAAATTTAGGTTTAAGAAGGCTTGCCTTTTATTATCATTGCCTAATTCCATATAATAACAGGTATTATTTTTGAAAAAATATTTTACGCATAACATAAAACTTGTACAGGGGAATACAGAATAAAGCGTTCCATATCTCAGTTTAAAACTTTAAGATAAAAACATTTGGTGAATTAGATTTTCAAATAACGCTATTTTAATCTAATAAAATGGTGGGAATAAATAGTGTTATGAAGCACCAGGCTAAAAATTCTTTTTTCTCTAAAATTATTGAAAAATTCCCTAAGCCAGGAAAATGATTCAAATAATATTATTTTAAAACTTTAAGAAAACCTGTTTATTACTACTAATTTAGTTTGCGGAATGTTGGTGTGAATTTCTTTAAATAAATTAACAAAGTTTGAGAAAAAAGATATGGACAGGTCAGGAGAGGGATTTTTCAGTCATTTTAAAACCTCTATAGAAAATAATAAATGTGTAATCATTACGATTAACGAATACTAAATAACAGGTAGTAAGTTTTAAAGTAACGAATACGTACGGGTAGTCATATTTTTATAGCTCTAAAAAAGTCTAATGTTTTCTGCAGAATAATCATAAAATCAGCGTAAATGAAGGAAGTTTTATTTCATCTTATTAATACAGAAAATTTTATTAATAAAGAAGATAATATTAATTTTATTATTTATCAAAGAAAAATTTACATTTTTCTGCAAATATTATATCTTGAAATCAGTAGAAAACAACAAATTTAACCTCCGCGGACTTTTAATGAATAAATTTGCACGAAAGACTCATTTTGATTCATTCAATTAATTTGTGTGTATATATCTGTGTATCTGTCTGAGGGTCTGTTCTCAGCATATCTTAAGAAAAAATAGTAGCAGAAAGTACAGATTCGGTATTCTAAATCTCTATCATATGGTGATGCTAATACACTTAAATTTTCGTTGAGATCAAGCAAATGGTTCGTGTACAGGAGTACTCAAAAGAATTCAATTGCGTCTGTGGTAGAAATTTCTGTTACGTACGATGTAACAACGATAGACGGCCATAAACAAAACAGAATTAAAATATTTTTTTATTTGCATAAAAACATGTTTTGTCTAGATTGTGGTATGGAACTCATTCATCATTTGTTTACAGGGTTACCCCAAAGTATTTGGATATATTGGGGCTATACTTGGAAATTGCTGGGAGCAGGGATTAATCTGGCAAAAAAATTACTTTAGCATTTTAGCGAAAATAGGCAAGCACTATTTTAGCTTTTTCGAAAGTTAGTTAATTCTTTGGGTACCATTGATTTCTTTTACTTACAAGGAACATCACCCAAGTGTTCGGCTCGGATTTCAATGAGAGAGAGGCGTTTCTTTTGTAGAGGCGTTTCTTTCATATTTGATATGCTATCAAATTTTACTCAAAAATATGCGAAAAATTTGTATTTATACAGCAAGTGAATACTCAAATGAATAATTCAGTTGAAATAATTTTCAGTACTACTATAAATTTTCATTTGTAACTTAAACATGAAAGCGCAAAATCATTTTGCTAAATCATTTAGTAATTTTAAGTCACACCCAAAGGCGGAGCTTACTGTTGATATGTGGCTGATGTGGTTTTTAACATTTTAAAAATTCAATAAATTGAGAAAACATGGATGATAGTAAAAATTTCTGTGATCAAAAATATTTGGTACATGCCCTCTATCAGAAATTAAAGTTTCATTAAAATCACAGCCAGACACGATGTGCCTTGTTAGCTTTGTTATCCTCAGTTTTGTTTTCTATTCCTTTTGTTCATTGATGATTTTAACCAAGCATCCATATTTGTGACTTTAAAAATATGAGTCAGGGAAACTATGTTTTGATTTTAAAAATAGAAAAAGAGGTACTCATATCATACGTGTAAAAGGAAAAAGCAATTTAAAAATTAAATGAAGTGTAGTGATAGAGAATCGTGAAATACTAGTGCTAAGAATGCTTCTATGAAGCAAATTCTGAATTCTGACATACTTTTAAATATTTTTGCATTTAAATTCAATCATTAAAAATAAATCCAAATTACTATATAAATCATGATTCCCAAAAATTTCAGTTCTTTCGTAGTTTTTGCCTGCAAATATTACAAAAAAAAATCTGAGTTATTATATAGAGATATTTTATATAGTTATCCAGTTTTAGCTTTTTAGCGAAATTCTGACCAACATGTTTTAGCAAAATATGATATCTTTTAGCAAAATGCTAAAAAAACTAATGGCAGTTTAAACCCTGGCTGGGAGTGTATTTCCTTTTGTGTTAGGTGTTTTTCGTATAAAACTAAATTTAACTATGCTATGTGATGGTCACATAGTTAATAAACAATATACAGGGCTAATAAAAATTTACAACGTTAATAACACCGAAGAGAAAAAATATTTATATATAAGTAAGAGAATATATATTTTTTCTCTTCGGCGTTATTAACGTTGTAATTTTTTATTGGCTTTAATAACCGAGCGCCAAGTCTCCTTTTAATAATATACAGGGCTAATCAAATTGAACTAAATGTTCTTTACTATCAAATGTAATTGATGGAAGTGCTTTGCTACATTCTGCTATGTCGACGAACGTTGCTCAGGAATGAAAATTATTTTTTCATACCCATAATGTTATTTATTTATTTATTTATTTTTTTTTTAGTTCTATTTTCAACTCTTTTTTTTACTTTCTCTTACCCATAAGGTAGAGAAAGTATTGTTTTTGGGTCAAATTTTCGAACGCGAGATTTTGTTATATTTACACGTTCTGAGGTCCCCTGAATAAGAAAATCATGTTTTTAGCAAATGGTCTGTGTGTGTTTGTCTGTTATCAGCATATCTCAAAAACAAATTATGGCAGAAAGTTCAAACTTGGTATTCTAAATGTGTATCATATAGGGATGCTACAGTAAGCTTTTCGTTAAGATCAAGCAAATGGTTCGTGTACAGGAACAATCAAGAGAATTCTAATACATTAAGTCTATGGGGGAAATTGCAGGTAAGTAGAGTTTACTATAGACTGCACTAAAGCAAAATTGTGTATATAGTAGCCTTGCCTCCCCCGCCTGGGGGGGAACTCCCCCCTCGCGGGGGGGGGGGGTAAATTTTCATGATGGGTATCTTTCAAAAGAGCTCGCCAATACCTTTAAAACGAATGGTTGAACCATCGATCTGCGATAATTTAAAACAAAGTTATCGATTTTTTTTACTTTTAACAAAAAAAAAACTTTTTTTTCTTTTTTTTAATATTGAGAATAAAATGGACTTTTTTTGGGATATTTGGTGTTATACTACTACTCTAAAACAGAAATCGTCTGCATTATCATAAAAGATAATTTTTTTTAAATAATAATTTTAATAAATTATTTTTTAAAAACAGAATTATTTTTTAATAACCGAATTAAATTCTATATAAATGTAGGTGCATTAATGAAACGGGGGGTTGAGGGGGGCGGTAGCCCCCCTCATCCCCCTCACATAGAACTAATTATTATACAAAACTCTTCAGAAGCCTAATATGAATTGTTTAACACAGGTTTACATAACAGAACTCGTTATCTTACCTTTTAATGTGCAATCTGTATTAATAGTATTAAATTTCAGGGTAAGAGAAAATCGTGTGAGTGACACACCAGATTTTTTTTTTTTTTTTTTTTTTTTTTTTTAATACATATCACGTTTTGAGGTCCCTGAATACAAACGTCCAGTTCTGAGCGGTTGATCTGTATGTATAGCTGTTATCAGCATAAATTAAAAATTTATTTTATTTTGACTTTATGGTGATCACGTGATCGACAGACGACATAAGATTAATTTTTAATAACTTAATTTAATTAATTAAATAACTGTAGAAAATTCAAATTTGGTATTTAGAAGCTTGTATTAGTTTGTTACTTGAAAATTTTATCCAGAAGTTTGAAAGCAAATTAATAACAGGCTTGATTTTATTTTAAATAAATGTAGACACTATAATTGAACGGGGGTAAAAGTAGAGGTATTTTTAAATATCTTCTTGACATCCTAATATATATATATATATATATATATATATATTCTGAAACTTAACTTACATTAACCATGACTTTCGAACGATACCACTTTTCATCCTCTACTTCTTTAATTAATTTGTTAAAAAAGTCTTTAATTAATTTGTTAAAAACATACTACAAATGTTATATTTGCGTATTAATATATAGATAAATATTTTGTACTCCGTACATTTGTATAGGAAAATATAGAAAAAGTTTTCTCGCCACCACTCACTTTTTTTTTTTTTTTTTTTTTTTTTTTTTCAATCGTTATTTTTAAAGGAAATAAAAAAGATAAATTCAAATTACTTCTCTTTCAATAGTGTGTTTTTTTTAAAGGCGGAATCCTGAACATCTCAAAAAGTTGAGTGGCGTTACGAGTTATGTTTCTTTCTCGGATTCTATTCATAGCAAGAAACTCTCAGAGCACACAAAAATACCGCCTAAAAACGATTTCGGTCAGACTTATTTAGAAAAGGAGATTCCGAAAGCATTCTAAATATTCGGAGAAATTAACAACTCAATAACTGAAATTCTTTCTCTAAAGAAAACAGAAAGTTACGTAACAGTGAAGAAATTTACATCTTCTTAAAATATACTAAATAAAAATAAACATCTTCATAAAATTATAAAATGTTGGTTTCAATATTATTTATTTATTCATCTATTGCCTGTTTCTTCTTTTTAATTAACAATTTAAAACTAATATACTGTGATCATCACGAAACTTTCTTCGATATCATTAGATATACAAGCTTTACTTACCGGTTAATATGCACAAAAATTTTAATCGACGTCTTTGCTCACAAAATAGATTTTATATATGCAGTTTAATGCAATTTTAACCAATAAATGCTAAAATACAGCCATTTGAAAAATAAAAAATAATGAATATGTCAACAACATCATTTGTGATCCAGTATACACCTAAATTGAATGAGCATAGTTTTCATAATATCTATCCAACATACCAAGTTTAGTGCGTTTTTATATCCTAGAAGCTGAGATATAGCCAACCTGTAAAGGAGATTAAATTGCTGCTTAGCAGCGCCATCTGTCGTCTGACAGGCACCTAAATCGAATCGACATAGTTTTTTACCATGACCTTCATGCCTATCACTATAGGAGCTGAGATATAGTCTTCCCTCAAATGGGGTAAAATGCAGCATGGCAGCGCCACCTGTTGGTCAATATATTCCAAAAGCTATTTAACAATTTAAATCAAGATCCAATTAAATATCACGTTTGATTAAATTTCCTCCATTGATTTGTGAGACATATCCTCCACAAACACACACAGGCATTTTCTAAAAATGGTTGGATAGTATTCAAGAGATCTAAAAACATATAAATTCATTAAAAACCGGGCTCCACCAATGATCGTGAGATTCTACTTTCTAAGCTGGTAGACAGAAAGTGACGAATTCGAACCCAGATCGTGCTCTTCGTCCTCGCCGTTTTAAGTTTTCCGTGGTTTTCTCTTACACTAGCGTGAATATGGGCTAGATTCTTTTGAGAAAGCCCCCCCCTCCTCTCTCTCCTGGGTGGGACGGGCCTCCCGCCCAAGCATAGGACCCAATTGCAGTCAAATGGATTTAATCCCAAAACACTAAACACCATTGAAAATCGGATGTCGAAAATTTCCACGAATCCAAAACTTTCTTCTTATGTATATAGAATAAAACCCGAAACTTACGTAAATATGGGCTAGGATACCTTAGAAAGACCCCATGGAGGGCACTCAACCTCAGGCTTAGGACACTAGAGCAGTCAGTCAGCCTTAACCTTTTACAGGCCAATGTTCCCAATTGGAAACATCAAATTAAAACTTATTTAAAAAATTAAATTGTAGGTACCAGTATTGACTTGAAAAAACCAGCAGACATATTTTAAAAGATGACTTAATTTTTTTTTAAGTAGAAGCAACATTTGTATCATTAGTTGGTAACTGTACAAAAAATCTTTAAAATGATCATTTTCATATTTTTGTTTACAGAGTACAACTAAAAGAAATGCATAAAAAATTGAAAGTATCCGATGCTTCTGAAAATCAGTTGGTATATTTTAAAAACTCTTATTATCAAAAAGGACATCAAATTTGATAATAATAAATGGATGATATTAATAACCTATAATATTAATCTTAATAATCTAATAATATTAATTATTATTATTTATGTAAAATTTTTTCTTTCATTTAAATGATTAATATCCCTTAACTAAAGCATTATAAGGTACAATATGCAATAAAACTAATGAAAAATATACCTGGATCGAAATCTGGCCTGTAAAATGTTAATCCCAATAGCCCAACTATACACCGTGACCAATAAATTCTCATACAACTTTTGAAGCACGTTAAAAAGTTGTACACATGTGTTACTGTAGCCCCAATTATTTTGCAGGGAATTTAGTGTTAGATATAAAGCTATTGCAAGTGTAAATGTTGTACTAATATTATAATTTTCCTTTACCTAGGTAGAATGAAAAAATTGTGATAAATAAATTCATGAAAGGAGTGTAGCCGATTGAAATTTTCAGATACTTGAAAGCCCTGGAGGTGAAGAGAGATTTCATTTGCAGAACTATCAGAAGGTGTAATGAGGCGTCATCTATCGATGACAGAAAAATATCTGGCCGACCGAGGTCCGTTAGGACAAAAGAGGCTGTGAAAAAAGTCAGGGAAAGGATATGACGAACCAGGCAAAAATCTGCTAGAAAACTAGCACGAGAGCTCAAAATATCGAGATCAATGTTAAACATTCTGAAAAAGGACCTTGGGTGCAATGTTTATAGAAAACGTAAAATTCATGGAGTTTTGTATTCTGTTAAGATGAAAGGAAGCAAAGGGTGGGAGAAATTTTTGGTTGGCACGCTGGGGATGAATTTGTCTTTTCAGACGAGAAACTATTCATTTTACAGCAAAGTCTGAAACCCCAAAATGACAGAGTATGGTCAGTTTCTATTGATAACATCCCTGAGGGACAGCATTACGTTCCGCGTTATCAAAATGCTTCGTCTCTGATGATTTAGGCCGCTATTTCCAAAAGCGGAAAATTCCAGTTAGTCTTCATTGATAAAGGGGCAAAAATCAACGTCCAATATTATGAAACTGAGATTTTGGAAAAGGTTTTACTACCAAATGTCCAGAGTATGTATGGGGTGGAATATTTCTGCTTCCAACAAGATCATGCCCCTTCTCATACCGCACGTTTGGTTCCGGAGTGGTGCATTGAAAATTTAGCTGACTTTTTGCCAAAGAACGATTGGCCTCCCAACTCCCCCGATCTGAACCCACTTGATTATTTTGTGTGGTCTTATATGCTCTCCCAACTGAATAACTATAAAATTACCGATTTGAGCAAACTCAAAAATGTAATTCAAACGATATGACAGGAAATGTCAATGGAAGCCGTGGATTTGAAAGGAGACTTAAGCTCGTTAAGAAACTAAAAGGCGGAAATATTCCAGAGCATTTATTGTAAAGATACTCAATGATTACTACTTTAATTTTATGCAAAAAGTTTTTGTGTGATTTACTTTGTGTTACTGTAATAAAAATTTGAAAGTGTATGAGAACTTATTGGTCACGGTGTAGAATAAAGTAAAAAAACGTTCTTTAAGCAAGTATGGTATTATTTCAATAGAATACACAAAATTGACAGATTAAACCAAATACCAGCTGCTGATTATACTCGTTTCTCTTTCATAATTTGCTTTTAAAACGGACTGAAATTTGTTATCAGTAAAAATTCACAATTCCAATTATTACTTTGAATAAAGTACAGTACATTTTGACCTCAATTTTAATTCTGTAAATATTCGTCTAATTTAAGCATAATAAATTAAAAATTGCGTGTTGAAAAAGAAGAGTACAGAATTTTTAAAATTCAATTAAAAATTTCAGAAGATTAACTTTCAAGATTACAAAATTTAAACTTTTATACGACTTTTATATATATAATCTGGTGTGAAACAACCACACGCGACTTTCATTACCTACTATTACACGTATTATATGCTTTTTTTTTTTTTTTTTTTTTTTTGTGGGGGGGGGGGGGGGGAGGGATAATATGATCAGAAGGCATAAAATTGACCCAACGAAGAATAGAAACCTAAAATTTTTCTGGTATAAGAGACTTAATACACGAGTAAAGACATATAAAACAAAGTTTACATGGCAAGTTAGAAAATAACAGAAGAAATGGTTAAGTTATTTTTTGAAACACCAATTTTCGAGATTTATAATAAACCTACCTAAGCAGGATAACAGTTAATTTTCCTGTAATAACCATGTAATACATGAGAAAGGATATCTAAAATTGATTTATGTATCAAATTTAAATGTACATGTTTGAATGTACATTTTTATGTACATTCAGACACTTCTAAATGTACTTTTTTTTGTGAAAAACCCCTTATAAGCTTGTAACTCTACAACATTTTTGTTTATTTACTAAGATTTGTGAGATAATAAGGGGTTTTTCACAAAAAGAACTTTTGCTAAGTGGTTAAAATAATTGGATCTTTAAATTAATTATGCAGCATGGGAAAAATCCCATAAGAAATTTCAGCGCTTGGAAAATATCTAAAATCCAGTTCGTTCTTTTTCGTATAATTTGCTTAATTTATACTCTATTCAAATGTACTTTTGACAAAAGTTGCCCAATATATTTAGCTTTCAACCTATGCAATTAAAAAAAAAAAAAAAAAAAAAATATATTTTGCACATGCGCAATGAAAACGTTTTTCATAAAAATGTTCATATTTTATGAGATATTTGTATTCCGATTGCAGTATATTGTTTTAAAAGTGTTTTTTCAATTCATCTGAAAGTGGGAATTATTTTCGTTAAAAACTCTGCACATTATAGATAAAAAACATGTTGATTTGTTTTGGAGTTTCAAAATAAATTCCTATATCTCCGTTATTTAATGTACTATCGCCACACAAATTCATCCACAGATTAAAACTGGGTCTCTATTAATATATCCTAAAGTTACAGTTCATTCCGTTCACTTAATGATACAGGGTGATCACAAACATTATCAATTTTACTCAATTTGTTACCGGCCCCCTAAATGTTAGACCAATCTTCACTGAAAAACATGACGAAGACCCAGTTCTTTAAATACCCAATGTTTGAAAACATTTCATCGAGAGATAAGTTTTTTAATTGAAAAAAAAAAAAACTGATCGTTTGTAAATCTTGCTAAACTTTCGAGCAGGAGTGTATATAAGCAATATTTAAGCACGCAGACTCAGTTCACTGAACTAATAATTAAAAAAAGAAAAAAAATCTGGTGTGGCACTCACACGACTTTCTCTTACCCTGAAATTTAATACTATAAATACAGGTTGGAGATTAAGAGGTAAGATAACGAGTACTGTTATGTAAACCTATGTTAAAACAATTCAAATTAGGCTTCGGAAGAGTTTTATATGATAAATAATTATGTGTGAGGGGGGCTGTTTCGTTACATTTATATAGAATTTTAATCTGTTATTAAAATTAAGAGTTCACTTAAAATTATACAGACAATTTTCACACGCAACATTCATTGAAACTTATCAATCTTGATCAAACTTTTCCAGCAACAAACTTATATTAACTTCAAAATACAACATTTGGATCTCCTAAAATTATTCGTTTTTAAGTTACTCTAAGAGACACAGACAAAGATCAAACGTTAAAAAACTTGACTACGGTATTCAGGAAGCCTCAGAACTTGTAAATAGAGAAAAAACAAGCGACCAATATTTAGCTTGAAACATACATTATTTACCATATCTCTATGAGAAATTTATTTCAGTTCCCGAACAGCTTTCTTGGAAATGGTAAAATATTATTAGTAAAGCACATCCACTAACAACAAAAAAGAATGTTATCACTTAGATATTTGCAGCCCCGTATATCTTTTGAAGTTTATGTACAGACCACATGGTGCAACTAAATATAATCCTATAGTAATAATACACGGCGCAACCTGAAATACACTTCCATCAATTTTCAGCTATTGTTGCACTATAATCTAATTCTTTTGTGTAGCCCTGTAAATAAACAGTAAATGATTTCCTTACCATATTCTACATAAAACATGTTTTTATGCATATGAAAATTATATATTCGTTTCATTTGGTTTAGTGCAGTCTATAGATGTTAAACTCTACTTACCTGCAATTTCTCCTATAGACGTAATGTATTTGAATTCTCTTGGGTGTCCCTGTACACGAACCATTTGCTTCATCTCAACGAAATGCTTAGTGTAGCATCCTTATATCATATACATTTAGAATACCAAGTTTTTGCTACTATTTGTTCTTAAAATATGCTGATAACAGACACGCACAAACACACACACAGACCAACCGCTGAAAACATGATTTTCGGATTCAGGAGACCTCAAAACATTTAAATATAACAAAAGCTCACTTTCGAAAATTTGACCCGAAAACAATACTTTCTCTACCTTATGGGTAAGAAAAAGTTGGTTTTAAAAATAAAATACTAATCCTTTTAGAACAACATCACATATTAGCATCATGAACTTGATGTTAAAGTTATATAAAGTTATATAAAGTTATATATATAAAGTTACATTAGCACTTTATCAATGTGTTGAAATTTTTTAAAGTTATATTGTGAGGGCCCACCAGCGGCCGAGCGGTTCTGCGCTCAAAGCTGGTAGATGGGAGGTGCCGGGTTCGATCCCAGGTCGCGCTCATCGACCTAGCCGTTCGGAGTTTTCCGTGGTTTCCTCCGAAACTCGCGTAAATACGGGCTAGGACCCCTTAGAAAGACCCCCACGGAGGGCATTCCCCCTCGAGGCCTAGGACACATCAGGAGTCAATCGGCCTTAAATCCTACAACCAACCAACAACTAAAGTTATATTGATGTCAATTTTTGTGAGATGCCCAATTTAATCTTTTATAATTTTTTAATGTTACCGTTTAATTATGTATTTATTTTTATGTCAAAAGAAAATGAACTCGTAAATTTTTTTGGGGGGCAACAATTAAATTATAGGTAATATTTAAATAGCTAATTTAAAGCTATTAGGAGGTTATTATTTTTATATTTTAATGAATTAAAAGAAAGCTAATCAAAAATTCGAAAATCGGGCTTCGAGGTATTGCGTTGTCAACGTGTTCTGAGCTATTGATGTCTAGCTAGTCGGGAAGTTGGTTATAAAAATCGATTGCAAGATTTGTACTGGACAAACAAACAAACAAATAAGAAAGTGAGTTAATAAAAACATGGTAAAATCATAGCGACGATACATGGATTTGCGTGAATTTTCCTCAGCAACTCATAGTCCGGTCACTAGATTCTCATCAGATTCAATGGACCATATTCCAACTTTGGGTTCGAGGCTACAAGAATATCAGCTGGGTAGGGAAACAATCCTCAACTCTACCATAACAAAGCATTGTGGCTTGCAAATTTTTATCTTGCAATATTATTTATAAGAGTTACAGATTATATGAAATTTAAGTAAGAGTGATATAGTGATACCTTTGTTTTGTTTTTAATCCAGTTTTAGTAATATACTTTAATATTAATCAACATATGTAATATTAAAAGTTGCCATGTGAACGGTGGCGATGTTAACAAATTTAAATGGATGTTCCATTTAATAAATTCCTCTATTAAAGTGATTGAAATTCTAATTATTTAAGCTTTGATGTCTATATATATATATATATATATATATATGTATAAAATGTTCTTATTAATTTATTATATATATATATATATATATATATATGTGTGTGTGTGTGTGTGTGTGTGTGTATACATAAAATGTTCTGCAATTTTACGATATGGAATAGTCTTAACTTTTTCATTCGATTCAGTTGTTTACATTTCTCTTTTGTTCTTGGTTGAACAGATATCTGATTATTAAGTTTCACTGGAGAAATATCTAGGAAAATGTTATGCATAAGAATAAAATGGCATCTTGAATCTAATTTGTTTACAAAATATCGGTCACGTGTTCGGCGATTTTACCTACTGTGACGTCACAGGAATATTGTCCATTCTCATCGGATTCAAAGAGCATGCAATCATCGGGAGAAGAACGTGTAAAGCTGCATTCTGCTAGAAATTCGTTTGTAACATGAGGAATATAACTAGTAATAAACCCTCACTTACTAAACTCATTAGCTCCTCTATTATTTGAAAGTACTAATTTCTACACCAACACTCCTATCGTAAATCTACTTGTATCAGTCACTTCTACCTACTTTCACTTTTTTGTCAGCTATTTTTGAAATACGCAAACGAAGTGATGACGTCACTGGCCGTCAGTGGATGCAAGAAAAAGATTTCCTATGTTAATCGCCCATTGGATTTTTTGTAAAAAAATTATTAAAAATCAAGGAAAATTATTTCCCGATTTTAATCCCCATATTTGGATATAGATATGTATTAGTTATCGAGTGCATGTGTTAGACTGAGTCGTTTTTGCTATAAAATTGATAAAATTTGGATTTTAAATTTTAAAACTTCAGAAAAGAAAATGGCAAACTTCCATATTCGATTGAAAACATAAACATTTCATTTCAAAGGATGATATTTACTTAATAAATATCCAACTAATATACTAATTAAAAGGAAAATGATAAATATTCTATCATAATTTGAAGCCAAATTTGTTTTCAAATGTCTGAATAAAATATCTGATATAAGATACTCATATGTTGCAGCGGAATACATTTCATATCTGTCATCCTTGGCGGGAAAATAATATCGCCAAATTACCTGGCGAACATATTTAATTTCTTTCAAAAGTCATGGTTATTTCAACAACTTATATTAAGAAAGTAACGAATAATATAAAACAATATTTCGTACAATACATATTACGAAAATATACATCTGGCATGTATATTTTCGTATTACGTTTTTGATCACCAAATACAAAAAACGCCAAGGGTGACAGTTTTGAAATTTAAAATTAAAAATTTGTCCATTTGACAGCAAAATAACTCAATCATGTATACTATAACTAATACACATCTATACCCAAATATGGGAATTAAAATCAGGAAATAATTTTCCTCGATTTTTAATAATTTTTTACAGAAAATCCAATGGGCGATTTACATGGGAAATCTTTTTCTTGCATCCACGGGTGGTCAGTGACTTCACACTTCGCTTGCGTATACTCTAAATATTAAAATTGGATTTAGCGATATAAATTTTTTTCAATTCTACTAAATGTATTTCTTTTTTTCTTTCAGGTAATCTTTTTTTTAAAACGGACTTTTGGAGTAAGAAAAGGAAAAATTCAACCTTAGTATCTCCAGAATCAGTACAGCAATACATACAGATATTTTCTTTTTTTCTTTTTCAGTTTGTTTTTTTGTAATATATATTTTTATCAAATATACCATTAATGGCCTTAACAGACCAAGTTAATGTTAAAATATTTTGATATGCAAACTAGAAACTATGCAAATTCAAAACTATGCAAGTCAAATAAATTCTTATTCTCAAAATTTGTATTGTTTTGCTTTCGTGTCAATTACATTAACATGGACATATTCACTGTAAATAAAAGCACCTCGAATTCAGACATCAATATGTCTGACAAATCATGACTCAAAAGTGTCTGAAATTCGTTAGTATGCGAAATTTCAGACACCACATATATTTGAATTTCAGACACTTGATTGTCCTTCTACAAATGAAGTGGCATAAAATTATAAATAATGTTAATATATCTGCAATTAAGATATATTACGTTTCAGGCACTTAGAAATAGAAACATTTGCAATTTAGATTCTTAGAAATTCAGACACTTGAAATACATTGCAAAATTTTCACATTGAATTCATTTTAGCAACATGCATATGTTGTATTAATTCTTTTTCATAATGAGCTAAATTTAATTCCTGGTATCTCGACCGTTTAGACCACTGGTGTCAACCTTTTTATACCTACCGCCCACTTTCGTATATGTCTGTTAATACAGTAGAGCACCGATTATCCGAACTCCAATTAACCGAACTTCCAATTATCCGAACAGCTTATTTCACTATCTATTTTTCTTTATCCGAACTTCCAATTATCCGAACAGTCTATTTCTCCCCCTAAAAAAAATTCCTAACCGAACTTCCAATTATCCTAATTCCTGATTTCCTTATCCTAATTCCGTTCCCAACATACGAAAACTAATTGTAAAGATTGTTGCATTATGGCTGCTGATTCTTGGAATCTAGAAAATTCTTCAACATTAAAAAAGGCTTGGAATACAATTTTAAATAAAGAAAAAAATTATAGTGGATTAGAAGAATCTAGTAAAGAAAATGAGGAATGTAAAACAATAAAGGAGATGGGAAGAATCCTATGTTATGAAGAAAATGAAATTAACGAATGGTTAAATAGTGAGGTACATGACCCTGGATGACAGATTTTAAATGATGATGAGATTGTGGATAAGATTCAAGGTGAAAAAGAAAATGAAGAAAATGAAAACGAATGCTTTGAAAATGACCCAGGGCCATCACATCATCTTTGAATGTTTGGAAACAACTATGAAATGGTTCGAACGGCAGAACGACGCAGATCCTCTTCAGTTAACCTAAGAAGAATTCGAGATGTGGCAGCATTGAAAAAATGTCTTCTTTGAAGCAAGCAACAATCAAAAGTTTTTTTTGCTTAAATTATAATATCTAGAGTTAAAAAAAAAAAAAAAAAAAAACTTTTAAACACGCCAGCACAAATTGGTACTGCCAGTCCTAAGCCTGGATAAAGTGTGATGGTTTTTCTATTGTCACAATATCCCTTAAATTGTCTGTCCAATTATCGAAATTTTGCTTATCCGAACTAGGGTCTGTCCCGACATGTTCGGATAATCGGCGCTCTACTGTAGTAAATTTTTCTAACCGCTCACCGGTTCCACAAAAATAGTGATTTATAAAGTAAAGATAAAGCATTTCTCTATTTTAATGTTTTAAAAACTCAATAAATAAATAAAAAAAAAGGAAAGTGCTTCAGTATTAGACAAAATCCTTACTGACTACCATAAAAGTTGGAACACACACTAGCAGGCGGTAGAGACTAGAGGTCTGCACGGGCCGAAATATTGCGGCCCTGGCCCGGCCCGACCCGTACGAAAGTTTTGCTTACCCGGCCCGGTTCGGTATGAAATCGAAAAATTCGGCCCGGGCTCAGCTCGGCCCTTTTATTTTTTTACCAGCGTACGGTCCGGCCAGGACAAAAAATTATAAAATCAGGCCCGACCCGGCCCGGTCTGATTCAAAAATATGTAAAATAACAAAAAAAGAAAAAGAAAAGCATGCCTTTCTATGAAAAAGATTTTTAGTATGTGTTTTGCAGAGGTTTTATACAGCCAAGCAACAGAATGTTCCTTAACGAAACTGCTGAACTTTTACAAGATAATTATAAAAAGCAGAAGTTTATTATTACAGACGTACAGAAAGCACTAAGACAGACAGAAAGTCAAAGCGAAAATATTAGCATTCATCAAACAATATAGGAAAGTAATTAAAATGGTTAATACTACAAAAATGCACTTTCAACCATTTCCTCTTATTCACCGTAATGTATCCGAATCTTTCATGTGATCCAGTAAACAAAACTTTAAAGCTAATCCAACCATACTCAAACAGAAAAGGTACTTTTGAACATGCTAAAAATGATGCTACTTTCATCCAATGCCCTGGAGGAAAGAAAAATGAACCTTAGAGAAAAAGTTACAGCAGATGGATTTTTATAGCCTTCATACCACCTAAACTCTACAGACTATAGGAAACAAAGCCTTATACACAGTAACGTATCTAATATCTTCTGTTTGTACATGTGCGCAAACTAGTAGAGACAAGCATTATATTTTGAATAGGAAACCATCTAATATTACTTTAAATAAAGTATATTAATTTCGCGACATGCTAAAAATATTTGCGGAAAATCATATCGCGAACAGATAGACTGATAGACAGTTAAATTGAAGTTACGGACATTTTTTAACAAAATAAAATTTTATGTGACATACCATACCAGCCTGTAAAACTATGTAAAATAAATGACTGAAGAAGCATTTTATCATTTTCCTTTTAACGAGGAAACTAGAAAAAGGTTCGGACGACACGGTCCGGAACCAATTTCCTTCAGGCCCGGCCCGCCCCGAGCCTGCAAAAACATTTCAAGCCCGAAAGCAAATTAGGAAATATTGGTCCGAACCCGGACCAATATTTTCGGCCCTCGGTCCGAAAATATTCGGCCCCCGGCCCTCGGTCCGAACCCGGCACGTGGGCCGGACCGGGCTCGGGCTCGGGCCGTAAGCCCGGCTCGTGCAGACCTCTGGTAGAGACACCAAGTTGTCTGTAACTGGGTTAGACACTCACTTGTGAAAACGTCGTCTCTTGTTAGTTATTACGTAGACCATCTCAAAAATCCCTGAGTTTTCCAGACAATTTTTAAGAAAATATTAGTGACATATTACAAGAAACACTCCTCTAGAGAAGAGAAAATACTTCTACTTCCATTGTACAGTCGGTAACAAAAGTGTCCAAATACTAGCAAAAATTCCTATGTAAAAAAGGTACACTTCATACGGTTTTGTTAAATAAATCCTTGTCGAATCCTGTTCTTAGTCAGTATAAAAACACGATTCGATAAGGATTTATTTAACAAAACCGTATGAAGTGTACATGTTATTGCCGATCATGATACAAATTCACGTAAAAATCATTATTTAAATGTGCATTTTCATAACACTTAATCATATGAATCCTAACATGAAGCAAAACAAGAAAAATTCTATTTTCTGACTTTTTTTTAACAAAATCCAAATTCCCTAAGTGTTTCAGGTTTTCCAGGATTTCCCTAATGAATATGAACCCTGGAAAATGCTTTACTGCGCATGCGCGAAAGATAAAAGAATTATTGTATAGGTTGGAAACTATTACACAAAAAAGTTCTTTTTTGTGAAAAGCACCCTATAGTCTTGTAACTTTAACATATTTTTATTTATTTACTAAGATTTGTGAGTTCATAAGGGTTTTTTCACAAAAACGAACTTTTGCAACGTGATTGAAATAATTGGATCTTCAAATTAAATACGCAGCATGTATAACACCCCCTTATGAAATTTCAACTCTGGAAAATATCTAAAACCTAGGTCGTTCTTTTGCCGACAATTTCCTTACTTTTTACTCTATTCAAATGAACTTTTGACAAAAATTGTCCAATATATTTAGCTTTTAACCTATGCAATGAAAATTTGTCTATCTTTCGCGCATGCTCAGTAAAGTAGTATATTTACTGAAAATGCTCATATCTCAATGAATATTACACGTGTGAAATTTACGTTTCAGAATAATATTTCTCTAACGTTTTGTCAATTTTTTTGCAGGTATGTAAAATTTTATGGAAATCTGGTCTAGTTATAAGCAAAAAACTTGTCAAAAAATTAGTAATTTTTGAAAAAAAAAAATATATATATATACATATATATATATATATATATATATATATATATATATGCCTAAATAATTGCACAATTCTCGCACCAAAACATACAAATATTGTACATAGTATGTGCAACAATGTATTAAAGTTACAAGTCCTAGAATGAGTAAGTGACCATTTTCTAAATCCCTTAAATAGAAATATAGATTTCCGAGCTATGCGCATAAGGCACGCCAATAAACTGAATAGACGAAATTATGGAGAATTTCTAGTGTACACATTTCTAGATAGTCAAACAATATTCTGAATATTCTTAATCTTTTGTATGGCGGGAAATTCTCGCTTAATTATCTGGAATTAGGCCATAAACCAAGATTATATTTGCAATTTGCAGAAACCCGCCTCTTGTGTTCGTATTTATTTGGAGATATTTTCAAATAGGTTTGACCTCGATAATATAGACAAACTCTCTAATATTCTAACAGGGGTTTCTAGAACTCTCTTTCAAAGGGGACTAGAATTTATAAGGATGACATGGAACTATTTTTTCTAGAGCCACAATTTAGATTCTAGATGTCAGTTACAGAATATTTTCTCAGTGCAGGGCGATCCAAAGTATTTTCGCTCTTCTTCAATTTATGGTTGGTCCCCTAATTGCAGTCTGGACTGAATCAATAGATTTACTATTGATTCAGTAAAGACTGCAATTAGGGGACCAACCATAAATTGAAGAAGAGCGAAAAAAATGTTCTTTGTATGTATGAAGTTTCGGCCATTTCGCCGAGTATCTTTTTAACCGACTTCAAAAAAGAAGGAAGGTTCTCAATTCAAGCCGTATGTTTTTTTTATGTTTGTTAACTCATAACTTCTGAACGGATGCTCCAATTTTGATACTTTTTGTTTTGTTGAAAAGGTCTTGGTCTAAAATAGGTCCCATTCTAATATCTTTACGATCTAAAGAAAATACAGGGTGCCCAAAAAAAATCAGTCCCAACTCTTTTAATTGCTAAACGGCTGCAGCTATAGTGATAAAAATGGTATGTAAGTATAGTAAAGGGGCCATGCAGTACAAGGTTAAACCGCTTGCAGTGCCACCTGGTGGAAAATAGCGGAGTTAGTGTTCCTATCTCGAAAACGGTTCTAAAGAAAAAGTGAATTACAAAGCTGAAGAGTATCACCGATTTAGTACAAAAAGATAGTTTAGACATTCATGTTAACGTTCCTATCTCGGAAACTGTTTAAGACGGGGGGAAAAGTAAATTATAAAATTGCAGAGAGCATCATCGATTTAGTACAAAAAGATAGTTTTGACATTGATGCTAAAAATACAAAGCTAAAAACTTGCATTTTTTTTGTTCGCAATTTCTTACACCATACACACTTGAGCTACATTGCTCACGTTGTAGCGTAGCTGGCGAGACAAACGCTATATAGTTCAAAATACGGTTACTTGATACTTTTTGTTTTGTTGTAGAGATCTTGGTCAGAAGTAGGTCCTATTATAACATCTTTACAATCTAAATAAAATAAACGCCATCTGGTGAAAAAAGCGGAATTAGCGCTCCTATCTCAAAAACAGTTCAAGATGGGAGAAAAGTTAATTACAAAGTTGTAGAGCATCATCGATTTACTACTAAAAGACAGTTTTTAGACATTATTGCTAAAAGTAGAACCTGAACGTGAAGCTTAAAACGTGAAGTTGTTTGTTCGCAATTTCCTACACTGGGCACACTTGAACTACGTTGCACACTTTGGAGCGTAGCGGATGACACGTATACTCTGTGGTTCAAAGTACTGTTACTGTAAGCGGTCACATCGATTAGTGCAAAGTCGTTTTCAACCGACTTTAGAAAGGAGGGTGTTCTTAATTCGAGCTATGTGTTGTTGTTGGTGTTTGTAAGCTTATAACTTCGTAAGAGATTAACCGACTTCAAAGGAGGAGGTTCTCTATTCAAAGCGTATTTTTTTTTTTGTTGTTGTTGTTGTTTGTTACCTCATAACTTATGAACGGATTATCCGATTTTGATACTTTTTGTTTTATTGTGAAGGTCTTGGTCCGAAAAAGTCAGTCCCGACTCTTTTGACTGCTGAACAGCTGCAGCTATAGTCATAAAAGTGGTATCTAGGTATAGTGAAGTGGACATGTGCTACGCGATTCAACCGCCTAAAGTGCCACCTGGTGGAAAAGAGTGGAGTTAGCGATCCTATCTCAGAAACGTTTCAAGACAGGGGAAAAAAGTTAATTATAAAATTGCAGAGCATCATCGATGTAGTACGCAAAGATAGTTTAGACATTAATGCTAAAAACAGAACGCTTAAAACGTGCATTTGTTTGTTCACAATTTCCTATTTTGTGCACACTTGAACGACATTACATATGTTGTAGCGTAGCGGGTGACATTTATGTTATGTAAAATTCAAAGTATGGTTATTGTAAGCGGTCACATGGATTAACGCATAGACGTTTTAAACCGACTTCATAAAGGAAAAGGTTCTCAATACAAACTGTGTTTCTCGTTGTTGTTGTTGAAATTTGTTAGCTTATAATATATATTTGTTAGCTTTAATTTTAATACTTTTTTTGTTGTCGTAATGATCTTGGCCTGAAATAGGTTTAATTATGATTTCATTAAGATATAAGCACATTACAGGATACTTACAAAAGTCTGTTCTCACTCTAACTGCTGAACGCATGCAGCTACACCGGTAAAAGCAGTATGTAAGTATCGATGTTGAAACTTCTGCCCGTCAGCTGCAATGCAAATTTTGCTCTTTGTTTGAACTGTACGCTGCGCAATTTCCAGCGCAGCGGGTGACACGTATTCACTGTAAAGTTCAATATATATGCCTAACAGAATTTTTGGTTACGAATACAGCGTATCCGTTCTTTACATTTTTAAAGATTTTTTAATTTAATGTATGTTCGTTCAATAGATAGTTTTTTGCTCATATCCGATAAAGGCAAGAAAAGTGGCACAACTTAAAAATGCAGCATTTGAGAAAAATCAACTTAAAAATAACTTGACTAGAATAAAACTGGCAGAACTGTCTCTCGAGTGGATAACTTTCTAGATGGAGATGTAAATTTTTTGTTCACATTGGGTGCATTTCATGTATTTTTCAGTGACATAATCCATTTTTTGAATAATATCACTTTTCTTGTAAGTTGTGATTTGTCGAACGTTTTCTGATGCTCTGCTGTATAAATAAGTTTTCATACTGAAAAGAGAAAAATAAAATCTTTTTGTAAAAAAATAGAACGGACTCCAAAAAGGAACTACTATTCAAACAACTAAAAATGAAAGAAAATCGGCAGAAAATGGAACTGTAAATTGCGCCTAAAAGTATAAAATAATTTCCTTTGCCAAACAACCTATAACACTACAATTAATCATAACTTTTGAAGTCGGCGCAAAATTAAATAAAAATTGATACCTTTATTCAATACAAAAATCAAATCCTATTCAAAATACACATCTTACATTGTTACCTGCAAAACGTAGCCGAAAACTACTTTGATTCAAGAAAACAAATAAGATTTCGTAAGCAGCAAATGTTGGCGAAGATTCTGTTATCTGACGTCCTTGGAGAAAGAAAAATCGCAAAATTATCTGGCAAACATATTTAATTTATTTGGGATATTAGGATTATTTTGATAAGGTATATCAAAAGAGTAATCAAGAATATGAACAACACATCGTACAATATATATTATGAAATTATACATCTTGCGTGTATATTTTTGCTTTACGTTTTGATCGCCAAATCCAAAAGCCATCAAGGATGATAGTTATCGAAGTTATACCAAATTTGCAAAGGAAACTCTAACTTCGTAAAAACATAAATACCGCATTGTGAAGAATGTTCACTGTTCTATGTAGGTGCTACTAATGGACCATTTGTATACAGTGATAAAATAATAAAGGAAACATGAAAATGGATCATTCAAAACAACAACATTTGTTGCTACCAATCTAAAGATAAACCTTTAAAAACTAATTAAATTTTATTTATTTTTGCGCTGACTTCAAAAGTTATGATTAATTGTAGTGTTATAGGTTGTTTGGCAAAGGAAATTATTTTATACTTTTAGGCGCAATTTACAGTTCCATTTTCTGCCAATTTTCTTTCATTTTTAGTTGTTTAAATAGTAGTTCCTTTTTGGAGTCGGTTCTATTTTTTTACAAAAAGATTTTATTAGATAATCGAAAAAATGTCAAAAAAAAAAAAATCTAATAATTTGATCATTTAACCCACTGTAACTTGTGCTTAAGTAATTACTGAAACTTTAAAGACTTTTTTCTCAAGATCGTTTGGCTAGTGCATACTTACAGCTTTGATATGTTATCTTCATAGTATATTACAATTCTGCCTTCTGCCCAATTTCGTCCCTATCTGAATTTCCCATGTCACGACCTCTCCTTTTAAGATAAAACAAAAAATTATATCTATAATATTTTATTTATTTAAAACTAGAGCTCTGAGTTAACATAAAGTAAAAATTAATATTTTATTTAAAAGAAAATTCTGATACAAAGCATATTTCTTAAAGGGAATAGGGTGAAATGGGATAAGTGTAATACTTCATATCTCAACTGCTAGTTTTTGACTTTATAAATAGATATATCTCTTTGAACTTTTCTTTATTATATTTTAGCTTTTGGAAACTAAATCAAATATAAAACCAGAGACCCATTTTAGAAGTATAAAAAATTGCATATATTTCCCTCGCTTAACAGTTTTTGGTAAGGAAACAAATTTCTATGTAAATTTTGAATAAGGCTTTGGGGGGAGGGGGGGGGGAATATTAGGTGACTGAAGAACAGGGTACGATCGACTTTTTATCGCCAAGCAAGGCGATTAGCGACAAATCTGTTACTCTATAATTTCCCCAAATTTTCGCCAAGTGGCCGTTTAGTTATGGTAACCTATATTGGAAAACCGTCATGACGTCGTTTGAATATCGTTTCTGATATGTAGGACGCCATCTTGGATTCTGACGAAAACAACCCTTTGGCGTCGTAGCGACTAAATTTTGAGTTGGCGACGGGACCATACCCTGTTCTTCAGGATTCCCGTCGCGAAATATATTAACAAAAAATCTCGTGGGAAACAACCACACAACTTCCATTACCCACTATTACTATGCATTTTTCGGAGATAATATGATCAGAAGACATAAAATTGATCTAACGAAATAGAAACCTAAAATTTTTCCAGTAAGACAAACTTCATACATGTGTAAAGATATAACACTCAGGGACGGGGGAAAAAAAAAACTGCAGAAAAATTGACTTATACCTTTTATATCTGTAATAACTTCAATACTAAATGGTTGAAACAAATAAAACTGTCATGTTTACTTAATATCAAAGAAATGAAATTATATCTATGTATATTTTCGATTTAGTAATTCGTTTTATTACATTCTACGAAGTACTTAACAAAAATCTACATAAAACTTTCTTTTTAAACTTAATATAATAAACATAGACTTTGTATTCTGTTAGGATTTTTTATATGAAATAAATTAGTTATATTTTAACTTTTAATATATGAAATAATAATAAAACTATTTGTTGGATCTAAACAATTACTTAATAAAAATATGTATTCTGCATTGTGTTAATTCCCCCTTTATATGGAATTACTGCTTTAATGCGCAGTGGCATAGTATTATGCAGTATTTCAATATAAATCTCAGAAATTTCACTGTGCTAAATAAATATTTTTTTCTAGTTCTTGCAGAGTTGTAGGCTGCAAATTTCGAATACTACCCCTCTTACCCCCGCCTTTTTAAATGGTAAATCTTGTAACAAAATTTCTACAAAAAAAAAAAAAAAAAATGTTGTAGCTTAATTCTCCTAAATTCACAGCATTTTTTTTTTTCTTTGTGTGTGTGTATGCGTGTGTATGTAAAACGTTAAACTTTATTTTTGAAAGTTTAAAATACAATGGAAACACTTCCTTAATAAGTTATTAATATAAAAATAACACATAAAACATTTTACCCGAAGCAAGTGCTTTATTTGATTTTAAAAATACAAAATTTAGTAATTTTCAATACAAGATCAACTTAGATGAGGTTTTCTGCTCATAACATGCAGATTACAACGAAACAACTGCTTCGGGGGTTTTTCAGTTTGGAGGGTCCAATTTCTGGTCTATTCTTAAACAGGGCTATGGATTTGAGAAAGTTTTTTTTTTTTATTATTATTTCCGATGTATATCATGATGTCAATTCTATTGCTGGATGTGCTTTTGACAAATCAGTAGGAGTATGAACAGTAATTTATGGAAAACCTTTCTTTCGAGCTCTTTTCTTGCAGAAAGGAAAGCAAGTGGTGAAAAGAATTCTAAAATTTATTCGTCGCTGATGTTTTTCAGATTGAGAAGCATCATTTTCAAGGTTACAAGATGATTTAATTTCATTTGATAGATCATAACTCGCAAGTTTACAATAATAATAATCTTCATTAAGATCATTTTCAACTTTAAGATTAACAACATTTACTTTGGAAGCCTTTTCAAGATTTTCGCCAAGTTCTTCAGAATTATGAGAATAGTTTTCCTTTTTGTAAGACTGTTTTTGGTAACCAAGCACATTTTGCCATGTCAGATGAGGATAAACTCTTTCTAAAAGTACTTTTTGCCAATTGACTTCATCGTCTTTATTTATATCGTCCATAAATACCTTCAGTTCGACATTAATTTGTGTATCATTGCTTTTAAGTTCTGCGATAACTCGATGAAATCCATTTGGTATTTCACCTGCATAGAATATGTTTACCCATTCCAGATTTAAGAGAGTATATTCTGTAGCTCGTAGTTTATAAAAATTTTCGCTGATTTCACCACGTCTGTATTTTTTACGAAAATACTCCATTTTTCAACAAGAATTAGCTCACTTAAATAATTAAATCACTTTGAAATCGTTTTCAAAATCAGAACAGTCTCAAATTACACACTACTCGTAATTTGCTCAATGACTGCAAAGAGATATTTCTTATGCAAACCATTGTTAATTTTGTTTTTAGATTGTTGTCTTGTATATATCAGTTATATTGTTGAACCATGCATATTTTGATTGTTGGAAATATCAATCGTTTTCTTCTATTGTTAAAATGTGAAATGTTTAATTCTAAAGCTTATTATTAATTTTCAATGACAAAATGTTTCAACGGATTTTTTGACGAACTGTATTAATTTATATTATTTTTTTTTTTTTAATTATTCAAAAATTTGTAAAAAAAAATATATATATATACAGACACGACATTATTTCATTATTTAAAACATGAAAATCTGACATTGACAGATTTTAATTTAGTGCCAGAGGCCTACTGCTAAACTTGTTAATATCGACAAATTCTTCTTTAGTTAATTCGTGACGATCTAAATTCCATGATAAAGTTTTCATTAAATCAAACCAATGTGTTTCAGCTGCAGATACTGTAACAAATAACGTTGGAAGTCCAAACTGTCTTATAGCCGCAAAAAAACGTTTTTTCTCTTTTTCCCAATGAGGGGGAGGTGTGCCGTGGGGGGGGGACTCATGTCAAAGGTGTGCCTTGGGGGGGGACTCATGTCAAAGTTGGGCCTTGGGGGGACTCATGTCAAAGTTGGGCCTTGGGGGGACTCATGTCAAAGTTGGGCCTGGGGGGGACTCATGTCAAAGTTGGGCCTGGGGGGCATGGCCCGACTTAGCTTAATTGGGGCCCGGGGCAAACACTTCTTTGGGGCCCCCCTCTGCTTCACTACTTCAGTAATGAAAAACCGAACTTTATGGAGGTATTTAAAATTTTCACCTCACTATGTATCCATTTTATTTATGATTATTAACTTTGTCATCCTGCAAAAAATTCATATCCTTGCTGACATTAGGGCGGAATTCAACTAAATTTTTGCAATTACGATGGCTCAATTAAGCCAGATTTTACATTGTACTAATATTTTGGTTAAAAAAGTTCCTTAACCCGTTAGTAGTCGCTAGTTGGTCGATTTGCCGCCCATCCTTAAGTGTTGTCAGATTTTTTTATTCGATAGCCACCAAAAATTTTTAGAAGTGTACATAAAACGCGAATAAACTCGAAGAAACGTCGGTCACATCACTTTTTAAAATTATTGGTGACAGTTAAATAAAAAGTGCGCAATCTGTAATAGGTGGCGCTGTCTATAGCGACTACTAACGGGTTAAAAAAGGAAACGTAAAATAAACTTTCTATTTGGGGCCCCCTCTGATGTGGGGGCCCAGGGCAACTGCCCCGTATGCCCCTGCCTTAATTAGGCTCTGCTTGGGGGGACTCATGTCAAAGTTGTGCCTTGGGGGGGGGACTCATGTCAAAGTTGGGCCTGGGGGGGACTCATGTCAAAGTTGTGCCTTGGGGGGACTTCATTCAATAAATCCCCATTCAATAAACCGACTGAAATAGGCCCTTAGCACTATTAAGAGTGACCTATAAAAATTCGACAACGCTGTACCGACTGAAATAGGGGTACCTTGGGGGGGGGGACTCATGTCAAAGTTGTGCCTTGGGGGGACTTCATTCAATAAATCCCCATTCAATAAACCGACTGAAATAGGCCTCTAGCACTAATTAAGAGTGCCCTATAAAAATTCGACAACTGTACCGACTGAAATAAGCCTCTATCACTAACAAAACAAAGTAATATCGTGAAGTTAGTAGTGAGATTATAAAATAATTTTCCAACTGTACTTAGCTGTTATATCATTTAATCTTTATTATATTTTACTCCCGTAATAATAATTAAAGAATATTATGCTTCTATAATGATAATGAAAAAACAAATCTTACAAAAACTGCCTTTTCCAATTTTTAGAAAATAAAATCTACATCTTTTTAGCCCTGTATAATATCGAAAAAGTTGAGCGAGTGATATAGCTTTGATATTTGTTGTTCTTGGCGGGATATTTTTCGTATATTGGCGATGTATATTTTCGTAACATATATTGAATGAAATATTATTTCATATTCTTTATTGCTCTCTTATATACCTTATTAAGATAACCATGATGTTTGAAATAAATTAAGTATGTTCAACTGATAATTTGGCGATCTATTTTTTTCTCTTCGCCAAGGACGACAGATACCAATTCCGCTCCGATCATGTTTCGTATAATGTCCTAAAAATTATGTTTATTAAAAATTACTTTTAGTTCTCGCAATATAATTGAAAATGCACTTCGAACAGTCCCCCCCCTATAATATTTTTACGGACTGCACTGTTAAAAACATGTCCTATTTGCTGCCAGAAATTCTCTGTAATTTGAGAAAATACGTGTAAATTACGACAAAATTACGTTGTCAGAACGTATGTTCTCAAATTACAGAGAATTTCTGGCAGCAAATAGGACATATTTTTTGCAGTGTATGCTAGCCAGGGTCCTAATCCTAAAGAAAATGCCCTCCATAGGAGGGAGGGGGGTTGTAAGAGGTCCTAGCCTGTTTATGCAAGTTTCGGAGTAAAACACGGAAAACAGCGAAACGCTAGGCCGACGAGCAGGGCCGTCTTAATACATTCGGGCGCCCTGGGCTAACACGTTCAGGCGCCATTTACCTTTACCAAAAGTATCCTAATTTTAAGTTTAGCTCAATTTTTAAATGCAATTTAGTTTTTAAATTTAATAAAAACTAATCTAATTAAAATTTAATAGCTATTTAAATCTAAAATTAGGATATTTATTAAAATATTAATTTTTGATTAAATATAATAATTTTTTCATTTGAAATGATAAATGAAAATTTTTAGAAATTTAATTTGTAAAATTGTTCTTCAGTATATCTTGCATAAATGCGCAAGTAAAATTAAAATAATAATAATAATAATAATATATAAAAATACTTTTAAAAAGCAAAATAACTTTCTTGTAAAATTATTTACATACTTCTTCCATTGTAACAAATCATTTTATCACTGTATCAATCCATTTTTACCTGTCTTGTTCCATTGTCAGAAGCTGACAGACAAGAAATGCCGGGTTTGATCCCACATTGCCCTCGTCGACCTAACCATTTGGAGTATTTCGTTATTTTCATCTAAACTCGCCTAAATACAGCTAGAACCTCTTAAAAAGTCCCCCCACATAGGAAATTCCACCCAGACCTAGAACCTACGTGCAGTCAATCAAACTTAAACACTACAACATATCATACCATCCATAGCCAGAATGTTTTTTTTTTTTTTTTTTCCAATCTAAATTCAAAACAAAATATTATTTCAATATAGAGTGTGTTGTCAAATTACTGGATATTTTTTCTTCTATCTGTTTAATCACAACTGCAGTTAGGAGACCAACCGCAAATTGATAGTTTGCATCCTTCTGTATTATAAAAAAACTACAAATTACTTGTAACTATAACACATGATTTCAATTAATATTTACAATATTTGTAATTTCTTTTTTTTCTTGTGGTAACCACACGATCATTTAGACATATTATATATATATATATATGAAAGGATAAAGAGAGGTAAGTTTTTAAATTATTATTTTATTATTTTAAATTAATAGTGAGCAATAACTTAAAGAAAATCCCATTAGAAAGTCTTAAATTAAAATTAATTCTAAAGTTTCCCCTGTAAAGTAAGTTTTAGTAGAATGCGCGAGTATAACGCAAAACTCATAAAAGTGAACAAATTTTAAGATAATAAAGTGCTGAATAAACGCAATTTGAAGTTTCTTGTGGTTAGAAGCTGCATAATAATGAATTCCGGTAATCTGGACCTCAGCTAAGCTGTCAATCACTGAGTTAATCTATAATAATAAAAGAAGATGTCTGTCTGTCTGTCTGAGCATCTATACGTTCAGCCCCTACTGAACGCAGAAGTATAAAATTTGACATACAAGTGCCTAGAAGCCTTCCCGAGGTGATAGTGAAAACAGAATTTAAAAATTTTAATTAGTTGCGCAGATATTAATTAAAATGTAGACCCATGTCTAATCAAAAAGCGATCTCAATGACTGAGAATTCACCACGGTTACATAAAAATAGATATTTTAACGAAGTTAAAAGCAGAAAAAGTGGAAAATAAATTAGAAATATTAGTCCGATCGTTACGAATTTGGTACTAAATGAAAGGGGGATTTTTTCCGAATCTAAGAGTGCAAGCGGCTTATCGATACATCAATTAGATTTTTTAAAATTAACTAAAGTATGAAATTTAGTTGGCAACAGGCAGACGATTGTCTGTGATGAAAAAGGAAATGGTTGTAATCAATTAAGATATCACGTGTTTTATAATGGGGAGAAAAATTGCAATTTTCAAACTTTTTCTAATTTTCAGTTACCTTACATTTAAATGAATATTCGACTTAGACAGCATATTATAAAGCTACTGTTCAATTTTCATGAAAATATAAGAATAAATAAAAAAATGACATTTATTGGAAAAAAGATTAAGTTTTCTTTTATATTTTGTAGTATTTTAAATTGAGATATACCGTTGAAATTCCGTAGTATTTGGTTTTAATGCCCGATAATTCGATTGTGAATATTTTTGAAAGAGTACGATTATTAGGGAGGGCTTGAAAGAGGGGGGGGGGGGAAAGGGGAAAAAAAAAAGAGTTACGGCGATTGAAATTGGTTGGTATATTTAGATTTTAAGGCAAGGTAAATCGATTGCGGATATTTTCGAGTGTAAAATTATTATTATCGACGGAAAGGGCAAAGATGTAGAAAAGAAACGGGAGTTTCGGAGAAAACAACGGAACACCCAGAACACCTTTATTCTTTAATATTTTGCAGAGTTTCGAATTCCAATTTCTGCTCACATATCGTACTAAGGATTTTTAACGTTATATAGCCCGGAATTATGCAAATTTCGGAGAAAACCATGGATAAGTCTGATTACTGAGAGAAATTTCGGAGAAAAAAAAATTACATTTTAATTTACATTTAACTGCAAATAAAATTTTATTCTAATATTCTTATACGTGTATTTCAAATTCTAGTTATGATTTAATTATTTTTAATACTTCATTCGAAAGACATTTTGAAATACTTTTATATTATCAAAAGTGGGATTCGAGACTTCACCCAATTTACACGTTTTCAGGTGTCCTGAATCGGTTTTCTTTTGTATCTCAGCTACTAATTAAAATAATTTCATAAGTAATACATCATTTGAAAGCTTTGTTGATTTGGAATTGAACAGTAGGTTACAGAAATTTCTACCGCCAGATGGCGCTGTAATATTTCAAATTCTAATTATATTATAAATGCATCATTCGAAAGATATTTTAAAGTACATTTATATTATCGAAAGTGGAATTCGATATTTCACCTAATTTACACGTTTTGAGGTTACCTGAATCGGTTTTCTTTTGTATCTCAGCTACTAATTAAAATAATTTCATAAGTAATACATCATTTGAAAGCTTTGTTGATTTGGAATTGAACAGTAGATTACAGAAATTTCTACCACCAGATGGTGCTGTAATATTTAAAAATTTCTATATTTTAAATTCTAATGAGTGAGGAAGGTGTTGTATGTTCTAAAACGGGGATAAGGCGCCACCGAGCGGGACTTTGCTAAAGTCAGAAATTTGAAAGATCATAACATGGTGAGTGAACAGGCTGTTTCAGATATTGAAAGTGGAAGAAGGCGCCGCAGGCTACCGAGCGGGAATTTACTGCGTATAAATTTTTCAATAAAGCTATTTTCACTATATATCAATAAGCTGTTGTAAGATCTGAAACGGGGAAAAGGCGCCACAGGCGCCCCCGAGCTGGAGTTTCATAAAGTCGGATTTTTCAAGGATCGCAAACCAGCTGGTCGCCGAAGGCGGCTAGTATCCAATAATGAGATGTAGGAGTGGTGCGATTTCCCGCCAAAAATGCTGGTATTTAAGAGAAAGCGCGCGTAGAGGAGCTCTCTCTTCTTTTGCTCTAGTGCTTAGCAAAACCACGTCAAAATAACGGCCCGGGAGGGGTCACGGGGATCGCATGATGTTTGATCACGGGCTTTCAGTGGTCTCGGCTTCACTGCACTGCATCCACTTGCTCAGCCTTCAATTATGGACTGTATCAGATGATATGTTCCAGATGGTTTAATAAATGCCTGTGTCTCAATTTGGATTCATTACTGAGTGCAAGACTCTCTCCTTCATAGCTATTATGTGACTCCAAGTTAAGTAAATACGTCACACACACACACACACACATATATATATTAATTTATTATAAATATTAATTATATTATATTAATATGTTATAGTAGTAAATTATTAATTTTTATAACAAGTTTTTTTACTTATAACAAGAATAGATTTTAACAAAGTTTCACAAAACTTTCAGAAAAAATTATAAGACAGAGAAATATTATTCTGAAACTTAAAATTCACACATGTAATTTTTGCTGAGGTATGAGCATTTATAATAAATAATTTTTTTAAATATGCATGCACGAGAGATAGAATTTTTTTTATTACATAGGATAAAAGCTAGATATATTGTGCAAGTTATGTCAAAATTTTATTTGAATAGAGTAAAAATTAAGCAAATTATCGACAAAAGAATGAACAAGATTTTAGATGTTTTCCAGAAGTAAAATTTTATAAGGTGTTTTTTCCAGGCTACATATTTAATTAAGCTATCCAATTACTTATTGCAAAATTCTTTTTTGCGAAAAACCCTTTATGAACTCACAAATCTTAGTAAATAAATAAAATTTTGTTAGAGTTATAAGTCCAAGCTCATTGAAAAATATTTATTACAAATGCTCAAAAAGTATCTACTACAAATTATATGTGAGAAATTTGTGGTTCTGAATAATATTTCACAATTTTTAGTGAATCTTTATGTAAGTTTTGTAAAATTTTATTGAAATCCATTCTTGATATAAGTAAAAAGTTTGCCAAAAAAAATTATTAATTTTTTGTTTAAAAAAAAAATAAATAAAAATAAATAAACCCATCTAAATAATTGTGCGACTCACATACACACACAAAAAAAAGTACATAGTAAGTGAAATCATGTGTTAAAGTTACAAGTCATTTGTAGCTTTTTATGATACAGGGTAATCAAAAGTATTTGTGGTTGGAAATCACTCCATTATTTAGCATATTTGTCTTGAGACATATTTCTTACTGTTAAGAAGCTGTTTCGATTCCCAAACTTAAAATGAAAAGCACTGTATTCAGTTAATTCCATGTAATACATTAATATATACAATTAACAAATAATAAAAAAAATTTCAAATAATTAAAGACTCATTCTGGGTTGAATTCTGATTAATTATGGCAATTCAATCAATTTTTCCCTTTCTATTCGCTAGAGGTCATTAGCCCCTGTTCAAGTTAAAAACTAGTGACTAGTCTGTTATATGGAAATCTCCTAGAGGGACTGTTCTTTGTACTTTGCGAAAGTTCTGTTTTCCGGCCACACCAATGACCAATAGGTTCTGCTATCAAAGTTGTAGATTAGAGGTGCCGGAAGAGGTCTCTTTCGTCGGAATATAATGATAAAGACTTTTTCAATGTGTCCCTGTAAAAATCTATAAGCACTAGATTCATCAAAATCTATACAATTTGTGTGATGGTGATGTATAAAAAAATATATAAATTTTCAGTTCATTCGAAAAAGGCATTTAGATGCTATCACACTTTAAATAGTTTAAGCCCATAGGCTAAATGATAAAGAATTTTTCTTTGTGTCCCTGTAAAAAAACTGTAGGTGCAAGATTCACCAAAATCTATACAGTTCGTGCAACAGTGACCTATAACATGCATATAAATTTTCAGTTCATTCGAATAAGACTTTTAGATGGCTATCATACTTTAAATTATTTTAACCTATAGGCTTTAATGATAAAGAATTTTTCTGTGTCCCTGTAAATAAGCTACGAGTGCTAGATTCACCAAAATCAACAGCGTTCGTGCTACGGTGATTTGTAACATATGTTCTAACTTTCAGCTCAATCAAACAAAGTGTTTAGATGTTATCATGTTCATTCAAATACTTATACACATGCATATATCACCGAAAAATTAGCTAATATGAACTCAGGAGATTCCGAAACGAACAAATAGGCCAAAATCTCAAAGTCGAAATTTTTCCTGATTACAATACTGTATGTTCGTAAAGTAAAGAAGAATAATTTGGAAACAATCTTTCTTAATTCATGAAAAAAAAAAAAAAATAATAATAATAATTCAATTTGTTACCAGATGATCCTGAAATGTTTAACACTGCTAAGTTGAAAACACATTTTATTTTTACACATGGAATATATAATCAGACTTCACTTTGAATAGAAATATAAATTAAATGTTTACACAACAGTGAAAATACCAATGTTAAGCAAACTACAGTTTCGGTAGCATTAGGCGTACCGTTATCAGTGCAGATCATCACGGGGCTTGAGGGAGTGTCTACGACGGTCGCGAACGTAGACTACCTTCACATGAGAAGGAGAAGAACCTGGAACTGTAGTGCATGTTAAGATATTCGGTACTTTGAACTGGAGGAATTCATAGAGAACTCCGGTGTGATGATTTGATGATTTACATGACTGTAGGCAGAGGCGAGAGACTTCAAGGAGTTGAAGGTGAAAAACATGAAAGCTGGAAAATACATTCTGGCAAACCAACAAAAAATAAACCTAACACACATTTTTTTCCCCCTGACAATTAAGCAATTAACTACCATTTTTTTTTTAAATTTTTAAATAGAAAGAAAAAGCCTAACGAATCTGTTAAGCAGACGAATACTAAAATTTACTAAAAATATTAAAGGAAAATAAATATTAACAAAGCTATATACAATTAAATTTACAAAAGGAAACAAAGTTACTTGTAACTGGTATGAAGGCTGACCAAACGCGGTTGGAGATAAAAACTCACAGTATGTTGCAGATGTCAGGGGGTAGCTAGAGGTAGCAGGGCCCGACTTAGACTACCTGCAGCCCCGGGGCAAGCCTATTCTGGGGGGCCCCCTTGCAGTGGCATAAGAGGTCTTTAGATTGCAGAATTTCTGTATTCGCCTGTAGGGGGGCCCCTTCCAGAAGGGGGGCCCAGGGCATTTGCCCCGTATGCCCTGCCGTAAGTCGGGGCCTGAGAGGTAGATGAATAATATATTCAATCTATGGAAAAATAGAAATTTAGAGTGAAAATTCTGCATTAGGTGATGCCAGAAGGATCTCGTCTTCTACGCTTGGAGACCTGGATGAACCCATCTCTCTGAATAGAATGGCAAGAGGGCATTTCTAGGCTCTACCAATTTTTGGATCATACCTTTTGATAGCGTTTAACACAGGATTCTGGACTTTGGGGACAGACCTGTGAAACTTCAACGCAAGTCTCTTGATTTCAGAATAACTAGGAATAATTTTCAGGTCTTTGTGAATGACATCATTGCGAACGTAGCGAAAAGCCTGAGCATGCCTACGCAACTGCTTATTTTGGAAAACTTGAAGTCTTTCAAGCTGAGTCTTTGAGGCAGATCCGAACACCGTGGACCCGTAGGTCAAGATGCATCAGATCAGGGACTTGTACAGTAGCTATTTTTAACAGACAGGCAGCTATTCCAAGCCAAAAGAGGAAAGAGAGGGGCGATGGCATTTTGCGCTTTTTTCAGAGTTTCTGAAATGTGCTTTTGCCACAGTAATTTGGAATCTAGGTGAATGCCTAGGTATTTATACGATGTGTTTCCCAGGGAATAAATTTGATATCTATCAATTGTCCTCGCACATAAAAAATTATTAATTCTATGAATATAAATGCTTATTTTTTTATATATATAGTTGTTAACTTACCTTTAATTTGAATTTAAAAGTTTTCTCTATTTAAACTCGGTCAGCCATCTTTTACTTGCATCGCGCCATTACTAACGATGTCTTGTTTACATTGTTGTCGTTGCCAAACTTGCTCTGCTTAATTTTCTTAATTTTTACTGTTGCCACTGTTATTGAAATGATTATAGTAAATTGTATTTTTGGCTATGACCGTTGAGTGGCAATGGTGATGCATTATTTATATGTAGATTTTTGACTTGGCAGTCAGTATAAATAGATAGCGATGCGAGTGTTAAAGGGCAGTTATCGGCAGTTGTCAGTAATGGGCAGCTAGTCTTCAATTAAAAATGAAGTGGCTGTTTGTGAATAATTGAGCAGCTCTAAGCTGTTGATGGCTAAGTACTGATGTTGGTACAGCTGAGCTAGTTATGTTTTCTTGGCTATTGCTTTTAAAGAAATGATGGCTGCCATTGTTATTGTTATTTTTTACAAATGTTAACTGTTTAAGTTTGTTGTTAAGTTTGTACCCTGTTAAAAGGGATAAAGTTTGAAGTTTTTCGTTATTCGCGAAAACTAAAAAATAAAAATTGATAATCGATGTTTTTGAAATGAGGTCGTTAAATTTGATAGTTTGATTGATGTTGATTTTGTTTAGCGGTTTTTTAAACCGCACTTGTTACGTTTTTGAAATTTTCTACTTAATCAAGTTATAAAGTTGCTAGCATCCAATAGTGAATTAAATTAAATTATAAGTGATTTTTATCAGATTATGGAATTAATGATATGCAAATTGTGATCTTCAACCTTCAGTAATATAATCAGTGTGGTAGTGATCTTCAGTTTTAAATGATATAATCATGCTTCGTCTCCCGTTGGTCAACGAGGCGACCGCGGCGTATTTTTTCTTCATCTGTGAAATATATGTGTTCTTTTGAAGATGATGATGTGTCATGATTTTGTCATAGTGAAGTTTAGTCTGCTACATATTGTGCATCTCTTGTGAAATGAGGTAACTTTAAATATGTTATACTTTGAAAATCTGTTGAATATACTTTATTTATTAATATATATTTTTTGTGTTTCATTGAATAAAATTTGTTTTGTTGTTAAAACTTGTGTATTTGATGTGTTATAACAGTTGAACACTGGTCGGGTTATTTTTATTGAAACCCTTAAAACTTAAAGATTAACGTTTCCACTGTATGTGAAACTGCTTAATAAAATTAATTAAAAGATAGACCTTTAGTCTATATTATTTGGTTATGGGCCGTTTTTTTTTTAGGGTATCTTTTTAAACTTGACCAGTTGTTTTTTTCTTGTTTTCTGTATAATTGATAATTAAGTAACTATTTAAAAATGGCTTATAATATTGTACCTCAAATCACTAAGTTAAATGCCACTAACTACTCTGGTTGGAAGTGTGATATTAAATTTTTACTTATGGAAAAAAATGCTTATGATATCGTCACTGGTGACGAAACTAAGCCTAAAGTTAGTGAAACCGTGTCTGAGGAGGCAGTGCAAGACTTTAAAAGAAGGCAGAATGCTGCCATGTCAATTTTATATTTGAATATTGATAGTGAATTTAAAAGTTTAATAAGTGAATGTACTGACCCCTCAGAAGCGTGGAAAATTTTAAAAGTTAACTTCCAGCCAGATAGTAGAAGTCATCATATGAAATTGTTTTCTGAAGTTATGACATGTTTTTTAGAACCTGGCGAATCTATTGGTGTTTTTGCAGCTAGAATATCTAAAATTGCTGATCAGTTAAAATCCATTAATAAACCTATTGCAGACGAATATTTATCTTTTCAGGTTTTGAGATACCTACCTGATAAATTTGATCAGGTTGTTCAACAAATTCTTCGTTGGCCTGATAAGGACTTTAACTTTAAAAATATTATTGTTGAGTTATGTGCCGAGGAAACGCGCCTTCAACTTAGAAATTTTGATAAAAGTAGAACGGAATGTTCTATTGAGGCCCAAAATGTAAAATTTAAACGCAGGCCTGTTTTTACTTGTTGGAGGTGCGGGAAAAAAGGCCATGTAATTAAAGATTGTAAAGTTAAGTTAAATAATGATCTAGCTGCAAGGGAAAAAGAAAAACCACTCAGAAGTAATTTTTCTAAGAGGGGTGGCTCTAGTCAACAGTCAAAACGTGATAAAACTCCTAAAGCTCAAAATTTCATTGCTGAAGCAAATTTAAGTAGTTTTGATAGAGAGGGCAGCTGGGCTAATGATACGGCGGCCTCTCATCACTTCTGTAAAGATAAATCCTTTTTTTGTAATTTTTCTGAAATTTCCGGTGATGAGTTACACGTGGCTGTTGATGGCGTCACTTTTCCCATTACTGGTAAGGGTGAAGTAGAACTGAATTTTAATGGGACTGTTATTAAACTTTGGAACGTTTTGTATTCTCCGAACTTGCGGAAAAATCTTTTGAGTGGTTCTAGATTCGACCAGGGTGGTGCTAAATTTATTGGTAAAGCCGGCAAAATAAACGTGGTCGACAAGTATGGTGATTTCCTTTTCTCTGCTAAACTCCATGACGGGATTTATTATACATTTCCAAAAGTAATTAAAAATAAGCACAGTGTTAAATTGAATGGGGGGCAGAATTCTAATGAAAATTTAAATGATAATACTGAAATTTCAGCTTTTCCTGTAATAAAACCTGTTAATATAAAAGACTTTGATACCTGGCACCTTCGTTTTGATCATCTAAGCCCTGACTTAATTTTTAATACTATACGTAATTCTGCTATAAAAGGTCTGCCCAATTTAAAATCAGTTGATAATTTTTTTTGTGATCCCTGTCATGTGAGTAAGCAAAATCGTATCTCTTTCAAACCCTTAAGTCATTCTTCTTCCAAAAGACCTTTAGATCGACTTTTTATGGATACTTGGGGTCCAATTAAAATTCCTGGCAAAAAGGGTGAACGTTTTTTCTTGTCTGTAATAGATGATTTTTCTGGTAGGTCATCCGTTTACCCCCTCCAGGAAAAATCCATGTGTTTTGATGTTTTTAAGAGACATGTTTTGAGGGCCGAAAGGTTTTTGGGAACCAAGTTGAAGTCGATCAGAACTGACAATGGCAAAGAGTTTGATAATGATTCTTTTAGGGGTTTTTGTAGAGAAAATGGAATAAATCATGAGCTGACCAACTTTTACACACCAGAAGAAAATGGAGTTTGTGAGAGGTTCAACCAAACTATTATGAACTGTGTTCGGGCAATGTTAAAGTCCAGTGGTTTATCTGATGATTTTTGGCCTGAAGCATGTTTACACTTTAATTATACGTGGAATCGTATTTGTCATGGCGGGAACTCCAAAACTCCATTTGAACTCTATTCAGGAAATAAACCCTCTGTTCGACACTTAAGACCATTCGGTACTTTGACATATGTGGGTGTTCCAAAAGTCAGGCGTAAGCACAAGTTAGACTCCAAATCAAAACGTGGTGTCCTTGTGGGCTATGCATTACGTACTCGTGGTTACAGGGTCTGGTTAGAAGATGAGAAGAAAGTTGTGGAAACTATAAACGTATCTTTTGTTGAAAGCGGTGATGTTTTACGCAGTGGAGCGGTGATGGGCGACTCTTCTTTTGAGTTGGTGCTTGTCCCGGAGGAACAACCACGGCCCGTTGACCGGTACCTTCTTCCTGGTCCGGAGCCTGGTACCTCTGGGGTCTTGCCCAGCGAGACTGAAGTTGTCGTCCCAGCCGTCACTCCTGCTCCTCAAGTTACCCCCCATACTACTTCTCATAACTGGATGTCCAATCCCATATGGTACCGGAAGGTTGTACCTCGTCCTAAGGGGAAAAAGGTCGATATTTATTATTATCCTGATGGAGAGGGTAAAAAGTGTTGTCTCAGGTCACCTAATGATGTCGAAAATTTTTGTAATTCAAATAGTATTGATTTTTCTAAGTTTAATAATTTTTCTGGTGTTGTTAATCCTAATGTTATACCTTCCGTGTCCAGCACGACTAGTTGACTAGATGTGGTGGTCCCGAGAACGTATAAACAGGCTTTAAAATCTGCACAATCTGATGAGTGGCATGGGGCTATGCTGGAAGAGTTAGAATGTATGGCCACGAGAGGTGTCTGGCATCTTGTGAGACTCCCTGAGAACAAGACTGCGTTGGGAAACCGCTGGGTTTACACAGTAAAGCGTGACGAGTCTGGCAACATTGTCAGATACAAGGCCAGGTTGGTCGCGCAAGGTTTCAACCAGATCCAGGGCGAATCGTACGATGAGACCTTCTCGCCTGTGATAAACTTTTCTGTTGTTAGATTTTTTTTCTCTCTTTTAGTCTCAATGTTATGGTTGGTTTAATGTACAGTGCGATGTTAAGTGTGCCTATCTGTATGCTCCCTTAAAGGATGAGATTTACATGAGGCAACCGGTTGGCTTTACTGAAAAAGGTAAAGAAGACTGGGTCTGTAAGCTGGATAGAGCACTGTACGGATTACACCAGTCAGGCAGATTATGGTTTTATGAATTAAATAAAGTATTGTTGGAACTTGGTTTTAATAAATTTGAAAATTGTAACTGTGCATATTCATATTATGATTTCTCTGTTTTATTGGTTTATGTTGACATCGTTGTTTTTGCCAGGACTGAATCTCAAGCTAATGACATTTTAAGTTTGTTGAAATCAAAGTTTGATTTGAAAATTTTGGGTATCACACGCAAGTTGTTAGGTGTGGAGTTTGAGTATACAGATACAGGAGTTTTGATCCACCAAAATCAATATATTGACGAAGTCAGTAAGAGGTTTCAAAATCACCGTGTACCTATCTCCTCCTTACCTATTGTTAAAGGTATCAAATTTTCAAAAAGTGATTGTCCTGTTATTCAAGAAGACATCGATGAAGCTTCTCATTTACCTTACAGAAATCTCTTAGGTTGTATTTCTTTCATTTCAAACCGTACAAGACCCGATATCGCATATGCCACTAACATTTTCTCACAGTTCCAACAAAATCCAGGTATTAAACATTGGCAGGGTTTACTTAAACTTCTTGGATATATAAAATTCACCAGTCAATATAAGCTCCATCTTAAATGCACACAGGTTAAATTAATTTCTTATTCTGACGCTGACTTCGCCGCTAATAGGGACGACTATGTTTCTATGGGTGGCCAGTTAATTCTTTTGGATAGTGCTGCTGTTTCTTGGCGTACTAATAAACAGAAAGGGATTACCATATCAACGATGGAGTCAGAATTTGTTTCTATGTGTGATTGTGTTCGTGAGCAGGACTGGTTTTATAATATTTTATGTGAATGTTCTGGCTTAAATCTTATAGAAAATAATTTTGAAATACCTACCCTATATGCTGATAATCAGGCTGCAATACGTTTTACAAAGTCCAGGATTGAGAATTTCCATACACGTCATGTTAATATTAAACTATTTTTTATAATGGATTGGTTTGATGAGGGCAAATTTCATATTCAATATATTTCCTCTAAATTAAATCTTGCCGACCAGTTTACGAAGCCGTTGACAAAAAGTGATTTGTTAAAATTTATAAAAGTGATCTTTATATAAATCTTTCGTGTTTGAATAAATTTCTTCGCTCTGTAGATGCTTTTTATAATTTTTTTTATATTATGTTATCATGGTGTGAATGTGTGTGTGAAATCGTGAGGCGCCTTGCGTATTTGTTCATTGTATATATATTCATTTTTCATATTTTTTTTTTTCATATATTGCATATATATTCATTTCTTGTATATATACTTCATATTTACTCTTGTTCATAATTTGAATATTGCATCATATAATTAATATTGTATATAATGTATGTTTTTCATATCACTTTTTCTTTAGTATATCTGCGGAGTGGGGAGTTGTTTTTCATCACTTGGAAATTTTTTTGTCAATGGTTATCTAGTAATTAGTTTATTACATCACTTGTGACACTTCTTATGGACTATGGGGAATCTCATGATGGTATTTTGTTAAATTTTTTTTATATGCTGTGGTGGGGGGCAATTGATATCTATCAATTGTCCTCGCACATAAAAAATTATTAATTCTATGAATATAAATGCTTATTTTTTTATATATATAGTTGTTAACTTACCTTTAATTTGAATTTAAAAGTTTTCTCTATTTAAACTCGGTCAGCCATCTTTTACTTGCATCGCGCCATTACTAACGATGTCTTGTTTACATTGTTGTCGTTGCCAAACTTGCTCTGCTTAATTTTCTTAATTTTTACTGTTGCCACTGTTATTGAAATGATTATAGTAAATTGTATTTTTGGCTATGACCGTTGAGTGGCAATGGTGATGCATTATTTATATGTAGATTTTTGACTTGGCAGTCAGTATAAATAGATCGCGATGCGAGTGTTAAAGGGCAGTTATCGGCAGTTGTCAGTAATGGGCAGCTAGTCTTCAATTAAAAATGAAGTGGCTGTTTGTGAATAATTGAGCAGCTCTAAGCTGTTGATGGCTAAGTACTGATGTTGGTACAGCTGAGCTAGTTATGTTTTTTTGGCTATTGCTTTTAAAGAAATGATGGCTGCCATTGTTATTGTTATTTTTTACAAATGTTAACTGTTTAAGTTTGTTGTTAAGTTTGTACCCTGTTAAAAGGGATAAAGTTTGAAGTTTTTCGTTATTCGCGAAAACTAAAAAATAAAAATTGATAATCTATGTTTTTGAAATGAGGTCGTTAAATTTGATAGTTTGATTGATGTTGATTTTGTTTAGCGGTTTTTTAAACCGCACTTGTTACGTTTTTGAAATTTTCTACTTAATCAAGTTATAAAGTTGCTAGCATCCAATAGTGAATTAAATTAAATTATAAGTGATTTTTATCAGATTATGGAATTAATGATATGCAAATTGTGATCTTCAACCTTCAGTAATATAATCAGTGTGGTAGTGATCTTCAGTTTTAAATGATATAATCATGCTTCGTCTCCCGTTGGTCAACGAGGCGACCGCGGCGTATTTTTTCTTCATCTGTGAAATATATGTGTTCTTTTGAAGATGATGATGTGTCATGATTTTGTCATAGTGAAGTTTAGTCTGCTACATATTGTGCATCTCTTGTGAAATGAGGTAACTTTAAATATGTTATACTTTGAAAATCTGTTGAATATACTTTATTTATTTATATTTTTTGTGTTTCATTGAATAAAATTTGTTTTGTTGTTAAAACTTGTGTATTTGATGTGTTATAACAGTTGAACACTGGTCGGGTTATTTTTATTGAAACCCTTAAAACTTAAAGATTAACGTTTCCACTGTATGTGAAACTGCTTAATAAAATTAATTAAAAGATAGACCTTTAGTCTATATTAAAATTCATCATTAAGAAGGAAGTTAATGTCGGGGGAATAGGATTTATTGATGAAGAAAATGGCGGCACTTTTAAACTATTAACTTTAATTTTCCACTTGTTAAGCCAAATAGCATACGAATCAAGGTAATCTTGGAGTTTTTCAAACACAGTGTGTGGTTGCGTGTGTCTGTACATAATGGCAGTATCATCAGCAAATAATGCTGAGTTGATGTCGGGCTTATGCGGAATGTCGATGATGTAGATATTAAATAGCCGAGGCCCGGCGAGAGAACTGAGGAACAGAACTGAGAACAGGTTTTGGGCTAGAGAGGGAATTTCCCACTTTCACCACAAAAGACCTGTTAGAATCAGCAAAGATTTTAGTTAGCTCGTTAGCTGGTCAGGAACACTCAACTCAGCCATTTTAAAGAAAAAGCCATTGGGTTAACAATGTCCGAATGAGGTGAAAACTGACTTCTAAGACTTTCAACAATTGCTTCAGCATTTTCAATGTTACTATAAGCCATGCCATTGGGACTAGTAATGGCAGGGATGTGTGTTCGTGTCCTACTACAAATACGGGAGGCAGCCCTCCAAATTGTGTTGTCTGCAGTCGAGAGAGACTATAAAATTGTTGAAATGTGTTTTACTAAACTCCTTAATTGCAGCTCTGAGATTACGAATAAGCCTGTTTAACTTATTCCTAAAATAGAAGGTCCTATGAACCTGCCATTGCCTGCAAGCATGGTTTTGATCTCAAATCACTTCGCTGATGTTATCCGGCAGCCTGTAGAAGTCACTCAATCTTTTCTGAGGTTCCGAGCTCAGCATATATGCCTCAGGAAGTGAATCTCAAAGCACGGATATAACTTGCTCAGCTTCCTGTTTGCAATCTGGGATAACGGAAGGAATGTCACGTTCTGAAAGGATATCCGCAAACTGACTCCACCGGGTGGATAGAGCCGTTCTCAGATCCAGATCTTAAGACCCCCATGTCGTACCTCAAGACAACAGGTAGGCGATCAAAGTCAAGATCATTCAGTGTTTGAATGCTGTAGGCAAAATAAAAACTGCGGGTGATAGCAAAATCCAAAATATTTAGAGATCTCACGAAGGTGGGTTCAGGAGGCGCCTGAATTTGTGCGAAATTTTGATCCACTCACCTTCTTAATTTAACACCAGTAACATTATTCCTAGGACAATTCCATGAATTATGGTTAGCATTAAAATCACCCGCAAGGATAAAATTGGAAAAGCATTAGTGGGACAGGAAAGAAGTGCAGAATGACAAGACGGATTATTACTCCTATATGTAGATAAGGAGGCGAATTCCAGAATTGGAACAGCAGCCAATAGGAGTTTAAGAAACTGGAGATATTAGCCAATAGAAAATTAGGATGTAGAAAGCTATGCTAATTGTAGGTGAAAATCAAGAATATGTTTATTTTATGTAATGTTTTCAACAAACAATAAGAGGGGTACAGGAAAATCGTAATTAGGTAATGAAATTTTTGATTTTAATATGCAAAGCTTCTAGAAAATCGAGTTCATGTACATGCTTAAGCTGATAACTTATTTTAGCTGAATTAAAGTTAAATGTAGGGATGCACCGAATAGCAGTTTTGGCTGAATACCGAACATTCGGCCAACCGAATACCGAATATCCTTCAAACCGAATAGTAACTATTCAGCCGAATAACGAATATTCGGCTGGCTGATTAACTCTTATATTCAGGTGTCTATCATCTAATTTTTTACTAATTTTTTTAGTAATACCATTTACATTTAGTAATATTTTATGAAAAAAATTAACAGTGGTTTATATAAATGTAGAAAAAATTAAGAAATATTACTATACATAAGTAGTGGGGTAATGCTGAATTCACAGTCCGAAAATTATCTATTAGGCTTTTTAATACACATAAAATTTCTTAGATAACAATATCTTGTTGCAAATCTAAAAAATAGCTCTTCACCCCTTTTTCCCCCAACTGTTGTTATATGCCAAGTCAAGGTCTATAATATCATTAGTAGGAGAAGGCATTCGCAAGGGAAGTATGAATCCGTAAAATTCCTATTGAACCCAACCAAGTTAAAGAAAGAACATTATCAAAAACATAGGGTAGAGTGTAAATTTTGTGCAACAACCCACTATGGAGCAAGATTTGTCCCTAGAAGAAGTTGCTTTTATCAAAACCAATGGAACAGTTTATGAGCACGAAAACGTGACACAGTGCCAGATATTTGATTTGAGTAAAGATCTTCAGCTTAACTTGCTTCAGCTTCCCCGTCTTGACCAAATTTTGAGGGATTTTTTTTTCCCCCTTATGTTATTAAAACTGAAAAAATTCTTTTAAATTTAAATAAATGAATAATTTAAGGAGAAATAATTTTATATTACATTTAGATAAAATTCCATTAATTATTTGTGCTAGTGTTTCATGTAAAATTTTAATTAATATTTTTTATCGATACCGATAACAGTATGCGTTAACCGTTTGCTCTTAATTATGTTATTTATTATTCATGCAATTTTTAGCATGAAAAATCTTGAATGGACAACAACTGTTGCTCATCCCTTCGACTTCGTATTTGACTTTTATTTCAAATATTTTACTGAACTGTCAAATTTCATGTGTTGAGAAACTGACAATAAGATTGTGAGCACAAGGACAATTTTTCTCAAAATGATTGATTTTTCTAATTTATAAGTTTACATTAACCCTTTCAGGAGCTGTGGTTTAAAGCTCTAGATTAGTGGTCGCCAGTCACCAACTGGCGACTAATTACACTGAAAATGACAACCAAATAATCAAACCATAGTCACCAAAAATGGCGACAGTTTAACATTTCCTAATTTTAAAAAAAAAATTCTAAAGCATGGATTCTATGAGGTATTGTCCTTTGCTCTCCGTATATAACAGCTGGAGGAGAGAAGAAAAGAACACAAGGATCGCAAATAACATCATCGCTGCAGGAAGTCTTTCTTTTTAACTTTGTGTATGGTAGCATGAGTCTACGACTTCGAAGTGCTGCACTCTACTTCAGTTAAGGTCAGCAGTATTTGATATTGGAGTTTTTTTTTTTTTTTTTTTTTGGGGGGGGGGGGGGGTTAAGGATTAAGAAATATACAGAAACATAATAATCGCGGTTGCAGTGGTGGAAAAAAAAAACTTCTGATAAAAGGACCAAATAGGGTAAAAATGTTCATCCACCTGACTGCAAAAGGCAAATGGTAAACTTACATTTTTCCAACAATGGTCATGAACTATGTTATAGGAAGTCAGAGTCAAAAGTAGCATCCAATCCAACTGTGTGAAAAATTAACAAAATTAACTTACAAAATTATACTTTTTTCCATCAGCAAATATGAGTAAAACTAATATGGCAATCAGTTTGAATAATTTAAATTAGATTTTAATTAATTAAAGTGTATTATAATTAACAAATCATTTGCATACTTTGTAACCTTCCATCCAACAAATTTGCATAAATCCTAATTTAACTGACTATTTAATCAACCTTGTTTTTTCCAAGGCCTTGGTTTTAGATTTGTTCTATTTCTCAAGATCTTTGGTTTTTCATGTATGGTTACACTTAGCTCAGAAATTTTGTATTTCAAGCAAGTATAACCAGGTTATTTACACTTATTTCAGCAATTCAACTGTATCACTTAAACATTTACTTTGATTTTCGATTTGTTTTTTTAATTTCCAATGAAACTAACTCATTTTTTCTTGTAAACAACTCAACCATAACTTTTTCCACTCCCTGGTAAGTGGTGATAGTTGGAGAATTTTTATGTCATAAGACAAGTTAAGCATTCAAAATGAGAAATTTCTATAAAAACAATTTGAAATTTAGAGATTGAAATTCAGATATAGTTTTTAAAAACCATGTATTCACGAATAGCATCTGAAGAGATTCACACCTGAACAGCAGTTTATCAAAATTTTAACTATTAAAATTAAAAAATTTCAAATTTTGCAGGAAAAAAAAAAAAAAATGTATATTTTCCCTCGAACAGTTGCTGTTTTTGGAAGCTTAAACATTAGTTTATTTTACTATCTTGACTTAACTTCACCTGTTAACCGCAGGGGTGAAATTAGTTAACATTCAATAACCTTAAAAATTTACTAGCATGCAAATAGGGCAGACTAAAGCCGCTCATACCTCATAAACAGGTTTCCCCATGCGGAAAACTATCCAAATATGCCATTTGATACAAATTGCCAAACGTATGTTCGTCAATCACGCATTTTCGACTGTTTAAATCACATACGGTAGTCTTTAGAATGAAATCCTCCAATCTAAAGGGCAAAACTGGGAAAATTCATTAGTGGCCAGTGGCCGGTACTGTCAGTTTCATTAGTAGCCACTCTTTTAAGTTAGTGGCCACTTTTCACATAAGACTACTTCTTTCAGACTGCAAAAAGCATTGTCACCATTTTGCGGTATAATTACCACAAGAAAAATATGAAAATAAGAAATACATATAATAATAAAATTAACACAGGGACACTGAAATTGTAATTTGTAATTACGCTCTTTTTAAAAATCCTAAATTGCACATCCTAAATTAAAATCTGCTTAGGGCTGTAATAATAACAGCAAAAGTTATTATCTTTCAGATAATTAGTAGTACTTTTTTTTTCAATTTATTTAAGTGAAATAAGCTGTTATCATTCACAGTTCACATTGATATTTTCTAGTAAATGAATCAGCTGATTCATCATCATCACAACCTTTTACATGGTCATGTGTAAATACAGTTAGCAGTTTCATTATTTTTTCTTATTTCTAAAAGACACACTTTTTTAAATGATTTTATTTCAATAGAGTTAAAGTTAAAATACTTCCTCTTAAAAAGTATAGATATGGAAACTTAGCTGCTTCATTAAAAATAATTTACTTAGCTGCCAAATTTGTAGCTTTAAAAATAGGGAGATTTCTACTTTAAAATGGGAAGGGAAAAGGAAGATTTCTACACAAAAGAAAGCAAATACAAAAATTTTTGAAAAATACACATTTAAGTCAAATAAAATTTGGATACACACATTTGTCAACTATCTTAAATGGGTTAAATATACACTAAATACTATGGAGATATTAATGGAAAAAGATTGTGCTTTGCAGGACATTTGATCATTAACTGCTTGTGGAAATGGAGCTCACGTGTGTGTGTGTGGTGTGTGTGTGGGGTGGGGTGGGGGGGGGGGGGGGGTAGGGTACATCCATATTCTTCTTTATAGGTTCTAGAATCTAATCAAGAAAGTTTAAAATGAATATTTACATTTATGTTATGGATAGAGAAAAATTGTAAACCACAAGACTTCAGTGGAGCATGTGATTGCCAATCGTTGGAGGGGGGGGGGGGGATTACAAGAATTATGAGTACGATATTAAACAATTCTACTTCTTTACAGATTCTAGAATCTAATAAAGTAAGTTTAAAATATATATTTATATTTTTGCAGCATATGGAGAATGATTAGAAATTATAAAGCTTTCTATAAGCTGTGTGATCACAGATCGTTAGGGGGAGGGAAAGGGAGGGGGTGGGGGTCCAAAAAATTATATGAGTGAGACATATTAAACAATTCTACTTCTTTATAGGTTGTAGAATATAATAAAGCAAGTTTAAAATGAACATTGACATTTATGCCATGGATGGAAAAAGATTGGAAATCACAAGGCTTCGATTGCCTATCGTCACTCGATTTTTAGATTATTTTAATGATCATAAAAAGTGGCGACTTTAGTGGCGATCGATGCATAATTTTTAATCGCCATCTTTTTTTATTTAGTCGCCACGTGGCCGGTGGCGAGCCTTAATTTTGCCCTTTACTCCAATCAGAGAATCACGATTAGAGAACACCCTCTATTCTTTCCCCTTTTTAACATCCTTGGGGGGGAATAATAGCCAAATGTTGGGTTCGTTGTTTACATTTCTGGATTTCATTCTTCCGTTTATGCTTAAAAACAACCCTTGAAGTCGTTTGGTCACTTTTGAGCGGCAATCGCTTACATTTTAGAATATATCGTCTTCCGTCTGACAGCATCTTTACCTAAGATATGGCTATCTATTTGACAATGCAAATATCAAACTCAGCAAATACCTTTAATAATACATCACAAGGAAATTAAACATTCAAAATGAGAAATTTCTATAAAAACAAAATGTTTAAAATGAAATTCTGAAACAGCAAAATTTATAAATTTATTAACTAAGGAATGATATAACAATTTTTATAAATTCGAACTCCATCTTTAATAATACACATTCAGAAATATGAAGTGTCATCATTCGCTTCTTTTCGCTATACAGGCATTATTATTACACTCATAGACATCACATTATATAATGGTCAATTAATATGAAGCAAAAAAAAAAAAAAAAAAAAAAAAAAAATCGGCTCTCACAAAATGGTATTAGTTAGAGGTGCACACATGTGTATGCCTCTAATGGAGGTAAATTAGTATTAAATTCAACGAAAAATTTTGAGACATTGAAAAACTGTCATGTGATCCTTGAGTACAGGTGGTCTTTTAGAAAAGTTTAATTTTTGATGAATGATATTTGTTAATTTACAAAATATCTGTGCAGCATTCAAGATATTTTTCACTAATTGAAAATACAGTAAAACCCCGGTCGTTTGTTTTGCACAGGACTCAAGGAAAAAAACAAACAAAACGGGAAAACTGATGCAAGCATGATCTATGCTTTTTCTGTAAAGTTAAAAAAAATGTGTAATGCAGTAAAAGCACAGTGCAATTAAAGTTATAATAAATAGCTTTTGTGATCAATTTTGTGTGAATGCTTTTGTGTATCTTTGTAAAAAGATATATAAAAGTCATAAAAGTTTTATATGTTTAAACCATTTCAAGAGAACATTTTCTATTTCTTCATACAACGATGTCTTCAAAGTTTTTTTCTTTTTTTGGCAGATTTACCCAGATCATTACATGACTTTTCAACAGAGTCTTTTTAAAAATATTTTGCAGTGTTGTTACAGGAATTTAAAATTTTTTTGATAATTCTACTTTGCTTCCATGAAAGCTTTCCGATTTTTTTAGAATAGCTAATTTTTTCCTCAATGTGAGAAAATTTCTTTTGTAACGCTTGTGGAAGCCATCTGTTAAATAATCGGGGATCAAAAGTGCAAGTAAGAAAAAAACACTTTAACAATTTAACTAGCTTCAATCGGAGCACAATACAATTTCTTCATCTTTTTTACAGTTAACAGTTCTAAGGAAATAGCACAATCACATGGTCAGGCGTATTTTAGTAGTCTCCTCCCCTTTCACTCCAAATTGTCTGACTATGTTGGCTGTCTCCAATACCGTCCTACGTGCGATTAAAAAAAAAAAACTAACTGATCGTAAGCTAATTCGTCATGAACTACGTGGGAAAGCGAAAAAGTAATAGGATGAAATATACGGAATTTTTAAACATTATGGTAATAAAGAACTTCAAGGGACCAAGTTTAAAAAACAAAATATGCAGGAAATGTGAAGTAAGCGGGGACGAACGAAAGAGGTTCTACTGTAGTAACATTCACTTTACTGTGTCATTTACGACATGTGTGGTGATTACAATATTTTCTCTTCAGTTTGGGCCTGATATTTGGTGTATGGAGTTTCTTCCCCAAATTCCAGTAATGAGACATTTAAAGAGCAAAAAAAAAAAAGAAAAACTAAGAAACAGAAAACTTATAATGTGAAAGTAATTTTTATTTTACATACATGTTTCATACATTCAGTCTAATGCACATGAAAAACAATGAATGATCTAAATATGTATAGCAAAATGCTTCAATGATGCACGTTATTTCTTCACAATCATAACTTCATATGCAGATTAAAAATCGGATGCTTGCACATATAAAACACACAATTTGTCCAATCTGTTAGTAGAAATTACCACCCCTGGGTCCATGTTGTCCAGCTCCAGATGTAGAAAAGCATAATTTAAAAATGTAAGGAAATTTTCCATCTAAAAAGAAATATATACTTATGTTTAAATTCTTGAAATAAACACTTAAAACATTAAATTTTTTAATGTATTGTTATTGTCAAGCCTTAAACTTTTGAAATGCATTAAATTTTCCCTACATAAATTGAAAAAAGAAGAATGGCAAATGTGGTAATAAGAATTAAATAAAAATAAAAAATAAGTGAAAATTTAAACTATGTTCCCTATCGGTACACCCCTATCAGTACACTGCACACCCAAACCTAAGATTTAACCAATGTGTAATCTTCCTGCTGTGTCTGCTTTGGCACCAGGATCAGCAAGCAGTCAATCGTTAGATGCAAGAGACAGGGCAGCTACAGAAATTCAAAAAAAAGTTTCCCTGACTAATTTTGATAGATTTCCATGGTTTTCGTTACCTATTAAATACATTCCATAATTTTGTACCTATCGTACTCTTGTGTAATATGCTCACTAAACCACTGCAATTCAAAAAACTATACTAATGGGCAAAAATATCTATCTTTTTATTTACTTTTTCTTTGTTCTATTACAAAAAACATATAAACATCAGAGCATAAAATTATTCCCCAAGTTGTTGCACTAATTTTTTTTTTCCTCTTATTAAAATTAACTTGGCAAGATTCAACTATAAAGCAGCCAATTCTGTACAATCAGGGCTAGATAACACTTGTTTGACATCCTTCCAGTCATGTTTGCAGAGCAAAAATGAAAAATTCCATGATTTTGGGGTGTTTGAACAAAATTCTCCGATTTTCCCCACATATTTCCAGATTGATAAAAATTCCCCGACTTGCCCAGATTGATAAAGTACCCTGATTTTTCCATGACTTCCCTGTTTTCCCTGATTGTTGCCACGCTGAGAGAGGAAAGACTCTCCCTCACATTTTATTATGTCACACGTTTTTAAACTTTGTTGAGCTTTTGTGAAATTCTCCATTTTCAGAACAAAGTGCATGGTCGTGTACACAGAAGCATTACACAATAACAAAAACTTGCCACCCTGAGGTAATTTGTAGCAGAGTTAAGCTCGAAAGCCTGCTTTATGACATTTAACGAACCAGAGGTATAACCAAAGACATTAACTAAAGGGAACTAAGGTAGCTTTGAATGATAGGGGTGACTCAAGCCCTCATAGCTTCCCTTTCCCTCTTTGGCTACACCCTTGTAGGGGACAGTAACAATGAATGTTAGATTATGCTGGTTAACTTTAATGGATTTGGCATGTGATTTAATATTAGTTAAAAAATTTATTTACAATGAATAGTTTCAGAAGTTTGGGTTTCATAAAAGAAATACCGATCTTGATTGGTTTATAGCTCGCTTAAGGCTAAGAGGAAAAAAAAAAAGAAGAAATAATCAGGCTTAATTTTTATATAAAATTAAACTGCAATTAATTTCAAATTGCACTGAGGTTGCAAATTCAATCTTAAGTTCGACCATTTTCTATTTCTCGCATAATAAAGTACTCTGCTAAGAAACAAAATTTAAAAGAGGAAATTACGAATTATTAGCAACTTCAGCGATTTCTAAATTTTTAAAAAAGGTTTTTCTGTAATTAAAATAAATTATTTCATATCCTTTCATATGTAACATAAATGTTTATTGATTTAATTGAATATATTTAGAATTATAAATAAATGCATTATTCTATTCAAATTAATTATTTATCTCAAACTTTTAAATTTTATCTGTATGCTAAAAAAAATTCTTAAAGAAATTTTCTTTTTTTCTCACTTAAGAAACTTGTCAAAATCCCACTCAAAATGCAGAAATTTCAGACATTTAAAAAGATATCTGCTGTTTCTTGCCTCTATATAAATAATTTTTTATTTGTTCATTTTTTTTTTTTTTTATAAATTCTTTCTCTCCCCCCCCCTCCCCCTCCTTGCAAATCTTAATTTCCACTAAAACTACAACTCTTTTAAGTACTTTTCCTTCGTATTTTTTCAATTTAATTATATTGTAAGTATTTTAGTGTAGTGAATTTTCATCAATTACTAACTATATGGCGATATTTAAATCCAGTTTTATTACCAGAAAAGTATGCCATGTTATATTGCATCACTGAAAAAAAATCACTGATAAAATTAACTGGATAAAAAACAAACCTTAAGCAAAAAAGCTTTAATTTCTTACTTTCACAATTCAATGAAATAGAACACATGATGACCAAGATGTTTTGTACAAAACCTATTTTTTTTATACAAAACTACTTTCCCCCTCAAAATAAATAAATGATACATATATCTTGAAGTTAATAAACTAAACTGGTGATAAAACTTACTTGGATTGGGAATTGAAACATGATTACAAACAGCCAATGCTTCTAATGCTTCCGACACAGTATCAAAGTCTACCAGACCAGAAGAACTTCGTTCAGCTACAAAGAAAAATACAAATGAAAAACATGTATTATACACATACATCACACATAACAAAAATTAAATTTTTTTAAGTTTAAGTAAAAGCCACTTTAAAAATCCAACTCTATCAAAGAACCAGGTCCATTTTTTCTGGTCTTAAACTTTTTTATAGTATTTAATACTAATTAAGAGCCCATATAGAACTAATTATCTCTCGGGATTGGGGGGGAGGGGAGTCGCATTTTGTGAGTGCATAAAATTTGTTCCTTTAACTTGAACTGACAGCCATATAACAAGTCAGTCTCCATGTGCCTATGATTATATGTACAAAAAGTTTTTTTTATGTCTAAATGTGCATATTTTATGATTAAATTTAATCTTGAAAACTAAATCTTTCCTGGTGCATGATCATTATAATGAATTCATTTCTACAGTTGTTTGATTATCATATTTATAATTCTTGAAAAAGTACACTGTTCTACAAAATGTAATTACTCACTTAAATTTGAAAAATCTCCCTTAAAATTTTCTGTTAAGAGCGGAAAAACCTCTTCATTTTATTTTTCTAGTGCACCCCCTGATGACAAAATAAAAGTATCAATCGTATCATAGCTCAGATTATAAAACAAAAGCTAATATTATTACTTCTTGCAGGAAGCTTTAGTTGAAATTAATGGATTCAGCCAGAAATTATGCTTAAACTGAATAATTTATTCCAATACATAAAAAGAAATTCTTGAAAAACAAAAGTATTGTTTAAAAATTTAAAATTAAAATAAATCAATACAATGGTTATTTGTAAGCAATAAAGACACATAATATAGATTTGAATAATTAAACAATTTGATTTATAAAGTGTCACCTGAATTGAAGTTTTTTTGAATAACCTCTATTAAAAAGGTTACTTCTCTAAAATGCCAATTTTTTGTGGCACAAAGGGCGGCCCTTTTATGCAGGTTTCAATAAAAATAAATAATCCTTTCTACAGACAAATCTTAGAATATGATTCAAAATATATAATGATTATCTTATTTTGAAAGTAATTAATATATATGAAATACTTACACCTATTTTTAGATGTGAACAATTTTACATTCTCGGGAACTGGAGCATCCTTGTCTCTGAATATCTTAAGAGGGAAAAAAAGTACATTGTTGATATGCAACATAATTAAGAGCACACAATTGCAAAAGAGTACAAAATCAATGTGAAAATTTAAAAAAATTAAAAAGAGCACAAGTTTTATCAGTTAGGGACAAAACAATCATCTATTTCTGTAGTTAATAATTGCAATTAATGAGAAATTTTACAAATTAGAGAAATTATTTCCTATCTCAAGAAATCGCAACAAAATAATCAAAAGTTTTGTGAATTAATGTAAAAGAAACTAATTTCAACAATTAATATCAATTAAATTGCGACATTCTATTATGTATTATTAACTCCAATAGGACTATATATGGAAAGGTTAAGGATCCTTCAAATGTTATGTATCAGTGAACTCTTTGCAAAAATCGGCAAATTTAAAATGCTTTTCTCAAAAGACAAACAATTTTAAAGAGCTTCTTTAAAAATTTAGTATTAGCTTACATTCAGTGTGTTAACATATCAGCAGACTTTTAGGTCATCATGCAGGCAGTGCCTGATTTAAGGCAGGACATTCGAGGCATGTGACCTGGGTCCTCAACACTGAGGGGTCCAAGAAATTCCATCGTACATTAAAAAAAAAAAAAAAAAAAAAAGTTAAAATTAAAAATTTCCAAATTTTGCTATGTTTGTTTTTTCCCCCAATCAATGGATGGAGGTATTACTGTGCTGTTTTATAAATTGGCAGTATGATCTTTCAAGGAAACTATTAGCTCATCAGAAAAAAATTGTGATACTTTTTCTAAACTTAAATACAACTGCATATACTTACCAATACTGCATTTCAAACTCTTACTAAGCTAACTAAATCCGAGGCACGCACTGCAGCTCAGATACATGGGTGCAATATATAATATATTAATCTGATTTAATTTAGCCTTACTCTTAACAATGAAATGAAAAGCGAGGTGAAGAGAATTTTTAGATGCATGAATTGAAAATATGTGGTTTATTTTGTTGTAATTAGAAATGGAAATGGTCCAAAAAAAAAAAAAAAAAAAAAAAATGTAAATTTTGGAAAAAAAAACCCAGTTTTTTCGGGTTTTTTTCCCCCCGAACGGATTATTTCTACCCGGAAAAATTGAAAATTTTGATATTTCTAAAATAAAATAATGTGTTTAAAAATTTATAACATTTACATTCTGATGCTTTTTTCGAAAAATATTTTTTCATGTTCAATATCTTACATGAAAACACCGACTCTGATAATGTTCATATTTCAAAATTAAAGTTTTAACCATGTAATCAAATGGTAATCCTGAAATATTTAAGCATTACAATGAAATTCCTCCCATCACATTCATTTGAAATTATTTATTCTTTTCAAGTTCCTTTATACTTTCGTCTTTTTTTTTTTTTTTTTTGTTTGTTTTAATATATATCCGTAGACTTGTCTAACTATATTATTTTAATGTGTGTGGATATATATTATACAGACACACACACATACATCTAAATGCATGTAATAGTAAAAAAAAACCATAAACAACTACTTTCTATAAAAAAATTTATTTCACAATTTATAAAAATTACATGTGCAAAAACCTACTTGATTTATGTCCTTTACATCTTAGTTAACAAGTTTTATATTATATATTAAAAAAATAATAAATCAATAATAAAATGTTTTAAATTTTTGAAGTTGAATTAACTTTAAATTAAACTTTTATTTTATCTTTGTGATTAATTTCATTTTAAGTGAAAATCTGTATTAACAGTCCAGCATCAGGTCCAGTAAATCGGTAAGCCTGACATGCAATCAGGTTTAGGTCTAGTTGACTAAATGTTTTCTGTTGCGTATTAAGTTTGGTTCAGGTTGACCGATTTATTTTTCTTCTGGGTCAGATTGACTGAATTTTTTTCCTGGAGGCTGGGTTGTCTGATTTATTTTTCTTGTGGGTCAGATTCGAATTAGGTTGACTGAATTTTTTCCTGCGGATAAGGTTTAAGTTTCCAAGGAGTCAGGTCAACTTAAGAACATCTTTCAAAAAATTTTACCATAATAAACAGAAATCTGTTTGATATAATTATAAACATACTACATATTCCTATGATTAAATGTATGTGCACACAAATTATTACATACATTAATAATATTAGATATACTAAACTTAAAGCATATTTTTGTACTCTTGAAGTACATAACACACATAAATGGTTAAAAATTATTAATCTATTTTTCAGATTTTTAAATTTATAACTTAGTGTATCAGTTCAATTAAAATAAATTATTTACTAACTCTGTAACAATGAAAATTTATTTTATTTTATAACTTCAAAAAGGTTTTGCATGATTTTCAGATAAATCATTAAATTAAATTTAGTTTTCGGGTTTCGGATATGAAAAAAATCAGATTCGGGTCAGTGAAATTTTTTTTTTGTTGGTTTGATTCTAATCTAAATTCATTTTATCAATGCTGCTGGAAGATGAACATTCCATAGGAATGCACACCCTATGCAAAATTAATGGTTGAAAGATGATTTGACTAGTTTTTGGTGTTTTGTACAAGGAAAGGTACTGGCAGTTATGAAACAAAAAGGCTCATTTTTTAATAGTAAAAGTTTTTTTGTATGTTTCCGTTAAGAAAAAGTAATATGGATTGCATGTATTTTTAAATATTTAACACTTCATATTTTCTAAAATATTATAACTATTAAAAAACTTTATTTTTATCATCAGTAAAAATTCAATTTTTCCCATAAAAAAAAAAAAAAAAAATGGTTTTTCTACTGCCTCAAAATTTCCAGAAATTTTACATCTCTAGTTGTAATATTAAAGTACAAGGAAAAGGGGCCAATTAAACATGAGTGCCCTGGGCCTCCAAGTGAGTAAATCGGTCCCTGCATGCAGGGATAGAGAAAATGTTCAGACCTCGGAAATATCCCTCCAAACATAATTTAAATTCCCCTGCAATTTTTATTTTGTTATACAAAGCAATTTATTCTATGTAATAAGTGTTTGATAGAATAAGTGTACACTGAAACATAAAAATACAGCTTTTAGTTTATGTTATAAACTTTGCAAAATAGAAAATTGTTATTTTAGACTTAGAAAATAAAAATATAAATAAACCCATGTGAGCTGAAATTCTTCCTGTAAATTGGTGGGGATATTTAATTTACTTTTGGACCACATTTTAAAATCTTTAAATTCTTCCATTATGATTTTTTACATCAATTAATGTTATCTCATAAGGTTTCACAATAAGGGTTTTGTAGTTTTATATCCATTTATTCATAAACTGCAACTGTCAGTGTAAGTTGACTTGCCTTATGCTTTTAAGATGAAGAAAATTTAAAAAGTTAGGCATCTAAAAATAATGATTGGTCGTAATTTTATGGTCGTCAAACTAGGTACAAAATATGACTAACAGCTGCTAATTTCGAACCCTGATACCTACATGCACTATAAATCGTCTAATCCGCTTGTCTCATAGTCTGACGTTCCGCCTAATCCAATGTGAATAGAATTTTTTCTTCACTTTTTTTTTTCCTTTCTTTCTTTCATCCCTCTGTAAAGCCCAGAAAATAAAGGACTTATTCAAACACAAGTATCCATGAACTTCATTTGTCAAATCTAATTATCGATTATTTGTTAATCTTATTTTACCTTAAAAATTTGTAACTCAACCAATGTAATATGTAATCTTTTCAATGTAACTTTACTAGTAAATGTTTACAACTTAAAATAAAAATGGACGGTGCACAATGTGTATTGCTTGCACCTTTTGTGGTATGACAATCAAATGATTATTTGCTTTTTTTTTTTTTTGGTAATCTGTCGTTTATAATAATCCTAAACTGAAAAATAGGAATAGGCATTTTAGGAAGTTTCAGGTGTGAGCATACATATAGATTTTTCCCCCCCCTAAATATCAACTGCAAGGTGTGCAAAGGCATACTAGCATATATATATATATATATATATATATATATATATAAAATCAATGAATTATATATACACTAACTAAATATTTGCAATTCATACACCAATCATAAGACTGTGCATATAAATAATTAAAATGTAAAATGTATTTGTATATATAATTAAGAAAGTTAAGGTATAATTTATTTTTGTGTTTATTAATGTTGCTTAGCAGAGATGAATCTGAAGTCAAGATACGAGAAACAGTAACTCCTTTAATAAAATATTCTGTAGTTGTATTTTTAAATTTACATAAGATATTTAAAAACCTCATTTTTTAAAACTACATGAACAATTTCATTCCATTAAAGCAAATAACTTTGATATTTAAAAGAAGTGAAAATCAGTGATTTCTTTATTGATTTAAATCACTATGCTAAACAGTCTTAGTTATTATGGAAGTTAATAATGAAAAAAATATCCTTTTAAAAATTAAAAATTCATATGCTATTTTTTTAGTTTCTTAAATATGCAATAATTTTTTACCTTTTTCACAGCTTCTTCGTCTATGCCAAATGGTGCATTGAAATAGTGGAGTACTTTAGATGGTGGAAGTATTCTATTTTTGCCAGCTGCCTCAGGGTTAGAGAAACGATTATTGCGATTTTTTAGAAAATCTTTAAAAGATGGAGTACCATCAGGTAAAGGAAATGGTTGCTGGACATCATTTAAAAAGGCCTGTTTAGAATACCTAAATGCATAAGAAAAATAAAAATAAAATCATCACTGATGAGGAATGTGACACTCATAAATAAAATCACAAAGTTAAAATCATTTGTATTTATTATGGACTTAAAAAACAAGCTCTAGCACAAAATTTTAGCTAAAACTGGCTTTTGCATGCATTTGTCAAAATGGCTTTTTTTTTTTTTTTTTTTTAATAGTTTTTGACATATAGTTAAGGATGAAAGTGAAAATAACACTGCTCTGCACGAAAACTGTCCCCAATACCATTCATACAAATTCTTATGTAAAATGACCTTCTGAATCCGACTATGATGCCATATATATATATATTTTTTTTAATCACTGTTCGGCAATTTTATGGCTATAAATTTGATTTGGAGGGGGGAGGGGTGTAAAGGATTATTTTAACTGTTAAATATCTTCCGAGCGTCTACAGAGGTGAAAAACTCTGAAACATGAATATTTGTAGCAAAGGGGAATTTAACAGGGGAAGGGATTCATCATTAAAATTGGAAATTACATGTTATATTTTTATAAATCTACTTTTATTATTATACCTTATATTTTTTGTATTTATTAGTATAAATAATCCTTTTCTACCCTTTAAATAAAATTCACGGCTATAAAACTGCCGAAAAGTGATAAAAATTGCAGGAGGGGGTGGTGTCCCGCAAAAATGGTGGGTGATTGGGCAAAATGGAGGTCATACTGGGATTCAGGAAGTCATTTTACATAAGAATCAGCAAAAACAGTATCAGGGTTAGTTTTTTTTTTCTTTTCAGTGCAGTGCAGTGCAGTAGCATAAGAACCATGAATTTAAAATTTTTTTTTTTTTTTTAAACCAAATGACTGTGTCAGGGTTGGCAATAACCAGGGTCCCCCTCCCCCCCCCCCCCCCAAAAAAAAAAGAGGGGTTCTATAACCTGGAATTATTGTTGGTTTTTGTGTTTGTTTAAACCAGGTTTTTATTAGTATGTTTCCCACTTACACATATTTGTAAATAAAATTGTCACTTTTAAAATTAATATTCCAATTTTAATTATTACTTCATCTAAAAATAATTTAAATCTATATATAAATGGCTAAGAGTTTTTTTTTCCCTGTAAGTCCGTGGCTGTACGCAAATTGATTGGCTAGGAGATTTTTTTCTGTTTGTCTGTGTTGTTGCCACCAGCTTTTCATACTTTAGTTAGTTAAAAAATTGTCACCAGCTTTTCATACTTTAGTTAACTTTAAAAAAATCTAACTGTCCGATCGATAAGTTAAACCAACGGATTCAGAAAAAATGCCCCTTTCATTTAATACCTTATTTGTAACGAAATTTTGATTAGATTTTTTTTAAATTAAAATGTGAAAATAATAACCTGGTACAAGCTTTAAATTTGAACATCTAAAATTTTAATTGTTGCTAAAAAGAAAAAAAGAACTTTTTTTTTCCCAAACATAAAATGAAATATGCTTTCATGCGAAAAATAAAAAAATTAAAACTGAAAATGGAGTAAGAAAACCAATTTAAGTTGCATGAAAGTTCCAAAAATTAATGGAAATATAAATGAACGTTAAATAAATAAAATAGTCGTCTGCTCAGTCACGTGATATTGAAAAACAAAGAATCGAATTCAGTAAATAAGGAAACGAAAAGAAAGAAACAAAAAAGCAATAAAATAAACCAAAGCGAGCTTTAAAGCAATTTCATGATTTCTTCAAATTTTATTTTTGTTTGTAAAGCGATATAGAAAAGAGTTTCCTTTAAATATAGTGACCAGGAAAGCTAGAAAAGCCTTCGTTGATTTACTACCTTCATTGATTTCATGAATTAAAAAATGGTTTCGTTAACAAACTTTGATCTATTGGCATGCAGGCAGCATCAGGCCGAGTTTTGTACATTTCGAGTTTGATTTTGAAATATTTTCCGTATTCGAAATTCGGTTTGTTACCGAACCGGGGCTTTGCTAGTTATTAATACACAGGGATGAGATTTTTTAGTTTTTTTTTTTTTTGTAGGTTGTGATTTTCTTTCTGTAACAATGTATACAAGAAACAAAGTTTGTACTTTCAGACATGAAATTCTCTTATATATCATCTAATTAAAAAAGTTTCCACACAGCCATGTTAATAAAACATTTATTTTTATGTTAAAAAATAAAACAATCAAATCATTTTATTTCTGTAGCACAGGCTTTTGCCACTTGAATTCTTAAATTTTTATTTTGCTTTAATGTTTATCTTTTTCATAAAATCCCCCCCCCCCCACATTTTTGTCATCTCAGCCTTAAATTAAAGAACTGTTATATAAAAGTGCATTAAATATTATTGTAGCTAAAATCTTATATTCAGAATTTCTGAAAACATTCCATAATTGTAGTAGTGATTTTTCATTAAATTGATGTAAATGTGTAACAGGATTGCTGTGAGTTGGCTTTTTTTCTCGTTAAACCAAACATGCCTTTCTTACAATTTAATAATAATAATAACAAATTAACTTAATAACAATAAAATTCTTAATTTAATGAATTACAGAAAAATAAAAAAAAACTCCAATACAATAACAGATAAGAAAAAATATGCTTTTGAATTATGTAACGGAATATTGCAATCCATTTGAAAGTAACATATTGAACAGACTTTACATTTAATATTTTAAATAAAATTAGAAGTTTTATAGCTTTTATTGAAACTAAATTTTCTATTTTAAGAAAACACTCTTCATCGGATGAAGTATCTTTTGCGATTAGAATTATTTCAACATTTTTCAATACTTAAGTATTAAAATTTTTAACGCCATTTTCTTAATTCTAGTGATGTTACATTTTAATAAAGTAACTCAAAATGTCCTTGAATGGAGAACTTTTTGCATGAAATTTTAAAATCAAAACAGGGTTAAAACAGGCTTGATCTACACAGATCAGGAGAAAAAATTCCCTGAGTTTCCCTGTCCCTTTTAGAAGTAAAATAGATGACACGCAATCATGCAACATTTAGAATCTAACATGTTTACAAGTTAATTGAACAAATAGCTGCCAACCTTTGAGAATCAAAATTAGGGAAATTTTGTATCCAACATAGTTTAAGCCGTAAATAGAACATTAATAGTACAGTAATTGTTGGAAAGAGAAGGAGCAAATAAAAAGGACATTTTGCAGTATCTAGAGGCTTTCTTCTTATTGCAAATATGAGAAAATAAATAAAACACTGCATTTAAAATACTACTAGATTATATTAAATTCTAACCATACTGAAAATAACATACATAGACTTGGGAAAAAATTTCATACCTGAAAATTCTATTCTTCATTTTCTTTCCCAAGTTCACAAATTTGGTATATATGACGTATAAATACTTAATTTAATTGAGGAAAAATAAATAGATTCATTAAGTTCAGCAATAAAGCCTAAAAATAATTACATACGTGAGAAATATTGAGTACTTCTATTGTTTTATTGTTTCTAGAATTGATCATTGATCACTATCCAGAGATGGGGGAAAGGGGGGATGGATTAAAAAAAAAAAAAAAAAAAAAAAAAAAATTACAGAGTAAGAAATATTAAACTCTTAATTCTATTTTCAGAATCTAATAAAGCAAATTTAAAATAAATATTATCATTTATGTTGCAGATAGATTGGGAGATAAACGACTTCTGCAAAACACTTGATTGCCGATCGCTAGTTAAGAGATAATTAAAGGAGGGGGGGGGGGAAATATAACAACATGAGCAAGAAATATTTAACAATTCTATTTCTTTACAGGCTCTAAAATCCCATAAAGCAAGTTTGAAATTAATATTGACATTTATGTTGTGGATGGAGAAAGATTGGGAATCTGGAGCTTTCGTAGAACATTTGAAAATTAGGTGGTGTGTGACGAAAATGTTGAAAAATTCGGGAGATGAATTTTTCAGGAGAGTTGGCAGCTATATGAATATATTTAGGATATATTAATTTTATTAACTTACTATAGTTGGGGAAAAACTAATTGATTCATTATAAAGCACTAAAATTAAAAAGAAAATATTTGATCATAAAAAAATTTGTTTTTCCAAAAAATTTTAAAATTCCCTGAATTTTCCCTGTTTTTCAACAAATTTTGAAACTTCCCTGAGTTTTAATAGATTTTCAAATTCCCCGAGTTCCATAGCAACCCTGGAAAAGGTATTTTTATTTTTTTAACTGCCTGAACAAATTCTAATACAGCTTCTTTTTATTTGATGATTCAAAATCAGTATCTTTCTTTCTGATTTAGTGTATAGATAAGAAAATGAGCTGCTGTTAATTACCATATTATAACAAATACCATATACATACATTTTTTAAGACTACTTTTTGTTCAGTTTTGAATAAAACAGAGTAATTTTTTTAATAACACAATTTTCACTTTATATCTTGTACAAAATAAATGTGCTTTCCTTTTTTTATTGATTTTAATTTACTTTACAGCATTTAGCCTTAAGATCCTTTCATTATAATTAACCTTCCTACCCTGTTGAAAAAATTTTACGTTTTACATGTATGGGTCGAATCGACCCACTTTGTATAGATTGAATTTAGGTCTTAAGAAAGAATTTCTATGGAGCTCATTTTACATCTACGTTTCCGACAATTATCGCCATTTATTGACTATTCCTGAAAATGATGTCTACTCAAAAGAAAAAATTGGTGTTTTAAGCATTTCTATGCATGTTAATAATGTGGGTCAAATCAACCCAGACAAGTAATATGTCACATTTTTTTGGGGTGGTTTAAAACAAACCAGTGACTCTGAAAACATCATATATTAAACACGAATGCATATTTTTGAGGCATACATAATGTTTGAACAATCAAAATTAAAATCTGTAGAAAATATCGAAAAATCAATTTTAAAAATGGGTCGAATCAACCCATACAGGGTAGGAAGATTAATACAGCCAACTCTCAAAAATCCGCAACCCTAAAATCCGCAATACTCTAAAATCCGCATATCATTTGCAATGTAAACAAACATTGTCACAACTGATTTGTTGATTAGTGGATTGCAAAACTTCAACTGTATTAGGAGATAAATCAATTATTAACTGGTACTGATGAATCACCAATCACTCAGCATATTACAGGGGAGAAAATGATACGTGTAATTATGTATAATTATCAAAAAACAAATTATATTAATTTAGAGGAAGAAGAAGAGACAGTTTCATGAAAGATTTTCTCACATGAAGATAAATATTCAAACTTTCTCATAGCACAAACTTGTGTGATTGACCAAGAATTGCTGACTTTTTTGCCGGTTAAAGGAAAATAAATATGTATGAATATTCTTACTTAACTACTATTGATCAGACTTTTCAAAAATCTAGATAATTTGTAACTATAATATGATGTATAAAAATTGCTCTTTAAATTAAAATTTAATTAAATATTTGTACTTTTATTAGGCACACTTTATTTCAGCATTGTATGTATAACAAATAAATTGTTTCTTAAAAATCTTCTACTTAAATGAGGTTCTTAGATGTAAATAAAAGAAATTACTCTAAAATCTGCAAAATTCAGATATCCACAAAACACTTCGTTTTAAGCTGTGCGGATTTTTGAGAGTGTACTGTATTAATTTTTTTTTTACAATTTGTAGATCATCCCCTCCCCATATATAACTTAATAAAGCCAGCCAATCACACATAAAGCAAACTAAAACATTCTCTGAAGCAAAATTACAAATGAAATAAACTGGATTAAAAGTAAAAGTTATTTACATAGAAATAATTTATAAATTTCAATTAAAAAATGGGACAATAGAATAAAAATTTTGAATTTTTTGGAAAGGGGGAAAAAAAAAAAAAAAAAAGGGTTTTTTTTTTTTTTATGGGGGAAAAAAAAAATCAGTTGTTTAAACCGTGCCAGCCCTGCAATGTGTAGTTTTTTTTTTTTTTTTTTTTTTTTTTAATCCTAGTAAAAGCTTTCATTTTAATGCAATATCGAGAATTTTTTTTTATTTATTTATTTTGTACAAAATTCTGTTACAATAAATTAATACAAGTTCTAGAGTAGGAGACCTTGAAAACAAGTAAATATATATATATATATATATATATATATATAATAATGTATACAGAAATTTTAGAATTAAAGAGGGAAAAAAAATTACCCAAGCTGAAGCTTTGAACCAAAAAATGTTGATCCATTCAAGTTAGATACAGCTCTCTCAACAGACAATGGATCTCCCATTTGGATCATGGCACACCCTTCTTTGCTTTTCAAGAATTTAATCTGGAAAAAAGAAAGATAATTAAAAAAAAAAAAAAAAAAAAAGGGGGTATGAATGTTACAAGTAATTACAAATATATATATATAAAAAAAAAAATCCTTTTTTTTTCATCACCATATATGTAAGCTTATAATAAAACGAAGTTTAATAGTAAATGGAATAATGCACAACTGAACAGCTGCAGACATCTGCGGTTAAAACTTCCTTTTTCTAGCTAATTGCTCTCTCAGAAACCTTGTGTTATTCACTTATTTGAAAATTGCAATAATCCTTTGCTTCCTTTTATTATTATTATTATTTTTTTTTTTTTAATTCAGCAACCCTCCCAACCAAGCAGCCCAAATTCCACCCATCCTCCTTAACCCTTTCACGCTCAAGGGAAATATTTTTCCCTATCTACAAAAATCGTTATCGATTGTTCAATTATTGAATCGATATTTTTTTTTTACTGAATGTCAAAATAAAACGTATGTCCAAGGCAGCAAATGTGTTTCTGAACGAATAAAAAAAAAAAACGTATAGAAAATAGGACACATAATAAATGTGTTATGTGCAATGTCCACTTGTGCTTCACAAGTAAACGAAATAACTAGCTATTTATTTTACTTTTCTGATAATGTTTATATTACAAAGCAATAAATTTGTATTACAAAGCAATAAATAAAATACCGATATAATCAACCTAACTCTTCGTTTATTTACTTTTATGGTCCATAGGGAAAATATTTCCCATGCAATTATAGGAAACCTATACACCCTGCTATGTTTTTCCGGTGATATTCTCTTACTTTACACCCACAATAGCTAAAATATTGTGTTGTATTGGCATATTTAGTCTTGGAAATCTTATGGTCCTGAAAGGGTTAAACACCTTTCCCCCCCCCCCCAAAAAAAAAAGTGGAGGGTTGAGAGGGAATATTTTTTTTTTAAATAATTACATACATGTACATTCTTTTGTTGTTGTTAGACAGTGACATTTATTGGTAACTGGTGGACAATAGAATAAATAAATCTCTTTGGATAACCCATACCAGTAGCAGCGATAACTATATGGTTGATATTTTTGTTTTTGTACTTACAAGGAGAGGTCACGACATGGAAAATTCAGATCGGGACGAAATTGCGCAGGATTGTAGTATACTATGAGGGTAACAACATATTAAAGCAGTAGGACCCACTATCCACAAAATTTCGAGAAAAAAGCATTTAAAGTTTCAGTAATCTTTAAATACAAGTTATTTCGCAAGCGAATAAGCGCTTGAGTGGCGTGATCCTAGAGCGTGAGTCTCCCACACAGGTGACTTGAGTTCGAGGCTACCTGCGGGACAACTTTTTTTTTTTTTTTTTTTTCTTCTTTAACTTTTTATGTAATCTTAACTTTTTATTTATTTTACTTTATTTTACAATTCAATTCAAAATTTGAAAATTTTAATAAAAAATTATTTAATTTTCTTGTGTATAAAATATCTTTTTCTATTTTTAATATTTATAACTTAAAAATGCAATAAATTTCTATAACTTAAAAAATAAAGTTTGTTTTACAAAACCCTAAATAAGAAACATAAAGAAAAACAGACAAATATTTAAATGATTAAAAAATAAGCAAGCTGTAAACAAAGTGTATAATAGTTAGCAGGTGTACTTAAATCTTGGTATGAGCTTCCTGATTTGGTTTGAATGTGTATAAATTACGTAAACACTTCTAGCTTGTTAATAATAAAGGGCAGGTGGCATTTTATTTTGTGCACAGAAGGATTAAAAAAAAAAAAAAAAAAAAAAAAAGAAGAAGTCTTTTTCGAAAAAGAAACGATGTTCATTAACATTTAAAATCTACATTTAAAGATAACATTTCTTTACCCGTAATAATTTAATAGCATCACAATCCTATACTATAATTTTTAAGAAACTATTGATTGGAGAAGTAATTATTTTATTTGGTTTTGGATAGTAATTATACATGCAATTAAAGTCATCATTTCTCTGTAATTTTTTTTTTTTTTTTTTGTAATTTAAAAAATAAAATGAAATATACCTAAAATGAAATAAATTATTTAGATAAATAATTAAAAACAGTTTCTTTAGTTTTATTTTAAAGTTAAAATAAATCTAAAATTTATTTTTTAAGTTATATAAATTTATTGTATTTTTAAGTTATAAATATTAAAAATAGGAAAAGTTATTTTATACTCAAAAAAATTAAATAATTTTTTATTAAAATTTTCAAATTTTGAATTGAATTGTAAAATAAATAAAAAGTTAAGATTACATAAAAATTTAAAGAAGAAAAAAAAAAAAAAAAAAAGTGGTCCCGCAGGTAGCCTCGAACCCAAGTCATCTGGGTGGGAGACTCGCGCTCTAGGATCACGCCACTGAGGCGCGTACTCACTTGCGAAATAACTTGTATTTAAAGATTACTGAAACTTTAAATGCTTTTTTCTCGAAATTTTGTGGATAGTGGGTCCTACTGCTTTAATATGTTGTTACCCTCATAGTATACTACAATCCTGCGCAATTTCGTCCCGATCTGAATTTTCCATGTCGTGACCTCTCCTTGTTAGATGAACAGAGTCCTATGTACATGAAAGAGGTGATTAAGAATGATATTTCTATACACAGATAAATGAAGACAAGAATTAAAATGTGTAAATAAATTTACTTTAAAACAAAAATCTTGTCATTTGTCCTATAGATCAGTAGAGATTTTATCTCCTTTTAGTTTATTTTTTAAATCTAAAAAAATAAATGTAATTATTGTTAAGAAAATTATGAGTTAAAGTTAGGTGAGAGGGATATTGAAATTTTAATGACGATTGAGAATAATTATTAACATAAAAAAATTATGTCGTGAATGCATCTGTAGAAAATGACATTATCATTTATCATTACACAAACTTTGTTCATAATGGTAATGATATAAGTCAGCTAACAAACTCATATGCAGTATAACATCTTTAATTCAGACATATCTATAATTCGGACTTTGAAAACCAAATTCCCTCTTTTTTTTTTTTTTTTTCGTTTTGATAGATGACTACAGATGGCACCACTAAATAAATAATTCCGTTTAAAAAAAAATTTTAACAACCAATTTCAATGCAATTTTTTTTTTACCCAATAACTATTAAAATAAACAGGTGTCTGATAGGATGTTTAGAAGAAATATTTGTGTTAGCTGTATGCCAGTTGCCACTTTCTGATTTCTGTTTGTTTTCATTTTAGATTATTAGTGCCTTGTTGTTAGGGTTATTAAAATGAATGATATATGAAATCTGATTGTTTTCACAAGCCAAAAATTAAACTGTTGTCTTTTTAGACATGCTAAAGTAATTTTTATTTACACTTGAAAATTACTTCAATAAGCTTTTTTTTTTTTTTTTTTTTTTTTTAATCAATTTTTGTTATGTTTAGTTTTTTAGGTTTAATTTATTATTATTATTAATATAGGTAATATTAAAAGATCTTCTGCAAAGTAAAAAAAGGTTCCTTGAGCATTATTCGTGTATATTATTCATGTCCAATGAATCAGGAAATCAAATTAACTTTCTGCAATATTAAAGCTTTAAAAATAAATGGAGATAAACTACATAACAAATTTAAAGATTAAATAAATTCTTCCAAATTTTTATGCTTTTAATGAAAAGAACTTACCCTGGCAACATTCCCATATAAGCATAATATATTGAATAGCTTATCGCAATTCATCTTTTCATGGTTTAAGCCATATGCCATCATAACGGCTCCCTGCTGATTTCCTCCAGGAGGACCCATGGGTACTCCAGGTCCAAAGCCAGGGCCATGTGGTGCACCAGGAGGTGGTGGCCCGTCTCTTGCATAAGGATCTCTTCCAAATCTACAAGACAAAAACATATATTGAAACCATTATTAAGATAGAATGTACAAATATAGTGCTAATATTCTGGCATCAGCAGGACTGCCAACCTCTGGGAGTGCTAAAGTGTAGTTAAAAAGCAAAAAAAGTGTAGTTTTAAGCTACAAAGTGTAGTCGCTAAAAAATTAGAAAATACTTAAAATATAAATAAGCATAAAATATTTTGTTTACATTATGACTTACTTTCTGAAATTTATTGATTTTTAATAATCAAACATTCAAAAATAATAGAAATTTTATCCAAATTTACCTTTTATATTAACATGGATACATGAAAATACACTAATTCTAATATAATACACTAATATGCAGGGTTGCCAACTTTTCAAAAACAGTTTGAGGAGTATTCAGAGAAATTTTGAGGAGCATTTCGGCTACTTTGAGGAGCAATTTTAAAAATTAAAAAAGAAAAAGAAAGAAAGAAACTACTAACAAAAATAAATTAGCAATAATCATATGAAATTAAGTGAAGAAAAAAAAAAAAAAAAAAGGTAAGATGTAGGTATGCATCAAATTTTTAGTTATTCAGTATACTGAATATTCATTATTCAGTAATAATCAAACATTTAGTGCATGCCTATTCAAAAGAAACTTGTTTAATTACAAGAACAAGACAATTGATGTGAAAATAAATTCAATGCTATACTTCAAACAGATACAAAAATTGGATTTTTTTAAACAAAATCTTAAATTTTTGGAGTAACAAAAGTCAAAATAATGAACAATTTTAATAGTTTAGATCAGGGCGCGAAATTTCCGCTCGCCAGCTCGCCATTGGCGAGTGGAATTTTTACTGTGGCGAGTAAAAATTTGGTCTAGTTATAGATAGAATTCTTACACGATATGGTGACCGAAAACATTCTTTTTATAGATTTAAATATGGCAAAATCTTGCCATCTTATAACTTCATATTTAACCTCTCCTTTTTCTCTTCTTGGAGTGGCGAGTCTGTGTGAGCGCTGTCCGACGATCGCCCCAGCTTGAGAAAGGAAAAATGCTTAGTGCATGCATATAAAAGTTTTAATCTCTTCGGTTGTTTCGTTTCTCGCACTGTTATTTCTCCAAGCAAAGTGAGAATAGACGAGTAGAGAGCCTCACTATCCGAGAGAAGAGAAATGCGAAAGTTTTCCTATGCGATATTGGCGCATGAAAATGAGCCCGAGCTCTTTTAAAGATGCTGACTATGTTTATTTTGTAGAATAATAATCAAAAAACAGTTTACATTTTTATATTTTTTACTGAAACGAGAAGGATTTGCGCTTGTTATGATTTGAAAGCAATGATTTTATCGAAAAATTTATTCCGAAATGGCTATTTCAAATGACAAAAACGAACAAGTTATACACATCGACATTCCGTCTGATTACAAAAATAAAATTGACGAAAAAGACATTTCTGATGTAAAAAGTTAAATAAATAATAGTTAAATAAAGAAGCTTAATCTTTCACAATAAAAAGATTTATTTTTTTTTTTTTTAATGTGTTATTTTTGTGTGTTATTAGATATTTAAAATTTTTCAAATCTCAAATACTATATATTATAATGATTTTTAATTATAAATTATTATGAAACTTTAACCCCCCAAAACTTTTGTCGGGCCGCATTGGAAATCTATTTTACACAGACGGGCCGGATTGTGTAAATGCATTAACCATATACATATAGTATTTTTTTTTTTTTTTTTCCGGTGGCCTCGTGAGCCTTTAAAACAGAAAATATGTATTAAATATATTTTTATTCATAAAGTAACTATAGAACCGTCAAATACTTATATTTATATATAAGTATAATAGTAAGAATCAATTATTGATATGATAATATTTTATTAACATCAATAAGCGCGATATTTGTTTATTTAGCTAGATTAATCGGTATTTTCATTAAAAATAGTCAGAAACAATTAATTAATTTTAGATGTTTTAACCGAAGATGTCAAACTAGAAATTCCCTGAATTCTGGCCGCAGAACCTTACATGGCGGGCTGCGAGTTGGCCAGCGGTTATGAAACAGGATGATATCGCACATACGTTTACTATATATAATTTTAAGCATATTTGTAAAAACATATTATACGTATTGTACGTATAATCACGTACAATTTTGAAAAAATTACAGTAAGTTTCAGACATACTTGGGAAGAGGGAGGGAATTAAAGAGGGGGACAGAGAAAAATAAAATGATTTTTTTATATCACCATTTTAACGATTTTGAAAAATAAAAAACCCCAAAACGCATAAAAGAGACAGAAAGAAAGGGGAAAAAAATGGCGACCCTTTCTTGTGGCGAGTAAAACTTTTTTTCGGCGAGTGAATCTGAGTTGAAATTTCGGGCCCTGGTTTAGATATTAGAAAATGTAATAAAACTGAATCTACAATAAAATAATCATTGTTATTAAGGATGGAAAAGGATTGAAATTGTACAACATTAAATTCAATTTCAGTGCAAACTGACAGCCATCAACTTTTCTGAAACTTTTTTTCCCCCCCTTAAGATTATTGCTAAATATACCTAAAAAATCGAGTTTCCGTAGAGGGGGGGGGGGAGGTAGAATTACGTTTTTATCATTAATTAAATAAATATGCTATTTTTCTCGTATTTGACAGAATTCGCAATATTTTTACGACCGATTGCCGAAATTCGTAATTATTTCACTGCAAATTTACAAAATCTACGTTTAATAGCAAATAATTGCTAATATATACTATAATTTTGCTCTAATTGATAAAATTCACTCTTCTTTAAAGGTAAATCCTAAAATACGCGATTATTATGCGGCCGATTGCCGAAACACGCTATTATTTAGCTACTAATCTATGCAAAATACGTTCATCTAAAAGCTGAATCTTAAATACTCAACTATTTTGCCACTAATCAGTGAAATTTCCTTTTTTTTTTTTCTTCTTTTTCAAAGTGTAATCTCGGAAATCGGGAATGATTTTGAAGTAGTTTTCGCTAATACGGGATCGCTTACCCACTAATAATCAAAAATTTACGTTTTATATTCTATCATTTGGCTGCTAGCCAATAAAGGTTTTTTTTTTTTTTTTTTTTTTTTTTCCCCAGTTGATTTCAGTAAATCGCGATATTTTTGTAGCCGATGACGGAAATACGCAATCATTTCACCGCTAATTAACAAAATTTATGTTTAATCGCTGAAAAAGGCTTTATTCTGATGCTAATCGATGAATTTCTTGCTTTTTTCAAACATGATTTACATTATAAGTATAATTTTGTGGCTTTTTATAGAAATACGGAATTATTTTACAGCTAATTTTTAAAATTACGTAATCGTAAACTAATTGCTAAAATAGATGTTATTTTTCTAAAAATGTCTAATTATTTAGTCATAAATCAGCTTTTTTTTATTACTGAAATGTCATTTTTTGCGGCTGATTTATAAAATACGCAGTTTTCTTGTGCTATTTTTGTGATGAATCCATTTTAAATCCGACGATTTTTGTGAAAGTCCCATTTTCAGATATGAAAATTTCTTAGAATCACCCACGCACTATAAAAACTAAGTTATCGCGTATTCAGTTATCCTAAGAAAAAGCACAGGAAATATTCTTTTTCTTTCTCCAACGGATTATTTTTATCGATAAATAATTAAAATAAACAATTTTTTTCGTTAGAAAGTATTATTTTTTAGCGACTTATTAAGCATTAAGATAACTGAAACATTGATAGAGTTTAAATGAAAATCAAAATACAGCATAATCATAGCCATGAAGATAATCATAGCATTCGGTTTCTTTCTCCCCCCCTTTCAGCTTGCGGTGTCTGTGCTTGCGGTTTTAATTAAGCACACTCTCAGCTAATGTAAACAAATACTTGTCCCTGTTCTGAGTCAGCAATATTTCGATTACGCAATGCCTAGCAGTAGAATGTTTTTTTTTTTTTTTTTTTTTCTTTACTATTTATTTATGAGTATTTACGATGAAGCATGTGGTTCTTCAACTAGATTGTAAAAGTTAGATTTGTTATTTTTATATTTTCAAGAAGCACTTTCATACATAAAAAATAAAATTCAAAGAATAATGTTTTATGCGGCAACTGTTGGAAATGCAAAATTAAAAGTTGATAAGGATTGGATTGCGATGGAAAAAAAAAAAAAAAGAAAAAAAAAAGAAAGAAAAAAGATAGTTTTTTTTTTTTTTTTTTTTTTTCCCCAGTGTCTGCCACTATTCAGTTTTATATTATACTTTTTTAATCCGTGGTGAGATCGGAGTTCGCTCATTGTAAACAAGATGACGATGGGGAAAGGAAAAGCGTAGCTTTAAGTATACGATGCGTAGAGTGTAGTAGAAGCAGGCTAAAGCGTAGTTACTACGCCAATTGCGTAGTTGTTGGCAGCCCTGCATCAGCAAAAAATACATTTCTAAACTACCACCTGAAGAACAAACCATTTGGTCATCTACAATCAGCAATAATTTATATCATTAAAATATTCCAAACTTGTTATCTTCTGTACCTATTGAATTTTGGTAAAATACATTAGAAAGTTTTTTTTTTTTAAATACTTTTCCTTTAGCGTAAAATTAATTTTTTTTGGGTTTTATATATATATATATATATATATAATAAAGATGATCTATTAAGCATAGTAGAAGCCAAGCAACAGATACAAGATCACTGAAACACCAATGACCAACAAGACAAAAAAAAAAAAAAAAAATCACCAGTGGACAAAATACACCAATGCAAAGAAACCAGATTCACCAATTAACAGCCTGCAAAACAAACGAATCAATAAAGTAAAACAACAAATCTTAACTTAAAACCATAAACTTATCAAAATTAATGAAAAAACAACCCAAGAAACACAAGATAGGAAGAAGGAGGCAGGCGGCAAGACTTGTGACTTGCCTGTGGGGTTACACTAGTTTTATGCCGGCAACACTCCCCCAGCCTGCCACAACCAGAACAGGAACCATATGCATTTAAAAATGCAAATTTCAAAGCAGATGAACAACAATGAAACCACGAAGCCACAATAAAATTCACCGATTGATCACATTTTGTTTAACAGTATAATTAGAACATTAAATATAGTTGACAACTCAATATATATATATAGAAGTTATTATATAAGTTGTTTACAATGATGCCGTTTACGCGTTATAGTGCGTAAATTACACAAAAAATCGGAGGCAGGACATGGGTCCCAGGGGGCGCATAATTTTCTTTCTTTAAAAAAAAAAAAAAATCTAACTGAAAGAAAGAAAAAAAAAAGCTAATTTTAAAATATATTTCTTTAGTAACTAATATTTTCTTTATATTTCTCTGAAGAAAAAAATCTTTTAAAACTTATTTTATCATAAAGGAAAAAGAACATATCCTATACGATAAACACAAACAAGCGGCTGGTACGAAATCAAAAACAAAGTTTCGACTCCGAGACGAGAAAACAAAGTTTCGATTCGAAAAGATTATTAGTAAGAAGTGTACGAAACACCAAATCGCATCACGGCGTAATGTATTATCAATGGGTGCTCTCTCTCAAAGCTTAGCCGAAATATGAAATTTGAAAAATGGTTGCAAAACCATTCTTTCAGAAAATCTAAAACATAAAATAAATAAAACTTTTTCTCATTTTGTTCTCTTAATACTAATAATTCAGAGGAAATTTTTTTAAATTTTTCTAGTTTAAAATAATAAGCTATTATACTATATTCTCTCTGTCTTTTTTTTTTAACTGGTTCCAGAGCACATTTACAGGGCATTTAGCACAACTCCCTCAAAAATAAAGGGACTTTAGGGACCAAAATTGAAAAAAAAGGGACTTTAGGGACCTATTTATTTTATGCTTAAATATCAGTAATATACATATATACGCGTTCTTTTATGATCCTCTATCATGTATGGGCCAAGTGTAATGCCAGGGGTCGACCCAGGTTTTAATTTTTGGGTCCCTTTTTTTGTGAAAAACAGAATATTTTTGTGAAATATAAAATATTTTTGTGAAAAAGTAAAATATTGTGTAAAATCTACCGTTTTTATAATCACTATATGTAATGTTTAATATCAAGTTAAGAGAGTTCCGTTGAGCCAAATTAAGGCATTAATTAAAAATAATACTGAAAACATTTAATAAAAGGATCATTTTTATAAAACAAAATCTTGTGAAGGGACTCATTTTATAAATTTGAATTTTGTGAAGTGTCCCTTTTTATGAATTTGACTTTTGTGAAGGGTCTCTTTTTACTATGCGGAATTTTGTGAAGGGGCCGCAAAAGGGACCCAAATTTTGCCTGGATCGACCCCTGAATGTCCAAAATCAAATAACTTAAAAATATACACAGCCAGTGTCAAAAGAATTCATACTCTTTTGGTCTTGTTGAATACCTTAAGATACAGGCATTGAGTTATAAAAGCCATGAGACTCTTGGTCCTCCAATAATTTCTATGATGAGCACTCACTTTTACTGCTCTTTATGATACAAAATGAAAAGTTTCAGATTTTACATTTAAAGCTATGTTTGGCAAATAGAATATACATATTTTCCCATCAATTTATTGTCGTCAAAATTTGTTGTCCTAAGTGTGTGGGAGGGTCAACAAGAGGAACAGTCTATTACCTTCTCAAGGTGCCTAGAGTCTTTTGCCCTCCATGGGGATCCATTTAAGGGATTTTAGCCTGTATTTATGCGAGTTTCAGTGAAAACCAAATTTTCAAATAGCTAGGCAAGGCCCACAAGTGTAACCCGAATCTGGCATTTTTATCAACTAGGTTTCAGATGAGAACTTTTCAGCCACTGGAGTGGTTTGTTGCTTCAAAAATCTTTTTTATAAACAACCTAAGCAAAACCATACTAACTATTAAAAGAATTTAGCTCTAAGGTCATTTTTTTGCACAATAGGGCAAATTGAACTAAGATGTGCAAAGAAAAAATTGCACAATATGCTGCAGGTGCAGTCTGAGTTTTGCAGTAAGTATGCTATATGCAACTGTCATGAACTGCTGCAAATAACAGAAAAAATTATATGTCTATAAAAGTTTGAACGGCAGACAAAACATGTAAAGCATTTCATGACGTGACAAAAATATCTATATATAATAATAATAATAATAATCATGACATTTTGATTAAAAGGTACAAGCCCACTTCATTCTGTGTTGCTAACAAAGTTGGATATTAGCCAAATAAATAATGCAATTCAAAGCTACAAGTGAAAATACGAATCATACCAACATTGGCTGCCACTACAGGGTTTAACCTGAGTTCATAATTTTTTTACTGAAAAAGCTAAAATCAAAAAACCGTCTTAAGCAAAATGCTACAATACTATTAGGCTTATGATACCTGTTCGTATGCTGTTATAGGTGTCTCTTTATGTTACATTTTTCTTTTCCAAACTAAGTTTTAAATTTTATAATGACATCTTTAAAAAAAAATCTAAAGTGGCTTCCATGAACTTTTTGAACATTTAGTATAGTTACTGGGTATTTAAACAAATTTGAACCGCTGAATATTTCAGTAAATAAATAAAAGTGAATATGATGTCAGTATGTTTTAATTCCCAATTCCTATATCTGTCAATGAACATACAAGTAATATATCTGAAATTTTTAGGCATCCCTGTAAAAGAAAATAAATAGTAAACATGCAATTTCGGTAATTCTGTAGGAATATTCTGAAATATATATTAGTTTCACTTCATACTTTTAAATAACTTAATTTATTTTGAGAAAATTAGTCCCCATAGGATGTGATATAAATAAAATCTTTTATACTTCTCGATGAAAGAACTATGCATAATATGCCCATCATTTCATACAATGATCATACATTAGTAAAACAATGAAATGTATATCAGTGTTTTTTAACACTTTCCAATAAGATTGAAAAAGACTTCAGTTTGTCCGTCTGTCCGTATTCTATTTCCTGTAAATATTCATGGAATTTCTTGAAACTGATATATGTTACTCAAGTTCACTATCCCATATTCCCTATTAAAAATGGAGTAAATACCTCTACTGGTTTGTGTACAGGGACACTCAAAAGTATTCCAAAACATTGCATTCTATGAAAGGTATTACAATAAACCTGAATTTAATATACTTTACACAAATCTTAATGAAATTAAAATATGTTATTCATGTTCACTATCAGATGTTTCCCATTAAAAATAGAGTAAATACCACCAATGACTTGTGTACAAGAAGACTTGAAAATATGCCAAAGCATTTATTCTATGAGAAGTATTTCTATAAACCACACAGGCACACACTACCACTTGGCACAAAATCTTAATGAAATTGAAATATGTTATACGTACAAAGAATGTTTTCTACAGAATGTAGTACGAATAGCAATGAAATTTAAAGGGACTATAAAAATATTCAGTTACATTAAGGACTATTTTTGAAAATTTGCTGCAATTACACTTTTGTTTACCTCAAGCATTTTTAACACTTTCTAAAAAATTTTAAGTATAAATAAGATTTGAAATAATGTATTTGTCTGCCCAGCTGTCTGTTTGTCTATGTCTATCTGCTCGGCTCCAGTGTTCGTCAATATTTTCAAATTTTCTTAAAAATGATATATGTTATTCAAGTTCATTATGTAATGTTCTCTATTTAAAATAGCATTAATGAGTCCTGCACAACTTGGTTTGTATACAGGGACATTTCCCCCCCCCCCCAAAAAAAGGCCAATACATTGTTTTTTAGGATAGCCATTTTTATAAATCACATTTTAATAACTATCTACTGCAAAAATCATAAAGAAGTTGACATTTATGTGAATATGATAAAATAATGTTTTGTATAGAATAATGTTTAATCTTCAGATTTACAGGCCTACACTAAAATATTTAGATACATTAAGAGCTGCAATTAGAAATTAATGGTTACATTTCCATTTGTATTAATCATTTTTAACATTTTCTAACGATGTTTAAGAGTGATATAGTTTACCTGTCTGCCTTTTCATTGTGTGATAACGTAGATAAAGAATACTGAAGGTTATAACGACACAACAAGTGTGTACAATTGGAAAATGCTAATAATCAATGTGTACCACATGATTTTTGTTATTGTTTCTTTTTATTCTGTGTTAAAAATTTAACGTTTTTTTATTTTTTTTAATAACAGTTCAAAAAATGCTTCAGCAAAAAAAAGCAAAATTTCTTGTTTAATTTTCGCATTCTGTATACATGTTATGCATTTTGTGGAAGCAAAATGCATAACATGTGGAAAATGTGACCGTAGTGGAAATCCTATGCCATTAACACTTTATGGGGCCACCTCTGGCTTTGATGACTGCACAACAATTAGGCATTGAGATAATTTTTGGATATGTTCATTTAGTATTAAGAAGTATTTCATTGTACTAAATTTTGATATGTGCTCCCTTAACTGCGTTAAAGGTACCAGATTTCCATTCAGACTTAAATCTAAACTATTTATTACCAGGCCAAAGCAAAGTAGTAATATTACGGTACCAGGGGTCAACACAGGTTTTAAGTTTTGGGGCCCATTTTTGTGAAAAACAAATAATTTTTGTGAAATTTTTATTTATTTTTGTGAAATTTTGATTATTTTTGCGAAAAAAATTATTACTGTATGAAACCTTTCATTTTAGCAATTACTCTATCTGATGTTTAATATCAAGTTAATAGCATTTCACTGAACTCATTAAAATTAATACTGGAAACATGGAAAATTTTTACAAAATTATCATTTTTACAAAACAAAATCTTATGAAAGGGATTTTTTTTTTTTATAAATCTAAATTTTGTGAAGGGGTCTATTTTATAGATTTGAATTTTGAAAAGGGACTCATTTTAGAAATTTGAAAAGGGGCAGCAAAAGGGTCCCAATTTTTGCTTGGATCAATCCCTGGGTACTACAACATTTTTTTTTTTTTTTTAACCTAAAGATATACACATCTTTGCTAGTCATCAGAGTTGAATTTCTAACTGGGCTCATTACTGAACTGAAAATAATCGAGCTTCTGACCTAATGCATGCAGTACAACTAACTGTGGTATTGCACTATGCAATGGTGAGAGGACAGTTAGCACAATGACCTCTTTAATCTTAGCTTTTCCTTCCCCCATGGCCCATTTGCTGAATTATCTATGAATATTAGTGTCCCTGTTACACATCAGATAACTGGCTGCCAAAAGTTAGTCATTTCAGTATTCTGTAGATAATATAAAGTATGTGCCTAAGCAATTTCATCGCATTTGAATGTTTTTTTTTTTTTTTTTTTTTTTTTTTTTTCCCGGCATACCTAAAAAATCTTAAGATTTTTGACAGGCAAAGAAAAAAAAGGGACTTAGGGACCATTTTGCCAAAAAAAGGGACTTTTAGGGACCTAAAATAAATTAAGGGACTTTTAGGGACTTTAGGGACCACACTAAATGCCCTGCATTTAGCTAAATGTTTCCACTTGTTTCTTAACAGCAAACACTTCCTACATAATATTAGTTTTAGGATAAAAAAAAAAAAAAAAAAAAAAACTGGTGAAAAACTTCTAAAAAACTGATTTTCATCTACAATAAGATAAATTTTAATTTATATCTGTAATATATAAACTCACTTATGTGGAGACTCATTTTTTGAAAAAAAGGACCCATACTTTTTAAACTCATGGGTCCCAGGATTTTGAAAGACTAGCGGCATCATTGGTTTATTACCAACATTTCCCCAAAACGGTAGAACAATTTTAACTGATTTTTATAATTCATTGTTGAAGCATTTGTATATTTTTCAGCTAAATTTCCCTCGATCCTAGATTGCCGGATTGGACATATTCTGCACCCTTGCAAGTTACTATAGTTGTATTTAAATAACTGATTCAATAAGTTTTTTTTTTTAACATTTAATTGATCAATGGGATTTTTTAATAGAGGTGAATAATGCTAAAGGTAAAGAGAAAAATTTGCAAGTAAAAGGAGAAACAGGCAAAGTAACTCTTCTTAAATAATTTTTTTCATTTCTATCATAGAATAGTTTTTAGTTCTACATTTGCCAATGATCCCTGAATAAGGCTTATTTGTGCTTTTTGCTTAATGCAACACCACATTTTGATCCATTTAATGTGAAACTTCAGTTTGTAAGTCAAATGAAAAAATTTTCAGCAATCAGAGAAGCAAAAAGAAAACTCTTCAAGTAAAAGCATGCCAAAATCGAAAATCCTGAAGAATTCCAAAAAAATGTAGAGTAGGCAGCTATAATCTTTAAGCTGAATAAATGAGTAATTCAATGGTAAAAATTCCACACATCCATTTTCCTTATTTCTGCATCTGATGTAAATTTTGGCATTTAAATTATGTTAATACCATGACAATGAAATTCTTTTACAAAATTCTACTAAATCATTATCTCAATTGTTAACTAACATGCTTATTTCTCAAATATTGCATGTGAAATGTTACCTCTTTTAAAAGCACTGGGCTTTTTATTTTGAATCTTTTTGTATTTTGTGTCAGCTAATCAATAAAAATTTACAATATGTTCACATATCAGCTGGACGACAATGAAAACAAAAGGTATCTTGAAAGAAATACGAAAATATAGATTGATCAGACTAAAACCCCTGAAATCAGGAGTATGTATATCTGAACACAATCATCCCTGATAAATACAATATCTTACCTTTCAGGAGGAACAGGAGGCCCTCCATAAGGATCACGGGGTGGACCTCTATACATATCAGGTCCTGCTGGTCCTCTCGGTGGCATGTATCCATCATCATATCCACCATCATAAGGTGGTACAGGGCCTCTAACATCTAAAATTCAGATTTTTAAAAAGAAGCATATTACAAATCAAAAGTTCAGATTGTTTCAAAAGCTTCAAGAAAATAAAGCATAATGACAAGCAATCAGAAAATTACTTATAGCTAAAAAGGATTTGTTTCAATGGAATTTAAAAATTTAAGTTTAAAAACAATGATTTACTAGTATGTTGTAGCCACCACAAGACATTCTTCTATATAATTTTACACAAATTCATGCAGTACAAATTATTAAATTATTTTCCATGAAGAATGCAGATGATTTTTATCTCACAGAATTACAAAACAAAAATGCCAAAAGTGGTAATTTTGTGTTTACATCAGAAGAAATTATTTTTTTCTTCAAAAAAATATAAATATCGATAATTTTGCTTTAAATTAACAGAGATTTATGGTTCTACCATTCATTTTAAAAAGGTACTGACAAGTTCTTTTGAAAGATACCCATATTGAAAATTTACAACCCCCAGGGAAACAGGCGATGCTTCTACATGCAGAGATGCCAAGTTTCAATAAGAGCTATCAGTAATCAGAGTTATACACTTATGCAACATGGAGACGTGAACCGCGTCACAGAATAATTTTTATACACAAGCCCACATATAATAATGAATTGCACTGTTTTTGTAAACAAATTGATAATATATTAAAAAATTTCTAAAACAAAAGTAAGTAAATATGTATTTTTTTACTTTTTGACAAAATGAAAGTTTTTTTTTTTTTTTTTTTTTTTTTTTAAACCTGCTTTAGAGGGGGGGGGGGACATTTAGATCTCTCTCTCTCTCTTTTTTTTTTTTTGGGGGGGGGGGCAAAAATTTATTTTATTTTTTAATAGTCACTTTTTCACAGACAACTGTTTTTATGGCATTAAATACTAAAACATTGTTCTAGAAGTAATCCTTAATCACTAACTGGAAAGCGGGAAGGGCAGTCAAAATATAAATAATTAGATAAATGAGAAATGAAACAATTCTACTTCTTTATAGGTTCTAGAATCTAATAAAGCAAGTTTACATGAATATTGACATTTATGTTGCTGATGGAGAAAAATTGGGAAACTAAAGGCTTCTGCAGAGCTTTTAATCGACGATGGCAAGTTGGAGATAAGAAAAGAGGGGGGGGGAGTTAAAAAAAAAAAAATTACATCAGCAAGAAATATTGTATAATTCTATTTCTTTATAGTTTCTAGAATCTTATAAAGCAAGTTTAAAAAGAATATTGACATTTATGTTGTGGATGGAGAAAGATGTTGTCCAATGCCTTAATTATTGCCATAAATCCGTAGTAATTACAGACAAATCGTAATACTTGGCATCTCTGCTACATGCACAAACTTTATTTTTCTTAGTTTACTACTATTATCAATAATACATATTAATTTTATAACCACACATTAAAAATAACTCGTTCTGTACATTTATATGAAATTTTGTCCTATACTGCCACATTAAAAGTTTGGGGGAAAAAAAAGGGGGGGGGGGGATCACAGCACCACCTGTTGAACAATTAATCGCCAAATCTAATTAGCACTAATTTGAATCAGGTTCTAATTAAATACCAAGTTGGTTAAATTTCGTTCATTGGTTTCTGAGATGAAACCTCAACAAAATTTGTTATACACACAAATTTTCTAAAAATAAACAAATTGTGTTCAGGACATCTCAAAACACGTAAATTTACCGAAAACTGTAATTAAAAAATTTCCAATATTTTTTCTTACATATACAGAAAAAAGTAACTAGTAATACATATGACTTTGTAAGAAAAATTAGCTTCCTAAACAAAGAAGTTGTAGAGAGGGAAAAAAAAATGAATTTTTTAAAATTACATAGAGCTTATTTTAGGCATATTCAAGAATGATATTCTAGATTTATCAAATTGATGAAATACTCTCTAACAATTTAAATTCTTAAAAAAATATTCTGTACTTTTCTCAACACGTTTGATTCCCATGTCACCCCAAAGCTGGGACAGATTAAACAGAAAAATAAAATTAGATGTAATTCAATTCTCATTTTTAAAGTGAAAATTTAAACATTCTGAAGATGCACACATCAGAGGATGCAATTGTGAAAATCCCACTATATTTTAAAAAATCTCGCTCAAAATTTTCCTAAGACAGCTTTTTTCCATAATTTTTTTTTTTTTTTTTTTTTTTTTTTTTTTTACACATTGTTCATCTACATTCACTTTAAAAATGCTTTGGATAATATAACTGCTTTAAAACCTATGATCCTTTTTCCTTAGTTTATCTAGAATTTATTCAGTCAAAAAAATGAGAATAAAATTAGGTAATCATTTCAAAACACTTCAATTCTAATGATTTGTTAAGAGAATGTGGAGATGAGTTTACTTTATAAACAAACAGCTATAAGTTTGGAAACTAGCGATTGCAATTGTACACGAAATAATTTTGGTTATTCCAGTGGTTCTGATGAACTTTGAATACTTAAAATCAAATAAATCACACCTAGTATCGATTCTTTTAATCATTTACTGTTAAAAATTCTGTACTGATAAGTATAAAAGATTTAAGTCCAAAAATGTCGATTTTGAGTTAAGTACATAGTTAGACTCAGAAAAAAAATACTCTATCAATTGGTATAAAGGACTTAAGTTTATGTCATTTAGTCTGAGAAAATCCATTGGTAAAAAAAGATTCAAATCAGAAATTTAGCGTTCATATTTGGTATAAAATATTTAATTCAATTTTTTCCCTTTATTAAATGAAGGTTGACAATCACTGAATGGTATGTAGGGTATAAGTCAACATAATCCCTTTTTCCTCATCGATTCTTCTGATTAGTTTTTAGTTTAGTTTCACTTTATTTTTCGTCTCCTGAAAAATCAAGAATATGGACTTAAATCCTTTATACTTATCAGTACAGAATTTTTCATTTTAAAAAGAAGGAAAAAATCATTTACCAGGAGGGCCATATCCAGGTCTGCCTCTAGGAGGTTCTGAAAGAAGAGCAGGTCTATCACCTCCTGCAGGTTTACCTAACAAGATAATGTAACTTTGTGAGTTTCATTCATAGAAATAATTACATACACAAAAATTTTAAATAATATACTTACCATAAAATTTGGAAAGATAAAAACAAAAAAGACCATATATAGGAAAACAATTTATTTCAGATATTTTTTTAAATTCAAAAATTCCAATTTGCAAAATCTAGAGAAAGTCTTTTTCACAGTTACCTTTCCAAATTTATTCAGCAGCGCTACAAAACAAGTTTAGAATAACAATGTCACAGATTTATAAAGAATCCAGCCCAATATTAAAATAATTCAGACAAGGAGCAAACCTTCTTGTCTTTGCAACAATTCCAGCACAAGACTGTAGTAGACTGAAGCCAATATCTGTCACAGAAGATAGCTTGAAAGTCCAGGTGATGGACACATCTCTCCAATAGCACTCCTACATATAAGATTTAGCAGCATTAGCGTAATAAAATAGTTATTTTTATAATTTGTTTTGGTTATGTATTTATCTCGTCCATGTTTTCTTCTCTTGGCTCATGTCATGCTTGTGATCTTGAATAAGTTTTTTGCATGTTTTATATACATATTCCATTTTGTTTCGGGAATGTTCAATCTTTTTTAATGCATGGAATTGTTTATTTGTTCATTCTTTTTGTCACTGCTTTGAATAGCTGTGATAATTGTTTATTTGTTCATTCTATTTGTCACTGCTTTGAATAGCTGTGATAATTGTTTATTTGTTCATTCTATTTGTCACTGCTTTGAATAGCTGTGATAATTGTTTATTTGTTCATTCTTTTTTACACTGCTTTGAACAGCTGTGATAATTGTTTATTTGTTCATTCTTTTTGTCACTGATTTGAATAGCTGTGATAATTGTTTATTTATTCATTCTTTTTATCAATGCTTTGATTAGCTGTGATTGTTTATGTTCAATTCTTTCTAAATGCATGGGATTGTTTATTTGTTCATTTTCTTTTGGACAGCTCTTTAAATAGGCTGTGATTGTTTTATTGTTCAGGTCATTCTCAATGCTCTGAATTGTTAATTATTGTCCACTAATGCATTGAATAGCTATGATTGTTTACGTTCGTTCATTTCTCAACGTAGTGAGAATGCTGAGATTTACTTTTCCATTCGTTTCCCAATTCAATAAATAGCTATTTGTTTGTTCTTTCCTCAAACATTGTGATTGGCTGAGGATTTTTTTAACCAATATTACAAGGAATAGGAATTATTTTAAATACTGCAATGATCCATCTGGTTCGATTATAAATGGTAATATTTATAAGCATTATAGTTGAGTGAAATATTACAGAATACTTATCCCATTTTTGCTGTATGAAAATGGTGAGTAAAAAAGTTTGCTAAAATATGAATTTAATGAACTTAAAGGAAACATTGTTTTATTAATAACAAATCAATAACAATTTTATGAATTTAATATACTGAAACATTTACCTTATAATACTTTAATATCGATTTTGTATTGAAATGCACCCTTTACTACCAAAGACTTTGTAGAAAACAGATTTATATTAGAAGGGAAAATAATCAAAAAAATATTAATCATGAAGACAAAAAAAAAATAATAATAATGCCAATCTCTAATACATTGTGATACACTGAAAAACATTTAATCAGCAATTATATTTTATGTCTCTACTAAAATATGTTCTTTTAAATGTCAATGTATATATTTGACCGATTTGCTCATCTGAAATTCCATGTTTCTTAAAACAATGTTGATTATTATTTATTTTTATTTAAAATGTTTACATTTTAACTTAAAATTGTATGTCATAAGATTTAAAATTGCATATATAAAAAATATATTGTAGATTAGTGTTAATATGTTATGCTGGGTAAATGTATTAAAATTTATAAGATGGAAATTAAATAATGTTAGTATAAAATGTGAATAACTACACTAATAATACATAACATACAAAAAGATAAGCATTTTAATACTTACATTTTATTAATACATTTTTTGAAGAAAAGAATAATAATAAAGAAAAATGCATTAACATAACATACAGAAGCTGATCCAAGTTTTGATTTTTTGTGGCTCATTTTGTGAAAAAATAAATATTTTTATGGGAAATATATATTAATTCATCATTATAACGATCAATCACCAGAAAGGATGAACAAAAAGCCGCATGTGGAAATGAAACCTCATGCAACACAAAAAATATTCAAAAAATTAATATCAGACTTGCTAACCTTGGTGGGAAAAAATAGAAGATTTTATATAATTCTAAGGGAGAAAAAAAAAGGGAACTTACGGTTTCGTGAAGAAAAACGAAAAGATCTATTTTATTCAATATATGGGATTTTTTCAAATAAAAAAGAACCTAACATATTTTTTTGTTTAGTGATATATCATAGTATTTTAAACTTATTGAGAAAAAACAAATAGATTCAACAAGTTCAGTAATAGTCTGAAAATACTCGTAATTACATAATGCGAAATATTGAGCATTTCTATAACTTCATTGGTTCTAAAAATCTAATAAAGCAAGTTTATTATACATGTTTATCCTTTTGTTGTAGACTGGAAAGTTTAAGCATGAGCATCTAATGATGTTTGATCACTGATTGTAGAAAGAGAGGTTGGGGGGGGGGGGTGTCAAACAATAATTATAATGAGTGACAAATATTAAAGAATTCAACTTCTTTATAGGGTCTAAAATTTAATAAATCAAGTTTTAATTAAAAAAAAAAAGGGGAAGATTTTTTTTTTTTTTCTCACTTGTTTACTACGTCAAATTGGGGGAAAAAAAATTACAGTTTTACAATTTTAATATTTAGAAGCAATCTATAAAAACGTTTTACTGTAGATTGATTGTACTAAATATATAAAAGTTTTAAATGAAGTTATTTCCCTTCAACATAAATATCTACAAAACAAAATCTATAAGAAATTTATTTACCAATAGACAAAAAACTTAGTTAAGTTAAAGTATAACTAATTTTTTAAATAAATAGAATATGATTTTTGTGTATGTACATTAATCATACATATAAAAAAAAGTAGCACTAGCTAATTATCAGTTTCAAATATGCATAAAACCAACTAAGTATTAATTTTCTTAAATTGATTTGGAAAAAATTTTCCTACCTGAAAAAATTATTCTTAATTTTTTCCCCATGTTTACACATTTGGTATAAATATGACATACAAATATTTAATTGAGGAAAAATAAACAGATTCTGTAAATTCAGCAATAAAGATCTAAAAATATTTACATACGTGAGAAATATCGAGCACTTCCATTGCTTTATTGTTTCTAGAATTGATCATTGATCACAATCCGGGGAAAGGGGGGGGATAATAAGAAATATTAAACTCTTTCAACTCTACTTCTAGAATCTAATGAAAGAAGTTAAAAATTAATATTATCATTTATGTTTCAGATGGATCAAGATTAGGAAACAAAAGACTTCTGCAGAACATTTGATTGCTGATCACTAGTTGGAAATAAATGAAGGGGGAGGGGGGGGGGGTAAAAAATAATTACATCATCAAGAAATATTTAACAATTCTATTTCTTTACATGTTCTAGAATCTCATAAAGCAAGTTTGAAATGAATATTGACATTTATATTTATGTTATGGATGGAAAAAGATTGGGAATCTGGAGTTTTCGTAGAACATTTGGGTTTTCTTTTTAAAACGAACGATATCCGCGACTTAACCAGAAGTCTTCTGGGAAAACCGGAAAAGTTGGCAAGTATGGAAACAAAATGTAAAAACAGGAGATAAGGCTAGAAAATGGGATTCTCCCGTAAAAAATGAAAGAGTTGGTAAGTATGTATTATAAATTGTTTCTGAAACAATTATGGATAAGATCATATATTGCAAATATATATATGATCAAAATTGGTCAGCAGTCATGATAGTAACTTTTTTTTTTTTTTTTTAATATCTATGAAGTTAATATTTCATTGAACTAAGCATAGACAGGCATTTGAAGTAATACTGAAAACATGAAAATTTTATAACAAGTTTAATTTATATACAACATAATTTTGTGAAAGGCCATCTTTATTAATATGATCTTTGTGAAGAGACAGCTAATGGGCCTTAATTTTTGCCTGGATCAACCCCTGATATAAAATACATGAAAATTAAGAACATGCATATCTTATGATAGCGATTAAAGTTTGATTTAAATAAGTAAAAAAATATATATATATATTCCCATGTTTTTAAGTGGTTATATGGGTTTTGAAGGTTAGGGGAAGGAAAAAAAACTGATTCATTAAAAAATTTGAAAAATTCATCCTGGTTTTCAGAGACCTTTCAAAAAAGCGGATAATTTTTTGAAATGTGACGATGTGAAATAAAGTGCACTGATCTTATTGAAATTTTGCACACTCCAAAATAAAATTGACTAATGTTTGAAGGAAGGATTCATAAAAAGATAAATAACATTTGACAGAGTTGTATGCAAAAATCATACAATTTTTGGTATCATGTAAAATAAGCTTTAATAGAAGCCTTGTAAATAAGTTTTAAGAAAAAAAAAATCCATCATTCAAGCAATAATGAATTTTATTTTGAAGTGTGCAAATTTTCAACAAGATTGGACCATAAGTTGTTGCTCTTTTATATGCTAAAAATTCTAAATAAAATTATATAAAGATAAAATAGAGAGAATATCCTTTATTTAAGCCTTCGAAACCCATGTAACCTGTTAATAACCTCTAATATTTAATGCAAAAACAAATGCATCTAGTTTTTTTTTTTTTTTAATCATCAACAATGGAAGAAAGCAAAAATAAAGTTACTCATTTGCAACAATTTAAAAGTGGGAGAAGAGTTATTAAAAGGGAATTTTTTTTTTTATTTATTTATTTTATTATTATTTTTTCTTTTATGAGTAGCTTTTACCTATAGCAAGATCTTACCATTTGTACAAATAGCCTTTTTTAGAACCATCTTTAAAAAGGTAAGATGAAACAAGAACAGAACTGATACAAAGCACATCAAATTAAAAGGCTTAAAATATATAACTATAAAATAACATAATTAAGACTACATAGTTTTTGCATAAGATTATTTATAGTTTCCAGTACTTTTGCATTTTTCCGCCATGCTATTTGGCTACTGATACACAAACACACAATGACAATGAGAGAACAAAAGAGCTCCCCCCCCTCCTTTTCCATTATCTATAATAATTAATAAAATATAAAAGATTTTTCTACATTTACTTGGTTTGACTTTATTATAACTTATATATTTTTAATTATTTAAATTTATTTTAAACGTCTTAATTATTTTAGGGTTGTCTAATTTTAGCTAAATATTTTGAGGAGAATTGGACATTGTGAAAAAAATAAAACAAATCTGCGAAAACATTAAGTGACAGCCATTAAATGCAAAAGCACCAGAATTCCAAATAGCCACTTTTTAAACAAATACAGAGTTGACAACATATTTATTCCCGAGCATATTTAGCCCCGCCTTTATTTCAGACCCCCTTTTCTTTTCAAAAGTAAAATTTTCTTATTTTATTGTAGTTACATATTGCAGAAAAATATTCTAAAAATTAAGTGGTGTGATATAAAAGCGAGGCTAAAAGTGCTCTGGAATGAATTAAAATGTTGACAACTATGCAAAATTGATTTTATATTTCAAAGCATTTTTCTTAAATTTTGAAATAAACTATTCAAAATTAAATAAAATTTAAATATTCTAATATAATATTAATTCTAAAATACAATGAGTTAAATGTAAATTTTATTTAATTTACCAGGAATAAAATACGAGGGTAAGTCATTAAGTAAGTCACAAATGCATATGGCATGATTTAAAGTAGTAACATATCTCAAAGAATGTTGATAGATGGTAGCACCATAGAGCTTTATGATATTCAATTCATATTGAGTAGGTAGCATTCATACGCATGCGTAATGCAGTTAAAAAAAATTGTGATAGTGCTGAATGATTATACGATAGAAGAGCAGCATGCCGTGGTCCAATTTTTGAGGGCGAAAGGACTTTAATAAAAAAAATATTCATAAAGAAATGGCAAGTACTACAGCATCCACCTTACAGGCCAGACTTAACCCCAAGCGATTTTCATCTGTTTGGTCCACTGAAACAACATCTTGGAGCAAAATTAAGTCCTACGTCCTACTACTGTGGATGAATTTGCAAATGACGACGATGTTCAATATGAAGTCCTACTGTGGATGAGACATCAACCCAAGGAATTTTATGCAGCTTGGGGCTCTGATAAAAAGATGGGATAAGTGCATCATAGTTGCTGGAGTATAAGTGGAAAAATAAAAATTGTTTCCAAGTGATTATCATGGTAAATTATCTTTTGTGACTTACTTAATGACTTTCCCTCGCAGATGGGCATGCTGTAAAAATTCTTAAGTATTCTAACAGGAGATAAGAAATAGTTATAAAATACTGGTTAAAAAATAATTTGAAATTGTATATTACTATAGATAAAATATTTTAAAGTAGCTAAGATTACTTGAACACTTAAAAATTTATAATATTTAAGTACAATAAGGAGAAAACATTTACCCAAATCATTATTGGTGTAATCCCAACTTTCACTATTGTTTTTATACACATTCAATCTTGTAGGCTGAAACAAAAAAGGAAAAAAAGCATTATTGCAACCTGTTAGCAGAATAACTAAAGAAATACAAATTTAATGCTGTCACAATTAAAATCGTCAAATGCATGCAAGAAATTTTTATACCTAAAACTAATAACTATCTGTAACTTTTAAAAAGCAGATAATATACCTTAATAAATATTGAAAATTAGAAAAACTTACAGCTGACAGTAAAATTATTGAAGCACACATGCACAAAAAAAAAAAAAAAAAAAAAAACGTACTAATTTTTATTATCAACTTATTTTTACTTCCGTTACCCTACTACCGTAGGTAATGGAAGTATTGTATTCGGTCTGAAAATTCGATATCGGGTTTTCACCTGATTTACACGTTTTAAGGTCCTCCGAGTCCAAAAAAGTGGTTTTTGGCAATTGGTCAGTGTGTGAGTGTGTATGTATGTGGAGAATCTTCTGGCTACTGTAGCTCAGAAACTAATAAAGATAGAGCTACGAAATTTTAGAATTGTAATATGTCTGGTGTACAGATGAAATTTCCAAATTTTGGTGAAAATTGAAAAACCGGAAGTGGGACATTGGAAACCGGAAGTGGGACCATAAGTCCGTATCTCAAAAACGGCTCTAACGATTTTCTTCAAACTTGCTATATAAATACTCTGTTAGATGTCCTTTCGAATGATATAGTTGGTTAGTTCAGGAAAATTGATAGGCGTCCTGTATAAATAGCTCAATTTCAGGCCTCGCAAAGGCGTTCCTTTAAAAACGGTTGTACGGATTTTTTTTCAAACTCGCCATTTTAACTCACTTTTAAATATGCTTTTGTATGTAATTGTTTTCCTGTCAATAATTGAGTTTAACCAGAAGTGGGACATCGGAAACCGGAAGTGGGACCGTAAGTCCGTATCTCAAAAACGGCTCTAACGACTTTCTTCAAATTTGCTATATAAACACTCTATTAGATGTCCTTTCGAATGATATAGTTGGTTAGTTCAGGAAAATTGATACGCGTCCTGTATAAATAGCTCAATTTCAGGTCTCCCAAGAGCGTTCCTTTAAAAACAGCTGTACGGATTTTTTTCAAACTCGCCATTTTAACTCGCGTTTAAATATGCTTTTTACGTAATTTTTGTTTTCCTGTCAATAATTTATTTTTTGTAAATTTTGGTATCTCAAAAATGGCTCTAACAATTTTCTTTTTAGGTCACTTTTATGTTTTCTGATCACATTATCTCTCAAAAATGCATATAATACGTGTAATAGTGGGTAATGGAAGTCGTAGGGTTGTTTCACACCAGATTCACCCTGAGTGTGAGCATGCACGTGAGACAGAAATACAAAAAGGCATTCAGATAGCCCATTAAAAATTCTTTTCTTTTTTTTTTTTTTTTTTTACAAACACTCTGTACACAAATATGCTTTAAATAATTTGAATCAAAAAGAAAAGCCATCTCTGAATCACAACATTTGTGCAAGGATAACAGATATAAACCTTTGTTTAGTAAAATTCATTTTAAAAAAATCTGTTTATAACACGCAGGATCTTTGCCAAAATTTAATGCCAGTTTCAGATTGATTGTAGTAAAGTTTTTTTCAAATTGAGTATAAATACTTTAAACTATACATAAAATGAAAATTCACGAAAAATAATTTCTAATTGCACACAGACTAATATTTTTAAACTGGTTTCCAAAATTCAGAAAACATTTTTTATTATTTTATTTTTTGGACACATGACATTTTAAACCTTTAAGCATGTGTTTTTCCCTCCTCCATAGCTGAAATAAAAGTAGGGGTTAATCCAGCTTTTTAAAAATGGTACCATTTGTGAATTTATAAAAACATCAAGTTTGTGAAAACAAATAATGCTTCAGAATAATTAGCCAAAATGCGCAAAGCAGTTTTTTAATTTTAAAATACATTTAAAAAATAAAATGGAACAGTTGTAAAATATATATGTGGCCGAGTTGAGTTATTTCTTATATTTAAGATAAGGTTTTTTTTACTTAGATATTTACCATTATCTCCAATACAAACAGGATATTTTTATGCATTCAATGCAGCGAAGTTTACAGAATTTTTTAGTGTGCAGATATATTGCAGAGAACTGACTTTGTAGGTGCCTCTTTCCTGAAAGTCGATTTTGTGAAGGTACCTTATTGAAAAAAGTTGACTCAATGCAGCACTAAATTTGTTCTGGATTACAGCAACCACAAAAAAATTATCAAAAGTAAGCATTTTTGGCGATTTAGCGCTGTCAGGCGATAAGTTCGCTAGCATCGAGACTGCCGTGTACGAACAGAACCATGTTTTGCTTCTCCGCCAAGAACTCAAAATTAATCACCAACAGTATGAAATTGTGTAATATGCTTAATTTTTTTTTTTTTTTAAATGGTCACTGTAATTTATTTCAGCCAATAACTTTTTCACTTTCTGGTGTTTTATGAAGAGTAGAACGTCGTCATATTTTTTGAATATGACACCTTTTGAATGTTTGCTTGTTAAGACTAAAATAAAAATCTTCCAATGTTTAAAAAGATAAATTTGGCAGGCAAACACAGGATCAAATTTTATATGGAAAAAATGGGATGAGAAAGGTCAATTTTATTTAGTAGTAAAATTTATAGAAAAAATAAATGCAATTTCACAGAAAAATATAAGCACAACTTTAATTATTTACCTTTGCAAATTCAATTTTCAGAGTACAGCAACCAGAATATATATCGCATCCATTTAGAGACTGTTTGGCACGTTCAGCAGCGTCAATACTGTCAAACTTACATAGTAGTTAAGGAAATTTTTTTTTTACAAAGTATTACTTTTAAATTTACATATAATCTAAACTGAGAGACTAAAATCAATATTTACAAATATGTTCAGTTGTAAGATAGAAAAAACTATCCAATTTTGTTAAGTTATATTAAAAAAAAAAAAAAAAAAAAAAACTAAAAATTGCTACATGTGAAAATATTTATTCATACTTACAAGGAGAGGTCACGACATGGAAAATTCAGATCAGGACGAAACTCCGCAGGATTGTAGTATACTATGAGGGTAACAACATATTAAAGCAGTAGGACCCACTATCCACAAAATTTCGAGAAAAAAGCATTTAAAGTTTCAGTAATCTTTAAATACAAGATATTTCGCAAGGGAGCAAGCGCCCCAGTGGTGTGATCCTAAAGCGCGAGTCTGACACAGTCATATTTCAGAAAAAACACAATTTAAAAATCCAAATCAAGCCCTGGAGTGCCTGGACTGTCAAACATAGGTCACCTGTATAGACCCGAGACTAACAAGATTTTTACCGTAAGCACTTTTAGCCAACTCAAAATAAAACTGCTCGAAAGACACAGATGGGGAGGAGCATGTGATGTTTTAAGTTCACTCCCAGTTACTATTGGTTGGTAGCGAAGCATTGCTTTTGATTGACAGGCGCATAAAAAAAAGAAAAAAAAAAAAAAAGATTTTTATCTCTCCTACTATAGATTTGCAAAGATAGAATGGAAATTTCCGGAGCATTTTTAAAGTGGATTCTTTGCAAGTGTTTATAATTAATTTTTAAATGTTTTATTTGAGAAAAATTATATTAATGGAATACACTTTTTTTTCTTAATTTTGGTTTCTAGTTGAATTTTGAATTGTGCTGCCAGGTAATCGTGATACTAAATTAAAAATCACAAATGATGCTAAATTAGATGATAGCAATAGCTGAAGATTAACAGATACAAGAGTACACCAAAAGACGTTATAGTTTATTATTTAATTTTCTTTGAAGGGGGAAAAAAAAGCATGGTTTTGATGACTAGCAGTGAAATAATTGCAATTTTAAAAATTGGCAATGAAAAAAGAGCTATACATTTAAAGTACTAGCAGCAATTAAACATTTTGAGATTTATCCAGAAAACGATACTGGCTTTCAGAAATAAAACTGCTAGAATATTGCGCGTTGCGACAATTACATTAAAAAAGGAGAAATTTTGTTGATCTATAGTAAAAAAGTCTCATTATTTCAGGAATTAGCTTTGAAAAATATAACTGCGCAGGGGTGCAGAAAATGTTCAAACCTCGGAAATTTCCCCCAAACACAGTATAAATTTCCCTCAATAATGCAAAAATCTACTTTGCTATACAGTCATTTGTGCTATGTAATAAATCTTTAAGAGAATAAGTATATAGTGTAACATAAAAATATCGCTGTTAGTGTATAAGCACTTCAAAGTAGCAAATTGTTATTTTTGATTTACATTTTTATTTTCTCTTAAAAAAAATATTCAAAATTTCCCCAGTCAGTTTAAATTTCCCCCGAACCTTGTTCGGGCGTTCGGACATATTCTGCACCCCTGTAACTGCGTATTTAAAATATGTTTTTAGAGGCGAACAAATTTAAAGTGTCAGAAAAAGTAATTTTCGCCAGCTGTATAACTATCTCTTATATCAGCAGTCTATCACAAAAATATTGCAGTCTTTTAGCAGTCAAATTTGGAAAAAATACAAGATCTATTAATTAGCAGAGAAATTATTCCGTATTTTGACAACTGATTTCAAAATTATCGCTCACTTTGGCAATCAGATTATTTATAATCTGAATTTTATTAGTTAGATGTGAAATAGCTTATTTCAGCATTTAACAAAATTAAACAATCTTTACCAATTAGTAGAGAAATGAATATGAATAATAAATGTTGGGCAAAAGGAAATCCAATACAAGGATATCCTCCTCCCCATGCAAGGTTCCCAGATGAATACTACATTTTTATTTTTAAGCACCACAATTTTTAAAGTGTCAATCTATAGGTTTGATCACATTTTTTATTATTATTTATGTAAAGCTGTTGTTTTAATATAAAAATTAAAATGTAGCATTCATCTGGCAACCTTGCTTCCACCCCTAAAAAATTCAATTTTCAGTTCTATTTTTTACTTTGCAGTAACAATGAATAAGTTTACATGGTGAAACATATCCTCTGTTGAAGTTTCTTTTTTTTTTTTTTTTTTTTTTTGCCAGGCATAAAATTTTGTGTGTTTGAAAAGGAGGGGGGGGGGGGGGGGTACACGCTCCAAAATTCAGAAAGGGAAAAAAAAAATTAATTTCTGATTTTATTTTAATATTTTTAAAGTTTGGGTTGTAGAAAGCAGCATTTATGTTGGTGATATAGACAGATTGAAAATCACAAGGTTTTTTGTGGGCGTTTGATCACCAATCAAATAGCAGAAGGGGAGGAGAGGGTAAAAAAGTGAGAGATACTGAATAATTCTAATTTATAGGTTTTAGAATTTAATAAACACAGTTTAAAAAGAACATCGACATTTATGTTGCGGATGGAGAGATTGAAAAATGCAAGGCTTCCTGAAGATATTTGATCACCGATTGTTTTATTTCTTTTTTAAAGTTTAGGCTTTTGATAAGAGAGTAGAGTATGTATATGTAATACGAATTTGGCATCGATGTTTGCTATTACTTTTATGTACAAGTTTTAAAAAATAAATAAGTTAAATACAGATTACACACAGACGTTTCATTAGTATTCAATCTAAAAGGATATTCAACCATAGCTTGCACACCATTCTTCTTAAATATAACTATTCTCAGTACTTTCCCGCTTGGACTGCAGATGGTATGTATAACATCCTAAAAAAAAAATAAATAAATAAAAAATATGAAGAAAACAGTCAACGAACTTGCAATATTTATAAATTCTTATTAGAAAAGAAACTTTACTTACAGTAGTAATAGGGTATGCAGGATTCATCACAGTAATCAGCAATATGTGATTGGGCTTTTCTTCAAACCTATATGAGGAAAAAAAATCTTAACATTTAAAAAAGTTATATAAAATTCTAAAATAATGAGAGAGTCAAATTAGAGCAGCCAAATTTTAGCCATGATAATTTCCCCCACCCCTCTTTCTCTTTGTTGTTTAAACTCCTTTGAAAAAGCTCCTTTTCCTTTGTTGTTTAACTCCTTTTATTTTAAAAAAATTTTAGAAGAATAAAAAAAAATAAAAAATAAATAAAAGTGATACCTATAGTCGATTCAAGTTAAACTGATACCGAAAGAAAACAGGTTACTTCTTTACGCAAAGGTATTACATATTTGCACTTTTCTCGCTGAAATGGCGACATTACAGGGAAAATGTTTGGAAATAGCTATTTATCTATATATTATTTCGGAAACATGTCATTGTTATACATTTTAAACCTATTTTTAATTAGAAGTGGAACTTAAAAGTAGTATCATTTGAAAGGTATGATTAATATGGGTTGCAGAAAAAAAAAAAAAAAAAATCTGTTACAAAATCAAGAAGGCAGTTAAAAATGCATTTATAAAGGACAAGGGCTACAGGAATTTACTTTCAGAAAAAACGGAACATTTGAAAAAGATTCCCCCCCCCCTTTAACAATTAAAATAAAATAAAACAGATAAAACATTTAAAAATGAATACAACCGTTGCTAATCTTTAATAAAACAACTTTGATTGCAGGCTCTCTTAATAAGCTTTCAATCTCAACATTTTAAAAGAAATTAGTTAGAAATCTTGGTATAAATAAAATAAAGTGAACATGGTAAGCAAGAGAGTTCATTTTTAAAGGAATTAAAAAAAAAAAAAAAAAAAAAAAACTTAAAAAAATATTTATAATAATTATAATCAAAATTAATAACATGAAGATTGTACATTTTAAATTTTGATTTTGGAGTAAAATGAATATTAATAGTGAAGCATGCCTAGGTAATGATTTATATTATTTTAAAGTATTATCTGAAGGTTCCATTGTTGCTAATTCAGTTTGGAGAAAAGTATTACAAAACTAATAAATATTGTTAATCCTTTGAGGGACATGCAAATTTTTTCATTTAAAACAAAAGCCACCAGAATTCAACAACAATATTAGAAGAGAAGCAATAAATGAAGTTAGTCCTCTAAATTATAAAAATTTTATTTAAAAAAAAAAAAAAAATCCGGAGCCAGTTTTTGCAGTTGGGAATTAAAATTTACGTTTACACCGTACTAAAGGTGACCCTGAAAGGGTTAATTAGGCAAGCTTAAAATTTAAAATTCATAATTATGTGACAAATTACTCAAGTTTTTTCTCCCTTTAAGAAAACTACTAACACGCGAACAATAATTAAACACAACTGTTTTATTTTCAGATTTTATTATGTACTAAATTTTTAGAGTAATAATTTTTTTTTTTTTTTTTTTTTTTTTTTTTTTTATTTAGGATTCTATAAAATCACACATGTATAAAATGAATATCAGTTGTGGATATACACACCTTTTCCTTTATATTTACTTATTTAAAACTAACAATCCTAATTTCAATTTTTAAGATTTACATTAAATAATTTCAGATATCTTACTCAAAAATTGTGCTAATCATGATTTTACACTATAATTATTTTTATACAATAACTTATTAAACTTATAAATGTAAAAAAGAAAAAATGTTGGTTAGAATAGAAGACCCATTAACTCTCTCCTTTCCCCATTTTTGGTTTTATTAATTCATTTTCATTCGTCAGGTTTTTTATTCATTCTAGATGGCAGATCAACATAGCTAAAGTAAGGAATAAATTTGTAAAAGTTTCTTTTTCTTCTTATTTTTTCTCTTCTTTAAATTTTTAAATTGTTAATATCGGAATAATGGCAACAAAATTATCCATTTAATTAAAATAAATCTATGAATATAATGTTCTTTTAGAAAATTTTGTTCATTTTTCCATTTATTAAAATTTCATTTTCAACCATCTGAGAAATGTATAATGTTCATTTTAAATCATTAATTTCATGCGTTCTCTACAAATTGAGTATAAAGTAGTTAAGTTATAAAAATAAGAGACTAGAAAAAGCTAGCAAAAGAAGGAAAATACGCCGGCCTTTTGCTGGCGCGGATAGCACAGGTAGGAGAGATTTCTGAGGGAAAGAGATGTCGCTAAATGCCACGTGCAGTAGTTTAGTTTTTGGTATCAGTTTACCTTGAACGGACTATAGAGAACAAAGAGCATTAAACATATTCAAATCTATATTTTTCTCTCTTCATATCTCAAAAGAAACATTTTAAATTCCAATAACTCAGAGTTATTATGTTAGTGACACAGCAACTACGTCCGTCACACAGGAACATCAAAATGGACAATAGACAATCTCAGACATAGCATAGAAAATGACAAATTTGTTTAATTTAAAATACTTTTCCTTGCAAAAACTAGTTAAGGTGGACTTTTAAGCATGTTGTGTCCAATGAAGGGTTATTAAAATAGACATAAGTGAGGTGGGATAATTTAATATAGGAGTGAATTTTACTTTAACTGTCCAATTACATCAAGTGCCTAGATTGCCAGATGTTATAGGCTTTGTGTTTACTTTTGCTTGTTTGTGTCAATTTTTGTTCCATAGCACAGACTGGGGTGAGGTGTGTTGTTTAGCATGAAAATTAGTCTGCTTGTAATGGCTAGACAAAATATTAAGTTACAGACGTCATTATATTGACATTGAACATGCATATTTTATTTAGCGAGCAAGTGTTCTATTTTGAACTGATTATTTCTGATGTTTGCATTAGAGTTGTTTGGCTAGCTGAACAGAGCTGGAATTTTAAAGAGGTATTTTCTGTGCGTATATTAGTTTAAATAGTTCAACATCGCCATCCATGATATTTCTGCAAGTGTGAATTAATGTTTAAAGAAGTATAAGTACAGTGAAAGATATCTTGCTGCAGTACAAAATTTTGCTTAATTTTTAGATTTGTGCATTTTCTGATAGAAGTATTCAATGATGCTCTTTTTGGTGCCAACCCACTTGGGTTTTTCTGGGCTTTTGTTTGAATACATTTGCATTGCAATGTTACTTAGCATATTAGTTGTAATACACCTAATTACATTAAATTACTAATTAATCTAATATTTATCTTAGAAATATAAATTCGTTCGATTCTAATATTAAAAAATAGTGTTAATTAGTAAGATTAAGCTATATTTTATTTTAATGTATGCTTATTAAAAATAAATATTCTTATTGACAATAACTGATAAAATAAAAGAATTTAATTCTTAAGTACAATACATATCATTTAAATATTTTAGTTCTCCATCATACTATAGGCAGGGGTGCAGAATATGCCCGAACGCCCGAACGAGGTTCGGGGGAAATTTTGAATATTTTTTTTAAGAGAAAATAAAAATGTAAATCAAAAATAACAATTTGCTACTTTGAAGTGCTTATACACTAACAGCGATATTTTTATGATAGACTGTATATTTATTCTCTTAAAGATTTATTACATAGAACAAATGACTTTGTATAGCAAAGTAGATTTTTGCATTATTGAGGGAAATTTATACGGTGTTTGGGGGAAATTTCCGAGGTTTGAACATTTTCTGCATCCCTGACTATAGGTATGGGGAACTTAGGTAATTGTGAAAATTTTTGATTTTTTTTTTTTTTTTAACTTTTTTACACGTTTTCCTGTGAGGAATCCGTAAATGACAAAATTTGTAGGGTGTCTGTTAGTTTGTGCACATGATATCTCAAGAACAAATTGTCGCAGAGAAGTCGAACCAGTTTTTAAATATTTATGACACTGGCAAGAACCCTATTCATTTGCAACATTCGAATTAAGGAACTTTGTAAATTATTACAAATTTATGATTTTCTTAACATGGGAGAATAGGGCAAAATTTCACATAAACGTCAATTTTTAGACATATTTTCATCGTAAAGATGTCAGACCACTTTTGAAATATTATAGGATACTGGCATGAATATTATAGAGTACGAATTCTTCAATTTAAAAAATTCGTAAATTATTTGGAATTTACGATTTACTTAAAATGGCAGAATAGGGCAAAATTGAGCCGAGACGTCCATTGAGGATCATAAATATAAGACAACTTCAAAATAACATTTATTATACATGTTTGAAAATAATTGACTACAAATATTCTAATGGGAAAATTTCATAAGTTATTCTTAATTTAAGATTTTATCAACACAGCAAAATGGGGCAATATCCCATATAAATTTTGAGGATTTGTTGCCTTGAAAATAGTAGCATATAAACAAAACTACGAAATTGATCATAATAAAATAAATTAATAGATTAGAATAAGATAAATATATCTAAGTGAACGACGGATAGCCTATTAGGTGGGGATTTCATTCTGTCACTGTGTCAAGCGTTTGGTCAAATTCATTTCTCTTAACATGATAATCATGTCCTGTACTAGAAATTTATGAAAACATATGATGAAGAACTGAGCAGTGTCCACCTATGCCCAACTAGTTTTAATTATAAAAATAAGTTGCACTGCTTTGTCCTTTTTTTTCTTTAAGTTTTTCAATAGTTGAAAATGGTTATAAAAGAAAATTTTATTAGATTTATAATTGTTGCTACTAAAATTAAAATAACATTATTATATTTAGCAATAAAAATACCTTAAAAATGGAGACAGCATATTAATTTCAGCCACCATCGTGGCCATCATCAGTGCTGAAACACAACCTAGACGTTTTCTTCTAGTTTCCCGGCGTTTTGTTGTCGCTGCGATTCCTTCGCTTCTCTTCATTTTCTTTCATGAGTTGCTGCCATTCTGGCAGAACTAAATAGTGTTCTCGGTCATTAACAGTTAATGGGTTATTGATAATTTCAATGGCCTCCCTTTTTAAGGCGTAATTTATAAATTTTATAATTTAAAAATTAACATTATTATTATAAAGTTTTAAAACTAAACAGTTTCATACATTGATTCTGGACGAAGTTTATGCCCACCGTTAAACAAAATATCGGCACAGATGCTGTATAATCCACCAGGTCGCCAAGTTCGTTTTTACCGCCAAGCGAAGCGATTTTTCGCCAAATGTGGCGCGTTTTTAATTGTGGCAACCCCTGCGGGTTACCGTTCCGTCAGCACAGCGTCCCCGTAGATTTTAGATTCATTTGCTGCTTGGATGTTGCGCGGTTTATACGTATTTTTTTCAAGCGGATTTATCCAGCACGTGGTGGTGTTGTCGGTCTTTTTATCAGGTTGTATTGCTCTGTTTCATTTTATTGTTTTATGTTTTATTTATTGAGTATTATTCTGTATTATGGCTGTATCCAAATGTGTTGTGGATTTTCAAAACAAAATTAGTGCTTTGCCGGGATTTTCATTATGTGAATAATTTATAATTAGTGCTTTGCCGGGATTTAGGTTTGCCGGGATTTTCATTATGTGAATAATTTATAAATGTCATTAATTAATGTGATTAATTTATAGGTTAAAGAAAAGGAAAATTTTTGGATATTATGATAAAGTTATATGCATATATTGATTCATAAAGTGCATGTAACAAGCTAATCTGATCCTTTAAAAAAAAAAAAAATTTTTTTTTGCTTAAAATTCATATTAAATTTTATATATGCGATAATTTTTATGTAATATTCCTTATTTATTTTTTAATATTTTCAAATGACATGTTAAGATATTATTAAATTTTTATAACAAGCGGGGGAGGGGGGGGGGGGGGGTTCAGGGGGGTCTCCCCCCTGAAAAACTAAAAAAAATTGCATAGTTATTAAATTTTAATGTTTAAAACAAGGGGGGGGGTTCAGGGGGGGTCTCCCCCCCTGAAAAACTAAAAAAATGTGCATAGTTTATTTTTTAATCTTTTCAAATGACATGTTAAGATATTAAATTTTTATAACAAGCGGGGGAGGGGGGGGGTTCAGGGGGGTCTCCCCCCTGAAAAACTAAAAAAAAATTGCATAGTTATTAAATTTTAATGTTTAAAACAAGGGGGGGGGGGGGGTTCAGGGGGGGTCCCCCCCCCTGAAAAACTAAAAAAATGTGCATAGTTATTAAATTTTAATGTTTAAAATAATTGTAAATTTTTGATTAAAATCTTATTAAATCTTTATTTTATTGTGTACAGATTTTTTTTTTTTTTAGTCAAATTCTGTTTTTTTTTTTTATTTATATCGTTTTTCAAAATCGATGTATTTTTTTATCATCCGTGATTATCGGAGTTTTTTTTTTTAACCACTTCATAAATTTAAAGAAAAAATAAGTGTTAAAAAATGTAACTGTAATACAAAATATGCGATTTTACTCTTTGTTTTTTTTTTTTTTTTTTTTTTTATAATAATTTCATGATATGTATGCAAATATTAGTTTTAAATGTATATTTTTTATGGGAAAAAAAAAAAACCTGTAAGTTCGCGTATTTTGTATTAAAATTGCATTTTTAAACCATTATTTTTTGTTTAAATTTATGTTGTGGTTAAAAAAAAACACTTCGGTAATCGCGGGTGATAAAAAATTGCGTCGATTTTGGAAAACGGCATTTTGGCGTGATTTCGCCGCCATTTTGAAAAATGGCGCCAACCGGTGGATTATACAGCATCTGTTCCAAAATATCATTCAGTTTTACAGAAAAAGAAAAAAATTTCTTAAAAGTTAAGGAGTTTACAATACTTTATAGATGGGATTTGTAAATTATAAATAATTTTTAACAAAAACCCACTTACTTGCAAAAACCCAGTGGGTTTTTGTTGGTGGGCATGCCCAGAAAAACCTGGGCGGGTTTTTCTGGGCTGGGCCCAGCTTGCCAACCCTGATGCTAGCTAAGCGTACAGATGTGCATGATACTGATTGCTGCAGTACAAAATTTTTCATATTTTTTAGATTCATGCATTTTCTGATAGAGTATTCAGTGATGTTCTTTTTGGTTTTCATGTACGTGAAGCATACAGAGACAAGACGTGTGCGATATTGGTTGCTGCAGTACAAAATTGTGCATGTTTTTCAGATTCATGCATTTTCTGATAGGGGTATTCAGTGATTTTTTTCTTTTATTATTGGTTTTCTCGTATGCGAAGCATACAGAAGTGTGATTACTATTCCTGTGATTGGGATTTTAGAGCATTTATAATGTGAAATTTTATGTTTGGTGTTTTAATTTTTTAATTTATGACTAGTTATTTCAGTAGTTATAGCATAATGTAGTGTCGCTTTGATCATATCGATTTATCATATCTTTGTCAAGATTGTGTGGCAGTAGAACTTTTAGAACAACGAAATATTAATTATAGTCAAGAAAGATAAATGTTATCCTTTACTAAAACAAAACCATGCTTCAAGGGTTTTTTTTTTTTTTTTAATGATTATTTCCTTTGTTTTCTGAGCATTGCTTATGATTAAATTGCTTTTTTTTTTTTTTTTTTTTTTTGCGTTTTTGTTGTTTGGGTACATCGCCGAAATGCTCACTTTCGTACACCACCAGTGCACAGCACTAGTGTGACAATAAACCCTACCAATGAACATCATACTACTGTGGTGGATGGTTACAAAGATTCAGAACACTATGCGGAACGGTGCCATCTTGACAGTTTCCGGAAAAATCAGCAAGGGGACAGTGAAAGTAAAATTTCCCCAGGAAAACTAAACATAAAATCAACTGTAGAAATTATATAAATTTTATATTCTGCCCGTCTAAGTGTCATTCAGATTTTTAAAGAGACAATTCTAATTAATAGAAAAATAAGTGTTTTATATAATAACAAAATTGAAAAAAGTTGAAGACTTAAGGAGAGAACGTTTATTACACCAATTCCAAAAAAATAAATTCTGGGTGCATAATGTTTAATTGCCAGTTAGTTTCAGTTCGCACGTTTGTAAATGATTTTGAGAAATCCATGTCCATTATATGTCTTACTGAATGACAATAAATGTTAGAATAAGAGCAAAAAAGATAAAGTTATTTGCATTCTTCATATTTTTCATAAAACAAAATAATTCTTAAAATAAATTTCTGGACTTACCCAGCTCTTCCACCACTGTCATTTCTGTTATTGAAGTAAGTGCCCTATAAAGAAAAATTCTGTTAGAACAACAAAACAATCACATCACACTTTATTTAATGTGTTATTGTGAATGAATATAAATTTAAAATATTTGCTATTACTTTCCAATTTCTGAATGATAATGTCCTATGATGGGATATAGCCCGCTAAATAACATGTCATGGGAATAAAAACCATCACAATTAAAATCGACCACACCACATTGCAGTTAGAAAACAAACTATACACTAAGATTTTATTACGGCCACATAACAAAAACCCATAAAAAGACTTGTTTTGCCAGGTGCTTTAAGTCTGAACAATACTTATGGTTCATTGATACAATAAAAGTAAGGACTTTTTTGTTTTTTTAAAAGTTACTAAAAAAAAAACATGTAAAATTTACATCATACGATTATACCACCATTACAAATTGTCAATTCATATTATTTAACCTTAATTTCAATGAACAATGCAGAATCATTTCATGTTAATTTTAGAGCCCTCTCCACTTATCGTTCCCAGAAGACAGAGACAATGTTATTCTAGGGAGAATTTCGCCCCAATATAACTTGTTGACTAATGTATATTTTTAAATTCCGTTTTCACGTTCAGAAACTTCAAAACTATTAAACAATTTATCGCTTTCTAAAAATAATTGCTTTAAATTTTTAATATTTTATTTTGAGGTTGTAAAATGGGAATCTTTTACAATGGGAAATTTTTCATTTTTGAGCTTAAAAAGGAAATCTTAAAAATAAAAAAAACAATTTTTAGAAAGCAATAAATTATTTAATAGTTGTGAATTTTCGGAAAGTGAAAACGGAATTTAAAAATATGTACTAGTTAAGGAATTATAACGGGACAAAATTTCCCATAGAATAACATTGGCTTCGGCTTTCGGAGACGATAGGTAGAGAGTCCCCTTAAATCAATAGTCAGAGCCTTAACAGCTTAGAAAATGAATTTTGGTGCAACAGTAGGGCAATATCAAGTTGGGCGTTGAGCATTTTACACTATTATAGCAAAAAATCTATACTTTATGATCGCCTGGTCACCATTATCAACCAATTATATTCGGTCGACTATGTTAGTTTTCACCTTTTACAGAAACTCAAGATATAAAAAAAAAAAAAAAACTTTCAAATATATTTTTCAATATAATCATACTTTCAATATACTTTATAAATACTTTGTCTCGTAAACCTCACGTCCCCTGTTACGGGTTAAACATGCAGTGCCCCATCTTTTAAATTAGAAACTGTCACTACAAAAATAAAACTTGAAATTTTATTTCCGTTCAATAATTAATTTTAACCAAGAAGTTTTGTATCATTAAAAATTGAAATTACAGAAGAATATTATTTATAACTTCAGAATCAAAGCATACAACAAATACAAATTCAAATGGTACACCGGCATATCTGATCTAGAATAAGAATACACTTACCCTTCCACCTTCATCTGTTCTTTGCCTTTTGATAGGATGACCATCATATTGAGCCATTTTATTTTGATAATTAAAAAAAAATTGAAACACGACGTAAAAATATCATACAAAAATTCTCTTCGGACCAGATGGAATTAATAGACGAGATGAATGAAAATGAAGACACACGTTAAGAGGTGTTGCCAACACAGATAACAAGAATTTTATCAATAATCATTGCGATGCCAAATGATAAATATGTTGAGAGTAAACTTTATGAGGATCTGACTCACGGGGTGAGTCCAGCCTCTGGAACACTTCGACCGATCCAACTGGGCCCTGAGACATTTGATCCACTGCTGTCATCTGTAGGCTTAGTTTAAAATTAGCTCTAAAATATTAGAATTAAATTAGTTAAAGAAAAATTTAATTCATTAATACGCGATTGTAATGAAACGCTCGCCTTCTGGTGGGCTAAGGTGAAATTACAATTGACATGATAGCTTTCGGCTTTCGAATAGACGCCATTGCTTGCCGATGTTTAGTTTCACATATATTTATTGAATAAAAATGAATAAATCCGGTAAAAAAGATAACACTTACTGTTGTGTGCCACAGTGTAACTCCAAAAAATCAAGAAATCCAGAATTAAGCTTCCATTTATTTCCAAATGACAAATTTAAAATTTCAGTTGCTTCGGCTAATGGAAGTAAAGAATTAATCAGATGATTTGGAACTAATATTTGTTCAGCTTCAGTTAAATATCTACTTCCAATCGAAATTTGAATAAACTGAAATACTTTTTCCAAAAGCAATCAATTTTCCATGATGTAATGGCGGAGAAATTATAGCTTGAATATTAAGAAGTAACACATATAGAACAAAAATAAATACACGTGGCTATAATATTTACTAACAACAAAAGCTGAAAAAGCGCCATCTATCGATCATTACAAACGCGGATTGAAAATGTAATTTAACTATGAATAAAAAAAAAGATGCATATCTATTTTTTTCTATTCTGCATAGTTGGGTACATATGCACTGAGATACAATAATATTAATTATATAATTCTTTTTCGAAAATTATTTAAGAAAATAATAACAATAAAATTTTAATTTTAGAAAATTTTCCAGCAAATTTTTTTAAATTATCTTCCTTAATTATGCATTTTTGTATTTTAACGATACATTGTAAACAATTTTAAGTAATATTTTATGGATTTATTATCAAGCTAATTTTTGTTAAATATTTTTAAGTTGGAATGTTGAAATTTAAAGCAAATATTTAGCATTCATATATTTGATGTAAATAAGAAGTAGGTTCAAGTTTTATTATTATTATCTAAGGTAAGAACACGGAGTAATATTAATAGGAGTTGAAGGTCCAATGAGAGAAAGCTACGAAACTGTGATCTAAATTTTTGGTAAATATTGAGGGCGCCACTTGTCATTCCTCCCTACCTCGGCGCGGATATACTGTTGTTTTCAATAGAATTTTGTTGGAGTACATTTAAAATTTTTTATTTTAAGCAATTTAATTTCTTTGTAAGTTATTAAAACTGCATAATTCAGATGTTTCAAATAAATGCTTCGTTCCTAGTTGTAAAACAGGCTATGATAGTGATAAGAAAAAAAAAAAAAAAAGCCCTAGGAGAAAAATAAAGTCCGAGTTCGTGTTTTCTGCACCTAAAGTAAGTTTATTTTTTTTTCTTTACAAAATGTCATCCATTCTCCTTCCTCCCAATTGTCTGCTTTAGCTAGCTTCGGTTCATAAGAATCGTCATTTTTTAAAAGCTTTCTTTCAAAGTAAAATTAGTATAAAATGGCTCTTAAAAAAAACATGTTGGTTAGAATACCCTATTTAATGAAATTTGCTTTCAATCGAAATTTTTTCAGCTTGATATTATTTTTAAAAAAATAATTAAAACGAGACATTTCCCCATTGAATAACATTGCGGAAGCTGGAGAGAAGGAAGGATTGCACGCTGGTGCCATCTGTAAACATTAGAAAACAACATCACAAAATTTCTGCGTTACTTTCTTCTCCTGTCTTTTTACTTCGTAGGTAAGAAATATGAAACTATTACACATTGCCAAAAAAATATAAAATTTAAATTTTGATTTAAATCAATGATTAAAAAAAAAAAAAAAAAAAAAAAAAAAAAATACAGTTTTTTAAATGATTACTTCATTGATTGGTTTGTAAATTCAATTAATTATGATTTCAGTCAATAATATTTTAAATGTTTAATATATTTATGGTTTTTTAAAAAATTTAAATACAAATTAAATATTGATTTTTAAATATTGTTAATTACTTTTATGTTTGAATGCTAAAATTTAATGCAAATATACTAACAAAGCAGTACAAAACATATTTAAAATATTTTGTTAAACTGAAAATTAAAAAATTGTTAGCAGGGAGCATTCTAAAATTTTATTTTATTAATTTAAATAATATTAGATGAATTTTAATTTTAATTATTGTATTATATTTTAATCCATTGCATGAATATATTTATAATTCTAAAAGAATTATACAGTTCTTTACCAAAGAAAAAAAGAAAAAAAAAATGCTTGTATGCATATTCGAGTTTGTAAGGACCGATAGATGGCGGAACCAGAGCAATAACCAACGGCCAATCAGAGCAATGTATCATTAAATGGATCAAATGACTCGGAAAAAATTCTTGGTCGATTTAATCCACGACCGGTCCATGGAACACATTACACTGGACGACTTTGATCCAGACCGGTCAAAGAGACTGGACGCATTGTTCCACGACCAATTGGATCGATCCTGGATCGGTCGAGAGCCTGAACTCGCCCACGGAAGCAGATTGTCTCTTTTAATCCGTAATCTGAATAAAAAACTCTGATGCTCAGCAGGCCGATTCAGAGTACGTACGAGCGAAGAAATGGCAGCGACAACGCCCATCTCTGACGTCATTTTGACGTCAGCGTTTCCGATGAGTGAGAAATAGCAATTCTGGGGCTCATTTTCTCTACTCCATCGTTGTGTTAAATGTCTCGTTTGTTTGCATCGCGGACTCGGCTGGTTCTATGTCGGCGAGAACCGAGAAGCAGCGATGGAGAAGTGTGTATTGACTCTTCAGAAAAGAAATTTGCGACAGATTTTGTGAAGTTATACTGCGTTTTTTAAGAAAATAATCTTTTCGTATTATTTTTTTATTTATTTTAACTATTATTATTTTGTAAAATTATAATCGAAAGTTAGTTTTCAACATTATTTTTAACGAAAATGATGAAGATGAAATTTCATTTTTTAGACTGAATGGCTATTGTTTTATGAATGTGGATATTTGAAATTTTGCCATATTCATAAGCAGTAGGAATTCAGTCCTTTATCTTCAAACTGGATACTATATTATACTAAAAGAAGTATGCCTCTTCTAGGATGAAAATTCAATAATATACCAAAGTATCACCAAGTTGTAAATAGGTAAGGAGAAGTAAATATTTTAGCATTAAGTAATAACAATGTTCATTTACTAATTCTATTTTCTATCAGTTCTATTTATGAAATACATTAGTTAAACAACTATTGACTTTTGAATTACCATAATGCCTTTTTGTGAAGTTTGTTTTTTAAGCTTTTTTTAATAATGAATAATAAATTTTTATAATATAATCTAGTTGTGAATCTGTTTTATAATTGGATCTTCTCCCTTCACACATATTATATAAAATTTTATTGAATGATCATACATTAAATTTTTTGCAAAACTGATATTTACAAAATTTATTGCTTTAAAATTCAAATTTCAATAAATTAAAAGATGAAGGAAAAAAAAAAAAAAAAAAAAAAAAAAAAACAGATGGTTTGCATGATTTATAAAACATTTTGCATCTGTACCCATTTGTTACATTTTTAAACCTCCAACTCCTCATCCTTGTTTCAATACAACAACAACAAAAAATACACTTTAAAATTTTTCTACTTATTTTTTAAAATGTACTTGGTTAATTTTATATAAACATGTAATTTAATCATTAATGCTGATTACACCTTATTCATTAGAAAACATGGTTTTATGGCTCTGAATTATGTATAAATTTTATTATGTTTTGTGATATAAAAGATAATATATATACATTAAAGAAATATTCACATATGCAATATATCAGAATTCTCTCATGAGATTGTATTCATGAACCAGTAGTGCTATTTATATTATTTGTTCAAATTCAAGAGCAAGAAATCTCAAGCTTTACTTTTATAAATAAAACTTAAAATATTTGTGTAGCCTATATCTTATCTAACAATTGAATTTCTCCTCGAAAAATCATATCACAATTGAAAAGACCTATCAAATAATTTTCATACAGGATTCACAGGTTTTTAATGGTTTAAATTATGTTAAAAATCATCAAAAAACCATAAACTAGTAATTTACTTAAATATTTAGCTGTTATTAAATATATTAGAGTTTGAAAGCATGGGTTAAATTACATTTTTTTCTAAAACATAGTTATAAAATCTCTTCTAGCAAAATCTCTTATAAATTATCAAAAGTAACATAAAAGTCAATATTTTTACCAACGTATATTATTGTTATTATATTATGTTTTTTATTTTTGAGAAACAAAAAAAAAAAAAACAATTGTTTTCATTGATAAAAATAAACTTTCCTAGACTATAAATTCTACCTTCAAATATCAATTAATAATTCTATGAAGTTAGATTGTATTTCATAACATACATTGAATCTATTTAATTTATTATTTGCAAGACGATTTAATGTTATTTCATTAATTAAATTGTATGTTATTGTTACCTATATATATGTATTAAAAAACTACCATGTCATTATCGAGAGAAAAACAGAATTATAGCTAACTTTCAAATGGCTTCAAAATGCTAAAATGTCAATTTGGCGACTTTTGGTTATAATTTTGAAAAGTTGCTAAATGATGTATTATACTGCATCTGTCCATAAATTTATACATATTTCAGATTTAAGAAATATAAAGATTTTATCAATTTTCAATTAATCAAAGAGAAAATTGTGTTTTAAAATAGATTTTGCTTATCTTTGCTTCATAACAAAAGTCTTGAGGTTGTTGTTAAATGTCACATTTGGCGATAAATCGCTTGTTTAATAAGAGATCCCATGTTATAATGCAACAGTTTCGAGAACATTGAAATTTTCAAAGAAATGCTTTAGTTTATGAATGATGGATATTCTTGAAATATTCCAACAAACTATTATTTCCATGACAAAAGTTATGAAAACAATTTATGTAGAGACATAAACTGTGAATAAAAAATTTTCAACAACTGTAAAAAAAAATCAACCAATTTATAAATACCTTTTAACTTTTTTGGAAAGTTTAAATATATAAACAAACATCAGTATGCTTGAACAATTTTTAAGTTTACCATCATAACAAGAGAATAGTTTTTTTTTTTATGATACAAGATATTAAATAAAAACATATACATACTACTTTCATATAAGCAATGAATGTAAGAGATAAACAGACATGTAAATTGTTTTGTAAATCATGCAAACCAAATTTTCAAACTTATGTTGTCTCTCAATTTCATGTTAGATTATTTTGTTTTTATAGAATTTTCTCATTTTGAATGTTTAGTTTGCCTTATAATGTTTTAACAACAACTCTCTAAATATCATTGTTATAGGTTTTAATAGATATTTTTTATAATAGGTCATTTATTTTGCATCCCAAATAGTTGTTTTCAGCGCTTTTCAATATTAAGTAGTTTCATCCACGTAGGTCCTAATATTTAGCAATTTATCACTTTATGGGTAGAAAAAAATGCGATAAATATCTAAGTATTGGCATCTGTCTTAACATTTGCTACAATAATTTTTTGACAAACTTGTACACAGCGGTAATGTTAGTACTAGAAGAAATTTCATTTTGGTCAATGGAAGTTGGAACATTTATTTATTAGTTATCTTGATACTGCATTACACGACTATTGTTTTTAGACAGTGATTTTAGCATTGTGGAAATTTGCATTACTCCCCTTGAATCAAACAATTTTTAAGTTTTGTTAAATTTCAATTCTCTATACAAAACTACACCGCTCAATTGATCACTACAAAAGTTGGTATCAAAATCTAGTAATGCTTATTTTTCAGTTCAAACAATATTAAATAAAAAAACACTGGTTTAACTTCAAAATTATTAAAAAGTTAAAACAAGTTGATTCCTCCCACTTTCAAAATAATGCATCCAATTTTTTCTTACGTGAAAGGAAATATATATATATATATATATTCGGTTTAAGAAAATTAATATTTCTCGCCAAGATTATACTAATGCAATTGTTACAGCTATTTTAATTTATCCTCAAAATGGCAACAAAAATTGAAAAGTCACTAAGATTATCCTATACTAAAATTGTAATATAACATTTTAAGAAATGGATATAGTAACTATTTAGAAGGAGCAAAACACTGTTATGAGTTATTTCATGCTTTTGTATAGAAGAATAGACTTTGAAAAAGGTCCTTCATACTGAACTAAACTCCATCTTGTACAGAATTTCATATTTATTACTCAAAAAATAAAAATAGGTTTGTTTATACATGTATATTTACTTTTTTTCCCTCTTTAAGTACAGATTTTTCTTAATTTGAATTCCAAATGATTAAAGTGTGTATGAGACTTTAAATTTCAAATTAAATTAATGTGTTTAGTTTCTATCAATACACAATAAGGCTGCAAAGCTAACTATTTATTTATTTTTAAATAAACTTCCATTCTATTTTAAATGCTTCCCTTGTGAAAAACATATAATGTCGAAATGATCAAGGCCATTAATTTCATAAATAAACCTGGTGATCAATCTATTTAAATATTATTTTGATTATTTTTTAACATAATAGTTATTTTATGTATGTAGAATTAAATATTTTGACACACATGTAATGCATTATTCAAACATCTGAAAATAATCATTAAAATCTCATATGAATAAAAAAAAAAACTGGATCCAAGAAAAATAAACTATGATTCACTTTATTAAGCTGCAAATAGGTAAGAAAAATTACTGATATATTTTTGTATTATTAATCAATACAAAAAACCCTTAATGGGTTAAAAGTTTGTGACGCAGCTACTTTATGGCTATAAGAAATTGAAATATAGGTCTTAAAAATGACATATTTTGTGTGATGCTTTGGTATTAAAAAAGTAAAGCACCATAGTAGAATAATAAGATATACTTTGATAAATTAGTGACTTTTATTTCTATTTTGATAGCTTATACAAGATTTTGCTTAAAGGAATTTTTATAACTATGTTAAGAGGAATATGGTTTCACTCGGTGCTTTCAGCATTGCTAAATATAATATATGATACTGAATACTTTTAGTAAATAATAAAGAATTATATTTGGGATATTTGAAATAAATTCTTTTCTTTAATTTAAATAGTGAAAAAACTTAATTTTCATCTGATTAAAGAGAAAAAGTATTTTAAAACCGAATTTTTCTGTATAGTATTTTGAACTGTAAAGATATTACTATAAAGAGTTGCATTTGACGAAAAATTGTTGGCTTGTCATGTATATAGTAATATGTAGAGTTGTGTATAAAAATGTTATAAATATGGGTACAGAATGATTTCATCTAGTGTCCACACCAAGTATTATATGTATATATATAATATGCAAGTATTATATGAGTAGTATAGAAATCAAGCACTTAAGGATCAGGCTGGAAGGATCCTCACACTTAAGAGTCACCCGGAAGTGAATGTCCTCTCTTTGTTTATTTACATGTCAATAACCTATGCATAACCCCCCCTACACCCCCCGGCTCGTCACTTGATTGACCTTGGGGGTTCATTGGGCCCGAATATCAACAATGTACTTATGTGTGTTGCTAAATATGTAGTACAAAATGTATTAAAAGCATGTCTTACGCTGTTTATTTACCTCGTCATGCTCTGTACAACCACGCGGTAGATCTTATTTTTCTACTTTCGGCGCAAGGTCGAATGATGACTTTTAATGCTAATATAAATAAGTAGTGCATGAAAAGAAGATTCGCTCTTTGTTTATTTACATCGTTACGGTTCATGCATCCATGTGACAGATCTTATTTTTCTACTTTCACCGCAAGGTCGAATGTTGTGTTTCTTAATGCTAATATAAATCAGTCGCGCATGAAAAGCAAGTTCTCATAAACGGTGAAAGTCTTTAATCGTATCTGACGTGATTTATTTTTCGAAGAAAAAAAAAATATGAACGTTAAAAAGCATGTCTCGTTTTATTTAGTTTTGTGCGCATTGAATATACTTAGTTTTTCATTTTCTTTATATTATATATTGAACCATTGGAATTATTGTGTAAAGGATAATTATCAAGTAGATCTAAAAAATTCTAATTGTTCGCATTCGGATTATATAGGTCGAAGAATCTTTTTCCATATTTGCAGAAAAAATAATAATAATGTATATGACATACGCTATTTTTGGAAGAATGAAAATAATGTTTTGAAAGCCAATAGAACCGGCGTTCAAATGAATGAAAAAGAATTTTTTAAAGTCTGCAAATATTGTCCGTCAAATATATAAAATTAGCATAAAAACAGAATGGTATAACATTAAGTTTTTTGTTTTCGCATGCGACGATGCGTTTTTCGGATTTGAAGCTAAAAAATAATAATAATTACGGAAAAATATGCTACGTTTAAGACACCCAAGTTCATGTCTCATAGTCGGTCCCAGTCAATCCGGTAAAACATCCTTGGTTCGGAAAATGATTCATAATAACATTTACGGATCAAAAATTAAGAAAGTAAAATGGTGTTATTCATATGTTGCACCTTGGTTTGTAAACGAACCCTGCATCGAATTTATAGAAGGGCTTCCAACGACTTATGAAGAAGGCGATTTGATTGTTATTGATGATTTAATGCATCATCTGAACGACAAAATAGCGGATCTTTTTACTGCAGCATCCCACCATTGCGGAACCAGTGTTATACTAATTTTACAAAACATGTTTCCGAGATTGAAAGTAATGAGAGACATTAGTCTGAATGCGCACTATATCATACTGTTTAAAAATGCGAGAGACGCCTCCCAAGTGAATTGTTTAGGAAGACAGATATATCCGCACAATTGTCAATTTTTCATGGATGCATATATAAAAGCGACTAACAAACCTTTTGGTTATTTAGTCATTGATTTGCATCCAAAAACAACAGAGGAGTTGCGCATGCGAGAAAGTCTTTTTCCCTCTCAGGACGGATTTTGTTGGATATTTCAACCAAAATGACGAAAAAGAACATTCAAAGACAATATCATTTTTTACGGATATTGTCTCGTTCTCATCCGCAGCAAAAACGTGCATTGCTAAAAACGGCGAATAAGGCACAAATTGATTCTGTCTGCGAAATATGTTTGAACATATTGAATGGAAATATACCCGTCAGCGTAAGAAAAATGAAAAAATATAAAAATTTGATTAGAATGCTCTCTAGCAAAACTTGTTCAACGCAAAAGAAAAAGAAAATGTTAATCAACCAATCAGGTGGATTCTTACCAATTATAGCACCGGCTATAATATCCGCATTGGGTAGTATATTAGGACCGATTATTTCAAAAAAATTGATGAAGTAATTAAGACGTGTGATCATGGCCAAAAGAGTTGCTCTCATTCCCGAAGAATTGGTATCTTCATATCAACTTCAAAAACCGGAGTTGCGTCTGGAAGATGACATTGACTCATTACTAGAGAGAGCAAATATTCCAGATGATTTGAAAGTAAAACTGTTGAGCCAACTTATCATGCGATACCACAAGGTTGTGCACGCACCTCCAGACCCTGTTCGCGTTAGTATGACAACAGATGAACCGGAGAATATCACCAAGCCAAGTGAACAAATCGTTGAGGATCCGATATTGAAAGGTATTATGTCCACAATTCCAAAGCGTTCTGCGAAATATGTATCTCTAATTGCAGAAAAATTGAAAACTAGAGAATACTCTTGGAACGAAAAAGGAGAGTTTCTGCAAAAAAAACAACCAATAGTCGGATCAAGTGTGATAGATTATTTTCATTATCTCATGAGAAGTTCCAAAACTGCATCACCACCGCGTCATTTTTTTCATTTCTTGAAAGCCATAAAAGAAATTAACGTTCCTCTTTCCTGGATAGCGAATCAAAATTTAGTATCGCACATGAAAGCAATGCCGCGCTCTCAAATAGTGTCAGATAGCGAAGATTCCGAAGAGAACGTGTTTCGTAAGTCTACAAAACGTGCCATCAACCTGCAAAGAAGAGAAGATCGTTTTAAAACACAACAGCGCATTCGATCCTCGATGAAAACTCCGCAAAAGATGGCAAAATAGCAATCAATTTAAAAGATAAAATTTTAGAAAAAATCTATTATGATGCAGAAAATCCCGGCTCATACGGAGGCGTATCACGATTGGCAAAGTCTGCTCAATTACCTTTGAAAACTGTTCGCGAATGGCTGACAAAACAAGACGCTTATACCCTTCACAAACCAGTGCGCTATAAGTTCAAACGACGCAGAGTGTTAGCTTTCGGTATCGGAGAATTAATGCAATGTGATTTAATTGACATTTCAAAACTTTCAAAATATAATAAGGGTTTTAAATATATACTCGTGGCAATTGATGTTTTCTCTAAATATGCATATGCATTACCCCTTAAGAAAAAAGACGCTGATTCCGTGGCTGACGCGTTTAAAAAATTACTGAAGCAGGTAAAGCACGTTCCAAACATACAAACAGACGAAGGGAAAGAATTTTATAATAAAAAAGTCCAATCTTTATTTAAACATCACAATATAAATCACTATTCTACGCTTAGCGAAAACAAATGCGCAGTTGCAGAGAGATTTATCAGAACACTTAAAGAAAAACTTTATCGTATATTTACTCACACCGGGTCTTACAGATATATAGACGTGTTGAAACATGTTATCAAAAGTTACAACGCGAGCAAACACCGCAGCATCGGTTATGCTCCGATTAATGTGACACCGGATTTAGAATCTGAAATTTTCGAAAAACTTTACGGCTACAGATCAAATACTAGTTATAAATTCGAGGTTAATGATCGCGTTAGAATATCGAAAGCAAAACGCGCGTTTCACAAAGGTTACTTGCCCAGTTGGACGAACGAAGTTTTTATAATAGATAAGCGCTATCCGTCGAATCCACCCACCTATCTTTTGAAAGATCTTAAAGAAACGAGTATAAAAGGCAGATTTTACGAACCAGAACTTCAGAAAGTGACAAAAACTTCTCGCGACTTTTGGAAGATAGAGAAGATTTTAAAGACAAGAGGAAAAGGCAGAAACAAAGAATATTTTGTCAAGTGGGCGGGTTTCGATCAAACGCATAATTCGTGGATAAAAGCGTCATGGATGCGGCAATAAATGATTTTTATGTTACGCTTCCTAGTAATGCGAGTGCAAAGTATTTTCCTCAAAACACGCAATCATCCTATCGTACGAAACTGTCATCGCCGTTGTTATTAAATGATTCATGGGAAGTCGGTCTATCCGATATTATTATACCTCGAAACTGGTTTAACATTAGCGATCATAACAACGACTATTCTTTGCGATATGAAGAGGAAACGGAAAGTGTATTGGAAAAGAGAGTTTACGATATAGGATTCGAATATGACCCCGGAAAAAACATCGATGAATTATTTATTGAACTAAATAAAAAAATTGAAACACACGTGTCCGATCGGGAGAGCGTGAAATTTATACCCGATCACGATAGAGTAAATGTTACAGTCGATATTCAAGAAGGATTTGAAATAGAGTTGAAAAAATCTGATACATCGAAACTATTATATATGCTTTATTTACCTAACGAGGACACCATCATAGCAAAAACTTTTACTACAAAGTTTCGTCGCTCGAACGAAAAAAAAAGTCAAAAATTTACTGTTATCGATAAAAATCCATTAAATTCAACAACTCATATCATTCCCATCAATCCTATTAAAAAAAAGCGAAGTCGATTATTTCGCATACGAAGGACTAGTTTTTCTACACATTAACAAAAACATCGAACACCTAAATCTTCAAAATTATGTAACTTTTAATTATGATGCGGATTCAGACGAGTTAGAAATTAAAGTATCTGACTATGCAGAAATGCAAATCTCCAAAGAGGTCGCTCAAACTTTCTTGCATGTTCTTGGTAAAGACGATGATCAACTTATTAAAAACAAACAATCATTTAAAATTAATTCCTCATTGAATGTCGAAGCAGGCGAAACCCTAAAGTTAATTGTGAATGAATATCCGAGAGTGAAAAGATATAGAAAGGTTCATGAGAATTTACGAGTGAACCCAGGCATATATAAAACCGCAGGAGATTTGTTTAGACAATTTAATAAAATTCGATTGCGACAACTGCCTGATTTTAAAGTAGAATTGCGCGTACCCGAAAATCATGAGATAACTTTCGGACGCGGTCTCGCAGACATGTTAGGATTTGTCGACACGCACTATAAAAGCGGGCAACACGTTGGCACATATCCTCTAGAATTGGACGCCGGCGTTTCGGAGATATTTATTTATTCTGACATTGTTGAGTCTCATTTTTGCGGTGATTCTTATGTACCTCTTCTGAGAGTAATAGCAACTCAGAATGAAAAAGGAGATCAAATTGTAAAACATTATGACAAACCAATTTATTTCCCTTTGAGAAAACAATTTATAGACACTATAGAGATAGAATTGCGATCATCTTCGGGTAAAAACATCATATTTACTGGCGGGAAAACAATAGTCGGTTTATCCTTTCGGCGTAAAAATCTATAAATAGAAAGCACATTTCGTAAATTGTTTCATTAGTTGTCGCAATAGGGAAAATGCATCTACATGCAAAAGATTGCGAGGCATACTATTGTGCGCAAGTCGGTGGCGGTCCTTATTTTCAAGGGATAGCTCACCAACGAGGCTATGGGTTTTTTGGTGATTTGAGACGTTATATCAGTCCGCTGGCAATGAGAGCGGGACGATATTTGGCAAAAAATTTATTTCAAACTGGAAAAAATGTCATTTCGGATGTTGCAAGTGGTACGTCATTTAAAGATTCGGCTCGAAACCGCTTCGGCGAAACATCAAAGAATATACAAAAAGACATATTTGAAAAATTGCAGCAACAGGGTCAAGGTATAAAAAGAAAACGTAGAAATAAAACGCGTCATTCGAAGACAAAACGTCGCAAGACAACACGAGACATATTCGATTAGCAGCAATAATGGCCGGGCAAATCTGTTTGAAGAGTGAGCTAGACTTGTTTCAGTTAAATCCGACGCAGCTTGCAATTGATAATTCCAACTTTGTCGAAATACATCCTGTGTCTTCTTTGGCAGAAAAAACACCGATCGAATTTTATATTAGCGGAAACGGGGAACACTATGTAGATTTGGCTCATGCAATTCTACATTTAAGACTTAAAGTAATGAATTCCGATGGCACGGATTTAAAAGCAACCGATGATGTAGCCCCTGTAAATTATATTCTAAATACGTTATTTTCGGAATGTTCGATATTTTTAAATGAAAAGCAGGTTTCGTCTCAAGCCAATTATTCTTATCGCGCGTTTATGGAGAGCTTGCTTCTCTATTCTAAGTCTGCCCAGGAAAGTCTGCTGACCGCCGCCCTCTTCTATAAAGATACTGCAGGCCATCACGATGTAAAAACAAAAAGTTTAACAAATGCAGGTTATAACACTCGAGAAAAAGCTTGTAAACTAAGTAAAGCAATAGATCTCATAGGCCCGCTTCATTTTGACTTGTCTAGTCAACCAAAATTATTAATCAACGGTGTTAACGTTCGCATAAAATTAGAACGGAACAAGGATGCATTCGCGCTGATGTCGACAACAGATACCCATTCGATTAAAATTGAAGCGGCAAGTCTGTACATCCGAAAAATCAATGTCGCGCCTTCTGTGATGATAGCACACGAGAAAGCATTGGAGAAAGGCGTTGCAAAATTACCCATTCGCAGAGTAGAAGTTAAAACCTTTGCTCTTTCAACCGGTTTGCAATCATCTACTATAGCAAATGCTTTCATAGGTCAACTACCTACGCGTTTGATATTGGGGTTTGTTTCTAACGAAGCATATAACGGAAATTTCGGTAAAAATCCTTTTAAATTTCATCATTACGGTCTAAATTATCTTTGCGTGTTGAATGGCGGACAGATGATACCCTCAAAACCATATCAGCCCAACTTCGAAAATGATGCCTATGCGCGAAGTTATTTAAGCCTTTTCACCGATTTAAACAGATATCACAATTCTCCCAACATTAACATAAATTATGCGGAATATAAAGACGGTTATACTTTGTATGCTTTTGATTTAACGCCAGATCTTGCAGCCGGTGAGAATCACGGAAGTATAAATAAAACTGGAAATATCGCTTTTGACATAAAATTCAACGCAGCATTGCCAGAGACGGTAACGCTTGTAGTGTATGCTGAATACAGAAACATAGTTGAGATAGACAAATCTCGGGGAATTACAACCGATTTTTAAGAATGAACGAGGAAATTGTCAGCCTGATCGAACATTTTCAAAGTTTAAAAATGGATGAAGTGCGACAATTTTCTGGAAAACAAATTGAAGAATTGGTCGAACAGTTTCAATGGAAAGACGAAGCTATAGCCGAAATTGGTGGCGAATTATTTTCCGACGGCATAACACTTTCTCGCATTGCTCACTTTTATGTATTCGCAGAAAAATTAATTCAACGACATCCTGAAAAAAAAAATGAAATATGTGAAGCAGTTTTTAGAAGTATCACTGAAAATTTGTCTTTTTAAAACATGAACACTATCACATTGTGTCGCCTCGCATGCGGCGATGGTAAGATTCGACCGACGTTCGGAGGTATATACCCTTCGAATATTTTACCCCGAAAAAGAAATCCCCGTTATTCAATGTATATTGCAAATTTAGATCCAATCTCGTTGCCCGGAAGTCATTGGGTGGCCATTCATTTTCATAACAAGAGTGTTTATTATTTCGACAGTTACGGTCTTGCTCCTACAAATCAAAATATTTTGAATTTTTTGAAGAGAAATGCCGACACAATAATGTATAACACAGAATGTTTTCAAAACAAATTGAGCACAACCTGCGGTCATTATTGCTTATACTTCTTGTACTGTCGCGCAAGACATTTGAAACTTAAAGATATTATTATAAACAAAAAAAGAAGAAATGATCAGTTTATTAAACAATTTGTGTTACAACGTTTTAAACCCGTGAGATGTTGTCATTTGTCCCACGCCAAGCAACAAAAGTGTAAAGCCTGGATAAAGATGCACTCCTCTTTGAATCGTTCACATTAATCAGTTTGCTTTCGAACGACGAGGATGGAACGGTTCGGAATTCTCCGCGTGTATAAGCCTGAACAAAGTTGTGACGATGTGAATAAAGAAAAAGGTCAGGTTTTACATGTTCAAAACAATTTTTTCAAAAATTTGAAAGATTGCATGCAATTATCTATAAGTTATGGACAACAACCTAATGAAACGTGCAGCTATTTCAAGATTTTAAAAAGTTCGGACATGGTTCGATTACTGCATGCTTCGAAGAAAGACACTCAATATGGCTACCTATATCTGACCGCCAAGCCTGGAGACCCCATATCCTTATTGTCGCATTCATATGCACTGTTCGATGATTTAATGGAGTGCATTACTGACAACAACAAAGAAAAGAAATTTTCTGAAGAACTTGAATGCAGCATGCATGTGAAAATTGCATATTTCAAAATATTAAAAGACGAGGAAATTATTTCCGAATTGCACCGTTCTTGGATGTAATTCATATGTATGGAACTGAACTGAGTTATATGTGTGCAACAATTGTATATTTCAAAAATAGTAAAAGATCTCCAAACTCCATCATTCTCGAATGTAATTAATATGTTATAAATATTTTTTTTTCACAATGTATGTGAAAATTATCTATTTTTTCAAAATATTATGTAATTAATATACAATAAATCCTTTTTTATTGTGCAAATATGTGTTTGTCTTTATTTTGTTATGTGTATTTCATTTTAGCATTTTCATTTTAAACATAAATATTTAAAAAAAAAGAGAAATCATTTAAAAAGTTTCAACTTCCATGTTGTAGCATTCACATGCGCATAAAAAGTTATTAGGTGCCGAGTGAATGGTAAAATATTCCAGGCGAACCGTTTTTATACAAGTTCAACAGGAAATAACCCACAATCCGTCGCGAGAAACATAAAAGCACACTATTTGTTCACGAAGTTGTTTCTGGAATGGTTCTATTATATCAATTATGCTAATTTTAAACCCGGATATTAACAGTTGAATGAAAAGGGGGGAAAAAAATCATATTATTAATTTTATCGATCATAATGCTAATATAAACTTGGTCGAAGAATAATACTTCCGCTCTCTGATTAACCTTTAAAAATCCTTCTAATCTTAATTTATGCTTCATTTGCACAATTTTTTACTTAAATATTAAAAAACTATAAATCTTTTCCTGTTCCGCCATAACTTCCGCTCTCTGATAAGTCATTAAAAATACTTCTAATTCTCATTTATGTATAATTTGTACAATTTTACTTATATATTAAGAACTATATCACTTTTTTCCTGTTCCGTCATGACATTTCTTCCTGTCTATTCATGACAGTGAATATTTTGCAATCGTGACATTAACCCATATTTAGATTTGCTTTTCGACTCATTGAAGCAAAAAATTATCCTTATTCTTTGACCATATAAATACGCGTCCGAGTTTTAAGATATTCACTTTTTCTGACAGTAACCGCTTGGATAATATCGGCTGTAAAAAGATGGATTCTTCAATTGCAGGTAAATATTTATTATACATTAATATTTAGTAATCTTTTTTTTTTTTTTTCAAAATTTTTCAATATATTGAATAATTAAAAAAAGTTTTTTTTTTTCTGCTAGAAAGAACATCCACGCACATTAAAAAAAGAAAAATAAATAAATTATTTACTGACGAGGATGAAGATAATTCTGAAGTTCCCCCGCGCTGTCCGTCGCCTATAGACGAAGCCGGGCCATCAAAAAAACCTCGCTTAATTAATCTAGCTCCCGACGAAGACATATATGAGGGAAAGAAAAAAAATTCGACCCCGTTGAAGTGTATCTCGGTGAAAATGTGTACGTAGAACTCAAGGAATTTCGCAAACAGCTATATTTAGGGTTTTACAAAACAGATAAAAACACGAAAGAGATAAAAAATCGATTTAACATCGGTCTGAAACAACTACCTAATTTGGAAAAGGCCATAATTGAAATTAAAAAAAGCATTAAAAAAACAGTGGATTAAAAAAAATATATAAAAGTCATTGTTTTTGTGTTTAAAATTTTGTTCATTCAAATATATACTTTATTTTTAATTTATTTATTAATTGTTTATTTATTTCATACATACTTTAATTTTTTTTTAAGTGAGAAAATGATTAATTTTATTCTAAGAGATTTTGCACACAGAGGCTATGTAGAAAGTTATCGCGCTGTTTTGGATGAAAATTATACGGATCTCTATCAAATGATATTTGAATCTACACCGCTTATTAAATCTCTTCTAAACAGAAATGTTATTTTACGATTGAGGTTTCTAATTTGTATTAATATTTTGTTTGTAAAATATGACGAATTCGAAAATGAAATGACTCAAACTTTTTACTTTTGTTCTAACGTCGAAAGATTATTATCAAATTACATGATCGACGAGGCGATTCACAGATGTTTCCAAAAAATTCTTAATTCGGTTGATAATTTCATTCGCAATGGCAGCGGTTGGATAATAAAGCACATTCTTTTCATTGACGTTAGTATCGGAAAATATAGAGAACTCAGGGGCGGATGTAAAAATATTAAACTACCGCGTAAACTTTCTGCAAAACGTGCTCTATTAAATATTAAATGCGACGACAACAAATGTTTTCTACATTGTTTGGCTGCTAAATTACATCCTCGGCATAATAACAAAAACAGACCATACAAAAGTTACATAAAATATTTCAATACAAATAAATTCACATTTCCCGTAGCGCTTAACCAAATACCATCATTTGAAAGAACAAATAATTTGCGTATTAATATATACGGTTATCAGGAAAACGAAATTTATCCTTTATATATATCCCCAAATGTTATTATCATCAAAGACGTCGATTTATTACTATATAAAAATCATTTCTTTTTAATAACAAATTTTCAACGCTTGGTAAGTTCGAAACAACGCCGTCAATACTTTTGCAAATTATGTATGAACGGTTTTAGTCAGAGAAGCGGTTTGAATAATCATGTTAGTTTATGCGGACTATATAAGGCACAAAAAACAAGCATACCTAAAAATCTTATTCTTAAATTTACGGACTTGTCAAAAATGGTTAAACATCCTTATGTTATCTTTGCAGATTTCGAGTGCATAACTTCAAAAGTTAGCACTGTTTTGCCTTCTAGCTCGCAGAGTTATTCGACCCCCATAGAAAACCATATTCCAGTCAGTTATGCATTATTGGCTACGGATATAAATGATAAGCCGATATTCCATGAATATTTTTGCGGCGAACAAGCGGTGGAGCATTTTTTAAATACGCTTAGAGATTTGGTAAATAAACTCATTGAAAAAATGAAGGAAATAATACCTCTCGGTGTAAGAAGCAACGTAACAAACACAAATAATTGCCACATATGTAAAAAACCGTTTGGGTTAAACGAAACGAGAGTGCGCGATCATTCCCATTACGGCACCGGCGAATTTAGAGGATTTGCGCATAATACATGTAATTTGAATTACAGAAGTACATATTTCATTCCAATCATCATTCACAATTTTAAAAATTATGACGCGCATTTAATATTGAAACATATGCCAAAACAATATGCCAATAAAATAAAAATAATTCCCACAAACATGCAAAAATTTTTAAGCTTTTCCTTGGATTACATGAGATTCATCGATTCTTATCAATTCTTAGATGCGAGTTTACACACGTTGGTAAAAAACTTAAGCGATTCGGGTCATGATTTTAATATTTTGACTTCTTTTTTTTATGGTTCCGAAAACACGCATTTATTAAAACGTAAAGGAATATTTCCATATGCATATTTTAAATCGCTCGATGTGTTAAAAGAAAAAACGTTACCCCCGAAAGAAGCATTTTATAACGTGCTAGAAAATAAAAATATAGATGAGGAAGAATATAAACACGCATTACATGTGTTTAACGCGTTTAATTGTAAATCTTTTTCAGACTATCTTGAATTATATCAAAATACAGATGTGATTATGTTAGCAGAGGTATTTCTATCATTTAGGCGCACAGCATTTAAATATTATTCGCTAGATCCGGTTCATTTTTTTTCCATTTCACAATTTACATTTTCGAGTGGATTAAAATATACAAAGACCGAATTAGAACTATTAAACAATACGACTGATTATATATGGTTCGAATCGCAGATGAGAGGCGGAATCTGTTTTTTGGGCACGCGTTATATGAAAGCCAACAATCCATTGCTGGAAAATTCGTATAAGCCCAAATTACCTAAAAATTATATCATGGCATTCGACGCAACGAATTTGTACGGATTTATTCAATGTCTCCCCCTTCCAAAAAATAACTTTTCTTGGCTAACTGCAGACGAAATAGCAAATTTTAACATTCTACAAACAAGCGCCAATTCAAATGTTGGTTATTTCCTAGAAGTGGATTTGCATTATCCGCCTTCGTTACACGATGCACACAATGATTTTCCTTTAGCACCAGAGCATTTAACTCTGAATTGGGAAATGTTATCACCCTATGCAAAACAAATGGGCGAGCAATTCAATTTAAAATCTATTTTTCCGTGTAAAAAATTAATTCCAAATTTTTTTGACAAAAACAATTACATCACGCATTATTTAAATCTAAAATTCTATGTCGAACACGGATTAATTATTACAAAAATTCATAGAATATTAGCATTCACCCAAACGCCGTTCTTAAAAGATTATATAGAATTTAATAATAACAAAAGAAACGAAGCAGACAACAATTTTGACAAAACATTTTTTAAAAAGTTAAACAACGCATTTTATGGTAAATGTTGCGAGAATGTGCGAAAAAATTTAAACGTGAAAGGGGCGTTAAACATCGATGAGTGTAAAAAGTTGTTGTCAAATCCAATGCTCGATTATTTCGAAATTATCAACAAAGATTTCACTTTATTTAAAATGAAAAAAAAAAATTAATTCTCGATAAGCCAATTTTTGTAGGTTTTGCCGTTTTGGAGCTGAGCAAGCTTCGAATGTATTCTCTTTACTATGACCATTTTAAAATTTTTTATAAGAGCAACGTCCAACTCTTATATTCTGATACAGATTCAATTTATATCAACGTCCGAACAAATGATATCTATCAGGATTTAAAAAATCACTTTGCAAATATATTGGATTGTAGTAATTATCCGAAAAATCATCCTATGTATAATGATTCAAACAAAGGTAAACTCGGTTTGCTCAAAAGCGAGTTTATTAAACCAATAAAAGCTTTTATCGGTTTAAAGGCAAAAATGTATTGTTTTATTACAGATGACGAGTGCAAAAAAAAATCTAAAGGCGTAAAAAAAACTAGCATTCAATCATTAACATTTGAGTCATATAAAAATGTTTTATTCTCGGAAACATATATAAAACAGCAACAATATTCGATATTAGCTAAAAAACATGATATCAATACAATGGTAGAAAATAAAGTAAGTCTTTCGGCATTTTATGATAAAAAATATTTAATTGATGCCATAACAACAAATAGTTATGGTCACTATAAAAATGTTGAACAATGTGATGAATAAAATATTATATAAACGCAAAAACAATGACATTAGTTTTTTCTTTTCCGTGTTATATATGCATTTCTTTTTTATTTCTTTCGTATCTGTTTTGCAAGATTAAAAAAAAAAAAAAAAAAAACCCTGTGTTTCATGCAACTTCTTGTGTTTTATCAACTGTGACTTTTTGGTGTATATATCCTATGTTCATCAACTGCATTACAAAAATGACATCAAAGAAAAATAAATCATGAACTGTACAAGGTTCATCGACTATGATTTTTCGTGTGCTTTAGAAGTTCATCATCTTGGGCAATAAAATGTCATCAAGGAAAAATAAATTGTAAACTATACAGTGCTCGCTGTTGTGCAACTTCTTGTGTTTTATCACCTGTGACTTTTTGGTGTATATATCCCGAGTTCGTCAACTGCATTACAAAAATGACATCAAAGAAAAATAAATCGTGAACTGTACAAGATTCATCGACTATGATTTTTCGTGTGCTTTAGAAGTTCATCATCTTGGGCAATAAAATCTCATCAAGGAAAAATAAATTGTAAACTATACAATGCTCGCTGTATACAATTTTTAAAAACTGATATGCATGTGTATGTTTTCATCTTTTATATAAAACAAAGCATTTATAATATTTTTTTTTTCACATTGTGAAAAAAAAATTAATATGTAATAAATAATTTTCTTTTAAATTCACAATGTATGTGAAAATTATCTATTTTTTCAAAATATTATGTAATTAATATGTAATAAATCCTTTTTTAATGTGCAAATATGTGTATGTCTTTATTTTTGTCATGTTTTATTTTTACCGTTAAAAAAAAAAAAAAAAAAATTAAGTTTTAAAAACGTATATTAAAAAAATTGTTATCTCCTTTTGCAGATAAAAATTTAACTCTTTACTTTTCTTCTAGTAAATAAAACAAATCTTGTCTGATCCCATTTTTAACAACTAATTTACAATATTTCATAATAAATTATTTACAATATAATACAAATAAAAAATTACAAATAATTTTTTTTTTTTTTTGCAATTTTTAAACAATATTTTGTAACTTTTTTTTATACAAATGATATATTTACAATTTAGTATTATATGACATTATATTTTAAGTCTAAAAATTTTTTTTCCATATTAAAAAAAACAACTATATTTGATTACGTCATACATGTTTTTGATAATAAAAAAGATAAAATATTTTATCTAAATTGTTGATACAATATTAAAAACATTAAAAGTTATTTTTTGTCACAACTTAAATGTTTTTACTTACATAACAGTCGATCAAATGTATCAATCTTTCAAGGCTATAACAAAACATTACTTTTAAATGTAGGTCACTGATGCAAAAAGTACTTTCATATGACATATGCTTCCGTGTTTTAAAAAACATCAACAGATGAAAGTGAAATTCAAGAATAACCACTCAACCTTGTAGTACAAAGTAAAAATGAAACATGGATGTGCAGATGCGTGAAGCATAACGATGCTTCCGCAAATGTAAATAATCAAAGAGTGAAATTCAGGAAGAATCACCCAACCTTGTAATACAAAGTAAAATGAAACATGAGCACGTGGTCGCGGGATGCATGACGATGTCCTCGCGAAGGTAAATAAACAAAATAAGGCATGCTTTTAATACAATTATACTACATATTTACGCAAATTTCGCAACACGCATAAGTACATTGTTGATATTCGGGCCCAATGAACCCCCAAGGTCAATCAAGTGACGAGCCGGGGGGTGTAGGGGGGGTTATGCATAGGTTATTGACATGTAAATAAACAAAGAGAGGACATTCACTTCCGGGTGACTCTTAAGTGTGAGGATCCTTCCAGCCTGATCCTTAAGTGCTTGATTTCTATACTACTTATATGTATATGTATACATATAATTTTTCTTAAAAAAAGTTATACTAATGCTACCAGTTTTATAAATATCAAGATTTCAGAAAATTAAACATGAAATATAGGAAGATGAATGTATTTAAATTATTAAATTCAGGTATTTTCATTGTTGTAATTATATTTGGGAAAAAACACAGTTTAGAGGAACAGAGGAAAAAGCAACTTTTTTAATGTTATAAAAGCTTTAAAATGAATTGAAAAACTGATGTAAAAAAAGACACAGAATTAAAAACTTTGTAAACAAACACTGTAAATTAAAAAAAAAATTTATAGCAATTTATAACAAAAATCTTTAAATCAATCAAGAATATATATATATATATCAAATTTTCAACTGAAATTTAATAATCAAGCAAGAATGTATAAATCACTCTCCTTACCTATTTATACTCCACATAAAATGTTCAAAAGAAATGGTAATCCAATTTGCAAATGACTGAATAATTAATCTTTATGTATATGACAAAATATTCATTATTCACATACATAAAACAATAATATTTCAGTCTGAAATTAAGAACTTATTTAATTAATAAACTTGACGAATTCGAGCAAACACGGACAATTCAATTTCTACAACTACGCAGTAGGCACAACGTGCACGTGCTTTTGATTACAAACAATATTCCGATGAAACTTTTCCTATTGGTTATATCGCTACGTTTTCTATCATAATCGGTAAAACTGACGTCATTTTAGGGACGCCTTCTCGCTTGCTTCATCCATCAGCTGGCACAACTCGTGTGCGAGTGAAAACGGGCCCCGGAATAGCAATTTCTCCTACTCCCGAGAACAGCGATGGAGTAGAGATGAAGCTTTCGGCTACGTCACGTCTCACTCACTCTTCTACTCGGCCGCGCTGTGAATCGGGCTGCTACAGCCCAAAATGGGTGTATCATAGATATAATAAGACATAGATTGATCAGCGAGGGCGAAAAAATGATGCCTTTTTTACTCGGGGAAAGACGGCCATTTTACTCTCTTAGGGATGCCTTTCCCCGAGTGAATATACACGGAAATACGCACAGATAATTTAGCAAATAAAATTTATGAATAATTTATGTACTAAAGATGAAGGAAAAAACTCCAGATACTCATTTTTCTTTTTTCATCATCTTTTTCTTCTTTTTTTTTTTTTTTTTTTTTTTTTTTTGTATGGAATAACAGCATTTATCGTTTCCATCTACTATTTCTGTCTGTTTAAGAGTTTTTTTTGGTCGAAAAAACGATTGGACTTAGCCTTATCCTTTGAGAAATTCGAGTTAACCCTTTAACTGCCAATCGAAACTTTTCATAGAAATTAGGTTTACTCGAAAATAAATGTAATGATTTTGATTAAATTTTGGGGTTAAGTGTTTTTTTAGAGAGCTAAAACGATTGGACATATCTTCATCTTCAAGAAAATTTGCGTTAACCCTTTAACGGCCAGTCACAACATATAGCAGAAATTGGGTTTACTCGGAAATGGAGCGCGGACAAGTGGACAAGCAGACAGGCAGAAAAACTAATTAATGTCATAATATTTTCTTAAACCTTGTTCGAAACTGTAAGAAACGCTTAATACAACTAAAAATGCAATTCTAGCAATTTCGAATTATAGCCCCTATTATGAACGAAATTCGACCAAACTTGTATTCAGTTGGACCTTGACCTAAACTGGTGCTGATTAGATTTGCGAATCAATCGCTCAACAGGTGGTGCTGCCATCCTATTTTTTTCTAAGTATTTTTTTTTCAACTTAACATGACAGTATAGGACAAAATTTCATATAAATGTACATAATGTGAGTTATTTTTAACGCATGAATGTAAAATTTATATGAATTATTGATAATAGTAGTAATAAACTTTTTAAAAAAATGTGTGCATGTAGGAGCATTGTTTTCCTCCTGGGAGGGAAGTGCCCTTGCCCCGGGGCCTGTGTAAATTTTCAGTGTGGATATTTTATAAAGAACTCGTCAATATTTCTAAAACGAATGGTTGAACCATAGATCTGTATTAATTTAAAACGAAGCTACCGATTTCTTTTATTTTTAATGTTAAATATATATAGACATATATATATATATATATACAGTCGAACCTCGTTTACGTGAACACTGCTAACGTGAATTACTTTTAACATGAACTGTTACCACAATCCCCGTCAAAATGAAGATTACTTTAGTTATATGATGATCAGTTACTGATAGCATGAACTACTGATAAGACTAACAGAATTTCGACCCCCCTTGAGATTCACGTTAACGAGGTTCGACTGTATATCTTTTCATGTCTGCACAAAAATGATTTTTTTTCACCATTTATTATTATACTACTTTAAGAAAAAAATCGTCAGCATTCATCAGGGAAAATCTATATATTAATTTGAAACGTGTTTTTGTCTGTCTCCACTAAATTGAGAGAACGGCTAGGTGTAAAAATTTGATTGAGGTGTCTAAAAAAACGTCTTGGTCTGTAGATGTGTTATGAAAAGAGGGGGGGGGGGCAGGGGTTAAACACACGTTGGCGAGCATAACTCAGCACCAAATTACTTCACGGTGAAGAAATTGTACATGGGGGGACTAGACTCGAATACTAAAAAATCAATATCTCCGATTTTGGAATTTTCAATTTTAAAGGGGGGGGAGGGGGAAAGTAGATTTAAAGGTGGAAAGGGGGGAAATTAGTTTGAGAGGGAAAGCTGTTCTAGATCCACACATGTAATACCTCATTTTAAAGGTCTTGGAATTTCATGTTGATTGGGGATGTTTGTATACAATATAGGGCGCCCCTTGGTGGTGAAACATGGAACTAGGTGACTTTGTAGTAGGCCCTATCAGGTTGCACCTTATATTAAAGGTCTTGCTATTTCCTGACCGTTGGTGATGTTCGTAAAGAACAAACTGTGCCCCCTGGTGGGGGAAAGTGCAACTAAAGGATTTTGCAGTTGACACCACCATGTGACATCATACTTGAAAGGTCTTGGAAATTAAAGGAGATTGTTGATAAAGGTCTTGAAATTTCATGCTGATTGGAGATGTTTGTATACAATATAGTGCGCCCCCTGGTGGTTAAAAATGGAACTAGGTGATTTTGCAGTAGACCCTATCATGTTACAATTTATTTTAAAGGTCTTGATATTTACTGACCGTTGGTGTTGTTCGTATAGAACACGCTGTGCCCCCTGGCGGTGGAAAGTGTAACTAAAGGATTTTGGAGTTGACACCATCATGTGTCATCTTATTTGAAAGGTCTTGGAAATTCAAGGCGATTGGTGATATTCGTATACCACATACTGTGCTCCCTGGTAGAGGAAAGTGGATTTTGCAGTGCGTGCGTAGCATGCCTGCAATACGGTGACGCAGCCACAGGCAGCGGTAACACAAGTCAGAGGTTCGTTCTGTTCAAGGTTAATTTTTGAGCATTTTTTCATGTTATTAGCGGCCTGCATATACGTGCCGCAGGCACTGGGTCACGAACCCGAGTTCCGTTCTGTTTGAGGTAATTTTTTTTGTTACAGATGATTATTATATTTTTATTTTTATTTTATTTTATTTTATTTTTTTTGTGATGTTTTCATTTAAAAATAGAAATTCAAACAAAATCGAGTTAAAGATATAAAACCATACAAATTTAAGGCGCATTTAAGGTTATTATCATAGGCCCGGGCAATGCTGGGCGGGTTCGTTCCGTTCCAGGTTAATTTTTTGGAATTTTTTTCATGGTATAAGCGGCCCGCGTATCCGCTGCCGCAGGCACCGGGGTCACAAGGCAGAGTTTCGTTCGGATCGAGGTAATTTTTTTTGTTACAGCTGACTTTTTTTTTCGCAATGCTTTTATTTAAAAATAGAATTTCAAACAAAATCGAGTTAAAGATATAAAATCATACAAATTTACGGTTCATTTAAGGTTATTATCACGGGCCCGGGCATTGCCGGGCAGGTTCGTTCGGTTGCAGGTCTATTTTTGGGAATTTTTTTTATGTTGTTAGCGGCCCGTGTATGCGCTGCCGCAAGCACCGGGGTCACAAGGCAGAGTTTCGTTCGGTTCGAGGTAATTGTTTTGTTACAGATGATTATTTTTTTCGTGATGCTTTCATTTAAAAACAGAAATTCAAACAAAATCGAGTTAAAGGTATAAAATAATACAAATATAAGTTTCGTTTAAGATATCATGGGCCTGGGCAACGTCGGACGGGTCAGCTAACACATAGTCTTAGTATTAAACGGAATAGAAACTAAACGATAGCATCTGTTTATTTGGAGTCAGTTTGACGTCACATTGACAGTACTTTGTAGAAAGTGATGTCATATATAGTATTTCTATTTATAAGCATTTTTCCGACTTTCTTTTAAGTAAAATGTCGTAAATTATATTAGATGTTTTAACATGAAATACATTTAAATAATGATGCGACGATTTTTGAAACATTACGGTCAATAAAGTGATCGTCGAATTCGACGGGTTCCAGCTAGTATCTTTAATAAATTATAACTTAATAAATAATTTGTATTGAGTAAATTTGTATAGGATTATATATAGAAGACAGTCTTGTGGTAATACTAGTTATAATATATTAAAACAAGCGGGCTTTACCTCTGCCGCTTTTTGGCATCAAAAATCTTTGCACGTTAACATGGGCATGATAGATCTATATATATTACTATATCTATGAGGTGTACTATAGATTTGTGATGATTTGAAACAAAATTTCCTTTTTCTTTATTATTATTATTTGCCATTTATATTAAAAAAAAAACAAAACTTTTCTTACCATTTTTTCCCATTTAAATTATATTTAATTACATAAAAAGTTAATTGATGTTTGCACCTTGACATAAATTGGTTTTTATCACCTTATAAGATTTCTAGTAAAATTAAGCTGAAAATTTATGGTAATTTTTAGCAAAAATTAAAAGAAAAAAGAAAGAAAATATATTTAATAAATGAATCCACAAAGTCATATGCAAGTATGTTTAAATTATATAGTTAAACTATAATAATGTAAATTCGAGGAGGAGGAGGCGATAAATTAATGGATAAATAGCATTTTAGTTATTAAAAAATAAATTTTATTTAATAACATGTAATAGTTTATGAAAAATCATTAGACTTAATATTGTTATATTATAATGCATAAAAGTGCAAATTTCTAGACAGTCTGAGAATGTTTTATAAGGTTAAGAAGTGGCAATAAGTTAAGAAAAAAGTAATAATAATAATAAAATCAATAAATGAATAAAAAGAAAAAATATCCCCCCCTCCCAAACTTTGAACTTAATAATGTTTAATATTATATCCATTTTTAATTTTAATTCATTCAAGAGCACAATAGAAATGGACAACCCGACAAATGCTGCGTGCCGTGCAAGGCTTGACCTCGGCTCTAACGATAGCACCAAATAAAATTTATGAATAATTTATTTACTAAAGTTGAATGGAAAGCTCCAGATACAGTTTCAAATTCATTTTTCTTTTTATTCTTTTTTTCAATACTCTCTAATGGCTGATTTTAGAACTTTTTTTAATCAAGCAATTTTTAAAATCAAAAATTCAAGCGTAATGCATTATCAAAGCTTGTAATGTATATATGCAACAAAAAATTATTATATTTTTTGAAATCTTATATAAAATTTCTACCACTGATTTTCAAAAACGGTGTTTTTCCCAAACTGACATCGAGGGGGAAAAAGCGATTCCTTTTTACTCAAGGAAAGACTCTCTAATGGCTGTCTTTCCCCGAGTAAATACACCCAGGAATACATACGGATAATTTAGCAAATAAAATTTATGTACTGAAGGCGAATTAAAAACTCCAGATGCAGTTTCAAATTTATTTCTCTTTGTTTCTTTCTCTCTCTTTTTTTTTTTTCCTACTATATCTATTAATTTAGTTAATATTTAAAGTTGAACTCTTTTTATATACTAAAACCACGGACTTAGATAACAAGAACCCTTTTCTCCAACGGCGGCCTTCCCTCAAAAATGGACCCGAAATGGTCGCTATTATTCGTTCGCCGCTAGGGGTCGTATGTGTTCTCTGACTGTCCACTAACGCCGTAGAATAGCATTGTGAGCAGACGAAATTTTACTTTTATTTTCAGTTTTATTTTTAATTTATTTTCAATATTAGAATTTTTTTTATTATGTCACACTGTTACGCACCGGGTTGCACCTCTGGATATCAAAGTGTTCGAAAAAAAAAAAACAAGGAAATAGATGAAAAGAACCCAAGTTTATTTCGTTCACCTAATGTAAGCTATTGATTTTAATGTTTTATTGAATGATAAAATTGTTGTCTTATAAATATTCTATTACTATACAAAAAAAAAAAAAAAAAAAAAAAAAAAAAAAAAATAAGAGGCTGATTTAATTGGGGTGGTTCTTAGTAAAATTCTGTTTCATAGATTTTTTTTTTTTTTAATTAATTAAAATGTAATTTTTCAGGTCACTTGCATTAAGATTTTAAAATCTGCGTGCTAGCAGTATTCCTTTTTTCATATTATTCGTCTAATACATGCGAGCTTGCAATCTTACGAATTTAAATCATGTTAAATTACAAATCACGTTTTTTTTTTTTGTTGTTGTTGTTGTTGTTGTTTTTTAATTGCAGCTTTAAAAAAAAGTGTTTTAAAAATCTTGAATTGTAAACCGATTTTGGCAAGAGTTAAAAATTGGTAAAAAATGATATGAGTTCACAGTCAAACTTTTTTCAATTCATTTCAAAATTACTGAGTTTTAAGATATTTTAAAAATAATTTAAAATGTTTTTTTTTTTCAGGCCACTTTACATTGACATTTTAAATTAATTTTACAAACTGCCAATCTTTTAACTTCCAATTCATGTTAGGTGATGAATCACGTTATATTATTCTCATTATTATTACCATGTTATAGAAATGTATTGTTTTTAACAAAAAAGAAATTTTTAATTGGTTTTGTCAAAAATTAAAAATAATGATTATGATTTCACAGTAAAAAACTCCTAAATTCAATTGAAAATTGGACATTTTAAAGAAAAATTATATTTAATTAAATTCATCACCAGTGCCCCATTCACATTTCATAATTTATAAGCTAGTGTTCTTCTAGCTGAAAAGTAGAGATTTTATGTAAAAATTAGAGTATTAAATTCAAGGTAAGTTGTTTTTATAAAGTTAGCTTTTCACTTAATCGCTGTGCCATCTCGTCAGTGTATCGAGCTATTCCCTACCCTCCTAAAATAATATATATGTAATCTGTATATATATTAAAAAAAAAAAAAATAAATAAATAAAAAAGTAAATCATGCATATTATAGCATGAGCATAGTTGTGAAAAAATAAATAGAGTCAAAGACATCCAACAAATGTCAGATAAAACTTCCTTCTTAATATGGTATACATTTCATTTGTAACCAAGTATATACATATTACCTTTCTCTTACATAATCAAATTTTACTTACAATATTCTGATTTAAATAGGCACTTAAGGTATAATTTTCTCATAATCATAAAACATCAATATAAAAAATTACGTTATTTAATATTCATAATGTTAAATACTTCATGAACAAATGCATGACTTCCAGAAATCCGCATGTTGTAACCAATGTAACTATCAAATCGACAGTAAAATTTTTAATATGAAAAGTTCAAGATAGCGCTGATATTAACCCCTAAACGCGCGCTGTCCTCGCTGCGAGGATGCAAAATTTAAGATCCAGCTGCAAAAATTCATCCCGGTAATTTTTTTTATAAAAAAATTACGTTTATAAAATAGCAGAAAAGGCCATTTTTTTAACCTTAAAATTTAAAATTTCTTTTAGTTTAATTTAGTTCATAAATTCCAGTGGCAGTTATAATTTAAATGATCGGAATTGTCTTGCGCCGCAAAGGGTTAACAATGATTCATTAGAAACTGAATCTCACGAAACACAAAAAGTCAATTTTATGCAGATTACTTTCTGTTGATGATAAATTTTAAATGCATTGATGCTATAAACAAGAAATAATAATTGTTCATAAATAACAATAAATAAATAAAATAAAAAACGATTTTGCCTATATTTTAAAAAAAGTAATAAAAGGTAATATGCTTGTAATAGTTACTGGTAATATACTTGTAATATACTTGTTATATTGTATCACATGTTGTGTAAAATTTTGTATCTTACTTTATTAGATACATTTTAATTTCTTAATTCAAGAAAAATTAAACTTCATTATATGCATATTTTTTACAGATTTGCTTATTCTCTATTTATTTTTTCCTTTTATTTTTTAATTATTTTCCAAGCATACTTATTTGTATTTTTCCTCATTTTTTATGCATTACAGTATCAAAATCTAGTTTCATAAATGCTAATTTTCACAAAATTCCAAAATACACATAATTTTTGTTCCAATTTGTGTGGATTTCTGGTAATCTCCTGCATACACATTAAATTTAAAATTTAAATTTAAAAAATAAAATCCATTTACGTATTAATGTAACTGAAATGATCGGAATTGTCTTGCGCCGCAAAGGGTTAACAATGATTCATTAGAAACTGAATCTCACGAAACACAGAAAGTCAATTTTATGCAGATTACTTTCTGTTGATGATAAATTTTAAATGCATTGATGCTATAAACAAGAAAAAATAATTGTTCATAAATAACAATAAATAAATAAAATAAAAAACGTTTTTGCCTGTATTTAAAAAAAAAAAAGTAATAAAAGGTAATATACTTGTAATAGAAGATTATATTGTATCACATGTTGTGTAAAATTTTGTATCTTACTTTATTAGATACATTTTAATTTCTTAATTGAAGAAAAATTAAACTTCATTATAGAGAGGCTGTTCGCACATTTTTTAGACGATTTTATTTCGCCGTAAGAAAAAATCGTCTGAATGGAAAATTTTATTTTCACAACAGTTGTATTTTTGGAAGTTTTATTTATCGTCTGACATTTAGAATTTTTGTTTACATGCAAAATGACGCTTTTAAAACGGCAATGGATGGAAGGATACGTTTCCACTCTTTCCGAATAGAACATGCTGCAGAACTCTTTATGAAAAACATTTATCAGGAGAAAAATAGAAAAATGTCGTAGCAATACATGAAGCTTGGGTCTATTTAAGTGATTGCAACAAAAAAAGAAAAAAAAGAAAAAAAAAAAAAGAAAGATCAATTTATTATCATGAAAGAGGAGAAAAAATTTTTGCTATATGGTTCAAAGAATCAAAAGAAAAGGATTTATGATTGTCGGTTGCTTTTCATACAAAGGCAAGATAAAGATAAACAAATGGTGACAAAAATGTCAAAATCAACTCTAAATACACACTATTTTCACACTTTGTACATTCAAATTAAAAAAGGTTTTTACTTTATTCCCCCCTCTTTAAGTTAAGAAATATCTAATTTTTAAATATATATATATATATGTTAAAGAAATGGAATGGCTGTAGCTACGTTCATGCTAAATTTTAAATTTGGCCCTGCATCTATTACTTACAAGACAATCTTTTTAAGTGTTAATTGTACTTTGAATCGATACTATATGCATTTTATAAAGTTTCTAATGCCATTTCAGGATATGTAATCAGTTTTTTGCAAAACGCAATTTTTGAGAAACAGTGACAACTTAAAATATGACAATTTAGGGAAAAACCAAAGTGTGCTCTCTTGATGCAGGAATTTTTCGAATAAGTATCATCATAAGAGAAAACATTTTTATTATTGCGGCTATCTTTATAGAAAAACTTCAAGAAATTTTTGTTATAGTTTAACCTCAATTATATGTTTTCATTTATAATTATGGAAGATTAAAAAGTGTAACAGAAATATTTAGAAAATATAATTTTGAATAAATACTCATATATGCAAAACTTTTCAGCTTGAATAACTAAAGAGAAAATTATCATAAATGCTGGAATTTTAAACTCAAAATTTGATGCAGTTTACAATTTCAACAAGATAATATATGGATGATTTTATATTAATAACATATTTGAGTATCAGTGTAAGTAACATATTTGGCGAAAGAAAAAAAAAAAAAAAAAAAAAGAAATGTAGGAAAATTTCATACTTGTTACTTTCTTCTATATGTAATATAGAGAAAGTATTGGATTCGCGAAAATTTTCGAAGTCCACTTTTTGATGGATTTACATGTTTTGGGAAGTGGAGAACACGAATTAATAGTTTTTAGAAAATGTCTGTCTGTCTGTCTGTATCATTTTTTTGTGGACGCTGTATCTCACGAACCAATGAATGAAATTTAACCAAACTTGGTATTTAGTTGCACCCTGACATAAACTGGTGCTGATTAGATTTTGGGATCAATCGCTCCATAGGTGGCGTTGTGATCGCATTTTATGCAAATTTTTAACATGGCAGCATAGGACAAAATTCCGTATAAATGGGCATAAAGAGAGCTATTCTACACTTGTGATTGTAAAATTAATATGAATTATTGATAATAGTAGTAGTTAGCTAGGAAAAAAAATTTTGTGCATGTGGGGGCATCGGTTCCCCCCCTGGGGGGGAAGTACCCCCCGGGGAAGTAAATTTTCAAGATGGGTATCTTTCGAAAGGTCTCGTTGATAATAGTAATAGTTAACTGGGAAAAAATTTTTGTGCATGTGGGGGCATCGGTTCCCCCCCCGGGGGGGGGAAGTATCCACCCGGGGGGGGGCAAAGTTTCAAGATGGGTATCTTTCGAAAGGTCTCGTCAATACCTTTAAAACGAATGGTTGAACCATAAATCTGTGATAATTTAAAACAAAGTTATCGATTTTTTTTTTACTTTTAACAAAAAAAAAAAAAAAAAAAATTTAGAAAAAAAATCGTAACTTTTTTTTTTTAACGAAATTTAACCAAACTTGGTATTTAGTTTGTCCCCGACATTAACTGATGCTGATTATGTTTGGGGATCAATAGCTCAACAGGTGGCGCTGTGATAGCATTTTATCTAAATTTTTAACATGGCAGCATAGGACAAAAATTCGTATAAATGTGCATAATAAGAGTTGTTTTAAACTTGTGATTGTAATATTAATATGAATTATTGATAATAGTAGTATGTAACTAGGAAAAAAAATTCTGCATGGGGGGGCATCGCTTCCCCCCCTGGGGGGGATAAATTTTCAAGATGGGTATCTTTCGAAAGGTCTCGTCAATACCTTTAAAACGAATGGTTGAACTATAAATCTGTGATAATTTAAAACAAAGTTATCGATTTTTTTTACTTTTAACTAAAAAAAAAAAAAACTTAGAAAAAAAATCGTACTTTTTTTTTTTTTTTTTTTGTAATATTGTTACTGATTGAATATGTATAGGTAAATATAGAAGAAAGTCTTGTGGTGGCCACAACATACTAGTTTTTTTTTTTTTTTTTTTTTTTTTTAAATCTATCGAGAAGATTTATTATTACTTTCTTCTATATGTAATATAGAGAAAGTATTGGATTCGCGAAAATTTTCGACCTCCGTTTTTTGACGGAGATCTACACGTTTTGGGATGTCCTGAACACGAATTGATAGTTTTTAGAAAATATCTGTGTGTCTGTCTGTCTGTCTGTCTGTATGTCTGTCTGTATCATTTTTTTGTGGACGCTGTATCTCTCGAACCAATGAATGAAATTTAACCAAACTTGGTATTTAGTTGCACCCTGACATAAACTGGTGCTGATTAGATTTGGGGATCAATAGCTCAACAGGTGGCGCTGTGATCGCATTTTATGCGAATTTTTAACATGGCAGCATAGGACAAAATTCCGTATAAATGGGCATAATGAGAGTTATTTTAAACTTGTGATTGTAAAATTAATATGAATTATTGATAATAATAGTAGTTAACTAGGAAAAAAAAATTGTGCATGGGGGGGCATCGGTTCCCCCCCCTGGGGAGGAAGTACCCCCCGGGGAAGTAAGTTTTCAAGATGGGTATCTTTCGAAAGATCTCGTTGATAATAGTAATAGTTATCTGGGAAAAAATTTTTGTGCATGTGGGGGGTACTTCCCCCCCCCCACCGGAGGGGGAAGTACCCACCCGGTGGGGGCACAATTTCAAGATGGGTATCTTTCGAAAGGTCTCGTTGATAATAGTAATAGTTAACTGGGAAAAATGTTTGTGCATGTGGGGGCATCGGTTCCCCCCCCCACCGGGAGGGGAAGTACCCACCCGGGGGGAGCAAAGTTTCAAGATGGGTATCTTTCGAAAGGTCTCGTCAATACCTCTAAAACGAATGGTTGAACCATAAATCTGTGATAATTTAAAACAAAGTTATCGATTTTTTTTACTTTTAACAAGTTTTTTTTTTTTTTTTTAACGAAATTTTACCAAACTTGGTATTTAGTTGGTCCCCGACATAAACTGGTGCTGATTATATTTGAGGATCAATAGCTCAACAGGTGGCGCTGTGATAGCATTTTATCTAAATTTTTAACTTGGCAGTATAGGACAAAAATTCGTATAAATGTGCATAATAAGAGTTATTTTACACTTGTGATTGTAAAATTAATATGAATCATTGATAATAGTAGTACATAACTAGGAAAAAAATTTTGTCCATGGGGGGGCATCGCTTCCCCCCCCCCCTGGGGGGGAGTACCGCCAAGGGGGGGATTTTTTAGAATGGGTTTCATTCGAAAGATCTCGTCAATACCTTTAAAACGAATGGTTGAACTATAAATCTGTGATAATTTAAAACAAAGTTATCGATTTTTTTTACTTTTAACAAAAAAAAAAAAAAAAAAAAAAAAATTAGAAAAAAAATCGTAATTTTTTTTTTTTAAATATTGTTACTGATTGAATATGTATAGGAAAATATAGAAGAAAGTCTTGTGGTGGCCACAACATACTAGTTTTTTACTAACAAATAATATTTTTTTTTTCACTCATTCTGTAAGCCACAGGTAAATAATGCATTTAAATAATTAGAAAATATTATGTGCTGGAATTTTCTTCCATGGTGAGAGAAATCGCTAATTCATCAAATTTAAGAGGGTCATAAGTCCATTAAAAATGAGTTTTTTAAAAAACTGATTACATATTTTGAGTAAGCATTAAAAACTGTATAAAATGTGCTTAATATTAATTTCAAGTATGACGAACACTGTAAAAGCTTCCCTTGTTAGAAAAAAAAAAAGGCTTTTTTCTTTATTACTCTCAAATATGTATATTATTATGATGTTAAAGGAATATTTTTTGTATTTTAAGAAAGGTAATTTTTAAGCTTTATAATTGAATGTGCACATTTGTAAATTTTGCAGTTATAGTGTTATAAAATTTTGTAAATAGTGTTTCTAATTCATTATTTTGTTGATGTAACTTTTTTTTTCTTTTGGATAAAACTCTATGTAACTTGTTTTTCATTCCTTTTTTATGTTAATTTTCTTATATAATAAAAGATTTTTTACATGATCCCTTGTCTTTTCTTTTGATAGTAGAGTAAAAGAAAATCATCGTATGCATTTACTTAATATATATATATATATTCCACACTTAAAAAAAAAAATTCAGCTGATACAGATAACATATATATCTCAAAATTTATGTATAATCACTGGTTATTTCGCTATGCAAAATGGAAAAGAACTATAATAATGTTTAAATGGTTATATATATATATATATATGCAATTGAACTTTGTTAACGAGAATCTCAAGGAGGATAAAAAAAAATTTTCATGGTATCAGTAGCCCATGCTATCAGTAACTAATCTTCATATTACTAAAGTAATCTTCATTTTTACGGGGATCGTGGAAACAGTTCATGTTAAAATTAATTCATGGATTGGATTGGATTTCGCAATAAGGCTGATTGACTGCTGTAGGTCCAAGGCCTGAGGAGAGTGCCCTCCATGGGGTCTTTCTATTGGGTCCTAGCTTGTATTTATGCAAGTTTCGGAGAAAAACACGGCAAACTCTGAACGGCGAGGCCGACGAGCCTGACTTGGGATTGAACCCGGCACCTCACGTCTACCAGCTTTGAGCGCACAACCGCTCAGCCGCTGGTGGGCAAAAATTAATTCATGTTAACAGTGTTCACATTAACGAGGTTCGAGTGAATTATATTACTTCTTATTCCACTCAGATTCAGATAAATATTTTAAGAATTTAATTAGCTTTAATTTTCACAGAATTTATAAACTGAAGTTACACATTTTTTTTTTTTCACATTTTTATCAACATGCTATTTTTATTGCCATCTTTTTTTATTTCTTAGAAATAATTCTAATAAATATTACATGCATTATTTCTTAAGCAAGCTATGCTAATATTGATAAATTTTAATAACATCTTATTTTTAACACACTTGAGTCACATTGCCCATTTATCTATAAAAATTGAGTATTAAAGCATATATCATTCTCCTTGGGTCACATTGTATAATGCATAGTGGCAAACCTTATATTTCAAAAATTAAGAAATGAAATAAAAAAGAAATCTCCTAAACAATTTATAAATTGAATAATTTTTACTTTCTTCTATATGTAATATAGAGAAAGTATTGGATTCGTAAAAATTTTCGACCTCGTGTTTTTGATGGATTTACACGTTTTGAGAGCTATAGAACACGATTTGACCCTTTTTAGAAAATGTCTGTCTGTCTGTCTGTCTGTCTGTCTGTGTGTGTGTGTGAGACAAAATTTTGTGGCAACTGTATCTCAGGAACTACTGCACAGAATTTCATACAAATTAGTATGTAGTTGCACCTTGACATAAATTAGTGCCTATCAACTTTTGGTAAAAATTGTCTTACAGGTTGCGTTGCCATCCCGCTTTTTCTAAATTTTTAACATGGTGATATAGGACAAAATTTTGTATAAATGTGCATAAAGAGAATTATTTTTTAGTAATCATTATGAAATTTACAAGAATTATTTATAATAGAGGTAGTCAACTGGGGAAAAAATTTTGTACGCGTAGGAGCCTCGTGAACCCCCCTGGGGGGGAAGTCCCCCCTCGAAGGGAGTAAATTTTCAAGATGGGTATCTTTCGAAAGGTCTCGTCAATACCTTTAAAACGAATGGTTGAACCATAAATCTGTGATAATTTAAAACAAAGTTATCGATTTTTTTTTTACTTTTAACAAAAAAAAAAAAAAAAAAAATTTAGAAAAAAAATCGTAACTTTTTTTTTTTAACGAAATTTAACCAAACTTGGTATTTAGTTTGTCCCCGACATTAACTGATGCTGATTATGTTTGGGGATCAATAGCTCAACAGGTGGCGCTGTGATAGCATTTTATCTAAATTTTTAACATGGCAGCATAGGACAAAAATTCGTATAAATGTGCATAATAAGAGTTGTTTTAAACTTGTGATTGTAATATTAATATGAATTATTGATAATAGTAGTATGTAACTAGGAAAAAAAATTCTGCATGGGGGGGCATCGCTTCCCCCCCTGGGGGGGATAAATTTTCAAGATGGGTATCTTTCGAAAGGTCTCGTCAATACCTTTAAAACGAATGGTTGAACTATAAATCTGTGATAATTTAAAACAAAGTTATCGATTTTTTTTACTTTTAACTAAAAAAAAAAAAAACTTAGAAAAAAAATCGTACTTTTTTTTTTTTTTTTTTGTAATATTGTTACTGATTGAATATGTATAGGTAAATATAGAAGAAAGTCTTGTGGTGGCCACAACATACTAGTTTTTTTTTTTTTTTTTTTTTTTTTTAAATCTATCGAGAAGATTTATTATTACTTTCTTCTATATGTAATATAGAGAAAGTATTGGATTCGCGAAAATTTTCGACCTCCGTTTTTTGACGGAGATCTACACGTTTTGGGATGTCCTGAACACGAATTGATAGTTTTTAGAAAATATCTGTGTGTCTGTCTGTCTGTCTGTCTGTATGTCTGTCTGTATCATTTTTTTGTGGACGCTGTATCTCTCGAACCAATGAATGAAATTTAACCAAACTTGGTATTTAGTTGCACCCTGACATAAACTGGTGCTGATTAGATTTGGGGATCAATAGCTCAACAGGTGGCGCTGTGATCGCATTTTATGCGAATTTTTAACATGGCAGCATAGGACAAAATTCCGTATAAATGGGCATAATGAGAGTTATTTTAAACTTGTGATTGTAAAATTAATATGAATTATTGATAATAATAGTAGTTAACTAGGAAAAAAAAATTGTGCATGGGGGGGCATCGGTTCCCCCCCCTGGGGAGGAAGTACCCCCCGGGGAAGTAAGTTTTCAAGATGGGTATCTTTCGAAAGATCTCGTTGATAATAGTAATAGTTATCTGGGAAAAAATTTTTGTGCATGTGGGGGGTACTTCCCCCCCCCCACCGGAGGGGGAAGTACCCACCCGGTGGGGGCACAATTTCAAGATGGGTATCTTTCGAAAGGTCTCGTTGATAATAGTAATAGTTAACTGGGAAAAATGTTTGTGCATGTGGGGGCATCGGTTCCCCCCCCCACCGGGAGGGGAAGTACCCACCCGGGGGGAGCAAAGTTTCAAGATGGGTATCTTTCGAAAGGTCTCGTCAATACCTCTAAAACGAATGGTTGAACCATAAATCTGTGATAATTTAAAACAAAGTTATCGATTTTTTTTACTTTTAACAAGTTTTTTTTTTTTTTTTTAACGAAATTTTACCAAACTTGGTATTTAGTTGGTCCCCGACATAAACTGGTGCTGATTATATTTGAGGATCAATAGCTCAACAGGTGGCGCTGTGATAGCATTTTATCTAAATTTTTAACTTGGCAGTATAGGACAAAAATTCGTATAAATGTGCATAATAAGAGTTATTTTACACTTGTGATTGTAAAATTAATATGAATCATTGATAATAGTAGTACATAACTAGGAAAAAAATTTTGTCCATGGGGGGGCATCGCTTCCCCCCCCCCCTGGGGGGGAGTACCGCCAAGGGGGGGATTTTTTAGAATGGGTTTCATTCGAAAGATCTCGTCAATACCTTTAAAACGAATGGTTGAACTATAAATCTGTGATAATTTAAAACAAAGTTATCGATTTTTTTTACTTTTAACAAAAAAAAAAAAAAAAAAAAAAAAATTAGAAAAAAAATCGTAATTTTTTTTTTTTAAATATTGTTACTGATTGAATATGTATAGGAAAATATAGAAGAAAGTCTTGTGGTGGCCACAACATACTAGTTTTTTACTAACAAATAATATTTTTTTTTTCACTCATTCTGTAAGCCACAGGTAAATAATGCATTTAAATAATTAGAAAATATTATGTGCTGGAATTTTCTTCCATGGTGAGAGAAATCGCTAATTCATCAAATTTAAGAGGGTCATAAGTCCATTAAAAATGAGTTTTTTAAAAAACTGATTACATATTTTGAGTAAGCATTAAAAACTGTATAAAATGTGCTTAATATTAATTTCAAGTATGACGAACACTGTAAAAGCTTCCCTTGTTAGAAAAAAAAAAAGGCTTTTTTCTTTATTACTCTCAAATATGTATATTATTATGATGTTAAAGGAATATTTTTTGTATTTTAAGAAAGGTAATTTTTAAGCTTTATAATTGAATGTGCACATTTGTAAATTTTGCAGTTATAGTGTTATAAAATTTTGTAAATAGTGTTTCTAATTCATTATTTTGTTGATGTAACTTTTTTTTTCTTTTGGATAAAACTCTATGTAACTTGTTTTTCATTCCTTTTTTATGTTAATTTTCTTATATAATAAAAGATTTTTTACATGATCCCTTGTCTTTTCTTTTGATAGTAGAGTAAAAGAAAATCATCGTATGCATTTACTTAATATATATATATATATTCCACACTTAAAAAAAAAAATTCAGCTGATACAGATAACATATATATCTCAAAATTTATGTATAATCACTGGTTATTTCGCTATGCAAAATGGAAAAGAACTATAATAATGTTTAAATGGTTATATATATATATATATATGCAATTGAACTTTGTTAACGAGAATCTCAAGGAGGATAAAAAAAAATTTTCATGGTATCAGTAGCCCATGCTATCAGTAACTAATCTTCATATTACTAAAGTAATCTTCATTTTTACGGGGATCGTGGAAACAGTTCATGTTAAAATTAATTCATGGATTGGATTGGATTTCGCAATAAGGCTGATTGACTGCTGTAGGTCCAAGGCCTGAGGAGAGTGCCCTCCATGGGGTCTTTCTATTGGGTCCTAGCTTGTATTTATGCAAGTTTCGGAGAAAAACACGGCAAACTCTGAACGGCGAGGCCGACGAGCCTGACTTGGGATTGAACCCGGCACCTCACGTCTACCAGCTTTGAGCGCACAACCGCTCAGCCGCTGGTGGGCAAAAATTAATTCATGTTAACAGTGTTCACATTAACGAGGTTCGAGTGAATTATATTACTTCTTATTCCACTCAGATTCAGATAAATATTTTAAGAATTTAATTAGCTTTAATTTTCACAGAATTTATAAACTGAAGTTACACATTTTTTTTTTTTCACATTTTTATCAACATGCTATTTTTATTGCCATCTTTTTTTATTTCTTAGAAATAATTCTAATAAATATTACATGCATTATTTCTTAAGCAAGCTATGCTAATATTGATAAATTTTAATAACATCTTATTTTTAACACACTTGAGTCACATTGCCCATTTATCTATAAAAATTGAGTATTAAAGCATATATCATTCTCCTTGGGTCACATTGTATAATGCATAGTGGCAAACCTTATATTTCAAAAATTAAGAAATGAAATAAAAAAGAAATCTCCTAAACAATTTATAAATTGAATAATTTTTACTTTCTTCTATATGTAATATAGAGAAAGTATTGGATTCGTAAAAATTTTCGACCTCGTGTTTTTGATGGATTTACACGTTTTGAGAGCTATAGAACACGATTTGACCCTTTTTAGAAAATGTCTGTCTGTCTGTCTGTCTGTCTGTCTGTGTGTGTGTGTGAGACAAAATTTTGTGGCAACTGTATCTCAGGAACTACTGCACAGAATTTCATACAAATTAGTATGTAGTTGCACCTTGACATAAATTAGTGCCTATCAACTTTTGGTAAAAATTGTCTTACAGGTTGCGTTGCCATCCCGCTTTTTCTAAATTTTTAACATGGTGATATAGGACAAAATTTTGTATAAATGTGCATAAAGAGAATTATTTTTTAGTAATCATTATGAAATTTACAAGAATTATTTATAATAGAGGTAGTCAACTGGGGAAAAAATTTTGTACGCGTAGGAGCCTCGTGAACCCCCCTGGGGGGGAAGTCCCCCCTCGAAGGGAGTAAATTTTCAAGATGGGTATCTTTCGAAAGGTCTCGTCAATACCTTTAAAACGAATGGTTGAACCATAAATCTGTGATAATTTAAAACAAAGTTATCGATTTTTTTTTTACTTTTAACAAAAAAAAAAAAAAAAAAAATTTAGAAAAAAAATCGTAACTTTTTTTTTTTAACGAAATTTAACCAAACTTGGTATTTAGTTTGTCCCCGACATTAACTGATGCTGATTATGTTTGGGGATCAATAGCTCAACAGGTGGCGCTGTGATAGCATTTTATCTAAATTTTTAACATGGCAGCATAGGACAAAAATTCGTATAAATGTGCATAATAAGAGTTGTTTTAAACTTGTGATTGTAATATTAATATGAATTATTGATAATAGTAGTATGTAACTAGGAAAAAAAATTCTGCATGGGGGGGCATCGCTTCCCCCCCTGGGGGGGATAAATTTTCAAGATGGGTATCTTTCGAAAGGTCTCGTCAATACCTTTAAAACGAATGGTTGAACTATAAATCTGTGATAATTTAAAACAAAGTTATCGATTTTTTTTACTTTTAACTAAAAAAAAAAAAAACTTAGAAAAAAAATCGTACTTTTTTTTTTTTTTTTTTGTAATATTGTTACTGATTGAATATGTATAGGTAAATATAGAAGAAAGTCTTGTGGTGGCCACAACATACTAGTTTTTTTTTTTTTTTTTTTTTTTTTTTAAATCTATCGAGAAGATTTATTATTACTTTCTTCTATATGTAATATAGAGAAAGTATTGGATTCGCGAAAATTTTCGACCTCCGTTTTTTGACGGAGATCTACACGTTTTGGGATGTCCTGAACACGAATTGATAGTTTTTAGAAAATATCTGTGTGTCTGTCTGTCTGTCTGTCTGTATGTCTGTCTGTATCATTTTTTTGTGGACGCTGTATCTCTCGAACCAATGAATGAAATTTAACCAAACTTGGTATTTAGTTGCACCCTAGACATAAACTGGTGCTGATTAGATTTGGGGATCAATAGCTCAACAGGTGGCGCTGTGGATCGCATTTTATGCGAATTTTTAACATGGCAGCATAGGACAAAATTCCGTATAAATGGGCATAATGAGAGTTATTTTAAACTTGTGATTGTAAAATTAATATGAATTATTGATAATAATAGTAGTTAACTAGGAAAAAAAAATGTGCATGGGGGGGCATCGGTTCCCCCCCCTGGGGAGGAAGTACCCCCCGGGGAAGTAAGTTTTCAAGATGGGTATCTTTCGAAAGATCTCGTTGATAATAGTAATAGTTTATCTGGGAAAAAATTTTTGTGCATGTGGGGGTACTTCCCCCCCCCCCACCGGAGGGGGAAGTACCCACCCGGTGGGGGCACAATTTCAAGATGGGTATCTTTCGAAAGGTCTCGTTGATAATAGTAATAGTTAACTGGGAAAAATGTTTGTGCATGTGGGGGCATCGGTTCCCCCCCCCACCGGGAGGGGAAGTACCCACCCGGGGGGAGCAAAGTTTCAAGATGGGTATCTTTCGAAAGGTCTCGTCAATACCTCTAAAACGAATGGTTGAACCATAAATCTGTGATAATTTAAAACAAAGTTATCGATTTTTTTTACTTTTAACAAGTTTTTTTTTTTTTTTTTAACGAAATTTTACCAAACTTGGTATTTAGTTGGTCCCCGACATAAACTGGTGCTGATTATATTTGAGGATCAATAGCTCAACAGGTGGCGCTGTGATAGCATTTTATCTAAATTTTTAACTTGGCAGTATAGGACAAAAATTCGTATAAATGTGCATAATAAGAGTTATTTTACACTTGTGATTGTAAAATTAATATGAATCATTGATAATAGTAGTACATAACTAGGAAAAAAATTTTGTCCATGGGGGGGCATCGCTTCCCCCCCCCCCCTGGGGGGGAGTACCGCCAAGGGGGGGATTTTTTAGAATGGGTTTCATTCGAAAGATCTCGTCAATACCTTTAAAACGAATGGTTGAACTATAAATCTGTGATAATTTAAAACAAAGTTATCGATTTTTTTTACTTTTAACAAAAAAAAAAAAAAAAAAAAAAAATTAGAAAAAAAATCGTAATTTTTTTTTTTTAAATATTGTTACTGATTGAATATGTATAGGAAAATATAGAAGAAAGTCTTGTGGTGGCCACAACATACTAGTTTTTTACTAACAAATAATATTTTTTTTTTCACTCATTCTGTAAGCCACAGGTAAATAATGCATTTAAATAATTAGAAAATATTATGTGCTGGAATTTTCTTCCATGGTGAGAGAAATCGCTAATTCATCAAATTTAAGAGGGTCATAAGTCCATTAAAAATGAGTTTTTTAAAAAACTGATTACATATTTTGAGTAAGCATTAAAAACTGTATAAAATGTGCTTAATATTAATTTCAAGTATGACGAACACTGTAAAAGCTTCCCTTGTTAGAAAAAAAAAAAGGCTTTTTTCTTTATTACTCTCAAATATGTATATTATTATGATGTTAAAGGAATATTTTTTGTATTTTAAGAAAGGTAATTTTTAAGCTTTATAATTGAATGTGCACATTTGTAAATTTTGCAGTTATAGTGTTATAAAATTTTGTAAATAGTGTTTCTAATTCATTATTTTGTTGATGTAACTTTTTTTTTCTTTTGGATAAAACTCTATGTAACTTGTTTTTCATTCCTTTTTTATGTTAATTTTCTTATATAATAAAAGATTTTTTACATGATCCCTTGTCTTTTCTTTTGATAGTAGAGTAAAAGAAAATCATCGTATGCATTTACTTAATATATATATATATATTCCACACTTAAAAAAAAAAATTCAGCTGATACAGATAACATATATATCTCAAAATTTATGTATAATCACTGGTTATTTCGCTATGCAAAATGGAAAAGAACTATAATAATGTTTAAATGGTTATATATATATATATATATGCAATTGAACTTTGTTAACGAGAATCTCAAGGAGGATAAAAAAAAATTTTCATGGTATCAGTAGCCCATGCTATCAGTAACTAATCTTCATATTACTAAAGTAATCTTCATTTTTACGGGGATCGTGGAAACAGTTCATGTTAAAATTAATTCATGGATTGGATTGGATTTCGCAATAAGGCTGATTGACTGCTGTAGGTCCAAGGCCTGAGGAGAGTGCCCTCCATGGGGTCTTTCTATTGGGTCCTAGCTTGTATTTATGCAAGTTTCGGAGAAAAACACGGCAAACTCTGAACGGCGAGGCCGACGAGCCTGACTTGGGATTGAACCCGGCACCTCACGTCTACCAGCTTTGAGCGCACAACCGCTCAGCCGCTGGTGGGCAAAAATTAATTCATGTTAACAGTGTTCACATTAACGAGGTTCGAGTGAATTATATTACTTCTTATTCCACTCAGATTCAGATAAATATTTTAAGAATTTAATTAGCTTTAATTTTCACAGAATTTATAAACTGAAGTTACACATTTTTTTTTTTTCACATTTTTATCAACATGCTATTTTTATTGCCATCTTTTTTTATTTCTTAGAAATAATTCTAATAAATATTACATGCATTATTTCTTAAGCAAGCTATGCTAATATTGATAAATTTTAATAACATCTTATTTTTAACACACTTGAGTCACATTGCCCATTTATCTATAAAAATTGAGTATTAAAGCATATATCATTCTCCTTGGGTCACATTGTATAATGCATAGTGGCAAACCTTATATTTCAAAAATTAAGAAATGAAATAAAAAAGAAATCTCCTAAACAATTTATAAATTGAATAATTTTTACTTTCTTCTATATGTAATATAGAGAAAGTATTGGATTCGTAAAAATTTTCGACCTCGTGTTTTTGATGGATTTACACGTTTTGAGAGCTATAGAACACGATTTGACCCTTTTTAGAAAATGTCTGTCTGTCTGTCTGTCTGTCTGTCTGTGTGTGTGTGTGAGACAAAATTTTGTGGCAACTGTATCTCAGGAACTACTGCACAGAATTTCATACAAATTAGTATGTAGTTGCACCTTGACATAAATTAGTGCCTATCAACTTTTGGTAAAAATTGTCTTACAGGTTGCGTTGCCATCCCGCTTTTTCTAAATTTTTAACATGGTGATATAGGACAAAATTTTGTATAAATGTGCATAAAGAGAATTATTTTTTAGTAATCATTATGAAATTTACAAGAATTATTTATAATAGAGGTAGTCAACTGGGGAAAAAATTTTGTACGCGTAGGAGCCTCGTGAACCCCCCTGGGGGGGAAGTCCCCCCTCGAAGGGAGTAAATTTTCAAGATGGGTATCTTTCGAAAGGTCTCGTCAATACCTTTAAAACGAATGGTTGAACTATAAATCTGTGATAATTTAAAACAAAGTTATCGATTTTTTTTACTTTTAACAAAAAGTAACTTAGAAAAAAAAATCGTATTTTTTTTTTTTTTTTTTTTTTTTTAACGAAATTTAACCAGACTTGGTATTTAGTTGGCCCCTGACATAAACTGGGACTGATTAGATTTGGGGATCAATCACTCAACAGGTGGTGCTGTGATCGTATTTTTTCTAAATTTTTAACATGGCAGTATAGGACAAAATTTCGTATAAATGTACATAATGGGAGTTATTCCTAACCTGTGATTGTGAAATTAATATGAATTATTGATAATAGTAGTAGTTAATTAGGAAAAAAATCTCGGTCATCGCTTCCCCCCCCCAGGGGAAAGTACCCCCCGGGAGGGGGGGGGGTAAATTTTCAAGATGGGTATCTTTCGAAAGGTCTCGTCAATATCTTTAAAATGAATGGTTGAACTATAAATATGTGATAATTTAAAACTTATCGATTTTTTTTTTTTTTTTTTTTTTTTTTAACGAAAAAAACTTTGAAAAAAAAATCGTATTTTTTTTTTTTTTTTAAATATTATTACTGCGTGAATTTGTATAGGAAAATATAGAAGAAAGTCTTGTGGTGAGCACAGCATACTAGTTTTTAAAGTAATTTTTATTACCTTTCAAGAAATGTCAGGTTCGATCATAGGTCGTGCTCATCGAACAAGACGTTAGGAGTTTACCGTGGTTTTCTCAGAAACTCGTGTAAATGCGGGCTAGAACCCCTTAGAAAGACTCCCACGGAGGGCATTCCACCTATTGGCCTAGGAACTTAGCGCATTCAGTCGGCCTTAAACCCAACCATTACTTTTTAATTATGTTGTTGTGACAGGGTTTTTTTTTCCTTCTTTTTTTTCCCAATTCTTGTTGCACAAGTAGAAAAAAAATGCATTCTAGAAAGAGAAAAATGTTCTCTAAGCTTCAATATAATAGTTTTTAATTAAAAATCTTACTATAGGAACTTGTATTAAAAAGCTGAGAGAATACTTTAGAAATTATGAGTACCAGGCAGCTATAATGTTGTTAAGGAACAGAGTATTATTTTACATGCAAGAAACAGTGGTATCATACTGTTTGTTACAAAGATGGATGTTCATAGAATTACATTATCCAGTATATTTTTCATAATTCCATTTGCACATTCAGAAATTTCTCGACCATTAAATCTGTTCTAGTTCTTCAAAAATTGACTTCTTGATGCTGGTGGACGTGAAGTGTCGGGTTCTATCCCAAATCGCGCTTATCGGTCTAGCTGTTCGGAGTTTTGCGCGTTTTTTTCCCACTGAAACTTGCGTAATTGTGGACAAAGGCCCTTTAGAAGGACCGCCACGGTGGGCACACCCAGGCCTTGGACCCTAATGCAGTCAGCTGGCTTTAATCTCCAAAACCAACATTGATTTTAAGCTGTAAAGTCAGATGAATGACCTAAAAGCAGTTTTCGAATCCTTTAGAAGAAAATATTCAGAATTAAAAAAAATTCCCCATACAGTATTATGAGCGTTGGTTCCAAAAATAAATAAATAAAATAATTAATAAAAAAAAAAATGCTCCTTTAGCTTTTTGATAGGGAATGCTCAAATTATTATGATCGACTCTGCTTTTCATTACATTGATTTTTATATCGCGCATATTTAAATATATATATATTGTGTGAGTGTTCACACATATGTTCTTTAAAAGTTTATTTATTTATTCAAATTTAATATATAACAAAAAGGAGGGATTAATATAAATAATAAAAAAAAATCTTTTTAAATTTATGTAATTCAATTAATTAATTATATAGAATTTCCCGTTTTATTTACAGATCAAAATCTTTCATTTATAACGTTTCTTTGTCCTTTTATTGTTACAAACACATTGCTCTCGGAATAATATAAAGCAATTTTAATATCGGGGTTTTTGAAAAGTAATTGTGTTTATACATTTCCCCGAATGGATTAAATTAATTTAGCTACAATTATTTATTTTGAGAAGGTAATTTAAAAGTCGTTATCAGCCTATTTCTAGCATAAGTAGCTATTAATAAAATAAAAAACAGTCATTTCAGTTCATATTTATTACCCTTATGTTTACATTAAAAGCTATTATTATTACAAGCAGGTCATTATAGTTCTAAAAATAGATTTATAATGGATTTTTGCCGACTATGCGGCGTCTATTAAAACTGTCGGTTTAAGTACGTTGAAGTTGAAGGACAGTTGGCGATGCTTTTCAATCTCAAATCGATCTAACTTTTGTAACGACTTTTTATATTCAAAATTTAGTATTAAAACATTGTAGGGACAAAGAAACAGCTTGTGATTCTTTTGGCTGAATTTTAATGATGCCAACCTTTGGGGTTGCACTTTACGTTCTCTGAGACTGGCCGATCTAGTAAACTTTTTCGCTTTTGATTGCGTTCGAGTAAGACGTGAATTTTTGTGTTCCTCCTCTCCTCCCGTCCCAATTTCCAACGAGATTCATATTTTCATCTGTAATTCAGTAAAGATGTAATATATTTTTGAAGATGATTGTTCTCACGAAGCTGACAATAAAACTCCACTTTAGCTAATTATTCTTCTTACTTGATCTGCAAAGGATTGTTTCAGTCAACATTTTTTTATTGACTTCGACACAGCCATTCGAAATATGGATCTGAGAAAAAATCTTGGTGAATATCTTCACTACATATATATATAAGTTAATTTTATTTTTTGAATAAATTATTTGCTTTAAATGAGTAGTAAATAATACAGATTAAAAATCTCTTTAAAGTGCAAATTTTAAAATGAAAAATATTGATAAAAATGAAAAAGTGCTGTATTTCGGTTTATGGTTTTATTGGATTACGGAATAAGGTCGATTGACTACTGTAGGTCCTACGTCTGAAGGGGAGTGCCCTCCGTCATCGAAGTCATATTTTCGAAAATTTGATTAGTTTTTTCTTAATTAATTAAAATGTGAAAGTAATAACCTTCTAATTTCTGATAAATAAACCATTTAAATTTTATCCATAATTTAATTGTTGCCATTTTTTTTCGACAGTATAATAATAATAAAAAAAAAAAGAAAAAAAAAACGTACATTTATTTAAAATGAGGAAAATAAATCAGAAAGATTAAAAATTAAATTAGAAATATCAGTCGTATCGTTACAAATAAGATACCAAATGAAAGGGAAAATTTTTGTGAATCCGATGCATTAAACAGCTTATCAATCGGACAATTAGATTTTTTTAAATTAACTAAAGTAGGAATTTTAGGTGGCAACAGCAGAAGATTGTATGGAAACCGTTAGGAGAAAAAAAAATCTGCTTCACATTAAGTCACATGTTTTTGAAGTGGGATTAAAAATTGCAGTTTTCAAATTCTTTTAAATTTTCTCTCACGAACACAAAAATATAATATACAGCCTGTACCCCACAAGACCAACTTGTATTTCAAATTTCATCAATTTTTTTTTTGGTTAATAAACAAAAAAGTCACATCTTTTTTTTTTTTTTTTTTTTTTTTTTTCAAATTAAGTTTTATTCTAACTTCAAAAAGATTTATGAGATCATAGATATAATAGTATATATAGATCTATCATTCCCATATTATCGTGCAAAGACTTTTGATGCCGAAAAAAAAGCTTTGGAATCAGCCATTAAGTGGTATTGAAAAAAAAAAAAAAAAAAAAAAGGAAAAGAAGAAAAATGAATTTGAAACTATATCTAGAGTTTTTCATTCACCTTTAGTAAATAAATTATTCATGAATTTTATTTGCTAAAATATTCGTGTGTACTCCCGTGTGTATTCACTCGGGGAAAGACTGCCATATTTTGGTAAAATCGCCGTCTTTTCCCGAGTGGAAAGAAATCCCTTTTTTCTCCCCAATGATCAATCTATATATTATTACTATATCTATGTATGTGATACGATACATTAAGAATTTGGGTTTTAAAAGTTTTTTTAAATAGATTATTTAAACTCTATGAACCATATTTTTATTTTATCAGTTTCATTAATAGATCCTGCTGGGCGATTTTTAAATTTTGGTGTTGAAGTACACCGAACGTTTTTCGACAAGAAGTTTAATATAGCAACAGCCATTTTAATCTAAGTAGCGCATTAAATATATAAAAACATAAAGGATTTATTTTTACACAAAATTTACAGAAAAAATGCAGTTTTAAACATAGGAAATTTATTTCAACAAGCACTATTTTAAACCTAAAAACCATTAAAAATATAAGCAGAATATGAAGGATTCTTAAGTATACATTAAAAAGAGTCTGATAAAATTATTAGCAAAACAGTCTTCCCCTTTTCATACAAAAAAAAAAAAAAAAAAAAAAAAAAAAAAAAAATCCATCGCTAATATGGCGACAAAAATTCAAAAGCCGCCAATGAAGCGACATAATAAAGTTGTGTAGCACGATAATGTTTACCCATTTATTTATTTTTTTATATAATAATCACTATGTTAATTTATCATACAAATAAATGAGCCTCTGTGTGTTACTGCACTTGCACGCTGTCGAACAGAAATATTTGAATAATTCAAATTAATATTTAAATAAATAAATAAAAATAAAAATATGTTTAATGGGAAATAAATATAAAAATAAAAAGATCAGTTGTCTAAAATACGGTAGAAATAGCGGTCATAGCAAATTGTTACAGGATTAAGTCTTATTGTTACAGTGGATTAAAAGTCTAAAATGGTGACAAAATTCCAAAGTCGCCAAAGAGAACTATATTAAGGCTGTACTATCAGGTTTACAAACCATGAATTATATATAAACACAAAAAATTAATTGTCTCATGCGACAGACGTAGCCGGTCACAGCATATTGTAATATTTGGCGTGAAATTGCTGTCATTTTATGGTTGATTGGATAAGCAAAATAAACACAGGAAATAACGTAAAAGCAAATATTATGTGCACCACGTATAGTGTTGTTCATATGTGTCTGGAATTCAAATATAAAAGGGATATTTCATTTTTTTCGATACTATCTGTTTCGAAACTGTTATATAATAAGCACCTAAATGGAAGATGGTAAACCATTGTCGCAGGTAATAGGGACAAGCGCCCGAGTTGCAGTGGATGACCAAATCGATGCCGAAGGCAGTAGGGACCTGAAGCGAGTTTTTGAACAATTTCAGTAATTTATTTTATTTTATTTTTATAAAGCTATATAGAAAAGAGTTTCCTTTAAATTTAGTGACCAGCGAAGCAGGCAGAGCCTGCTAGTAATATATAATGTGTATAGCGGAATATATAGAATTTAAATTAAATCAAGTTTACTTTCTTTAAAATTTACTGATGATAAATTTAATTTATCATTATTTATTTTATTTTATTTTATTTTATTTTTAAGCATGATTATAACTAGAAAATATATAAAATAATATAAATAAACTGTTTTTATTAAGATATTTCAATTTACAACTAATATGTTATTATTATTACATTTTTAAATAAATTAATTCGAAACAGTAATAAGCAGTATTATATGAAGGATAGGAAAATATACATAGTTTAATATAAAACCAATTTTCTACATAATTTGTATCAATTTGAAACTTTCATACAAAGTATTCGATGTGAAAAATTAATACAAAGGAAATAAAAAAAACTATAACAAATATGATTTTGGAATTATTATATCTCATACATTTCTCTTATTTTAAAAATGTATCTTGAAATAATGATATTTTTAAAAATTTTGATAAAGTAAAATTCCTGAAAAAAAAAAAAAAAAGTTTTGATAATCCATTAATATTTTTATTAGGGAAAACTTCCTAGACTTTTAAATATTTATTTTAATCTTTTTATAAATCCTACATTTTTTTTTAACTGATGGAAGCTGACTTTAAAGTAAAATGACTCTGATTCTGAGATATTCATTATTTAAAAAAATGTTTTAAAAGAAGGAAAAAATAAATAAAAATTCTCTTAAAATGTTTGTTTAAATTAATCGTTAATAGAGGGAAGCACCGCTGCTCTCAATTTCTGAGACTTCCCTTCTCGCTTAGCACTTGAGGAGAGGAGAACAAGTCCCCGCACATGCTCATTAGTAGAGGGAGCAAGCTGGAGCGTTTGTGATGGGCGCGATCTAACGTCTTGTGATCAAATACAAGACATCGCCCAACATTTTTTCCGAGTCATTTGATTCATTTATTGATCCCAAAACTCCCTATATAATATCAGACTTGCCATTCCGGCGGTCTTCTATGGGAGAAAATGTCCGCCTTTGAAAGTGTATTACTCACTAGATGGCGCTTAGAGTGTGGTATGGAATTTCTTAAATGCCCATTGGATAACATGGTAGCGTAGACAATTTTGTAAGAGCTGTTTTTTAAATACTACATAAGTATTGCGTAAAAAAAAGTTTACCTCCCACAATAATGAACTAATCTTTCGAAATTATAGAAAAAAAATTAAAGATTTAAACATAAAATAAAATATAAACAAGTCTTTCCGGCTTATTCGGAAAGGTAGGTTGATTTCTCTTTCCTTATCAAGTAGTCGTCATTTTGTTTCAAAATGGCGGCTACAAATTCTTAACGAATTAGTAGAAATATTGATGTGGGGTATCTACATATGGAGTTTTAAGCAAATCGGTTCATAAATACCTTTTTATGTGAATTTAAAATTTTCAAGTGGCCGGCGCTTGGAAACAAGATGGTGGGCCAAGTTGACAAATATATTAAATGCATTTGTGAGATAAGACTACTGTACAAATATAGTTGGAATTATTTCAGAATCTCAAAAGTCATCGTGTTGAAAAATTAAGTGGCTGCCACTTGGATCAGAATGGCAGAGAAAGTTGCTGAGTGAACTAATTAATCTAAGATATTGTTGCAAATTTGAAAATAATTCTTTTTTTTTTTTTTTTTTTTTTTTTTTAGAAATTCTTTCAAAAAGGCATAGTAAGTTGATTAAATGTTAATTTTCTGCATTTCTAGTTTGTTTTAACGTTAAAATAGCCTAATTTTCCCTTAAAAACGCATTAAATAGCCCCAATATGGCAGGTAATGGATTTGGCGCCCAAATTTGGAGACTTTTCCACTTGGCGACTTTTGGCGAGAAAATTCATAGTTCATTAATAAACTTCATTGAGACACGTATATAGTCTATGTATACATCAAAATTCAAACAAATTCGGAATACGCTTTTTACAATTTGAATTTGAAAATATCAAGTGGTCTCCACTTAAAAAAAAAATGGTGCAGCAACTTGGTTAAGAAACTCATCCAAGATATCCATAACACAATTTAATACGCTGTCCAAATTTGGCTCGATTTGGAGTATTATTTCGGAAGTAATCGTGATTTTAAATTTTCAAGTGGAAGCCTGATTTCAAGTGGCCCCACTTAAGATATCCGCCACTTTATTAAAAATGGCAGATAAATTTCATTAATAAAGTTCATTCAGACCCTTATGTAGACTAGATTTACAAAAGAATTCAAGCAAATCTTGCTTTAAATACGCTTTTTACAATGTGGGTTAGAAATATTCAAGTGGCTGCCACTTGAAAACAAAAAGTCGGAGCAACTTGGTTAACGAACACATCCAAGATATTCATAACACAAGTTAAGACACTGTCCAAATTTGGTTCGATTTGGAGTATTATTTCGGAAGTTATCGGGATTTTAAATTTTCAAGTGGTAGCCTGATTTCAAGTGGCCCTGCTTAGCTTAAGATATCCGCCACTTTATTAAAAATGGCGGATACGTTCATTAATAAACTTCATTGAGACACTTATATAGTCTATGTATACATCAAAATTCAAACAAATTCGGAATACGCTTTTTACAATTTGAATTTGAAAATTTCAAGTGGTCTCCACTTGAAAACAAAATGGTGGTGCAACTTGGTTAAGAAACTCATCCAAGATATTCATAACACAAGTTAAGACGCTGTCCAAATTTGGTTTGATTTGGAGTATTATTTCGGAAGTTCTCGTGATTTTAAATTTTCAAGTGGTAGCCTGATTTCAAGTGGCCCCACTTAACTTAAGATATCAGCCACTTTATTAAAAATGGCAGGTAAATTTCATTAACAAAGTTCATTTAGACCCTTATGTAGTCTAGATTTACATAAAAATTCAAGAAAATCTTGCTTTAAATACGCTTTTTATAATGTGGGTTAGAAATATTCAAGTGGCTGCCACTTGAAAACAAAAAGTCGGAGCAACTTGGTTAACGAACACATCCAAGATATTCATAACACAAGTTAAGACACTGTCCAAATTTGGTTCGATTTGGAGTATTATTTCGGAAGTTATCGGGATTTTAAATTTTCAAGTGGTAGCCTGATTTCAAGTGGCCCTGCTTAGCTTAAGATATCCGCCACTTTATTAAAAATGGCGGATACGTTCATTAATAAACTTCATTGAGACACTTATATAGTCTATGTATACATCAAAATTCAAACAAATTCGGAATACGCTTTTTACAATTTGAATTTGAAAATTTCAAGTGGTCTCCACTTGAAAACAAAATGGTGGTGCAACTTGGTTAAGAAACTCATCCAAGATATTCATAACACAAGTTAAGACGCTGTCCAAATTTGGTTTGATTTGGAGTATTATTTCGGAAGTTCTCGTGATTTTAAATTTTCAAGTGGTAGCCTGATTTCAAGTGGCCCCACTTAACTTAAGATATCAGCCACTTTATTAAAAATGGCAGGTAAATTTCATTAACAAAGTTCATTTAGACCCTTATGTAGTCTAGATTTACATAAAAATTCAAGAAAATCTTGCTTTAAATACGCTTTTTATAATGTGGGTTAGAAATATTCAAGTGGTTGCCACTTGAAAACAAAAAGTCGGAGCAACTTGGTTAACGAACTCATCCAAGATATTTATAACATCAGTTCGCTGTCCAAATTTGGTCCGATTTGGAGTATTATTTCGGGAGTATTATTTCGTGATGACAAAATTTTCATTATAGATAGATAGATAGATAGATGTAGATAAACGAAGTGATTGCAATAGGTCGATTTCTAAAGAAATCAATCTAATTGCGTTTAAAAAGAGACTCACAAATCCCTACAGTGTTGCCATCTATACGAATTTGTCCCTAGACATAGGGACTTTTAGCAATATTTTCAGGATGTAACAACGGGTTTTAACTTCCTAGGGACTTTTGTGTCGTTGTTTTGTAAGAAATTTCATGTGATTATGTATGGATTAAGACTACTAATAGTAGTATTGTTATATAGTAGTCTTAGTATGGATTAGGCTAATTTTTCCACTTTTTTTCTCAATTTTCCCTAACGTAGGGATATTCATCGTCAGTATAGGGATATTATGTAAACAATATCCTTAAAAGACCTGGCTGGTAGCGCCATCTATAAAAATTCTTCGCGGACAAGGGAAAATCAGCGAATGGGTAGCCTGTATTATATAGGTAAGATTACAATTTCCGCCATCTATCGATCCTAACAAACGCAAATATGCATACAAGCTTTTATTCTTTTTGGTAAATAACTGTATAATTGTTTTAGAATTATAAATATATTCATGCAATTGATTGAAATATAATACAATAATGTAAATTAAAATTCATCGAATATTATATTTAAATTTAAAATAAAATTTTAAAATGCTCCCTGCTGACAATTTTTTAATTTTGATTTTAACAAAATATTTTAAACATATTTTGTTAATTTATCGATAAGTTAATTTTTATAAAACCTTTCTATGTTTGAATACTAAATATTTGCATTAAATTTTAGCATTCAAACATAAAATTAATTAACAATATTTAAAAATCAATATTTAATCTGTATTAAAAAAAAAAAAAAATCGTAAATCTATTAAACATTTAAAATATTGATTGAAATCATAGTGAATTGAATTTAACAAACTAATTAATGAAATGATAATTTATAAAACTGTATATATATATATATTTTTTAATGACTGATTTAAATCAAAATTAAAATTTTATAATTTTTTGGCAATGTGTAATAGTTTCATATTTCTTACCTTAGATCATAATAATAAAACTTAAACCTACTTCTCATTTATATCAAACACTTGAATGCTAAATATTTGCTTTAAATTTCAGCATTCCAAGGCTGGGATTGCGGTGCCTCGCTCAACACTATCTTACGCACAAACTCTGTCTTAAGATGTAAACAAAACGCAAGTCGTATTGCAGCGCCTCACTATCTTACGACATACTGAGAGCTATCTTAAGTCGAATCGTAACTGGATGCGCGCGCAATCACAACATAGCTCGCTCTGCGTCTCCCATTGGCTGGCTGGCTTTCTCTTAGGAGGACACGCGGAGGTCTTACGCTTGAGGCACCGCAATACCAAGTTAATATCGTTCTTAACCACGCCCATCTACGAAAGTTCGTAACATTTAAGATAAGACTTAAGAATGAGGCACCGCAATCCCAGCCCAACTTAAAAATATTTAACAAAAATTAGCTTGATAATAATTCAATAAAATAATACTTAAAATTGTTCACAATATATCATTAAAATACAATAATGCATAATTGAGAAGTAAAATTAAAAAATAAATATAGTTTAAAAAAACTAAAAAACACGCTTTTAAAGCCATCAAACTAAAAAGTGAAAAATAATTCTTAATATAAGCTGAAAACAATAATGAACGAAAAATACTAGTATAATTGTGAAAAAAGCGTGGGTTGCTTTGTGCCATATTTTTCGTATATCGAGCAACCCACGCTTTTTTCACAATTATACTAGTATTTTTCGTTCATTATTGTTTTCAGCTTATATTAAGAATTATTTTTCACTTTTTAGTTTGATGTGCTTTAAAAGCGTGTTTTTTAGTTTTTTTAAACTATATTTATTTTTCACTTTTTAGTTCGATGTGCTATGAAAGCATGCTTTTTAAACTATATTTATTATTTTATTATTTATCACATAAATAGCTACAGTATGTAAGTTTTTGGTTAAAATTTACACACAATCGAAAATATCCCCATTCGACTTGCAGGCCTCTTAAATCTATCTGTACCAATTTTGAACGGCCTAACTGTATTTCTATTTGTTTTTGCCCCATAGCCCCCCCCCCTTAACCCCTCACCCCCTACCCGCCCCTCCTAATAATTTTACAAATTCAAAAATACCCGCATTCGATTTGTAAGTATCGAAAACCTCTATGTATCAATTTTGAACGATCTGACACTATTTTTATTTTTTTGCCCGCCCCCTCCCTTCTTGCCCCTCCTAATAACTTTACACAATCGAAAATATCCCCATTCGACTTGCAGACCTTTAAAAGCTATCTGTACCAATTTTCAACGGCCTAACTGTATTTCTATTTGTTTTTGCTACATAGCCCCCCCCTTACCGCCCCTCCTAATAATTTTACAAATTCAAAAATATCCGCAATCGATTTGTAAGTATCGAAAACCTCTATGTACCAATTTTGAACGATCTGACACTATTTTTATTTTTTTGCCCCCCTCCCCTCCCCCACTTCTTGCCCCTCCTAATAACTTTACACAATCGAAAATATCCCCATTCGACTTGCAGACCTTTAAAACCTATCTGTACCAATTTTCAACGGCCTAACTGTATTTCTATTTGTTTTTGCTCCATAGCCCCCTCTTACCACCCCACCCCCTACCCGCCCCTCCTAATAATTTTACAAATTCAAAAATATCCGCAATCGATTTGTAAGTATCGAAAACCTCTATATACCAATTTTGAACGATCTGACACTATTTTTTAATTTTTTGCCCCCCCCCTCCCCTCCCCCACTTCTTGCCCCTCTTAATAACTTTACACAATCGAAAATATCCCCATTCGACTTGCAGGCCTCTTAAATCTATCTGTACCAATTTTGAACGGCCTAACTGTATTTCTATTTGTTTTTGCCCCATAGCCCCCCTTACCCCCTCACCCCCTACCCGCCCCTCCTAATAATTTTAAAAATTCAAAAATATCCGCAAACGATTTGTAAGTATCGAAAACCTCTATGTACCAATTTTGAACGATCTGACACACTATTTTTTATTTTTTTGCCCCCCCCTGCCCTCCCCCACTTCTTGCCCCTCCTAATAACTTTACACAATCGAAAATATCCCCATTCGACTTACTTGCAGGCCTCTTAAATCTATCTGTACCAATTTTGAACGGCCTAACTGTATTTCTATTTGTTTTTGCACCATAGCCCCCCCTTACCCCCTCATCCCCCTACCCGCCCCTCCTAATAATTTTACAAATTCAAAAATATTCGCAATCGATTTGTAAGTATCGAAAACCTCTATGTACCAATTTTGAACGATCTGACACTATTTTTATTTTTTTGCCCCCCTCTCCCCCCCCCCTTCTTGCCCCTCCTAATATCTTTACACAATCGAAAATATCCCCATTCGACTTGCAGGCCTCTTAAATCTATCTGTACCAATTTTGAACGGCCTAACTGTATTTCTATTTGTTTTTGCCCCATAGCCCCCCCCCCCTTAACCCCTCACCCCCTACCCGCCCCTCCTAATAATTTTACAAATTCAAAAATATCCGCATTCGATTTGTAAGTATCGAAAACCTCTATGTATCAATTTTGAACGATCTGACACTATTTTTATTTTTTTGCCCGCCCCCTCCCTTCTTGCCCCTCCTAATAACTTTACACAATCGAAAATATCCCCATTCGACTTGCAGACCTTTAAAAGCTATCTGTACCAATTTTCAACGGCCTAACTGTATTTCTATTTGTTTTTGCTACATAGCCCCCCCTTACCGCCCCACCCCCTACCCGCCCCTCCTAATAATTTTACAAATTCAAAAATATCCGCAATCGATTTGTAAGTATCGAAAACCTCTATGTACCAATTTTGAACGATCTGACACTATTTTTATTTTTTTGCCCCCCCTCCCCTCCCCCACTTCTTGCCCCTCCTAATAACTTTACACAATCGAAAATATCCCCATTCGACTTGCAGACCTTTAAAACCTATCTGTACCAATTTTCAACGGCCTAACTGTATTTCTATTTGTTTTTGCTCCATAGCCCCCTCTTACCACCCCACCCCCTACCCGCCCCTCCTAATAATTTTACAAATTCAAAAATATCCGCAATCGATTTGTAAGTATCGAAAACCTCTATGTACCAATTTTGAACGATCTGACACTATTTTTTATTTTTTTGCCCCCCCCCTCCCCTCCCCCACTTCTTGCCCCTCTTAATAACTTTACACAATCGAAAATATCCCTATTCGACTTGCAGGCCTCTTAAATCTATCTGTACCAATTTTGAACGGCCTAACTGTATTTCTATTTGTTTTTGCCCCATAGCCCCCCTTACCCCCTCACCCCTACCCGCCCCTCCTAATAATTTTAAAAATTCAAAAATATCCGCAATCGATTTGTAAGTATCGAAAACTTCTATGTACCAATTTTGAACGATCTGACACTATTTTTTATTTTTTTGCCCCCCCTCTCCCCCCCTTCTTGCCCCTCCTAATATTTTTACACAATCGAAAATATCCCCATTCGACTTGCAGGCCTCTTAAATCTATCTGTACCAATTTTGAACGGCCTAACTGTATTTCTATTTGTTTTTGCCCCATAGCCCCCCCTTACCCCCTCACCCCCTACCCGCCCCTCCTAATAATGTTACAAATTCAAAAATATCCGCAATCGATTTGTAAGTATCGAAAACCTCTATGTACCAATTTTGAACGATCTGACACTATTTTTTATTTTTTTGCCCCCCCTGCCCTCCCCCACTTCTTGCCCCTCCTAATAACTTTACACAATCGAAAATATCCCCATTCGACTTACTTGCAGGCCTCTTAAATCTATCTGTACCAATTTTGAACGGCCTAACTGTATTTCTATTTGTTTTTGCCCCATAGCCCCCCCTTACCCCCTCATCCCCTTACCCGCCCCTCCTAATAATTTTACAAATTCAAAAATATTCGCAATCGATTTGTAAGTATTGAAAACCCCTATGTACCAATTTTGAACGATCTGACACTATTTTTATTTTTTTGCCCCCCCCTCTCTCCCCCCCCCCCCCTTTCTTGCCCCTCCTAATAACTTTACACAATCGAAAATATCCCCATTCGACTTGCAGACCTTTAAAAACCTATCTGTACCAATTTTGAACGGTCTAACTGTATTTCTATTTTTTTTTTTTGCTCCATACCCCCCCCCCCCCCTTGCTTCCCCACCCTGGGGCTGAATTTCTAAAATTCCAGAAATTGGTTTTTAGATAGTTGCCTTAGCTATATTTTAGAGTAAAAATTTCACGTATATCTATATTTACTTTCCGAACACTATAGTGAGGAAAGTATTGTAATCATGTCAAAAATCCGAATTCGAGATTTTGATGTTTCTATACGTTTTGAGGTCCCCTGAATCCGTTTTCACTATTTTTACGATGATGTATGTATGTGTGTGTGTATGTGTGTATGTATGTGTGTATGTGTGTATGTCTGTCTGTGAGTGAACACGCTAGCGTCTAAACGCGTTGTTCAATTAACCTGAAAGTTGGTACGCATATTGTAAGTCACCATAGTACGAACCCTATAGATTTTGGTGAATCTAGCACTTATAGTTTTTTTACAGGGACACAAAGAAAAATTCTTTATCATTATGGCCTACGGGAGCAAAATCTTAAAAGTGCGATAGCATCTAAACGCCTTATTCAATTGAGCAAAAAATTTATACACATATTATAGGTCACAAATACTCAATCTGTATAGATTTTGGAGAATCTAGCACTTATAGTTTTTTTACAGGGACACAAAGAAAAATTCTTTATCATTATGGCCTATGGGAGCAAAATCTTAAAAGTGCGATAGCATCTAAACGCCTTATTCAATTGAGCAAAAAATTTATACACATATTATAGGTCTCAAATACTCAATCTGTATAGATTTTGGAGAATCTAGCACTTATAGTTTTTTTACAAAGAAAAAATTTTCAAAGAAAAATTCTTTATCATTATGCCTATGGGGCCAAATTTTTAAAAGTGTGATAGCGTCTAAACGCCTTATTAATCTGAACAAAAAATTTGTACACATGTTATAGATCACAGTTGAACTAACTGTATAGACATTGGTGAATCTAGCTCTTACAGTTTTTTTACAGGGACACAAAGAAAAATTCTTTATCATTATGGCCTATGGGACTAAATTTTTAAAAGTACGATAGCATCTAAACGCCTTATTGAATTGAGCTGAAAATTTATATGAGTTTTATAAATCACTGTTGCACTAACTATAAGCATTTTGGTGAATTTAGCATTTATAGGTTTTTACAGGGACACAACGAAAAATTCTTTATCATTATGATCTATGGGCTCAAAGTTCAGTAGCGTTAAATAAAACATTGTGTAATAGATGGAGAAAAATACTCAAACACTCTATTATGGTTTTCTCTCTTTGTTTGTTTAACAACTCCTCTTTCTTTACTTTATCTACAATACTGTTAATTACTCAATGTTCGGAAAGTCGAGTGGAGTCACTCCAGATTTTTTTTTGTTTGGGATATATAGGATTATGCGAAATCACGTTTTACGCATGTGAAATCACGTTTTGCCTCCCTCCCACCGCCCCCCTTGGAGACCGAATTTCAAAAATTCAAGAAACCGATTTTTAGACATTTGTATTAGCTATATTTTAAAGCAAAAATTTTACGGATATCTGTTTTTTTGTTTGAGATATGAAGGATTTTGTGCAATCACGTTTTGCTCCAGGAGAAGTTACAAACAAACATACATACATACATACAGGTGAAGCTAATATAAGCGTGTTAAAAAAAATGCTGGAAATTTTTCTAAAATAAAAATTTTATTATTATTATTATTATTTTAAAAGAATTTTCGAAAAAGAATTATATAATTAATGTTATGTTATTGTATTTCAGTGCGTATGTACCTAACTAGAAAAAAATAGATATGCATCTATCTTTTTTTTTTACTCTTACAAGGAGAGGTCACGACATGGAAAATTCAGATCGGGACGAAATTGCGCAGGATTGTAGTATACTATGAGGGTAACAACATATTAAAGCAGTAGGACCCACTATCCACAAAATTTCGAGAAAAAAGCATTTAAAGTTTCAGTAATCTTTACATACAAGTTATTTCGTAAGCGAGCAAGCGCCCCAGTGGTGTGATCCTAAAGCGCGAGTCTGCTAGCCAGACGACTTGGGTTCGAGGCTGCCTGGAGACAACTTCTTTTTTTTTTTTTTTCCTTTCTTCTTTAACTTTTTATGTAATCTAAACTTTTTATTTATTTTTACTTTATTTTACAATTCAATTCAAAATTTGAAAATTTTAATAAATTATTTAATTTTCTTGAGTATAAAATAACCTTTTCTATTTTTAATATTTATAACTTAAAAATACAATAAATTTCTATAACTTAAAAAATTAATTTTAGTTTTATTTTGACTGTAAAATAAGGTAAAACTAAAGAAACTGTTTTTGATTATTTATCGAAATACATTTTATTTTATTTTAGGTATGCTTGAAACAATAGTACATTTTGTTTTTTAAATTTAAAAAAATAATAATAATACAGAGAAATGATCATTTTAATTTCATATATAATTACTATCCAAATTAAATAATTACTTCCCCAACCAATACAGCTTCTTGAAAAATTATAGTATAGGATTACGATGCTATTAAATTAGTATTACAGGTAATGAAATGTTATCTTTAAATGTAGATTTTAAATGTAAATAAACATAGTTTCTTTTTCGATAAAGACTTTTTTTTTTTTTATCCTTCCTTGCACAAAATAAAATTCCACCTGCCTTTTATTATTAACAAGCTAGAAACGTTTACGTAATTTATACACATTCAAACAAAATCAGGAAGATCAAACCAAGATTTAAATAACACCTGCTAACTATTTTACACTTTGTTTGCAGCTTTCTTATTTTTTAATTATTTAAATATTTGTCTGTTTTCTTTATGTTTTTTATTTAGGGTTTTGTAAAACTAAACTTTATTTTTTAAGCTATAGAAATTTATTGTATTTTTAAGTTCTAAATATTAAAAATAGAAAAGGTTATTTTATACTCAAGAAAATTAAATAATTTATTAAAATTTTCAAATTTTGAATTGAATTGTAAAATAAAGTAAAAATAAATAAAAAGTTTAGATTACATAAAAAGTTAAAGAAGAAAGAAAAAAAAAAAAAAAAAAAGAAGTTGTCTCCAGGTAGCCTCGAACCCAAGCCGTCTGGCTAGCAGACTCGCGCTTTAAGAGCACACCACTGGGGCGCTTGCTCGCTGACGAAATAACTTGTATTTAAAGATTACTGAAACTTTAAATGCTTTTTTCTCGAAATTTTGTGGATAGTGGGTCCTACTGCTTTAATATGTTGTTACCCTCATAGTATACTACAATCCTGCGCAATTTCGTCCCGATCTGAATTTTCCATGTCGTGACCTCTCCTTGTTAGTTAAATTACATTTTTAATTAATGAATTAGATTTTTCTTTAACTAATTTAATTCTGTTTTATTTTAGAGCTAATTTCAAACTAAGCCTACAGATGGCAGCACTGATTTTAATCCAATAGAGGGATCGAAGTTGTTCAGCCTAGAGGTCTGCACGGGCCGAAATTTTCGAGCCCGGCCTGGCCCGTTGGAAGGGTTTGCTTACCCGGCCCGTCCCGGTATGAAATCGAAAAATTCGGCCCAGGCCTGGCCCGGCCCTACCCGATTCAAAAATATGTAAAAAAAAAAAAAAAATGTCTTTCTACGAAAAAGATTTTTAGTATGCAGTTTAGTATAATAAAAGATTTTTAGTATGCTGTTTTGCAGAGGTTTTATATAGCTAAGCAATAGAATGTTCTTTAACAAAACTGCTGAATGTTTACAAGATATTTATATATAAACGGTATTTCATTATTACAGACGTACAGAAGGCACAAAGACAGACAGATAGCATCCCTCAAACAATATAGGAAGATATTTAAAATGGTTAAATACTAAAAATACACTTTCAACCACTTCCTGTTATATACCGTAATGTATCCAAATCTTTCACGTGATCCGGTAAACAAAACTTTAATGCTAATCCAACCATATTCTATAGAAAAGATGCTTTCGTACATGCTAAAATTGATGCTACTTTCATACAGTGCCCCGCAGAAAAGAAAAAGAAGCCTTAGAGGAAAAGTTACAGTGGAAGGATTTTTATAACCTTCATACCACCTAAACACTACAATAGAAAACAAAGCCTTATATACAGTAACGTATCTAATTTCTTTTGTTTGTTACATGTACGCAAACTGGTAGCAACATGCACATTATTTTGAATTAGAAACCATCTAATATTACTTTAAATAAAATATATTAATTTCGAGACATGTTTAAAATATTTGCGGAAAATCAGATCACGAACAGTCAAGCTGATAGACAATGAAATTGTAGTTACAGACACCTTTTAACAAAATAAAATTTTATGTGACATACCAGACTGTAAAATTATGTAAAATAAATGACTGAAAAAAGTATTTTATCATTTTCCTTTTTCGTTGATTAACGAGGAATTTAGAAAAAGATTCGAGCCGGGCCGGGCTTAAAATTTCCTCCTGGCCCGGCCCGTGCAGACCTCTAGTTCAGCCTCTGCTTTCGACCGGTCGTGCATCAAATGTCTCAGGGCCCAGTTGGACCGATTGAAGTGTTCCAGAGGCTGGACTCACCCTAAGATGACAGGCGATTAAACTTAGAACAGTAACAAGGGCACTTTTTTCCTCTGATTGGTTCTTTAGATAAGCTGGTAGTACGTCACTTTACGCATGCGCCTAAACACGGACGCTGATATGAAAATAACAACAAACCTCCATGCCTCCGTGCAAGTGCAACAAACAAACAAATGGAAATTAAATATTGCAAGGGAGGATAGAAAGAAACGGAGATATGTCATTATGATAAAAATATGTTCGTTACCTAGTTCTGAAAAAATTTTCATTTTTCCTATGAACTCTTAAAACGCATATTATGAAAAGCTGCCATGAATTTAGTTTGTGAAAAGCGATTTTCAGGATTAAGAGATTCTTGGAGATGGGGTAAATTGTTAAAGTGAATAAGTCTACTGCATTATGTATTAATTTAGAGCATTGCAGTAAGTTTATTTTCTTAAACTGTACCCCACAGTTATAAGGAATTCCAATTTTTGGTTGATTTTATTGAAAAGAAAGATACATATGTATGTAATCCATTAAAGAATCATAGTAATATATTGAATATGATATTCTAGTGAAAGAATGAACTTGATTTAATTTATAAGTAAGTTTGTTATTTATTTATTTTCATTATTTGTATTACATAATTCTAAATTTTGTAAATTATTTTGATTATTAGAGATATAAAATGCTGTTTTTTAATTGTTTTATAGTATTTATTATTTTATTGCATTACTAACTTATATATTCCACTTTTATTCCTAGTATTGATTTTATGCATTTCTTAAATTATTAATTTTTGCATATTAATTGGCATTTAATTGGTTGTTTGATATATCAACTCTTTTCCTCTGATTCGAAATACATCTCATTTAAAATTTCATATGTTGGTATTTTCATTTATCTTTCATTTGCTGAGTGTTGTAAAGGAATTGAATTATTCAAATTATATATATATATATATATACTTAAATAAATTTTCTTTTGATTGTGTGTATTCCGTACATAGTGCATATTATTGGCGTTGTGGTTAAGAGATAAAAATTAAGTTTTAGACTCTCTTTATTTAACACATTTTCAAAAATTTTAATGGATATTTATTAAAATATTTTTTATTGAGATTTCACTGTTACTGGTTATAAGTTTTTCATTAAACATAAAATGCAATTCTGGCAGTTATTACTACTTATTATTATTGTATCAAATAAATTGTTTTATATTTTTTTAAGAGCACATTTGCCACAGCAAGGTTAATTGATAGCTTTAAATAGGCCTATAGAGTCATGCAATGTTATATATTTTAAAAATTTATTCATTAAATAAAGAAGTGTTTATTTATTTTTTTCTCTTAGATAAATACAAATATTTTTAACAAGATTCATACTTCATCAGGGAAAATTGATCATAAAACCTTGAAAAACGACAATTTCCTTTCTCTCATAATATAATTTCCTTGTTTAGCCTTCATATTGATTCAAATGATTAAGTATTGTGAAAATACGCATGTGAGCAATGATTTCTATGTAAATTTCTGTCATGATCGGCAGTAATATGACATCATACAATGGAATTAGAAGTATTTTCGCCTCTCTAGAGGAGTGTTTCTTGTAATATATTGCTAATATTTTCTTTAAAATTGTCTGGAAAACTCAGGGAAATTTTTTCTCATATTTGATTATGAACCCTGTACAATCAAATTTAACAACAACAAAATGTCTTTATATAATAATAGAATCTGTATGTTATATACTTACAGGTACATCATTTTTTAAATAGGTATGGATCAGTTTTATGCATGTACACAAGACAATGGCTAAATACTTTCATTACATTTTCGCAATATTTACTTTAACATGCATTGGCACTGAAAATTTTCAGGGGGGGGGCGGGTGTCGCCCCCTCCAAAAATTTCTCTTTTTTCCCTTATGCAGATAAAACTTAACACAATTTTTTTATGTTTATATACTTTTATGGTGTATTGAGTGAAAGTTTATTTTTTTAACTTCCCAATGCAGTTGAAATATGTTCATCAGTTTAATTTGTTTGTCATTGATCATGCTTTTATTTCCAAATATGCAGGGTTGCCACCACCTGCATTTTTTCCACCACTATTTTTGTGTAGAAATCTATGCTTTTTTTTTAATTGCTTAAACATATTGCAAAAAATGCTGCTTATGAATAATGACAAAAAAAAAAAAAAAAGTATGGTCTTCGGCAATTCTGAATTGTCACGAATTTTTAATAAAATATACTAAGAAGATTGACTATAAAACGCTGGTAGTGAATTATCAGTAATGCAGCTTATAGCCAACTAAACCATATTAAATCAAATAAACAGTTCTCACTGACTCTACCTAAATATGTTTTTGTTTGTTTCACAATTTATAAATACTTAAATACAAAGTTCAAGTATAATTTTGAATTGGTATCTTTTTTCTCTATTCGCTGAAGTTCACGCACAGAAAGAATGTGTTCTCAAATTTAAAAATCTTATGAAATATTATAAAATTTGACTTAATGTGAAGTGAAAACCAAAGACGAGGGGTTTTGCTTTTGATGAGTAAGAAATCAAACTGGCAAATTTTTATTTTGGGCAAAATTAATTTTCGTTGATAGCCTACTTTTTTTAACCGGTAAAACATATCAGCGAAAAGAAATAGCTTTTATCATTTCAATGAAATACCTGTACAGTCGGTAACAAAAGTGTCCGAACACTAGCGAAAATTCCTATATAAAACTAGTATGTTGTGGCCACCACATGACTTTCTTCTATATTTTCCTATACAAATTCACTCAGTAAAAATAACTTATTAAAATTATTATTTAAAAAAATTATCTTCCATGATAATGCAGACGATTTCTGTATTAGAGAAGTAGTATAACACTAAATATAAAAAAAAAGTCCATTTAAAAGTCCTCAATATTAATTATTTTTTTTTTTTTTTTTGTTAAAGTAAAAAAAAAAATGATAACTTTCTTTTAAATTATCACAGATTTATAGTTCAACCATTCGTTTTAAAAGTATTCACGAGACCTTTCGAAAGATACCCATCTTGAAAATTTACTCCCCTCGGGCGGGGGGGGGGGGCGGGGGGCATACAAATTTTTTTTCCCAGTTGACTATCTCTATTATAAATAATTCTTGTAAATTTCATAATGATTACTAAAAAACTAGTATGTTGTGACCACCACAAGACTTTCTTCAATATTTTCCTATACAAATTCACTCAGTAACAATATAAAAACTAAAAAGTTATGATATATATATATTTTTTTTTTCGTTAAAAGTATAAAAAAAAAAATCGATAACTTTCTTTTAAATCATCACATATTTATAGTTCAACTATTCGTTTTAAAGGTATTGACGAGACCTTTCGAAAGATACCCATCTTGAAAATTTACTCACCGCCCCCTTCCCACAGGGGGGGGGGGGAAGCGATGCCCCCACAAGCACAAAATTTTTTTCCTAATTAATTACTACTATTATCAATAATTCATATCAAATTTACAATCACAGGTTAAGAATAACTCTCATTATGTACATTTATACGAAATTTTGTCCTATAAAAATTTTGAAAAAATACGATCATCACACCACCTGTCGAGCGATTGATCTCCAAATCTAATCAGCACCAGTTTATGTCAGGGGCCAACTAAATACCAAGTTTGGTTAAATTTCGTAAAAAAAAAAAAAAAAAAAAAAAAAAATTTTTTTTTCTTGTTTTTTTTTTTTGTTAAAAGTAAAAAAAATCGATAATTTTGTTTTAAATGATCACAGATTTATAGTTCAACCATTCGTTTTAAAGGTATTGACGAGACCTTCCGAAAGATACCCATCTTGAAAATTTAGTTTCCTCGAGGGGGGACTTCCCCCTCAGGGGGGTGGCGAGGCTCCTACACATACAAAAAAATTTTCCCAGTTGACTATCTCTATCATAAATAATTCTTGTAAATTTCATAATGATTATTAAAAAACAATTCTCTTTATGCACATTTATACAAAATTTTGTCCTATATCACCATGTGAAAAATTTAGAAAAAGCGGGAGGGCAACACAACCTGTAAAACAATTTTTCACCAAAAGTTGATGGTCACTAATTTATGTCAAGGTGCATTTACATACCAATTTGTATGAAATTCTGTGCAGTAGTTCCTGAGATACAGTTCCCACAAAATTTTGTCTCTCACACACACAGACAGACATTTTTCTAAAAATGGTCAAATCGTGTTGAATTCCGAATCATATATCCCTGCTACCCAAATTATAATAAATTTCGTACATGTCGAAGACAAGCAATAAATAAAGATATATATACATATACATTTTTTTTTTTTTTTCAGAATATAAGCATTAAACAACGAACTACTAACACTGAAAATGAAGCATATTTTTGCAATCTTGAAGTTCACAAATCACATAAATGTTCAAACATTATTATTAAACATTTTTTTTTTTTTAACTTAATACAATCAGTAATTACATTTTTTTTTTTTTTCTAAATTCAATCGAAGAAAGTATTGGATTAGCAAAAATTTTCGACTTCCGGTTTTACAAGTTTTCAGAGGTCTAGACTACATATCAGGTTTCATTGCGTATATAATCCAACAAAGCCTGATATGTAAGAAGACCAATATGAGATATTATGCGGATTGAAATTGAATGCCTATCAACTAACAGGTGGCACTGCTACACAGCAATTTCCGCAAATGTCTATATCTCAAGAAATACTGCACAGAATTGCATATAAATTTGTATGTAGGTGCCCTTTAATATATATTAGCGCCTATCAACTTTTGGTGTAAACTGCTCAACAGGTAGCGCTGCTACTCAGCGATTTCCCCAATTACAAGGAAAGCTATATCTCAGGTTCTATTGTGTATCATCAAACAAAACTTAATATGTGAGAAGGCGATTATGAGACATTATGCTGACTCAGTTTGAATGCTTGTTGGCCAATAGGTGGCGCTGCTATACTGCAAATTTCATCGATAACAGGACGGCTATATCTTAACTTCTATGCCATATAACTGTACGAACCATGATATGCAAGATAACCATTATAAAAATGCATTGTTTAACAAGTTATTTACAGACGATAAAGCTGTCTCTCTGGATATTTAGTGTTAGATTTCCCTAAGATGAAAATTATTTGCATTCATCACTTTAAACTTTTTAATAATAGTTTTAATAAATTATTCCCACTTAGTGAATTTGACAGAAAAATATAGAAGAATGTCTTGTGGTGGCCACAACATACTAGTTTTTATTTTTTTTATAATTTACCAACTGTGTGACAATGAAAATTTATTTTATATCATGTTATATCATTTTACCTTGTTTTGCATGACTTTTAGATGAATAAGTAATGTTGATTTATGTTTCAGGTCGCAAAAAATTCTCTGTTGCGGGTTCGGGTTGAAGAATTTTTTTTTTTGTCAGGTTCGGGTCGGGTAAACCCCAACCCGTGCAGGACTCTAGCGCCAACTAAACTGATTTAATATTCTACCTGAGATTCAATCTAAAATAACTTCAGCGTTGCTTCATACTATGTCTTATAATAGGACTTGCACAATTTATTTATTTATTTTTTAATCTTGTTTCTAACAACCACATGACTCCACCTTCCAGTATCGACTATTATCAGGGGTGGAACAAGGGGTGTGCGGTCGCACGGGGCTCTCACTCGATGCACAAATGAAAGGGCGCTAAAAGGACGAACATTTTCTCGGGACTTTGTTATTTTCAATTTTGAGAAGCTTTTTTTTTTTTTAAAAAAAAAAAAAGCTATATCAAATGTTTGTCTACAATATTTTAAAATTTCAATATTTGAATTTCTAATTATGATTGAATTATTTTTAATACATCATTCAATAGATATTTTAAAGTTCTTTTATATTATCGAAAGTGGAATTTGAGATTTCACCTGATTTACACGTTTTGAGGTGTCCTGAATCGTTTTTCTTTTGTATCTCAGCTACTAATTAAAACAATTTCATAAGTAATCAATATTTTTATTAAAACCCGAATAAATTACTACGTCAGAAACGCCAAAGAAAAATATTGGAAATGCATACAGATGTTTCGGCAGCCTTAAGCCTTCACTAATTATGTCCTTAACTAACCTATGCTAATTACACCTTAAGCCTTATGTCTTCAGTGCAAAAAGGATCCGAAAGGAAGTGCGAAATTGATCCTTTTTGCACTGAAGACGGCACGCTTAAGGCTGCCGAAACAGCTGTATGCATTTCCAATATTTTTCTTTGGCGTTTCTGACATAGTAATTTATTCGGGTTTTAATATTCCAACGGCAAGTCTCCTGTTTTTATTTTTTAATCAATATTTTTACCTTATATAAGGCTTAGTTCATTTTATATGGGTGGCTACAAATATTGTGCCGAACCATATAATACAGATCATAAACACTTCTTTACAAACCAAAAATAATTCAAAAATAATAATCTAATAGCTCGACGATACAATTCACAAGTTACTTAGTTTTCACTTCTATCGGCAGTCCCCAAAGTCTGCTTTTAGTTTTTTTTTTCTATGAATACACGAGATTTTTGAGAAGAAAGTATATATATATATCTGCATAATTTATGACCACTAAATTGCAATCACCTTCTTTCGAGATTGGGGGGAGGGGCAGGGGGGCGCTGATATGGATACTCGCACGGGTGTCAAAATTCCGTCGGACCGCCCCTGACTATTATAAACTATTTTGGAAGTAATATGGTCAGAAGACATAAATGACACCACCGAGGCTATAAAATTAATGCAGAGCTCATAGCAGTAATCATTTAAAATATTTCTCTACCTATTAAATAATCGGTTTAATAAGAAAATTCTGTTTCATTTACTTGTGGTATGAATTTTGTACCAATTTTCCAGCCTTGTAATCAATCACTTGCCTAACAATTTTTCTGTGATAGAAAAATAATACATATGTCTTAAGGCATACGAAAGATAATTTATGCAGCAAGTTTAAAGAAAATTGGAAAAGCAATTTTTTGGGGGAACAATAATTTCTGATATCTAAAACTGACCAATCTTATGCTACCTATAAATTTTTCTGTGGTAACCAAGTAATGCAGGCAAAACAAGGTTCACATTAGAGAGTGGGATTGCGAGAATCCCATTATATTAAAATAAAATAAAGTAAAATAAAAAGGATTACACCAAAATTGAGTAAGTCTTTATAAAATGTTTCTTAACTCTAAATATTTGTTAAGAGAATAGGGGAGAAGGGGGTACATTGGGACACGGGGCACATTGGGACAAAGGCTTTTATCCCTTTATAATTGCAAAATAAAATTTGTAAAAAATCACAATAGATGGCACTTAGTAGTACATCTTCATATTTGTGATTTCAACTCAATCATTCAAGTCTGCTGCCTGTGAACAAGGTTAGTTTATTTTATCATACGAAAAGTAATTTTTTTCAAGTAAACTAATGTTGATTTTTTAGGTAATAGAAAATAAATATTTTAATTTTTAAAAGTACTATGTGTTTTTATAAACATTAAGCTTTCATTTCCACTATAGATCATTAGCCCATGTGCTCTAGAAAATTAGACCTTAACATTTGTTTTAAAAATGACCTGATGGGGTACATTGGGACACCAATGCATGGGGCACATTGGGACTGCTCCAATGGCCCATTCATTTCTAACACCAATATATTTTTATTTATTTACTTATTTTTTGCACATATAAGCTAATTGTACTAATTTTTTTTTAGGTATTCTTTAAATAAATAGAAAATTATTAGAAATTATAAGCCAAAAACTGAAAGAACTAAAATTTCAGAAGAAAATATAGAAAAGGCAATAAATGAAATAATCAAAGATAAACTTTCTGTGAGGAAAGTTGCAATTAAATATTATATACCAAAATCTACATTATTTAATAGATTGAAAAACATGAGAGAAAATAAGATTGAGTGTGTACTACAAATATAAATTATAAGTTTCAATCCAAATATACATCTCAACAAATATTCACAGCTGAACAAGAATTCTTGTTGAAAGATTATTTAATATCATGTTCTCAACTTAACTATGCCATCAACACGATCCTACATAACATTAAAGTTTTGTGTAGACTTGCAGGGTTTTGATGTACGTTAAGATATGAATATGCAGTAATGCTTCATAACAATTTAATTTTTTCATAATTACCTACTTTATTATTATTTGTTATTGTATCAAATTCATTGTTTTGAAAGCCTTTCATTTACTTTAGCAAAATATTTTGCAATATTGTAATTTGATAAATAAAAAGATGGTTGTCCCAAAGTGCCCCATCATTAAATCAGTGTTGTCCCAATCTGCCCCTGCACGGGGAACATTGGGACACTTTTGCATAAGTTATGTTTTAATTATTTCTGTTTGCAAAACACATTAAACAATGCTCATTACACATTTAAAAGGTGACCAATAACACAAGTATTTAAATAAAAATGCACAAAAGCATTAAAACTTTTATAAATTGGAAAATAATATGCTTTTATAAAAAGTGTCCCAATGTCCCCCCTCTTCCCCTATAGAAAGAAGTGTGTCTTTTATTTAAAAACAGCTAAAAAGTGTGGAAGCTAAATGCAAATATATATGAAATAATTTTGGCAAATTCAACAAACACTGTCAAAATGAAAAAATGTTCAAAATGACATAGACTTCATAAAATTTTTAAAAAAATAAAAATTCAGGTATTGGGAGAAAAAAAAAAAAACTTTTCCATTTCACTCATCAAAATGATACAACAGACACTTGTCTTTAAGCACCTAAGAAAGTAATTGTTTCAAAACACTTGGAGTAATAAGAAAATTAAAGAAACTATCATTTATTAAGTTTTTTTTTTTTTTTTTTTTTTTTTTTTAAGAAGTAAAGTTTCTGAAATTTTGCTTAAAGCTAAATACAATATTTATTTTATCATATCCATAATTACGGATGTAAATTAACTTTAAAATAAAAAATAAATAACTAGGTTACAAATTAAATAATAATCCATTAATGCATCACTGTCGCTAATAAAGTTTTGCTTGGCTAGATTTGCACCAGCAAAATGGAAAAGCACAAAAAAAAAAAAAAAAAAAAAAGAACTGAGTAGTTGATGTTTAATATATTAATTTAAATAAACTTTATCTTTTATCTTGCACTTCTTCCTTAAAAAAAAAAAAAGTAAAAATAAATAAAAAGTTTCCGATTCTGTACAAACTTGATATGAAAAACTAAGTAAGACATACTGCACTTAGTTTTACTTTAATAATGCATGCAGTTGTTAGTCAGATAAGTTTTGCTTACTAGTATAACAATCATACACTTATTCCAATTAAGCCATTCACTAAGACCAAGAAAAAAAGAAAAAAAATTCGCCAACGTCTATGAACGTATTTTGTCTCCAATATAAAACATTTATAAAACATCTGTGCTGTATTAAACTAAATACTCAGGAAATTTCTAGAACTATAGCATAATCAAGGTTTAAGGTATTAAATTTAAGATAAACATACACAAATATAAGAAAATAAACGAAGTTTCCCGTGACAAAAATAGATATTTTGAAGCATGTATTTGAGTAGTTTTAAAGTACCATATTATCAAGAATAAATTATCAAAACGTAAATCTTAAATCTATTTGTGTTATTTTTCATTTGTTTATTTTTAACATCAGACTTGCATTAGATTACTTCTAACCATAGACTATAATAATAATAATAATTTGTGGTTGGGGGGATTTCTTTGAGAATAGACTAACTTGGATAAATTACATGTTTATGTTTACATTTTACACACCGCAGCGCGATAGGGATTCGTTGATCAAATTCCAAGACGCATGCGTGAAATGACGAAATTTGCGTCAGTACTACGTAATTTGAAGAACCAATCAGAGGAAAAAAGTTCCCTTGTTACTGTTCTAAGTTTAATCGCCTGTCCTAAGATGTGGCTAGAGAATACTTTCTTTTGGTTGAATTGGCAACATAAACATTGGTTAAAAGTTAAAAATTTCAGTTGTGAAAAAGTGGCAACTGGTCTTCACGTGTTTTTGTTATCGTTTTGTTTCATCGGTTTCGCTAAATTTTTCATATTTTTAAAACTTTAAATATCGTTCTATTTCTGTATTATATTATTTTGACGCTCTGTTTCCAATTATTTACATAACAAAATAAAATGTCTCAATATGATGGTCATGCGGCCAAAAGACAAAGAACAGATGAAAGTGGAAGGGTATGAACATTTTTATGTGTTCTTAATGCCGGTTACATCATTTCAATGTGTATTATGTTTTGAAACAGTAGATAGTATTATTTTTCGACTTCACTTTTAATAGTATAAATTAAATATGGGAAAACTGAATATTGAACGAAAAGAAAAAATTCTTACATTTTTAATTATAATTTAGTTGGCGACTAATGTAATTCCTAAAAGATGATGCAGAGTTTAATATTTAGATTCATTTTTGTAAAAGAAAAAAAAAAAAAAAAGTTGATGAAGGGAATCTAGTTTAGTGTGTCGATTTTCTTGAAAATCACTGAGATAGCGCCATTTTGCATCGTGTCCGCAATTGTAACACTTCACTAGCGATATACGAAAGAGGGTTGCCAACTCCAAAAAAATTAAGCTCCTAAATTCAAACTGAAAAATTCTTTCATCTTTTGTAAAAGGTCCCCAAATTTTTAGCTTAAAAATTCAAGGAAACTTTTATGTTAATCTGCTTCAAACGTTCTGCATATGCAAGTTTTTTTTTTTTTTAAATAATTATTATTTTGATTAGAAAACTTGTCGTCATAAAAACGCACCACAGAACTGGCATTAAAAAATAATAAGTATAAAACTTTGATTGAATAAACACCATAAAATGAAGACACTCACAATGATTGTTTCGGGTCTATAGAAAATGCGACCCTTCGTCAGGCAAAGTATGCATGAACAAAGCAGCAACATACATTGCCACTTTGTTTGCAGCATTCATGCCTAATTTGTTAACCTAACAAAGTGTTGTGTCTTAGGTGCGTTGCCGCTTTCTTTGCAGCACTTGTGCCTACTTTGTTCACCCGATGAAAGGTCGTCATCTTTAGACACAATACAATTGTTATGAGTTTTTGCATTTTATGGTGTTCAAAGTTTTATAGTATTTATTAAATGTGCTTTAGCTCACTACTTGGCGACTTTTCTGAAAATCGCCAGTTTAGTGCGTTTCTGCACTACTACTTGGTGTTTTTCTGAAAATCGGCTATTTTGCGTATTTTAACTGAAGTCTAAAAAAAATAATAATAAACATTAGAAAAATAATAAAATCGGAAATATTCCAAAAAACATTCCTAATTTGCTAAGCAAAACATAAAAATATATTAATAAAAAAATAAGTTAATATGCTTACCCATTTTTAAAATCTCTTAAAAAACAGCTACTATTTAACTTGATCGTAAGAAACAAACAAAGGAATAAAATTTGTAAATAACCATTTACACTGCACAAATGAAGTATATTTAAAATAAAATTCAAAAGTATTTATAAATATCTTTTGCATAAATAAACTTTTTACATAAAAACACAGCGACCAGCTAATGCATACAGCACATGACACTCAAAAGTGACTTACTGTTGCCATTTAAAAAACTAAAAAGCAAATTTCGAAGATAAAAAATAAAATGTTTACTGCAACAAGAAACGCAAAACAGTTACACAAAATTCAACAATCAGTATTATGTAATAAATAATCAGCTTGCAGCAGTCAGTAGCATGCACGTCTATATGCTTCACTCGCATGAAAACTAAAAGAAAATATCACTGGATACCCCTACCTCAACCTCCATAAATCTTTAAAATGTACGAAATTTTATTTCATAGCAGTCAATAATATGCATGTCTGTAGGCTTCGTATACATGAAAAACAGAAAAAATACACACTCATTGAATTATACTACATATTATATTTATGAAAACATTGGCATTTTTGTGTAGGGTAACTGGTTCATAAATAAACAGGTGGGTTTCAATCCCTAAACTTTTCTAAAAACAAATCAAAAAATCTAATACTTCAACCTCAAAAGTCATGATAATAGGATTATATACACCACATAGAAAGAACTCTTATTGCTTTTACAGAAACAGTATTCCACAGCTTGTAATGCAGAATTAAAATACAGGCAAAATTCTGCATTCCATAACAAATATTAATACAGTCAAACCAAACCTCATTAACGTGAGTTACTTTTAACATGAACTGTGTTCACAATCCCCCGCAAAATGAAAATTAGTTAGTTTATGAAGATTAGTTACTGTACTGACTGATAGCATGAACTAGTGATAACATGAACAAATTTTTATTCCCCTTGAGATTCAGGTTCGTGTTAACGAGGTTTGATTGTACTTAATTTTTTCTTTTGTTAAATAAATAAGTAAATAAATATAAAGATAATATTATATTAAATCTAACCCATTTCCTGTAATCAAAAAATAATATAATCCATCCTACTTAGTAAAAAAATATTAGGTTGATTTCTTTAGAAATCGACCTATTGCAATCACTTCGTTTATCTATCTATCTATCTATATATATCTATAATGAAAATTTTGTCATGATGATAACTCCCGAAATAATACTCCAAATCGAACCAAATTTGGACAGTGAACTAATCATATAAACATCTTGGATGAGTTCGTTAACCAAGTTGCTCCGACTTTCTGTTTTCAAGTTGCAGCCACTTGAAAATTTCAAACTGACATTGTAAAAAGCATATTTAAAGCAAGATTTCCTGAATTTTGATGTAAATACAGGCCACGTAAGGGTTTCAATGAAGTTTATTAAATGAAGTTTATCCGCCATTTTTAATAAAGTGGCAGATATTTTAAGTTAAGCGGGACCACTTGAAATCAGGCTACCACTTGGAAATTTGAAATCACTATAACTTCCGAAATAATACTCCAAATCGAACCAAATTTAGACAGTGTCTTAACTTATCTTATAAATAACTTAGATAAATTTGTTAACCAAGTTGCTCCGCCATTTTGTCTTCAAGTGGAGACCACTTGAAAATTTCAAATTCAAATTGTAAAAAGCGTATTCCGATTTTTTTTTTTTTTTTTTAATTTTGATGTATACATAGATTAGACAAGTGTCTCAAATAACTTTATTAATGAACTTTATCCGCCATTTTTAATAAAGTGGCGGATATCTTAAGTTAAGCGGGACCACTTGAAATCAGGCCACCTCTTGAAAATTTAAAACCATGATAACTTCCGAAATAATACTCCAAATGGAACCAAATTTGAACAGTGTCTTAACTCATCTGATAAATATCTTAGATGAGTTTGTACCTAATCTCACCGGCAGCCTTCGCCCATGTTATTCTATGGGAAAATTTGTTTACATAATTACTCATTACCTAATGAATATTTTTCAATTCTGTTTTCATATTTAGAAAATTCATAAGTGTTAAATTAGATCTTGTTTTCCAAAAATTGATTTTTTAAAATTTTAGTATTTCATTTTGTGACAAGAAAATAAGAAAAACGTATTTTGTAAAAAATCGCATTTTTGAACTCAAAATTTAAATGTAAAAATTAAAAAAAATGAATTTTTCAAAAATGAGTACTCATTTAACGGTTATGAATTTTCTGATTGCGAAAACAGAATTAAAAAATATACATTAGATAATGTGTAATTGTCGCAACAAATTTTCCCATAGAATAACATTGGCTACAGCTGTCCACGGGATTAGGTATTGTTCCCTCTTAACCAAGTTGCTCCGTCATTTTGTTTTCAAGTGCAGACCACTTGAAAATTTCATATTTAAATCGTAAAAAGCGTATTTCGAAATTGTTTGAATTTTGATGTAAATACAGACCACATAAGGATCTTAATGGAGTTTATTGATAAACTATATCCGCCATTTTTAATAAAGTGGCAAATATCTGAAGTTAAGCAGGGCCACTTGAAATCAGGCTCCCACTTGAAAATTTAAAATCACGATAACTTCTGAAATAATACTCCAAATCGAACCAAATTTGGACAGTGATATTATCATATAATTATCTTGAATGTTTTCACCAGGCAACTTGTCCCGACATCTTGTTTCAAAGTTCCAGCCACTTGAAATCACACTGCCACTTGAAAATATGCCATCATGATAACTTTTAAAATACTAAACTGATTCAAATAAAAGTTGGATAGTAAACTTATGGTTCAAATATCTAGGATAAGTTCACTTGGTGACATGATCTGCAATTTTATTTCTCAGTGGCGGCCACTTGAAAATTTGTTATTATGGTAACTTTAGTAATACAGAATCAATTCGCATCAAATTTGGGTAGTGGATTTATCATTCAAATATTTCAGATAAGTTCGCTGGGCATCTCGCTCCACTTTTTTTACAAGTGGTGCCACCTGAAAATTTCTTATGATGATAATTTTTGAAATACTGATTTAATTTAAACTAGAACTGGACATTGAACTTATCATACAAATATACTGGATGATCTCGATGGGCAAGTTGTTTTGCCATTTTGTTTCCAAGTCGCAGCCACTTCATGGGTGAAAGTCTTCCGTCTACAAGACGGAATTCAGTCTTTCAAAAATACCCCAGGACGGAAGCAAGACGGAAAAATCAGACAACTTTCCATACTACCTTTGCATGCTGCATACCTAAAACATGCGAGATCCTCGCGTTTTAGTGCAAACCTCAAGGAAGTTAAATTGAAAATTTTTTCAGTCTTGGCTACATCTTACAACTTGCAGCCATGAGCCACTTAGACTGCCACCTGAAAATTTGCCATAAGAATAACTTTTGAAACACGGCACTGATTTAAACCACAGTTGGACAGTGAACCTATGCTTCAAATATCTTGGATGTGTTTGCTTGGCAACTTGTTCCACTGTATTGTTTCCAAGTGGCGGCCACTTGAAAATTTATCACGGTAACTTTAAAAATACTTAATCAATTCAAATCAAAGTTGAAAAATAGATTTATCATTCAAACAACAAAAATTTAGAAAATTCACGTAACTCGTGAACCAATCACGTTATTGTATCCAACTTTGGTATATCGATAAAAAGTATTTTCTCGCCAAAAGTCGCCATAGGGGAAAAGTTGCCAAATTTGGCATCAAATCCATTATCTGCATTACTGGATCTTTTTAATGCGTTTTTAAGGAAAAATTAGGCTGTTTTAATGCCAAAACAAACTAGAAATGCAAAAAACTAACATTTTAGCAGCTTACTAAGCCTCTTTGAAAGAATTTCTACAAAAAAAAATTATTTTCAAATTTGCAACGATATCTTAGATGAGAAACTTTCTCTGCCATTTTGGTCGAAGTGGCAGCCACTTAATTTTTTGGCTTTTGAGATTTCGAATTAATTCGAACTATATATGTATATATGACTTATCTCACAAATACATTTCATATATTTGTCAACTTAACCCACCATTTTGTTTCGAAGTGCTGGCCACTTGAAAATTTTAAATTCACATAAAAATGTATTTATGAACCGATTTGCTTAAAACTCCATACGTAGATAGCCTACATCAATATTTCTACGAAGTGCATTAATAATTTGTAGCAGCCATTTTGAAACAAAATGATGGCTACTTGATAAGGAAAAAGAAATCAACCTACCCTTCCGAAAAAGCCGGAAGGACTTGTTAATATTTAATTTTCTCTCTTCTTAAATAAATAAGTAAAGTAAATAAATATTGTAATAATATAAATATATCATCTAATTCTAATTCATTATATTAAATCTAACCCATTTCCTGTAATAAAAAAAATAATTTAATCCTTCCAACTTAGCAAAAAGAAAAAGTAAATGCATTTATTTCATTTCATTTCCTTATTTTATTTTATTTTCCCAACGGTCGTTCGTAGATGATGCAATCAAACAACAAATGTCATCATTTTTCCAATGTACTGTTTTTATTAAGCAACCCATAATATTTTGAAATACTCCCCTTATCAAAAATTATTTTCTCCTACTTTTAAATAGAAATAAAGTATAAGATTTCAATTATAATATTATTTTCAGATCGCAAATAATGTGGGCGATCTCCGGCTTTTCCAGTATGCTTCGCACAAAAAAGACACCCCCAACAGGTTTTTTGGCATTATTAATTTTATGCAAAAAAAAGTAACAGCAGTTGTAAGTTTTTCTGTTTTCGAGATGTATAAATTTTTGTTTTATAAATATTTCTTTATGCTCAGAGTTACATGATATTTAACCAACATTCATAGTTTTTGTTGTGAATCATGAAACTTTGTGAATGAGAATTTTTGAATATCAACATCAAATAATTTCATCATTATAAAAACTAGCAAACCCGTACGAAATATTCACACTTTATTTCTTTTTTTATTTACCTGGCTTTAAAATTTGAAACTCATAAATGTTACACCAATTTCACTAAATAAAATTTTAATTTACCAGAAGCCAAATTATTATTAAAACCAAATTAATATTGTACAATAGTGAAATAGAGTGTATAGTTAATTTTAGGTTAATAATGGAAATTCTCATTGTAAAATTTTAAAATGCAGTACTACTCAATTTTTATTACATTAAACAACGGATGAAAAATTTGTATTTGGAAAATAAGAAAAATTCTTGTTCAGTAAATTGTACTATTTGAAGCAGATTTTATTTGAAAGTCTATTTTTTTTTACTGTGTTTTATATTATATTCAGTTTATATGAGTATTTAACACGTTGAGTGCCACAAGAATTCTTAAGAAAATCCCCATCAGACCACGGGCTCTGCTTAGAAGCACTAGTATTGCGGTATAGCAATGCGTTTTTATGTTGACCGTGTTTCAATAAAATCCGTTAAAGATATAATCCTGTAATATCAAGTAATAATAAAGTAAATTTTGAATAAATTTTCAGTAATTACTTAAAGCAGTGTAAATATTTTAGTTTTATATCTTATTTTATAATGTCAGCCACCGGTGGTTGACGTGGCCTAAACAGAAAGTTCAGTGTCAGCCACCGAAGACTGACATTGCACTCAACGTGTTAAGTAAAAATATTTTTGATTTAAGTTTTTTATTGTTCAAATAGCTCTTTTTTTTTTTTAAATAGGACAATTTCTTCAATAACAGAAATGCTGGTGGTGGAAGACCTGGGTAAGTTCAGGAGTGATTTTAAGAATTGATGCAGTTTTATTTTATTTTGTAGAAGTGAAGTGTAATTATTTATTTAAATTTTAATAAAACTGAAGTTTTAATACCTCCATGCCCCGGGGCTTCTTCAGTTATTGTATCATGCTTGGAGGATTTTTGGTGACTCTTTCTTCTTAAACTTGAATTCAAAAGGTTATGCCATCTGGCATCGACAAAGATGGGATCTGATTAATTAGAGATATTACTATTTGTTAGTACTTCCACATTCCACCATTTTGTGTCACCGTGTGCAGTACAGCATCTTAAATCCAGACTTCTGAAAACTGGAATTATGTAAAATCCAGACATTGAAATTTTTTATTTTATCTTTGTTTTCTAAAATGATAATAGATGGCACCACTACACAAACATGGTGGATATATATATATATATATATTTATTATTATTTTTTTTCTCCAAAAACCAGGGTTGGGTATTTGACGTCAAAAAGTGGTTTTTGACATGACAAAGGTTTAAACATGGTTTAAACCGTCAAAAACCTGTCATAAACCTCTATACCGTCAAAAACCTGTATTGTCAAAATTCAACATCTATAAATGAGCTAAAATCTGGTTAGAAATAGGATTTAGTAATATTTGCCATATACAAGTGAATATCTAAATATTATGCTGTTTATAAATTAAGAAATCTGAAAACAATTTGTAGATAATTTATAAAAAATTAGGTAAATATACTGGTTTATAATCTAAGAAATATATACAAAGTATGCATACAGTTATGTTTTGTATGTTTATATTTATTTATATTAATTTTTATGAAATTCTAAAATTCCGAAGTTACTTATGAATTTTCACATAAGACATGAAAACACAGGAATACTGGATTTTTTTTTTTTTTTTTTTTTTTTCTTTAAGTAAAACATAATATATGTGGGCTGGGCAGTAAATTAATATGAATTTGAAAATAATTATATTTATAATCTACATTTATTATACTTATCATTTATTAATGAATTTTTATCTGTTTATTATTATTATTGAGTGATTCCATACCAACTCACCTAAAAAAATAAAAGTTGGTTGCATGACCGACTCAGATTTTCTTTAAATTTGGTACACAGATTGATGATATAGAGGCATGAAGTCCAAATTTTTAGCTTTTTTTTATGAAGTCCAAATTTTTAGCTACCTGCTCCACTTATTTATAGATATACAGGTCCTCGAAGTTTGTCCGCCCCCTCAAAATACCAAGAAATTTATGTTATTTAATTTTTTTTTCTTAAAAATTGAAGTCATGTAATATGAAAGTGTTAGGTATCTATGGAAACTAGTTATCCCAGGCATTCAGAAAAAAAATACTACGATGTTTATAATGAAAATTGTTAAGGTACAGTACTCTTAGAAGTTGCAACCACAAAAATTTGATTTTCCCGATTTTGCTAAAATTGAAACATCAATTCCAAAAAAAGGAAAATGAAACCAAAGGTTTACTCACTTTCTGGTAGAGTACAGGTGTTCACCATAAATTACTACACAATAAATTACTTGGGATTCCCACTCCTTCTTGGAAATATTTAAGCTTAAAGACAAACCATAGGGCAAAACATGCAATTTCGGCCATCTTTGCAGCCATTTTTCTCCTAAAGGGGGAGCACTAGAAACTTTTTAATTTTTTTCAAATAAGCTACTAATGTGTTAGTTATTCACAGGAAAAGAGTTTACTTTTGGTTATTATTTGCATAAAGAGATATCTTGCTGATAGTATATGCATGTTTTTCTCTAATACCATATGCTTGTGTTTCCCCTCTCACAGACTTAACATTGATAAAAAAAGATGTAAAAAAACAAAACTTATTTGAATATTTTATAAATATTGATTTAATACATGTATCAGACTTTATTTACCCTCTGAACGTTACTTAGTTACTTTTAGAAATAGTGTTATTAGGTGAATGAAGCATTGAATAAGGGTGCAACATTCTGATTTTATTATATTCTGGTATTAAAACAAAACTAATGTGTACTCTATTTTTGTGATATTTTAAAGAAAGATGTAGGAAACCTTTTATTTTTTAAAAAGTTAGTATTTAGTGAAGAAATAAAATATTTACAAAACAGAAACACCTCATTTTATGTAATCTCAAAGAAGCGTACACACTTTTTAAACAGGAATATCCCAATCACAAGATTGCATTATCTAAATTTACTGATTTGCGACCGAAGTGGTGTGTGTTAGCTGGTAGTACAGGAATTCATTCAGTCTGTCTGTATGATTCACTAAAATGACAGGCCCCTGGAGCAGAAAGTGCTTAAAACTGCGATGCACGTCGCAGAACAATTGAGGTTTCTGCAGAACATTTCATCTATCCCCTAACTGGATGATGTTGATACAGCTAACATTCTAAAATTAATAAAACCTAGATATGTTCAACTGACCTGTAAATCTGTTAGCATACTAGAAAATTGCTGGAAACAGTCATTGTTTCAATCGCATAGACAAAATTTATAAACATTTTGTAAGTAGTATATCTACATTAATGTGACAATATTATTGTCAAAAGCCATTGAAGAAATTGCAAATTCTGGGTGCAGTCCTCAGTTTTAGATTATAAAAATTTTAAATCATGTTTTATTATAAATGTGCAATAAATATTTTACTAATAAGTATTATTTTTATGCTTATTTTGCATTTTACTGTGCTTTGACAAATTTGGACAAAATACCATCAGAACATCTGCAAATTTTAATGTCTCGTTGCAGAACATCGGATATAATTCTGCTCCTGGGTGACAGGCTAATGATGGCATCTCTAAAATAATCTATTAAACCATCTATCAATGATTTTTTTGTCTCATTATGTGTGTGACATTAACAATGAAGCATGTACGTTAGGATTTTGTTCACAGTGTCCACTCCAAACTGCATTTGAAGAATTTTTAGATATGTTAATGGATGATTATGATGAAGAATCTGAAGTGATGTTTCAACGGTGGATAACTACAGTCCATTCAACACTCATTAAATTACTTTGTCTGATTTTAAATCGGAACTTTTATTGAAAATGAAGTCCTAGGCAAAACACTATTACATTGCAAAATCTCAATCAGAGTATTTAAAAACAAGAAAAGCAGAACTAAAACCAGATGAGTGCATTTTATTACTTGATTTTTCTGAAAATTTTACTTTTATTGTACAGGATGCAATACAGGGATATCACTGGGAAAACACGCAAGCTCCATCCTTTTTTAGCATATATTCGGCCAAATGATAACCTAAAAGTTATTTCTATGTGTATTAACAGTGACTGTTTGACACATGATACAGTGGCAGTAGTTTCTTTTTAAAGGCCTGTAATTCCATATTTAACATCACAATATCCAGACATATAGAAAATAATTTATTTCAGTGGTGGTAGCTCAGCGCAGTACAAAAACATGAAAAACTTTTTAAATTTATGCCAACATAAAGATGATTTCAAACTAAATGCTGAGTGACATTTTTTTGCCACTACTTCCCATGGCAAAAGCCCCTGTGATGCCACTGGAGGCACAGTTAAAAGGTCTGCTTACAGAACCAGCTTGCAACGTCCTTACAAGGATCAGATAATTTCTCCACGTGATTTGTTTCATTATTGCACAGGTAATTTTAAAAATATTAAGTTTTTCTTTGCATCTGAAGAATATGTAGCAGAAACAAGAGCATTGCTTTTTGAAAGACTAACTTTCGCTGTAAGAATTGAGGGCATCAGGGATTATCATAAATTTATTCCTGTCAGTAAATCTGTGCTTTTAGTTTCCATTGTATCTACATTACAAACATATCGAATCAGATTGAAGTATCTGCAGTAGGTAAGCAACATGTCAAAAATTTAGTCTTAATAACATTTCTAAAGGTTTTTATGTTGCTTGCATTTGCATGTATGATAAGAAATGGTGGTTAGGAGCTGTCTTAGAAAACTGTTTTGAAAAAGGTGATGTTCAATTACAATTTATGCATCCTCATGGCCCCTGCCAAAACTTTTACTGGCCAGAGAAACCAGATACATGCTAGATTTCATACAAGCACCTGTTAGATATAGTACCAATGCCATCAGCAACAGCAGCCACAGGATGCATGTTTTTAATATCAAATAATACTGTGAAAAAAATACAGGAACTTATGCTTGCAGTTAAATAAAATTCTGTACACATCAATTTTTAATATATTGCTGTATTTCAAATATATTTGCTTATGAAATAAATATTTATAGCTCCTTTATTTTGATTGATTTTTCAAGAAATAAATTATTTAGTACTTTATAATTACGGATGGACAATGTCAAGTTTTGGAAAAATTCTATTTCTTGTTTTCATCAAATATCTAATTTTGCTATAAAATGTAGATTTTTTTTTTTTTTTTAATTATTATTAAATAATTTAATACATTAAATTTCTTGATTCTTGTATAGATAGTGCAGCTATTAATATATGCATTATTATTTTTCCTTTTTATTAATGTTAAGTCTATGAGAGGGGGAACACAAGCATATGGTATTAGAGAAAAACATGCATATACTATCAGCAGGATATATCTTTATGCAAATAATAACCAAAAGTATACTCTTTTCCTGTGAATAGCTAACACATCAGTAGCTTATTTAAAAAAAATAAAGTTTCTAGTGCTCCCCCTTTAGGAATAAAATGGCTGCCAAGATGGCCGAAATTGCATGTTTTTGTCCTATGGTTTGTCTTTAAGCTTAAATATTTCCAAGAAGGAGTGAGAAACCCAAGTAATTTATTGTGTAGTAATTTATGATGAACACCTGTACTCTACCAGAAAGTGAGTAAACCTTTGGTTTTATTTTCCTTTTTTTGGAATTGATGCCTCAATTTTAACAAAATCGGGAAAATCAAATTTTTGTGGTTGCAACTTCTAAGAGTACTGTACCTTAACGATTTTCATTATAAACATTGTAGTATTTTTTTTTCTGAATGCCTGGAATAACTAGTTTCCATAGATACCTAACACTTTCATATTGCATGAGTACAATTTTTAAGAAAAAAAAATTAAATAACATTAATTGTTTGGTATTTTGAGGGAACGGACAAACTTTGAGGACCTGTATATCTATAAATAAGTGGAGCAGGCCCAGGAGCAGAATTATATCAGATGTTCTGCAACGAGACATTAAAATTTGCAGATGTTCTGCAGGTATTTTGTCCAAATTTGTCAAAGCACAGTAAAACGCAAAATAAGCATAAAAATAATACTTATTAGTAAAATATTTATTACACATTTATAATAAAACATGATTTAAAATTTTTATAATCTAAAACTGAGGAATACACCCAGAATTTGCAATTTTTTCAATGGCTTTTGGCATTAATATTGTCACATTAATGTGGATATACTACTTACAAAATGTTTATAAATTTTGTCTATACATTGAAACAATGACTGTTTCCAGCAATTTTCTAGTATGCTAACAGATTTACAAGTCAGTTGAACATATCTAGGTTTTATTAATTTTAGAATGTTAGCTGTATCAACATCATCTAGTTAGGGGATAGATGAAATGTTTTGCAAACGCCTCAATTGTTCTGCGATGTGCGTCGCAGTTTTAAGCACTTTCTGCTCCTGGGGGAGCAGGTAGCTAAAAATTTGGACTTTTTCATGCCTCTATATCATCAATCTGTGTACCAAATTTAAAGAAAATCCAAGTCAGTCATGCAACCCTCATTAGGTGAGTTGGTATGGAATCGCTCATTGATTGTATAAATATTTGTACCTGTTTATAGCTTGGACTATTGGTGTTCGGTGTTTTGGGAGTAAGGCTGATTGACTACTCTAGTATCTTAGGCCTAAGGGGTATTGCCTTCCGTGTGAGTCTGTCTACACGGTCCTAGTCCGTATTTATACAAGTTTCGGAGAAAAACATGAAAAACTCTGAATGGCTAGGCCAACGAGTGCGCCCTGGGATCAAACCCTACACCTCACGTTTACCAGCTTTGAGCGTAGTACCACTTGGCTGCTGGTGGGCCCTACAGCTTAGACTAATAATTTTTTTAAAAATCTGTACGGGTAAATATTACATTTATTACAATTTATACATGTCCAGAAAGCATTCATATTTCTCGTGTTTCACGGTAATTATATGAATTTCAGACACAATTCAAACTTTTTTAACATTCAGAATTATTACTTTTTCTTAAAAACTTGCAATATCAGCTGTCATTAAGAAAAAAAAAAAAGTTATATTTTTCTATAAAATATTTAAATACAAAATATTAGGCTATGCATTTTTATTTTACTGGTTAAATACATAATACTAAAAGCACAATACTAAAAAAATTGAACTATACAATGTTGTATTGCAAATAAAATGATTTGTCAATCAAAATGATCTATCAATGATATATGAATCATAAATTTTTAGAAGCCTAAAGTTCTGTTTTTATATTAATCAAAATGTTATAATAATGTTTCTCCAAAAACATTAATATGTATTATGTTTACCTTTTAAAACATACTGATAAATAATATCTTCTTGAAAACAACTATATTTTTAAAGTATCGCATAACTAAATTTAACATGTGCTATATCAAGCATAGTTATAAATAAATTTCATAATAATATATAAAAGTATCACAGCATATTTTGAATGAACATAAAAATAATTCATAGTAAAATTTTAAAAGCCTAAAGTTTTGTTTTTTATATTAATCAAAATGTTGTAACAATGTGTTTTTTTTTTCAAAGAAAACATCATTCTATTTACTTTTCAAAAAATCCTTATGAACTATATTTTATTAAGCTAATTTTTCATACGACAATTAAATTATAAATATAGGTTTTTGACAGTTTTTGGCATTTTTGACAAGGTGGTTTTTGACATGACGGTTTTAACCATGGTTTAAACCGTCAAAAACTGTCACGTGTCAAAAACCTGCCAATTCTGCCAAAAACCAATTTTAATACTTGTTTATTTTTCTATTTTGAAAGTAATATACGACTGGATTTTTAACTTTAAGAGTCAAAAGAATAAATGATTTATCCATTCAATAGTATAGCATACTTGCCAACTTTTCCGGTTTTCCCGGAAAAGTTGGCAATTTTCCGGTTTTTTAACGTATCTTCCGGTCTTCCGGACAGATGATTAAATCTTCCGTTTTTTAAAAAGTCGCGGATATCGCTCGTTTTAAAAAGAAGCCCAAATGTTCTACGAAAACTCCTGATTCCCAATCTTTCTCCATCCATAACATAAATGTCAATATTCATTTTAAACTTGCTTTGTGAGATTCTAGAACATGTAAAGAAATAGAATTGTTAAATATTTCTTGCTGATGTAATTACTTTTTGCTCCCCCCCCCCCCCCCTTTATTTATCTCCAATCAAATGTTCTGCAGAAGTCTTTTGTTTCCTAATCTTTATCCATCTGCAACATAAATGATAATATTAATTTTAAAGTTTTTACATTAGATTCTAGAAGTAGAGTTGAAAGAGTTTAATATATCTTACTGTGTAATTATTTTTGTATCCCCCTCCCCCTTTCCCCGGATTGTGATCAATGATCAATTCTAAAAACAATAAAGCAATGGAAGTGCTCAATATTTCCCACATATGTAAATTATTTTTAGATCTTTATTGCTGAATTTAATGAATCTGTTTATTTTTCCTCAATTAAATTAAATATTTGTATGTCATATTTATACAAAACGTGTAAACATGGGGGAAAAAATGAAGAATAATTTTTTCAGGTAGGAAAATTTTTCCCAAATCAATTTAAGAAAATTAATACTCAGTTGGTTTGATGCATGTTTGAAACTGATAATTAGCTACTGCTACTTTATATATATATATATATATGATTAATGTACATACACAAAAATCATATTCTATATTTATTTAAAAAATTAGTTATACTTTAACTTAACTAAGTTTTTTTGTCTATTGTTAAATAAATTTCTTACAGATTCTGTTTAGTAGATATTTATATGTTGAAGAGGAATAACTTCATTAAAAACTTTTTTATATTTAGTATAATCAATCTATAGTAAAACGTTTTTATAGATTGCTTCTAAATATTAAAATTGTAAAACTGTATTGTTTAATACGTCAAAGAGAAAAAAAAAAAAATCTTCCCTTTTTTTATGAAATCTTCTGGTTTTTCAACAAGAATCTTCCCTTTTTTTATTAAAATTGGTTGGCAAGTATGGTATAGTTATATTTTTTGTTTTTTCTTCTGTAAATTGCAAAATACGTGTTCACTGTCTGTCATTTTGAATTTCTTGAATTTTGATTTTCGTTTATGATTATTTGTCCTGTGAATAGGGAAAAGAAATAAATACAAATATAATGAAGGGTAAGTGAATTAAAAAAAAAAAAAAAAAAAAAAAAGCTGTTTTTAAACTACTGATTAACTATTACATACTACTAATAAAAAAGTGAACAGTGATTAGCTATTATCTGTCCCACTGTATTATATTTGTAGAATAAAACTTAATATATTAACTTTTTAATTAAAAAAAAAGCAGAATCATAGTGTATATCAGAATCTGAGTATTTTGGAGTGTAATCCTCAGATACTAAAGTTCACTTTAAAGATTTTTACCGAAGATCACTTTGGTAAAAATCTCATACTTATTAATTAAATATGTAATTAAATTTTTATAGGTATAATTAAAGTTACTTAAAGTTGTTTATAAGATAAATGCATCCATTGTATCTTACAAATCTACAATTTGAATTTATAGGATAAATTTTTAAGAGAAACAGTTTCTTCCATTTCTTCCACTTGGAAGAAACTTATTTCTTCCAGCTGGTTTTTTCTATGATTTTTTCCACCTTGGAAGAAACTTGCCAACCCTTCCCAAAAATATTCCATTTGTTTGCTTGCCGACAAATGCTGTGCTTTATTATACAAAGAGATTTCTCAGCTAAATATTCTACTGTAAGAGAAAATTGATATTGGTAATGCATTTTATATATATAATCTTTGATTTATGATTTTTTGTTAAAATTACACTTGAATTTCCTTTCCCTAAATCAAAAAGTTTGGACTAAATGCTGACAGTTTTTAATAATTTATATTCTATTTTACCATGAGAGTGTTTGCATTTCATTTTTTGTATTTCACACTTTGAGAAAAGTTTGCTGATTATCATGGTAAGTTCATGTTGTTTAATACACAATTTGTTGTATGTATGTGATGTAACATTCTTTCAGTTATTTCATTAGAAAAATTTATAAACTTCTGCATTATTGCCACTCTGGCTTTTTCTAAAACAGTTATGAAGTTTTTTTTTACGTAAGTATTTTTCTTCATTTTAATGAGTAATTTGATATTTCATCTAGGTTTGAAGAAAAGCCTAATCATGTATTATTGATTACTGTAATGAATCCAGCATACCCTATTACTACTGTAAGTAAAGTTTCTTTTCTAATAAGAATTTATAAATATTGCAAGTTCGTTGAGTGCTTTCTTCATAGACATTTTAATTTTAGGATGTTATACATACCATCTGCAGTCCAAGCGGGAAGGTACTGAGAATAGTTATATTTAAGAAGAATGGTGTGCAAGCTATGGTTGAATATCCTTTTTCAAAAGTTAAGATTTAGTATTATTGTATGTGTAAAATTATTTGGAATTTTATACATTTCTTAACTATTAAATTTTGCAGATGTGATTAAGCAACTTTTCTAACAAATTTTTGATTCACAGGAATGAATTTTTTTCTGCTTTTCCTTCTTTTTCTCCCCCAAATTAATAACAAGTGATGAAGCATTACATCAAAAACCTTGTGATCTCCAATACTTTTGCATGCATTATATAATGGACAATTTGCACACATGGGGGATTTGAACAAAATCCCATTTTTCTGGTAGTTTTAGGCTCATAAATTTCAAAAAGCTTATTAAAAATGCAAAAAAAGTTCTCAATTTCAAAAATAGCTTTAAAATTAACCAAAAATCACATAACTTCAAAATGCTGTCTGACGTCACACTTTATTATGATGCTTCAATGTTTACATTTTGTTAGCTTAGTTAGCAAACAGCAATTCGTTTTAACTTTCGTAATTATCAATCATTTATGTGATTTCTGAGCATTTCTTTTTCGTCTTATAATCATTTAATACCATTATCATTTTTCATTATCATTATTTTCAATTGTTTTCTTTTCATGGCGGTTCTCCAATGTTTTCGTTTAATAGGATCCTGTGGAATGCTAAAGAATAACTTTTGAGAAGCTTTAGCCGTTGTATTAGTGCAAAATGGTACAATACAATATTTATACTAAGATTTCTTAATATGTAATTATTATATCATACGAAACCTATTTCACTGATTCAAGAAGCAAAGCAAAGCACGAAATCGAATGTAAACAACGATTACTTCCGTTTGTTGTCATAAAGAGTGACGTCACGATATTTTATACTGCGTTTTCTCGATAGAGTAAATAGTGCGATGTTAAAATTGTTATAAATCAGTAATTAGATTTCAAATAAAGAAAATGTTTGTATTTATTTTCTAACCTTTTCATATTCTATTGTATAAGAATAAAATCAGAAAACGTGCAAATTCTCTATTGACAGTATTCATGTTAAACTTTTTTTTTTTTTAAATCTTAGAATTTATTTTGAGATAAAAATACTCAATATTTCTCACATATGTTATAATTACTATTTAATCATGTTTAATTATTATTATAGACTTTATTACGGAATTCATTAATTCTGTTTGTTTTTCCCCAATAAGTTAAAATTTCATAACCAAACAAAAATTATGTGGCATGATACATCTCAGCTGTAGCTGAAAATGCAATCTTAGATGTAATATAGATTTCTCATCACTTGTTGCCATTTTTCTCCACAAGTTCAAGTTTTCTTAATTAAAACTTACTTAAAAAACATTGACTTTAAGTGAAAATTTGTATATGCATGGGAAATTGAGGGGATGGGAGACTTTCTGAGGTTTTCAGCAGAGCTTTATGACACACATGTGCATAGCATGCACTATCCTTTGCAAAAAATTTTTAGTTCTTTTTTTAATATTCAATGAATAAACCTAATATGTGTAATTGGGCCCATCTTGGGCTCAGTCTTGGGCCCTTCTATACTAAATTCAGAGATGAGATTCTTCAGACTTTAGTAGGAATTTCTTAATTTTTTAAAAGTAATTTTCAGCCTTTTTTATTTCAAAACATTCTTATTTTTGTTTAATAGTCTTTGTTTTAACGTGTTCTTGAGCAATTAGTTTTCATTTATTCTCATATTTGCTTATGGAAAGTATGATTTATTGTCTCTGTTTCTTCTTTTATTGCAAAAATTAAATTATCTTTGAGTATTGCACATATTTTCAGACTTTTTGTCCATTTCCCACTCCCATCCCTGTAAATTATAGATAATTATACTTTGTGTTATTCCCGATGCATAATATTTATACTAAATTCATTATTTTAATTTTTTTTTTTTTTTTTTTATGATTACTTATATTTATTTTATTTTTTTAACATATATATCTTTGAACTTGAACTTGCAGATATTTTTTGTTATTTTTGATTATGTGTGCAGTGCGGTTATTTTGTAATTTTCTGTAGTTCTCGTTCTCAGTATGTCAGCCTATCTTTACATATAATAAAAGATGTGTGTGTGTGTGTCCGTCACTTTGTAGGAAAATGGCTCATTGCAGAGCTACAGAAATTTACATGGAGGTCTGTATTGACTTCTTGTGATGCACCATGAAGTTTAATTCTCAAAATTTTTATTATTTTATTTTATTTTTATTTTTAATTAATCAGGCCTTGCAGCATTCCTAGCCTTTTATGCTATTTTATTATATTGCAAGTTGGTCACTAGTCAGGGAAAGTCAGGGAATCATGAAAAAATCATAAAATAGTCAGCGAATTTTAACAAATTTTGTAGAAATAAGCCATATTTGAAAATTTGATATTGTAAACTGCTATATTATTCGCTTATTTTCAGGGTTCGTGATTTTTTGGATTTTTTTTAAAAAAAATCAAAAAAATCGGATTTTTTTGATTTAAATCGGATTTTTTCGATTTAAATCGGATTTTTTTTAAAAGTCTACAAATTTATAGTTACTCATTACTTTATACCTGTAAAAGTATTCTATATCTTAAACAATGTCTAAAAACATAATTTAAGTAAATTTCATGCCAGAAGCTATGCTTTTTATAAGCATATATACATCAGTTTTAACTTTTAACACTGATGGATAATGAAATTTATCATTTAAGACCACAAGAATTATAGCATACTCAAATACAAATTAACAAGCAAATTTAACGTAAACTTGTACCTTCCCTTTTAGTTTTTAAAACAGAATGTATATGAAAAACAACTGTCATGTTATATGAATATTTACTTTTACTCTAAATACATATTATTAGAAGTTCTCTATTTTATATATAGATATAGATTTTTCAGCTCATCATTTTGTAAAATCATATGATCACTTTATTACTAAAAGATGAAACGTATCATTTTAACTAAATACCTTTTATTTAAAATTTAAAAATACAAATGAAGCAGACAATTTCCATATTTAAAAATAAACGTCTCTGAGTGTTAGGGAAGAATAAAACATCTCTTTGACCATTCTGATTCTGGATAACATACTGTATTGTTAATTTAATGGATCTATATGTAGTTATCTATGGTATTATTATAAGCCATGTTAATTATGGCATGAAAGTTAACACTATCTAAAAAAATTTTGAAATATGCATAATCCCAATAATGCATGTGAATAATCAAAATCAAATGTTATCAAAGAAAATAACTGAAGCTTAAGCATAGGTCGATCCAGGTTTTATTTTTGAGGCAAATTTTAGTGAAAAATAGAAATATTTTTGAGAAAAACTATTATCATATAAAAGTTCTCATTTAGAAATCATTCAACTTTATGATTAACATAAAAACTCATAAAATAATAAAATATGATAAAAATCATTAAATAGTAATTTTATAAAAACTAATATATGCAGTACTTTAAATGAGAAAAATTTTAGAAAAGAAACATTTTTATGGACACAATATAATATATATATATATAAATGCTGAATGATATTAAAAAATTAATAAATGAAGCTGAAATGTCATTAAAAATACATAAATAAATAAAAGTGAAAACTTCCATGCTTTATATGTTATCATAATAGTTGAATTAATTATGCTTTGTTGTTAAAATGTTAAAAAAAAAAAAAAAAGACAAGTTCATAGAGTTTTCATGATAATATATGGTCTTAGTGTAAAATCCTATACTGAATTAGTACATTTTTTAGTTATATTAATATATAAAAATTGCTTTCAAGTTCTTTAATTCATTTCTGAAGCATAAAAAGTAATTGTGTAAGATTTAAAGTAATTGGTTCATATGTGCCAACACACACGCACGTACAGATACCTATATATATAGTTTTGCTAATTAAAGGTTGTAAATGCAACATATTTTGTATTTGAAACTTATTCTAACAAGATATAAAAAATTTAGATCATAAAAAGTTTTGAAAAATGATTCAATTTTAATAAATGACTTTTTAAAAAAATCAGTTGATTTAAATCAATGATTTTTTTAAAAAAATCCATTGATTTAAATCATGATTTTAATCAAACTGATTTAAATCAACGAACCCTGCTTATTTTGTGAGATATAAACAGCAGAAGTCAGGGAAAAGTCATGAAAAACTCATGGAATTTGGAAAAGTTCTAATGTTAGCCACCCTGTATTGTCACCACTATCTTAAAACATTTTTTTTTTTGCATAATATTTTAGCATTAAAATACTGAAGAAAAAAATTCCTTTTAAGGATAGTGGTGCCAATATAATAAAATGCGTGTAAAATTTTAGGAACACTGCACGGCCTAATTAATTAAAACCTATAAATTTCTGAAATGATTAACTCTGGAGATAGAAATGTAAAAAAAGTAAATGGACTTCATGGTCCATTAATTCAGTTGGCAAGTGTCGTGCTAATAATGCAAAGATCATCTGTTCAATCCACAAAGGTCCGATGTGTTATTTTTTGCATATAATTAATAGAAAAGATACTAATTGATTAAAAAAAAAAAAAAAAGTCTTCACAGTATTCTAAACTGAAAAGATGATGAGAAAGAGGCAAAAAACAAAGTTAAACTTAAAGGTGTGTTGAGCACTTTGTAAGCAAATGGCTGATCTCAGAGCTACAGAATTTTGCATGTATGTCAGATTTGACCTCTCCTGACACACTTTGAAGACTGATTTTCAGGGTTGCCATGCTACCTGGAGAACCTAGAAAACCTGGAAAAGTCAGGGAATTTCATACGATGATTGCTAAAGAAAAAACAATTTTTCTGCCAATGTAGGGTCATTTTTTTCTTTAGCTTCCGCTATTTTTTTAAACATCCCAGCCTTCCTTTCTGCTTATAAAAGAAATGTCTTATCTCACTTATAAGCGACAGATGCTATCGCTGTATGTAACCTTTGTGATATGTATTTTTTGTGTTTTCATATATTACCATAATTATTTTATACCATCAACACAACCAATGCTCAATTAGGCTGGAATTTTATTTAGAACAACCTGGGAAACCTAGAAAAGTCAGGGAATTTCATTCTCCTGTTTGAGTGGCAACCCTGTATTTTGGATGTTTTTTTTTTTTTTTTTTTTTTTTTTTTATTAAAAAATTTTAAGCTGGGAAGTTTGTCTGGTGCAATTTTCAGTTAGATGTAAAACTGTCTCCATTTACTACAGGGTGACCAATAATTGGCTCCCGAATTTAAAATTAAATTACTCCTAAACAAAGATAGGTAGAGGAATAAAATAAACGGCATTTTATTTTGAAATATGTAAAAATCATTTACATGAGAATAAAAATTTCTTACAAGTATTGTCAAAAGGTGGCTCTGTTGGCAATTCATGTTGCCATTCGTGTAAAAATGTGATTTGTATGTGAACCATACGCATCCAGAGTCGAATCCTTCTTCATCAATCATCTTTTAGCATGTTTTGTGCAAAATTTTCACTTTGCACAGTTTTAGCGGCAACTGCCTTGTGACGTTGGATCTTAAACGGAAATATGCGTAGATGGGTCTGGAAGTTTTCAATCATAATTCTGCTGCAATTTTTTTTATGGATTTTCTTGGATACTTGTGCGTAAAATTTTTACAGCTTTCAGAATAAACATGCCATTTATTTCACTCGTCTATCTTTGTTTAGAATTAATTTAATTTTAAAAACAGAGGGGCCGATTATTGGACACCATATATCACGCTATTTAAAGCATTTACTGTCGCATTATTTTAAACAGATTGATTGTTCTTTATTTTACAGTGGAGCTAATTCTAAAGTATTCATTTTAATCTTTGTTACTAATGCACAAATTTAAGTCATTGTCAGAACCTTTTATCAAAATTATTTGTTGCCTTGACTACTTTGTAAGTTTGATGGTATTGAAGCTGCCACGCGTGCAAAGCAGTCTCTAAATGGATGTGATATATATTCTGGTTGCTGCACTCTGAAAATTGACTATGCAAAGGTAATTTGAAATTTTGCTTATATTTCTTTAGAATTGTGTTTATTGTTCTATAACATAAAATTTAATAAAATATATGATGCATTTAATTTTGTTGTGGGAAGATAAACGAAATATGTGTGTGTCTTTTTATACACAACTGTTTAAAAACAGCATGTTTAATTGAAAACATACAGTTATGGTGTTTAATAATTTAAGATGCCATTTGTATATTGGTCAGTTATAATATATAATAAATTTCTCAATCTAAGTGTTTGAATATACTTATTTGGCTCTGGTTATCGCTGATGTATGAAATTTAGCACAAAGGTCAGTTTTGAGTGTTGAGATTAATGAATCATAAAGGTTGATTTTTAAATTTTTCATTGTGTTAAAAAAATTTTCAGAAACATTAGGGCTTACAAATGAGTATTATTAAGCATTTATTATAAAAAAAAAAAAAAAAAAAGATCCATTGCATTATTTTATAGTTTTTATTCAAAGTTTTGCACTTTTACTACTTATTATTCAGCATTTGGCTTATTTGCCCCTTTTATTATTGAATATTGGACAAGATGCTCATGGCCGAATAAATTAATGATAATAAGAAAAAGTTATCTTTTAAATGTGCTTAAATATATGTATACATATAGTTGAACCTCGTTAACTTGAATTTCTTTTAATATGAACTATTTCTACAATCCACATCAAAATGAAGATAAGTTTAGTTATATGAAGATTTGTTACTGATAGCATGCACTACTGATAACATGAAAATTTTTTTTATCCCCCTTGAGATTCACGTTAATTAGGTTCGACATTATATATATACAGGGGTCTGCCCAGAGGCAAATCTGGGTTCGTTAATGGGCTCTTCATAAAATAACTTATCCTGCAAAAGGGCCCTTCACAAAATTTTATATCCTGAAAAAGGACCCTTCACAAAGTCGTGTATCCTAAAAACACTTAAAACTGCTTTTGAAATTTACCCGAACAATATAGATCTTGAACATTTTTCTTTTTAATGCGAAAAATTTTGGTGCCACGTCGTTTTCTTTTTTTTTTTTTTTTTTTTTTTTTTTTTGTGAAATTTGAGTTTATGCATATTTTCAGACTTTTTGTCCTTTTCCCACTCTCATGAATGATAAATGTAATGTTTCGTCAGTGGTTTTTCCTAATTTGTAACAGAATTTAATGACGTAACATTGCTCCAGAAAAGGCATTTTGCTACATCGACATAAAAAGCTGACAGTCTTTAGCCGAATGGTGATCTGAGTGCCTTATTAGTTTGGCAAAGCGTCATGTGATGTCTCATGCGTGCACAGATAATCAGACTTACAAACCACATTGTTATTTTAGTTCACCTATACACCAGGCAGGAGTGGAAGGTAGTCTCCAAACTTATTGGTTATATTTTGTATATATATACACAGTCGAACCTCGTTAACGGGAATCTCAAGGGGGCTAAAAAATTTGTTCATGTTATCAGTAACTAATCTTCATATTGACGGGGATTATAGAAACAGTTCATGTAAAAGTAACTCATGCTAACGAGGTTTGACAAGCGCAATTATTTCTTCTGGTGTAAGACCTTTTTTACGTGACATATTGAAATATTTTCTTTTTATTATAAAGAACACAATTTTTCAGCAAAAAGAAAAACAGACTGACATGATTTCAAACGAAACGCAGATCATTTAAAATCAATATGCAGATCAACTAACTAAATGAATGTATTTTGCAAGAAGCAGGCTATCTTTCCAGCAGGTGCACAAAACTGACCATTTTTACACAAGAAAGGGATGAAAAGAAGGAAGGGACATGAAAAACTCTCATTTCCTATGACAGAGACAAAGAATGCAGATCCCAAGGTCATGAATCGTGAAAATATTATTTTGGTTTTTCTGGAGTCGATTCGGCTCCGATGGGCATTCTAGGGGTATTTGCTTATAACTAATTAACAAAATAAGCAAATACATTAGAATTTTCGAAATAAATAAACATTAAAAAAATAATAAAAGTCAAGGAAGGAAAGTAAGTAAAGTAAGTAAAATTAAAATTTCAGAGAGATACCATTGTTTAAATAGCACTTGGAGTTGAAAGGACTCCGTCGGGGCGTTCTAGTGTTAAATCTTTAAACAAAACTAATTAAATGAATCTTTAAATATTTTGATATTGTATGTTATAGATAAAATAAAATTTTCTTTTCTGATTTTCAGTTTGAAATTACTTTGTTATTGATTGTTTATCTTTTGAAATTATTTAAAATTATTTTAATAATTTAATTAAGAAATTAATTTACTTTGAAATTATTATTGGCAATGTTGAACAGTGTTTGATTTTGATAATGTTTATGTACAATGTATTTATGTATACAGTATTATGTATGTATGATGTTTATGTATAAAAGAAAAATCTGATTTATTAATTTTTTTTTAATCATAATTTTTATGCTCCCTGCTTGTAATTAATGTTAAAGATATACCTAGTTCAATATAACTCTTAAGATATGCAAGATTATGATGGTTTATACCTGTGTTAGAGTTCAAAGCAGTTTTTGACATTTATCGTGTCGAAAAACCCAAATTCTGAATTAAATATGTTGTAAGATCCAAACTTTTGCCTCATATATAAAAATTAGTTTGAATATAAATTTACCTTGCAGATATATAAAGACAGCTTTGAGCAATGAAGTTTCTAAAGTTTTGATTAATTTTTAAGGTTTTATGTAAATGTTTCTTTTTTCTGTTTTAGCCTACAAGATTGAATGTATTTAAAAACCACAGCGAAAGTTGGGATTACACCACTAATGAATTAGGTACTTGTTTTTTTTCCTTATTTTTTTTTTTTTTTATCTTACAGTGTATAAAAGTTTGATTAAAAAAAATGTTTATAGGATTTTAGTTGTTTAAATGCTTAGATAATTATACACATGTAGATATAGCTGTGGTAATATATTAGTTTATTTCACTTTTATTATAACTATTCATTGCACTTCCTTCTCCCTTTCTCCCCAATTATATAAAAAAATATTTAATGTGAAATACTGCAAAAGTGCTTATGCTCAACAGAAGACTCTATTCAAACAGGAAACAGTTTTGTATGTTATTTCTTTTTTTAATATTTACCTTTAATTTAGAACATTTATTTATTTATTTATTTTTTAATAAATTGGACCCTGTGACTATTTGAAAATGCAAGACTTAAATTTCCTAAAACAGCAGAAATGTTTTAAAGCAATTTATTGGAAGTGCGAAAAAAGGATTTCCTGTATTTATCCAGTTAGTTGAATGCTTTTTAACCAAGAGTTACTGGCATTTATTTTTTTGTCATTGCAACTTAAAAAATATAAATGTTTGGTTGTATAGTAATTTTTTATGCCACCTTATTTTAGCATGAAAATACCTGTCAATTTCTATATTTTTGTCGATTTTTAACATTTATCCACTCCCTCCTCAAATATATTCAGATTTTCCTAGAAGATTTTGGGTGGGGGGACGCTTTGCGTTATGGTATACAAAATGTTTAATATTCTATCTCTTATATGAAATTTCTAGTTAATATATTCTTTAATAATTCTATTTTAAGTATTTTAAAAAGTTTTTAAATTATTGAAGTTGTTTAATTTTATTGAAGTAATTTTCAACATTATTAATAGGGTTAATAAAAAAACATTAGAGGTTAATTTTTTTTTTTTTTTTTTGAGTTATAAATTGGTAATAGGTCCTGTTTTTTGCCTACTTTTACATTCTTTCCCCCCCCCCCTCCCCTAAAGTAATAATGGATAATTTGAGCTCCAGTCATGTGAAGAAAACATTCTTAGAATTTTACTTTCCAGTATCAATTTAGTGGCGAGTACAATTAAGAGACAACAACATAAAGAAAAAAATTACTATGCATCCCAGTGGCAGAAACACCCTGACATGGCGACATAGTCGCGGACACAGAAAAACGGCTTGAGGACAGTTTTTGTCTGCACTAATAAAAAAAATTGTCCGCAACTTTCGGACAGTCTTTGTCTGCAGTCATAAAAAAAATGTGTAATTTACGGACATTTTTCACCCACGACAATGCACTATCGAACGTGCGCATACCGAATCCTTCACATTCATTCCCGTTTTCTTCAGATTCTGAGCATTCTTAAGACATCATTCATTATTCCTCTTTATGTTCTGCATCTGCAAAGAAGAACTGTCATTGTATTGAAAACATGTGCTTCTTAAAATGTTGTCTCGGGATAAGGTTGTTTGTTGTGTGTGTAATTTAGAAATGGTAATAAATAACTTAAGTACACATTTTCAAAGATGCCACCCTGATGAAACTATTAACTGAAAATTACCTTGGGCTAAAAATGTGGATAAAATTTTTAAAAAATCGGAACATTCCAATTCTAAGATCGGTTCTGGTTCTGAAGCTGATGAGCCCCTTGAAAATCTCTTGAAAACAATGATAGTCTGAATATAACAGAAAGCAGTAACCAAAATTCATCAGATAGCTCCATAAAAGTTTCTTTTAGAAAGACCTCCACGGAGGGCATTCCCCTATAGTCTCAGTTCCCTCGTGTCAATAATCGGACTTACACATCGACACCTTGAAAGATTCCTTCGATGATCGAGCTGTGAAACAGCCAATATATAACAATGAAAAACCTATTGCTGATGTTCTGCACACAATACAAAGTAAGTGCCACATAATTTATATTTACTTTTTGTTGGTATTTGCTTTTGAATTCAATGATTTTGCATATAAATATCGCTTATAACTTGTGAAATTTGTAAGGTCTTTTCCTAATGAATTGCCTTAGAAAAGTTGTTCTTAAAAGCATAGTTTTTTTTATCAGATATAATATTCTGAACTCCCTTGTTACAAAATCGGGTATACCGGAACTCAAATGTGAAATTCAAATGCGACCAGAAATTCAGAAAAAAAAAAGAAAAAGATTGATCTTTGTAAGATAATGGGCATTCACATTTATTCCAAAAATCCACGTATATTTTTTGTTCCATAATTTTTGCGTTGTCAGACCACAGTTCAGTCAGAAAAAACGACCGTGAATTCCAAACTTTTAAATATTATACTAATATATTAAAATGATAAAATAATAATGAAATATTTTAATGATACATTAAAAGATATTGCAAATGAAAAAGCATACTAAAAAAATTTAATACTTAATTGTATTTTTAAAAACTATTTAAGTGTTTTAGAAAACTACCAGATTTTCCATTCTATTATTTAGCTTTGAAACCCAGAGTTTATGCATCATTCTACAGAGAGTGTAACTGAGTCGTGACCTTCGATAGTACATACGATCAGTGTGATTTGTTTTCAGTTCAGCATGATTGCGTTTTCTCTCACCGAGGAGTTATTAGCTCGACTGAAATTTTTTTTCTCCTATTTCTAAAATTCTGAAAAATTAAAATATCTTTATGAAATTTTGGCATTTACCTTAATGCGGATAGAAGAGTACATAATCTCAAAATCATGAAAATCAGATAAAAATATTCAGAGATATTTAGAAAAATAGAATAAATAAAGAAAATGCATTGAACAGAGCAGACTGCTTGTCAGGGATGACTTTTGCACTGATAAGGCTGCAAGTAAAATGCTAGATTAAAAAAAAAAAAAAAAAGAGCTCTGAAGAATATCACAATCTGAAGGAAAATAAATTAGCTTTCACTACACATTTAAAGTTGTTTTGTTTTTAATGCATGTAAGTAAACATTTTGGAGGAACAGTTATAAACTTCATTTATGGATTAGCCCAGTGGTTTAATCTTTATTCAATATCTACAGATAAACATAGAAAAAAAAAAAAAAATTAAAACTCTTTTCTTTTTTAAGGTTTTGAAAAGTACCGTTTTTTGAGATGCCTTATAAAAATCTAGTAGTGTATTGAGTTTTTTTTTTTTTTTTTTTTTTTTTGTTAAAGAAAAGGCATTTTTTCTTTGGGGGGGGGGGTTGAAACTATTAGAAAAAGACCTTCTTCTGTTGAACAAAGCCAGTCCACTATTTAAATTTCAGATTAAAAAAAATAAATAATGGATGTATATAGTATATTTTATTAAATATATGTATATATATTTTCTTTTCTTTCCCAAAACATCTATTAATTTCTATAAATCTCCTTAATTCTGGATATATTACAATTTTGCTTGTCAAACTCATCTGACTGCATAATGCAAACATTATGAAATATGCTATGGATTAAAGAACATTATTATTATTACAATTAAATGGTTAATGAGCACTTTCCAATGTGCCAATGTATGTTTCGCTATTTTGCTGTACTCGTGCTTACTTGTTTTCACCTGAAGAAGTGTTGTGTTACGTTATTTTGATCTGAAACAATTGTTGCAAGTTTCTTGCATCTTAAGTATGGGAATTTCTTGATAAATATTCCTTAGTAACTGAATGTAAATTGTATAGGGGAAATGGAGCCATTTTTAGTATTGTTCCATCAGTCAAAAGTGAGAGTATGACAGATTTGTTCTGAAAGTTCAACTGTATATTGATTTAAACTTCTTGTTTAATACACAAATGTACTTATATCATAAGGTGCAAACCAAACAACATAAAATATAATACAGAACTCAAAATTAAAATACAACAAATTAAAAGTAAAAATAATTATAAGATAAAAAAATTTTTATAAACCATGTTTTTTAATTTTCTGTTGAATCATATAAACGCTACTGAAGGCAGCCGGAACCCCAGCAATTGGATAAAAGTATTAAAAAAATTCCTTGCTATCGTCTTTTGAGCTATTATAAAAGTTTCAAACGGCTATCTAGCGGGGAAGTTAGTTAAAAGTTGATTGCAAGCTTTGTATTGGAAACGCTGCCGAAGGCAGCAGGGTCCCGAGGCAATTGAATAAAAATATTTTTAAAAAGCATTTTCACCGTATTCGGAACTGTTCCGAAAGTTTCAAATGTCTAGCTACTCGAGAAGTTAGTTCAATAAATTTTCTGTTGAATCATATGAACGCTGCCGAAGGCAGTATGGACCTGAAACAGTTGACTAAAAGTATTAAAACAAAATGTATTGCCACCGTGTTCTGAGCTATCCTGAAAGTTTCAAATATCTATCTAGTTGGGAAGTTAGTGAAAAATCGATTGCAAGCTTCGTACTGGTAACGCTGCCGAAGGCAGCAGGAACCCGAAACAGTTGGCTAAAGGTATTTAAAAAAATGCATTTTCACCGTGTTCTGAACTATTCTGAAAGTTTCAAATGTCTAGCTAATCGGGAAGTTAGTTAAATAAATTTTCTGTTGAATAATATAAGCGCTGCCGAAATCAGTGGGACCTGAAGTAGTTGACTAAAATTATTAGAAAAATGTATTGTCACCGTGTTATGAACTGTCCTGAAAGTTTCAAATGTCCAGATAGTCGGAAAGTTAGTGAAAAATCGATTGCAAGCTTATACTGATAATGCTGCCGAAGGCAGGAGGAATCCGAAACATTTGTCTAAAGGTATTAAAATATGCATTTTCACCGTGTTCTCAACTATTCTGAAAATTTTAAATGTCTAGCTAGTCGGAAAGTTAGTGAAAAATCGATTGCAAGCTTTGTACTGATAACGCTGCCGAAGGCAGCAGGAACCCGAAACAGTTGGCTAAGGGTTTTAAGAAAATGCATTTTCACCGTGTTCTGAACTATTCTGAAAGTTTCAAATGTCTAGCTAGTCGGGAAGTTAGTTAAATAAATTTTCAGCCGAATCATATAAGCGCTGCCGAAGGCAGCGGGACTTGAAATAGTTGACTAAAATTATTAGAAAAATGTATTGTCACCGTGTTGTGAGCTGTTCTGAAAATTTCAAATATCTAGCTAGTCGGGAAGTTAGTTAAAAATCGATTGCAAGATTTGTCCCTGACAAACACACAAACAAACCCACAAACAAGAATCAAAGTTAATAAAAACATGGTAATTAATATAGAATACTGAATATTATAATGAAATATAAATAATTTACAAAATTTATAGTTTTTGAGATTATTAGAAAGATGCACGATAACATTCTAATACACAAGATTCATTTTTTGTATTATATACAAATAGCATAAAGATGTGTATTTGAACTCTAAAAAATGTGATTTGACATTAAAGAATTCAGAATGTATAATTATACCATCATTTAAATACATAATGTAAAACAGAATACAAGATCAAAGTAACACAATTATAGACATAGCATAGTCGAAATATTTTCATAAAGATTGAGGCAAGTGAAATATTTAATTTTTAAGGAAGTGTTGAAATTTGAAATGTAACAGATTTCATGGATAAAATCTATAATAGAAAATAATGATTACAGATGAATGAAATAAATAGAAATCAATTAAAAGTAATATTTGATTTTGATATCTATACAATTAAGTAAATAAAAATAAATAAATAAAAGCATTTGCTGTTTAATTAGTATTTATTCAAAACACTATTAGATAAAATTCCTTTTTGCTTACAAAAAAAAAAAAAAAAAAAAAAATCAACAAAATCTTTGGTTTGATTTTTATTCAAAATAACTATTTAATTTGCAATATTTCAATTAAAAAAGTAAACATTTTTTAAAAATTCAAATGTTTAAAAAATGAAATGAACAAGCTGTAGAAACTAATGATAAGAGTATTTTTGTAAAATAAATTAATAATTTTTTAACGACTTCATATGCTTAAACAACAAAATTTTAATCTAAGAATTTTAATCACAATTAAAATAATTAATGATTAATAGAGAAAGAAATTAGAGAAGTTACCAATTTTATAACTTAAGATACCCATTAATAATTATTGCTAAGATCATTTACTACATATGAAATGCTAAAAATCAATAAAGTTCATTTAAGATTAATTTCTTAATTTTCTATTTTTTGAAGCAAGGTTTGAAGCTTCATTTTTTATTTTGCGTATAACTACAGACGTTACAAATTTCCCCATAGTCTTATTTCTGTATATATTTGTGAAATGTATTGCATAGTTTGAACCAAACATTAAAATTAATGCAGCTTTAAAAAATGTACGTGCATTTACTACCACACACTTCACATACATTAAAGAAAAATAAAAAACACTAGATACAATTAATTTGTCGTGCGTAAATCAGAAAATGTATGTATGAAAATCGGGTTCAGCAGCAATCGCGCACTTTAAAAAAAAAAAAAAAAAATCACTGGATGCAGCTATTTTGTTATGCATGAATCTGAAAATGCATGCCAGTATGAAAGCTAACCCAAGTGAGTTACATCCGCTTTATCTCTTCTCCTTATTCAGGATTGAGGCGATCGTATCTGCAGAAACGAAAATTTGTTCTGCAGAACAAGTTTATAAACCATTCTTTGAGTTTCTTTCTCTCTCTCTCTCTTATAAAAAAAAAAAAAAAAAAAAAAAAAAACACGCCAAAATTTATTTCACTTAAGTAAAATCTTTCTGCAAGAACATTTCTGTTTCTGCGACATTGTCGCCGTGTTTCTGCCACGGGGTATATATATTGTGAATAATTCTAGCATTTGATAATCTGTTTTCTTGCATGCTACAATCATTGTAATATTATATATATATTCTTAAATATGTAGAAAATATTTATAAAAAAATTTTATGTTATAATGTATGTTATTTTTATGTCTGATAGTTATATACAGTATAGAACCTTAAATCTAGGGCACTTAGGATGATGATTTTGGATTTCAAACCAAAATAACAGAAAAGTCTGAATGTATAGCCCCTCAAAATTGTTTATTTACAAAATTAGGCGAATTTCATTATTGTTTTATTTTTGTATGCATATGTGTTAAATATTTGACAAAATAAATTTATTAAAAAAGTAAAAGTTTTCAGATATTATCATTTTTTAATGAGAATTACGATTTCAATAGGTACATGTATTTTTAATAAATTGGATAATAATTTATAGTAATTCTGTAGTGCTGTCTGTTGTTAATGGCAACAGTTATTTTCAAATTTAAAAATTTATAAGTGCTGAATTTTAGGTCTTCTACATTTGGGATCCTGTACTGTATTATAAATTAACTTTTTGTGTTTTTTCACATTTAAACTAACGTCATGGTTTTCAACTTCAGTGTTATTAAACTGTATATGACATGCATCTTAGCAGAACTCAGTTTTAATTCTTATCACCATGTGTGTAATTTTATAACATGCATCAATTATTGAAGAGTATTTTTAAGTTAAAAGAAATAAGTAAAAATAATAATTATTAGAAATCTTGGAATATTGTTTTAAGCATCAAATGTATAAATGAGGAAGTAGGGTGTTAACATATTTACATGTACCTAGTATTTTTTTTTTTTTAATTCATAATTATGAGATGTAAAGGTAATTGTTGCCTAAATGCATTTAAATGTATACTTTACAATATTTCAGTGATTTACATTAGTTTTGACTAATTATGTGCTGAATAACATAAAATTAATTTTGTGTGTGTGTTTTGCCTTCTAATTAACCTTTACACAGTTTTGTAATGTCAGAAATATTTCCTTTTTAAATTTTGCAAAAATTTGTATTAAAATATAAATGTTTTGGTGATATATCAATCATATAATTTTGATTTGTTAACTTTTTTTTGTTGGTAATTATAAAATATTCTCATATAAATACGTAATAATAGTTATTCCGACAAACTTTATTATTCATCAGTTTTATTAATACAGCAAATGGAGTAATAACTTTTCTGTCCTGATACTCAACTATAGTTTAGCAACATTACAAATATTATAATAAAAACAGACATTCAGAAATGAATTTGATGGATCGTTGTAGCATTTGAAATAATCCTTATAGCATTGATTCAAAATAATTCTCAGCCATTTACGGAACTGAGGAATGACTTTGAGGAAGGAATGAATAAATAATTCATAGCATTTTAACAGCATTGAGAGAAGAACAAATACAATCATAGTTATTCGAAGCACTGACAGACTGAATAAAAATTAACAGTTCATGCAACTAGAATGAACCAAAAAACATCACCGCTATTCAAAGCACTGACAGACTGAACAAAAATTAACAGTTCATGCAGCCAGAATGAACCAAAAAACATCACCGCTATTCAAAGCACTGACAGACTGAACAAAAAAATAACAGTTTATGTATCCAGAATGAACCAAAAAATATCACCGCTATTCAAAGCGCTTTCAGACTGAACAAAAATTAACAGTTCATGCAACCAGAATGAACCAAAAAACATCACCGCTATTCAAAGCACTGACAGACTGAACAAAAATTAACAGTTCATGCATTAAGAATGAACTGAAAAACATCATAGCTATTCAAAGCACTGACAGACTGAACAAAAATTAACAGTTCAGTATTCAGAATGAACCGAAAAACATCACAGCTATTCAAAGCACTGTTCAAAAAGAATGAATAAATAAATAATTAATTCCATGCATTAAGAATGAATGAAATATGTAAACAATCACTGCTATTTCAAAGCATTCACAAAAAGAATGTACAAATAAATAGTTCAAAGCATTTAAAAAAGATTGAACATTCCCAAAAAAAAATGGAATATGTATGCATTTTAAATATTATTGAAGTTCATAAGCATCTCACATGGACCAAGAGAAGAAAACATGGGCAAGATAAATACATAATCAAAACAAATGATAAAAATAACTATTTTATTACGCTAATGCTGCTAAATCTTATATGTAGGAGTGCTATTGGAGAGATGTGTCCATCACCTGGACTTTCAAGCTATCTTCTGTGACAGATACTGGCTTCAGTCGACTGCAGCCTTGTCCTTATAGCGCTGGAATTGTTGCAAAGAGAAGAAGGTTTGCTCCTTGTCTGAATTTTCTTTGCTTAAATTGGGTTTAATTGCTTAAAGTTTTATGAATTTGTCCAATTATTTTTTTATTTTCTTAAATATGATGGTAGAGTTTGAAAAGCTCATATACGTTAGAAAAATAAATATTTTGTATTTCTTAAAATATAGTTAATAATTTTTGGTAATTAAATTCTTTTAACTGTACTGTTATTTTAGAAAATAATTAATAATGGAAAGCTGAAAAGTCTTTGGTAATAGTTTAATTTTTTTTTTTTTTTTCCTTATTAACTTATCAAACTTTTGTTAAATTTAAATAATTCAGTTTGGTTCAGTAAGTATATTTATTTATTATTCATGGCAATTAATTTTTTGTGTTTTATAACTTAATTTTTATTAATTTTTTTTTTCATTTTTTTGTATGTCTAAAAGTTTACAAATTTTCAGGAAATGATCGCGGAGGTGATCGCCGAGCCCTTCTTCAAGAGCCTCCACGTGGTTATGGTCCACATGGTATGTGTAATTTATTTTCTCCATCACAAATTGAAAAATGGATAGAGAACAATTTTTTTTTTTTTTTTTAAGCTTAATAAAAGAACAATTTATTATTTTACTTTGAAATTTTATTATTTTTTGAGTATGCATAAAGCTTTGCAAAACCACCACCAAATTTCTAATTACTAAGTTATTTTTTACTTTCTCTTACCCATAAAGTAGAGAAAGTATTGTTTTAGGGTCAAATTTTCGAACTTGAGTTTTTGTTATATTTACATGTTCTGAGGTTCCCTGAATACGAAAATCATGTTTTTAGCGAATGGTCTATGTGTGTGTCTGTATGTCTGTTATCAGCATATCTCAAGAACAAATAGTATCAAAAGTCCAAACTTGGTATTCTAAATGTGTATGATATAGGGATGCTACACTAAGCTTTCCGTTGAGGTGAATAAAGTGGTTCGTGTACAGGGACACCCAAGAGAATTCAAATACATTACACCTATGGGAGAAATTGCAGGTAAGTAGAGTTTAACATCTATAGACTGCACTAAACCAAATGAAATGGATATATAGTCTTTATATGCATAAAAAAACATGTATCATGTAGAATATGGTAGGGTAATCATTCACTGTTCGTTTACAGGGCACTACACACTACACAAAAGTATAATCAACTACACAAAAGTAGTTGATTATAGTGCGGCAATAGCTGAAAATTTCAATTTTTATTGCTCTTAAGGGGCTGTCACTTGTTATTGTTTGTGTCATCTATAACCAGAGTTGCCACACTACCTGGAGAACCTGGAATAGTCAGGGAATTTGAATATTTTAGCCATAATCTGGAAAAGTCAGGGAATTTCATGCAATGATTGCCAAAAAAACAAATTTTTCCTCCAATGTAGAGTCATTTTTCTTGTTTTTTTCTTAGCTTCCGCCATTTTTTAGAAACAAGACCTCTGAGAAAGACTCCCGCATGGAGGGCAATCTGTCCTTAGGTCAAAGTAATATGTAACTTTTGTGTTTTCAAGTCGTACCATAGTTATTTTGCCCTCTATACAACCAATGCACAATATATGGCTAGACTGGAATTTTCTTAGAACACGTCTGGAAAACCTGGAAAGTCAGGGAATTTCATTCTGCTATTTGAGTGGTAACCCTGTATAACTTTGTATGCACATGATTTAAAATAATTATTCAAGTAAGTTTAGATTCACACACCAATAACATTACTTTAGTTTATTTAATATTTAAAATCATTATAATTTTTTTTAGATTGTTATCTGAATGGGCGTATAATACTTTACTGTGTGAGATTATAATTTAATTTTTTTAAATGTTGGATGAACCCCTAATACATTTTTGTTTGTTATACTCTATCAAGAATTATAGAAAGTGTATAAAGTACACCTTTTTCGGAACAGCCTTAATCTCTAAAATTCAAATAAGGGGTGTTGCCATTCAAGTCAAAAATGGGTGTAGCCATTGAAAAAAAATTAAGTTTATCCAAATTTTAATATGTAGTCAACTCCCTGAGCAAAATTTAACTATTGTGTTAATAAATAGACATTATTACCAATCAATGAGCACCAGCTCTATGTTTCTACAATAGTTTACAGCAAAATTAGTCAAGAGTGGCATTTTTTTTTTTTATGATTGTATCAAGAAGTTGGGGGGGCGTCCATTAATTACGTGAGGTGATCAGGGGGGGGGAGGGGGTCGAGCCGAATCTCACCCAATCTCAAGTGGGAGAGAGCAAAAATCACGTAATCTCTTGGCAAATATTTCGTAATTTTTTCCCCACAAAAGACAGTGTAAAATTGCAAGAAAATTGAGTTAAATTAAAGTAAAACATGTTTCTTGAATTAGATATGGCAAAATCTGACACAATATTTATTGTGACTATCCAAACACCACGAAGCAGCACAGCAGCCTTTCAATTGTTTTAAGGCGCTGTCGTGCCAAATCTTGGCAATAAACTAAAAGAAATAAATCGCCGTGATCAACCAAGAAATAAATCAACCCAGGGGTTGAATAGCACATTCTGTTGGAAATCTATATTTTTTAATCCTCAAAATAATATATTGTTGAGACTTACCACATGTGTTCTTTGCTATATAAAAGGAATTGAAAGTAATATCAAGCAAGAAGACACCACTGAACATCTACATTTCCTTTATTTATATTCCTTCTTTATAAATAAATTTATATCAATTTATCTTTGGGGCATCAGACGTCCACTGTAAATATAAACCCGAGACCCAAAATCTTCCCTCCTACTTATCAGATATTGTTGAACTTACCGCCCGGGATTTACAGTTAACTTCCGCAGGGAGAAAAAGAGAGCGAGAGCTGGAGAGGAGACGAAGAGAGAGCGAACCGCCGATCGCGGCGCGTGTCCACTATTTAAGTGGGGGAAAAGGTTATCTTAATCACCGACCATCGCCAGGTGCGAGATGAAACGCAGGCAATCGGAAAAGCTAGTTGACAGGCTAACGGACATGTTATAAACAAAAGAAAAGAATGATTATATAATCGCCAAAATTGAGAAATTTAGAAATATATTGTTACCCTGACTAATGCCAATTAGGAAAACAAGCCAAATGACGTATAAAGAGTTCTACTAATCAAATTTAAACAATTATTTACGTTTTTCATAGGCGAACTCAAAACTCAAACTGGCAAATGGAAAAATTAGAAATAAATTCGGGAAGACGTTGAAAAAGATTGATTGACAAGGTGCTGACAGAATTTTGAAAAAAAAAACTAAAGTTCTAGAACATACCACATACAAATAGTGTATAACAAAATACTTATTTATTTTCTGAAAACGGAATAATGTTTTAAAATGAGAACAAAATGGCTGTTAATTAAATTATGTTTTTATACTATAATTATTTCATAAAAACGATGTAATATGCTGAAAGAAAGAAAAATTAAATGTTTTTCTTCTTATTTATTTCAGTTTATCCTCACCCCTTTTATATTTATTATTATTATTATTTTATTTATTTTTTTATTTATTTTTTAAATAGAAAATTTGGGTTTCTTATTAGATAAAACTATTTATTAGAGAAAGATGTCAGACGAAATATTTGATTTCGCATGACAGGCGCCACTGACCAGCCACACATGCGATTCGACTCGACGAGCGTTGCAATGCACGAGCTGAGTAACAGCGACGCAGGGACAGGTTCCAACCTGCTTTGTTCATGCCCGTAAATATTTCGTTACACGACTCAAATTAGTTTCTAAGTATTTTATAGTTTAATTTTATTACTGAGATTCTAGATTACAATCTATGCAATCTTAAAAAACTAGTCTTTGATAAAAATAATAAAGCAAATTGTGTTTTTTGAAATAAATCCAATGCATTTACAGTAAAAGTACGAATTTTGAAAAATCTCACGTGAGATTAGTGGAGGGGGGAGGGGGTCGAGCCAAATCTCACTAAATCTCACCAGTGGGGAGGAGGTGTCAAAAAATCATCAAAACTGCCTCATGTAATTAATGGACGCCCCCCTTAACTAAAGTAGGAAATTTTACATTGATGGATATTTTTTATTTAATAAAGCAACAATATGGATAAAGTAAATTAATTGAATCTGCAGATTATAAGAACAGTAATCTGCAGATTAATTTAATATAATCCTATCTTGATATAATCTGTTTTTAAATGTGCTTGTAATATTTTAATTTATGTTTATAAGTAAATACTATATGCAACTTTTTTTTTTTTTTTTACAGAATATAGGCTTAAAATCTAAAATCATTGTAGACCTATTAAAAATTAGTAAAATGTTGTAATTTACTTAATGTTCAGTTTATATGCTTTAGTAAATAATATTTTAATTTCTAATTAGCATATCATTCTGGTAAATTTCTGACAGAGTGTAAATTCTAATTTTTACTTGTTAAAAATTTAAACATTAACAAATTTAAATATTTCTTAAAAGAAAAAAAAAAAAAAGAAAAAAATAAATAAATAATTGTTTTATGTTTGTAGAGTTTTTAGATTTCTGTATGTATTGTAGATAATAGAGGACCTCCAGCTCCATCATATGATAATTATGATAATGGATATATGCCTCGAGGACCTAGACCTGATCCTTATGGACCTCCTGTAAGAGACCCTTATGGCGGCCCGCCTGCTAGAGATCCTTATGGACCTCCTGTTCCTCCTGACCGGTAATTTATTCTTATTGTGTTTTTAAAAAATTGTCCTTTTTAGTGTTAATTTTAAATTCCTACTTTTTATCATTTAAAATTCTTAAAAAATAAATAAATCATTTATATATATTTTTGATAATATATTATAAAAAACATTTTAATTAATAGGTGAGATTTATTTGTGACTTTGATTTTTATGAGTTTTGTTTATAACAAGTGTACATTTCCTCATGTATTATGCATTTTTAACTCGTGTGCTTCTGCTATTACAAAACTTTTTTTTGCAATAAAAACGCCATATACTGGTTAACCCTTTCAGGACCATAAGATTTCCAAGACTATTCAGAAACACATTTGCTGCCTTTGACATTCAGTAAAAAAAATATCGATTCAATAATAATTGAACAATCGATAACGATTTTTGTAGAAGGGAAAAAATATTTCCCTTGGATGGGAAAATATTTTTAGGATAATATTAAATTTTATAAATTTCCATTTAAATAAAGGGAAAAATATTTCCCTTTATTTAAATGTGGGCTAACAGATGGCGTTAGTTGTCTACATTTCTGTGAAATATACAAGAATTTGTTGTAGCATTTTGCACACGCTTTTCAAAGCTCAAAGATGTCTAGCTGGAAGCGTTTCACGAGTGATATAACCTATATCCCTGACAATATTTCCGACACTGATAGTAGTTGTGACTCTGGTTTCAAGTATATTGAAGATAGTTATAGTGAAACTGATGAGAATTTCTCGGATTCCTCTACAGTTAGTGATGAATCTGAAAATTCATTTTCTATTCATTTCTAATTTGTAAGTATTTTGCATATTTTCATTAGTATATACATTTTACCTTTGTATTTTATAAAATAAATCATAATTTAACCAAGATTAATTTTCAAAATTTTGCTTTTATATCATTATTCTTCAATTTCAATATTCTGACAACCTTTTTCTATGACCTAATTCTATATTGAAAAAAAAAAAAAAAAAAAAAAACTCTTTTACAAAAAAATTTTGTATATTTTAACTCTAAAATATATGTAGATTTGAAATATGTAATAAAAAAAAAAAAAAAAAAAATACGTAATTTTTTAACCTATTTTGATTTAAAAAAAAAACAGTGAGAGGGTTAATATGCACAAAAATTTGATCCTCTCACAATAAAGTATTGTTGGCTGCCAGTCTTGCAGGTGATATGTGCATAAATTTAGTCAACATGCATTTTCTATAAAAGAAGCTTAAATATTAAGTGTGATGTGATTCTGTGCCATGGAAGCTGATATAGTTTCCAAGCACACACTATATATGAATTACAGCTAAGCAGTATCATTTCTTGGCGAATTAACACTTAAATTTGAATCAATATAGATTTATATAATAGCTATCTCACATATCAACTGGGATGCAGTTGAGAGCTGAGTTACAGCCTTCCTGTAAATGGAGAAAATGTCAGCATTGCAGTGCCATCTGTCAAGTCAATATGTATCCAAGTTAATCGACATAGATTTTCATAACATTAATCTCCAGAAATTGCCGTAGATTCTGGCACAGCTTTCTCACTAGTATTTAAGAGCAATAATTTTTTCTTTATTCAATTGCAGAAACTTATCGTAAAAGATTGGTGTAGAAGCTGCACCAGAGTGCGACTCCCTGAATCTCACATATCAAGTTTGTGCGATTGTATATGTCATTTTATTAGATGCACTGCCCACAAATTTTTAGTAACATACAGAGAGACAAGTTTTTTTTTTTTTTTTTTTTTTTTAATGGTCAAATCAGTTTTAATATCTCAAAACATGTAAATCCATTGAAAATTGGAAGTAGTAAAAAAATTGACAATGTAATATTTTCTTATGTATAAAAAATAATGTAAAAATCAATATTTGTTGTATGGGCATTTAATGTATATTCTCTTTACTAATTTGATTTATTATCTTATTAAAATGATATATGAGCTGAATATGTTTTGCCATTTAACTGATTATAAATTTATCTTTTGAATACAAATTCTTCTTTAAAAATGTAATCTAAATATGATTTTATATGTAGAGATTTCGTTAGTAGAAATAATGCATTATTCATTCATCTAAATTGATCACCAATAGTAAGTTTATATATAATGCAAATTATGTCCTCTTTGTTCTTTCTTTGTCGTGTCAAATCCTTAGGACTGTAATATTGCTTTTGTTTCTTTAGCAAGTATTAACTATGCACTTTTTCCTTATATGATATATAACAGTATTAATAGCCCGCTTCATTTACCGTCGCCGGAAGCCTAAGCCAATGTTATTCTGTGGAAAATTTTGGGTTCTTTTAAATTTCACGTTAAATTACTTTATTTTTATAGAAATTTCTCATTTTTAATGTTTAATTTGCCTTCTCATGTATTAAGAGCTATGCAAATAAAACTTATTATAGGTAGCCATATGATATCTCATTAATTTTGTCCCTATCTGCCAGCAAGTAACAGTTTTCAGGGTTTTTGCATGTTAGGTAGTTTCACCCCTGGTTTTCTAAAAACTGATTTTTTTTTTTTTTTTTAATATTTTATTTTGAAATTGTAAGATAAGAGTTTTCTATGTGTGAAATTAAAAAAAAAAAAAAAAAAAAAAAAATCTTTTTTTTTTTTTTTTTTTTTTTTTTAAATGTCTGTCAATTTAACAGTTGTAAATTTTCTTAATGCGAAAACAGAATTTAAAAATATGTTTTAGTTAATGAGTTACAAGTAAATAAAATTTCCTGTAGTAAGGCTTGGACTTCTGTCAACAGTAAGTGAAGTGGGCCCTTAAAATAAACATAAATATTCTTCTCTTCTCTTAAGTTTTGTTTAACAAAGTGATAGTAATTAAATCATGTTGAAAAGCAATTAAGAATAATTTGATAAAAACAACCTGAAAAATCAATAGATAAGCACTTGAAACATTGTGAATTCAGAAAGTGAATTTTCTAAAATTGTGAATTCAGTTCAAGGATTTGTTAAAATAAAAAAAATAAATAAATAAATAAATAAATAAATAACTGAAAGTTTTATTTTGAATTTAAAATGACATAAATTAAAAGAAACAAGAATTTCAAGCATCCAAAAGGAGTAATGAATGCCTCCTTTGGCCTTAAATTGATTTTTGAGACTGAATAAAAAATTTACATTTTAAATAATTATATTATGTTATGAATGATGAAATTTGTACTCTGTAATTTAAAAAGTTAGCTTTCGGAAGTTCAAAAGTGTTGATTATTAGAAATCATAATGCAGTCTTTTTTTTATGTTTTATAATACAGATAGGCCAATTTTATGGAATTAATCTTTGTTAAAGGCAAATAAAGGTCCCAATTTTTTTCTGAATTAGCCCCTATTAATGTTAATTGAATTATATTAATAAATAATTTTCCTAAGTTTTCATACTTATGAATATTAATGTAACCCTTGAAAATGTATGTTTTGAATATCTACATACATTATCTATGTATGAGTTTATTATATTTTACCCAATATTACAAAAAATATATATATACTTCAGTCCAGTAAATTTTTTTTTACTTTCATCTATGATCATGTTGTTTATCAATAGGGTTAACAACATCATTCTTACATATGGCTATATTACTAAACTGAATGCATTTTTTCATTAACATTGATAGTTTTTACACTTATTTTTCCCCTGAAATTTTTTTAAATTTTAGTTTTGCACATGATCCTTACCATGATGAAGGCTTTCCTCCTGTTTCACCTCGAGGTCCTGGTTATGGCCCAGGAGTGTCTATGGCTCCTCCTGTAGGAAATCAGCAAGGTGCTGTCATGATGGCATATGGTCTGAACCATGAGAAAATGAACTGTGACAAACTCTTTAATATACTCTGTTTGTATGGAAACGTTGTGAAAGTAAGAAATATTTCACTCACTTGTAAATAGCTTAAAAATTAAGTAAAATCTGTGAGACAAAAGATAATTTTTTTTATTCTCATTCAGGAATATATATATATAAAATATATATAATATATATATCCTTCATTTTTCTCTTAATAATTTAACTTTTTTTTTTTTTCTGTTTTAGTGTATTTTATTTCTGCAAAAAATTCAAGAATTATCAGAGTTTAACATGCATTTTTACTTTCCGAACACTATAGTGAGGAAAGTATTGTAATCATGTCAAAAATCCAAATTCAAGATTTTGATGTTTCTATACGTTTTGAGGTCCCCTGAGTCCGTTTTCACTATTTTTACGATGATGTATGTATGTGTGTGTGTATGTCTGTGAGAGAACACGCTAGCGTCTAAACGCTTAGTTCGATTAACCTGAAAGTTGGTACGCATATTGTAAGTCACCATAGTACAAACCCTATAGATTTTGGTGAATCTAGCACTTATAGTTTTTTTACAGGGACACAAAGAAAAATTCTTTATCATTATGCCTATGGGGCCAAATTTTTAAAAGTGTGATAGCGTCTAAACGCCTTATTAATCTGAGCAAAAAATTTGTACACATGTTATAGATCACAGTTGAACTAACTGTATAGACTTTGGTGAATCTAGCACTTACAGTTTTTTTACAGGGACACAAAGAAAAATTCTTTATCATTATGGCCTATGGGACTAAATTTTTAAAAGTACGATAGCATCTAAACGCCTTACTGAATTGAGCTGAAAATTTATATGAGTATTATAAATCATTGTTGCACTAACTATAAGCATTTTGGTGAATTTAGCATTTATAGGTTTTTACAGGGACACAACGAAAAATTCTTTATCATTATGATCTATGGGCTCAAAGTTCAGCAGCGTTAAATAAAACATCGTGTAATATATGGTCAAAAATACTCACTGTATTATGGTTTTCTCTCTTTTGTTTGTTTAACAACTCCTCTTTCTTTACTTTATCTACAAAACTGTTAATTACTCAATGTTCGGAAAGTCGAGTGGAGTCACTCCAGATTTTTTCATTTTTAACCAGACTCCCTCCTTTACAAAATATTAATTTAAAATATTTTTTCTTTTGTTTATTTATTATTATTATTTTTATTTCTTAAGTTTAATATGTGATGGCAATCTGTTGATGGAATACCTTATTGTGACTTGTTGTGTTAAAAATCTTAATAATAAACAAAATTGTATAATATTTGAAATAAACCCTTACTTATAATTTGTATGTCAATGTTTGATTAAAAATTTTATTTACTACATGAAAGCGATGGTAAAATTCAGTATTCTGCATATTTTGCTTATTTTTTTCTTTCCACACACACACAATAACATAGTGAAAAATTAAAAATATGTTTCCAATATTCCAAAGGAAAGTTAATTTAATACCTTTATAGTTTTTCATATGAAGTCTTTTTGGCCAGGCACCCAGCCATCATCAGGGATGTACTATGTTTAATGACTGCTAGATTTGTTTCCATCTCTGAGCATCCAGCACCATCGTTGATCAAAATACCAATTGGGTTCCACATTGTTACAGCAGTGCTCGATGGCTAAGATTTCTGTTGTTTCACACACTGAAGTATAATATAGTTATGGTTATTATTGTAGTTAGATAATTTTTTAATGTTTTTAAAATCAATGTTAATATCAGAGTTTATATTCATTTTTGTTTGGGCTTTTTTTTTTTTTTTGTCTTGCAAATTTTGACAGCTGGAAAATGCAGTCCACAACTACAATGAAAAAAAAAAAAAAAGCCTGATATTTTCCTGTAAGCTATTAGAACAATATTTAATGGATTGTGTCGATGTTCTGAAGAAACAAACATATTTTCTGTGATTTTTGTTAAAATAATTGAAACAAAATATAACGACTCAATTTTTACTATACAAGAAAAATTTTAAGAAGAATCAAAATCCAAAAATGAAAAAAAAAAATCCTCTTTGTAAAAATTTGCGAACTTAAAACTGCCAAAAAAATTGCATATTTTGGTAATAAGTTCCTAAAAAAAGCATGAAATATTTCAATAATCAGAGGTTTAAAAAAAAAAAAAAAAAAAAAAAAAAAATTAATTTTTATAGATTAGTTTAGAAGTAATTGCCCATATGAGTAAAGAAGAGTTAAAGAAACCATAATATTTCAACAATCAGTAGCAATTAAACATATTTTTTTTAATCAGTTACAAAACGATCTCGCATTTTGACAGTTGCCAACAGAAGTATCATATTTCAGCTGTCAGATATCAAACTGCAGAATTTTTTTTTGCTTTGTAGTAAAACGAACTTAAGTTTTAGAAATCAGCTTTCAAGAAAGCATGAAATTTGTAGATTAATATCAAAATAATTGTCTTTTTCAGCAATTAGTGGGGAAAAAAATGTAAATTTTCAATATTTAAATTCGTTGACCAGTTTGTTACAACTGGAATTGTCAGTTAAATCTAAAGAACATTACATTTGAATTGTATAGATATTTTATCACTACTGTTTAATCAAAGTGTTTAATATCATTTTATTCGGGGTTGCCACTAGTCAGGGAAAGTCAGGAAATCATGGGAAAGGTCAGGGAATTCCATGTAAAGTCAGGGAATTTTGACAAAGTTTGTGGAAATAGGCTATATTTAGGGAAAACTGTGAAAAATAGTCATGAAAAATTCAGGGAATTTGGAAAATTTCTAATGTTGGTCATCCTGTTATTGGTAACCATTAATAAAAATCCTTGATTTTTGTCTAAAGGGGTATATATGAACCCTGATTAAGGTACCCACATAATCCAAATTTCTTATTCTTGTATGAGATAATATACCAGAATAGACTTTTTTCATCAGCATGTCACTTCTTCAGGGATCAGAGTTTTCAGCTGATATCAACTTTTATATAGATTTGCTAGCAGGCTATTTCCATTTCACTGATCACTGTATTTAAATAAATTTTCAAAAATAAATAAATAAATAAAATGAATCACTATTTTTTGTATCACTTTATAAATAAAAATTCCATTGCAATCGCTCAAATTCAAGGGAACTGGTGCTAGTTGTATTTTACCCCTTAATTGCACCGGCAGTTAGCACTGCTGCAGTAGGACAGTTTTTTTTTTTTTTTCATTGTGCATTGTGCCAGAAAAATTGATAGGCGTGCTGTATAAGTAGGTCAATTTTAAATACTTCTTCAAAAGTCGATATTTCAAAAATGATTTTCTTCAAATTTGCTACATAAAATCCTTTTTAGATGTCCTTTCATATGTAATTGGTTACTACAAGAAAATTGACAGGTGTCCTGATTAAACAGCTTTGCAGTTTTTTTTTTTTTGCTTGCTATATAAACTTATTTTTATATGTCTTACAATGTAGAATGTGTGTATTAATTGGTTACTACAGAAAAATTGTTAGGCGTCTGATTTGCTAAGTGAGTTTATCTTCTGACCACAGTATGATTATATAATATGTATAGTAGTTGGTAATGGAAGTCATGTGGTGGTTGTGCACCAGATTTTTTTTTTTTTTTTTTTTTTTTTCTCCAGTTTATAAATTTCATAGGAAACTTTGCTTAAAGTAATATAATAGATTCTGGTGTTTGGGTTAATTTCAGATGTCTGAATATTTTTTAACCTCTGTGAGCAGGAGCGTATCATTCAGGGCTCAAAAACTATATTGCTCGACATGCCTGGGGCATGTAAAAATTCAGATTGGGCATGTACTTTTTTCTCCTTACATGCCCAGCTGGGCATGCAAATATTTAATCGGAAGTAATTTTAAGATATAGTGTATCTTGTCTAAAACTTTTACATAAATTGAAATAAAAAATGTCAATATATAAGTATAATGTTGTTAAATTCTTTTCACTGAATATGTGAATGTTTTTATTAATATGCATTTGATTAAAATATTTAGGCATGTAAAAATTTAATTTGGGCATGTATTCTCCAGACTAGCATGCCCAATTAGGCATGTAAAAAAATTGAGATTTTTCAAGCCCTGGTATTATAGATGTATCAATTATTCTAATTTTATTAGGTTCGTATTTATTATTTATTCTTGGATGCGTAAGTGTCCTTACCCATATAGCACACCTTTCCCTTAGGATGTCCTGTGGAGTACAAGACATCCATAAGATGTTCTGTGGAGATCTGTGCTATAAGGGTAATGACGCAAGATAATTACTGGGGAACATCTTAGTACTCAAAACTGTAAGATGTAGGTAGATTGGAATTTATTTGAAATCCAATATATTTAATTAGTGTGCTTTATCAAAATATCATTACAATATTCAGAATTGTTTGTATGCAAGAGGTAACTTTGTAAATTTTGCATTGATTTTTATTTCATTTATTTTATTTTTAGATCAAGTTTTTGAAAAGCAAGGATGGATGTGCAATGATTCAGATGGGCGATCCTCTCTCTGTTGAAAGAGCTGTATCGAATCTCAATGGTTCTGTGTTTTTTGACTCGAAACTTCAATTAGGGTAAACAGTTATGCTGCATAAACATTCTTTATATTCTTATTTTATAAAAATCGTGTTCTTTGTCATAATCTTAGCTTTTATATATTTAAGGATGAAGGTCCATAAGGCAGTTTTTCAGCCCTGAAATTAACACGTTAATCGCCACGATAATATCAGAAAATTTTTCACATGGGCCATGGTAACTTTATTAGACAATTTAGTTAAAAATGCGTCAGGCACATATGACTGACATGGCGATTAACGTGTTAATAATTACTCGGCTTATATCATATTCCTTTTAGGGTTATTTCCTAGTTAAAAATGCGTCAGGCACATATGACTGACATGGCGATTAACGTGTTAAGGAAAATATTAGATTGGTCATATAGTATTTGAAATTTTTGCATTTAATTATTTTAGAACATGTGCATTTTAAGTTCCAGTTGATGTTATTTATATTATTTCAGTAAATGTTTGCTCCCCAGCAGTTCAAAGATTCACAATTTTGCTTTCTTGGCCACAATTTACCCTTTTTTAGAGGCTTTAACCTATTTTTTTTTATACATAGGAACACAAAGGAACAACATTTTCTTATTGAAATATAGTAGTATGAAGTATGCTATGATGTAAATTACAGATAAATATAAAAGTGATGCTCCACTATGCTCATATAAAAAAATAAAATAAAAATAAAATAGTGAATACATTGTGTACGCATATTACTTCTCACTAGTTTGAAAGATATGAAACTGATGAAATCGAACCTGTCTACTCAAATTCTATTTAAATTTTTATTTCGTTACACTGAATATTCTTTAAAAAATAACTAAGCTTTTTTTTTTTTTAATCTGTACAGTTTATATTTTAAACAGTATTAACACTTCTAGTGCTGAAAGTAGATTCTGCAGCATTTAGACATCTGTCACTCTGCCTGCGGTGTTTCTTTTACAATCTGTATGCTACAATTTTTCTTAAGAATATACACTATTCACCTACAATTAATGTATAATGGGTACAAATATTTTGATTAGGAATAATATTGCTATAATCTATATTCATTTGTATCATAAATATAAATACTGAAAATCCTGTACTAAAAATTTGTAACTTTCAACAATAACACCCTCAGACGCAGTTGATATTTAACAATATCCAACAATGACTGTAAGGGGACCCACCAATAGCTGAGCAATTCTGCGCTCATTGCTGATGGAAGGAACATGCCGGGTTCAATCCCAAGTCACATTGTTTTACCTAACCTTTCAGAGTTTCTGTGGTTTTCTTCGAAACTCATATAAATAAGGGCTAGGTGCCCTTAGAAAGACCACACTGAGAGCAATCTGCCCATAGGCCTAGGATCCTAGTGTATTCAATTGGCCTCAAACCACACACCTGACTCTGAGGGATCTACACATTGACATTTTTATGTCATATTTCATAGCAGTTATACTGAACTTTTGGAGTTAATTCGCATCATTTTTTATTTATAGTGGTCTAATCATTCCTATAATAAAATGAATTCTCAAAATTCCTCAGGGCCAAAAAACTCTCTCTCTCCCTCTCTCCCCCCCCCCCCCCCCCCCTCTCTCTCTCCTGTCTTTCCTTCAGTTCGTTGTTGGTAGATCTGTTAGTTGTTCGTAGATGTGCTGCCATTTTGGTGGGATGATACTGTGCTCTTGGTCGTTAACAGTATGAACTGAAGGGAAACTGAAAATGGGTTTGTTAACATAATAATGAACTGAAGGGAAGAAAGGGGAGGGGGGAGGAGAAGAAGAGGTGAAGATAAACACAGACTACAAGTCCACTGAAGATGCCGAAATATATATGCACAAACAAAATGTTTTTTTTTTTTTTTTTTTTCTTTGTAAGGTATTTGAAAATGACTTTTAGAATATTAATATATTCTTTTTCATTAAACAAATATAAATATAAATTTGTCACATCTAAAAAATATAGTATACAGTATAATATTTGCATAATAAATATGTAAGAACGTAATTTTCTAATTGATGAATGACTTTCCAATAAATTAACTCAAAATGGCTTTCTAATAAATTAACTCACAGACCTGTTTTTTTTTTTTTCTTTTAAATCTCCATTTAACTGAAGTTGAGCCATTTTAGATATTTATATTATATTAACTTTTTAAAAACTGCATGAAATGTTGAAATAAAAGCTTTCTAAATCTCTGTATACAAGATGCAATACAAAATATGTACTGTATATAATTATCTGTTAAAAATTTATTCTATCAGAATATAATTGCAAGTTTTTTTTTTCACTAATTTTTATAAAACATGTATTTCTATGCGTATTTTTTTAGATTATGTGCCTTAACTGTGAAACTGCATAAAATGAAATTAAGGATTACATTCATCCTGTGGCACACATAGGTTGACCATTGTTTAATTCCTCCTGTTTAGACTTAGGTGCATTTGGTATATCTTTGATTCATATTTCTAGTATTTTTGACCTAGAAACTTCCGTTATAAATTTGTATGGGATCCTATTTTTAATAAAGAAACAGTCTTTTAAATAATATAATCAATATTTTCTCTGTATCATACTTCAGTTGGTTTTAAAGATACTATTATGTGTTCTATTTTATTTATTAATTTTTTCTCTGTAATGGTCATGCTGTATGAAGAATATAAGCTTTCTAACTGACCAAACTGTCTGGAGGGGTCATATAAAGCTTTGAATTATGAATTTTTTTTGATTAACTAGTGAGTTTTTTTGCAACATAGTCTTTCTTATTTGAACAATTTATATTGTCCATCTATCTTTAACACATAAAGAACTGAAATACATTTCTATTTTTTGACACATCTGTTTTAACGTTGGTTGAGTTGGACTCAATGTGATTTTTCAATTTTATAAGACATTTCTTTGATAAATTAAGCAAAACTCAATTTTTATTCTTTTAAATTATATACAAGACAAATAGTTTATATAAAAATGCGATCTATTTAAAATTTTAGTAAGTTTTAAAAATGTAAGATTTAACATTATATTCAGATGCTTCCTCTTTCTATAGTGCTACACAATAAAAAATAGTTACCGTAGGTGGACTCTTCACCATCATATATTTGGTCTTAAATTTGTAATATTGATCCCACCTATTGATAACTCTTTTTTTTTTTTTTTTAAGTTGGCTTGGAACTAACAAACTGCTTATTCATGAAACAGTGCTTTAAAGTTTTAAAACTATTTGGAATATTTAATGAAATTGTTTTATTTTGTTTTTAGATATTCAAAACAAGCATTTATAAATGATGTACAGAATCCATTTTTTCTCCCTGATGGAACTTCATCATTTCAAGAATACTCGGGTAGCCGCAATAACCGCTTTTTAAATCCCGAAGCAGCCAGCAAGAACAGAATTCTTCCACCGTCAAAAACTTTGCATTTCTTTAATGCACCCTTTGGAATTACTGAGGACCAAATAAGAAAGGTAAGTGAATATTTTTGTACTGTAATTTGTAGTCTTATAATATATTGTTATAAGTGCTTATGTGCGGTATTAATGAGACTTCATCTGGTATTTTAGATTTTTGAAGACAAGGAAGTCGCACCACCATGTAACATCAAGTTATTTGACTCTAAAAACAGATGTAAGTTTTGTATAAAGTGTAATTTTTGTAGTGATAACAATAACATGTCATTTTCTAATTCATGTATAAGTACCTGAAATCCTTATAGGTTCTCGGCTGTAAACAGTTAATGCATTTTTAGTTAAAAAAAAAAAAAAGTAATAATTAATAAAGAAGTTTATTATAATTAAAAAAAGAAATTTTCATGTTTTTTATTAATTGCTTTTTTTCTGGTTAAATTTACTTTTTAAATGCAGGGTAATTAATGTGATATTTGCAGTCAATTTGCTTTGAATGCAATATTTTCAAGCGTTTTAGCTAAATTCATCTTTGAAGCAGATATATTTTTCTCTTTGTAATTATTTAGGTTCATGTCAAAAAGGGAAGGGGTAGCATAACAGCCAAGTCAAATGTGTTACCAAACAAATATTTATGTAAAAAATGTGTTACCAAAATCACATGTATGATGTAAATACATTTTGAAGAGGTGCTATTGAATAATATGAGAATAAATGGGTCTTAAATAAATTCTTAGGCTGAGGCACCAATAACAAAATGTAGGAGAAAGAACAGTAATGGATTAATTAAATTTTGTCAAATAATAAAATATGGCCGAAAGGTGTTGTAAAAATATATCTGCAACTGCACTATTGTTCACATTATCAGTAGTTCATGCTACCAGTAACTCATCTTCATATAACTAAACTAATGTTCATATTGACAGAGATTGTGGAAATGGTTCATATTAAAAGTAATTCACGTTAACGAGGTTTGACTGTATAATGAAATTTTTTTGCTTGTTTTTAACAACTTAATATAGGAACTGCTGTATATACAAGCACACACTTTTTATTTCTATTGTATATTAATGCATCAGTGATTTTGTGCGAAAGCTGGCCAAAAACATTAATGCATTTCAAATGCAAACTGTCTGGTTTTTTTTTTTATTTTTATTTTTATTTTAAAATATATTTGTCCCCTCCCTCTTTATTTTTTGGAAATATAAATGAAAAATAAAATAAATAGATTTGTGAAACATTTTACATCACAAATTTGTCATCCATATGCATAAATTTAATAACATTTGTAATTAACTTTGTCATTACGCTGGCATGAATCCCCCATATATATTTTTTCATACTGTATACGGTTTCTATAGATTGTTGCAGTCAGTCATTTTGTTGTTCATCATATAAGTATTCTGTTCCTTTGAATTTTATAAATTGTTAGTGGATGCTGGTTTTTGGTATTTTGTATGATATTTCCACTACACCAACACTGCTGACTCTGATTTAGCCAATTCAAGTGCAAAGAAATATTTTTGTTCACCTATGAACACTATTTACCAAAACGCCAGTGGAGGCCCTCTGTTGAGACTCAAAAAGATTTTGGGTTCTGTCTGTCGCGTAATAGCGGCCGCAGAAATCCCACTATTGACTTGAAATTTGGTACACATGTTCATGATCCCCACGAAATCAGCTGTATAGTTTTGGATGTGTATTCCATTTGTAGTTTGTGTACAGGGACACGCCAAAGTTTTTCTTATCATTACGCGTTATAGGAAGAATTTGTATGTACCACGATAGCGGCCACAAAAATCACAGGGAATTTGTTTATAATACATGTATATTAGAATCCCCCCCCCTCCTTTGATTTTAACTAGAATGTCATTCTTATTGACCTGCTTAAACGAAAACAAAGGAGCATGCTAAATATTTTATTTCTATAGATATTAAGTCTTACTTATTTTATTTTCTACAGCTGAAAAAAGCTCAACTGGTTTGTTGGAGTTTGATACAGTGGAAGAAGCTTTAGAAGGTTTGGCTTTCTGCAATCATTATCCAATTAAGAATCCAAGTAAGTAAATGGGCATTATGGCTTTTAGTAAACTATATAAATATACAGTGAATAATAATAATAAAAAAAGTTGGACAGCAAAAAGAATCCATTTTGTTGCTCAATATTTTTAATGCAAGTTGTGCTTTTAAAATGAAACATTTTTTTTTTTTTAAAAAAAAAGGTAATTTCTTGATGTACTTTCTTCTAAGATTAATGTAAATAATTAAACGACATTGTTTAAGTGTGGTGTCCAACTTTTTTTTGAGTCACTGTGTGTATATATATATATATATATATATATATATGTGTGTGTGTGTGTGTGAAAATGAATTATTAAACATAGTAAAAGCCAAGCAACAGATTAAAGATCACTGAAACTACATAGACCAATAAGAATAAATATTTTTCATGTAGGAGAAGCTCAGAAAGGTGAAAATAATTCATGAGGGGAGACTTTTTCCACCCTTGAGCACCAATCTAAGATTTCATTCACTAGCGGCTATAAAAGCAAATCACTAGCAGGCTCCCCATCGTACATGAACATAATTGAAGTGAAATTTAAAGTGGAATAATCGATTAAGTACAGAATAACAGAGAATCCAACAGAAAACAACCATAATACTCTGAGGATGATGCATTAGGAGTCACGCTGATTTAAAAAAAAAAAAAAAAGCAAAATAATTCAGGGGTTTTTTTAGCTGTTCATGGAGTAAAACAAGTAAAGTTCAAGTCTTATTGGTTCATAGCTAGTAAAGAATAATGAAACTATACAGCAACATGTATATTTGACTAGTATGTGTATAAGAGTATGATTACATTTTAAGAATAGTTTGACAACTCAATGATAAAGAAATTAAATATTTAAAGGAAAAAGAAAGAATGCATATTAATACAAGGTAAATACAACAGGCCTTCTGTATGTATATTAACAAAAGAATTAGAATGCAAACAAAACAGCTGATAAATTGCCACTGTAATCCACAAGAGCCCAAATAAATTAATAAATAATCATTAATAATTTTAAAAAGGATATGAAAAATTTACCAGTAAAAATTTTAATAAAGAACAATCATAATACTCGAATGAATGATCCCAACTACACCCCAGTTCAAAAGTTTAGCAAGATTTACAAATGATCAGTTTTTATTTATTTATTTTTCAATTTAAAAACTTATCTCTCGATGAAATGTTTTCAAACATTGAGTATTTAAAGAACTGGGTCTTCCTCATGTTTTTCAGTGAAGATTGGTTTAAGACAACATTTAGAGGGCTGGTAACAAATTGAGCAAAATAAATGTTTGTGATCACCCTGTATCGTTAAGTAAACTAACTAAATGAACTGTAACTTTAGGATATGTTAATATAGACCCAGTTCAATTTATGAATGAATTTGTGTGAGGATAGCATTTTAAATAACAGATGACAAATTTATTTTAATAATTTTCATGAAAAACTCTATATTATAAATTAAAAAACATGCTGATTTTGTTTGGAGTTTAAAATAAATGCTTATATTTCTGTTTAACATGCTATCGCTACACAAATTCATCCACAAATTGTACTGAGTCTGTATCAACATATCCTAAAATTACAGTTCCTTTTGTTCACTTAACAATACAAGGTGATCGTAAACAGTATTGATTTTGCTCAATTTCTTACTGGCACCCTAAATATTGTCTTAAACCAATCTTCGCTGAAAAATATGAGGAAGACACAGTTCTTTAAATACCCAATGTTTGAAAACATTTCATGGAGAAATAAGTTTTTAAATTGAAGAAAACTGATTGTTTGCAAATCTTGCTAAAGTTTTGAGCAGGCGTATATATTGCACTTTTAACACAAGAATAAGATGTTTAAGGTACAAATAATCATGATTTTTCGTGACGATCATCATTAACAAAATGGAACTATAAGAACTATTAGGATTTTTAATCATTGGAAAAAACACTCATACTGAAGAGATAATTCCATCAGGTTTGGCTATCTTGTCAGTGAGCAATAAAATGCAAGGTTTCATTCTGTTTTAAGCAGAGATGCCATGTATTACGATTTGTCCGTAATTATTATGGATTTATGGCAATAATTACGGCATTACAGACAACCTATAAAAATTACGGATTATACGCTTTTAAAAAAGTCGCGGATATTGTTCGTTAAAAAAAAAGAAACCCCACTGACGATCAAACGCACAACAGAAGCATTCCGATTCTTAATCATTTTCCATCCACAACATAAATGTCAATATTAATTTTAAACTTGCTTTATAAGATTCTAGAAACTATAAAGAAATAGAATTATACAATATTTCTTGCTGATGTAATTATTTTTTTACTCCCCCCCCCCCCCTTTTCTTATTTCCTACCAGCCATCGTCGATTAAAAGCTCTGCAGAAGCCTTTAGTTTCCCAATTTTCCTCCATCAGCAACATAAATGTCAATATTCATTTTAAACTTGCTTTATTAAATTCTAGAACCTATAAAGAAGTAGAATTGTTTCATTTCTCATTTATCTAATTATTTATATTTTGACTGCCCCTCCCGCTTTCCAGCTAGTGATCAAAGATTGCTTCTAGAACCAAAAAAGTGATAGAAGCGCTCAATATTTCTCACATATGTAGGCTTTATTACTGAGCTTGATGAATCTATTTGTTTTTCCTTAATAAATTTAAAATACATATTGTACCATCAAACAAAAGATGTGTTAGATTTTATGTAAAGTACTAAAGAAAAAAAAATAATAATAATAAAAATGTTTTATTAAAAAAAAGAACAATGTTTTAGTATTTAATGCCATAAAAACAGTTGTCTATAAAAAAGTGACTTATAAAATAATAATAATAATAAATAAAATAAAGTAAATTTTTGTATCCCCCTCTCCTCCCCCACCCCCTCCAAAGCAGATTAAAAAAAAAAAAAAAATCTTTCATTTTGTAAGAAGGTAAAGAAATACATATTTATTTACTTTTGATTTAGAAATTTTTTAATTAATATATATATATATATATATATATATTTTTTTTTTTTTTTTTACAAAAACAGTGCAATTCATTAAAGTATGTGGGCTTGTGTATAAAAATTATTCCGTGACGCGGTTAGCGTCTCCACACTGCATAAATGTATAACTCTGATTACTGATAACTCTTATTGAAACTTGGCATCTCTGGTTTTATCCAATATACCATAGAGATGATCAATCTTGCAGTGAAAAACAAATAAATTTGAAATTAAAAATAATGGAAAGAAAACAATAACAAAAGATGGAGCTATGTTAAAAATAATATCTCAGGCCACTTGTTTGTAATCAGTCAATTTACATTAAGAGGTGAGTTGTTCTACCAATTTGAAACATTAAAATTAACTAAGGAATTAACACAACTAATATAACTTACTATTATTTTATGTGAAATATTTAGTTATTTTAAAATGAACCCTTCATTTAATTTTTATTTACAGTTGAACCTCAAAAATCTAAAATCGACAGGACTGTGGCGATTCCAGATTTTCGATATTTGTAAAAAACTAATTTGCCATTATAATAACATTAAAATGCAATTTTTATGCTGGTGAAAACAAATGATGATCAAATTGGCAAATTAATTAATAAAACAGGAATTGAAAAAATACTTATACCAAATTAAAATAATATAAAACACGATAAATTAAAATATAATGGACAATAGAACAATAAATAATGCTTTAAACTATTTATTCATTTAAAAAAAAAAAAAAAAAATCTGGAGTGACTCCATTCGACTTTCCGAACATTTAGTAATTAACAGTTTTGTAGATAAGGTAAGAAAGAGGAGTTGTGAAACAAAAAAAAAAAAAAGAGAAAACCATAATAGAGTGTTTGAGTATTTTTCTCCATATATTACACGATGTTTTATTTAACGCTACTGAACTTGGAGCCCATAGATCATAATGATAATGATAAAGAATTTTTCGTTGTGTCCCTGTAAAAATACTATAATATTCCTCAAAATCAATAGGGTTCGTGCTACGGTGACTTGCAACATGCGTACCAACTTACAGCTCATTTGAGCAAAGCGTTTAGACGCTAGCGGGTTCACTCACTCACACACATACACACACACATCATCGCAAAAATAGTGAAAACGGACTCAGGGGACCTCGAAACGTATAGAAACATCAAAATCTCCAATTCGGATTTTTGACATGATTACAATACTTTCCTCACTATAGTGTTTGGAAAGTAATACTAATAAATAAAACTATGGAAACTCACAAAGTATTTTTTATGTTGATTTTTTTTTTAACAGCAATTTAAAGCTGTTTCACTCTAGTGTTTTTTTTTTTTTTTTTTTTTTTTTTTATTTAATTTAATCTTTTAACTCTCCTGTTTTTGTAAAGAATAAAGTCTTTAATTAATAATCAGTCAGTGTAAAAATATGTCAGATTATGTCCATATTAACGTATTTGGGGTTCAATTAAAAGGATTTTAAACTGCATCCCACAAGAAATGTAGAAATCGGGTGCAGGAAAGTCTTATTTTAAAAATAAAACTGAAATTGGAAAAAGGTTCGGATTTTCAAAGTTCAACTGTATTTATTTTAATTTATAAACCTCAGCCTGTTTCACTTGATTTCTTTGAAAATTCTACAAATCAATCAGTTTAATTTAAAATGTTTTAAGTGACATTAGCTATAACTTTAAAGGATGTTATAATTAACTTTGCTTGTGTATTCATTTTCCTCATCGTCTGACATGCTATTATTATTCCAATCAGAAAACATGATAAAGTCTTCGACACAGTTTGGCATGACAGCCTTCTTTTTAAATTCATCCAACTGTTTGTATTAAATTTGTGCATAGTTACATGAAAAATAGAACTTTTACATATTCTGTTTTACCTCATTTTTCAGAAATATTAATGCAAATGTCTCCCAAAGCTGTAAAATTGAACCACGGTTCTATAAAATTTACATCCATAACATGTTAAGCAGCCTTTTTCATAATATTGTGAAACACATTCCCTGTTTGTAATGAATTGTATGGAATTAATAATAGCCTACACAAAATTTATCTGACAAACCTATCCACCAAGAGTAACATTAATAAAAAATTTCAATTCACATTTATGATAAGGGAAAGATTCAAACAAAAATGAATGGCAGACCTTTTTCTTCTTTAAAAAAAAAAAAAAAGAATGAAATGAATTCTTGTTACCATATGATTAAATGCACAACTGAAACTTAATATTTATTATACTATGGAATAAAAATATAATAATAATAATAAGTAAAAAAAAAATCTGGAGTGACTCCACTCGACTTTCCGAACATTGAGTAATTAACAGTTTTGTAGATAAAGTAAAGAAAGAGGAGTTGTTAAACAAATAAAAGAGAGAAAACCATAATAGGACGTTTGAGTATTTTTCTCCATATATTACACGTTGTTTTATTTAACGCTACTGAATTTTGAGCCAATAAATCATAATGATAAAGAATTTTTCGTTGTGTATAGAAAACTAAAAAAACTAAGTATTCACCAAAATCAATAGGTTTCGTGCTACGGTGACTTGCAACATGCGTACCAACTTACAGCTCATTCGAGCCAAGCATTTAAACGCTAGCGTGTTCACTCACACACATATACATACATCATTGTAAAAATAGTGGAAACGGACTCAGGGGACCTCGAAACATATAGAAACATCAAAATCTCCAATTCGGATTTTTGACATGATTACAATACTTTCCTCACTATAATGTTTGGAAATTAAAAAGGAAAAAATAGCAGTAATTTATTATTATTCACAGTGCAACTTTTTTCTTTACAGTAAAATATAGCAATTTGATATGTTCTTTTGAGATGTTGCTCTCTGATAGTGTAGTGTAAGCCAATAGTAGTCAACTCGGTCCCTACTGTCCACTTTGGGCAGTAGGGTTTTGTCCGATACTGAAGCTCTTTACTTTTTAAAATTTTATTTGGCTTTTTTAAAACATTGAATTGGAAAAAATGCTTTATGTTTATATACTTTATAAAATTTACAAGAGAGAGTTATAAGTTAAAATTACTTCCATACTTTATAAATTATCCTTTTTGTGTAACTGGTGGGCAGATAGAAAATTTTACTGGTAACAAACTGACCAAAATGAGCAATAGATGCAAAAAAGTTAACTATCCCTGATTATAAACAATAGCAACGTGACAGTGAGAAGAATTGTAGAAATGATGTGCTTCCCATTTTTCTTCTTCTGGCCATAAAAAAGTTTTATTTTTCATTCCATTGTGATTTTTTTTTTTACTTAAAATTTCTGCCGAACTGCCTGCAATGTGATGTACGAATGGAGGTTAGTTTGTGTAGGCAGACATTTTCCTAATCGATTGCTTAGCATGAACAGGTAAAAAAGCTAAATGTTTCAGCCTATTACTTCCATTACCCTACTACTGTAGGTAATGGAAGTATTGTATTTGGTCTGAAAATTCGATATCGGGTTTTCACCTGATTTACACGTTTTAAGGTCCCCTGAGTCCAAAAAAGTGGTTTTGGCAATTGGTGTGTGTGTGTGTGTGTGTGTGTGTGTGGAATCTTATGGCTATTATAGCTCAGAAACTAATAAAGATAGAGCTACGAAACTTTAGAATTGAAATACATCTGGTGTACAGATGAAAATTCCAAATTTTGGTGAAAATTGAAAAACCTGAAGTGGGACATCGGAAACCGGAAGTGGGACCGTAAGTCCGTATCTCAAAAATGGCTCTAATGATTTTCTTCAAACTTGCTACGTAAACACTCTATTAGATGTCCTTTCGAATGATATTGTTGGTTAGTTCAGGAAAATTGATAGGCATCCTGTATAAATAGCTCAATTTCAGGACTGGGTAATGGAAGTCGTGTGGCTGTTACTCACCAGATTTTTTATTTTTTGTTATTTATAAATATTCCCAGTCCAACTCAATTTTTACAAAAAAAAAATTGAATTTTTTTTTATTTATAGAACTTATAATTAAAAGGCTTTTTGCTAATGCGATTCCTTCTTTATGGGAGAGAATGAAGTATCGGAATCACAGAAAATTTACCAGGTGTCACATGAAATCTGTAAGCCGCCTTGGTGTAATATCTATTAGAGGGGGGGCCACCAAAAGTGTAAAGCCGATCTTGAACAACAGCAATTGGGGAAAAAAAAAATCTGCCTCAACTAGCTATTTTATCTATACTCATTTCGTTATATGGTAATTCTTTATGCATGTTGAGATTAAATTGTTTTGTGTTAGCAAAGCAACAAAAGCACAATAATTTGCTTTTGTTGCTTTGTTTTCCACTGCTGATTTAAACCGTTGTATCAATATTAACTTCTAAATTTTTTTTTTTAAGTGTCTTTTTTTTATTATTATTAATTGTGAACGTATGAATAAAGTAACTGCTGTAATAGTGAACTTTCTTAGTTTATTCCTTCATGTATAGTATTTTTTCGTTCATTGATAAATATTCATTTTGCATAAATATTCATATGAACTATCCAAATTAAAGTTAGTTTTCCATCATGTGATTTGTTATTCATTAAGCACACTGATCCATAAAAATTTCTTAGATGTAGGTTTTAAGCCTCCTTCTCTCAACCGTAAACATAATAGTTTCTGTGTAAATGTTTAAACTTTTACATATAATATAGTATTATTCATTTTGTAAATAAGAAGCTTCTTGTTGGATTAATTTTACATATTTCAGCATGTACTATTTACTATAGCTATTAAATCAATGTTGTAAATAGGCTCCATTAAATGTTGTTTAATAAGTTAATTTGTTATTTTTCAGATGCAAAATTCAGTAAATTTCCATACATTTTCAAATTATGCTTTTCTTCATCTGGTGCTGGACGTCCACCTAGAGGTGGTGGTTATTAAAGACTCTTCATTTTTAGAACACTTGTTGACATAAGCTAAGGCTGAAGATGAATTTTAATTTTCACTTAAATAAAAACTTCATTACTTTGTGACTGCATTTTATATATCTAAATATTTTTTCTTCTGTTATTTTAAACTCATTGTATGCACAATAAAAAGCATACCATTCTGTGTAATGATGTTTTATATTCTTTTAAGTTTTAGATCCATTTTATTGATTTCGAAGAGGCTTTTATTGCGGGTGGGTGGGTTGGAGGGGAGGTACTTTCAGTGATAGTCATATTTGTTTTAAAAAATATTTGTTCTAATTTATGATAATCTTTTTGAGAATAATAATAATAAGGTATGCGAAAAAGTTTACACTATTATTGAAAAATAAATGCATGCTTGTGACATAAAAATGAAAGTTTTAAAATCTTATTATTACCAAGAAACATTCTACTGTCTCCTATTAATTTATTTTTAAACATGTGGATTAAAATTATATCTTTTTCTATGTAATTGTTTCCAAATTTATGCTGACTCAGGAGGATAGGATTTATCAACCTGCACATTCTAATCAAATCTTTCTTTGCAGTCTCATTTGAATTTTAAAACAATATGAAATTAAATCATCTAGTACAAATTAAATTTAATTCGCAAGATATATGTTTAAAATACTTGAATGTTTCAGCATTTATTTCTTCGCTACCTTTAAAATTATTATTATTATTTTATAGACATCATTTCTTAGATCATCACGACATCATATTAGACACAAATTTAATATTTTATCTTTTTTTCCTCGTGAAAGCATATTTAATTTTATGCTAAAAAAAAAATGGCAACAATTAAAAATTTAAATGTTTATTTTAAAGCTATGTCTATTTTCATATTTTAATTAATATTAACTAAAGTATGAAAATTAGGTGGCAACTTGCTTTCACACACAAAGTCCAAGGAAATCTCTTAGCCTTTTAGAGCGTGACAGAGTCAGTCAGTCAGTCAGTGATGAGCATAACTATATATGCTGATTACATAAATAAATACAAGTGCACAATAGCATATGGCTAGTGCCTTCCAAACCCTCTGTTCACTGCCTTTTAAGATACCCAGACACAAGTCTAATTGTTTCATATTCCTGAAAATATAATTTTGTATATATAAAGCTGTTATTACATGATGTGATGCTTTGCAGTAACTTCGGGTGATTCCATGTTAAAATAATGGGAAAAAAGTTGCTTGAAATCTAGTAAATTTTCCTTGCTGAACACCATTATCGGCAGAAAAATCTGTGCTGCCTCTTTCAATTAATGAAATGCTTTGAAAGTTGACATCAATCAAACATTATTCTTTCTCCTCATTCAACTTTAATCGAGGAATGGATCTCTCAATCTCAAGTCACCTGGAATTTTGCTTGTAGCAGTTGTCACTTTGTCTCGCCTTATTTAATAGTTAAATTCTGTTTTCACATTAAAAAAAATATTTAAAGTTTTTTAAAAGGTTTTTCAATAATCATATTTTTGGATATATCAGAAAAATTTTGAGAGAAATTGGTAATTATTGCATCATTGTGTCATTCCGAGATGAAATACTTTATCATCTTGAAAGTATGACCTTAAGAAATAAATCCAACATATCTAAAGTTGAACTGCATCTGTCATTCAAAAGACTAACTTTTTAGTTCCCCATCATGCTATAGGTATGGGGACTTTTAGGTAATTGTAAAAAATTTTTACCTCGGTTTTTTTACTTTTTTACACGTTTTCAGGTGTGAGGAATCCGAAAATGACAAAATTTGTATGGTCTCTGTTAGTTTGTTAGTCTGTTTACACGATATCTCACGAACAAATGATCGCAGAAAGGTCAGACCAGTTTTAAAATATTACTTTCGATACTAGAAAGAACCCTATTCATTTACAACATTCGAATTAAAAAACTTCGTAAGTTATTAGAAATTTACGATTTTCTTAATATGGGAGAGTAGGACAAAATTTCACTTAAACGTGCATTAAGTGGAAACTTTTTACTTTAAAAATGTCAGACCAGTTTTAAAATATCAGGTTTGATGCCAGAATGAACATCAGTAACTATAAATATGCTAAGTTATTAGAAATTTACGAATTTCTTAACATGGCAGAATAGGGCAAAATTTCACACAAGCATCAATCTTGAGGGATATTTTCATCGTAAAGGTGTCAGACCACTTTTGAAATATTATTTAGGATACTGACATGAATACCATAGAGTATGAATTTTCTAATTTAAGAAATTCGCAAGTTATTTGAAATTTACGATCCTCTTAAAATGGCAGAAGAATACAAAATTGAGGATAAACGTCCATTTTTAGGATCATACATATGTCAGACAACTTCAAAATAACATTTATGATACAGTGAAGCACCTTTTATACGTTTCTCATTTATACGTTTTTCTCATTTATACGTTTTTCGACTTCGGTCCCAAGTCATTCCATTGAATTCTAATGTTAAAATATTTCGTTTATACGACACAAGTAAATTCTTAATTTCACTTATACGTTTTTTTTCCCCTCCTCGTGGAATCCCAAGTTTGAGTTTCATTCCAGAATTAAAAAAAAAAAAAAAAAAAAAAAAACATGAATGCTCTTTATGTTTTATTCTTATTTTTTTCGATTATTTTTTCTTAGAACTATGGTAACAAAGTGCGGCTATAGAACAAAGTGCGACTTGCATGGATAGCCTGGAGGGAAGGGGGGTTGAGATAAGCCAAGTAGCCAGTGACCACTTGAAGACCTCCCACTTTCTCTTTTAATTGATTCCAGGAATGGGGTATCAAAGGAAAAAAGCCCACATCTTTATAGGCATTTTGTAGACTTGAAGATTTACTTCCGTTGGGCAACTCGGAAGATTTTTTTTATCGTTTTATTTGGAGAAACATCTTTTTTTTCTTTCCTCCCTTTTAATCGTTTTCAAAAATGTCATCTTCGTTTAGAGAAAAGGCTTTGTCTTTAAAAGTTAAAATCGAAATCTTGAAAAAAATTTCTGAATTTCTATATTTTTAATTAATATTTAATTATTATTTAGCCATTTAAAAATATTTTAAATATAATTAAAATATATCTTATTCGAATAAATGTAAAGGAAATCATGAAAATTGATTAGACTTTTATTATTAATATGATACTTTATTGTGTATTAATGTTAAAACGAATTTTCAGTTGTACGTTTTTTTCAGTTATACGTTTTTTTCAGTTATACGTTTTTTAGGAACGGTCCCTTGAAAAACGTATAAACGGTGCTCCACTGTACTTGTATGAACATGACTGATTACAAATGGGGAAAATTTTGCAAGCTATTCGTTATTTAAGATTTTATCAACGTAACAAAATAAAAAAATTTCCATAAAAATATGCATTTTGAGGATTGTTGCATTGGAAATAATAGCATGAAAACTAAACTACAAAATTTACCCTGATAAAATAATTTAATAGATTAGAATAAGATAAATATATTGAAGTGAACGGTGGATAGCCTATTAGGTGGGGATTTCATTCTGTCACTGTGTCAAGCGTTTTTTCAAATTCGTTTCTCTTAACATGATAACTGTGTTAAGAGAATGTAATGTTCTAGAAATTTATGAATATATATATATATAATGGGGAACTGAGCAGAGTCCACCTATGCCAACTAGTTTTTTTTTTTTTTGCTTTAACCAAGTGACATAATAAGAGTTTGATTTAAAAGCAAGTGATATCACTCTATGTAACTGACATAATAATAAAGGTAAGAACATCCTTTACATTAAAATCTACAATTAAAACCATTTATAAAAAATCATCTCGTTAGTGCTTTTAACTGCATAACACAGCCATCCTCAGGCATGTTAAGTGAGCCGAAAGTGGTGATCTTCTCTCTTGCTTTGTTTCCTTCTCTAGCATAGCATACCACGTTTCGTCTATTTTTGTAGGTTCTGAGAAGTTGCATTAATTGCAGTTTGCCAAAATTTCAACCGTTTAGTTTATTAACACGTACGTAAAATAAAATGTGCACATGCATCAAAATAAAAACTTTCATAAAAGAACATGGAAATAATATCAAATAAAATAAAATAACCAATTGCTGTAACCAAAGTAAACCAAAAAGAAAATATAAAAATTGATTTCATGAATTTTTTTAAATTAACCCACTGCAATAATTACCAATATGCAATAAAAAGGGAAGCTGTTGAAATTTTGGCAAACTACGATTCATGCAACTTCTCGGAACCCCCAAAAATAGACGAAAGGTGCAGCTCTATACTAGAGGAGGAGGTGAGAAGGAAATGAAGCAAGTGAGAAGACCACCAATTTGAGTTCACTCAGCATGCCTGAGGATGGCTGCGTTATTCAGCCAAAAGCAGTAGCAAGGTAATTTTTTATAAACAATTTTTATCATAGATTTTAATGTAAATTATAAATAATCACTTGAAAATAAGTTTTTAAAAAAAGAACATCCTTATTAAAAAGCATAGCATATTGATAAATTGTTATATGAAAATAATATTTATTAAATTACATTATTTTTTAAGAAAACCATTTTTTTTTTTTTTTTTTTTTTTTTTTTAAGTATATAGTAAACTCTTGATTAAACTAGATGATCTAAAAATGCCTAGTTATTGACAAGCAAATATCCTGGATGATTGAATGCATGCAAATTTTAATATATACAGGGTTTGTCTGGAAAGTAATAGGACTGAGTCGATTAAAAAAAAATTATTGAGCCAATCGTTACAATTCTTTAAAAACTTTCAAAATAGGCTCTTTCTGCGTCGATGCAGCGCTGCCAGCGCGATTTCCAAGTGTAGATGCAGTGTTGTTTTCCCCATGCATATTCAATATAATTTTTTTTACCTCTTAAAGGTTTAAATTAATTTGTAAATATATTTGATTACCTTTTTTTTTCTTAACATCCAAAGTTTAAATTTTATTTCTTAATTTTATAGTTTCTGGGCTGTAGGGCGGCTGCGGAAGCATTTGGATGCCGGCCTTGGTCAGGTAGCTGTTCACAAGAAAGGCGGTGTGAGCCGGGGCGTTGTCGTGGTGCAGCTTCCAGTCGCTGTGATGTCTTGTCGGACCCGATTGACCCTTCATTTGAGTCTCTTGAGCACTTCCACGTAAAACTTGGCGTTGACGGTTTGTCCAGGAGGAACAAATTCATGGTGGACGATGCCTTTGATGTCAAAAAAGACAATGAGCATCGTTTTCACTTTGGATTTGCTCATTCTTCCCTTTTTTGGGCGAGGAGACGCCGGCGTATGCCACTCGGCCTGCTTGATCATATCAAACATCTCTGTCGCAGATTTACCGAGTTTCACACAGAATTTAATTGCGTACCTCTGCTCTAACGAACGCTGCATTTTCGGCTTGCACCACTCACAGAAACACGTTGCGTGAAAAAGCCTGTCCTGACTCTGCAGGTGCTCGGAGATAACTGACCAGCCGCTTGTTCGTTAGCTAGGAACGCCCTCTACCGGATCTAGTCGGTGCACGCACGCTCCGAAGTACAGTCGCGGTGGAAGAAAATCAGTCCTATTACTTTCCGGACAAACCCTGTATATACACACAAAGTGGGCATAAAATAACATGAAGTGTTCGGAGCCTTTTAGTTTTTAGTGTAATAAATCAAATGTATTAAAAATTTGCATACATAATCAGCAAAATATTCAAATTCTATTTCCAAAGAAAAAGTTGAGTACCAAAAGTTACCTCTAAAATAAACTTTGGTACTGCAAGTGTAATATGTGTGACAAATGAATATATAATTGCCAATTAAAATGGTAATTAGCAATTTATTTATTTTATAAATAAGCAATGTTTGTTGTTGCTTACAAATTTAGCTCAATACGATCACCATTTTGATCTTTCGGTAATTGCTTTATAGCATATGTTTTCAAAGGAAGTTTGCATTTATAGGCATTTATTCATCTAAATTCTAAAGTTGTGTTATCTATTGAAATGGGATTGTCAAAAAAATGCCTTTGCTACACAACACTTTTTAAATATCCCCACAACTAAAAATCACATGGTTGTTGCAATTGTAGCATTACAAAATTTTCAAACATAGCAGCAGCACTGGCATTTTCGCCATGCTGATAAAACAGTTTGACTAATACAACACGCCATCGAAAGGCCATTCTCATCTTATGAATGATGAGAATTTTCCAACCTTTATTTAGACCTTCATGGTTTTTCTACATGGAACATGTTTATGTGAAATTCTTTTTTTTTTTTTTTTTAACCACAGCACCAAATATTTCCCTATCAGCAACTTTGAAACTTTTTTTTTCAAATAATCAAAACGATACTCTTCTGTGCATATATGCAAATTTTTATTGCATTTGACCCATTACACAAAGAGCTATGCAGCTCTAAACACCTCACATTTTTGTATGTCCACTGTCTATACATATATATATGTATAAATATAGTTTACTGTACTGTTTAGTGAAGAATGAAGTAGTAGAAGTCTATTTTCATAAGTTACAAGATTTTCTTCATCACTTTCAGGACATTCTCAAATACTTGTTTCTTCTGAACCACAATAATTACAAAACGCAATTTCATCGTAACTTAAAACTTCATAACATTCCAATTTTGAAACTTCGTTAATTCATTGTTGCAATCTGATCCCAGTTAAAAAAGAGGCTGCTGTAATTCAGGTTAGATATGATTATTAATGTGCAAATTACCCATAATTAATATTAAAGAGGTTTTGTTAAACACTCAGTACTTCAAAAAATAATTATCTTCCCCCCCCCCCCCCTAATAAAAAAAGAGTGAAAAATTATGCAATACGCATTGATTATTAACACTTTCCAATTGTACACACTTGTATTGTACAACTTTCAATGTTCTTTGCTTACATTATCACACTACGAATGGACAGAAGGACTGAAAAGCATACAAATAGACTAAGTGTATTAATATACACTCTTAAACATTGCAGGATGATATTTTTGAGCTGTTTTGTAAATGCAACCCTGAGATTCTAAACACAGTCTTTAATCTATCTGAATATTTTCATGTAGCTGTTCCTGTAAATCTGAAGATTAACCATATCATATTCTATAGAAAATATTATTTTAGCATATTAATAATAAATGTCAATTTCTTTGATTTTTGCAGTAGAAAGTTAGTTAAATGTGATTTATAAAAATGTCTGTCCTAAAACGCAATGTATTGAAATTAGGTGTCCTTGTACACAAACCTTGTACAGTACATATTAAAGCCATTTTAAATAGGAAATATTTCATAGTGAACTTGAATAACATGTATCAATTATAAAAAATTCTGAAAATATTTAAGGACACTGGGAGTGGGCAGATGGACAGTCAGATACACAAATTGAAATCCATATTCACAGTTAAAAATTATTATAAAGAGTTAAAAACCTTTAATATAAACAAAAATTCAATTCCAGCAAATTTCCAATAATAGTCCTTAATTTAAATAATTATTTTTGTGTGGCCGTGTAAATCTAATGTTAATTATAGTATATTCTATAAAAAGCATTCTTTTGTACATGTGAATATGGTAATATATTTCAGTTTCATTAAGATTTATGTAAAGTAAAGGTATTAAAGTTTGGTCTATAGAAATACTTCTCATAGGACACAATGGTTTGGAATACCTTTGGGTGTCCATGTACACAAACTAGTAGAGGTATTCACTCCATTTTGAATAGGGAACATTCGATAGTCAACTTGAATAATATACAGGGGGATTCAAAAAAACATGGACAAAATGATATGGCAGATCAGTCATACAACAAGGATCAAAAATCGCATAGGAACAGAGGGTCGCAAATGCCTGTAGAGGGCACTAGAGCCACGAAAGGGCATTGCGATACAAACACGAGCTGAGCAAACGGAGATTGTCTTCATTTGAGCTGTAGATGCGTTGGGCGTAACATGGCTAGTTTCACGCACCGCAAAGTGGCTGACATGCATTTAATTTACGGCATGGCCAACTGCAATGAATGAGAAGCCTTGCAAACGTATCGTGAGAAATATCCTGATAGAAAGATGCCTAGCCGCTCTGCATCGACGATTGTGTGAAACCGGCTCGTTCGATGTGCGCAAGCCAGATGCTGGTCGCCAACGAATAACTCTGACAGTTGATGCTGAAGAAAGAGTTGACCAAGAACTCCAGCGTAATCCTTCAACGAGTACACGAGTTGTATTCCGAAAGACCCGTATCCCCCAAGCTACCGTCTGGCACATTGTATACAACAAAGAACTACATCCTTATCATTTACAACACGTCCAGGCACTGGAACCGGGAGACTACAACAATCGTATGGCTTTGGCAAGAAAGTGCTGCAGACTGAAATTTCGCAGCAAGTGTTCTCTTAACGGATGAGGCTGCGTTCTCATAAGAGGGTGTGATGAACTTTCACAACCTGCATAGATGGGCGGATGAAAACCCGCATGCTACACGTTCGCACGACACACAGCGAAAATTTTCCGTTAACATGTGGGCTGGCATTGTAGGAGAGTGTTTACTTGGTCCTCTCCCAGAAAGACTTAACGGTCCCATTTATCTAACATTCTTGCAAGAGATTCTGCCAGAAATACTGAATGATGTTCCGATGCCCATTCGTCAACGCATTCGATTTCAACACGACGGAGCTCCTGCACATTTCAGCACAGACGTCGGAGCACATCTGCAGGCTACTTTTCCTGGCGGCTGGATTGGTCACAGTGGACCAATCGCATGGCCACCACGATCACCAGACCTGACTCCCTTGAATTTTTTTTGTATGGGGATTTTTAAAAGGACTTGTGTATCAAACACCTGTTGCAATGCTGGAAGATTTGGTAGGAAGAATTGTTGTGGTAGCAGGATGTGTTCGAGATGCACCTCGTACCTTTGAGAAGGTGTGGCGTTCTATGCAACGTAGATACCAAGCATGTCTCGATGCATCTGCAAAAACTTTGAGCTTCTCCTGTAGGCTCAACATATGGCTTGCATTAGTCACATTTGAGTGAATAATTATCAATAAAATGATCTGTAAATAGTTTTGTTTCTTCTCTTTATGTTATGTATTATTTTAGATGCCCTGTAGCGGCTCCGGATCGCAGTTGCGACCCTCTGTTCCTATGCGATTTTTGATCCTTGTTGTATGACATCTACCGTGTCATTTTGTCCATGTTTTTTTTTTTTTTTAATCACCCTGTATAGTATCAGTTTCAAAAAATTCCATGAATATTTATGAGAGGTAGAGCATGGACAGACAGACAAATCAAAGTCATTAACACTTTTCAACTTTGTTGGAAAGTGTTAAAAACAATGAAAGTGATCTTTAGTATGTTTGAACAGATTTTGAAATATATTAAAGTTTCGTGCTTTATAGAAATATTAATAACAAATTTATTGCTTTCTTTTACTTAAGCATCTTTTTACAAAATATATTGCCTTTTTTTTTTTTTTTTTTTTAATTTAATCTATTTTATCATTACTACTTGTCTTGTTTAACTCTTGAAGATATGGAACAATTTAAAAATCTAATTGTTATTCAGAAGTTAGTTTCACATACTTGCCAACATACTAATTAATATTCCGTAGTATTGTTAGCTCCACCTTCTTTTATCCACCAGTATCTTTTTAGAGTATTTTTCATCTTATTTAATCGTAATTGCATTTAGAGAATATTACTCTAAAAATTTACTGGTGTGTAAAAAAGGGCGGGTCTAACAACAGTACAGAATATTAATTAAGATGTTGGCAAGTATGGTTTCATCATAAGCAGAAATAAATTCTACTTTTCAAAAAACAGTGATTTTATTAAGATCTTAATAAAGACTAATATAAAAACAGGAAAAATCAAACACCAAAGATAATGAAATAGCATACAACTTTTTCAAAATATTTAGTATAATGTCACTAGTTCATAAAGAAAAAAAAAGGAAAGTAATATTTTATATATAAGAAAGGAATCAGGTTCTACAACTATTTAATAAACTAATAGAATTCGGTGAAATGTGAGGGATTAGCCAATAAAAAAGAAATTTATAAACGGCAGTGAAGAAAAATGAAAAAATTAAGAAAGTGGGGATTGAATATAAAATTTCCAGCAATCGCGCAATGAGAATGTAGCAAAATCATAATTAACAATTTTTTAAAGATTTGTTTACAGATGTAAAGAGCTTCAAGTATGGATTTGGATCTGCAAATTATCTTGGTTGCATCTAATTTATAATTATAGTTTTTCTCACATCTATGCTTAGAAATGGCTGGTTTGTTGGTTTCTTGTTTTCAGACATAATTGATATGTTCTTTTAAATAGAATTTGAAATGTGTTTGGTTTGGCCAATATTTTATAAAATACATTAGGGGGAAATACTATAATTACCGTAATAGTTAAACATATGTGTAGAATCTTTTAACTAAGGAATGGTGAGTCTGTCGGAAGACTAAAATATTATTTTAAAATTATACTATTTGAGAACTTTGGTTGTAGCATAACTTGATTTAGAAAATAGGGTAAAACAATACTGCTATTAGAAGACACTGATTTAGGAGACTAAGTATGAGAAAGCTCTAATTTTTTAATAGCTTTATCTATAATGGAAGGTATATAACATCTTGTCAATTACAATGGCTTTCGGATATTTGATTTCAGAGCTTAATAAAATAGAATTGGAAAAAATATTAAAAGCACGGTTAACAAAAATGTAGAAAGCTGCCATTTAGGTAGGTGGATGGTATGAACATGTGTGGGGAAGTAAAGAGACTGCAAAATTTTTCACTGTGGAAGACGAGGGTATCAAGGAAAGGAAATGAATCATTATTTTTTAACACACTTTTATTAGCTTCACCTGTATGTATGTATGTTTGTTTGTAACTTCTCTGGGAGCAAACAAATTTATATTGTAAAAAAAAAAAAAAAAAAAAAAAAAAACTTTCCCTACGTGAACAATGTAGCGTTGAGGTAAGGCGGCGCACTACGAACCTAAAGGTACAGCATTCGATCCCCGTCAGGGGAGATTTTTTAAAAATGGTTTTTGTTTAATTCTGATTAAAGATTTAAATGTATGTAAATATTACGGTGTGTCACTCACACGATTTTCTCTTACCCTGAATTTTAATACTAAGATAGATATTTTGTGCTTTTTAGTTCACATTTCTATAAAAGCGTGTTCTTTAATTTTTTTTAAACTATAATATTATTCTATTTCATATGTGAATTGGATATTACTGTCTATAGAGTTTACAGTTTGTAAGATGTGGTCAATATTGTGAAGACATGTGTTGATAAGAGTGAAAGTGTCATCAACGTAATAGGTCCTAAAATGGAAAGAAATTCTCTTAAAAACCATTCTTTCAAAATAAGGCATCTGAATGTCAGCGATAATTGGTGAGAGAAGGGAATCTATGGCTACAGAGTGACAGTAAAACTTTCTTTGGAATGAAAAAGTAGTTTGTAATATATACAAATATGAGTGAGGGAAAGTATTTCTTGTATTTAAAAAAAAAAAAAAAAGTGAAGTGAAATTATTTTAATCTTTTCTAGACAGTAGAGGGTGTCACTTATTTAAATAATAGTGAAAAGGAATTTCACATCGAAAGAGACCATTTTAAGATTTGTGTGAGAGCAATTTTGAATATTTTTTTGTGAAGCATTTGAAGTTCTTGGCAGTGTAGGTATTTGCAGAAGAGGAGCAAAAATTGTGGTGAGATATTTAACTAATCAATAGTAAGCACCACCTATATTAGAGACTAAGGGATAAAAAGGAATATTAGGTTTATGGACTTTTGGTAGTTCATAAATTCTACCAGAGTTGGCTATAGGAGGAACAAGAATATAAATGTGCAGTCAGTTTAAAATAAAACGAAACACCTTATGTATCTCATTACCTAATTATCGCAAAAACATGCAGTAGGACCAGTCGTCAGGAATTTATGTCTACTTTTATTGTATGTAAGAAAAAATGACATAGGGGGTCGCCTACATATTAAAAATAGGTCCAACTTTAAAAATTCGAATGTTAACAAATTTGACAACAGAAAACGATTCTAGTACATCAAAATAGCCTAGATACAAATTTGTGTGAAGATCCCAACAATAGTTCCTGAGATATTTAACGTTTTCCTTTTGGGGGTTACCTCCAAGTTTTTTTTTTTTTTTTTTTTCTTTTAGGTTATTTAACAAATTTTCGATTATTCAATGTGTTTCATTCATCTGGAAATGTCTAAATTCATCAAAAGTAATGTAATTTCAATGAGCATATTAATGTGGAAATTTCGTACTTTAAAAAAATAATCTGTCCAAATAGGCTAACACAAAAGGGTCTGATAACTCCTGTGTGTAGGGGGGGGGGGGGGTGCACTGTGATTCAAAACTGATGTTTTATTACTGCATTTTCAGAAGCTTTTTATTGAAATTAGATTTCTGTTATACCTTTTTTTTTTTTTCTTTTAGGTATAGGGCTAAAAACCAACGCGTCTCTACTTTATTGAAGTGTGTGCTCGCGCATATGTGAGTATGAGGGCGCATGTGTGTGAGAGAATTTATTTATGCCTATAACAAGTGCTATTTGAATTCAAAATGAGAGATTTTTGTAAAAATAAAGTAATATAAGGTAAAATTTAAAGACAGCAGAATTATTTAAAACACTGAATGACATTCTTGTGAAAGTTATTGACATATTTGCATGTAGAATGTAATTCGTAAAATCATAAACAGGTTCTAGTCAACGAATTCATCCTCCTCTTATATTAAACAAGTAAATCATGTGATTTGTTTTCAAGATCTTGGAAACGGCTTTATCGATTTTGATGCAAATTTGGGGTTAGGAGTTTTTTAGTGCTTAAAAACGATTGGACATATTTTCATCTTCTAAAAAATTCATGTTCACTATTTACCCTTTATTGGCCTATTGTGTCATATCGCAGAAATTGGGTTTACTCAAAAATGGATGTAACGATTTTCAAAAAAGTTTGGAGTTACGTGATTTTAGAGATACTTGGACCTACCCTTATCTTCAGAAAAATTTGCGTTCTCAGTTAACCCATTATTGGCCAGTGACAACATATTGGCAGAAATTGGGTTTACTCGGTAATAGTTATAGGAATTTTGATGAAAGTTTGGGGTTACGTATTTTCGGGATATTAGACTTACCACCACCATCTTCATAAAAATTTGCTTTCACTGTTAACCCCTTTTCGGCCAATGGCAATAAATGGAATAAATTCGGTTTATTCGGAAATTGATGTAAAGATTTTTGTGTTAAGTGCTTTTGGGGATGCTTAAACAAATGGAATTATCCCCATCGTCTTAAAAATTCGTTGTTGCTGTTAACCCTTTAAAGGCCAATTACAACGTATGTCAGAAATTGGCTTTAGACGGAAATGGACAAAGCGATTTTTATGAAAGTTTGAAGTTAGGTCTTTTTGATGAGAAAAAACGATTGGATTTCGTCTTCAGATAAATTAGCGTTCACAGTTAACCCTTTACCGGCCAATTGCAACACATAGCAGAAATTGAGTTTACTCGAAAGTGGATATTGCGATTTAGATGAAAGTTTGGGATTAAGTTTCTTTGGGGAGTGATAAAAAGATTGGACTTACCATAATCTTCAGAAAAAAATCGCATTCTCAATTAACCCTTTATCGGCCAGTTGCAACATATGACAGAAATTGAGTCTACTTGTAAATGAGTATAGAGATTTTGATGAAAGTTTTGGGTTGCATAAATGATTGGAATTTCATCTTCAGAAAATTTCATGTTTGCTGTTAAATTTTCAAAGGCCAATCGCGATGTATGGCAGAAATACGGTTTACGGAAATTTATACAGCGATTTTCATGAAAGTTTGGAGTTAGGGATTTTTTGTTGAGAAAAGGGTATTGAAAATATCTTCATCTTCAGAAAAAACTGCATTCGCTGTTAACCCTTTATCGGCATATGGCCATTGCAACATACGGCAGAAATTAGGGTTACTGTGAAATGGACAAAGCGATTTTTATGAAAGTTTGGAGCTAGGGCTTTTTTTATGAGAAAAAACGATTGGATCTCATCTTCAAACAAATTTGCGGTCACAGTTAACCCTTTATCGTACAATTGCAACACATAGCTGAAATTGGGTTTACTTGGAAATGGATATAACGATTTTGATGAAAGTTTGGAATTAAGTGTTTTCGGAGTACTTATACTTATCCTCATCTTCAATGAAATTTGCTTTTACTGTTAACCCTTTATCGGCCAATGGCATCAAATGGAATAAATTGGGTTCATTCGGAAATTGATAAAATGATTTTTATGAAAGTTTTGCGTCAAGTGTTTTTGGGGATGTTTAAACGAAGAAATTATCCTCATTGTCATAAATATTCCTTGTTGCTGTTAACCCTATAAAGACCAATTGCAACGTATGCCAGCAATTGGCTTTACACAGAAATGGACAAAGAGATTTTTATAAAATTTTGGAGTTAGGTCTTTTTAATGAGAAAAAACGATTGGATCTCATCTTCAGACAAATTAGCGTTCAAAAGTTAACTCTTTACTGGCCAATTGCAACACATGGCAGAAATTGGGTTTACTCGGAAATGGATATAGCGATTTTGATAAAAATTTTGGATTAAGTTTCTTCGGGGACTGCTAAAACAAATGATCTTACCCTCATCTTCAGAAAAAAAGTGTGTTCTCAATTAACCCATTATCGGCCATTTACAACATATGACAGAAATTGGGTCTACTCGTAAATAAGTATAGGAATTTTGAGGAAAGTTTGGGGTTGCATAAATGATTGGAATTATTTTATTTTTCAGAAAATTTCGTGCTTTCTGTTAAACCTTTAAAGGTCAATTGCGATGTGTGGCAGAATGCGGTTTACACGGAAATGGACATAGCAATTTTCATGAAAGCTTGAAGAACCTTTTTGATGAGAAAAGGCTATTGAAAATATCCTCATCTTAAGAAAAAAAAATGCGTTTGTTGTTAACCCTTTATCGGTCCATTGCAACATGCAGCAAAAATTAGGGTTACTATAATTTTTATCAAAACCGTTTAAAAATTTCCCAGAAAACTAGATTTTTGTGACATTTTGTTCCAGACAAAGCACAGGTTACCAGATCTAAAAATATCAATCAGCCCGATACGAACTTTTTCTATATCGTTCCAACGATTTCCGAAAAATCTTTGTTCCTGCAAAATGTTTCCCAGAGGGACTGCAAATTATCAATGAATGCTACTTACCACGATGCTAAAGGTAATGACGAAATAGAGAATCGATGAAAATGTCATCTCAAAAGCAAGATAACTGTAACATTTTATCGAAACCATTCGAAGAAAGTTGGTGAACACTAATTGTTTAGAACAAAACGGCATTTCAGACTAAATTCTAAACTCAAAACGCTCATAAACCTAAATTATTTTCCAAGAAAACCAAAACTAATTCTCTGCCACGTTTTGTCACAGACGGAGTAATTTTGAACAGAAAACGCTAATTTATTTATTTACTTTTAAGATGAAGCTAATTCAGATAGGTTTTTCATCTCAAAAATTTTCAAACACTAATTTTTTTCAAATTCGTTACATCCATTTTAGAATAAACCCAAACACTGTCATATCTTGCAATGAGCGGATCGAGGTTTTGCATCGAGCTTGAACTTTCCTGAAGCTAAGAATATGTCTAATTGATTTTGCAACCTCAAAAATATATAGCCCTGAATTTTCATTAAAATTGGTATATTAATTTCCGAGTAAACCCAAATTTCGCAATTAGAGGATAAAGGGTTAACAGCAAACACGAATTTTCTAGAAAATGAGGATAATCGATTTTGGATCTCAAAAAATCCATAACATGTACTTTATCAAAATTGTTTCATCTATTTCTAAGTAAACGCAATTTCTTCGATATACTGAAAATGGTAGATGAAGGGATAATAACGAAAGCTAATTTTCCTGAAGACAGAAAAAATTAAATTAAATCACGAAAAATTTTACATTTATTTATAAGTAAATCCAATTTATTTCATTTATTGCAAACGGTTGATGAAAAGTTAACAGTAAACGCAATTTCGCCTGAAGATGAGGATAAGTCCAACCGATTTTTTCAGAGAAATTTTCAAATTTCCGTGAAGATTTGAGAGTAAGTCCAATTTTTCACACCAAAAAACCATTAATCTCACACTTTCATCAAAGTCGTTTGAGCCGTTTCCGAGAAACACAAGACATATATATTTATATCTGTATAACATGTCATGTGTTTAATTTGCTTAATATAAGTGAATGATAGAATTTGAGATTTAGCTTTGCAGTTCATGGAATAAATTGCAATTTAATTATGTCGCATGCTGACCGATATGCATTCAAACTGAATCAGTATAGTGATTCATAATGACCCTATCCTATACAAATTTTCGAGCAATTGTATACATTAGAATCTGAACTATAATTTTTCCATTCATGGGGGAAAATTTCCAGCGTACCAATGGCCGATATGCACTGGAATCGAATCAAATATTTCATAATGACACTCTCGCATATCAATTTTGTTCAAAAATATACTACAGCATCTGAGATATGCACTTTTCCTAAAGGTAAATCATTGCAGTATGACAGCAACGTTTGCTGAAATATTTGCACAAATTTTGTTAGGCACTGAATTATGTTACGATGCAATTACATAGATATTTAATGGAATTCTGTACAGTATTTCTTGAAAAACAATTGTCAAAAAATTTTTGTCTTGCACCTAATCAGACAGAATGATATTTTCTAATAAAGGTAAAACCTTATTTAAAAAAAAAAAAAAAAAAAAAAAAAAAACTTGTAAAACGTATAAATTTATAGAAAACCACATCTAGAAGTTTTTTTTTTTCAAATTCAATATATATATATATATTTGAGAATAGAAGAAAGTAGTAATGAAATAAAGCTCAAAGCAAGACCAAAAGTGAAAATACCATCGATTATACTCATAATTCCTAATTTATCATATCTTTTTTTTTTATAGCGCTATATTTGATGCGTTAATCATACAGATCACTATAGTTCATTGAAATGAAGTTTTAAGGAAGAGAAAATGCATAACAAAGCTGAATATACACTTCATGGTGGGAACCACTTTAATCAGTTAACCATTTCATTTATTTTATGTGGTATTACAAAGAAATAAACAATCTTAATCACACCTCGCCCTGAAAAAAGCTTAGCTCTTTATACATTTTAGTAGTAGTATCAAACTCATTACGTTTATTTGAAGGTAACATGACCAAAAGAAATATCATTGATAGGCCAGAAGGTGTCGGAAACTTTTACGTGTTATGCATAGCAAAAACTGTATTCTGTGAATTTTTGCTATGCAAAGTTTCATTTTGAAAAATGATAAATACATAAATAAGTAAATAACCCTTTGTAAAAATACCATAAATTGTAAAAGAACTAATCACATTTTATTTTTTTAATTTTCCTTGTTCGAAGTAAAACTACGATCCTTATTCGTCAGGCGAAAAATGATTTTTAACTCGATTTTTCTCGATCCGAACGAAAATAACAATTTTAGTCCCAACGCGTAGACTTAATTGACTTTTCGGAAATTGTGATACATTTTTTAATGTTATTTATAATATAAAAAAAAAATCTGGAGTGACTCCTCTCGATTTTCTGAACATGAAGTGATGAATGGTTTTGTAAATAAATTAAAATATGACAAATAGTTATGTAAGCAAAAGTGAAAAATATTACAGGGAGTTCGAGTATTTTCTCTCATTGCTTAATTTTACGCTATTGCACTTCATATAATTTTAAACCCTAAATCATAATGATGTACAATTTTTCGTTGTGTCCCTGAAAAAATCTATAAGAGTTATCTTTACCAAAATCTATACAATTCGTGCGACGGTAAATCTATAACGTGCATAAATTTCAGTTCAATAGAATAAGGCTTTTAGATACTATCACACTTTAAAATGTTTGTGCCCATAGACCATAATGACAATTTTTCTTTACGTCTATATAAAAAGAGTATATATACATATATATATGTATATATACATGCTAGATTTATCAAAATCTATATACTTTGTGCGAGGGTGATTTATAACATGTGTATAATATTTTAGCTCTGAAGAAAATAGCGTATAGACGCTATCGCACTTTGAAAAATTTGGTCCTACAGGCTGTAATGATAAAGAAATTTTCTTTTTGTTCCTGTAAAAAATACTTTTAAGTGTTATATTCCCCAAAATCAATAGGGATCGTGCTATGGTGTCATATAATATACTTACTAAATTTCAACTTATTTGAACAGAGGGTTTAGGCTCTATCTATTCTTTCACATAGATACATACACACACACATGCATATATACATAATCGAAAACTAGTAAAAATGAGCTCAGGGCACCTCAAAAGTTCAGAAATCCTAAAATCTCAAAGTCGGATTTTTGACACGATTACAATACTTTTACATATTCCCCCCCAAACTTGATCTTCGATCGTTTTTGGGGCATATCTCAAGAACTATTTGCCCAGTGAGCTGCAAATTTGTATACGCGTATTTTAAGGTGCTAGAAATCGATTTCTGTTTAAAAAAATTACAGGTCACAATACATTTTTTTTTTAAATATCAATTTAATAATTTTCATTCTATAGATAAAAAATATTAAAATCTTAATGAAACTCATAAATATGTTTGGAAAATCTGTTATTAACACCATAAAAAAAAACAGGCAAAATAATAATTTTAAAATAAAATAAATAAAAATGCAAGAGATATGAATATAAATGTGTAACCAGAATTTAACATTAGAAACTCGAAAATTCAGATGTGTATAACGCCAGAACTTATACACCATATGACTTCCAAATTTATATCTGGGAATGAAATTGACTGTAGAATCGATAGCTGAAATCAAAATTATATGCTAACATTGAAAAAAATTAAAGTTTGACACAATTTCAATATGAAGACGGCCCCTTAAGTTTTTTTTTTTTTTTTTTTTTTTTTCAATTAGCTTAAAAGAGGACAAAATTCCCTGACGAATGACACCTTCGGTGTCTTTCTGCAACAATTTACTGATAAGATAGGAAGGTTATTTTTTATTTATTTATTTTTTTTTTTTTGACCGACTGCATATTTATATATTTTTAGCTATTATGAAAACTTCTTTCTTATATCATAATAATTACCTGTAATAAAGTACTGACTTATTACTTACAAACTTTGAATAAACACCATACAATGCAATAAACTCGCAACAATTGTTTCGGGTCGAAAAAACACGACCCTTCATCAGGCGAATAAAGTAAGCACGAGTGCTGCAGTCAAAGCGGCAACGCGTTGCCGCTTTGACTAGGTTGCCGCTTTTGAAAGGATCTAGAGATTGAAATTAATAAATTATATAAATAAATAAAGGTATATACACCGGAAATTTCTGTAAATAGTTTCTCTTTGAATCATTACTAATTGGAAAGCTACTATCACTTTGAGGCGGTGAAGCAAAAAAGTAAATAAATAATAATAATAATATAAATTCTTATCAATAAATTGTTAAGAATAAATTGTTAAAAATGTCTCTCTTTGTGATTAAGATTTTACAGAATTAATGTGACAAGGATAATGATGTCTTCAAGAGTACAGCAAAAGCTTTATATTCTTTTCTAGATTGTATTTCGGAAACTGTACAAAAATACACTACTTTAGTTATGGAATGATTAGTAATAAAATTTTTAATCAAGCAAGGAATTTCACAAATACTTTAATAACGCCTATTGTAACAGAAAGAAATTAAAAAACGAAAAGAAAATCTGACCGAAGAATTTCAAACATTGATTTTCCATTAAGGATAACAGGCCCGGACCTAATTTCATATGATGGATCTCCAACCAATAAATATCCCCAAAATTTACATCCAAAGTTATTTTCCATACTTTTTTTTTTTTCAGTTGATTACATTTGGAAGTGGAGATATTTCTTATTAGAAGCTGCGATGAGGTTTTACCGAAACGAACTTCCAAATGATAGCCCCGCCCTATTTACTAAGGGGAAAAAAAAAAAAAAAAAAATATATATATATATATATATATAGAGAGAGAGAGAGATATCTTAGCTCTTAATGATAAAAAACAAAAGCTTTCATCCAAACATTATTTTCTTTTAGTATTTTCCTTTTATTTTCATACTATACGCGAAAGGAAAAGAATCTTCCAAAAAATTAAATGTTATAAAATTAGAAGTCGTTCTGATGCAATTGCAATGCATTCAGGATGCAAATATTAAATATATATCAATTTAAATTTAAAGTAATTAACACACAATTTAAATTAATAAATACCTGAACAATTTAATGTTACTAAAAAACAAAGTTTAGTATATTTGAAGAAACATTTACAAGATGATTGTAATGAAACCTGGCCAATTCAAAGCTCTCTGTAGATGTAACTAAAATGCAAATTGAGTTGAAAATTTATACGTAGCATGGATGGAACACGGGCGCAGAACTGAAAGCACTATCAGTGTAACAAAATTTTCTACTTCTTAAATCAACGATATTATAAGTAGAGAAATTTCTTAAAAATATACCAATATGAATTCTGCGCCCGTGTTTCATCCTATATATAGACAATTCAAAGAATGCGCTTAATATTCTGAAAAAAAAAAAAAAAAATTTCGCTAGGGGTGCAATACAAAAAAAAAAAAAAAAAAAAAAAAACTATATACAAACAAGATACAAATTTCAATAGAAATATCCTTATTCACTATAGACATTTTTCTTATTTATTAGGGAGTGTTCAGTGGTGTAAAGTTGTGTTCAATATGGTACCCTATCATCGATTTGTGTGCAGCCGATGGACAGCCCTTCGGCGGAGTTTTGTAAAAGAGTTAAAAGATTAACAGACACTTTATGGTAAACAAACAGTCATTGTAAGTGAACAAATGCTACTCATTCGATTTCCTCCATCAAAGTATTCCCCACATTCCCAGTATTTACACTGAATCCACATGCTTATGCAAAACAGATTGCTTTCTTCTTCACTTCACTGTAAAATAATAACTATTACCAGCTGCAAGAAACTCTCTGTGATTGGAGAAAATAATTATTTTCTCCAATCACAGAGAGTTTCTTGCAGCTGGTAATAGTTATTTTTTTACAGTGTTGCAGTACCACAATTATAATCTTTTTTAACTGTTATAATGCTTTAAAATGTGAAAATAACAGTTTTATGTGTCGTAATTCTTGAAAATGTTATGAACTCACAATTGTTTATTACATATCTTTTCAAGAATTTTGATTGTAATGCGACATTTAATTTTTCTTTTTTTTTTCCTCGTTTCCCTCTCTTTTATTATTACTTGTTTCTTTTCTTTTTCAGAATCTTTCAGCGCATTTTTTTAAATGTCTGTTTAGAAAGTTTGGACGTTTTTAGCAGCATTTTCATGTCCGTCTATTTTCCTAACTTTAACAGCCTTTTGGCATTCTTCAAAAATTTTACATTTCAGTACACATAGAGCAGATTTTTTGTGGTTAAATAAGACAGTGGTTATTGTTAGAAAATAGTGGTGAAAGGTAAGATATCATTCTGTGATTCACACTGCATTTAACATTGAATTACTAATACAGGATTCGTACGGACACGCCTTTTTTCAAGGACTCTTCCATTAGTAAATTTAGACAGTATATTTCGTTTTAAGTTTCAAAGCTTTTTCCATAATAACATCGCTATATAATGTTTCTTATGGTGTAGGAAATCAAGGAAATTCAAAGACTGTATGTACCCCGTAAAAGAGTAAAAATTGTAGACGTAGTAAACTATTTTACTGCGCCTTTCCTATCAAAAATTGATGAGATTCCTTTTTTTTTTTTTTTTTTTTTTTTTAAATATTTGGTGTTCTAATAAGCTGTGTATAATTTTACAAGCAGTTAAAGTGTTAAAAATTTAGAGCATATATAAAGAAAAAAAAAAAAAAAAAAAAAAAAAGCTTTATTGTGTGTATTTAAGGCTGATTGCGATTGAAACTGTTGACATTTTTTACTAGAAACTTACGCGAGATTTTAGCGACACACACTTGAAGTGACAATTATTACTGATCAAAAACGTAACACGCGTTTTCCCATTCTGTTTATTGAAAGAAATAATATCCAGCTTTTCGCGATCGAAAGCAAAATAAATTGTTCATCTTCACTTTGTTTCTTTTGTATATTTTTTCCTTTTATTTTCATACCATATGCTTGCCAACTCACTCATTAATAAGCGTAAAACTGTTAACGTCTCTTGGAAAAACGCTTCTTTTCCCCCGCTACTTTATTTTTTAAGTGATTTCACCAACACTAGGATTAAATAAGAATAAAATTACTCTGAAGAAGTGACTGTGAAAAAAAGGCGGGTACTAAAATTTTTCATAATGAGATGGTTGGTAGGTATGTGCCACCTTCAAAAAAAAAAAAAAAAAAAAAAAAAAATCTATAAATTAGAATATTTTCAGAAACACTTTAATTAACTAATAATTTATCTATCAATTACTTAAATAAATGCTTAAACAGTTTATGAATAATAAAAGCATATTTTAAATTTATATATATATATGCAGAGCTGCCAACCAAATCCGGCAAATTGTTAGTACCGCCCCATTTTCTACACCACTTAATTTTTAGAGTAATTCTCTTCAAATATATTTACGATGAATGAGGAAAACAAATACTCTAAAAATTAAGTGGTGTAGAAAAAAGGGGCGTTTGTCAATAGGCGTTAACAATTTGCCGGATTAGGGTGGCAGCTCTGTATATGTATATGTACACCGTACCTGCCAACCATCTCATTGTGAAGCGTAAAATTTTTAGTACCCGCCTTTTTTTTCCCCACCAGTCATATTCTTATTTAATCGTAACAGCATTTGGAGAGAATTACTCTGAAAATAAAGTGGTGTGGGGAAAAGCGCGTTTTTTCAAGGGGCTTTAACAATCTCACGCTTATTAATGAGATAGTTGGCAGGTATGATATACTATATATATATATATATATATATATATATACTTACCATATAATTTAAAAATGCAGAAAACATGTAAAATAAAAGAAATTGCATTTATTAGAATACTTTTCCATCCCAACTGAACGGTTAATCACGCAAGAGTAAAGCACTTTAACGGCATAAAAATAATACTATTTATTTAATGCCGTAAAAAAATTTCTACCAAATAGATTAAATTCTGAAATTAATAACATCATTTGGGTGAATTGAGTAAAATTATATAATGGATATATTTTCTGCGTTTTCTATTTTTATTTATTTATTTTATTTTATTATATTTTATATTATTTTTTACAGAAATTTACCGGAAGATAGGAATTACCAGGAAAAATTATTTAAAGATATTTTTCCCAAAACTTTAAAACATGAAACATTGTAGAATGCGGTATGGACTTTCACACCAGAAATATTTAAAGATAGTTTTAAATACATATTTTTGAATACGGTCAGTATTTGCATCATCAATTAGACGAGATTCTGAATTCCTGATATAGAACTGTCACATGCTTGACAGTTTGACTGTAGTGGAAGGAAATTTAGAAATCGTTTGTTCATTTGCGTTGACATGGGCAAAGAATTTGTCCTACGACAAGAATGTCCTACGTCAAGCATAACTAATGCTCCTTGGCGAACTTTATAGCAAAGAGTATCTACTACGTTAGTAGATATTCATTGTTTATAGCAAGACTTCCTAATTTATATAGGGAGTCTTGGTTTATAGTATGCCTGTAGAAGAAGCTAACTTAAAGGTTGAGCTAGCGAGGAGCATGCAAAGAATTTCAAAATCAGATTCGTGTGTGTGCGCATTCGTTACAGTGTCATGTGATCACAGAACGCCGTATTTGTAATTGTAAACAAGTTCGTTGACATTCTGACAGATTCTGTCATCTTCAGCGACCGTGCAGGATTTTGAATTTTTTTACGCTTTAATCATTAATTACATGTCATTCATTCATCCTCATTCGGTATTCATCATTAATCATTATTAACCATTTTTAATCATAGTTAATACTTTAATTAATTAATTAATTAATTTTTTTTAAGATCACTATTTTTTCCGTTACATAGAATTTAGAGCAGCAACTGTTGATATTTTTTTTTTTATATTTAATTTCCTGAAACTTAAAAATATCTGTAATTAATTGTAAGTAAGTGTAGGTTTATTTTTTTTTAATTTTTCTAATAAAAGTGAGAAAATTTGATATTTCCAATAGACATAACGAATATTTTTAAAACAGGAATACAGGAGGAAATAAATAAAATAAGAAAAAGGACAAATCAACCAAACTTTAATCATCCCTTTTCGTGAGCCAATCCTAAACCAAAACTTTGTCGAAAACAACATCTATTTTTTACTTCTTTATTATGAAAGCGACAGACGAGAAGCTTATATACTTTTAAGTCAATCGTATGTGCTGTATTTTTTAAAAGTAAACATTTTAAATTTTATGTCAATAAGCCTTTAATAGTTTAATTCCTTTATAATGACGGCTAATCTTATTAAAGAAAACTTTAATATTTTCATTGAGTAGAAATTAGTGATTTTAAACTGAATTTCAGATGAAGCTTGGGAAAAAACAAAAAATAAAGAAAACTGGAGTGACAGATTATTAAAAACTGTAACATTCAAAATGATACAAGTATTTTTAAAACACGTATACCCACATTCATTAAGTAACACTAAACTCCGCCTGAATGACTCAAATTTTTATCATTTTTATTTCCAGTACTTCAGTTGCCATTTTCTTTATTGTTTGACTTAATAAATTGATGTAAAACATCAATAAAATCGAACTTGCTGCTGCTTCTGCTATTTCTTGTTTTAACATTACATTTTTTATCGCGGACTATTTTCATGTTTTTCTGATTTTAAATTCATCCAGTATTTGAAAATACATTGCTTGTTTTGTACATGGAAAGAGGTAGCAAACTCAAGGTGCCGCCAAAAACTTTTAAAAGGATCTAAAGTTTGAAATTAATAAATTATATAAATAAGTAAAAGTAAATGCACAGGGAATTTCTGTAAATAGTTTCTCTTTGAAAGCTACAATTAATTTGAGGCGGTGAAGCAAAAAAATAATATAAATTCTTAACAATGAATTGCTAAGAATAAATTGTTAAAAACCTATCTCTTTGTAATTAAGATTTTACAGAAATAATGTGAGAAGGATAATGATGTCATGAAGAGTTCAGCATTCTTTTCTAGATTGTATTTCGGAAACTCTACAAAAATCTCTACTTTAGTTATGGAGTGATTAGTAATAAAATTTTTAATCAAGCAAGGAATTTCGCAAAGACTTTAATAACGCTTCTTCTAATATCCATTCTAAAAGAAAGAAATTAAGAAAAGAAAAGAAAATCTGACCGAAGAATTTCAGATATTGATTTTCCATTAAGGACAATAGGCCCGGACCTAATTTAATACGATGGATCCCCAACCAATAAATATCCCCAAAATTTACATTCAAAGTTATTTTAGATACACTTTTTTTTTCTGTAAAAGTTGATTACATTTGGAAGTGGAGATATTTCTTATTAGAAGCTGTGTCGAGGTTTTAGCAAAACGAACTTCTAAACGATAGCCCCGCCCTATTTAATAAGGGGGGAAAAAAAGATATATATATATATACAGAGCCGCCAATCTAATCCGGCAAATTGTTTGTACCGCCCCTTTTTCTACACCAATATATTTTTAGAGTATTTGTTTTTTTAATTCATCGTAACTATATTTGAAGAGAATTACTCTAAAAATTAAGTGGTGTAGAAAAAGGGGCGTTACTAACAGTTTGCCGGATTAGGGTGGCAGCTCTGTATATATATATATATATCCTGGCTATTAATGATCAAAAACAAAAGCTTTCATCCAAACATTATTTCCTTTTAGTATTTTCCTTTTATTTTCGTACTATATGCGAAAGGAAAAGAATCTTTCAAAAAATTAAATGTTATATAATTAGAAGTCGTTCTGATGCAATTGCAATGCATTCAGGGTGCAAATATTAAATTTATATCAATTTTAATTTAAAGTAATTAACACACAATTTAAATTAATAAATACCTGGACAATTTAATATTACTAAAAAACAAAATTTAGTATATTTGAAGAAACATTTACATCGTAATGAAACCTAGCTCCTAGCCTATTCAAATCTCTCTGTAGATGTAACTAAAATGCAAATTGAGTAGAAAATTTGTATGTAGCATGGATGGAACACGGGCGCAGAACTCATACGACTATCAGTGCATGGCTCCCTGCGATTCAATATTACTATTCTAATGAATCGCAGGGAGCCATGATCAGTGTAACAAAATTTTCTACTTATTAAATCAACGATATTATAAGTAGTGAAATTTCTTAAACAAATACTGATATGAATTCTGCGCCCGTGTTCCATCCTAAAAATAGACAATTCAAAGAATGCGCTTAAGATTATGAAAAAAAAAAAAAAAATCGCTAGGGGTGCAATACAAAAAAAAAAAAAAAAAAAAAAAAAAACACAATATACAAACAAGATACAAATTTCAATAGAAATATCCTCATTTGCTATAGGTATTTTTCTTATTTATTAGAGAGTGTTCAGCGGTGTAAAGTTGTGTTCAATGTGGGACCCTATCATCGATTTGTGTGCAGCCGATGGACAATAGCAGATCAGCAGATGGTCCGTAATGATCTATCGCACATTGTCCTTCACTTCGGCCGAGTTTTGTAAAAGAGTTGCAAGATTAATAGACTTTATGGTAAACAAACAGTCACTGTAAGTGAACAAATGCTACTCATTCGATTTCCTCCATTTAGTATTCCCAGTATTTACACTGAATTCTCATGCTTATGCAAAACAGATTGGTTTCTTATTCACTTGCAGTACCACAATTATAATGTTTTTTTACTGCTATAATGCTTTAAAATGTAAAAATAACAGTTTTATGTGTCGTAATTCTTGAAAATGTTATGTACTGTTTGCAATGCGACATTCAACATTTTTTTTCCCCCGATCTCCCTCTCTTTTATTATTATTCTTTCTTTTCTTTTTCAGAATCTTTTAGAGCATTTTTTTAAATGTCTGTTTAGAAAGTTTGAACCCAAAAGTTTCGATTTGCGTTTTTAGCAGCATTTTCATGTCCGTCTATTTTCCCAACTTTAACAGCAAGCTCCGCCTTTTGGCAGTGATCAAAAATTTTACATTTCAGTGCACATAGAGCAGATTTTTTGTGGTTAAATGAGACAGTGGTTATTGTTAGAAAATAGTAGTGGAAGGTAAGATATTATTCTGTGATTCACACTGCATTTAACGTGGAATTACTAATACAGGATTCGTACGGACACGCCTTTCTTCAAGGACTCTTCCATTAGTAATTTTTGACAATATATTTCGTTTTAAGTTTCTAAGCTTTTTCCATAATAACATCGCTATATAATGTTTCTTATGGTGTAGGAAATCAAGGAGATTCAAGGACCGTATGTACCCTGTAAAAGAGTAAAAATTATAGACATAGTAAATTATTTTACTGCGCCTTTCCTATCAAAAATTGATGAGAGTCTTTTTTTTTTCTTCTGTTTTTCATTTGGTGTTCTAATAAGCTGTGTCTAATTTTACCAGCAGTTAAAGTGTTAAAAATCTAGAGTATATATATATATATAAACTTTATTGTATGATTGCAGTTGAAACTGTTGACATTTGTCATTACAAACTGACGCGAGATTTTAGCGACACACACTTGAAGAGACAATTATTACTGATCAAATATGTAACACGCGTATTCCCGTTCTGTTTACTGAAAGAAATAATATCCAGCTTTTTGCGATCGAAAGCAAAATAAATTGTTCATCTACACCTTGTTTCTTTTGTATATTTTTCCCTTTTATTTTCATGCCATATGCTTGCCAACTCACTCATTAAAAGCGTAAAACTGTTAACGTCTCTTGAAAAAACTCCCCTTTTTCCCCACGGTACTTTATTTTTTAAATGATTTCTCCCACACAAGGACCTTGCGCCAGAAAAAGGCATTCAACCAACCAACCAACCCACACAAGGATTAAATAAGAATAAAATTACTCTGAAAAAGTGACTGGTGTGAAAAAAAAGGCGGGTACTGAAATTTTTCAGAATGAGATGGTTGGTAGGTATGTGCCACCTACAAAAAAAAAAAAAAAAAAAAAATATCTATAAATTAGAATATTTTTAGAAACACTTTAATTAACTAATAATTTATCTATCAATTACTTAAAGAAATATTTAAATTATTCCTTTTATTATTATCTTCTATAATAATAAAAGGAAAGGTTTGTCTGTCTGTCTGTCTGTCTGTCCGTCTGTTCTTTTATACGTTCAGCCCCTACTGAACGTAGAAGTACAAGAATTGACATACTGATGCACTGGAGCCTTTCCGAGTTCCTCCTCGAAACAGAATTTAAAAAATTTAATTAGTTGTGGAGATATTAATTAAAATGTCCACTCATGTCTAATCTAAAAGCGATCTCAATGACTGAGAATTCACCGCCATTGCATAAAAAAAGATATTTTAACAGAGTTAAAATTAGAAAAATTGGAATATAAATTGGAAATATTTGTCTGATCGTTACGATTTCGGTACCAAATGAAAGGGGATTTTTTTTCTGAATGTAAGTGTGCAAGCGGCTTATCGATACAACAATTAGATTTTTAAAAATTAACTAAAGTAGGTAATATTTGGTTTTAACGCCCGATAATTCGATTCTGAATATTTTTGAAAGTGTAGAATTATTAAGAAAGGCTTGAGGGGAACGGGGGGGGGGGGGCGCGAAGGAAAAAAAAAAAGGAGTTACAGCGTTCGAAATTGGTATTATTAGGTTCTAAGGAAAGATACATCGATTGCAAATATTTTCAAGTGTAAAATTATTAGAAGGGAAGGAAAGGGGGGGGGGGCAAAAACGTAGAAAAGGAACGGTTGTTTCGGAGAAAACAACGGAAAATCCAGAACGCCTTTATTCTTTTATATTTTGCAGAGTTTCGAATTCTGATACTCCTTTCACATTTCATACTATTGATTTTTAACAGTATTTAGCCCGGAATTACGCAAGTTTCGGAGAAAACTACGAAAAAGTCAGAGATAAGTCGTTTTATAATAGTGTTTATATCATTTTTGTATCTCAGCTTCTAATTAGCATAATTTCAAAAGTAGTATGTCATTTTGAAACTTATTTGAATTGAATTTCAAGAGTAGATGCCACAAATTTTTGTCACATTCCATTAACCGACTACTGTAAGTAATGGAATTCGAGTTTTGACGTGATTTACACGTTTTGAGGTCTCCCGAATCGGTTTTCTTTTGTATCTCAGCTACTAATTAAAATAATTTCATATGTAATACATCATTTGAAAGCTTTGTTGATTTGGAATTGAACGGTAGATTACAGAAATTTCTACCGCCAGATGGCGCTGTAATATTTTAAAATTTCAATATTTCAAATTCTAATTATGATTAAATTATATTTAATACTTCATTCAAAAGATATTTTAAAGTGCTTTTATATTATCGAAAGTGGAATTCGAGATTTCACCCGATTTGCACGTTTTGAGGTGTCCTGATTAGGTTTTCTTTTGTATCTCCGCTACTAATTAAAATAATTTCATAAGTAATACATCATTTGAAAGCTTTGTTGATCTGGAATGGAACAATAGATTACAGAAATTTCTACCGCCAGCTGGCGCTGTAATATTTTTTAATTTCAATATTTCAAATTCTAATTATGATTAATTTATTTCGAATACATCATTCGAAAGATATTTTAAAGTTCTTTTATACTATCGAAAGTGGAATTCGAGATTTCACCTGATTTACAATTTTAAGGTGTCCTGATTAGGTTTTCTTTTGCATCTCAGTTAATTGAGTTTGACCGTTCAAAATTGGTGTATGTAGGTTAATTAGGAAGGGCTGGAAGGGTGGGGAAGGAATAGGTGCGCGCAGCGCGTACGAGACTGCTCTGCCGAAGGCAGTGGGGACCCGGTCCGCCTCTTTACCTGATGAGAAATTATTTTTTTAATTTTCTTTTCTTAAGAATAAAAGTCTGATTTCAGAAGAATGTGTGCGCGCGCAGCGCGCATGGGACCCGGTGCGAGTGTTTACCCGATGATAAAAGATTTTTTTTTTTTTCCTTAATAATAAAAGTTTGAGTTGGGAAAGAATATGCGTGCACAGCGCACGTATATCCTCACACGTGCGCGCATGGGTCTGTGCTGCCGAAGGCAGTGGGGTCCCGGTGCGAGTTTTTATCCGATGCTCAATGATATTTTTCTTTAATTCCTTTTATTAAGAATGAAAGTTTATGAGTAATAACATGGAATTTTGAGAAATCATAAGGATGGTGAAGGAATACGCGCGCGCAGCGCACGGGTCTACGCTGCCTAAGGCAGTGGGGACCCGGAGTGACATTTTTCCCGATCAGAATTTGTTTTTCTTTTTTTATCACATGATAAAAATTAATGCAATTTTGAGAATTCATTAATTATTGTTATTCATTTAAAAATAGTGACCAGCGAAGCGGGCTCAGCCTGCTAGTGAATAATAAAAGCACATTTTAAATTATTTTATATATATATATATATATATATATATATATAAGTATGTATGCAGGGATGGAACACGGGCGCAGAATAGCTACCACTATCGATGTAAGAAATTTTTCTACTTCTTAAATCAACGATATTATAGGTAGGGAAATTTCTTAAACAGATTCCGGTATGAATTCTGCGCCCGTGTTCCATCCCTGTGTATGTATATGTACACCGTACCTGCCAACCATCTCATTGTGAAGCGTAAAATTTTTAGTACCCGCCTTTTTTTTCCCCGCCAGTCATATTCTTATTTAATCGTAACAGCATTTGGAGAGAATTACTCTAAAAATAAAGTGGTGTGGGGAAAAGGGCGTTTTTTCAAAAGGCTTTAACAATCTCACGCTTATTAATGAGATAGTTGGCAGGTATGATATATAAATATATATATATATATATACTTAGCATATAATTTAAAAATGCAGAAAACATGTAAAATAAATGAAACTGCATTTATTAGAATATTTTTCCATCCCAACTGAACGGTTAATCACGCAAGAATAAAGCACTTTAAAGACATAAAAATAATACTATTTATTTAATGCCCTAAAAAAATTTCTACCAAATACATTAAATTCTGAAATTAATAACATCATTCAGGTGAATTGAGTAAAATTATATAATGGATATATATATATATATATATATATATATATTTTTTTCTGCCTTTTCTATTTTTATTTATTTATTTTATTTTATTATATTTTATATTATTTTTTACAGAAATTTACCGGAATATAGGAATTACCAGGAAAAATTATTTAAAGATATTTTCCCCAAAACTATAAAACATATAAGAGTATAGAATGCGGTATGGACTTTCACACCAGAAATATTTAAAGATAGTTTTAAATAGATATTTTTGAAAACGGTCACTATTACAGTCCGTGTAAACTGAATTGGCCTGTCAAGGTCACTAGACCCTCGTCAACCTTCCTAGAAATGACCCATGTGATCCCGTTATAGCTCGTTCTTTTCCCACCCCATTTAAGCAATTCTTTGACCAGGAGAATATTTCGTTCAGATACTATACTGTTTTCTTTAGACGTGCTCTTTGGATCCATTAGCATTTAGTTTTTCTCATCGTTTAGTTTCTGTATCATTTACTATTACTGGTAGTCTTGATACAAGGAAACAATCTAAGATGATTCGGTGTTGTAGGATTGACGAAATATAAGGGGAAAAAATCAGTTCTATCACCAGGTCGAAGTAGCAAAGCTCTAAAATAAGGCTTAAAAAAAAAAAAAAAAAACCTCCTAAGGGCTAAGAAAGCCCTTTTTTAGGGCTAAGCCATATCCAAGGCTAAATAACAATAATAATAGATAAATAATACATTAAATTACGTTTTGAAAAAAAAAAAAAAAAAAAAAAAAAAAAAACTCTCTTCTCTAAAATAATTATTTTAGAGAAACGTCAATGGATCTCTCCGTTTGGTTTTGCTGTCCAAGCTGGCAGTTGGACGAGGTCGAGTTCGAATCCAAGTCGCGGTAATTGGCCTGGCTATTTGGAGTTTACCATGGTTTTCTCCGAAATTTATGCGAGTTTTAGCAAGGACTCCTAATAAATACTTCTCAAGAAAATCCAGGCTTTTGTAAAAACAATCGGGTTTAAACTTCACACAATCATCATCATTTATATTAGATTTTAATTTTCATATTCATGATATAGTTCTTAACTCTTGGTTTAAAAAAACTCACTTTTATTTTAAATTTCATATTCTTATAACCCAAAATGTACCTGGAGAATAAATCTGATAAATTAATTTGTCTATATTGTTTGCTATTAACAGTTAGTGTTTTAAGATTAGAACGACTGGATTAGTCATTTTGACTGCAAAGCTATTTTATATTAAGAATAAATAATTCTATAGCTAAAAAGTATTTAAGTATGATTATTAAGAAAGCAAAAATTTTTTTATGCTGCTCTATAAACGAATTGCTGATTTTAGTCATATAGTTTTAGTTTAGGTATTAAATAAATCAAAGGTAATCCTAAAATTATATTAAAATTTCGCGACCGCAGACTTTTTTCAAACTTTAAAAGTGCAGTGAAGTGGCAGTGCAATAAGACCAAATTGTTCCTTATTTACTCAGATATTTAGCCAGTTTCGCAGAAAAACACGGAAAACTCCGAACGAATAGGACTACGAGCGCTTCTTGGCTTCGGACCCGGCACCTCCTGTCTACCAGCTTCGAGCGCAGAATCTTTTGATTATTGATACCACTTGGCATTGATAATCTATGTTAATCGTAGGATTATTCTTTCTTGATTTCGTCTTGTTTTAACTGATCCTAAAAACAATATCAGATAAATAACTGAAACTATAATTTTTTCTATATGTGATAATGATACATAAAATTTAGAAACTATATATAGTCTAAGGATTAATATAGAACGGACTAATCTTCATAATTGAGAATGTGTTTAACTGCTACATTCTTTTTGCGTATATCAGGTAAAACTGAAAATATTTCTTGGTTTTAATCTTGAAATACTTATTTTCTTATTTTTTACTTTTTATTGTTCTTATACATGAAGTAAAATGAAAATATATCTATTATTCTTACATGTAATATATAATAATATGTGGTCTTGAAACTGCAGCTATCAATGCAGTTTTGGTTATGAGATTAATTATAAACGTTTTCTACATATCTTTCCTGTATGGACACAGGTATAATATAAGTAACAAAATAAAGAAAGTTTTGCATTTTCTTTGTCCCTAAATTAGAAAATTTCAAAATTTTACTCATAAACAAATTAAAATAATTTTCAAAGTACATTAGAAAATTAACTTTGTTAAGCTAATAAATATGAAAAATTCATAATTATATATTATTTTCTTTTTTAAATAATTCGAAGAAATTCACACAGGAGAAAACCTTATATTTATATATGTATTAAAATGCTAATCTGCTCCCCATTTGCTTTTGCTTAAGATAACAGAGTTATGTAGGAAAAAAGAAGCGGGGAAGTTAGCGTCCCGCAATACCATGGTAACGGGCGAGTGAAGAACCCTGAGAGATGGCCTTGAGAGGTCTATTTTTCTTACACAGAGCATAGCATTAACAATATGACGGATCTCTGAATTCCTGATATAGGACTGTCACATGCTTGACAGTTTGACTTTTGACTGTAGTGGAAGGAAATTTAGAAATCGTGTGTACGTTTGTTCATTTGCATCGACATGGACAAAGAATTTGTACTACGGTAAGAAGGCCAGCTCAAGCATAACTAATGCTCCGTGGCGAACTTTATAGCAAAGAATATCTACTATGTTAGTAGATATTCTTTGTTTATAGCAAGACTTCCTAATCTATATAGGGAGTCTTGGTTTATAGTATGCCTGTAGAAGAAGCTAACTTAAAGGTTGAGATAGCGAGGAGCATGCAAAGAATTTCAAAATCAGATTCGTGTGTGTGCGCATGAGTTACAGTGTCATGTGATCACAGAACGCCGTATTTGTAATTGCGTGGCTGCCTGCGATTCAATAGCGGCTGTTCAGATAAGGCGAAAAGACCGTACAGCAAGAACTTACATATTTTACCGCTACCCAGCAATTGGCGCTGTATACAAGTCTCGGTTTCGCCTGATTTAAAGGTCTAGCCATAGGAATAACATTATACAGAAGCATTTATAATTTAAGCTGTAAACTCATTAAAATGCCGATTTTTTTTTTTTTTTTTTTTTTTTTTTTTTTTTTTTTTTTTTGAATATGCATAATAATTAATATCAGGGCATGTAGAATTATATGTTTGTCAGAATGTTTTCACCACAAAAAATATAATAAAAAAATCGTTTCTTCATCGCTAATTTAAAGGTCCGGTCATAAGAATAACATTTTATATATGCATTTGCAGTTCACTCTAGAATCTCATTATAATGTCGAAAATTTTTTTTGAATGGGCATAATAATTATATCAATGCACGTAGAATTATACATATTTGTAAATAATTATAAGATAAAAAGATCTTTTTATATACCATGTTTTTAAATTTTCTGTTCAATCATATAAACGCTACCGAAGGCAGCGGGAACCCGGAGCAATTGGATAATTTTTTTAAAAAATTCATTGCTCTCGTGTTTTGAGATATTATAAAAGTTTCAAATGTCTAGCTAGTCGGGAAGTTAGTGAAAAATCGATTACAAGCTTTGTACTGGTAACGCTTCCGAAGGCAGCAGGAACCCGAAACATTTGGTTAAAAATATTTTAAAAATGCATTTTCACCGTATTCTGAACTATTCTGAATGTTTCAAATGTCTAGCTAGTCAGGAAGTTAGTTAAATAAATTTTCTGTTGAATCATATAAACGCTGCTGAAGGCAGTAGGGACCTGAAACAGTTGACTAAAAGTATAAAAAAAATGTATTGTCACTGTATTCTGAGCTATCCTGAAAGTTTCAAATGTCTAGCTAGTCGAGAAGTTAGGGAAAAATCGATTGCAATCTTTGTACTGATAACGCTGCCGAAGGCAGTAGGAACCCGAAACATTTGGCTAAAGGTATTTAAAAAATGCATTTTAACCGTATTCTGAGCTATCCTGAAAGTTTCAAATGTCTAGCTAGTCGAGAAGTTAGTGAAAAATCGATTACAAGCTTTGTCCCTGACAAACACACAAACACACAAGAATCGAAGTTAATAAAAACATGGTAAAATATGTATAATATGTATCATCATAAAAAATACAATAAAAAGATCGTTTATTCATCGTGATATTCGCGCCCTTTAATGATGATTTGAAATACTAATACCTAATAATAATTTTTTAGAACCATTCCTTTGTTAAACAAATTAAATCCGAAAGTACTATATATATATTTAATGATGAAATAGAGTGCATTTTAGTATTTTTCTGTAAAGACAAGGGAATTTTTTTTTTTTTTAATCGTGTCAAAATATGAGAATCTTGAAACATCTGACACAATTTTATGGTGATAGTAAATGTTTTAAATATATATGTTTGTTATTTACTGCATTACAGTTATGAAAATTTGCATAAGTATATGAAAATTTCTTGAAAACTATCTAAATAATATATATATATATATATATAATAATGCTGCCTGCTTAATAATTTTTAATTTTTTTCACTGGATTTTACATTATTACAGTTTTTAACAATATATTCTAAACATACTTTAATATTACTTTGTGAATTCTTCTTTTTTCTTTCTTTTTTTTTTTTTTTTAATGTAATTGAATGTTTGAATGCTGAAATTTAATTCAAATCTTTAACATTCAAACATTTAAAAAAAAAACTTATTGATGAATACACCATACTTAGATTATATTATTAAATTGTGGTAGATAGGATGTGCCAGGTTCGACCCAGGCTTCAGTTTCCCCAGGACCCGTTAGGAGTTTTTCGTGGTTTTCTCCAAAACTAACATAATTACGGGCTGAGTCCCCCCCCCCCCCTTACAAAGACAACTATGAAGGTTTAGGACCCAAGTGTATTAATCAACCTTAAGCCACACAACCACATAATTTTAAATTGCAATACTTTAAAATTTTAATATACGTAATATTGTTTCATTGAAATGCCAATGCATACAGATTTTTTATAATTCTGAGACTATAAAAAAAAAATCTATAGTGACTGAATTTAGGGGACCTCAAAACATATAGAAGCATTTAAATTTCAAAGTCGGATTTTTGACGTGATTACAATATTTTCCTTAAATATGTATGTACGAAAGTAAAAAATATTATAATGTCCATAATTTGCCTTTTTTCATTTCGGTACTATTTTAGGATTGTTATTCACAAATAAATATTTATCATTCTAGTATATGTTGAGAAGTTAAAACAGTTATATAAAACTATGTTAGAAAATGCTTTTAATTAGAAAGAAAATCTAACTATGAGAATTTGGTATACCTATACTTTTAATATCTCCTGAATTCCGTTTTAATTTCCAAACATATAATATGTAAAGGAAATATTGTACCCAAGAAAAAAAAAAAAAAAAAAAAAAAAATACGTGTGGCACTCGGGTCTGCCGCGGTAAAGCTACTGCTTAGCATTTTTTATCAACTTATGCAATTATAATTATTTATTTATTTTATTTATGCAGTATTATTATTATTATTATTATTTTTATATTTATTCAAGTTTTTTCTTTGATATTAATTCAAGTTACACTTTTTGAGCGTGGTGACCGATAAGAAAACAAATTTTTTTCTTTTATTGAATAAATGAGAAGTTAATATTGTTTAAAATATTTTTATTATCTTACAAGGTAGGTATCGAAAACCTCGATGTACCAAATTTGAATGATCTAACTCTATTTTTTTTTTGCCCCTCTGTCCCCCTTTCTCCGGCCCTTCTTATAACTTTACACTTTCAAAAATATCCCCATTCGATTTGCAGGCCTCTAAAACCTATCTGTACCAATTTTCAATGACCTAACTGTATTTCTATTTGTTTTTGCCCATAGCCCCCCCTTACCGCCCCACCCCCTTACCGCCCCTCCTAATAATTTTACAAATTCGAAAATATCCGCAATCGATTTGTAAGTATCGAAAACCTCTATATACCAATTTTGAACGATCTAACTGCATTTTTATTTTTTTGCTCCCCCCTCTCCCCTCCTTCCTTCTCGCCCCTCCTAATAACTTTACACTTTCGAAAATATCCCCATTCGACTTGCAGGCCTCTTAAACCTATCTGTACCAATTTTGAACGGCCTAACTGTATTTCTATTTGTTTTTGCCCCATAGCCTCCCCTTACCGCCCCACCCCCCTACCCGCCCCTCCTAATAATTTTACAAATTCAAAATCATCCGCAATCGATTTGTAAGTATCAAAAACCTCTATGTACCAATTTTGAACGATCTGACACTATTTTTATTTTTATGCCCCCCTCCCCTCCCCCCCTTCTCGCCCCTCGTAATAACTTTACACAATCGAAAATATCCCCATTCGACTTGCAGGCCTCTTAAACCTATCGGTACCAATTTTGAACTTCCTAACTGTATTTCTATTTGTTTTTGCCCCATAGCGCCCCCCTTACCGCCCCACCCCCTACCCGCCCCTCCTAATAATTTCACAAATTCAAAATCATCCGCAATCGATTTGTAAGTATCGAAATCCTCTATGTACCAATTTTGAACGATCTGACACTATTTTTATTTCCCCCCCGCCCCTCCCCCCTTCTCGCCCCTCCTAATAACTTCACACAATCGAAAATATCCCCATTCGACTTGCAGGCCTCTTAAACCTATCTGTACCAATTTTGAACGGGCTAACTGTATTTCTATTTGTTTTTGCCCCATAGCCCCCCTTACCGCCCCTCCTAATAATTTTACAAATTCAAAATCATCCGCAATCGATTTGTAAGTATCGAAAACCTCTATGTACCAATTTTGAACGATCTGACACTATTTTTATTTTTTGCCCCCCCCCCCTCTTCTCGCCCCTCCTAATAACTTTACACAATCGAAAATATCCCCATTCGACTTGCAGGCCTCTTTAACCTTTCTGTACCAATTTTGAACGGCCTAACTGTATTTCTATTTGTTTTTGCCCCATAGCAAACTGTTTTAACTAGTAGGGATAATATAATTTTTTTTCTATCTCGTATTTATGCAAGTATTGGAAAAGATCGCGAATAAATCAAAATAGCTGGATCGACGATCGCAATATGGCTTAGAACCCGGCATCTCCCCTCTACCAGCTTAAAGAACAGAACCTTTCGGCCTCAAATGGAGCAAAACGATAAGGGAAAAATGAAGAATTAATTAGCAGGGAGCATCAAAACTTTTTTCTCAAAACTTTTTAAACATTTTTTTTTTTTTTTTTTTTTAAATAATTTTCAAGAAATGTCAATATAATAATTAATAGTGATTTTCACTGAATATGTATAATAAAAATATCTGAGATAATTATTTTAAAAAAAAATTAAAAAATTTACATAAAGAAAATTTTTAATGTGTGTACAAAATGTAGATATTATTACAAAATAAAATAAAATAAAATAAAAAGTATTTCAGATACTCATGTAATAAATACTTAAAATGATTTCGAATATGGATTTATTTTTTCAAGCACAATTATTAAATATTCCTTATATACTGTTCCCTCTTCTTCTTATTATTATTTGGCTTATTTCAAAGAGATTTTTATGTCTATAATTAGTGACTTTTATATATATATATATATATATATATCTTTTAATTTATTTTATATTTGTTAAAACATTTTTAGTAGAAAAGTTTTAAATAGCTGAACTTTGTGGAATAAATGTAGAAATAAATAATTATTTATCTACAAATAATCTTCTTAAAACATTCTGCATGTATAACAAACAGTTTTGTGCATTACAAGACAGTTGTAATAAAAATAATTCGTTAAATTGTCAAAAAGCTTTGTGTGCAAGTAAGTACATATCGTAACTACGAGACGCGTAACTAGCGCATCCAGCGTAGAAGAGAGTAACTGTGCCTTGTACGGTGTTTCTATTGTTCAAGTTCGCGTCTGAACAGCCACTATTGAATCGCAGGGAGCCATGGTAATTGTAAACAAGTTCGTTGACATTCTGACAGATTCTGTCATCTTCAGCGACCGTGCAGGATTTTGAATTTTTTTACGCTTTAATCATTAATTACATTTCATTCATTCATCCTCATTCGGTATTCATCATTAATCATTATTAACCATTTTTAATTATAGTTAATACTTTAATTAATTAATTAATTATTTTTTTTAATATCACTATTTTTCCCGTTACATAGAATTTAGAGCAGCAACTCTTGTTATGTATAATATATTTAATTCCCTGAAACTTAAAAATATCTGTAATTAATTGTAAGTAAGTGTAGTTTTTTTTTTTTTTTTCTTTTTCTAATAAAAGTGAGAAAATTTGATATTTCCAATAGACATAACGAATATTTTTAAAACAGGAATACAGAAGGAATAAAATAAGAAAAAGGACAAATCAACCAAACTTTAATCATCCCTTTTCGTAAGCCAATCCTAAACCAAAACTTTGTGGAAAACAATATATATTTTTTACTTCTTTATTATGAAAGCGACAGACGAGAAATTATATACTTTTAAGTCAATCGTATGTGCTGTATTTTTTAAAAGTAAACATTTTAAATTTTATGTCTATAAGCCTTTAACAGTTTAATTCTTTTATAATGACGGCTAATCTTATTAAAGAAAACTTTAATATTTTCATTGAGTAGAAATTAGCGATTTTAAACTGAATTTCAAATGAAGCTTGGGAAAAAACAAAAATTAAAGAAAACAGGAGTGACAGATAATTAAAAACTGTAACATTCAAAATGATTCAAGCATTTTTAAAACACGCCTACCCACATTAAGTAACACCAAACTCCGCCTGAATGACTCAAATTTTTATCATTTTTATTTCCAGTAATTCAGTTGTCATTTTCTTTATTGTTTGACTTTATAAAATGATGTATAACATCAATAAAAGCGAACTTGCTGCTGCTTCTGCTATTTCTTGTTAACATTACATTTTTTATCCCGGACTATTTTCCTGTCTTATTTATTTTAAATTCATCATGTATTTGAAAATGCATTGCTTGTTTTATACATGGAAAGAGGTAGCAAACTCAAGGTGCAGCCTAAAGCTTTTAAAAGGATCTAGAGATTGAAATTAATAAATTATATAAATAAATAAAGGTAAATGCACAGGAAATTTCTGTAAATAGTTTCTCTTTGAATTATTACTAATTGGAAAGCTACTATCACTTTCAGGCGGTAAAGCAAAAAATAATAATAATAATAATAATAATAATAATAATATATATATATAAATTATTAACAATAAGTTGTTAAGAATTAATTTTTAAAAATCTTTCTCTTTGTGATTAAGATTTTACAGAGGATTTTTTTTTATAGATAGGATTTTACAGATTTTTTTTAAAATTGTACAGCATGCCATAGAAACTGACCATTTACCTGATTTTAACAGAACTAAATTAATCATATCTAACTGTTTAAATTATCTTTCTAGAATTTTCCTGGGGGACTGGTACACAAATCAACATTTTTCACCCCTTAATGAGGCATGCGCAGTTTCCGATGAATACGTTGTACTCACTTAATGAGAGTCTGTTGTTCTTCTCTGCATTTACATTTGATGTTTTTTACTGATGAGGAGCCGGTAAAAGGTTCGAAACGTTTAAATTTGTGTTTTATGTTTTTATTGTTTTAAATTGTATATTTTTAGTGCATATTGTCTGTCTCAGTTTTTAATGTGATTAAAATTTAATTTAACTACGAGACGTAATGATTTTTAAATATTTTAAAAGATTTTACAGAATTGATAATGATGTCTTAAAGAGTACAGCATAAGCTTTATATTCTTTTCTAGATTGCATTTCGGAAACTACAAAAATACACTACTTTAATTATGGAGTGATTAGTAATAAAATTTTTAATCAAGCAAGGAATTTCACAAAGACTTTAATAACGCCCCTTCTAATATCCATTGTAACAGAAAGAAATTAAAAAACGAAAAGAAAATCTGACCAAAGAAGTTCAAACATTGATTTTCCATTAAGGACAATAGGCCCGGACCTAATTTAATACCATGGATCTCCAACCAATAAATATCCCCAAAATTTACATTCGAAGTTATTTTCCATACTTTTTTTTTTCCAGTTAAAGTTGATTACATTTGGAAGTGGAGATATTTCTTATTAGAAGCTGTGATGAGGTTTTAGCGAAACGAACTTCCAAATGATACCCCGCCCTATTTACCAAGGAAATATATATATATATATATATATATATATATATATATATATATATATATATATTAGCTATTAATGATCAAAACCAAAGCTTTCATCCAAACATTATTTCCTTTTAGTATTTTCCTTTTATTTTCATACTATACACAAAAGGAAAAGAATCTTCCAAAAAATTAAATGGTAAAAAAATTAGAAGTCGTTCTGATGCAATTGCAATGCATTCAGGATGCAAATATATGTAGCATGGATTGAACACGGGCGCAGAACTCAAACCACTATCAGTGTAATAAAATTTTCTACTTCTTAAATCAACGATATTGTAAGTAGAGAAATTTCTTAAACAAATACCGATATGAATTCTGCGCCCGTGTTTCATCCAATATATAGACAATTCAAAGAATGCGCTTAAGATTTTGAAAAAATAAATAAATTTTGCTAGGGGTGCAATACAAAAAAAAAATAAATAAATAAAAAATACAATATACAACCAAGATACAAATTTCAATAGAAATATCCTTATTTACTATAGGTATTTTTCTTATTTATTAGGGAGTGTTCAGCGGTGTAAAGTTGTGTTCAATGTGGGACCCCATCATCGATTTGTGTGCAGCCGATGGACAATAGCAGATCAGCAGATGGTCCGTAATGATCTATCGCACATTGTCCTTCACTTCGGCCGAGTTTTGTAAAAGAGTTACAAGTTACAAGATTAAAGTCCGGTTTCCATTTGCGCTCATTCGGCGGCTTCTATTCAGAATCCTTTGATGTGGTGAGCCAAGCTCACCGGAGCTCAAAGCCTTCGAACGGGCTATTTCTAACCCCCTGCTGAGATAATTGTAGGGGCCTGGGGTAAATATCTTTGTCAATTTTGCATGCTTTCCTTTGAGTTAACTGCGCGATCTGATAAGAAAGGGCTACAACTGATGACAAGACATTTGGCTCTTTGTGTCGGAAGCGTGATTAATGATGTTTTGAGCGTTGATCTTGAGCTAAAGTGGATACTCGCCTTAATAGACTTTATGGTACACAAACAGCCATTGTAAGTGAACAAATGCTACTCATTCGATTTCCTCCATATTGTATTCCAAGTATTTACGCTGAATCCACATGCTTATACAAAACAGATTGTTTTCTTCTTCACTTGCAGTACCACAATTATAATTTTATTTTACTGTTATAATGATTTAAAATGTAAAAATAACAGTTTTATGTGTCATAATTCTTGAAAATGTTATGTACTCACAACCATTTATTACATATCTTTTCAAGAATTTTGATTGTAATGCAACATTTAACATTTTTTTCCCGTCTCCCTCTCTTTTTTATTATTATTCTTTCTTTTCTTTTTCAGATTCTTAGAGCGCATTTTTTTTTTTTAAATGTCTATTTAGAAAGTTTGGACCTAAAAGTTTCGATTTGCGTTTTTAGCAGCATTTTCATGTTTGTCTATTTTCTTAACTTTAACAGCAAGCCCCACCTTTTGGCATTGTTAAAAAATTTTACATTTCAGTGCACATAGAGCAGATTTTTTGTGGTTAAATGAGACAGTGGTTATTGTTAGAAAATGGTGGTGGAAAGTAAGCTATCATTCTGTGATTCACACTGCATTTAACATGGAATTACTAATACAGGATTCGTACGGACACGCCTTTCTTCAAGGACTCTTCCATTAGTATTTTTTGACAATATATTTCGTTTTAAGTTTCAAAGCTTTTTCCATAATAACATCGCTATATAATGTTTCTTATGGTGTAGGAAATCAAGGAGATTCAAGGACCGTATGCACCCTGTAAAAGAGTAAAAATTGTAGACGTAGTAAACTATTTTACTGCGCCTTTCCTATCAAAAATTGATGTTAGTCTTTTTTCTTCTTCTTTTCATTTGGTGTTCTAATAAGCTATGTATAATTTTACCAGCAGTTAAAGTGTTAAAAATCTAAAGTATATATAAAGAAAAAAAAATGTTTTATTGTGTCTATTTAAGGCTGATTGCAATTGAAACTGTTGACATTTGTCATTACAAACTGACGTGAGATTTTAGCGACACACTCTTGAAGAGACAATAATTACTGATCAGATACCTAACACGCGTATTCCCGTTCTGTTTACTGAAAGAAATAATATCCAACTTTTCGCGATCGAAAACAAAATCAATTGTTCATCTATACTTTGTTTCTTTTGTATATTTTCCCCTTTTATTTTCATGCTATGTGCTTGCCAACTCTCTCATTAATAAGCGCAAAACTGTTAACGTGTCTTGAAAAAACGCCCTTTTTCCCCACGTTATTTTTAAGTGAATCTCCTACGCTAGGATTAAATAAGAATAAATTTACTCTGAAAAAGTGACTGGTGTGAAAAAAAGGCGGGTACTAAAAATTTTTCATAATGAGATGGTTGGTAGGTATGTACCACTTACAAATTAAAAAAAAAAAAAAAAAAAAAAAAAAAATCTATAAATTAGAATATTTTCAGTAACAGTTTAATTAACTAATAATTTAAATATCAATTATTTAAATAAATGCTTAAACAGTTTATGAATAATAAAATCACATTTTAAATTATTTTATATATAACTATATACAAATAAGTATGTATATATATATATGTACACCGTACCTGCCAACCATCTCTTTATGAGGAGCAAAATTTTTAGTACCCGCCTTTTTTTCCCCCACCAGTCATATTCTTATTTAATCGTAACAGCATTTGGAGAGAATTACTCTGAAAATAAAGAGGTGTGAGAAAAAGGGTGTTTTTTCAAGGGGCTTTAACAATCTCACGCTTATTAATGAGATAGTTGGCAGATATGATATATATATACAAAAAACTTACCATATAATTTAAAAATGCAGAAAACATGTAAAAGAAAAGAAATTGGATTAATTAGAATATTTTTCCATCCCAACTGAACGCTTAAAAATAATACTATTTTTAAGGTATAAAAATAATACTATAAAGGCATAAAAATAATACTATTTATTTAATGGCCTAAAAATTTCTACCAAATAGATTAAATTCTGAAATTAATAACATGATTCAGGTGAATTGAGTAAAAATATATAATGGATATATATATATTCTTTTCCTGCCTTTTTTTTTTTATTATTATTTATTTATTTTATTTTATTATATTTTATATTATTTTTTACAGAAATGTACCGGAAAATAGGAATTACCAGAAAAATTTATTTTAAGATATTTCCCTCAAAACTATAAAACATGTAGAATGCGTTATGGACTTTCATACCAGAAATATTTAAAGATAGTCTTAAATACTCTTTTTTGAAAACTATGAATTGTAACCTTTTTACTGTCTTTAGTCAATTCTTGATAAAGAGCTGTCACATGCTGTAGATAGCTTGACTGGAGCGGAAGGAAATATAGAGATCGTTTGCGTGGACATGGATTAAGAATTTGTGCTACATTAGCGTCTAGTCGGTGACGAGCAACTCACATTTTCCTTCAGATATCGCGAGTGCGTCGTATGTCGGTGCTGAATTTTATTTATGTTTATTCGATGTTGTCTATTTTCTATTTTCATCCGAGACCTATTATGGTAGTACTGCCATCTGATGGTCAATATAACTATTTGAATTATTTTCCATATCAAATCAAACAAGATTTTAAAATTTCAACCTTCTAAGATTTCAACAGGAATTCTGGGAATCATTCTCATTAACGTTATAATTTTTATAACTCGTTGGGTATTCGTGTAATTAATTTTTTAATTAAATAATAATAATAATAATAATAACATTAATGTTTGGTTTGTGTAGACTTAAATTCCCAAGTTCTACTAGACATAGAGGGCTGTATGAGACCTCATTTCAAAGAGAAGTTCATGGGGTTTATTTTTACACGCAGCTTACCTATACTTGTTATTATTATTATTATTATTATTATTTTTTTTAACTTACATATTTATACTAAGTTGGCATTTTTTTTCTTTTTTCTTTTAAGTTTCAAAAATGTCTTTTATTATATCATTAGCTACACATGTTACAATTTGTAGAGTGGAATACAATGGATTACTGCAAAAATTCCATTATTTTTTAACAGTTGCAATGAGCTTTTTACTATAACTCCTGATCTCATTGTTATCCTTTTTACTTCCTTATGCAAAGTATAAGGAAGTATTGTAATAATATTTAAAATAAAAAAAAAAAAAAGGAAAGAAGAAGAAAAAAAGAAAAAAATTAAAACAGCAACATTTTTTTTTTTTTTTTTTTTTTTTTTTTTTTATGGAATGATTTTTGGATCGTTCCATGTTAAATAAACTAATTATTCATCCTGATCATTTTATATTTCAATAAGAATTACAGTATTTATTCTCCTTAACAATAAAAAATTATTATAAAAACATTGTTATTATATCTGTTTAAGGTTTCAGGTAAAATTTTTTTTTTTTTTTTAATCTTGAAAAAAAAAAATTTTTAAATAAAATTTTTATAACGGCCACACCACTGAATTATTTTCAATTTGAAAATTGTTTATCTAATTAACACTCGAATCGCCATGATGCACAAGCAATAGAAAACAAGTAGCATTTAGATTAGCCACAGAGAAAATATAGTTATTATTTATATATTAAATTACACGTCAGTTAAATAATATAAAAATCACAGAATAGGAGACATTTTGTAATAGACTAAATATCTTATTCAAAACTTTTAACATATGATTTTACCTGGGGGAATTTGAAATCAACAAGTACATTATCTAAACATAGAATGTTTTCTGTCAAGCACACATAATGAGGAGCAAAGGGGGGGGGGGTGTTATTTTCTCACTTTTTATATTATGAATGGAAAGTTTGTTTAGTGCTTCTTCCTGGGAAAAATTCAAAAAATGACAGCCAATATTTTATAATAAAGACAAAATATTAAATGTAGATTTTTTAAACAGGGTTGCCACTCAAGCAGGAGAATGAAATTCCCTGACATTTCCAGAAATATTCTAAACAAATTCCAATCTAACCATATATTGGGCACTAGCTGTGTCGGGGGCAAAATCATTATGGTACCACTTGGAAAAACAAAAGTTACATATGATAAAAGTTGCATATAGTGATAGCATCTGTTTCTTGTTGCTTATAAGCGAGATAAGAAATTTCTTTCATGAGCGGAAAAGAAGTGTGGGACTGTTTAAAACAAATGGCAGAAGCTAAAAAAGGAAAAATGACCCTACGTTTTTCAGAAAAATTGTTTATTTTATGGTAATTATCATATGAAATTCCCTGACTTTTCCAGATTCTGGATAAAATATTCATATTCCCTCACTTTTATAGTCAATTTTCGAATTCCCTGACTTTTCCAGGTAGCATGTCAATCCTATTTAAAACTTGCCTTAAAAATACTATTATTTAAGGGGTGGGGTGGGGGGGAGGGGAGGGCTGAATTAGAATAGAAAAACTATTTCTTATGCAATAAGCGGAAATGTTTGCAGTAATAATAATAAGAATAATGGGAAGACAATTTATTTCAGAGAAATTAATGTAGGGTAAAAATTGTATAACTGAAAACGTTGCTCTCAATTTTTTTTTTTTTTTTTTTTTTTTTTTTTCAAAACTGAACTAAGTGATCTTTAAAAACTAGACATGTGCTATAACATGATAATTAAAAATTATAACAGCCCATTTTCTTATCTGTATACTAAATCCAAAAGCGAGGTATCCTGATTTTGAATTACCAAATTAAAAAAAGCAGCCTTAGAATATACCCAAGCAGTTTTTTTTTTTTTTTTTTTTTTTTTTTAACAATTTATTATTTTTTATTTACAAATTTCATGCAAAATGTTCCCTCCATTGAAGGATTGTGAATTAATTTATTAAAGTGAAAAAGTGCTAGAATGTTTATAAAATCAAGAAGACATTAAAAATTTTAATAGCTGAATACTGAAAAATGTTGAAATAATTCTAATAGTGAGAGTATGCTTTCTTTTTATGAAGTTGTACGACTAAAATTTTGTAGCAAGTTTAGTTTGGAAAAAGCTATAAACTTGTAATATTATTTAAAATATTAATATAAATTTTGTAATCAATTATACTTAATTAAAAATTATACTCTGAATTGTAATATTCCATTTCATAATCCTAAAGTATAATTTTTTTCTTAAGGCCCTACGTCAGTGAGCTTCAAGGCCATCCAAATCCCGTATTAACCTATTGTAAAATATTCCCCATTATTACTCATTACGTAATACACGTTTTTAAATTCTGTTTTCACATTCGGAAAATTCACGACCATTAAAAGTTGCCTCATGTTTCAAAAATTGATTTTTTAAAATTTAAAAATTTGTTTTTAAGCTGCAAAAGACGAATTTTTACTTGATTTTCTTTATCGTTCTCAAATAATAAACAAATTGTAATATCAAAAATCTGAAACATACTGCAATTTTTTAAATGATACAACTTATTACAATTAAACTTCCTAATATTTAGGTTTAAAAAACATATTAATAATTTTGGGGAATAAAGCAAGTTTTAGCTGAAATAACCGAATTTTCCCCCATTTCACTCTGCTTCTTTTATCAGAGCGATGGGCGGTAGAAAACCCATTAAGATGACAGGTGATTAGTTTTCAGTTGAAAGTGTGAAAATGCCCTGAAGTGAAGTTACCCATGTCGTAGAAAAGGGACTGAAATAGCAATACGGAATCAGAACTCGAGTTTGTTTTACTGAACATAAACTATTCATATGTATTTATTAGATAATTTCTTTTTTCAATATCACAAATATGCTTCTTTTTTATATTATTATTATTATTTTTTAAATATTTATTTAAAATATACTAAAGATCCCCTCCTCCCCATTAATTAATAAATTTCTATCCTATGTATATTTACCTAATCTTTATAAATTTAAATTCTGGCGGAACTGAAGTGGGATAATAATTTTATCTTCAGCATTCTTTTCGCATTGCAAAAAGTTTTAACAGTCCAGGACACAGTTTTAACTGATAATTATAAAAATCCATATAATGTTCTGAACGTTTTCAAAGTGAGCTAATACTAAGTGCATAAACATGTTTAAAATATTGCTCATTAGGGATATTCGACCGTATTTCTTCTTACTAAACAATTGAATGGGGACATTAAAAAACAAGAAAAAAAGAAAAGAAATAGGAACTTAGCTAAAGCATTTAAATTTGTTCGATGCAGAGATCTTTGTCTAGAAACAACATAAAAATCCAAGGAACACAAAATATTGCTTCGGACTTGTCGCTTTCACGCTCCATTCGTACCTACTTTTGCTTTTCTTTCTTTTTTTAATTTTCTGATGATTGTAACACGAAATAATTATTCCATTCTTATGATTTTTATGATAATAAAAATACAAATTTCTTAATATCTGAACTGCCCCCCCCCCACCCCACTTTTTTTTTTTTAAATGCTGTTTGCTGCAAATTCAGATTTGGCCATTTTTAAGGTTTCTTTTTTTTTTTTTTTTTTTTTTTTTTTTCCTCTTTTCTTTTTCTTTCCTCCCTTTTTTTTAATAACGAAATTTTAAGTTGAAAAAAACAGAAAATTTTATTTAAAAAAATCAATTTAATTAGCTTATGTCATATTGTTTAATATATTTTTTTTTAACTTTACCAAAAAACATACTTCTTACTTTCCGAACACTACAGTGAGGAAAGTATTGCAATCATATCAAAAATCCGAGTTTGAGATTTTGGTGTTTCCACATATTTTGAGGTCCTCTGAATACATATTTACTATTTTTACGAAGATGTATGCGTGTATGTATGTGAGTGAACACAATAGCGCCTAAAGCGCTTTGTTTGAATGAGCTGAAAGTTGTACACATGTTATAAGTTACCATAGAACGAATCCTATTGATTTTGGTGAATCTAGCCCTTTTTTTTTTTTTTTTTTTTTTTTACACAAAGAAAAATTCTTTATCATTATGGTCTATGGGCCTAATTATTTTTAAGTGCAAAAGCGTCTAAATGCCTTATTGGAATGAGCTAACAATTTATACACATGTTATGGATCCCCGTGGCACAAACTGTATATATTTTGGTGAATGTATCGTTTATGGTTTTTTCACAGGAACACAAGAAAAATTCTTTAACATTATGTATGCTCTATGGGCCTAAATTTTTAAAAGTGCAATAGCGTCTAAATTCCTTATTCGAATGAGCTGAAAATTTATACACATGTCCCCGTCGCACAAACTATATAAATTTTGGTGAATGTAACATTTATAGTTTTCTTTACAGGAACACAAAGAAAAATTCTTTATCATTATGGTCTATATGTAACCAATTTTTTTTAACTGCAATAATGTCTAAACGCTTTATTCGTTTGAGCTGAAAATTTATATACGTGCTATAAGTCACCAATGTACAAAGTGCATAAATTTTGAAGAATCTGGCACTTATAGTTCTTTTAAAAAGACACAACAGTAGATTCTTTATCATTATGTCTTTTATCATTATATCTTTTATCATTATGTAATAATATCCTCTAAACCAGATTTTTTTTTCTTTTTGTGTGGACTTCTAAACATTTAAAGAAGGTTTTTTTTATACGATACTCCCCAGGAAACTTAGTTTTGTGCATATAAAATTACATGTGGATCTCATTATGTTTAATGAATCGCAAGTTGAATAATATGAAAATCTATTAAAGTGTATTGTTATTTTAAAACCAAACTCAATGATTGATAAATTATATTTTTTATGGTAATGTTATTGAGTCATATTTTTTTTTTTTTTTTTTTTTTATTTTTTTTTAAAATATAAATCGTATTTATATATAATAATAATAATAATAATAATAATAAAAGCTGGCTTTTTTTTAAATTTTAGCCGGCCTTTTTTTTTAAGTAACTAGTTTAGACAAAAAATAATCAGCCTGCTTTTTTCAGCCTGGCTAAAATCTGGCAGCCCTAATACATCGTAAGAGACAGCGACATTATACTGGATGTGATAATAGTGAAAAAAAAAAAAAGAATGGCAGATAATTATTGAGCATATGTTATTTAAAATAATGTGTGTATAAACAGATTGCAAGGAAAGTTGACATGCATGATCACAAACATTTTTTACATGCGAAGTACATTTTTCGACATTTAGTGTAATACTTCTCTGAGACGAAATTCGTCTACACTTATGATTTACACAACAGTTTAACTCTAAATTATGATTCATTTATCCAGAAAAGTATCAATTAAAAATTGGAAGCATATTTTTGTAGATAAGCACATCTGATATTTCTTGAATTACAAAGTAACATTAGTATCGAATAATTTTCAACGAACTTCAGTCGTTTCCATGCAACGTACCAAGCACATATTATGTTTTAACTTTTTAATGTTCATTAGCAACGCCCTTAAAAAAAAAAATAAATAAATAAATAAATAAAAAATAAAAAAAATTCAAAAATTTTACAATAATTTTTCCTTTTTTCAATTAAAATTTAAACCTTTCGTTTTTTTTCTGCTTGTTAGTCAGTAGTATTAATGGGAGATTTAAGTATGTTTCAGAAGAAGCCCCGTGCAAAAGTTATTTACATTTTCTTAGTAGATGTGAGTGTACCTTGCTTGTTTGTTGATGCACTCGTGCCTAGTTCTTTAACCTGATGAAGAGCCCTGCATCTCTTCTGACTTGAAAAATATGTTGCTAGTTTTTGCAATTTATAAAGCCTCCATTCAAAATTACTTATTAATTAATTTTTTTATATTTGAATTTAATCAGGTTAAAAATGCTATTTAAAAAAATATATTTGTTTATGATCAACTTATGATCTCCCACATCGAAATCGTCTACAATCGTCATAGAAAATAATTTCAATAAGTAATTTGTATATGCACTATTGTGAATTTGTATAGGAAAAGAAGACGGAAATCTTTTTATAGCTGTGATGTACTGATTTCCTTTTTCCTCGACTTTCTTTTAAAAAAAAACTAAATTATTGAAAGTAAAAACTATACGTTTTAAAATTTTATGTATTGAAAATTTAATTTAAATTAATGTGAGTTGTACATAAAAATTTCCTTCGTAAGATAAATCTCTTTATAATAACATTTTTGTAAAGCAGTTGTCGAGAACAACTATTATGTACTAACTGTGTATATTTCCATTACAAAAAAAAAAAAAAAAAAAAAAAAAAAAAAATTAGATCTTGTCTATGGAGCCGATAATTGACATTTTTCGACATTTAGTGTAACAAAATATTTAGTGTAGAAAAATAATTACTGTATTTTTCTCTTTTGATGACACATCTACAGACCAAGACCTTTTAGAAACCTCAACCAAATTTTTACACCTTGCCTTTCTACCAATTTAGTGGATACAGACAAAACACGTTTCAAATTAATATATAGATAAAATATAGTGTTTTTAAAATTTCTTTACACACACACACACAAAAAAAAAAAAAAAAAAAAAAAAAAAAGAAAGAAGAAGAAGAAGAAGAAGAAGAAGAAGAGAGAGAGAGAGAGAGAGAGAGAGAAAGAAAAGTAAATTAATCTTTACAATTTTTAATAATGAATACCAGTTTTATGTAAATAAAAAAATGAATAAATAAAATCTATATATAGCGAATCTTCTATAGCGAATTAAAAATTGGTGCATAATTAAAAAAAAATAATAATAATAGCAATGTAAGTTGTTAATAAAACATTTTTTATTTTTTTAATTTAAGTGGGTAAATATTTTTATTTGAAAAGAAATCGTTAATGTATTACAATTCTAACATCCATTTATAAAATAGAATTTATTGAAAGCTGTTAAAAGTATTTTCCTGAACTAACCAACTATATCATTGGAAAGGACACATAATAGAGTGTTTATACAGCAACTTTGAAGAGAATCGTTAGAGCCGTTTTTGAGATACGGCTTCACTTCCGGTTTCCGATGTCCCACTTCTGTTTTTCCATTTTTCACCAAAATTTGGAAAATTCGTCTGTACACCAGACCTATTTCAATGCTAAAGTTTTGTAGTTCTATCTTTATTAGTTTCCGAGATATAATAACCGGAAGATTACACACACGCATACACACTGACCAATTGCCAAAAACCACTCTTTTCGACCCATGAGACTTTCAAACACGTAAATCAGGTGAAATCTCGATATCTAATTTTTGGACCGAATACAATACTTCCATTACCTACGGTAGTTGGGTAATGGAAGTAAAAGAGCTTCTGTAGGTCCTAGGCTTGAGGGAGAGTGCCATCCGTTTGGGGGGGGGGGGTATTCTAAGGGATCCTAGCCCGTATCTACGCAAGTTTCGGAGGAAACTACGGAAAACTCCGAACGGCTAGGCCGACGAGCGCGACCTGGGATCGCATCTCACGTCTACCAGCTCCGAGCGCAGAACCGCTTGGCCGCTGGTGGGCACCTATTTTTCCGGAAAAATCCGTAATGTCTGTTTCCCGTCGATGCCGGATTATCGATGCTTCACTTTGTATATTAATTTACCTTTTTAATTAATCGATAGTATAAATTAAATTTTCATTGACATGTTTTATACAGTCTAATAATTATGGTAAAAGTTATGAGAGTTTAATTTTCTTTCTTTCTTTTAACATGTGTTTCATACGTTTTATATTAATTTTACTATTTGTATGGTAAAATTGAATTCTATAAAAATATTCCTGCATATCTTCTCATTCTAATATTTCGTGAAATTGTATATAAAGGTGTATATCAAATTGTTATTATTTCTTGCATAATAATATATACATGCTTATTGACTTTGTTCTTTTTTCTAAATGTTTAGAAAGTTATTTCTTTTGAGAAATGGCTTGATTGTTGTTGCAAAACAAAAAAGAAAAAAGAGGTAAATAAATAATTTATTAAAAGAACAATCTGATTACGAAGTGAAGTTTTTTCTTCTTTATGTATTACTAGCAGGCGACGCCCGCTTCGCTGGTCCCTATTTTTAAATGAATCACTATAATTACTGAATTCTCAGAATTGCATCAATTTTTGTCACGTGAAAAAAAAAAAAAAAAAAAAAAAAAAGAGAAACAAAATCTGATTAGGAAAAATGTCGCACCGGGTTCTCACTGCCTTCGGAAAAAATTCCCAAAATGCTCTAACTCTTATTTCTATTATTTTCCCCTTCGCCCCGCCCCCTCCCGTCTATCCTAATAATTTTACAAATTCGAAAATATCCGCAATCGATTTGTAATTATCAAAAACCTCTATGCACCAATTGTGAACGATCTATCTCTATTATTATTTTTTCACCCCTCCGCTCCCTACCCCTTCCCGCCTCTCCCAATAATTTAAAAAATTCAAAAATATCCGCAATCGATTTGTAGGTATCGAAAACCTCTATGTACCAATTTTGAATGATCTAACTCTATTTTTTTTTGCCCCTCTGCCCCCCCCCCTTCCCGGCCCTTCTACACTTTCGGAAATATCCCCATTCGACTTGCAGGCCTCTAAAACCTATCTGAATCAATTTTGAACGGCCTAACTGTATTTCTATTTGTTTTTGCCCATAGCCCCCTTACCGTCCCTCCTAATAATTTTACAAATTCAAAAATATCCCCAATCGATTTGTAAGTATCGAAAACCTCTATATACCAATTTTGAACGATCCAACTCTATTTTTATTTTTTTGCTCCCCCTCTCCCCTCCCCGCCCCTCCTAATAACTTTACACTTTCGAAAATATCCCCATTCGACTTGCAGGCCTTTAAAACCTGTTTGTACCAATTTTGAACGGTCTAACTGTATTTCTATTTGTTTTTGCCCATAGCCCCCCCCCCCTTACCGCCCTCCTAATAATTTTAGAAATTCGAAAATATCCGCAATTGATTTGAAAGTATCGAAAACCTCTATAAACCAATTTTGAACGATCTAACTATTTTTATTTCCCCCCCCCCCTCGCCCCTCCTAATAACTTTACACTTTCGAAAATATCCCCATTCGACTTGCAGTCCTTCAAAAACCTATCTGTACCAATTTTGAACTGCCTAACTGTATTTCTATTTGTTTTTGCCCCTAGCCCCCCCCCCCACCCTGCTGCCCCACCTGGGGGCTGAATTTCTAAAATTCCAGAAATTGGTTTTTAGATATTTGCATTAGCTATATTTTAGAGCAAAAATTTCACGTACATCTGTTTTTTTTTTTGTTTGAGATATATAAGATTATGTGAAATCACGTTTAATGCATGTAAAATCACGTTTCGCCCCTCCCCCCCCTTGGGGACCGAATTTCAAAAATTCCAGAAATCTATTTTTAGACATTTGTATTAGCTATATTTTAAAGGAAAAATTTTACGGATATCTGTTTTTTTGTTTGAGATATGAAGGATTTTGTGAAATCACGTTTTGCCCCCCCCCCTCCCCTCTTGGGGGGCGAATTTTGTAAAATCGCTTGCGGCGTTGAGTTTCTCGGGTCGTAAACATTAACCGTGCCGAATTTGGTCCCGATCGGTGAAACGGCCTAAGATTGTATAGCGGACAGACAGACACACAGACAGACAGACTGACTCTGCTCTTTTATATGTATAGATTTTAGGATCAATCATAGGAATGGTATTTGAATAGTATCAAATTTTAATTCAGTAAAACAACATTAGATCGTACGGAAATTATTGTAGTAACCAAATTGTTTTCTAGATTAATAAAAATAAAATATAGCATTTTTAAAATTTCTTTACACACGCGTAAAAAAAAAAAAAAAAAAAAAAAAAAAAAAAAGTTAGTCTTTGCAATTTTTAATAATGAATACCAGTTATATATATATATATATATATATATATATATATATATTACCGCTAAAGTGCAGAAATCAGTTAATCTGCAGATTAGCTAGGTAATCTGCACATTAACTAGGGTGATCCGTTAAAGTGAGGAAAATTGTTTCTTTTCTCAAATTACCTAGTTAATCTGCGAATTACCTAGATAATCTGCACATTACCTACTAGGCACTCGTTAAAGTGAAAATAAGATCTCTGGTGATATAATTTTACAGCTTTCTTTTCTTTCTTTCTTTACTTATTTTAATCTGTATGTGTTTTAATTTTTATGTGTTTTAAAGTTATATTTGTTTTATTTATTTCATCTTTTTTATTCTGTCAATATAAGTTTGAAGATGTTATGCATTTTTAATATGAAATATAATATCTTTAATAGCTTTCAATAAAGTCAATTTTCTAAATGAAGGTTAGAATTGTAATACAGTAACTATTTCTTTTAAAATAAAAATATTTAACAATTTAAATTTAAAAGAAAAAAACGTTTTATTAACAACTTATATTGCTATTACTATATTTAAAAAACGTTATGCCCCAATTTTTAATTCGCTAAAGAAATATTAAATTAGACAAATCAGAAGCATTTTAAGAAGCACTTCAAATAATTAAAACTGCTTTAATAATTTTTAGAACGCATGAAAATTAAAATGACAGTTTTCCAATGCTTTATTAAACTATATTTTGCAGCACACATATATCTGTACAAGTTTAGGAAATATATTAATTTTACAAAAAAAAAAAAAAAAAAAAAAAACTTTATTAACACATTTTATGGGATAAACTACAACGAAATTATTTGAAAAAGCGAACAAAATTAAAATTAAAAATATAATCATGATATATAAAATAATAAAAGAAACTAGAAACTGAAAGAAACAAAAAAGAAAAATTGTAATGAAATGCTAAAAAATGCATAAAAATTTCGTATTAAGTATTTGTTGAATAATGCCATAATACTGAATGCCGTATTTTCCAGAGTTAAAAAATAATACATCTGTTCTTTTTTTCAGTAAGTAATAGTAGTTTAAATCAATTTTAAAATAAAGTAGTTTTAAAAAGTTGTGGTTTAATAGTTTTATTTCGGGAGAAAATAATTATTGTGCTGTAAATTTAAGATTAATAATTTAAAATGAAGTTTCACGAGAGAGAGCTTTTAATTAAGATTATATTTCATTAATAAAATGCAGACCCTTATCAAACTTATTTTGACAGAATTAAAAAAGAGAAGAAATAAACTCAAAACAATTATAACTTACTTGTACTTTAAAATTTGTGTTGGTCATAATAAGAAATCTAATCCTCATAGCTTCGATGATCCACGTTTTGTGCTTACTGTTTATCACAGCGGAGAGGAAGGGATAAAAGTTTCGGTTTGTGTTTGAAGGTCAATCGCGTCACAGACTAATCTGGGATTCGCGTATCTGTATCACATGACTGTTTGACGTCATAGTGAATGTAAAAAAACTAAGGCTCGAAACAAACATTTGAACTTTAACGACACAGAAGCCGTTAATCTGCAGATTACCTAGTTAAAATGCGGAAATTTCTTTATTCCGCACTTTAACGGGTCATTTTAGTTAATCTGCAGATTAGCTAGGTAATCTTCAGATTAACGGGTTTCGCGTTTTAACGGTAACATATATATAAACAAATAAGTAACACGATCAGTTTCATGCAGTAAATTCTTTGATTTTTTATTTAGCGGAAATAAAAACATAATACCGAATAATTTTTAACAAAATTAATTTTAAATAATTACACTTAAAAGAAGCGTCTGATTTGCTGTGTAACATAGGCTGAACAGAATCTTTGGTTGAAGTCGCTTTTTCTGAATATATGTGCAGATAGTTTTCAAAATCATAGAACTATATACTATATTGTAAAGAAATATGTATATGACAACAACATTACTCAGAGTAGTTTCTGAGCCTGATAAAAAAATACAATTCATATGCGTAAATATTGTTGTAATTAATTTAAATTAGAATATTTATCGGAGTAAAAAATTTTTATCAATTTCAGTATAATTATTACATTTAAATAATATTTTTTTCCTTCCTCGTTTAATGCAAGTATTTTTTAATTTTATCCAATTGAAGCTGAAATTTCTGAATATTATTTACGTATGTAAATAATTTTATTTGCCTTCTCCAATAATTCAAAAACAGATATTCCCTTTTCACATTCTTTTTTAGCCTTTACAGATAAAGCTTATCTTACCCTGATGCCTCTGGCAAGAAAAATGTCAATTAACAGCAAGGGGAGTCGGAAGCTATCAATTACTGAAGTGCGAAATTTTCCATTCTCGTGATTCTCGGAACGTCAACTGTGAGCAGATTTCCTCCCCCCGTCTTGCGAAATCTATAGACTTCAAAAAGCACCCTCTAGAATGAAAAAATATTTTGACTCACGTAGGGCCTTAAGACTCTTCATATAAATATTTTTCACTGCTTGTACGACAGATCACACTATTTCTTTCAGATAGCAATTTTGCGTTGTCACCATTTATTGTATTACTAAATGAATGTGCAAACATTAAAACATATAAAGCTAAACGTTTGTCATCGTATCTATAAGGAATATTAGATTTTATCATCAAAAATTGCTACACTTATTAATCAGGACAAAATGTAACTAATGCTTTTTAGTTCAATCGGATAATTGATTAAAAAAATATTGAGGAAAGACTTCATTTTAACTTTAAAATTATTTAAAAGAAAATATACATATATACACAGAAAATACTTCTGTATAAATATAGTAGTGGCAAAGAAGCTAAAACATTTTCATTTCTGAAAGTTTCCTGAAAATGGGCGGAGACTTCGAGCTCTGGCTGCAGGCATCTCCACAAGCCTCTAATTCAGAATCTGTATCTGGAGCAGAGTTCCCAACTTTCATAGTTTATTCACGAACATTTTTATCCCCGCCTCTTTTTCATACCGGAAATTTTGAAAAATGATTTTCTTGTTATTTAATCGTCGTCGCATAGTAAAGAGAAATAATCTACGAAATTTCTGGTGCGAAAGGAAGGCGAGGCTAAAAATGCTCGTGAATAAATTATAGAAGTTGAGAACTCAGATCTGGAGTTAAAGACATTTTATTTATATTTTTATCCTTTCGTTTATTTATTTATTTATTTGTTTCTTCCTATTATCTTTTCTTTACTCTTTATGTTTGTGTTACTTTTTAATTGTCTCTTCAAATTATTTTTCAAATATTTTTCTTTCGGGTGATGGGTGTCGGTGTGTAATATTTGTTTGTATCTTTCTCGAAGATTTCAGCTGTAAGCCAAATCGTATGTATCTTGGCACTTTGAAACTCTTTCAGATTCCTTTTACAGTTCCTCATGTTAAAAAAATACACACAATAAATAATTTGCTTGTTAACAGTTAAAGTAGAATGTCTAATTGCATGAATCAAAATACAAAGGGCAAATTGTAACATGTTAGAACTTGCCCCATCGTATGATTTTGGACATCTTGTTTATTTTTTAAAAATATATATAACGATTCATACAAAAAATTAAACATGCATTTTATAACTCAACACACAGACTAAATAAATAGCTATAAACACTTCTTTAAAATACAAATTAACATAACTTTATTGAAAATTTACGAAATACATTTTTTTTTCACTAACTAGCTAAAATGAAGCACATGAACAGAACATCTCATTAACCATTTTTGCAGAACACTGATTGTGCTTACTTAATGAAGCGCGTCATTAGAATTTTGTTTGTCGAAATATCTAATCAAAAATGTTATAAAATATTTTGTTAATTGCGTGTTACTTTCTACCCCTGTTACAACTAGCCCCACGCTCCCCTACATATTTTTATTAAGTAATTGTTTAGATCTAACAAATAAATAGTTTTATTTCATAAATTAAAATATAACATGTTTATTTGATACAACAAATTTTGTTTCAATCATTAGTTTTTGGCAACTTCTTTAGAAAAATAGAATTTTATTTACACACAATAAAACAACCATGGCAAGCGCCGTGCCGGTATATCTACACCGCTCCCAAAGGCGAAGAGAGAGAGGTCTTGGATGCGCGCAGCCGATGCGCGTGCACACATCCGATGGGACGGAGAGAGAGAAGCGCGCTGTTTACAAAACGAACGCTCTCCGCCACATAGTATCCCCCCAGTGACATAGTCACGATAGAAATATTCGGTTACATAAGTATGCAGAGTATAATATAAAAAACAATTTGATACATAAGTACAGAGATTTACAGATTTTGAAAAAACACAATGCAATACCAAATGTAAAATATTGTATATAAAGTACTATATATGAATTAATGATACAGGAATATAATATAAATGAGATTAAATGATATATTCTTTTACAAGATTTTTAGGAAAATGTACACGCCGACCTGATCTGGTAATATAGTTCCTTTGTGAACGCTTTCTGGCAGTTCGTCCGTCGTAACTCGTAACCTTTAATGGTACAGGCTGATCTGATTGTGATGGAAGTTGGAATGCGGGTTTAACTCTATCGATGAAAACGGCAGTGCGTTTACCATTGAGTTCTATGACGAATGTCTTGTCGGTACGTTCTACAGGGTGTTTATAAAGTCTCGGACCCATTTTGATGTTTAATAACTCATAAAATAATGACGATATAAACAAACTTGTGGCATTTATTGATGGAATAACTCCATATGTTTTCTTTTCAGGTTTGAATATCTTTACTTTTGTAAATATCGTCTGCGCGTGTGGTTAATTTCAAATAATTTCATTTTCTAGTCTAAATATCTGTACTTTTCTAAATATCGTCTGCTTATTAATTGCATTTTTCTCTCTTTTGTTTTTGGCAACTATTGCAATGTTATGTTTACTTTTGATGTGTTTATTCTATGTAGTACTTTTGTATAAGATGTTTTATTCGAGCGGATATTAAGGAGAATGCATACACCACAAGAGAAAGCATAGATTTTATGGTGGTACATAGAAACGAAATCGATAGTGCAAGCACAGAGAAATTGCAGAAGAATTTACCAAAAAGATCCTCCATCCAAAAGCAACATCTTGTGGTGGAAAAATAATTTTCTAGAAACTGGAAGTATCGCAGATAAGATACGTTCCGGACGTCCCTGCACAAGTGATTTTGATGTTGACCGTGTCAGAGAGACATTTTTACATAATCCTAGAAGATCTGTGAGATCAGCAGCAAAAGAATTGGATATGCCAATTTCGACGGTGTACAAGGTTATTAAGAAAAATTAAGACTGTATGCATACAAAGTTCAAATTGTTCAAGTTTTGGAACCGGACGATAGGCCTAGGAGGATGGCCTTTGCAACAGATATGATAAGGAGGATAGAAGATGATGCTGATTTTCTGAAGCGCATAATGTTCTCCGACGAAGCATCCTTTCATGTTTCTGGCATTGTTAATCGCCATAATGTGCGCATATGGGGATCTGAAAACCCCCAGGAATACCGTGAGGTACAAAGGGATTCTCCAAAGGTTAATGTGTGGTGTGGACTAATGCCCGACCGAGTCACTGGGCCTTTCTTTTTTACAGAAAAGACGGTCTCATCAGTCGTATACTTAGACATGTTGGAAAACTTCGTATTTCCACAACTAGAAGAGCTTCAGCCACATGTCTTTTTGCAACAAGATGGTGCACCACCTCATTGGGGTACCATCGTTCGTAGTTCTTTCAATGACCATTTTCCAGGAAGATGGATTGGGCGAGGAGGTCCTATTCCTTGGCCACCCAGATCACCTGATATAACGCCGCTGGACTTTTTCCTTTGGGGATTTGTAAAGGACAATGTTTACAGGAGGAGAGTGTCGAACATTGATGACCTAAAAGTCAGAATTACAACCGCAATAGCCTCTGTGGATGCCGACATGCTTGCCGCTACCTGGCATGAAATTGACTATCGACTTGATATTCTCCGTGCGACGAAGGGGGCACACGTGGAAGTTCATTGATAAGGGTCATGGAACTTTTTGAGTCTATCTAATCATTTATGTTATTAATTTTAATCTATCTTTATTATTTTATGAGTTATTAAACATCAAAATGGGTCCGGGACTTTATAAACACCCTGTATTACCAAGTGAGGTCCGGTGTATGGAGATGACAGTGGTGGTTTCACACTGTCGGTGCGTAAATAAATGTGGCTACAATCTTGCAACGAGTGGTGCACAAAAATAATAGTAATGAATCTGTAATGTTGTGATTTTCAGCACGGCGTTTCATATCGCGTAGCAACTTTGATGGCTTCCTGTCACCCAATTGTTCTCCAGCTAGTAATTTTTGGATCTCTTGAGTGCGACTTTCACCGCAACGTTCCAGTATCGCCGTTTTAAGTTCATCATACGAAGTATCTGAGTGAGGCTGTAGAATGATATCTCTCACAAGTGATGCTGCTTCAGGTGGTAAATGAGCTACACAATAATTAAATTTGGTTTTTCCATCCATTATAAATTTTGAAGTGGCAAGTTCAAAAGTGGATTCGCACATTGCAAACCACAATGCAGTATCGACCGGATTGTAGACAGGTATTTTTACCGCTGCTGAGTCCGTCATATTGTTCTCAAAATGAAATCGAAACTATAAAAATTTGCACAGTTCAAATAAAATCCGTGGTGACCATTTTTGGTGATTAAATATAGGTTGCGTGAGGTTAAATTGAATAATGAAGAATCATCCAACTTCAGGAATTGATGCAACTTCTTTAGAAAAATAGAATTTTATTTACACACAATAAAACAACCACGGCAAGCGCCGCCCCGGTATATCTCCACCGCTCTCAGAGGCGAAGAGAGAGAGCTCTTGGATGCGCGCAGCCGATGCGTGTGCACACATCCGATGGGACGGAGAGAGAGAAGCGCGCTGTTTACAAAAAGAACGCTATCCGCCACAAGTTTTTAAGTTATTACAAATACAACAGGTATAAGTCAATTTTTTCTGCAGCGCGGTTTTTTTTCCCCTTGACCTTAGTGTACTAAAAAACCAGAGAGGAAAATAGAACTGCAAAAAATATTTTATTTATAGTATGGGATTTGTGCTTTTTAGTCCAGATTTCAATAAAAACGTATTCCTTATTTTATTTTATTTTTTTTTTTAAGTATAATTTTATTTTATTTTCAAAATCTTTCAACACAAAATCTTTCAAATGTCTACTTAAAAGTTTCGACCGAATCCGCATTTCATTTACAGCTACATAGGTTAAAGTTAATTACGATCATCATGTATATAATTTCACCCTTTAACTAAAACTGTTGTTAGTAAGCAATTTAGTAAATCTGCCTTGTATTCCGAAGGTTGTCAGTGTCCATAGACGATTCGTGCTATTATAAAGCATTTTTTCGTTTGCCTATTTTCCTAACTTTAGCAGCAAGCCCCGCCTTTTGACATTGTTGTAAAATTTTACATTTCAGCACATATACAGCAGAGTTTTTTTGATTATATAAGATAGTGGCTATTGTTAGAAAATAGTGGTGGAAGGTGAGATATCAGTCCCTGATTCACACTATGTTTAACATTGAATTACTAATACACGCCTTTTTTAAGGACTCTTCTATCAGTAGTTTTAGACAATGTATTTCGTTTTAAGTTTTCAGGCATTTTCCATAATAACATTGCTAAATAATGTTTGTTATGGTGTACGAAATCAAGGAAGTTCAAGGACCGTATGTACCCTGTAAAAGAATAAAAAGTTGGGTAAATTATTGGTATAATAATTCGTAAATTATTTTATCACGCTTTTCCCTATCAAGAATTGATGAGAGTATTTTTTTTTCTTTTTCTTTTGGTGCTCTAGTAAGTTGTGTATAATTTTACCCGCAGTTAAAAAAATATTAAAAATTTAGAGTATATATATATATATATATATATATAAAAGCTTTATTATATCTATTCAAGGCTGATTACAATTGAAAATGTTGACTTTTATTATTACATAGTGACGCGAGATTTTTGCGACGCACACTTTAAAGTAGGCGATGTTACAATTCATATCTGCCATCTATCTCATTTATAAGAGTAAAATCGTTAACGCCCCTTGAAAAAAATGCCCTTTTTTCCACACCACTTTATTTTTAGAGTAATTCTTTATTGTTGTTGTCGTATGCACAGGCCCTGACTAATGCCAGGGCATGTGGGGCAGTTGCGCTGGGCCCCCCTTCTGGAGGGGGCCCCCCAACAGACATAAGCAGAAATTTTGCAACCTAAGGACCTTTTATGCGAGTGCAAGGGGGCTCCTCAGAATAAGCTTGCCCCGGGGCTCTATGTAGTCTAAATCGGGCTCTGCGTATGCCACTCGGAAATTCCGAGCCCCGATAGTGGAACTATCCGGATTTAAGGCAAGAGGGGTGCACCTTCCGTTATTAGGGGCGCCGCATAGGGAGGAAGAACGACTTTAGCTCCAGAAGCTGGTGAAAGAAGGCAGCACCAGCGAAACAACAGAAACTCAAATTTTGATCCGGATCAGGGGTCTAGAACGAACCCGTCGGAAAGAACTCGACGCGGAAACTTTCCGCTAATGAAATCATCGGTTTCCAACCCAAAACATCCCGACATGCATTTTATACCCTACAACCACCTTCTCGGAAAGGCGAGTCGAAAAGATTGTTTTCGCAATCGGATTAAGTTGACCAATCACAGACAAGGATAATTTCATCCTCGCCGCGAGATTTCATTTGGATTTTTTAGATAAACAAAGATGGCTGCCTCTGCTTGCGTGGTTGTGAATGTGTGTTTTTTGTTTTATTTAATAAGAAAAGAGTATTTATCCCCATTTATTTTTTGTAAATACCGTATGTATTTTCTATATATTAAACCCATGTTAATACCGAACTTCACCTTTTGCCAGTTGCTAGCATTTTAAGGCAGTAAATGTAAATGATTTTCTGCCTTGAAGTGTTAGCTGCTAACATTTATTATTTAGTGAACGACGATTTACTATGGATATAGGAGCTTTGGATGTAATACAGGTGTTGTTGTTTTTTTGGTCCAATCTGTATTAACTTTATAATTGCGGTAATACTTCTTTATTACATATATACATAAATATTAACATTTCTGTTTAAATTTCCTTAGTTAAAATTTGTGTACATATATTATTATAATTGATTTATTGTATTTACATGTGTTAAAGCAAACCTAATAGTATATATATATTTGCATATTTGTATGTACTATTTCTAGAATTTCTTTTAGAATTTACAAAATATGCTGGGTAATTTTAAATATTTAAGCATAGTAAAAAATTATTTTCCGTCAAAGTAAGAAAAACTAAAACCGTCTTAAAATTAATTTTCATTTTGTAAGTGAATTTACATAATATGCCTAATTTAGATTGCAAAAAACAATTATTAAATTGAAAATATATATATTCACTTACTTTTACCTCTCTCAGAAATGAGAGATTCTTATCAGATTCTATTATATAGATACAAATGAAGTTTTGAAAGTGAATGTAGAATTGACGTGCTGTGTCTCAAATTTACTTAATTCAATTATAATAAAATTTAAAAGGGAAAATTTTAGTTCCAGGGAAAATAAATATTTATCATAATTTCCTTTAAGCTTTATTAATGTTTTATGTACTGGGACTTACATCATTCATACACATACTTTAAATAAGACTTTTAGTTTATATATATATATATATATATATATATATATATATAATTGTAGTTTTCATTAAACTTAATTAATTTTTAATAACTTTAAATATTAATACTTGTTATTCTTAATAGATATGCTATTAATATTATACAGGATTAATAAGAATTTTAATTAAAAAAAAAAATATATATATATATATATATATGGGTATTTATTGTAATTATTATTATATTTAATTAATTTTCAATAACTTTAAATATTAAGACGTATTATTCTTCATACTTTTTAAATAAGAATTTCAGTTACCGATATATATATATATATATATATATATATATATATATATATTACAATTTTCATTTAACTTAATTAATTATAAAGATTTAAATATATTTAAAACTTGATTTTTTTATTTTCTTGAATAACACCTAATGCCAAGATGGACGCCATTGGAACCGTGAATTGATTATCTCACGACGATCCTACCAATACCTTCTAATCAAGGCCTTCCAACCGCAAAACCGGAAGTGGTGTGACGTATGGGCATTTGGGCCAGTTATTTCACATGTAATGCGAGCGTCGAATTCGAATTTCGAATACTTTCTTATTAGAAATTTTAAATCGTTGAAGTCGTTTACAATGTAATTTTCCTTTATATTAAAGAACCCGAGAGTTTTTCAAATCAACGAATTGAGTTTACAAGCAAAAGTAAGTGTTAAATACTTTATTTTATTATATATTTTTTTTATTGTAAGCTTTGTTAGAATTGTAAATTGGTAGCATTCGCTTTAGCAATCCTCTCACAATATGAATCGTATTTAGAATTTGTTTTAATGTATACAGTTGTTTAAAATGTATAAAATTTAAAATACGTAATTATAAATCTTAGTTTTACGTATCGTTGTACTATAAAAATAAGCATATTTAATTTGTCTCTAAATAAATAAATGTATCTTTTTAAATTTAAATACTTTTGGCAAATGGTTGATAATTGTAATATGTAATAAAAAAAATTGACTTTTTAGTTATTAACTATATGATACCAAATTTTTCAGAACAAATTTGAGCAAAAATAATATGAATTTAAATTACTACATACTATATTCTGTTCTCAGTTTAAAATCAAATTGTTCTTGTACGCAATATTAATTATTAGCAATAAATAATAGATATCTTGGTAAATATATATATATATTCAACTTCATGTTATTTGTTTCATGAAAATGATTGATGATTGTAATAAAATGTTGATATTTTCAGTTATTAAAAATTTGATTTTTTTTTTTTTTTTTTTTTTTTTTTTCAGAACAAATTTAACCAAAAATAATATGAGTTTAAATTATTAGTTATTCTGTTCCCAATTCAAAATCAAATTGTTCATGTGTAGCATATTAAATATTCGTGATAAACAAAAGGTATCTTATTAAAAACATATACTTAATTTCTTGTTAATTGTTTCATTCTTAGCACATTTAAATTTAAGAACCATTTGCTATTTCAATTTAAACATTTTTTTTTTTCCTTTTAACTATGCTCTATAAATTAAGTAATCGATCTTAAACAATCAGTTGTATATAGTATTTCCACAATAACTTAAAATTCATTTTTATTTTCTTCTATTTACGTAACAATAAAGTATTGGATTTTTGAAAATTTTCTTTATTTAGCTTTTGGTTCATTTACACGTTTTGAGATTTCTTTAAACCCTTTTTAGGAGATATCTGACTATGTATAATAAAATTTTTATGTTTTGAGTGCTGTATCTCGCAAAATAATGAACGGAATTGTGAAAAAGTTCACATTTCGATGCACTTTGATATAAATTGGTTCGAAATAGCTTTTGGTATATATCGCCCAACTAATGGCGCTGCTATGCTGCAATTTCCCACAATTAAGGAAAGATTATACCTTAGCTGATGCAAATTTATCTATTTATAGGTGAGCTATATCTCAGCTTCTATGATATATATATGCATTGAATTTTATATGTAAGATGCATGTTATGAAAAACTATGCCGAATCAATTTGGATGTACATGAGATGACGTGCGGCGCTACTGTTACTTTTTGTAAATTTCCAGATAGTTATATCTCAGCATCTATTGGTTAAATTACGGAAACGTATCTAATATTAATTTTGAACACTTTCCAACAAAATTGAAAATAGTTTATGATTTCAATTTGTCTGTCCGCCTCTAGAGTGTGTCAAATTTTCAGAATTTCACCAAACTGATATAGTATGTTATTCATGTTCACGATGGCATGTTTCCCATTGAAAGTGATATAAATACCACGACTATTTTTCCCAGGTATACCAAAAAAGAATGCTAATGCCTTGTGTTTTATGGGAAGCATTTCTAAAAATTACAGTTAACATAGTACTGCACAAATCATAATTAAATTTACATTTATTATCCATATGCTAAAACATGTTTTATAAATTATGGTATGTTAGGCATTAAGATTGACAGGACTACAGTAAATATTTGGATACATTAAGGGCTACAGTTAGAAAATGCTGGAATTGCATTTCTGTTTGTACTAATGGTTAACACTTTTCAACAATGTTTAAGAGTGATTATGAATTAAATTAATCTATCTGTCTGTCTGTCTGTAGTGTGATCACGTAAGCAACGTACATTGAAAGTTAAATGATATTCTTGTTTATAATACTGTATAACTTATTTTTCCTTTTTAATATTCATATCTTTCTTTCACCTTCTTTCTGTATTTATCTGAGTAATTCAAATATGTAAATACATACACACAGACATACGTGTATAATTTACAAAGTTTAAAATGTTTTATATATTCTGCTTTAAAAATTAGATTTTTTTTTTTTTTTCTTTAAGGTTCTAATGATAGTTCTGAAAACAACGAACAAGTCTTTTTTTTTTTTTTTTGCATTTGAAATCTATGTGACTTATTGTCCTATTTAACGAAATAAATCTTATTTTTTGAAATATGAGTACATAAAAATTCAATCAGTAAAGAAATATGTCTATAATAATGATTTCCGAAAACATTTTTTTTTTTTCTCTCTGTATATATTACTTTTTTTTCTTTTTACGCTGATTCAAAATGAAACTTGGACAAATGACAAATTTTCTCTCGGATTCATTGTTAAAAATTTCCGAAACTTATAGGTAAATGGTTATTTCTCATTAAAACTTTATACTTTTTAGTTTAGTAATTATATTAAAATAATAAATATAATAAATAAAACTGGGAGTAAAAAACAGCATTTGAATAACTATACCAAACATATATATTTTCATTAACATTACTAGTAGGCAAAAAGGGTAAACACCAGCAGTCATACATAAAATCTCTTACTTATGCGGGAGAAAAATATAAATTATTTTTAAAGGCATAATTTCCCTTTTTATGTTTGCAATTTCAAATATTTCTCTCTTTTAATTATACATTCCAATACTCTCATAATCTTAGTATACTAAATAACTTCTTGTCATCTCAAAATATTTCTAAATCCATTTACAAGGATGTGCATAAAAAGTAGCCTAAAGCATGTGACGTCACAATCATCTTGGAATGGATAAACCCATGTTCCATTACCCCCAGAGCACGGATTAGGATACAGGATGATAAACTAGATAGGGCGGTCAGCGTGGGGAACGGAGCTTTATTTTCCGCATTAATTCAGCCGAACAGAGTAAGCGATCCGATCGCCGCCTGGTGTAGTATCTTTGAAACTCATCGGAAGAAAGGGAAAGCCCGCCCCTTCGGCTTCAGTCATCCAACGAAGGAACAGCCAGAAACGTAAAAACGCGCTGATTGGTGTATTTTCGAGATTTGGTCGCCCTCTATCTGTAAGATGAAAATTACTACCTTTCCGTAACATTAGTTTTGAATTTAGTTATAATTTTTGATGGGAACTTGCGACCATGACGGAATTTAACGTGCACCAGTCGCCATTAAGCCTTGGTTTTTAAGAACTCGGAAGCAAACGTCAACGTTTTCGACGCCGCGACGCTCCAATCAAAGTCTCCTTGATATCAGCGCTGGCGTTGAAACCGCAGAAAAGAGCGTCGTGACGCATGCGCAAAGACGCCGAATACGTTGACGTTCTCGTTTTGTGTTCTTAAAAACCAAGGCTTAAGCGTACACGACGGTCTTCGGCCGGCTCGAGGATCGAACTCGCTGCTCTTTCCGACCAGGCTACCGCGACCCTAGTTTTTTTTTATTTTTAGAGTAAAATAAAATTACTCTAAAAAATGATTGGTGTCAAAAAAGAAAAAAAAAAAAAAAAAAAAAAAAAAAAGGCGTGTACTATGGTTGGCAGGTTTAAGTATTGATCAAATACGTAACATTCGTATTCCCGTTCTGTTTACTGAGGGAAATAAGCTATTTAAAAAAAAACTTTTAAAACCCAAATTCTTAATATACCGTATCACATAAATCTTTTCGAAGTTATAATTATGTAAATTTTATTGCATTAAAGTGAAAATAAGTATTAATGTATTAAGGCGAATCGTATACTTTTCTTTTCATTTTTAATTTAAAAAAAGGCTCCTTAAAAAAATTCTTAAAAAATTCTTAGGATACTGTGTAGTCAACGAAAAAATTTCTTTTATCAATTGACACCTTTTCTACTAGTTATCTGCAAAAATTAACACTCCAGGTTTTCGGGGTATCGAACGCTCGACCACCGCGTTACTAACATGGCGCTCTAACCATCTGAGCCACAAATGAAAAAGCTTATATTTACCTTAAAATGGAGGTGCATTCTTTATTAGTTTGAGATTCACAAACATACCGTAGTGAACAGTGTTGCCAGATGAAAATTTAAATTAGCCCTACTTAATGGAGAAAAAATCCCTACATTCCCTACGTTGAAATATTTTTACCCTACAAAATACCCTACGATTCAAAACTATTAATAGAAATTATATAAAATCATATTATTATTATTATTTTAATATTTTCTAGCATTAAAAGAAAAAAAAAAAAAAGTGATCCATTCTTATTAAAATACACATAAATTGATTGTTGAAACAAAATGAAAATAAAAACAAATACCTTATTCTTGTATATAAATGTATATTCGTGAAAACACAGTAAATAAAATGGACTATGTTTCTATAATTCGTTTAAATTTAATACTCTTAGCTCTATTCTATTAAATTATTAAATGAAACAGCTAATCTACTTTGACATGTTTTCGCATCAAACTTACCTAATAAATATAATTTAGTAATAAATAATCAATGTTAAACCAGCAAATACCGACTTGATAGGTACTTTACTCCGACGCCTTAGAGGGTGTGGCGACACGAAATGGGTGGTGTGAGCTAGAGACGAGCACATCAAAGAGAAATAAAAAGACTAATTTACAGAAAGGAAAACGAAAGACAACGCATTCTGACGTAAAACAAAATAAAATATACTTTTAGAACAGTATAATATATTTAAGATTAAGATTTTTGTACTTATATATTTTATTATAAGTACAATATATTTTATTTGAGGGGTGGGTGTATACAAATTACAAATAACTTGATAATTGGCATTTCGAGTTCTAGGAAATTTAATTTTAACATGTAATGCCTTATTGTCCAATTTATTTTAAAACTTTGACGTTAATTATATCAAAATATTAAATAAATGTCATATTTTGTATTAAAATTATATAATAAATTTACCATTTCGGAATAATAATAGTAATAATAATAAAAGGGAGTATAATAAAAATACGCAAATTTTCTAACTATTATAATTTATGCCGGCGCAATCATAGTAATGCCCTTTTTTCTCCCTTACTATAATTTTCTTGAGTAATTTTCCCCAGTATGTAGCTAAGATTAAATAGCAAGAAAACAACTCTTATAAAAAAGTAGTAGAAGTATGAGAAGTAGAGGGCGGTACTAATAATCAGGGCCGTGCCTACACTTTTAGCCGCCCTGGGCGAAAGATTTTAGCCACCCTCCTAGGCAAAAGATTTTAGTCACCATACTAGGCACTAAAATTATTTCCCTCCTTCTGCTTCTGAAAACTATCCTTTAAAGCTAAAAAACTGCCAGGTTGCCACAGATGGAAAGTTAAGGTATTTTTCTCTGTTTTTAAAATAAGCCTCCAGCGGCCAAATGGTTATGCGCTCAAAACTGGTAGACATGAGGTGCCGGGTTCAATCCCAAGTCGCGCTTGTCGGCCTAGCCGATCGGAGTTTTCCATGGTTTTCTCCGAAATTTGTGTAATTACGGGCTAGGACCCCTTAGAAAGACCTCCACGGAGGTCACTCTCCCTCAGGTCTAGGACCTACAGCAGTCAATCGGTCTTATTCCCAAATCCAATCCAATCCTGTTTTTAAAAAAATCTAACAATTTTAGTAAACTTAATTTTTAGCTGAAATTTTGTCATTTTTAGACGCCCCTAGCTGTTAGCCGCCCTGGGCGATCGCCCCGGTCGCCCCCCCCCCCCCCCTAAGCACGGCCCTGCTAATAATATACTGGAATAAATTATAAATGTTGGCAACTCTGAGTCATGAGATGTTTCACTTCGCATAAATCTGTAATAAAAAAAAAATGTATCAGAAACAAGGTATTGTAAGCAACTTTTTTACAAATAAGTTTAACACTTTCTACGTTTTTCAAAAGAATTTTATAATTTTCATTAGATAATCGAAAAATCCTTACAAAACAGAATTAAAAAAAAAATCCCCCCCCCCCCCTACGCCAAAAACAGAGCTTAAAAACCCTACTGTAGGGAGAAATCTCTACATCTGGCAACACTGCTACTATATAATACAGGGGTCGTACTCTCCGTCCTTTTTTCAGGACAGAATCAGGGTTGTGATGTGTTTTACTTTTTTGCCACCACTAATTTCATGCAGATATATTTATAGTATTGTTATAGTTATGTATCGTGATTTAATAGGATAGAAATTATTGCATAAAAATTGCGGTAGCAATAAAGGCAGAAATGTCTATTTCCTGTGAGTGCCTAGAAAAAAGGGCGGAGAGTGCGACTCTTGATACTACCTACTCAGCCTATTGTCTGAATTCTTAATATTGTATGATTCCTTATTTCTCAAAATCATGCACAACTTTCATATTAATGCGATAAAATGCATCAATAAAAACCAGAATGTATTTAGTTATGTGAAAACGTTTTTAAAAACTGTAACATTCGACAGCCACGCCCATATTCACGGAAAACATCTGTTCTTAAAGGGTTAAAATAACGTTTCTGCTCATAGTTCTTATACAATTCTCAATCCCTGTGATACTCTCTACGTCCCTTACAGTTTTGACCCATGACCTTAGAATCACCCTCTGTATAAACTTTTCTCTCTCTCTCTCTCTCTCTCTATATATATATATACAAAAGAACAGATACTGGAAAGTGCAGCGAAATATATAAATACTGTGTAAGAAAATTATATCTAAATTTGCTAAAATACAATGTTTTCATAGCCTTTGCATTTCGCCATATATGTGCCAAATATGACATTTACCTCTACACAAGCAGTTAGTCTGCTTCTTTTACCTACTTGTATTTTTAACTTGCCGCTTTCTGAATCTAATGAAATCTGGCGACACAAAAAAATTTTGACCATAGCAAACTCATGCTTGCGGCAATCCTTACAATGACCCCCTGAGGGACTATAGGATATATTTTATACAACCTATTTTTGATTCCTTAATGTAAAAATTCATCTCGAAGTTTTTTTTATCAACTGTTACTTTTTAACTTAGATGAAAGAATTCATGTATACTAAAGACAAAAAAAAAAAAAAAAAAATCTCACCTGGATACTTTTATTTTTTCTTTTAAAAAACTACCGATTTTCAAGTTTAATTTAGGGACGTAACAGTTTTCCTTTTCTTTTCCTTTTTTTTTTTTTTTTTGTCTATTTGCGTAATTTTTTTCCCTTCTTTTCTTTCCTTTCATTCATTTATTTATTTTAATTCTAAATTTATTTTAAAATTTTATCGGCTCTTTATTTAAATTGATTGTAATTACACTGCCCATGAAAGGGTTAAACAACTACACACTTTAAAACTTTTTACTGCTTAAAATAAACATTTTGTTTGTGAATAATTATTTTTTTTTCAAACGTAAAGTTCAGTACATATAAAAGAAGTAGGTATAACTTTATAGTCTAAATTGTTTTTGCATCTTTCTCTATCAATTGGTTTTGAAAAATAAATTACTGATGCGATTTCAAACATGTCTATGCATTAATTTTATGACATAAATATAAATGGTGAAAATTTGAAAGATCAAATTGTCAAAAGTTTAGGTAGATTTTTTGCTAAATATTCGTAAATGTAACGTAAATATATATAACAGTAATAATAATAATAATAATAAATAAATAAATAAAAATATTCTTGTAAACATGTAATAACAAATTACGAAATTAAAAGTAGCTCTTTGTAAAATTATTAGATAGCACATATAATCGATAACTTTGGTATGTAACAAAATAAGTGTTGCCAGGATTTTAATGTACTCCGAAACGTTTTTACCCTCACCTTTATTTCAAACCATTTTTTAAGAGTAATATTTTCTTATTCTATCGTAGTTATGCATTACAGCAAATTATTACATAAATAAAGTAGTTTAAAATAAGGGCGGGGTTTAAAATGGTCCGGAATAAACTAAAACATTGACAACTCGGTAAAATGAAAAGAGTGGATTCAAAATATTTACTGATATAGCAAAACCTCACATTCTAAAATTTTCTGTTATTTTAATATATAGAAACCGTAAATTATAATTGAGTACGCTTTTTACATATTTAATCTGTTGCAGTATAATTCAGTGATATCATATAGGTAAGAATCATGGTAAAGAACTGTCACATATTGTAGATAGTTTGACGGATTGAATGAAAGTAGATTTAGAGTAGGTATGTTCATTTGTATCCGTAGTCTAGACAAGAAGATAGCGGACGATGCGAAATTAATTTTAGTGTTTCTTTCTCTTTTAATAAAGATATATACACAAGTCATTACCATTTCCTTACTCAAATTGTAAAATGGGTAAAACATATGTTACCGTTAAAGCTCGAAATCCGTTAATGTGCAGATTAACTAAAATGACCCGTTAAAGCGCGGAATCAAGAGATTTCCGCATTTTAACTAGGTAATCTGCATATTAGCGGCTTCTGTGTCGTTAAAGTTCAAATGTTTCTTTCGAGCCTTAGTTGTTTTACATTCACTATGATGTCAAACAGTCATGTGATACAGATACGCAAATGACCTTCAAACACAAACTAAAACTTGTAGCCCTTCCTTCCGCTCCGCTTCCGCTTCCGCTATGATAATATAATGATAATCGGTAAACGCAAAACGTGGGACGTCGAAGACATGATTAGGTTTCTTATTGACCAACATAAAATTTAAAGTAACAAGTAAGTTATAATTGTTTTAATTTTGATTTTATTTCTTCTCTTTTTTAATTCTGTGAATATAAGTTTGATAAGGGTCTGCATTTTATTATTGAAATCTAAACTTAATTAAAAGCTCTCTCTCGTGAAACTTCATTTTGAATTATGAATATTAAAATTTACAACACAGTAATTATTTCCTCCCGAAATAAAACTATTAAACCACAACTTTTTAAAACTAATTTATTTAAAAATTGATTTAAATTACTATTGCTTACTGAAAAAAAAAAAGATGTGTTTATTTTTAACTGTGAAAAATATGGCATTCAATATTATGGCTTTCTTTAATAAATACTTAATATGAAAATTTTATGCATTTTTTAGCATTTTATTACTTTTTGTTGTTGTTGTTGTTGTTGTTTCTTTCAATTTCAAGTTTCCTTTATATATTTTATATATCGTGATTATATTTTTATTTTTATCTTGTTCGCTTTTTCAGATAATTTCGTTGTAGTTTATCACATAAAATGTGTTAATATATATATATATATATATATTTTAATTAAAAAATTAATTTATTCGCTAAACTTGTACAGATATATGTATGCTGGAAAATATAGTTTAATAAAGCATTGGAAAATTGTCATTTTAATTTTCATGCGTTCTAAAAATTATTAAAGCAATTTTAATTATTTCAAGTACTTCTTAAATAATGCTTCTTAATTGTCTAATTTAATATTTCTTTAGCGAATTAAAAGTTGGTGCATAACTTTTTTTTTTTTTTTTTTTTTTTTTGTAATAGTAATAGCAATATAAGTTGTTAATAAAGCTTTTTTTTTTTTTTTTTTTTAATAGTAATAGCAATATAAATTGTTAATAAAGCTTTTTTTTTTTTTTAAGCTATTAAAGTTATTATATTTCATATTCAAAATGCATAACATCTTCAAACTAAAAAAGATGAAAAAAATAAAAAAAATAAAATAGATATAACTTTAAAAGACATAAAAAATAAAACACATACAGATTAAAATAAGTAAAAGAAGAAAGAAAAGGAAAGAAAACTATTTTTTTTTTTTTTTTTCCCCGAATGAAAAACAGCGTGATGTAAAATTACAACACCAGAGATCCTATTTTCACTTTAACGAGTGCCTAGTAGGTAATGTGCAGATTATCTAGGTAATTCGCAGAATACCTAGGTAATTTGAGAAATGAAACAATTTTCCTCACTGTTACGAATCGCCGTAGTTAATGTGCAGATTTACTGATTTCTGCACTTTTGCGGTAACATATACAAGCTTTTTTGTGTTGAATTTTAGAAGTAAATCTGTCAATATTTCAAAATGCCCCATTTTTACCTTTCCCGTTCTTTCTATAAAGCATTTATATACAGAGTGATCAGTTTAAGGTGCCAGCCTACCTTTAAAACGCAATTTTCGGTCAAAACTCCGATTTTCTATTTTTGGGTTAGTATTAAAGCCTGACATTTTAGCTTTCTAAATCAGTTTGAATTTTGTTTCTATCTTGCTTAGAACTTGCGTTACAGGCATTTTAATATTAGTCACTCGCCAGTTTTTGAAACCGGAAGTGACCGGAATGACCCGTAAATGTTTGTTTACATAAATGTTTTACTCAATATAAGCATCAAAATTTGTTACTGAATATAAAATGAATTTAAAAAAGAAAACAAAAAGCTTTGAAATAAATCAGGAACTTATTAAAATTATTTTTTGTTTAATAGGTAAAATCTTGTTTTTTTGTTTTTTGCTTTTTCTCAAAATGAGATTTTTAGCATTTTGCTTTATCCCAAAACATCATAACTCCGAAAGTTATAATTAAAATGTTATGAAACTTTGACAAAATACTCTAGAGCAGTTGTTTCAGGGATTGAACTACTACAATGTATCTAGCTATTTTTTTTTTTTTTTTTTTTTTTTTTTTTGTCGATAGAAGTTATGAACTGCCATGTACATTCACGATTTTTTCATCATGTAAAAATGTTATCTTCTCTAAAATATTAAATAACATGGTTATAGTTTTGAGAGTAGTTCACTCCCTTAAGGACCTTTCAATAATCTAAATAAAATTTACAGAATAAAAATATCTTTATTTAAATTTGACTTATGATGTTTTGTAAAAGTGTTTTTTTTTTTTTTTTTTTTTTTTTTTTTTCGCAAATTTTATGCATATTTTGAGCCTAAATATCAAAATATTTTAAAATTTGCATATTTTTTTCAGGTTATTCACTGTTTTTTACTATATTCTATCATATAATGCATATAAATAGACAATTTTTCAATTATTAAAAAAAAAATCACCTCCGACGGTAAGAGCACCCGTGGATTTTTCTTATAATCCTTAAATCTGACGGATGTTGATGTGGCAACTATTCTAATATTGAAGTATGATTGTTTGAACCTTGTTTAAGTGTGTGAGACAATTTCTAATACCGTTGGACAGTTACAACTTTATTTGTAAGGTAAAACAGAAATGGGGATGCACAATTTTTTTAATCCTGTAATAATTTTATTTTTGAAAAACGTAATTTAATTCAATTTTTTTACATTATCATTCCTCACTGAAAATGTTCGCCACCATTTTGAAAGCAAACATGAACATGTCGAACTAGGTTTTTGACACACTTCGCAGCATTGTTGGTGTTATTGACGAGATTTCTTCAGTTATGATCTGTTTTAATTTATCGATGTTTGCAGGACTTCCCTGGAAAAGCCTATGAAATGATAATGTAAATGTAATGTAGGAATGACAATGTAAAAAATTTTAATTAAATTTTGTTTTTCATAAATAAAATTATTACAGGATTAAAAAAATTGTGCGTCTCCATTTCAGTTTTACCTCACAAATAAAGTTGTAACAGTCCATCAGTGTTGGAAATTGTCTCCCACACTTTAACAAGGTTCAAACAATTATACTTCGGTGTTAGAATAGTTGCCACATCTGTCATACTTAAGGGTAATAAGAAACACCAACAGGTACTCTTTCAAGTTCATCTCTCTGTATATATGTATATATAATGACCATTATTTTCTGAAGCATATCATCAAGAACATTTAGGTATTATCCAAAATTTACATTATCGCTACCTGATCAACTATAAATTCTTCATAATTTGAGCTTCTTTAGATTTACAATTAGAGGCGCATCACATCTTTCCTTCATTCTAGAATATATAAGTTAGTTTAAAAAATATTCCCCAGTGCTGCGCAATGATAAGCAAATAAGAATTTTTTATTCTAAAGTTATGCAGTATTGAATATTTTTATTTATATTTTAGCTGAGCTAGTGTAATATAGAATAACTATAAAAAATTTTAATTCATTTACAGTTAGAGATGGGAAAAATCGAATGATTTGCTTTAGAGTTATTTTAATAATCAAATGATTAGACAATCGATTATCAATGATGTAAGTTTTGTAATTAGTTTAATTTTCTTCGTGAGTATCAAGTTGCTCTTTCTTTATAATTTTATTTTTCACTCTCCTCTATGAAATTTTAGAGTCTAACCTTAAATAATTAAGATTTACTAACTTTTTAGGTAGAATTTTTTTTTTTTTTTTTTTTTTTTTTTTTTGTAAATTGACCTATATTAATTATTTAATTTCCCTCCTCCCTCCTCCCTCTATATATATACATAACTGAATCAATTGAAACACAAATTTGATAGTGGATTTACCATAGGAATACCTTAAGGGCCGTATTCACCAACTTCTTAACACTCGGATGTTACAAAGAAACACAGTCTTTAAATACCTGATTTTGAACAAGAGTTTGATTAAAAAATATGCTTTAATTATTTAATGATACACATTTATCATTGTGTTTTTAATTAATTAAAATTGAATTAAGTTAATATCATTTCTGACGACATTATACTCTGTTCTGTCATGTCAAATAAAATTTTGCTGATTAAGTGATGTTTACTATCAATAAAGATTTATATCTTGTCCTTCATTTTTATTAGCTTAATCGTTAACCCTTTCAGGGGCACTAAGTAAAAATGATTAAATTTCCTTTTAAATATATATATATATATCATAAAGTAAACATCCCCTACAAGTCATATTTGATGAAGAAAAAAATTCAGCATGTGGGGATATTTTTGTGGGTGGTGGCTAGACGTTCTAGCCACTGCGCACATACGTCATGTACCTTAATTTTCGTATGGAAATAAATATTTATATATTTAAGGAATAAAAATTGAAACTATGCCTTGAAAAAATACAATGTAACAATAATTAATTATTACTTAAATTATAATGCTTCTTTATCCTTTTTTAATGATTTATTATATATATATACACACACATATATATGGGCTGTTTAAAATTTGTTTAGAAACCTTTATGCATTAGTAATAAGAAAAAAATATTCACTATTTAAGGAATAAAAATTATAGTTATTCAATTATAATGTAAGTACAATAAATTTTGAAATTGATTCAGTACATAAATTAAAAGACATAATTTCTTGCCTTCATATTGTAATGAAATAATCAATTTACAAATTGTCATACACAGAAATATGAAAACTTTAAAAATATTAATGTTCTTTAAAATGTGTTTGTTCCTGATCCAGATACTGCAGAATCATCATCTGAGGGTAGCTCTTCAAACAGAGCAATAGCTTCATCCAAAGATAAGCCTTTTCTAGGCATTATTGTGATAAAAAATAAGATATATAAATTTAATTTAAGATTATTTAGAGAAATTAACTAAATTTAAAAGCTATGGAAATAAAAATTTATTTTTAAAAATCACGATATAAGAGCAATAGAAAAAAAACAGCCTCTCTCTATACTGTAAACAGAAATACTGAATAGCTTTTTTGTAAGAACCCTCCCATGCTTGTTTACACCTGTATTTACATTCTGCTATCCCTTACTGTTTATATTTATCACAGTTCACTAACCCCAAAAGACCCTCTTTGTTTATCTCAAAGGAAAAGAAATTGAGATTCCCCCCCCCCCCAGCAGAGCCTGTCTTATGGTATCTCCCCTGACATATGTGCGCGGTGGCTAGAACGTCTATCCACCTAAAAGAGGCTCCTAAAAATCAAACTAAAATTAATGATCTAAGATAATATGTAAATCTGTTGTATTTAAAAGGTGCATTACAGTATACACTACCAAATACATTTGAATAAAAAATTATTTTTCATAAAAATATATAAAAGAAACTTCAAAAAATTTTCCTGCAACTTGTCCATTTAAAAAAGTCACAGGCACATCCTGATTAAAGTTACTGAAGTGCTACCATCTCTATTTCAATTTTAGAAGTACACATTAGCTTTTCATAAAAGTGGATAGAAAAAGTAGCCACTGCACACCTAGAGAAAAATTTCTAAAGTAGGTGGATAGACCCTCTAGCCACCGCCCCTGAAAGAGTTAAAGATTAATTCACAAATTGATTTATTTTAATGGGTAGCATAGCAGAAATTTTAAACTTTTCAATTTTAAACAAATATATTTGATACAACGATATAACTATAATATATAGAAAATGCACCAAATTATTTGTGTTGAATGAAGTTTGTAAACTTGCACCTTAAATTACAAATGTATACAATAATATCGTGTCAAATTATCGTACTTACTTTTGTCTGCCTGATGAAAGGCTGTACTTCGATGGAAACGATTGTTGCGTGTTTCATACACTGCATAAAAAAAGTAGACGGACACTTACTTGTAATACTTTAAAGCCGTTTATTTCTTTAATTAGAGATATGAGGTTCATTTCTCTAATATAATTATATTTTTGAGACATCATATATTATTAATTTTTTGGATATAGATTCAATCCTTTTGAATTATGTAGTGGAAAAATTCAGAAAACAAAAATGGGGCATATTTGCACTGTAATTTTTCTTAAAAAAAAAGTAGACGGACACATCTTGTATCTCTAAAATAAAACGTTTTTAGTAAGGGGTTCATCTTCCATTTGCTTTTAAAAGTTAGTATACTCTGTTAGGCATCGAATCAATGAGATTCTGAATCTTTTTTTGACAGAAAATTTCCCAAATGTTTGTAAGAGCTTCTTTGAGCTGGTGAATTGATTCATATTGGCATCCACTCTCATAAATTTTATGAACAAGTATAGCCCAAATGTTTTCTACAGGATTCATATCCGTACTCTTGCCTGGCCAGGGTAAAACATTGAAGTTGTTCTCATGAAACCATTTTTTAATGTTCTTAGCAGTGTGTATTGGCGCTCTATCTTGTTGGAAAATCCAGTTTTCTCCCCCAAGATCACACGCAAATGCAAAAGCTCACTGCTTAGTGTTTCAATATAATCTTTGTGAGTCTGCTTCTTACTTAGGAACACTAAATTTGTCCTTCCACCATAGCCAACAGCTAGCCACACCACCACCAACTTGCCAAGTAGAGTACACTTCGTCTTCTTTCTCCAAACTGTGCCAATAATACTGATATTCATATGGGCCGTCTAAATTAAATTTTTTCTCATCTGAAAAAACTACAGATATCCATTCTGTAGTCCAAGACATATGGTTTTGAGCCCATACTGTAGGTGTTCTGCCATGTGGTGATACTTCCAGCATGGATGATGTTTTCTCTTCTTATATTGAAAGAGCTCCGAGTGCTTAATGTAGTTATAAATTGTCTGAGAAGTTACGTTAGTAATTCCTGTGCTTATTCGAACTCTGGGAACTGATGCTCCAGTTTTTTTTCCCGCTCAGTAAAAATTTTCTCTGGTCTTAAGCGAAAGTTTCTTTGGCCGGCCACTCTTTTTCTTTACGCCATGGGCTTCAGGAGCACGTAGAAAATCGCTGATGCTACTTTTGCTTATTAGAAGTAGCCTACTAATTTCTCTTCTCTGACTCCTTTATTAACATTTTTCAGCGCTATAATCTGTCCTTTCTGGTAATCAGTTAGAGGAGTTCCACGTGGCATGGCACATTCATCTCCAAGAAATTTAAATACGTAAAACCATCTTGTCAAGCACATTAGCAATTGGCAAAATGCCAAATGTACATGTACATGCAAAACTGGTATTCCACAAGAAACACCCACTTAGATAAGTGCAGTTTTTGACCAGTGTCTGTCTACTTTAATATATATATATATATCTTTTCTGCATTTCCCTACATTAAAATTTATAAATAATTGAATATTTTTATTTGTCTGTCAAAAATATGAAGATTCATAAGTAAAGTATAAACATGTTAAAGAATTTTAATTGACATTTCCTATTAAACAAAGACGGGGTTTTAAAAAATTGTAAAGAAGTGTACGTCTACTTTTTTTACGCAGTGTAATTTATGGTTTTAGCTTATAAAGTTTTCATTAATTTATATATTTTCCCCAATTTCTCATAAAATTATTTAATAAACTTCTATATTTTTTATCCTTTTTATTAATTACTTAGAAATGTACCCGAAATAACTACTGAAAACTGGTAAATAAATGAAACAAGGGAAAAGCTATCTTCATTTGCATAGTTTGGTTATGTTTTAATTTAAAACTTATTCCAAATTTTTAAGTAATCTAATGAGCTAACTAAAATAAAGAAAAACTAATTATAGTTATTTAAAAATATTTTCAATTAAAAAATCACTAATTTGTGAAGACTGCTTGATAATAGCTTCTGTAACTGGTCTACAGTCAAGGGCATTGTTTTTTTTTTTTGGTGGGGGGAGGGGGGGGGGGCGTAGTTCTCAGAAATTTTTTCTCTTATCCATAACGATCAAAATTTTAAATCGTAGCGTAAACAGTTGTCGTCTGCGTGATTATTCTTTTAAAAAATGTTCTAAAGTAAAATTGATTCTTAATCCGTGCGTAAACAAAAGCGAAGTAAACAAGAGCGAAAACCGTGTATTTTGACGTGCCAACTTGCTTTTTACCCTTTCTAATCTTCAAATCCGATTGATTAGTTAATCAGAGATAAGAGTGGGAAATAAACAAAAAGTCTGAAAGTATCAGCAAAACTCAAAGATAATTTAATTTTGGTAATAAAAGAAGAAACAGATACACAAAATCATACTTCCTATAAGCAAAATTGGAGAATATATGAAAATAAATTTTTAGAAACAATCAAAAGAAAGAATATTAAACAAAAATAAGAATATTTAGAAGCAAACACTTGAAAAATTGTTTTTAAAAAATTAAGAAGAGTCTGAAATTCCAACAATAATCTGAAAATTCTCATCCCTGGTAATTGAAGCCGAATGGTGAATCCGAACGGCTATCTTCATTTTTGGCCAATCAAAACGAAGCTTTTATTTCTCTTCCAGTTAATCCATGGATTACGTAATCGGCTGATGGTGAATGCCGTAGGAATTTAATCCAGTGTTAGCTTTGATTCTCGGATATGCTGATCCATTGTTTAATCCTCGATCAATGAAGTTTGATGAATATGGCCCAAAGTGATATTGTTGGTTACTTGATCCGCCATGAAGTTAAAAATTGGCATCCATTTGAAAATTTCCAACTCGTATAAGAAACACATTTTTGAATAGATTTGCTTAAAATTCAGTATGTACATAATTCACATCAAGGTCTCAAACAAGATTATAAATCAACTAGATCGGTATCGGAAAACGTATTTCAAAATGGCACCCACTTAACAATTGATACTCGCATAAAAAACGTATTTATGAACGATTTGCACAAAACTTGGTACATACATAACTCATATGAAGATCTCAACTCAACCATATTTTTAATCATCTCGATCCATCAACTTGTTTCAAAATTGCAGTTGCTTCAACATCTCAAACCATAGCCTCCTTTAATAAATGCCTTCCGAGTCCGCTGAATTTTTGTGTCAGATAAAGTAACATTTAAAAACCGAAACTACTGCTAGATGGCAGCACATACTCACAGACAACATTCTTGCGATTTAAGGATAAATTGCCCTTTTTTTTTGAAAAAATAAATAATCTATACTAGGCTTTATTAAAACATGTTTAATAAAATATTTAATGTTTAAAAAATTTTGGTTTTAATTTCATTCAAAAGTGGACAAGAAGACCATATTTTTTTCTTTTCAATTCAATTATAAATATAATAACCAAGAACGAAGTACAAACTAATTAATTAAAATAAATACAAAAAACCTTTTACTGACTTTTTGTTGTGTCATTAAATTTTTTTGCCGGGTACCCGGCTCTCCTCAGATGACATCCTCTGTGTGGGACTTGAGCTTGACTGAAGAGCTGTATCTTCTGTCACCATAAGGTGGTGCCATACGCGATCTGGAGCTACTGTGCCGCTGTCGTTGCAGGTCTCCCTATTGGTCGTGATTTCAATGGATTCACGGAACATTGCGTAATGATAATCTTCATAGTTAGCTATTTTAGTAGTTTTGTCAAAATCGATTTTAATATGTTTATTAAACGTTTTGGCTAAGGCTGTGTTGAAATGGGAAATAAAAACTAGGACAATTTGTTTAAAACATGAAAGAATGACAGTTGAAAAAAGTTGTTAAAAGTTGTTAATGAAAGTTGTTAAACTTATTATACAAATAATTCATTGTATGAATTTCTTTTCTACAGTTTTTTTTAAAAGAGCATGTTAAAAATCTTTTCAAAACTGGAGGAGAGGTTTGAGTAAACAGGTATATGTTATTTGTGTTTCAAAAACAAATTGTTTTGTAAATCACCTCTATCCAGATATTGATCTCTGTTGCTGTTCAGCTGAAGATCATACCTAATTGTTTTTTTAGTTCTGAAGAAACTGTTAAACTGTTTAGTCACAGTCGTATGATTATACAATTTGTGCAAAGTTTTGCTGGATGCTTTTTCTTTTTATTAACTTTTTAAGCGTAAAAGTGCAAACGATAAGAGGGGGGGCCTTGTTAATAGTAAACCTATAGTTTCCCGTTTTTTCTTATCGTTATGCTAATTAAATATATTAAAAATTAATCACTCTTAAAATAAAGCTTAAAGAAAAAAAAACGTTAGTTGAAATAAAAATTAAACACTTATTAAAAATCCTAATTTCCTTTTAATATATTTTCTACTTACCAGGAAAATAAATATATCGTTCGATGAAATGCTATATTAAGGAGCTTTCAAATTTAAATCATCCATTTGAATTTTTCAAACGCGAAACGTAAACAATAGCTAACCTTCCGGAAGTTCCGACTGAGCCAAGTTTCAAAAATTTGCATAAAACATCTCTAAGAACGATAGCCGAAGACTACGCACGCGCCGCGTCGCGCCGGCACATGCCCCAACGTACGTCCGGAAGATCACTTCGTTTCTCCCGCGAAACTATAAATAGCGAACGGCGATGGTAGTGGGTGTTCGTGGTTGCCTTTGCGGTTGCTCTTGCCCCTGCCATTGTTCATTTTTCGCCGATGCCGGCTTCATAAGATGTCGCCGTAATATGTGGCGTTTATTTTTTATATTCAAATAAAATCTTTTCATTTTTAGTTAGTTATAACTCACGTTAATCCTTCTTTGTGAGTTCGAAATTTAAATGAAATTTATAGGTGTTCATATCGCGACAATAACAAGTGGAAACAAGAACGTCACGTCTTCTACATAAGTGTCACCAGCTTCTTTCTAATGGCACGTAGTAGTTTCTTCTGCAACCTATATGGGAAATAAAAAGATGTTAAATATTGTCTTCGTACTCACCTTGTTTGTCATCCAGCATCTGCTTTGGTATGTTTGTTATATATAAAAAGTATTTGTCTACTTCAATTATCTTATTGTTATTCATATAAACTTATTGTTATATTTATATAAACTTTTTTGAATTTATTGTTTCAATTAAAATACAAATTAAATTAAAATTTGTTATGGTCATTTATTTAACAATTTCTACATATTTATCTTTCAGCATATTTACTTACTCTAGCTTCCATGTATCTAATTCATTTAATTAACTTTAAATGTTGTTACGCTGGTGTTTACGTCTAGAGTAGGCTCCTCTGCTAATTCACTTAGCCTTGGATCTACTTCACACCAGCTAACAAGAGAAATAAAAAGTGGTTATGGGCTTTTCCTTTTTCAGCATGTAAATATGCTGGCCCTTTCATAAATTAATGTTTTTCTGTTTTGTTTGAAAAATAAATTGAAAGTTAAATTTTTTGCATTTATAGTAAATTTTTGAAACAAGAAATTGTTTGAATGTAGATTAAAAGTTGTTTAATGTTAATAAATGAAAATCTTGAATGTTTTGTTTAATTTAAGTAATAATGACCATTTTTTTGCATATTGTTGAGGGAATATTGTAAAAATTTTTTTCAGTAAAGTAGAAAAAAAAACTTTTTGAAATTTCATATATATATATTTGAATAAATTTTCAAGTCATAAATGAATTTACCGAATGTTTAATTCGGGGGGGCAAAGGTTTTTATAAGAAAAATTGTGATATTTTTGATATATTATATTTTTAAATTGTTTGAACCATAATTATACAATTTTTTTTTACTCAAAAATGGCTGTCAACAATTTACATTCAATTCCCAAACTGAATGCGATTAATTTCGAGGAATGGAGGAGTGACATTAAATTTGTTCTTCTTGACCGGGGACTCTGGGACATAGTTGTTGGTACGGAAACAGCCCCAGTTTTGGCTGATGACAGAAGCAATGCTTCTGCTGTTAATAAATTTAAGTCTAGAGCTAATGCTGCTTTGGCTGTCTTGTACTTAAATATAGAAACTGAGTATAGGAAAATTGTAGAAAACGAGGATGACCCCGTAAAGGCATGGAATTTAATTAACAAAAGTTTTGTTCCAGACACTCGTGCACAGCACATGAGTTTATTTTCTGAGCTGTGTGATTGCAAAATATTGCCTGGTGAGGGTGTAAATGTCTTTGCGTCCCGGGTCATGAGGATATTTAAACAAATAGAAAATTCTAAGGGGGGACTGACTGAAATTTTTGCATCTTATCAATTGTTACGTTATCTCCCATCATATTTCGACGGTATCGTTCAAAACATACTGAGATGGGAAGATGATAAATTTACATTCAATGAAATTGTAACTTGCTTAGTAGCCGAGGAAACTAGGCTAAATTTAAGAAATAAAGATAATGAATTAAGTAAAACTAAAATTTCTGCTCAGTTTTCTCATCTAAATGATACAGGTAAAAATAAGCTTCTAAAACAAAAATTAATTTGTACATTTTGTCATAAGAATGGCCATGCTAGACAAAATTGTTTTTCTCTCAATAGAAGTAGAAATGTTGACTTTAAACCCTCTTTTCAAAACCAAAACTTACCTTCTCAGAATTTCAATCCTAAGAAATCCTTCCAATCAAGAGGTAGACAGAGTCGGAAAAAATCTTCATATCAATCTAGATCAAATTCTAAGATCCGTAATAGTAGTAGGGATTCAAATTCATCTTACTACATTACTGAGGCCAGTTTAGCTCAGCAAACAAATGAATCAGATTGGGTATTCGATTCTGCCGCGTCTCATCATTTTAGTAAAGACCGTGAACTTTTCACATCATTTAAACCTCAACAAAATGAAGAAATGGCTGTAGCCATGGAAGGCATCACTTTGCCAATCGAAGGAAAAGGAGACATTAAATTGCGTTTTGGCCAAAGAAATTTTACTTTAAAGGGAGTGATGTATTCATCAAAGCTTAGGAGAAACCTTATATCAGGGCCACAACTTGACAAAGAAGGTCTACAGTGTATTGGGGGAAGAGGCGAAGTCAAAATTACGTCCAATGATAATATAATGTTCAGAGCAAAATTAAAAAGTGGTGTTTATCGTGTCCAAGCAAAAATCCCAAAATCTATAAAACAACATGTAACTTTCGAAGCCTCCACAACCTCTTCAAAAGAACAGGAAGTTCTAAACCTGTGGCATAAGAGATGCGCTCATGTAAATCCTCAAACTTTGACGCATACAAGTAATAAGAGGGGTGCAAAGGGATTACCATTCTTAAAGGGACATACAGAATTTTTTTGTGAAGATTGCAGGTTGAATAAATTTAAACGCACTTCATTTAAATACAGAAATTTTGTTCGATCCAAGAGACCCTTAGAACTGTTATATACAGATGTTTGGGGACCATGTCAAGTAAGAGGCAAACATGGAGAACGATATTTTCTATCAATCATGGACGATTATTCCCGTAAAGTATTCATTTATCCTATAGTCCAAAAATCTGAAGTAGCTGAAACCTTAATTAATCACATCAAAAGGGCAGAAAGATTTATAGGTAAACCTTTAATAGCTATCCGCTCAGATAATGGAACAGAGTTTGTCAACAAAGAATTTTCAACATTTTGTCAGGAAAAAGGCATCAAACATGAACTAACAAACACGTTCACTCCAGAACAAAATGGTGCTATTGAACGTTATAACCAAACTGTTATTAATGGAGCCCGTACATCATTATATGAAAGTGGTTTAGACTTTTGTTTTTGGCCAGAAGCCGTTTCACATTTCAATTATGCCTGGAACAGACTATGCCATAAAGATTTTGAAAAATCACCATTTGAATTGTACGGTGGAAGAAAACCATCAATCAGACACCTTAAACCATTTGGATGTGTAGCTTATGTAGGACTGGCAAAACAAAAAAGACAGAAACTGGATCCAAAAGCTGTGAAAGGTTATCTAGTTGGATATGCACACCATACAAGAGGATACCGTATTTGGATCCCAGAGCAAAATAAAATAGTAGAATCTTTAAATGTGACATTTAAAGAAGATCGTTTGTTCAAAACAGAAGCAAGTGGAGCAGTGCTGGGCACCATCAACCAGCATTACACAATTCAAGATGTATTTCCAAAGGATAGTGACGATGATTCTGATGAAGAGGCTGTTGACGAAACTCCTGAAATAGAGTCCAGCATACCGTCTGAATTATCTGACACTGAGGAATCCTCAGATGATGAAAAACCTGTTCAATCATCTCAATTAAAAAACATAAAGTTTGAAAGAAAACAAGTTTTAAGAAGAGATAAATCCAGAACAGACGTATACTACTATCCCGAAAATACAAGAACAAGATTAAGATCCCATAGAGACATTAGAAAATATTGCCAAGAAAACAAAATCAAGTATGACCCCACTAAATTTTCATTCACTCCAATAGAAGAATCTGACTCAGACACAAGTGCCAATTTTTGTCATAATTCCTCTTGACTAGAATTAATTATACCAAGAACTTTCAAACAAGCCCAAAAATCAGACCAATTTCAAGAATGGCTAGAAGCAATGAAAACCGAAATAAAAACCATCCAAGAACGAAAGGTTTGGCATCTTGTAAAACCTCCTCAAAATAAGCAAATAATTGGATGTCGCTGGGTATATGCAATAAAACGAGATGAAGAAGGTCGAATTGCTAAATTCAAGGCAAGGCTTGTAGCTCAAGGTTACGCTCAAGTAAAAGGCGAGAGTTATGAAGAAACTTTTAGTCCTGTTATAAACTTCGATCTAATTCGTTTTTTCTTTTCACTTTTGGTAGTGCAACACAAGTGGAATCACGTACAATGTGATGTCACTGGCGCATACCTATATGCTCCGCTAGAAGATGAAATATACATGCAGCAACCACCTGGTTTTATTAAACAAGGAGAAGAGAAGTTAGTTTGCAAGCTCGACAAAGCTCTCTATGGCCTTCACCAAAGTGGACGAGCATGGTATTACGAAATTGACAGAGTTTTATCAAATATTGGTTTTATTAAATTTACTTCTTGCAACTGTGTTTATACATTCAAATTTCAAGTTATCCTATTATTATATGTTGATGACATGGTTTTATTTGGTAAAAGTAAAATGTTTTTAGAGGAAGCCATTAATGTTTTAAAACAAAAATTCAAATTAAAAATTTTGGGAAGGACAAAGAAACTACTTGGAGTAGAATTTGTTGAAATTGACTCAAAGCTATTCATTCATCAAGAAAGCTATATTCAAGAAATATGCAGTCGTTTTAATAGTTTTAACCCTCCAATTTCATCCTTACCAATCAGCAAAGGCTGTATTTACTCAAAATCAAGCTGTCCTCAAACCGAAGAAGAAACCAAAGAAATGACAAAGTATCCATATCGCAATATTCTAGGGTGTTTATCATATTTATCTAACAGAACAAGACCTGATATAGCATATGCCGTCAATATCTATAGCCAATTCCAATCGAATCCAGGAATTCATCACTGGAATGGGTTGATCAAACTACTGGGATATGTAAAGAAAACAAGCCAATTAAAATTAAAACTTTCATGTGCTGATTCACAGATCATAGCCTACACAGACGCCGACTTTGCTTCAAATCGTGATGATCGGACATCCATAGGTGGACAAATAGTATTTCTAGATAGTAGCCCCATCAGTTGGAGGACCTTTAAAGAGAAGGCTGTTAGTTTATCCACTATGGAATCTGAGTTCATTGCCGCTACAGAAGCAGCAAAAGAAATTGTCTGGCTAGATCGAATTCTAGAAGAATGCCAAAACATGAAGATTATAAAAAATAAGAAAATTTCAAAATTACTAATTGACAATATGGCTGCCATAGACTTTATTAAATCTCCTATAGAGAATAATAGAAGCAAACATATAGAGGTCAAACTATATTTTATTAGAGATCTTGTTATCAAAAATATTTTTGAATTGGTTTTCATTCGTAGCAAATTAAATTTGGCTGACATATTTACTAAGCCACAAACTAAATTTGAATTACAAAAATTTGTGAAAAATCTTTTCTTCGACAATGTTTCAAAAGTTAATCTTAAATTATCAATTTCAAATTTTTCTATGAATTTATAAAATTTTAAAAATGTAAATTTTCTAAAAATTTTTTTTATGAATTCAAATCCTTAATGAATTCAAACTTTTTTTTAAGAATTCAAAATTTATGAATTCAAAAATTTAAACTTTTCTATGAATTCAAATGTTTCCTTGAATTCGGGGGAAAAAAAATTTCAAATTTTGCAAGTTAAGCAAAATCTTTCCAGGTTTAGGCTGGAAGTTTTTTTTGAGAATTTTAATTTCTCATTCTTCTTTTGACAGTAAGTCAATTTTTGTTTATTCAATTGCTCACAGCAATTTTTTTGTTAATCTCTCTCTCTCTCTCTCTCCTCTCCATTCCCGAAATAATCCATTCTGTTCTTTTTGTTAAATATTTGTATGTAATTTATACTTTTATATTGTAAGAAAGAATTGTGTTTATACATATATTTATAATATTGAATGTGATTATACTCATGTTATATTTGTTGTTAAACTTATTATACAAATAATTCATTGTATGAATTTCTTTTCTACAGTTTTTTTTAAAAGAGCATGTTAAAAATCTTTTCAAAACTGGAGGAGAGGTTTGAGTAAACAGGTATATGTTATTTGTGTTTCAAAAACAAATTGTTTTGTAAATCACCTCTATCCAGATATTGATCTCTGTTGCTGTTCAGCTGAAGATCATACCTAATTGTTTTTTTAGTTCTGAAGAAACTGTTAAACTGTTTAGTCACAGTCGTATGATTATACAATTTGTGCAAAGTTTTGCTGGATGCTTTTTCTTTTTATTAACTTTTTAAGCGTAAAAGTGCAAACGATAAGAGGGGGGGCCTTGTTAATAGTAAACCTATAGTTTCCCGTTTTTTCTTATCGTTATGCTAATTAAATATATTAAAAATTAATCACTCTTAAAATAAAGCTTAAAGAAAAAAAAACGTTAGTTGAAATAAAAATTAAACACTTATTAAAAATCCTAATTTCCTTTTAATATATTTTCTACTTACCAGGAAAATAAATATATCGTTCGATGAAATGCTATATTAAGGAGCTTTCAAATTTAAATCATCCATTTGAATTTTTCAAACGCGAAACGTAAACAATAGCTAACCTTCCGGAAGTTCCGACTGAGCCAAGTTTCAAAAATTTGCATAAAACATCTCTAAGAACGATAGCCGAAGACTACGCACGCGCCGCGTCGCGCCGGCACATGCCCCAACGTACGTCCGGAAGATCACTTCGTTTCTCCCGCGAAACTATAAATAGCGAACGGCGATGGTAGTGGGTGTTCGTGGTTGCCTTTGCGGTTGCTCTTGCCCCTGCCATTGTTCATTTTTCGCCGATGCCGGCTTCATAAGATGTCGCCGTAATATGTGGCGTTTATTTTTTATATTCAAATAAAATCTTTTCATTTTTAGTTAGTTATAACTCACGTTAATCCTTCTTTGTGAGTTCGAAATTTAAATGAAATTTATAGGTGTTCATATCGCGACAATAACAAGTGGAAACAAGAACGTCACGTCTTCTACATAAGTGTCACCAGCTTCTTTCTAATGGCACGTAGTAGTTTCTTCTGCAACCTATATGGGAAATAAAAAGATGTTAAATATTGTCTTCGTACTCACCTTGTTTGTCATCCAGCATCTGCTTTGGTATGTTTGTTATATATAAAAAGTATTTGTCTACTTCAATTATCTTATTGTTATTCATATAAACTTATTGTTATATTTATATAAACTTTTTTGAATTTATTGTTTCAATTAAAATACAAATTAAATTAAAATTTGTTATGGTCATTTATTTAACAATTTCTACATATTTATCTTTCAGCATATTTACTTACTCTAGCTTCCATGTATCTAATTCATTTAATTAACTTTAAATGTTGTTACGCTGGTGTTTACGTCTAGAGTAGGCTCCTCTGCTAATTCACTTAGCCTTGGATCTACTTCACACCAGCTAACAATTACAGTTTATAAGTTAACCCATTATTAAAATTCTTAGTTACTTCAAAGTAACTAAGAACAAGTTATTTCTCCATATTCCTACATCAATATAAGTAAATAAAAATTTCATTTTTTAATAAGCAAAACTATTTTATTTGTCAAATCGAACTTACTAACAGAGTTGTCAAACATCCGAATTTTTATATCACCATTTCTTTTAAATTTATCTTCGTTTTAATCACAGAATTTATGATAATATATAAAAAGAATGTTTCTGTGAAAAAAATATTGGTATTCGAAAATCTGGAGGGTTGGTAATTCTGTACTTATTATTTATATAATTTACATACCTTCATATTTTGTCTTGAAATACTTGCGAGGCACTTTTTCCGTTGCACTGGATTAATTGGAATTTCATAGATGCTTATTTTATCACGATAACTTTCCAAAGTAAAAAATGGAACACAATAAACCATATTTTAAAATAATACAGATATAAACTGTACAGAAAAGAAAAAAAAAAACCTTTCACATCTGCTAAATTAATAAAATATAAGCTACAAAGTAACTGTGTAACCCAATTGAATAATGGGATATAAACAGAACTGTATGCCCCGTATCAAGTACTATCAACCGGCTATGTTTTTCGTGTACTGTTGCAAAGTTTCCGAGCCACACAGACGGCATCTAGTTTAGAAGGCTATGCTCAAACTCAGTTTATAAACTTATTTATGAACTGATTTGTCTGAAAGGCAGTATGCACATAGCCCAAGTTTATTGATCAGCTCGATTCACCATCTTCTTTTCTAAATGGCAGCCCCTTCAAAAGAACAAAAATATATTGAACCGCAAGGATTTACTCAGGCTACTTAATTTTGCTGGGCTGCTATCAAAGAAAGATACTATAAAAGTTGTGGTATTAGTACAGTAACTTGTACTAGCAGATAATGTATTACTTCTAGATAGCACTGCGTATAGCGGCAACGCGTTGCCACTTTGTTAGCAGCAGTCGTGCTTACTTTGTTCGCCTGACGAAGGGTTGTGTTTTTTTATTCAACCTGGAACAATTATTGTGAGTCTTTAGCATGCTAAACTGTTTAAGTGGCAACCTCACATGAATTTCAAGATATAAATTTAAATTTTCTGCAATTATTTATTTTTAAGTTATGCTTTTAACATACATATATACAGATCAAACATAAAAAAAAATTTCATATTCACGAGGCCCTAAAGTGCGACATTAAACAAAAAACAGTGCTAAAAATTGAATTTAAAAAAATACTTGGTCTACTGTATGAGCATCATCAATTAATTTTCATTAATGAGAAGTTTTCATCGATATGACAAAATATAGTAAAACTTTTACATAAAACTTTGACAAAATAAACCCTTTTGCTTAATTTTGGGTAGCCCTTTATACTGTCGAAAAGTTATATTCACAGCATATTGTGTAATTTTGACCTATATGGGAAAATACAGATCACAGTTTGAAATTCATTTCCAGAAATTTCCAATTATAGCCCAATGTATCCAAATGCTTTTGAGTTGCTCTGTAAACGAAAAATCGGTGATTTTCATACCATATTCAGCATAAAACATTATTTTACTCTTGTAAAGAGTGCATGCTCCTGTAATTTTTTTAGTGCAAAATATAGATGTTAAACTGTAAGTAGAGGCAGATTCAAGCTACATTGTGCCCTAGGCCAATTTTGATACGGCAGCCCCCCCCCCCCCCCCCCGATGTTTTAAAATATTATGTATAAATAAAAATAATAGCAATAAATATAATACAACTGAAGAAAAATATATTATTCTCAGATATATGTTCTCTCTATACAACATGCATATAATAATCAATATTTAATTAAAATATGAATAGTCCAATATGATAATGAAAAAAATCATTTAGTTTTTCGTGTTTCCCTACAAAAATATGACAGTAAGTTGAATTAGAATTTTTAATTAATCTTTAAAGAACTGACTAACATCATGTTTACATTTTTATTAAACGATATTGAAATTAACTATTAAATAAATAAAAAACAACCTTTTTACAACTTCATGCTTTTGCCGGAACTTTTCACCGGGGCACCCCAGCGTTCTCAACGGCACCTTGGTGCTTGAAATCCTCTGCAAATGCAGCATTGTTTCTTCCAGCCGCCGCTACTTTTAAGTGCATGGCGCCACTGACGATCCAGCCCCACCGCATTGTTACCATTACATGAAAAAGGAAAACTCAAAATTTCAACTTCTTCTCTATACGCAGCATAATTGTGATTATGGTAATTTGCTAGTTTTTTAACATCTTCGAACCTAATATTAATTTCTTTATCTCTAACTTAGTTAGCGCGGTGGTAATTTTTCCGGTAGATATATCATGGCTATGCTCCTTAATTCTAGTTCCAATTTTTTGTTTCGTTTTGCCAATGTAACATTTCTCATAATTTTCAATATCTGTATAAGGGATTTTATACATTCCAGCTGTGTTCAAAGGGTTGATTGGATCTTTGTCACTACGTATAAACTGAAACATGTTAAGATTACTGGCGCCACACACTTAAAAGTAGCGGCGGCTGGAAGAAACAACGTATTTGCGGAGACTTCAAGCACCAAGGTGTCGTTGAGAATGCTGGGGTGCCCTGGTGAAAACGTTCCGGCAAAAGCATGAAGTTGTAAAAAGGTTGTTTTTTATTTATTTAATAGTTAATTTGTATACTTCATGCAATAAATATGAACATGATACAGAAATTAATTAGATTCATAAATAGATAAGTTGCTTTGCTTCAAAATAATTTCTTTACAGCTTTTTATCTGATATTTTATATTTAAGACATTACATATTTAATTATTTTAACAAAATAATTCCACTTTCTCATCTTTGACTCATGGCAGGGAGAGAAGATAGCCTGATCTGTTCTTCCTGTTATGAGTCAAAGATAACATGGAGAGCACATTTCGAAAACTTAATTGGTTTTGAATTTCAGTTGCTTTAAATTTTGATTTGTGTTCAAAATTAAATTGTTTTTAAGATTTTAATGGGCTTCAAAATATTTCTGCCCTCGACACAGTCATAAGCATAATCCGTTGCTGGATGTTTAATCGCCATATGATTTTAGCAGCATCACACAGCATTATACGGCCGTTCTCCAGTCCAGATGATTAACTGCACAAATATAATGTGATCCCATATACCGTAATTTCTGGTAGATAACCCACAGGTAAGATGTGTTACTTCTCCACCAGAAATTTTATTTAATAGAGAAATCTATACATCTTCGAAAGAAGAGCTTGTACAAATATAAATTTATTTATCTATTGAAATTTCTGGTGCAAAACTGGATTGTATAACCTGTGGGGTATCTACCAGAAATTACGGTAAATTCATTGAAAACCAGAAGTAAAAATTTATAAGAATCCAATACTTTCTTCTATTGAATATTAGAAGAAAGTAATTTTGCACGAAAAGTCAAGCACTAGCTTATGTCAAGGTGGAACTGCATACAAATTTGTATGAAATTTTGCATATCAGGTCTTAAGCTAGAGCTGTCACAAAATTTTTGACACACATACATAGGCACATAGACAGGCAGACATTTTCGAAAAAGAGATCAAATCCTGTTTGGAACCTATCAAACTGTGTGAATTCATTGAAAAACAGAAGTCAAACTTTTTAAGAATCCAATATTTTATTTTATTGAATACAGAAGAAAAGTAATACGCAAGCATAACAATAAAAAAGATCATTACACGGTAAGGTATACTTTTATTGTGCATACAATACATTAAAATGGTACATCAGAAGAGCATGAGGAGAAAAGGCCTACAGACACGTATTCAGTCACAGGGTAGCAAAGTTTTTATTTAAATAAGTTAAAATTCATTTCTAGCTTTAGCTCATGTCAAAACATGTTCTAAAAGATAATTGTGTCTAATAAGCACCACCTCGAGGTCCACGCCCACTACCAGTTGAAGAGAAACATAATTTGAGAATGTAAGGGAATTTTCCATCTGAAAATAAATAAAACAATTTATTAAACAACACGGACATTGTAAATAGTAGATAATAAAGCATATAAAATAAATCCTTCTGGAAATTATTCATAATTTAAAATCCAGAGTTGCCAACCTAATCCGGCAAATTGTTAGTACCACCCCTTTTTCTACACCACTTAATTTTTAGAGTATTTGTTTTCTTAATTCATCGTAACTGTATTTGAAGAGAATTACTCTAAAAATTAAGTGGTTTCGGAAAAGGGGCGGTACTAACAAATTGCCGGATTAGGTTGGAAGCTCTAAAAATCCCATGGAGCACTAACATTATTGATTGAGAAACAAATATTAACAGGAGACTTGGCATTGGAATATTAAAACCCGATTAAACTACTACGTCAGAAACACCAAAGGAAGTATTTGGCGTATATATATTCAAATATCATAAATTGAAATATATATTATAAATTAATTAATTAATAAATATAAAAAATAAAAATAAATATAAAATAATAAATATAAAAATAAATAAATTAAATATATAATATAAATATTCAAATATCATTGGCGTATAAATATTCAAATATAATTACTCAAATATTTTGTTTGGTGTTTCTGACATAGTAGTTTATTCGGGTTTTAAGAAACAAATATATTTCTATGATAAAATAATAATCCCAGAATGCTTATTATATAAATGGAAAAAAAATCTCTGATATGAAATATTACAAACGCTTATTTTATTATGAGAAAAAAGTAAATACTTATTTAGTCACAAGAATAGCTGTTAGCTGTTTGATTGTAATTAAAAAAAAAAAAAAAATTGTAGGGGAAAAAAGTGAACATCTTTTTATTGCTTGCATATTATAAGAAACTCAGACGAGATTTAACTACAGTGATAAATTGCTATTTCTATACATAAAAATGTATTAACTAAACCTAATAATAAGTATAACTATATTATTAGGCTATTAAAATTCAATGAAATAACTTATTTTTAAATTTCTGAATAATTCAAATAATATGACAGATTTAACACAATTCTTAGCGAAAAATTCAAAGTAATAACTATCCTGATACTTATAATTAAAATTTTTGCATTAGAAAGATTATTCTATTTATCCTGTCTCTTGTGCAAGAAATTGTGAAGTTTAATGTTTAACGTTATCATAATTTAAAATTATTAACGGATGATATAATCAGAGTTATTCATAGCGAAGCTACTATAAACTATGTGACAACTATGTATTAACATAAACTATGTGAATATTTATTACATAATATGCTAGAAGACAGGTGGTAAGACATTAAGGGCCAATGGAGCCTGGTCCCACTTATATTTTTCTCAAAAAAAAAAAAAAAAAAAAAAAAAAAAAAAAAATGATATTTTTTCTTTTTCTTTTTATTGTAACTGTTCAAATATATATATATATATATATATATATACTTGCTGCCTGCCTCCTTCCTTCCTTTCTTAAGTTTCTTAAATTATTCTTTCATAAATTTTGATATAGTTTATGTTTTTAAGTTAAGATTTGTTGTGTTAGTTTATAGATTCGTCTGTTTTGCATGCTGTTAATTAATAAATCTGGGTTCTTTAAATATGCGTATTTCATCCCCTGATGAAATTTTATTTATTTTTTCATTTTTCTGAACTTTTCCTACATAAAGAAATTTTTAATCTTATTGGTCATTGATGTTTCAGTGATCTTGTATCTGTTGCTTGGCTTCTACTATGCTTAATAGATCATCATTATTATATATATAATGATTTATTAAGCATAGTAAAATCCAAGCAACAGATACAAGATCACTGAAACCACAAAGACCAATAAGAATGAAAAAATAAAATTATGTAAGAGAAGCTCAGAAAGGTGAAAAAAATTTATCAGGGGATGAAATACACATATTTAAACAAACCAAATTTATTAATTAACAGCCAGCAAAACAAACGAAACAATAAACAAATTCAACAAAATCTTAACAGAAAAACTTAAGAAAGGAAGGAAGGAGACAGGCAGCAAGACTTGTGACTTGTCTGCAGGGTTAAACTAGTTTCACGCCGGCAACACTCCCCCAGCCTGCCAAGACCGGAATAGGAGTCATATGGATTAAAAAAAGCAAAATTTCATAGCAGATAAAGAATAATGAAACTATGAAGCAACAATGAAAATTATTGATTATTATTTGTTTAGTATGATAAGAATTTTAAGAATAATTGACAACTCAACAATGAAGAAACTGAAAATTTAATGGAAAAAGAAATATTGCATATTAATACAAAGTAAATGCAACAAGCCTTCTGCTTTTATATATACATACAAAATAACGATGTACATCCAATTTTTTTTTTTAAAATCTTTTATTTGCCAAATATGTCCTTTTCAGGTGTCATAAATTACATAAAGGCTGACTGTTATTTCCTTATCTATACAGAATGGGCACTTCTTAAACAGCCCATCTTTGTGTATTCATTTGTAAATATAATATTTGTTCTACTAAAACAGTGGGTTAACAGATTTAACAATGAATTGCTTTATCAGTGTTAGTATGGTATAATTTTTTCACTAGTGAGCATACAAAGACTGGTCCCTTGGAACAGAACTAAACTGTCTCCTTTAAAATCTGTCAACCATACAAATCCTGAACAAAATTTGGTAACTTCTGCATTTTAATTTTCCCCTTTTAATCATTGGTATGATTTTTCAGTGCATTTTTAAAACTCAGTTTAAAACTTTAGTGTTAAAAAAAAATAAATTCTATTGACAGTTACAAATATTTTTCAAAAACAGCATTTGAGATAAAAACATGTAATTAAGAATTTGAGACCACTATAACTAAAGTATTTTTAATTTAAATGAAAAAGTGGAAACAAAATGAAATTGCATAATTTTTTTTTTTTTTAGAGTGGTATATTAAAACTTTTATACAAATAAATTATAAGTGCAAAATTTTTTAAAATAAATAATTGATGGATTTATATGAAGAAACAGATTAAATATTTGCATAAAAGTGTGTTTTTAAACTTTTTTTAATATGATTTAATATAAACACGTTTGCAAGGGTTATTTTTTCTTTTCTTTTCTGAAACGAAAAATCTTTATTATAATTATTTTTTTTTACTTGAGAGTCAATTTTTAATTCTTAACAAACTATGTATAAAAACAACATAAAATTATGCCAAAAAGTAGGAGCTTTACAGCCATAATTGTAAAGTTCTAAAATGATATTTTTCAATGAAATATCAAAGTTTGAACTAAATTTTCTCTATATGCATATTTTTATAATTTTATGCAAGTAAAATTCAAAACCCACGAGGATAATAAAAGCATTTAATTTCAAATGCAAGTTTCCTATATATTTTTTCTAAACTTAATTAGAAAGTAAGAAATTTAATTTAAATTACCTAAAATTAAGCTCTTAAAGTGATAAATATGGCATTTTTCTAATGTGTGTTCACATTGCATTACTCATGACTTCCTAAATTTCAATATAATTTCTTCAGATTTGTTAAGGTTTATTTTATTTATTTTTTGATATAAGAAACATGAATAGGGAACCCTAAGTATAGAATAAAGCATATGCATATGAAAAATCTGTATTAAAAACTATAGCTATACTTATTAGCTTGCCTATAGTATTATTATAGTTAAGCCTATTTACTTACTTGGATTATTGATTGGTACATGATTGCAGAAAGCCAGACCTTCTAAAGCTTCTGACACTGAATCAAACTCCAACAAGCCAGACGAGCTTCTTTCAGCTGTAGAAAAGTAAAACAAGTAAGACTGATTACATAAAGAAATCTAATATTCAACATGTTTTGTTTAATTAAGAATATAAAAAGACATTTTTGCTGAAACAGAAAATATAACAAAGTATTTTTCATTATTATTATTCTCTGGTCAAAAACAGTAGATGAAATATTAAAATATTTCAAAAATTGGTGGCAAAATCCGAGTTTAAAGAACTTTTGCAACAAATTTCATTTAAATTAATGTTGTTCTGCAAGAACACCTTAGAAAGATTAAGCTTACAAATAGAGAAATCTAAGAATAGTTATAGAGTTATATATTGTAACCAAGTTGCACTAAAGTTTTCTTAAAAAAAAAAAAAAAACAATTAATAATAATAATGCAGTAAGTCAATATTTATACAACATATGAAAGACCAAAGATTTAACTGGCGTATGGGCCACATTCACGTACAGGCCGCAATGTAATGGTGTAATTTTACTTTCAAAATGTACACATTAATATTGCAACAGTTTAATTTTATTAATAAATGCAGTCATTGAGGAATTATTTTTACCATCTGTGATGTTAAAAACATCACTTTTTTCTAAATTTTAAAATAAGATCGTTTTTCTGCACCTAAATGCATTGTATCTCTTAGCTGGCTCAACTCACCCTGTAATGTTTGCTTTACTGCAATTCACACACAGGAGAAAATTTGGTTCTTCTTTCCTAGTGGTGATGTCATCTCATACCATTCTGAGAACCAATAGGGTGATGGTTCTGACCCCACCTTCTGTTATCCCGGCAATTTTAAATTGAGTTGAGTTTGAGCAGTGCTCCAGATAGCAGCATGGGTAAGAAATGATTGTTTATATTCTGTTTTTACTTTCCGAACACTATAGTGAGGAAAGTATTGTAATCATGTCAAAAATCCGAATTCGAGATTTTGATGTTTCTATACGTTTTGAGGTCCCCTGAGTCCGTTTTCACTATTTTTACGATGATGTATGTATGTGTGTGTGTATGTGTGTATGTCTGTGAGTGAACACGCTAGCGTCTAAACGCTTTGTTCAATTAACCTGAAAGTTGGTACGCATATTGTAAGTCACCATAGTACGAACCCTATAGATTTTGGTGAATCTAGCACTTATAGTTTTTTTACAGGGACACAAAGAAAAATTCTTTATCATTATGGCCTATGGGAGCAAAATCTTAAAAGTGCGATAGCATCTAAACGCCTTATTCAATTGAGCAAAAAATTTATACACATATTATAGGTCACAAATACTCAATCTGTATAGATTTTGGAGAATCTAGCACTTATAGTTTTTTTACAGGGACACAAAGAAAAATTCTTTATCATTATGGCCTATGGGAGCAAAATCTTAAAAGTGCGATAGCATCTAAACGCCTTATTCAATTGAGCAAAAAATTTATACACATATTATAGGTCACAAATACTCAATCTGTATAGATTTTGGAGAATCTAGCACTTATAGTTTTTTTACAGGGACACAAAGAAAAATTCTTTATCATTATGCCTATGGGGCCAAATTTTTAAAAGTGTGATAGCACCTAAACGCCTTATTAATCCGAGCAAAAAATTTGTACACATGTTATAGATCACAGTTGAACTAACTGTATAGACTTTGGTGAATCTAGCACTTACAGTTTTTTTACAGGGACACAAAGAAAAATTCTTTATCATTATGGCCTATGGGACTAAATTTTTAAAAGTACGATAGCATCTAAACGCCTTATTGAATTGAGCTGAAAATTTATATGAGTATTATAAATCACTGTTGCACTAACTATAAGCATTTTGGTGAATTTAGCATTTATAGGTTTTTACAGGGGCACAACGAAAAATTCTTTATCATTATGATCTATGGGCTCAAAGTTCAGTAGCGTTAAATAAAACATCGTGTAATAGATGGAGAAAAATACTCAAACACTCTATTATGGTTTTCTCTCTTTTGTTTGTTTAACAACTCCTCTTTCTTTACTTTATCTACAAAACTGTTAATTACTCAATGTTCGGAAAGTCGAGTGGAGTCACTCCAGATTTTTATAGGACTGTGACCATTTTATCATTTTGGAGAGAGAGTGCCTACTTCATAACAATATAGGTATATCAGAAATTAATTGTTGTATATTTAATTTAAAAAAAACAATATCTATTTTTTTAATGTCCTATTTAATTTGGATTTGAAAATAAATAAAATTTTGATTCAACAGTATCACTTGCTTGGAAATATTATTTGGTTCTGCATTTTTCTTATTTGCAGCTTTCTAACATTCAAGTGAATTTATTCTTCTTTTCTCTTATGTAAATAAAAGTATTTGGATATATATATAGACATTTTGACCAAAAGAATAAAAGGGTTAGCGGTCAAAATGTAATGTAACGATCATATACGCCACGAGGTCTTTGATTCCTCAATAACGAACTTCTTTTGATAATTAAAATTAAAAATATTAATAAAATAAATTAAAAATATGAAAATATTAAAGTAAATGAATATATTTACACCACACCATCCAATTAAGTATACCACCATACTAAGTATTGCATATATGATTAACCCTCTAAGAATGTGGAGGTGCATCTGAGGGGGAAAATGGTATTGTTGTTTTCATTTAAATTCTTTATAATATACTAAAACAATGGACTTTTCACTACGCATTTACAGATGAACCTCGTGACTATTACGTGATCTTTCATACTTAAAGAAACAAGCTAAAAATTTATAATTATGCACATTTTAAGTATACGTTTTTTAGGGGACAAACAATTACAGAAACGCGTTCCCGACCGTTATGGGGTTAATTTGTTTCTTTGTTATTGTTGGAGTTGGTAGAAATCTGTTAGCAGTCTAACCAGGGTTTAAGCTCAGGGCCGCCGCTAGGCATTAAGCAACTCAGGCAATGCCTGAGGGCGGCAGCTGCCTAAGGGCGGCATTCGAATCATTAAAACGAAGTACGAAAAAAAAAAAATAAAAATTCAAGATTAATTTTTTTTTTTTTTTTTTTAAATGAATACATTGGTAAAAAGACACCCCCCCCCCCTCCAACCATCCTCACAAAAGAATCTAAATTGGCTGAGAAAACTGCTGCTAGTAAAATTCCTTAATAAATCAAAGATGTTTGAAAAAGGCGGTATGAGAAATGTGAAGACACAAAGCCTTCCGCTTCCGCTTGGAATAGGAAACTATCTTTGCATGGGTCCGATGTCCGACTCTTTGGAAGGTTTCAAGATAGCAGATAACACCTGGCTAGCCTATAGATAGTTACATTCTGAGAAAGCAGACTACAAATGAGTACATTAGAACCTAGTCCTGTCGGTATGCAACAAAAAAGCTATTACTGACCGGATATTGTTAATTTGAATAGAAATAATTGAAATATATAGTGTATGGAATGGAGTTCTTATGGGTGGTCTTAAGAAAAGGACAAAATTATTCTACTAGTATGAAACAAAATAGAATCCATGATTGTGAAATAAAAATAAAACGCTGAATTTGACCTACCCTACAACATTTTAAAGGAATCATTAAGTTTAAACTAAGCCCTTTTTACTTTAATAACTACATAGATTTTGGTGAATTTAACATTTATAGATTTTTTACAGGGAAGGGACACAAAGAAATATTGTTTATCATTAGGATCTATGGGATGAAATGGTTGTAAGTACAATAGCGTAAAATTAAACTATGGAGAAAGATATTCATACACCCTGTTATAATTTTCACTTTTGTTTATTTAAGGACTTGTCTTACTTTAATTTATTTATACAACCGTTCATTATTTAATGTTCGGAAAGTCGAGTGGAGTCACTCTAGATTTTTTTATGCATTATCTAAAAAATCTAAAAATTTTTTCTAAAAAATAAAAACAAGATAAAAAAAATTAATAGAATAGAATTTCACATTAATTTGATTAAAAGTATACTTAAAATTTATACAAATTGGATATTAGCCCACCAGCGGCAGAGCGGTTCTGCACTCGAATTTGGTAGATGTGAGGTGCCGAGTTCGATCCCAGGTCGCGCTCGTTAACCTAGCAGTTCGGAATTTTACGTGGTTTTCTCTGAAACTTGCGTAAATACGGGCTAGGATCTTTTAGAAAGACCCCCCCCCCACACACACACACGGAAGGCACACTCCCCCTCAGGCCTACGAACTTAGTGCAATCAATCGGCCTTAATTGGATTTTAGTTTTAGAGATAAAATGAATTTGAAATTTTCAAATTCATTAAATTTTCAGTTATAATAAAAAATTAAATTTAAAAATTCACTCTGAAAATTTACCTCTGCTCTGCGACTTACGTAATTTGAAACAACAAGAGAGGGGTGGGGCAAATGCTTTAATTTAATACAAGAAAGAGTTTTTCGAACATAACAACAGCAATAATAATAAAACTCATAAGATTTAAAAAAAAAAAGAAAAGAAAAGAAATCCTTAAGAGGAGTTAACAGTCAGATTCCTTCTTTCTCCTTTCTCACTAATCCTATTTCGTATTATAAGGATATCTCATTCAAAATAAAGTTTTTCGCATTTTTTTTTTTTTTTAATTCCATTTTTTTAACATGTCGACTTTTATCTCAAAGAACATTATATATAGTCGAACCTCGGTAACGTGAATCTCAAGGGGAATAAGAAATTTTTTCATGTTATCAGTAGTTCATGCTATGGGTAGGTAATCTTCATTTAACTAAACTAATCTTCATTTTGACGGGGACTGTAGAAACAGTTCATGCTAAAAGTAATTCACGTTAACGAGGTTCAACTGTATATATATATATATATATACTAGCTGACCCGACAAACGTTGTTTTGTCATATAAACTATTTCTAGAGAATATTTTGCTAGAAAAAAATAACTAACTTATTGTAAGTGTGTAAGGATGTGGTATATAAGTGAAACAGGTATGGAGCGCTGTGAACGGTGACTGTGAATTCCAATTATAACGTAAAAGACATAATTACCGAAATTTTCGCCACTTGCTACTTGCTACTTGGTACTTTCTACTTGTTATTTAAAACCTCCGCTGAATGTCGAACAGCACAAAATTTTATTTCATACGGCAAATATTTCAATTTATGAGAGAATCTCTGATAGCAACGAATTTCACATGAAAATTCCGTCTTTTTTGAATAAGCTAACAATCTGGACCGATTTGATGAAAATTTTTATCAAAAAGTTATTACAATATCTAACATCATTACATGTACATTTATCACAATTCAATCAATCGATGCATGTGAGTATGTGTATAGTATGAGCGAAGTGAAATGTAGAGTTCGTATTAAATAAAATCTTAAACTCGTTTTAATTAAAGGTGAAAAAGTTGAAACTCAATTTATTTTATAACAGGTATATTTTTTTAATCCATTGGATGTACAATATTTTTGGTTAATCCTTGAGGAGTATACACAAACAAATTCGAAGGTTTTCCAACCCTGGAACACGCAACATATAATTGGCCGTGAGAAAAGCACGGATTTTCTATATCTAAGCCACAAATTGGGACCCCTTTGGTGACTTTAAATATTTTAAGCCATTTTTGCGATGAATTGAAATGACTATCTCAATTGTGGAACTAAAGATCTTGGCGAGAAGCGTCCGAGCTACTTCGGTGCCAAATTTCAAATTTTGCCAAAGGGATTCGATACTAAATGTGTTCCATACAAAAAATAAATAAATAAAATATCAGTGACATACACACGCACAAAAGTATGGGACCCCATTGGTGACTTTAAATATTTTAAGCCATTTTTGCGATGAATTGAAATGGCTATCTCAATTGTGGAACTAAAGATCTTGGCGAGAAGCGTCCGAGCTACCTCGGTGCCAAATTTTCCATACAAAACATAAATAAATAAAATATCAGTGACATACACACGCACAAATGTATGGGACCCCTTTGGTGACTTTAAATATTTTAAGCCAATTTTTGCGATGAATTGAAATGGCTATCTCAATTGTGGAACTAAAGATCTTGGTGAGAAGCGTCCGAGCTACTTCGGTGCCAAATTTCAAATTTTGCCAAAGGGATCCGATACTAAAAGTATTCAACACAAAAAATAAATAAATAAAATATAATAAATTAGCTACACAAATAAATTTATAGGTTAGGGTGGTTGTTAATCAACGCGCGTGTAAATTTTATTGAAAATTATATAAAATACTCACTCCAATTCCGCACTAAATTTGCAAAATGTATAGTTTTTTATGCACACTTCAAAACTCTTCAAACACTAATTACATCTTGATGTAATATTTCAATTAGGACACAATTTTTTGTATAACAATAATAACACGAAGTTACAAAATATTTTCCTGAATTTGATCGCAGCACCAACTGTCGGGACAAACTGGAATTACAATAGAATATACGCAAGCGAAGTGTGACGTCACTGACCGTCAGTGGATGCAAGAAAAAGATTTCCTATGTTAATCTCCAATTGGATTTTTTATAAAAAATTATTAAAAATCGAGGAAAATTATTTCTCGATTTTAATCCCCGTATTTGGGTATATATATGTATTAGTTATCGAATGCATGTGTTAGATTGGGTTGTTTTGCTCTCAAATTGACAAAATTTTAATTTTAAATTTCAAAACTTTGTCTTCCTTGGCGTTTTTTGTATTTGGCGATCAAAAACGTAATACGAAAATATACGTGCCAGATGTATATTTTCGTAATATGTATTGTACGAAATTGTTTCATATTATTCATTACTCTCTTAATATATGTTGTTGAAGTAACCATTATTTTTGAAAGAAATTAAATATGTTCGCCAGATAATATGGCGATATTTTTTTTTTTCCGCCAAGGATGACAGAGTTTTGAGATTAAAAATTCAAATTTTATCAATTTTACGGCAAAAACAACTCAATCTAACGCATGCACATGATAACTAATATATATCTATACCCAAATATGGGGATTAAAATCAGGAAATAATTTTCCTCGATATTTAGTAATTTTTTACAAAAAATCCAATGGGCGATTAACATAGGAAATATTTTTCTTGCATCCACGGACGGCCAGCGACGTCATCACTTCGCTTGCGTATTATTAAATATTCGATACTACGATCGTAGCGCAGTCTGCCAGATCCAATGTGAAACATTCCAAAATCAACAACAATTTATAAGTGATAAATTAATTAAATAAACAATTTAAATTGGACTGAATTGTAAATCTAAACCATTCTCGAATCCACCTGAAGACACACAAAAAATTTCATTAAACTCGGTCCAGCCGTTTAGGAGGAGTTCAGTGACATACACACGCACAAAAGAAATATATATATAAAGATAAATACAAAGCCACAGCTTTAGTATAGACCTCCCCCCCCCCCCCCCCCGTTGTTGACTTTAAATATTTTTGGCCATTTTTGCGATGAATTAACATGGCTATCTCAATTGCGTAACTGACGATCTTGGTGAGAAACATCCGTACTACTTCGGTGCCAAATTTCAAATTTTTACAAACTAAAGCTGTTCCATACAAAAAAAAAAAAAAAAACTGTTTTATGATATATACAAAATAAAAATAAAAAATTATAATAAATTCGAAATTATAACTATTTACAATTAAGGTGAAAACATAAAAGAACCTTTATAAGTTACATATAAAGTATCAATTAAAACGAAAAATTTTGTTTTACTGTAGAAAAGAAAAGTACTACTAAATTAAATAAAAATTTTAAGCTAATACCGCTAATACCAAGTATCTCTATGAAAATATTTATTTACACGCGAATTTTTTCATAGTATATTAATTTTTTTTTTTCTAATTTTTGTTGTTTATCACGCGAAATTAAAAATATTTTATTTCCGGAAAATAAATAAACGTGAATTTTGTTTATTTTGGCATCAAATATATTTTTCTTTTTAATCATTTTAAAGTTGAAATGGAGTTTTTATTTAATATATTTTGATCCAATTATCCGATTGAACTGAATTGTAAATCTAAACCATTCTCGAATCTACCTGAAAACACACAAAAAATTTCATTAAACTCGGTCCAGCCGTTTAGGAGGAGTTCAGTGACATACACACGCACAAAAGAAATATATATATAAAGATATATATATATATATAGATAGATAGATAGATAGATAGACATAGATTAGAATTAAGAATTAACACGTTGAGCACCATGTCAGCCATTCTAGATTCTAGACATTTTGTCATATATCTTTAAGCACTGAAAGAATCATCTTGAAACTTTAGGAGTGTGCAGAACATGTTATACTTCAAACATTTCAGTGAAAGTTTTACCTCGAAAGTAAAAGCAGTACCAATAAAAATTGAAACGTTGAGCGCCATGTCAGCCATCGGTGGCGGATATAAAATAGGATATAAAACTAAAAATATTACATTAATGATTGAAAATTTATTATAAATTTGTTTATTAATTGCTCCCTAAATTTCAGAAAGTCAACTTAAGGCTCTAATTTTGAAATTTCGAAAAGAAATATTTAAACTTATTTTCATCTATTTATTCATTATTATTTTAATTACTTTCTAAGATAAAAGGTAATATGTTTAAAAAGAAAAAAAAAAAAAAAAAAAAAAAAACAGAATTTGAAAACTTTATTTTTGAGTGCGATATCCTTCTAATACCGAAGCAACAAAAATCCCGTACGATAACAAAGAAAAGGAGTAAGAGAAAATTTGATTACCAACCCATCTTAAAGGAATTATTGAAGTCAACTTATACGCATTCCTGTTATAAAATTCGTCTCTAAAAATGTCAAGTGAAAAGTATAATTAAATTTTTGGCTTAAGTCGAGCAATTTAAAAAATGATGTCATTGGAACGTCATAAATTCTGTAATGTTACTATCTGCCAATATATGAAGGATTAAAACAACAAATTTAATGCAACATTACCGCTAATATTTTACATAATATCAATTTCAAAAGTTTTTCATCAAATAAATTTAACGATAAATTTCTTTTAGTAAAATGACGTTTTCAATAAATATAGATGAAATCTTTCATTTTCACTCTAGAAATGGATAACTACGTACATGTTGATAACTTTCCTTAAAACATATTATTCGAATTTTAGTGCTATTTTTGGTGCTTAAAAATAATAAAAATGTTTTCAATAGATTCAGCAACGATATAGGATGTAGGATTTTCGGGGCCGGTTGACAACGGTAGAGTCCTAGGCATATGGGTGGAATGTCTTCCGTGGAGGTCTTTCAAAGGGTCCTAGCCCGTATTCACGCGAGTTTCAGAGAAAACCATAGAAAACTTCGAACAACTAGGTGGAAGAGTTCGACCAGGAATCGAACCTGGCAGTTCTCATCTACCAGCTTTGAGCGCAGAATCGCTCAGCCGTTAGTGGGCCATTAGATTCGACAACGTATATTCTGTTAATTTTACAAACCTATGTAAAGTTTCGTGTGACTAAATCAATTTAAATTTAAACCATTTTGTATGCAATGTTTGATTAGCCAACTTAAAATTGCAGATTTTAAAAAAGTGACAACACGCGAAAGTGAGAGGGAAATGCTAAGGTTTTTTAAATAAAACTTAGTGCGAAGAATTTTTTTTTCAACATTTTATTTTGTTACGGTGTTACATACACGTAAATTTCGTTAAACCAAAGTCTTAATGAGTAAGAAGGGAAAATGATGTTACCATTTTAACAACTTTGACTAACGGAAAATTTCGAGTTATAAAAATTCGTTTAAGCAAAGTTTCAGCGTATAAAGGGGCGGCAAACTGAAGCTTGCCTGAGGGCGGCAGAACACCTAGCGACGGCCCTGTTTAAGCTGAGTAAAAATTTTCTTTAGCAAAAAAGCTTTAGCAAAATGCTAAAATTCCAGAAACAGTAGAAGAAAATAAATATCAGTTTACACATTATTCTAAATGCCTCAATATGTTTGATTTTCATTTGTAAATTAAACTTATAAGTTTTTGATCAGGTCTTTAAAGAGTTATACACAGAAGATAAATTTTTTTAAAAATTAGAAATGAAAAACAAAAAAGTAATTAATAATTGTACTTACCACTGTAACTAGATCAATTCGAATATAGTACAAGCATATATTTTAACACATTTATTGGCAGACACGAAAAATATTAATCTTTTTAGATTATTATTTTATATTGTAAACTTTTTTAAAACAATATGAACATCTTAGATACGACTTATAATCTTTTTCCGGAGATATAATTATCACTACAGCATGTAAAACAACATTAAGCTTATACTGTATCTGAAAATGAAATCATAACTTACAAAAAGAAAATGAAAGTAATATAAGTGAAATTTGTTTGTTTATTACTATTCAAAGCTTCTTGGTTTACAATTTATAATTTCTCTTTCTTTCTTATTAGACCACTTTACAAATGCCTCATGTTTATTTACAAAATGATTTCCTGTAGTATGCGATTCTTATGCATAGTTCAGCGTTTGATTTTCCTTATATGCATGAACAATGGATTTTTTTTCCCATGAAAGATTCGTTATAATATTTTCGCCGAAGATTTTTTTTTTTTTTTTTCAAGTTGTGTTTAGTAAGATGCTTTAGCAAAAAAGTGGAAACATGTTATTTCATTTTCGCATTTTGGATAAGTCTTTTAGCATTTCGCGAAAAATGCTACCATAATGGAAACACTGAGTCTAACACCTGCGAAATGCTATGTCACTTTTGCCACATGAAGCCACCCAGATTAATGAATATGCTGTAAAAAATAAGAAAGTTAGCTTTTCTGCAAAAATACAAATTCTAAAAAATTCATACTCAAAATACGACAAACTGTGATATATACATTGTGTATATAACACAGTTAAATGATTTAAACTAAGAAAGAATACCTAAAAGGAAAACAATTAGAACAGTATTTTTAGGACAAGTACGACATGTTTATTTTATTTATTTATTTTTTATTTTTTTGGGGGGGGGGGGGGGAGGACATGTTTTAATAGGCACTTAGGGTGCTCAGTGAATTCCAAAATGCAGGCAAGATATATGTTATGTTATGCCTTTCTAAAAACTTTATTCTAGGAAGAACCTTGGCAATCATAGATATAGTAATATAGATAGATCTATCATCTCCATGTTATCGAACAAAAAATTTTATGCCGAAAAAAAGTTCTAAAATCAGCCATTAGAGAGTATTGAAAAAAAGAATAAAAAGAAAAATGAATTTGAAACTGTATCTGGAGTTATTCATTCACCTTTAGTAAATAAGTTATTCATAAATTTTATTTACTAAATTATCCGTGCGTATTCCTGTGTGTGATTTACTCGGGGAAAGGCAGACATTAGAGTGACTTTTTCCGAAAAAAAAAAAGGTATCACTTTTTCCCTCTCGCTGATCAATCTATGTCTTATTACTATATCTATGTTGGCAATAAAAAGAACATGTAAATCTTCCAATTTAGAGAACTTACATTTATTTTTTGACTGGAATAACTTGACACTACAGGGTGGTCTCACTTCTTTCTCCTCAAACACCTAAAAATGCAAAATGAGTCAAGTAATACCACACCACATTATTAATTTAAATGCGCATCACATTCTATTCAAACTACGAATTTAAGTATGGGAAATATGCAAATACACACATTTCTCATTTGATCCTCAGAAATTCCAAAAGGTGCATTAAAGAAATGCAGCATTTTTGAGGGAGGAAGAATTCTATTCTTACTGGCGGCTTCAGGATTTGTAAAACGATTATTGCGATTACCCATGTAATCTTTGAAAGAAGGACTTCCATCAGGGAGAGTAAATGGTTGCTGTACATCATTTAAATATGCTTGTTTTGAATATCTAGAATTAGAATAAAGCTGTGAACTTCAATTAAAGAAAAATATTTAAACTTCAAAGCATTAATGAATTCCAAATACAAAATTTTCAACCCATCAAACAATTCTTTAAATTAAAATAAACTTTTGATCTAAAATACACACATATATATTATGTAATCTCTATACTTTCAAAAACACTAAAATAAGCCCAGTTTATTACAATGCAAACTAAATAATCATACATACACACAAATACTAACTTACATTACTTTGTTTAAAGACATTTTTTCTATATGAAAAGCTCAGAACCCACACCTTTTCAAATTTAATATCCACATTGTTAATTTTTACAGTGAACTTTTTTTTCTGTCATAAAACATTTTATAACAACAAATATATTTTTTAGATTATATTTTTAATTACAGGGGGAAAATATATATATATATATATATATACATATATATATATATGGGATTGAATAACATTTTAATTGATAACATTTTAAATTATAGTAATAGTTAATTGGGAGAGGATGTGGAGGAAGGAAGAAATATAACATTAAGCTAATAAAATCAAATGTGCGCTTAGTGGCACATAATTGTATACTCCAGTAAAACAGTTGAAGAATATATCGAGTGCTTAAAAATTTTTAAATATCTTGTTACAACAAAAATAACAGTAGTAAAAATTAAATAAAATAGAACTGGTTTATTTTCAATACATTTAGCATTTTCTATGTGATTACGTGATTCAGTACATTTTTTATAATATCTACTTTTTCATTAAGATAACTCAAAAATCAGAGGAACAATTCGTGTATTTTTATTTTAAATTTGAAACAAATAGGGGGTCAAGAGCTTTATTTACAATAATATAAAAACCTAAAAAATAAATAACAACCACAATTCTACACCCCCAACACATTAAATTCAAAAGCCCAGGAGCAGAAAGTGCTTAAAACTGCGACACGCGTCACAGAACAATTGAGGGTTTTGCAGAACATTTCATCTATCCCCTAACTGGATGATGTTGATACAGCTAACATTCTAAAATTAATAAAACCTACATATGTTCAACTGACCTGTAAATCTGTTAGCATACTAAAAAATTGCTGGAAACAGTCATTGTTTCAATGTATAGACAAAATTTACAAACATTTTGTAAGTAGTATATCCACATTAATGTGACAATATTAATGCTAAAAGCCATTGAAAAAATTGCAAATTCTGGGTGTATTCATCAGTTTTAGATTATAAAAATTTTAAATCATGTTTTATTATAAATATGTAATAAATATTTTACTAATAAGTATTATTTTTATGCTTATTTTGCTTTTTACTGTGCTCTGACAAATTTGGAAAAATACCTGCAGAACATCTGCAAATTTTAATGTCTCATTGCAGAATATCGGATATAATTCTGCTCCTTGGTTCAAAAGTTCAACTGTTAAGTTCTTAGTTTAAGGAGATCCCAAGACCAAATACTAAAACAGTTCTGTTACGCTCAGTAACAATTTTATTGTGTGTCAGATTTTTCCAAAATTGATAATTGTTCTGATAATCATGTTTAAAAAATTGCAGATAAGCAGCAGTAAAAAAAAAATCATTTTACATAATTCTTATCTTAAAACATAAAAATCCCACTATAAATACTTTGTAAAAGACATTCTATTTCAGAAATATTTTTTACAAAGATTAAACATTCATGATGTGCTGTTTTTATCAGATTTTTTATCTATTACTACATAAATATTCTGCCAAGTCTTTCAACTGGTATAACAGAATTACTAGAAGAATTTTATTTTTCTTAGTTCTGAACTATATTTTCACAGTCTTAGATTTTTTTTTTTTTTAAACAATCTACTTCTCCCCCCCCCCCCCTCCACCAAAAAAAAAAAAAAAAGCAACAGGCTTAGCTGATAATTATCTAAAATTGCTATTTATTGGCTTTGTGTGAGAGATTCACTACTCTGCTTTCGGTTAGGTAATGTACGAAAAATGTTAAAAAAATTTTTTTTTTAATTGGTTGAATTCCTAATAAATTATAAATCAGGGTTCATACCGAAATATGGGAAAAAAATTCCCGGAGTTTTCCCTGAGTTCTGAGACAATTTTCAAGAAAATATTAGCGACATATTACAAAAAACGTTCCTCTAGACAGGACAAAATACAGTTACTTCCACTGTACGATGTCATATTACTGCCGATCATGATAGAAATTCAGGTAGAAATTATTCTTTACAAGCGTATTTTCACAATACTTAATCATTTAAATTTTGATACAAAGCTTAACAAGAAAATAACTTGAGAGAAAAATAACATTTCTCTTTCCAGGTTTTATAACTGATTTTCCCTGACTTTTAATGAAAATTTTTATTTTTCCTGAGTTTTCCCTGAGTTTTTTTTTTTTTTTTAACAAATTCCAAATTCCCTGAGAATTCCCTGTTTTCCAGGTTTTCCCTGATGAGTATGAACCCTGTAAATATATTTTCAAATTAATTTCTTAATAACAAATTATATCACTTTGCCACTTAAAATTACAATTAAATAAAGCTATTAATACTTATAGTGCATATATCTTATTTTGATTATGAAACTTTCCTTATTTCTAAAGAAGGAATTCACCCTAGGATAATATTTTTCGATAATATTTACCCTAATTGAAGCTTTGAGTCAAAAAACACAGAACCATTGAGATTCGATACGGCTCTTTCAACAGAGAGGGGATCGCCCATCTGAATCATTGCACATCCTTCCTTGCTTTTCAAAAACTTGATCTACAAATAAAATAAATGATAAATGAAATAAAAATCAATGCAAAATTTACAAAGTTACCTCTTGCATACAAACAATTCTCTCATGGTCATGAAGGATACTAAACATTCAAAGATTTTAAATAAAGACTAAACTAATAATTTTTTTTAAATATTCATGATATTAAAAAAAAAAAAAAAAAAAAAAAATTCTATAATTTCGCTCACCTTTATTATTATTATTATTATTTATTAACCATTAGATATTTAACATTTTATAAGGCTACTTAACCTTCAGCTTTGATAAATTGCAGAAAGAGTTAGTCCTTTGGTAACTATGCCACCTTCTAATCAACATGCACTCAAATCAGCTTAGTTTTTCATACTGGCCATCTTACATACTAAGTTTGGAGCACTTGTATCCTAAAGAGGCTGAGATATAGCTTTCCCCAAAACAGGGGACATTGCAGCATAACAGCATCAATTTATGTCAGGCTCCAACAAATATAAAATTATGTAGAATTGCATCCATTATTTGTTCACAAAGTTTTAATGTCATACACACACATTTTCTAATAATCATTAATTCTGACATCTCAAAACACATAAATACATCAAAAACCAAAGGGTAAAAAAGTTCTGTAATCCAATATTTCCTTCTTATGAATATACAGGAATAAAAAAAGAAAAATCTTTTGACTATTGATACAGAGGCTTAAAATGCATTTTTCTTTATTTTTGGGATGGGTATAGAATGGTCAACAGATAGCTGGTATAGTACTGGTGCATTGTGCTAACTCAAGTGTCAAGTGCAATCCCTAGTCTCCCTTTTCATTCCAAATTGAAAACTTTATACCAAGCTAATAACGAAGGCATTATTGCAAAACTTCTTGGAGTGTCTGTCATTTATGGTAGTAATTTACAACATTCTATTTATTACCCCACCCATCAACACCAGTTTTAGATGAATAAGTTAAGATTGTAAAATATTATTCCCTCGAGTCCCCTCCTTTAAAGCCATAGTAGTTGTTAATCAAAAGGACAAAACAAGACATTTAGAAAGAGTTATATTACTTGCTGCTGTTAAATATGTTATGCTTAAACCTTGCCAGATAATTGATCTTTGTAATTTGCAGCATTTAATTTATTACAATAACTAGTATGATGTGGCCATCACAAAACTTTCTTCTCTATTTTCCTATACATTCATGCAGCATAAATTATTTATTAAAATAATTTTTCATGACGGATATAGACAATTTTTACCCCACAGATGACATTTTAAAATATGGATTTTATTTATTTATTGAATGAAAAAAAAAAAAAAAAAATCGATAACTTCGTTGCAAATTATCCCAAACCTATGGTTCAACCATTCATTTATATGGACGAGTTCTTTTGAAGGAACACCTTCCCCTGGAAAGCAATAGGAATATTGCTTTCCAGGGGAAAACAAAACAATTTCTTCCTAGTTGACTATTACTAATTTAAATAATTCTTTATAATATCCTGATGATTGGTTAAGAATAATTCTCATTATACACATTTATATTAAACTTTGTCCAAAGAATGGCAACAATGCTCAGAGTGATAAAATTTACATAAAAAATCTGTGCATTATTTCTAGCGCTAGGACTGTCACAAGTGTATTTTCTAAAAATGGTCAAACTGTGTTCTGAACATCCCAAAATATGTGAATCCATTGAAAATTGGAAATCGAAAATTTTTACAAATCTAATACAGCGAAACTTGGATAATTCGAACTTATTTAATTCAAAATTCTGGATAATTCAAGTTTTTTTTACTCGTTCCCTTGAATTTTGTATTAAAATAATGTTAAAAAATCGTGGATAATTCCAATTTTATTTTGGATAATTCGAATTTTTCATACGATTAACTTAAAAATATTATAGTAAATTTTTTTCCCAAGATTTTTCTCAGCTAAAATGCATTATTTATTTTAATAGTCTTTCAAAATAAGGATAAGGAAATACAAGAGAAGCCCCTACCTAGTGCATCAGAAGATATGGTGCATATACATGAACTTCGAGGGTTTTTTGAATTGAAAGTCATGTCTGATGTAGAAGATTCTATTTTTGTATCAAATGATAGGTTGAAGTCATATGCTATGACACAAAGATTGTACTTGAAGAATCAATAAAAAATATCTGACTATTTTTTTAAAAAGTGTTGAATAATTAAGCTCATAAAAAATATTGATTTAATGGGAGGGGGATGAGGATGTAGCGATTTTCTTAGATATAAAGTTTATATGTTAAATCTTTGATCGTAGAGTTTTAATTTTTTTTTTATTTATCTCTTCTTTTTGACAAAATAGCATACTTGCCAACATCCTAATTAATATTCTGTAGTGTTGTTAGTCCCGTCCTTTTTTTCACACCAGTAAATTTTTAAAGTAATATTTTGAAAATACAATTACGATTAAATAAGAAGAAAAATACTCTAAAACGGATACTGGTGTGAAAAAGAAGGCGGGGTTAACAATACTACAGAATTTTAATTAGTATGTTGGCAAGTATGAAATGGTATATGTAATTCGAATTTTTGGATATTTTGAATTTTTCTCAAGCCCCTTCAACTTCGAATAATACAAGTTCTACTGTACTACCTAAATTGAAGTAGAGATCTTAATACTTTCTTCTACAGAATATAGAATTAAGTAAAATTTTCAAAGATGAGAAATATTACTTACCCTCACAATATTTCCATACAAGCACAGTACATTAAAGAGTTTGTCGCAATTCATCTTCTCATGGCTTAGACCATATGCCATCATGACAGCACCTTGCTGATTCCCTCCAGGAGGATTCATGGGACCTCCAGGACCATAACCAGGACCTCGAGGTGAAACAGGGGGAGGACCTTCACCACGGTAAGGATCCCGGCCAAAACTAAAATATTTCAGGAAAAATGAGCATAAGAAATTAGTGTAATGCATAATAAGCAAAAGAGAATAAGAGTGCTAACAATAATAACGAATAATAACATTAATAATTAATAATAACAGGAGACTTGGTGGTGGAATATTAAAACCCGAATAAACTACTACGTCAGAAGCGCCAAAAGAAAAATATTTGCGATGCATACAGCTGTTTCGGTAGCCTTAAGTGTACCGTCTTCAGTGCTTCTTTTTCTCTTTTTGCACTGAAGATGGTACACTTAAGGCTACCGAAACAGCTGTATGCCTCGCAAATATTTTTCTTTTGGCGTTTCTGACGCAGTAGTTTATTCAGGTTTTAACATTAATCATTCCCATGTGATGTAGAAGAATGTTTAGATTTTGTTTGCAGAATAAGGAGGGAATGTGGAATTAAATATATATAGAGATTTTTTTTTTCCTTTCTAAATTACTTGAAAGAATTTTCTCACATCTTTACACTATTGCAACTCAGAGTTAAAAAAAAAAAAAAAAAAAAAGGCAGGGTTCTTCTAAGAGGTTAATAAATAAAATTTAAAAAAAAGGAGGGCACACTTTTCCATTTCTTGAAAATAATTTTCGATTCTTAAAAGCACATTCAATATCTAAAATTCAAACATTGATATGAAGATTCAGTTATAAGTATGCACACAAATCGACTTTTCTTTTTCTTATTACTAGTATATAAATAAATATTGATCACATACAAATAGGTTTTACTTATTGTATGCCATTTATCATTAGTTTTCCGCTTGAAGGTTGTTCTCATCTAGTGTAAATGAAAGTTAGGTTACAAGAAAGATTTCACAAAGAGAAATTTTTTCCTTTGATTCATATCCGACAGACAGATAATAAATGGTCATAACAAGTAATAATATCACCATTTTATATGGTTACATTAACCCCTTGGGTACATTTGACGTCTGAGACACGTCATTCACTTTTTTTGTTTTTTATTTTTGTTTTGCAGTTCTAATTACTTGAAGACATCTTAATACTACATATGTCACCAATATTTTAGAAATAAATAAATTCTTATGTAAAATGTACTGCTTTTACATACTACTCCAAGCAACCAAAAATTATATCCGTTCCACATGCAAATATTTTCTCAAATAAATCCGTACCCAAGGGGTTAATACATATGCTAAAATTCTCATAAATAAGTAACTGATTCGATTTTCTCTAAATGTTCTATATTTACCTGTGTATCTACATCTACCTTATAAAAGTGATTTTTCTTTAACTGTTAGTATAGTCAGTATTTTTTGAGCATTTCCTTTTAAATTTGGCAGCAAAACACAATATATATATATATATATATATATATATATAATTTTTATTTAATATATATATGCTTAAGAATACTTATAAAGAGTTATCAACAAAATTTCAATAATTTTGAATGTTTATTAAAACTACTATATGATTTTTACGGGAGAAACAAAAGTAAATTAATAAATCTTAGAATTTATTTGAAACAAAATTTGAACATAATAAAATAAACAATTTAATATAATATTAAGAGCAAGAGAGAGAGAGAGAAAAAAAAAAAAAAAAAACCTTTTTTGATACAAGTTTTAAAATAATTATAAATTACCGATCAGGAGGAACAGGTGGTCCATAAGGATCTCTAGCAGGAGGTCCATAAGGATCAGGTCTAGGTCCTCGAGGCATATATCCATCATCATAACCATCATATGGAGGAGGTCCTCTATTATCTAGAATGCATAGAAAAATTAAAATTTTTACGGGCACATTAACACTAGAACATTTTCCCCCCTTTTATATAGAGTGAAGTGGGGTAAGTGTAACACTGCCTTATCACTCAATCAATAAGCTAAATTTAGACTAATTTTCATCATATCTGTTTGTTTACAACTATCTTTGCTATAAATAAAATTAAAATTATAATGAAGCACTTTACACATAATTAATTAAATATAAAAGCCTTAATAAATACTTCATATTTTATCTTTAATATTTTCGGCTGGGCGCCCAGCTCTTTTCAAACGATCTTCATCTGTGTTGGATCTCTTAGAGTTGTGGTCTTTTATAGACTTCATAAGTTGATTCCACATCCGGTCAGGAGCCAACATAAAAACGATATCGAAACAGGAAAAATAAATACAGCTTTAGCTAAAACTTTCGATAATGAAGGAATTAAAATAAATTTTGAAAAAACTAAAAAGATAGCGAATTACAATAATTATAATTACGCGATGTTTAGAGAAGCCATAGAAATAGCAACAACACCGGATGTGTGCAATGACAGTGACGCAATGGCTCCTGAACAGATGTGGAATCAAATTATGAAGTCCTGGGCACCCAGCCGAAAATATTAACAATAAAATATGAAGTATTTATTAAGGTTAAGGTTTTTATATTTAATTAATTATATCTTTGCTATGTTTGGGGATACATCACAAATCATCAAGGTCATTCAAAACCCATGTTATTCTATAGGTAAAATTGTTTACAGTAATATCGTTATTTTTAGATTCTGTTTTTACATTCTGAAAATACACAACCATTAAATTTGTACTCGTTTTCAAAAAAATTGTTTTTAAAAATTATTAAATTTAAATCTTTTAGTTTAAAAATGCAAATTTTCATTAAATGCATTTTTTTTTAGCTGTAAAATTAAATATTAAAATTTAAAACATTCAATTTTTGAAAAACCGGTACTAATTTAATGGTTGTCAATTTTTTTAATGTGAAAATGCAATTTAAAAAAACCAGTTAGGTAATGAGTAATTCTATAAACAAATTTTGCCATACACTAACACGAGATTTGGTGACCAGAGACGAGAAAATTGAAAGAGAAAGTAAGCAGCTTTAAGAAACCATATCAAAAATGAAACATTTATAATTTAAGAAGTTTGAAAAATTGCTTACATTTCTACACTCTAGCAGAGTGCTGATGTTAAGACTAGAATAGACAACTAGACTAGAAGACTAGACAATTTTTGAAAAACAGGTACTAATTTAACGGTTGTGAATTTTTTTAATGTGAAAATGCAATGTGATGTTAAGACTAGAATAGACAACTAGAATAGAAGACTAGACAATTTTTGAAAAACAGGTACTAATTTAATGGTTGTGAATTTTTTTTTAATGTGAAAATGCAATTTAAAAATACTAGTTAGGTAATGAGTAATTCTATAAACAAATTTTGCCATACACTACCAGAGATGGGAAAATCGAAAGAGGAAGTAAGCAGCCTTAAGAAACCATATCAAAAATGAAACATTTAAAATTTAAGAAGTTTGAAAAATTGCTTACATTTCTACACTCTAGCAGAGTGCTGATGTTAATAGAATGCTATACTTGTGAAGTAAACTAAACAGTTTCTCGTAAGAAAGCAGAATTTTGTATGTAGATTTGAATATAACTTTGGTTTTGTTCTATTTCTCTACTCTTTGGTTTGCTACACATGGCTTGCACTTACCCCCAGGAATTTTATATGTTTGCCAAGCATAACCAAGGTAGTTACACTTGTTCCAAGCACCACAACTGCAACACTCATATTTTCTTACCACTGTTTGGACACTTGCTCTACATATCTATCAATGGATTATGGGATTATATATATATCAGGGTTCCCACTCAATTTCAAAAATAAAATTCGCTGACTTTTCCAGGTTTTCTAGGTCTATTTTTAGAAATTTCCAGTCACAAAATTAGGTTTGCGACATAAAAAATAGCTCATGGTATAAAACAGAACACAGCTCGCAGCATAAAAGACAACATAGTAATATGACTTGCGATATAAATTGAATGCTCAAAAAGCATTTTTCTCATCATTTTTTCAGGTTTTTGATCAATATTTACAAATTTTCCCTGATATTTCCCTGACTTTTTTCAGTAATTTCAAATTCCCTGACTTTTCCAGGTTTTCCTTGTTCTCCCTGACCCGTGGGAACCCTGGCATATGGGTATAGTAGGCAGAGGCTGTTCCACTTGCACATAAAGAACTTATATATTTCTTTTAACCAAATTAATTACAGTAGAGGATCTTTATAATGCAATTCAATATAACGTAATTATCTATATAATGCAAAACCTCTCGAACAAACAATGAATTTTGCAGTTAAGAAACAGTGACATTCCCACACCGTAAAAAAACTTACTTTCCACAGGACTAAATGTGACAAATAAGTTTTATCTCCATCCCTTAATTTAAAGCTTTTTAATGAAAAAAGTGCTATTATTACTTTATTATTTATTTTTAAATGAGTATCATAATGGATGATTTAGTCCAGGCATAAAACAGAGTTTGTTAGGTACCTCAGATGAAAATTGGATACATTTCCCCAATTCAGATGCCCAGAATTAGTGGTTAAAGCACGGTCAGATATTTGAATCCATTCTCAAAAGTGGAAGATATAACTACAAAGTGATTTTACGCATGAGATGGAAATGCGATAGTGTTATATATCATGAATTTGTACCTATAGTATCACAGCATCCTTTTACTTAAATCAAATGGAATGAATGTAAGTAACTCATTCTCAGCAAAAAATAACTGGCCTTGATCAGTCGCACGCAAGTTCTCTATCAACAGAATATTATACAGTAGAGAGTCAAAAATCCGCACAGCTCTGGACCAGAGGTTGTGCAGATTTTAGGATTTGGTGGAATTTGGAGCCCATAAAAAATCATTTTCAATTTGAATAATAAAAGCAGAATATTAATCGAACTAAACATATGCCAGTGAATAATAACACAATTTCACTTGTACATTAAATTATTAGGTACATAATTAGGTATTGAACATTAAAAAAATATTTATAATGAAAACAATAAAAATGAAAAAATATTCGTCAAATTCAGACAAAATCTGTTCACATGCAGTTTGCTTTAAGCTACATTTGAACATGCACACATAAATTATTGAGCTTTTTTTTTTTTTCATTTGTCGATTGTAAATATTCATCAATTCTTATTTTGTAACTTGCATACACCTGTTCAATGGTTTCGACAAATCCAGTACTGATGCAACCATTTTTCAGATACTTTTCACATCTCATCGCCACACATACAATGACTACATTGATATTTATACAGATGGGTCAAAAATGAGTGGACTTGTTGGCTGTGGTGTCGTTCTGGATAACACTGTTATTAGCTATCACCTCCCTAGTACATTTTCCATTTTTTCTGCAGAGTTCACTGCTGTTGATGTTGCTCTCAAACTCATTTCATCCCATAGTCATAGAAAATTCATCATCTATACTGACTCAAAAAGTGTCTTGGATTCCTTGACTTCTAGCTCTTGCTCTACCTCTTTTACTTTAGTTTTAAAAATTCATAACAAACTTCTTAGAAAGGGATACAAAATTTTATTTTGCTGGGTTCCTTCTCACGTTGGCATTAAAGGTAATGAAGCTGCAAAGCAGGGATTGACTCCTCTTGAATATCCAATTCCATATGAAGATATAAAACTTGCACTAAGAAGTTCTTTAAGAAATAGCTGGCAATGAGAGTGGGAATATGAAATTAATAATAAATTACAGGGGATTAAATCAAACATTGAAATATGGCCTACATTAACTCCACGAAAACATGATGTTATTATTACTAGACTTAGAATTGGGCATTCACGTTTTACACACCGGCATTTACTCCTAGGAGAAAGTGAACCTTCTTGTCCAAAATGTCACTTTAGTCAACTTACCATTCGTCATATACTGACGAACTGTCCTTGTCTCCGTCATCTTTATCGGCAGTTTTTTAAATCATCCTCACCAAATTTGACAAGCCTTCTGGGTAGCAATCCTCATTCAGAACTGATAAATTTTTTTAAACATTCGGGTATTTATTGTGAAATTTGATTTTACTCTATTTTTTATCTTGTGTTGTTTTGTTTTAATTGTTATGTAACTGCATTAATTTTGTAAAATATCTTTTTTCTTGACTTTGTGGATGGGCGTCATCCCCCCATCCATGTGCTTATCTTTGGATTTTTTTTTTTAACATCTCTGTTTGGCGCAGTATGTCCTTTTTGGGACCTTGCACCATAAAAAGACACCAACCAACCTTATTTTGTAACACAAATTTATTTTGCAAAGAATTTAACTGAATTCTTCCTTACAGCTATACCTTCATCAGATAGCATTTTTAAAAATTAGTTTAGTATTTTCCTCATTGATATCATCATAATAATTATAATTATCTTTGATTAATTGAATATACTGTCGATAATTTCCTTATCAGCAACTTGTTTTTGCAGTTTTTCATATTTTTTTTTATTATTGTAATCATAACATGTGAGCACAAAATCTGTATTCAAGATCTTTTACAAAAATTCTGATTTGCAGTTTTATAACTGAAATTTCATTGTTTGTATCTGAAAAGCTGTGCGGATTTCGGACTTTGGTGAATTTTAGGTCGGCGGATTTCTGGCTCTCTACTGTACTACCACATGTTAATGTTCCACCCAGCATACATATTGGACCTTGCCCAAGCAATTATCTTTTCCAGTAGAACTTTGTTTTCTTATAGAGAGAGGCTTCCAATAAACAGGATGAAACGGAAATAGCATCAAGGAATTCTTTCCTTCAAAACTGAAAGACTGATATTATCATAACATTGGGCAAAAACAATAGAACATGGTGGTTTGTATATCAATAAATATAAACATTTATTTTATTGTTTTATTTTGTTGACTACAGTATCTGACGAGTATAAAAATTTATGGTTTGTCTTGTTAGGTATTTTTTTCATGTAGTATTAAATAAAAAGACTTTATTATACAACAAATTTTATGGTTAAGTCAACCCACATCTATTTCCTCTAAGCTAAAACATTTTTATAATATAAATTAGACCGAATATAATATGAATTTATATCTCCAAACAGTTGATTTCTTCGTTCTTTCTTGGCATGGGATTCCAAGATAAGCAAATCAAAGAAATGACCTGTAATATTTGTTATTTAAAAAACCTTCATAGAGAAATCTATTATAAGTAAACATTAGAAACTATCAAAATGCACAGCAATTGTATCAAATTGAAGCATTTCAGCACAACCCTAAAATTAAAAAAAATAAAATAAAATAATGTAGGTATGAGTGCAGAATGAAAGATTTTGCAATTTTCGATATCTACATAAAGTTTTCATTCATCATCATTCAGCATTAGTATTTTGGTGCATTTTAATGGTATTATGTAATAATTTATTTAAAACTTTTTATTATAAATGAAAATTTTGAGAAATTTAATAAAAATTTTCAATATAAATCACACTGAACAATCACTATTGTAAGATAATACCACAAATATTGTAGCTTTAATATCATAAATTTACTGCAGTTGTATATTATTATTATTTTAATGTACACTCAATACTACACAAACTTTAAAATAGACTACAAAAAAGAAAAATTGCCCTTTTAATTAGGCTAAAAAAAATTACTCATATGATCTCTTTTCTACTTGTAATATAAAAAATCTCAGGGGTGCAGAATATACCAGAATGCCTAAACAAGGTTCGGGAGAAATTTCAGGTACCTGGGGAAGTTTTGAATATTTTCTTAGGAGAAAATAAAAATATAAGCTGCTAAAAAACAAACTTTGTAAAACTTAAAATATAAACTGAAATCTGTATTTTTATGTTATAGTCATAGTGTGCATTCATTATTTTGAAAACACTTATAATCAAGGGTCTGTCCAGAGGCAAACCTGGGTCCGTTAAAGGACCCTTCACAAAATTTAATATCTTTAAAAAAAAAAGGACCCTTCACAAAATTATTTATCCTAAAAAAGGACCCTTCACAAAATTATTTATCCTAAAACAGTATCCTTCACAGAATTATTTATCCTGAAAAAGGACCCTTCACAAAAATTTTCCCCTTAAAAACAGATCTTTGATAAATCTGTTTCATTTTCAAAACTAATCTTCCATGGAATAAACAAGCTGCCTGAATAATCGGACATGTTTTGCTGTATTTCCCCGAACAGCTGAAATCAACTGCTAATTTATAAAGAGCTTCTATGCACATAAGTTAATTTAGTTCTATAAAAGTGAATTGTCATTGTCTAAAATGAAACATTAATTATAATTTTATTTTACAAAATGACATTTTTCACAATTTCACAAGAAGAGGACCCTAGCCGAAAAGTTCGGAAGAACATTATTTTCGCACTAAATTTAAATTCACAAAACTACGTCTAAAAATTTTCACAATTTCACAAAAACAGGACCCTGTCTGAAAAGTCTGGACAGACCTATGACTTATTACATAGAAGATATGGCTTTGCATAACAAAATATTCTTGCAATATTGAGGGAAATTTGAGAATGTGTTCATGGAAATTTCAGAGGTCTGAAGTCTGAACATTTTCCGCACCCCTGAAAAATCTCAGTTCTGGCATATTACGTACCAGGTGGTCCATAGCCACGTGGAGGCTCCTGAAGAAGAGCTGGACGATCACTGCCACTTGGCTTGCCTAAAAAGAAAATCATAATTTGGAATCATTTTAGAAATACTGCAAAGTAAAACTAAAGTAAAAAACTGAGTTATAAAAAGCACAACAGTCTTATATAATATACTTACCAGAGTGAAGTATTTAAATTTAAACAACGTAAGCTTGAAAAGTTAATAAAAAACACAAAATTTTAACATTAACACTTAAATAATTCCATTATTTCATTTGCCCGGTACCCTGCAAATTATGCTTACCAGTCCCTGTTTAATTACAGGGCCTGAAAGAAAGATTTTTTAGAAAACTGGGGCAGTAAAAATCACTGGGTATTCTCAAATGAGATAGAGATATAATAAGACAAATTTCTAATGGAAATGATCAATTTCTATTTTGACAGCTTTTATGACTGGTAGCAACACTTTTTTTTTTTTTAATTCCTATTCCTTTCGGTTAATCCCTAAATTGGCTGAACTACTGTTTTTCTTATAATTTCACCATATGAATGAAGTTCTTCTCACCAAAAATGAAGAAATAAAAAAAAAGCTATCTTCAATTATAAAAAAAAAAAAAAAAAAAAAGAGCATAAAATCAATACAAACTAAAGTATTTAAATAAAATGAATCTTAAATCAAGTAAAATTAGTTTGACTATATACTATAAAAATTTCAGAAAATTATTTCATGCAGTTTTTTAAAATGGAGAATGACAAAATGAAACTGCCCTCAACATGACTTACATACATGTTGAAAAATAAAATTATAAATTATAAAATTAAAAATGGATTAGTCTATGTACAATCCAATATACTAAAGTACACATTTAGCATAATATAAAACACTATATATATCCTTAATAAGCATTATAAAAACCTGTTATCTTGCTTCGTTTCCAATGGCAGAAAGCTTTTTCACTGGAGGATCCTCCGCGTCGTCGGTGCCTCCTGCTTGCAGTGGACGGCGACTGTTTAAATACATCACTGAGGCGTGAGGCACCGACGACACGGAGGATCCTCCAGTGAAAAAGCTTTCTGCCATTGGAAACAAAGCAAGATAACAGGTTTTTATAATGTTTATTAAGTGCAGTTGGTAACAAAAGTATCCAAACCAGGGTTGTTGATTTTTTTTATTTTTTTCAAATAAATCGATTTTTTTTATTTAAATCTGATTTTTTTTATTTAAATCAAGATTTATTTGATTTTAATGATTTTTATTATGTAATCATACATTATTGTACAACATTTGTATTTTAATATGTGTATATGTGTGTGTGTATATATATATATGCACAATATACACACTATCAATTATTTTACTTAAATTATAAAAATATAAATAGTATTCTATTCCCATAGAAAAAATCCATGTAGGCATTTATTACCAATATTTTTATTCAACATGGTATCTTCGTAATAAGTGTAATTTTATGGCAATCATAAATGCGGTAGTATGAGCCACTCAACTTGTAACTTTGACTTGTAGCTACAATAATGTATTGAAATAAAGTAAAATCTTACCCACAGTATTGAACACGTAAAATAACTTTGGAAAAGGATAATTCAATAGGAAAAATGACATAAAACTGAAGCAATGGATTAAGAAAAAGAAATTTTTACTAATAGAAATAAAGAAATGTTTCTATTCAAAATAAAAAGAATAGGGAATTAATGGGAGAAAAAAATATTATATCCTAAAAAATTCTTACTTAAGTTTAACAAATATCATTTGAATCAAGAAAATTTTTTCGCACTTTACCCATTAACAGAATTTACATTTTCATTACAGCCTTAATACTTTCACTTATTCTTTTATCTTTTTTATATTTCAGGGGTCTGTTCAGAGGCAAACCTGGGTCCATTAAAGGACCTTTCACAAAATTTTATATCTTAAAAAAGGACTCATCACAAAATTATTTATCCCAAAACAGGACCCTTCACAAAATTTTTATCATAAAACAGGACCACTCGCAAAAATTTTTAGCCTAAAAAAAGATCCCTTCACAAATTTTTTCTCCTTAGACCTTTGATAAATCTCTCATTTTCAAAATTAATCTTCAGTGGAACGAACATAGACGGCCTGAATAATTGGACGTTTTTGTTGTATTTCTCCCGAAAAGCTGATACTCAATTTCTAATTTATAAAGGACTTCTGTGCATATGTGTGAGTTTAGTTCTATAAAACTGAACTGTCATTGTCAAAAATTAAATCTTAATTGTAATTTTATTTTGCAAAATTACATTTTTCACAATTTCACAAGAAGAAAACCCTAGCCAAAAGTTTGTGAAGAACATTATTTTCACACTAAATTTAGATTTACGAAATTACGTGTAGAAATTTTTACAATTTCACAAAAACAGGACCCTGTGTGAAAAGTCTGGACAGACTCCTGTATTTAGAGGGTACAATTCATTAAATAAGCAATGAGAGCAGCCTCGAATTATAGTTAACTGGTTGTATGTTGTTAAATTAAAAGGTTATGATGTTTTTAAAACTTTTTGGAGCCTTCAGAGCTTTTTAAACACTATAATGTAAAATATGCTATTATTTTCAAAATATCATATGAGACATTGTTAAATGGCATAAACTGGTATGAGAGCTAAACAAGGAAATATTTTCTTTTTGAAATATCACCCACAAGGTGGGCAAAGGCGAACTGGAATATATGTATAACATCAATTAATGAATTGTATACTAATTAAATATTTACAATTCATACACCAGTGCTTGTATAAATAATTAAAATATAATGAATTATTAAAATATATAATAATATGTATAAAAAAAGTTAAGCTATAATTTATTTTTGTGTTTATTAATGTTGCTTAGTAGAGATGAACCTAAAGTTAAGAAATGAGAAATATTAGTTCGTCTAATGAAATATTTTGTTATATTTTACGAACTTTTTTTTTTTTAAATTTACATAAGAAATAATAAAAAATCTCACTTTTTAAAGTTAGATAAACAATTTCATTCCATTAAAGCCAATAACTTTGGTATTTAAAAAAAGTGATTTAAATCAGTGATTTTTTTCAAAAAAATCAATTGATTTAAATCATGATTTAAATCAGCGATTTAAATCAATTGATTTAAATCACTACAACCCTGATCCAAACACTAGCAAAAATTCCTATATAAAAAAAGTAGAGTTAATACTGTTATGTTACATAAATCCTTGTTGAATCATGTTCTTAGACTGACTAAAAACAGGATTCGACAAAGATTTATGTAACATAACAGTATTAACTCTACTTTTTTAACATAGGAATTTTTGCTAGTGTTCAGATACTTTTGTTACCGAATATATGTAATATGCTTCGTGTTTTAAAAAGTTTTTTAAAAATACTATACATATCATTCTTGAATCGATAAACGTTTAATAGCAGAAATATTTTAGCTGAGACCCACACTTAATAACATCTGAAATAGTTTAGTTTGTTTTATTATGTTTATTGTATATTTCAAATATAAACAAGGATTGAAACTACATAGCATGCAAAAACCCTGAAAAGTGTTACTTGCATACAAAATGAAAGGCAAGAGGAGACTTATTAATAATATATAACATAAGGTTATTATTAAAAGATAGACAAAGCTATCCAAAACTTACAACTCCCTCATATTTCGTCTACTAAATCAGTCTCTTGTAATATCAGTATTGTTTCACCCTATTTTCCTAAATCCAGTCATGCCATAGCTGAAATTCTCAAACAATATGATTTTAAAATAATATTTTCACCTTCCAATAAACTCACCTTTTCTCAGTTAAATGATCCCATTGATATGCATAATTCTTGGGGCATTTATATTATTTCCTGTCAGTGTGGTTTATCATATATTGGCCAAACTAAACGCAGTCTTTAATTCCGTCTAAAAGAACATATGAATTACGTCTGCAAGCAAGAAACTAATAAATAGGCTATTTCTAAACATTGCTGGGAGGAAAATCAATTTTAAATTTAATTCAGCTAAAATAATTTGCAGACCTAAATCCATTCATGAACTCAATTTCTTTGAAGCTTTTCATATTTATAAAAATTTTAAAAACCTTGTAAATTGTGATTTCGCTGTTCCCTATTTGTCTGATTGTTGGAAATTTTACATTCAGTCCACATTTTCTTAATTTTTCTACTGTTTACACAGCTACACATTCCTAAATTCCTATTGGTCACACTCCCCACCTTTTCCGTAATCCTATTGGTTGAACTAAATTCGGTCCCTCTCCTATATATACGAGCACTTCTCCAGATTCAAAATTCTTTTTGCACTGAAGACGGTATGCTTAAGGCTACCGAAACAGCTGTATGCATCTCAACTATTTTTCTTTGGCGTTTCTGACATTGTAGTTTATCCGGGTTTTAATATTCCAACACCAAGTCTCCTGTTATTATTATTATTAAAAGTTTTTTTTATACCTACAATAAGTGAGATTTGGAGAGTTTTTAATATACAACAATGCAAATTAAACATTCAAAATAAGAATTTTTTATCAAAACAAAATAATTCAATGTGAAATTCAAAGACAACATTTTCAAATACCCTGAATTATGAGGTAGTCGCCTTTAAAGTTTCACACCTGTATAAAGCTGCCAAATTTCATGTTTTTATATGAAATTACCATACAAGCCAAGAAAACAAAAAAGACAATACATTAAAAAAAGCAGTGATAGTATATATTTCTTTTTAGACTAGAGATATTTGCACTGACATTTCCACGGTATTATAAAAAATCCTTCACTTTTGTACTTTTTTATTAACTTTTCAAATTCAATAATACATTAGAAAAAAAAATCAGCAAAATGCATATAATTTTAGTCAACCAGACCCAATTTAAACAAAAAATTCAGACAAGGAGCAAACCTTCCTGTCTTTGCAAAAATCCCAGCAACCTTACAGAGAAAATGAACTTGAAGAAGCATGGCAACAGTATCTGTCAGAGAAGCTCACTCGAAAACCAAGAAGACAAAGCTCCATTTCTTTTCCTATATACAAGATTCACAGTATTAGAGTAACAGAATAATCATATATCAGTTGTTTTGGTTGTGTTTTTGTCTTGATCATGGTGTTGTCTCTTCTCTTGGTCCATGTCATGCTTGTGCTCTTGGAGTGATTGGTTTGGCGATTCATTTTTAGATGTTTAGGTCCCATGTTGTAATACAAATGTTTAAGCTCTTTTATTTATTTATTTTATTTATTCCGAAAAATTCAACGTAATACAGGAACTGTTATGTCTGACATGTGTTTGCTGTTTATATAGTATTTGATTCCAGTGTTTTAGTTGCAATGAGTTCTGAGGAGTGTATCTTCTCAACTTGTGATAACGAAATTATTCTTTTTTGAGAGCTGATACTGTCTGTTATATAAATCTAAATATTGATAATTTTTATATATGTATCAATGAAGCACATATCACAGTTTGACTCAACGCAGCTAAGAATTATGTGATCATATTTATTGAACTTGTTATATATCACCTAAAGATTTTTTTTTTAATAGAAGTAAAATGACGATTTGTTGCACATTATAATGTTCATAGCATGTTTTGACAAATTATGTATCTCTTATTTTTCTTTAAAATTGAAGCATGCCAAATTATGTATGATGTGCAACATTATGTAGGAATTTGATTATATAGGTTGCATTTCTAGATGCTTGCAAAGAATTAGTTTTGTAACCTGCAGATTCATTTAATACTAGAATGTAGAGATAATGCTGACTTAAAAAAAAATGAAAGTTATTATTATTTAGCTAATAGTTAATAATAGTCATTTAAAAATTCAGTATATTTCTTTTATGTAATTTAATTATTTCATACATTCTTGCAAATAGTAGTGGGTCTTTTCATGTATATCAAGCAGTATGTCCCATAATGAAATTCAGAATTGAAATGCACTTCTTGGTGACATTTTTTATGTTTTATTACAGTGATCTGCTCCAGTGTTGTACAGATGTCATGTATGTTTTCTTTCATAAATTGGTAGAAAATTGAAACAATGTAGTGAAATAACTCGTAGTATGTTGTACAGCTTTGTAAGAACAATGACAAAGTAATGTATATGAAAATGTTGAGTAATGAAATAAAATTGTTTTGTTTAAACAAATAGGAATTAAAATAAAAATTTGATACAATAAAACAGAAAAACAATTAATACACTTATATATGCAAAAATTGGTACTTTTCTGTTAATAAGAAAAAAAATGACATCTTATTTAAGTGCAGCCATTATAGTTTCTAGACCTTTTGTTTTCCAACTATGATTTATTTAGATTTATTATATGTATTATTATATGATAGATAAATTTATTATTTGTAAAAAATCATCTGAATCAGCTTTTAAAAGAATAACCTCTGTGCTTCTACAAGTACAAAATTATGTAGCTACGAGAAAGATGAAGAAAAATTATTTAACAGAATGGCACATACTGATTAAATGTATTGTTTTAGTAAATAAAAATTTCCTTTAATTTTTGGCACAAAAAATGGGATGAACTTTTGTATCAATCCAATATATTCCTATACATCCAAGATAAAACAGGGTTTATAACACTTTTGCCTAATATTTTTGAAGATAATTACATTTTTTCAATTGAATTGTTTTGAGTATATGAAGTTAATCAGATTAAGTGAATAATAATTGAAAATGTTGCACTGATATTTATCTCATCACTTTAGGTTACAATCTAAACACAGTCTGCTTATGGCATCAAAATCAATAGAATTTTATCTGACTGTAATGATTGGTGGTGCCTTATTAACAGAAAAATACCACAAAACTTCTTTACACCATCACATACAAATTATTGATATGAATGATGAAATGTCATTTTAAATAGATTTTATGAAAATTTTAGATATACTCTAACAACACTAACAGAGATAAAAGTACAGCAAAAAATAAAAATAAATAAAAAAAAATATATATATATATATATCACAGTCTACTAATTATATATAAAATAAAATTTAATATATCAGATTTAATGAAAATATCTTCTTTCAAAAAAATTTGTTAGCTGAATCAAATATTTAACAGAAAACAAATATAATTTTATTTTATCTATTCTTATTATTTATATAGTTTGGAATTTCCTACATATAAATTTACACATTGGAAGCAAATATCTTCAAATTCAGTTATAATAATAGAAAAATATTGTGTTTGTTTTCTGGTGCAGTGTTACTTAATAGAATTCATATACAAACAATTTAAAAATTAATTATAATAATAATAATAATAATTATAAAGTTGTTATTTCAGCATGTGTATAACCCTTTGTACACACATGTGTATAAAACAAATATAAAATAAATATTTTTAATATGTAGATTGACTCCAATTTGAAGGGAGAAATATTCATATATTCTGAAAGAAGATATTGTTCATTATTTTTATTGGTTTAAATTTAGATAATTAACAATTATTTCTCTATACTCTACTCGAAAAAATTTGTAATTTTCCCCAGGTAAAATTGAGTTAAAATGCCCCTCTACCCCCGTTCTACTGAATAATTATATGAAACATTCTCACCAACAACAATGGTAATAAATGGGTTGCTATCATAAAAAATATTTTTAGGTATAATTGTAAATATTGATATTTAAACAAGTAATTATGTGTATGTCTGAGAAAGAGTGGGTATAAAATTAAACCAAATATGTTTACCAATATATTAGATTTTTTGAAAGGAATTCTCATCTATGCATCTAAAAGCTTCTCTTTCATAATTCTCTACTACAGATTATGAAAGTTGATTTGAATCAGTTATATTTTAAGTGTTACCCATAAGACCAAATTTTAACAAAGTTTACAAAATTTAAAATCACTGTAATTAAAATTAAATCACTAAAAGGAATGAACAGTGAACTGACACAATCAAGACACAAAACAAATATAAAATAAATATTTTTAATATGTAGATTGACTAATTTAGAGGGAGAAATAGTCCTATATTCTGAAAGAAGATATTGCTCATTACTTTTTATTGTTTTAATTTTAGATAATTAACAATTATTTCTCTACACTATAATCTACTTGAAAAAATTTGTACTAATCTATTATCGGGCCCGGACTTATCGCAAAACATTTTGTTGAACTTGTCAAAATGTTCATATGAAATTTAAAATGACTTTAGACATTTTAAATAACTCAATTTCATGCCTTCATATTAATAATTATACTTTATTAAGTGTTATTAGTTTCTTTTTTCTTTTCCTCCTTTTGGCAAATTGTTTAGATTTCCTTATTTTATTTTTACAGCCCTCCCACCCTTCTCTCTCTGATGGATTTTTTATCAATAACACTTTGGTAATTAATTTTATTATTATAAAAAGAAAAAACCTTTTACGTACTTCATGATTAAAGCTGAAATGCGTTTTCACCGGGGCACCCCGGCTTGTTCACCAGCACTAATGGTGTCAGAAGCTTTGCACTTGCAGTTTTCTCCCGCTGTTCTTTTAAGCATACTTCTCCACTGGTCATCAAGCCCAGCCGCATCATTGCCATTACAAGAATTATAAAAATAAACATCTCAACAGCTTCGCGATATGCAGCATAACTATGATTGTGGTAATTAGCAATTTTAGTGCCGTTTTCAAACTGAATATTTATATTGCCTTCTTGATTTGCTTTCGTTAATGTGGTGATCATTTTGTTTGTGGCTATGTCATGGCTGTGTTCCTTGATCAGGGGTCTGTCCAGACTTTTCGAACAGGGTCCTGTTTTTGTGAAATTGTGAAAAACTCTACACGTATTTTTGTGAATATAAATTTTGTGTGAAAATAAAGTTCTTCCAAACTTTTCGGCTAGGGTAAAAATTGTGAAAAATATAATTTTTCAAAATAAAATTATAATTAAAGTTTCATTTTAGACAATGACAGTTCATTTTTATAAAACTAAACTTAAATATATGCATATAAACTCTTAATAAATTAGAAATTGAATATCAGCTTTTCGGGAAAATACAGCAAAACATCTGATTTTTCATAGGCAGTCTGTTCGTTCCATGGAAGATTAGTTTTAAAAATGAAATAGATTTATCAAAGGTCTATTTTTTAGGATAAAAAATTTTGTGAAGGGTCCTGTTTTATAATAAATAATTTTGTGAAGGGTCCTGTTTTAGGATAAAAAAATTTGTGAAGGGTCCTGTTTTAGGATAAAAAAATTTGTGAAGGGTCCTGTTTTAGGATAAAAAAATTTGTGAAGGGTCCTGTTTTGGAATAAATAATTTTGTGAAGGGTCCTTTAAAGGACCCAGATTTGCCTCTAGACAGACCCCTGTTGATCCTAGATTTTATTTTTCTTTTTGATTTACCGATATAACATTTATTATTTCCTTGGCTGTCTGTGTATGGTATTTTATATATTCCTGCATTTTCTAAAGGATGTATGAGGTCTTTCCTTATGGAGTTGGTATATATTAGGGTTCAGCTTAAAGGGGATTTTAAGATTATTTTTAATTTTGCAAGCAGCTCCAATGTCATAGGGAATCGAAGCTGTTATTATTATTTTTTTTTTTTTGGGGGGGGGGGAGGGGGGGGAGGTTTTTTTTTTTTAATTAGGAATATTATTGTGAGTTTTAATTCTATTTCTGTACATTTTATCAATTAAATTTTCAGGGTAACTGGCTTTTTTGGTATACTGTTTAATAGTAATTAATTCTTCTTATAAATCTTTTGGTTCATTACAAAGAGCCATAGCAATTTGTAATGAACCAAAAGATTTAAAAGAATTAATTACTATTAAACAGTACACCAACAAAGCCGGTTACCCTGAAAATTTAATTGATAAAATGTATAAAGAATTAAAATTCTCAATAATATTCCTGATTATCAACCCCCCCCCCCCTAAAAAAAAAAAAAAAAAAAAAAAAAAAAAATCACAACTTTGATTCCCTATGACATTGGAGCTGCTTGCAAAATTAAAAGTAATCTTAAAATCCCCATTAAGCTGAACCCTAATATATACCAACTCCATAAGGAAAGACCTCATACATCCTTTAGAAAATGCAGGAATATATAAAATACCATACACAGACAGCCAAGGAAATAATAAATGTTATATCGGTAAATCAAAAAGAAAAATAAAATCTAGGATCAAGGAACACAGTCATGACATAGCCACAAACAAAATCACCACCGTGTTAACGAAAGCGAATCAAGAAGACAATATAAATATTCAGTTTGAAAACGTCACTAAAATTGCTAATTACCACAATCATAGTTATGCTGCATATCGCGAAGCTGTTGAGATGTTTATTTTTATAATTCTTGTAATGGCAATGATGCGGCTGGGCTTGATGACCAGTGGAGAAGCATGCTTAAAAGAACAGCGGGAGAAAACTGCAAGTGCAAAGCTTCTGACACCATTATTGCTGATGAACAAGCCGGGGAGACGTGGTGAAAATGCGTTTCAGCTCAAATCATGAAGTATATAAAAGGTGTTATATTTTTATAATAATTTAAATCTTCTGAAATAAAGTTTATAATTAATTTTATGTTTCAAATTTTTGCCAAATACCAACTCACAATTTGGATAAGGATTATAAATCCTAAAAATGTTAAATGAAAATACAGGCGGTAACAAAAGTGTCCGAACACTAGCAAAAATTCCTATGTAAAAAAAGTACATTTCATACAGTTTTGTTAAATAAATCCTTATCGAATCATGTTCTTACACTAACTAAGAAGAGGATCCTACAAGGATTTATTTAACAAACCCATATGAAGTGTATTTTTTTTACACAGGAATTTTTGCTAGTGTTCGGACAATTTTGTTACCGACTGTACACCCTCCCAAATGATTATGGTTTAAAAACTGCAATATATTAAATTATTCACAAAATGAAGTCCAGTCTCTACTACAAAGTTATTTGCCTCAAAGAAAAGAAAACAGTAATTTAGATTTCTGCCAAGATTTTAAACAGATATTAATTTATTTGATATTTAAAAAAAAAAAAAAAAAAAAAAAAGTATGAAAATATTTTACCTTAGAAGTAGATCAAAATAAGAAATATACAACATACCTAATGCACTGTTAGTGTAATCCCAACTCTCATTGTCATTTTTATAGACATTCAAACGAGTAGGCTGAAAAGAGAAAAGAAAACAAAACCTGTAAATAATCAATTGTTTTATTTCTTTTCTTTTTCCTAAGAGAATATAACACAGGGGTTGACCCAGATTTTAATTTTTGGGGCCCATTTTTGTGAAAAACAAATTATTTATGTGAAAAATCAAAATATTTTTGTGAAAAAAAGAATTATCGCTAGAAACTTTTCATCTTAGCAGTTACTCTATCTGCTGTTAATATCAAGTTAATAGCATTTTATTAAACAAGTACAGACACTCACTGTATAAATGGAAAATTTTTACAAAAGTATTACTTTTATAAAACAAAATTTTGTGAAAGGGTTGTTTTTTATAAATCTGAATTTTGTGAAGGGGCTCACTTTAGAGATATGAATTTTGTTAAAGGGGCCCATTTTAGATATTTGAATTTTGTGAAGGGGCAGCAAAAGGGTCCCAATTTTTGCCTGGATAAACCCCTGTAACAAGAACTATATTTAGACATTTTCATTTTTCTAAAAGGAGTATTTTTTATATTACTAGGGGGCCTGGCCCCCTGCTCGCTACACTCACCAACCCTTGAGTGGAGAAGATGGCAACAGTGATGTAAAGATAAATGAGAAACATGTGATGTCACGTACAACCTTTTAATTATTTTTTAACTAAAGTTTTTGTACAGTGTATGTTGTTATTGTTGTATAAAATATGTATTTGCCTTCAAAAAGGTGTTTTATCTTCTATTGATGCTTAGTATGCAGTCATTCAAATTGTTCCTTAAATTAAAGGTCATTTTTAGATTGTTGAGTTTTGTGAAAGATCAAACCAAACTTTTACTCAAAACTCAAACCAAACTTTTACTAGATAGAGGCTAGAAATGAACTTTTTCTATAGTCGATTGATGATATCTGTGTGTATGTTTATTTGTTTTATCTATTTATTTATTGTTTATTGACAGAACACTATACTTTTGCAGCCATTTATCAAAATATAAAGCTAGTTTGCACAGATAAAAAGAAATCAAAGAGTTTCATAGCAGTTAATTATTGAAATACACATTTTTTTCACAGACAGTTGCTGAAAAAAGGCTACCATTTTATCCCTCACTGATGAAATTCATTTTATTCCTATCAAAGCTTATTTACTACAAACCAATGAAATTTCCGTTTTCTTGATCTTGAATTTATAAAATATGCCATTTTCCTGCAGGAAATTTCTGAAATGCAGAAGCATTTTTTCCCCACCATTTCACTTAATTTATCATGCCTCTGGTTAGCTTCAGCCTATATCTTTTCTATCATTTGCACCTGTCACAACAAAATGATAGCTTATAAACTTAAAAGTAATTGAATAACATAAATAGGCAGAGTTGACAAGGTTTCAGACACTATGGTAAAAACCATGGTTTTTACCGTCCTGTCCAAAACTATACTCGTAGTTTTCAATATAATTATATTTTATTAAGAATGATGCAAATATTCAATGAGTTTATAAAATAATTATTATAAATACGAGTGCATATACATGTATAATTTTTTTTTTTTTGTAACTTTTTCCAGTATTTGCCATTGTTTTAATTTTGATAATATATATAGTGAGAGAACAATTATAATATAAAACAGTAAAAAAATTTTTATTACTGAAGCTTTAATAAACAAAAGTAGATAATTGTATCTCAGATATTGACATTTGTAATACTATTTATAGACATACACACATTAAGAAATATGAATAAATATTGCATTTGCTTTAAAATATCTTTAATTATTATAATTTTTTTTAAAAATATGTTTAAAAAAATCTTTTTGAAATAAATATTTAAAAGAAATTATATACATATATATTCCAATGAAGAAGGAAATATATATGTAGAACTTCTTAAATACATGTTTTATATTTTTTACATACAGGCCATCACTAAAATACATAGACTTCATTACCTAACTATAATTTTATATTTTAATTTATGCTTATTTTCGGTAACTTTTAATCAATATTCCTTTTAAGGAATTTTCTTTTTTTAAATAGAATTTCTGTAAAATAATGAATAAGTAAGTCATGGGGCGGGGGGGGGGGGGGGGGATATGAATAAAAATAAATTGGTTGACTATTCAATTTGAATATATGATCACATATTTTTTATTGCAAGAAAAATTTTAAGTGTATTGAAATTTTTATTTTATATAGTTATTGTTAAATTTTGAATTTCTATTCACATATAAAAAATATTTTAAAAATTAGCTAAGTTTTCAGTGTAAAATGGCTTTAATTATTAATTATAATCATGCTAAGAATGAAGAGATTATAAAACAGAATTTCTTCTAATTTTAGGTTTTAAACAATTTAAGACACTTTTGGACAATTTTAGACAGTTTAGGACACTTTTGGATGGTAAAAACCACCTTTCCTGTTCAAAACCAGTTTCGGACATCCTAAACTCCAACCCTGTAAATAGGACATATAAGAATCTGAATAATATGTTAATTTTATTAAAATTTACCTTTGCAAACTCGATCTTTAAAGTGCAGCATCCAGAGTATATATCACATCCATTTAATGACTGCTTAGCTCTTTCAGCTGCCTCTACGCAGTCAAACTTAAAAGGCAGTTAAAGAAAATACTATCCTATTATTAAGTTTCGGATGAAAACTTAAAAGATAATACAGTAGAACCTCGTTAATGTGAGCCTCAAGGAGGATAAAAAATTAGTTCATGTTATCGGTAGTTCATGCTATCAGTAACTAATCTTCATATAACTAAACTAATCTTCATTTTGATGGGGATTGTGAAAACAGTTCATGTTAAAAGTAATTCACGCTAACGAGGTTCGACGGTAGTAGATTTTATAGATATATAATTAATAACCTTGGAACTATACATTATATAATGGCACTATGTATACATACATAAAATCCATAACCTATTCTAACAATAAATCCAATAAAATATAAAATAAATGAAAGCAAAATATTTCTTAGTCATGAAAAAAATAAAACCTATAAAAAATTGATGAGAATTATAAAATAAAAAATTTTAAAAGAGCATATATAATTAGATAAAGAGATATCAAATAAAAAAAGTGAAATTTTAATTTAATAGATTTATATACTTATAGGGCAATCTAATCAAAACTTATTAGCTGAAGGTGGTGAAAATCTATTTCATTCTGACAATGAAAAATGTAAACTTCAATATCTAGATTCCACATAATATATTATTATAGTAAAAACTTCTGTAAGGGACACCTCTATTTAAGGGACAATTTCTCTGGTCCCAGTCCCTTTGAGAGGAGCCTTAATGTGTTTACCTCTGGCTAAAGGACACCCAAAAATTACAAAATAAATTTTTTGAGACTTCAGTGACAATTTTTGGGCAAGTGAAAGAAGGTTTTGTGATAAAGAAAATATAAAAAAGAGTGATATTTTATTAGGCCTTCTATTTTGAAGAATAGTTTTCATGTAGAAAAGAGAGCAATACAGGAAGATACAGTCAAGCCATTATTCTCAAACTTTACAATGACGATTCACTAAGAAACACATGTGTTACGAGCCATATTTTGAATGACAGATTTTGAGAAATGGCCACATTTTGAAAGAGTGAGTTTTCAAAGTGTTTTTAAGTATGTTTGATGCTTGATATATGAAGAAAAAGAAATGTCTTAACTTGCCCAAATGTTAAAGTTAAAATAAAAGAATATCTGGCCATTGATGAAATTTGTGAACTGATAAGACATGTGAGGATACTTTGACCTTTGATGAGATCTTTGTTGTAGTTTCTAGATCAATGAAAGCATTAGAGAAAAATGCTTAGAGGATACCGAGAGTAGTGAATTTGAGAATACAGAGAAGGAAAAGTGCGATGTCAAATTCTAATAAGATGCCTTAATATACACTTCACAATTAAAATATTCAAAATAATGATGAAGGTCTCGAAATCATGAAGGAATTAAGAAGGTCTAATAAGTATGTTTAATATCCATTTCGAAAGAAAAAAAAAAAATGCTTCTAAAAAAACCCAAGTAATGTATTATTTCAAGTAAATTTTCGAAACTACAAAAAACTTATAATTAATTAAGTTAAATACCTTAGTTATGCTTCATTATTCAATGGCAGAAAGCCTTTTCACAGGAGGATCCTCCGCATCATCCGTGCCGACTGCTTGTAGTGGGGATTGTGACTGTTGACATCTCGGTCTTGGTCTTTATTTACAAAAAGATGGTGCCACACTCTGTCAATTTTGGCCGATTCGTGGTCATTAATTATGTTTTTATTATTTTGCATTTTTATTATCGCGCATAATAAAAACGTAATTAATGACCACGAATCGGCCGAAATTGACAGAGTGTGGTGCCATCTTTTTGTAAATAAAGACCAAGACCGAGATGTCAACAGTCACAATCCACTACAAGCAGTCGGCACAGATGATGCAGAGGATCCTCCTGCGAAAAGGCTTTCTGCCATTGAATAATGAAGCATAACTAAGGTATTTAACTTAATTATAAATAAGCTTCGTTTTAAAGTGTTTTTGTAAATACAAAAAACTTTTTCTGCATTTCTTCCAAAATTTTAACGATTTCATTAATTAAGAGATTTATTTATTAGAAATGAAAAATTTAAGATTCATTATAAAATGAGTACTATGTTACACTGCATTCCGAGTCTTTAAAGTTTGGTATTACCTTTATTTCTATTTCTAAAGGACAGTTTGACTTATATACCAACCATGTATACTAAATCATACCTCTGAAGAAGGGATACATCTATTTAATGAACAAAATGTCTGGTTCCTTGGGTGTCCCTTATTCGAAGGTACTACTTTAATGTATATAGTATACAGCAATTACAAGATTTATTACACACACAATATAATGATCATAAAAATAAATAAGTCTGTAAATGGTTTTATTAAAGGCCTAAATTCTTTAGAAACATAAGTTTTCCATATTCAACACATAGCTGAAGGATTTTATTACAATAGAAGTTTCTTATATTTAATACAGTGCAGAAAATGGCTGTATGAAAAACAAAATGCAACTTTAAATCATCGTTTCTGTCATAATTTTATAACTATATCAGTTTAAAAGAAGCTATTTTTCTTTTGTTTAAAAGAAGTAACAATACATGTTTTACATCACAATAATAGTTGCTAGGCAACATTTTTGCTACAAATGTTTACTTTTGAAAACATTTTAGGTTTTTTGTAACTATCAATATTTTATTTCTTAAACAAAAAGTTATTAAAAAAAAAAAGACAGAGCAGAAGAACAAATAAATATTATTTTGTTTTAATAGAATTTAATATTGGACTAGAGGCCTGCCTATATATATAATTTAATTGGATGTGGCCAAACATTCTGGTTTATTTAAAGTGAAATATAGAAAGTCTTTTTTTTTGTTTTTTTCCTCTACTGTCTGAAAGAAATAGTCCTATCCTAAAAATTAAAATGAAATTAACAAGTACATATGCAATATTTGATTGTTTGAAAACAAATACCCCTTTTAAATTGCCTCATTATTGGGCTGTAAATTTTTCACCTGGGCGCCCAGGCCTCTTCGACGGCTTCATCTGTTGTGAAGTTTACTTGAGACTGAAATCTGTGGGTGGTCCTCACCATGAGGTGTCGCCACGCTCCATCTGGGGCCATTGCACCACTGTCATTGCATGTAGCTATCTCGATGGATTCGCGGAACATTGCATACTGATAGTTATTATAGTCAGCCAATTTTTTAGTTTCGTTAAAGTTTATTTCAATATTTTCGCTATTATATGTTTTTGCGAGAGCGGTATTTACTTTGCCAATTTTAATATCGTATTTATGCTCGTTGATTCTGGTAATTTTTCTTTTTGTGACACCGATGTATGAACCTGCTTTTTATTTTGATTAATGAACAGTATTTTATAAATTCTGGCGGTTTCAAAGGGTGAAATGGGATCTTTATCGCTACGTATTAGTTGGAAAATGTTTCTATTAGGTTTTATGCGGATATTGATACCGTATTTACGGCCTAATAATGAGGCAAGTTTAATGTCTCATTTAATTTATATAAATTCTAACAAATACCCCTTTTATCTAATTAAAATAAAATAATAATAAAACTTTACTGTAAAGATGGGGAAGTATTGCAAACATAATTAAATTAGTTGAATATTGACAAATCACACAAATCCACATTTAAAAGACATTGATAATTTTTTATACAAGCAAAATCAAAAGGATATTCAACCATGGCTTGAACTCCATTTTTCTTAAAAATAACAATTCGAAGAACTTTACCACTTGGACTGCATATAGTATGAATTACATCCTAGAAATACATTATAAAAGATTTTTAATACCAATCTAAGTAAAAAACAATAAAAAATTATAAGAGAACATTATTTCTTACCGTAGTTATTGGATATGCAGGATTCATCACAGTAATTAACAAAATGTGATTTGGTTTCTCTTCAAAGCTAAAGAGTAGGAAAAAAAGAAAAATCAGTTATTTATCTGCCAGCCTTCTTTACTGAACTGTTAAATATTGCGATGTAAAGTAATATTAGTATACAGGTAAGAATAAATAAATAAATTTTAAAAAATGTAAATTTTAGACAACTAAGATCACTAATTCAGGGTTCCCATTAAAATACGATATTGCAAGAATCTTTTTTTTTTTTTCTCCACCCTCACATAAAATTTTTAATATTGAGAGAAATTCATGCACTGTTCTTGAGCCAATTTATTAAAATTAAGAATTTAAAGAATTTTAAATAAACAAATAATTTAAATAACAACAATTTAAGAATTTTAAATTAACAAAAAGTTTTCACATAATATACTGTACTATATCAATGCAGTCTTGAAGTTCCGTGAACAGCTTCCAACTTTATCAATTATAGAAAAGACACCCCCTTTTTTATATATATTATATATATCATTTTAAACATCTTGTTTTTAAAAAATCTAATACAAACTAAATAAAAAGCAACACATGGGAAAAAGAAATAAAAAGAGAGTTACTTAGTTCTCCCTCCTCCTGCTCCACCAGCACCACTACGATTATAGCTATTGTAATAGTTTCCTCCACCATTTCCATTAAAATTTTCCTGTAAGATTAGATCATATTAAAACATTTTTATAGTAAATTTTGAATTTACCAATAGTACTTGATTTACAGTAAAGTTACTGAGCATGTTTATTAACATTATGCACTTAATTTAACAAACAGAGTCGTTATATATATCAGGCATGAGAGTGCAGAAAATTGAAAAAAGAGGAAACACGCATGTTCATAAAATTATTTTCAAATGAAAAATAATGCACACGGGGAAAACTATACAAATGTGTTCATAAAATTTATTTCATATGAAAAATAATATTCACAGGAAAAAACTATACAAAATATTTTAAAAGTGACAAATTAAACTAAAAGAATAACACGTCAACACAATAAAACATGTGTTTAGAAACAGAAAAAAAAAAAAAAAAAAAAGCTAGCAATCAACATTTAATAACATTGACTGGTGGTGGAAAATGGGAAAGGGGGGGGGGGGGTAAAAAGTAGTTCATGAGTAAGAAATATTAAACACAATTCTACTTCTTTGTGGGTTCTAGAATATCATAAAGTGAGCTTAAAATTAATATTGACATTTTTGTTGTGGATGGATAAATATTCAAAAATAAAAGGCTTCTCACAGAATGTTTGATTGGAAATGGTTAGAGATGAAAAAAAAGGGGGGGGGGAGGACAAAAAAAAAATTACATGAGTGAGAAATATTGAATAATTCTGTTCTTTTATATGTTATAGAATCTGATAAAGCATGCTTAAAATGAATATTGACATTTATATTTTGGATGGAAAAAGATTGAGAATCTAAAGTTTTTCGTGGAGCGTTTGAACACTGATCATCATTGGAGTTTAATTTTAACAAAACAAAAAACCATGAAATAAACGAAAATCACAAAAAAGCGGAAAATCGCGGATCCATGGAAAATTCTCATGTCTGATATATATATATATAATAAAGGAGTGGCAGTTCTATTACCCTCCTCAGAAGGCAATTTCTGCTTATTTTGAATGATTTACTTTACAAACAAAACACCAATTAAATAAATCCTCATTGTTCATCCATTTACTAACAATATGAGATAAAAACAAGAACTCTAATTTGTCTTGAAATTCAAAAAGAGAAAAAAAAAAATGATTATATCAAATTTTACATTTTATTTTATACAAACAGATAATATCATGCCGAATCAATCAGCAAATTGTAATTTTCAACCTGACCACTTTAAACAAAACTTTCACAAATATCTTTCTCCTTCATAACATGAATAAGAATATAATAATAATAATAAAAAAAATTATTTTGAAAAATCATTTTTTTAAGCTAAACATTTCCAATCTCTTTAAATCACAAATTCTGTAAAGGATAGATATTTTTCACACAGCTCATTTAAATTCTCTGAGCAGCTGATTTTTCTGTTAACTGAGCAGTTTCTTTTTTTTTTTTTTTTAATATACTTGTAATTCTAAAGTGTAAAATTATAGTTTTTTTTTTTTTTTTTTTTTTTTTTGTGAAATTTATATACAATAGTCACGAAGTTTATATGTTTTGTTATATTTTTTAATTTGCAGCTGAAATAACTACCAACAGATTTAATTTAATACATTGTGTAAAGATCATACACTGAACCATCACAATTTTGCTTTATTCCAAGATGTTCAATGGGTTTGAAGAGAACTTCACAAGGTTCAATTTAAATTTGCAACATATTTATGTTAGATATATAATTTTTAAAATTATATATATATATATTATAAATAGTAGGTATTTAAATAAAAAAATAAATAAAATAAATAAATAATTGTTTTTTGTAATAGGGTCATTCCATGCCAAATCAACCACTCACTCAACCTGACACCCTCAGATTTCTATGAAACTTGCAGGAATCATTCTCCTTGATAACATAAATGAAAAATGTTTTTTTTTTTTAATTTTTATCTTGTTCGATTTTTTTTTTAAATAATTTTTTTTAATTTCAAAAAATTAGCATTTTTTAGCTTGTATAAGCGTTTTTAATCTCAAATTTCTCAAGTTCTATAAGGGATAGCGAAGTTTATCACCCCTCATTTTAAAGAGCATTTCACAAGGTTTAATTTGATATGCAACATCATTATGTTGGGTAAAAATTTTAAAAATTTTGAAATTTACAATTTTGAAAATTTAAAAAATTTAAAGATAGTGTTTTTTTTTAAATCTGAAAAAAAAAAAAAAAAAAAAAAAATATGTTTTTGGTTATACTAAAAGCTATATAACCTGAAACTTTTAGAGTGGGATCTCAATGGGATCAGGAGTTATGACAAAAAACATAGCTACTCTACATGGTAAATTGTATTACAATTATCGTATAATATGCTTACTTTATAAAATACCTGTTAATTAAAATTCACACATACAGCATTGCATGCTAATATACAATTAAACATGGGGGGGGGGGGGGATCAATATTCAATGTAATTGTGCTTAATAAAAAATAAACAATTTTTTTGATAAAATTTTGTTAGATTATTAAAAAAAAAAAAAAATTCTTTCTTTCTTTTTTTTTTAATTACTGTGAGTTTTATAGCTGGAATGTTTTAGAATAGGTTCTTACTGCGATTAGAAATGATAATAAAGAAACAAAGGTACATATAAATACATTGTTCAGTTGAAATTACTGAAAGCTTTAATATAGCTTTACGACATCCAGTACATGTTTATACAGATTTGGACTATATCTCAAAATGTTTTCATTTATTATAAATGAAAACATATAAATATAAATTTTTTCATTATTACAAATCACAAACTTTTTTTATAATAATTATGACCCCCTTTCTTAAATGGGTTATAGCAATATATAGAAAAATGTTTTGATGTGCTAGGTTTACTCCTCTTTACACAAAGTCTTAATGATCATACAAATTTAATCATAAAAATCATACTAATTTAAAGTCAGGTTGTAAGAAGAAATAAAATTTCTTACATCACAAAAGTAAAAACTAAATAGAATTGATTAAATTTTTTTATCTGAAGTTGTTTAAAATAAATATGCCAAAAATGTTTGATTTAAAAAAAATAAAATGCTTATTTTACTTCTACTTTAAAGAGTATGGTAGGGTTCCCATGGGTCAGGGAGAATCTGGAAAAGTCAGGGAATTTGAAATTATTGAAAAAAGTCAAGGAAATGTCAGGGAAAAATCACAAATATTGTCTAAAAAGCTGGAAAAATGATGATATAAATCTGGAAAATGCTTTTTGAGCATTCAGTGTATGTTGCTGGTCACATGACTATGCTGTCTTTTATGTCGCAAGCTGTTTTATGTTTTACGCTGTGAGCTTACCTTTTATGTTGCAAACCAAATTTCATGACTTGAATTTTCTAAAAATAGACCTGGAAAAGTCAGGGAATTTTATTTATGAAATTGAGTTGGAACCCTGGTATGAACCCAAAATCACAACTAACTTTTTCTACATTGAGATCTCAGAAGAGATATAAAAAATTAAACTACAGTGGAGATGCAGATCAGTCATATGCCAGCAACAACATAAATAAAACAATCTTTAAATAAAGACAATTTTGAACCAGAACATCTCTAATTAGCAAATGAATTGATTATTATTTACTTACTTATGATTTATGCTGTCATTAATTTGTAAGTGTAGTAATTTATTATCTGAATGGCTTCTGATATAAATTTATAACCTTATATTGTAATCATTTTGTAATCTGTCTTTAAAAAAACTGCATAAGTTTTAAAACCATCACTAATGATTATAATCTTAAAAATTTGAAACTTGTAGAATTACACACACATTTAAAAAAGAAATCAAATAATCAAATTTTTTATGATCTTAGAAATTTTCCTGAAGAAAACTTTTTTTTTACTATTTTACTAGTCATAAATATGAACTTTCAAAATAATGTCTTTTATCAAGTAAGCATATTATATGGTACAATTGAACCACGAAAATCCGGACATCCAAAATCCAAAAATCTCTAAAATCCAGACGATTTTTCAATTTTAATTTTAAAATAAGACTTAGCTGTATCTTATTTCCATATTTCTTGTGCAATGCAGTTTAAAATTCGTTTAATTGGACACTGAATACATAAATTTGAACATAATCTGACATATTTTTATATTGTTTGATTGTGAATTAAAGATTTTATTTTTTTTTACAAAAAAAGGTAGGTTATAAAATGGAAAAAAATAATAATAATAAAATAAATAAATAAAATAATAGTGAAAAATAATTACTGAAATGTTAAAAAAAAATTGTTTCCTTAATTTATTAGCAGTTATTTAGGAGGCATTATCAGCTGTTTATTATATTTTAGTGTAATATATCTGTTTTAATTTAACATAAGTCTTATATTTTAATTAACCAATTTGATTTATTGTTTATTTTCATTAACATAAAATTGCAGTTTGTATGTTATTATAATATCACAAAAAATTAGTTTTCAATAAATCTCTAAAATCTTGAATCGCCGTGGTCCTGCCAAATCCGGTTTTTCGAGATTCAACTGTAATTATAATACAATTTAACATGTAGAGTAGCTAAGTTTTGTAATAACTTCTGATCCCATAGTGATCAAACTCTAAAAGTTTCCAGGTTATATAGCTTTTAGTATAACCAAAAACATTTTTTTTTTTTTCAAATTTTTTAAAAAACACTATCTTTGAAATTTTTTAAATTTCAAATTTTAAAATTTAATAATTTTTAAAATTTTTACCTAACATAATGATGTTGCATATAAAATTAAAGCTTGGAAAATACTCTTTAAAATGAGGGGTCATAAACTTCTCTATCCCTTATAGAACTTGAGAAATTTGAGATTGAAAATCCTTACACAAGCTAAAAAATGCTGATTTTTTGAAATTTAAAAAGTTAATTTAAAAAAAATCGAAAGAGATAAAATTTTTTTAAAAATATATTCTCATTTATATCATCAAGAAGAATGATTCCTGCAAGTTTCATAGAAATCTGGTCAGGTTGAAAATTGAAATTTTTTGGTTGATTTGGCATGAAATGACCCAATAATAAAAGTTCAACCTGATCTTTTTAGAGTGGTAGTAGCTCAATGGGATTACAAATTACGACTAAAGTTTAAAGTTACTGCACATGTAAAAGTGTATTATCATTGTTATATATCACACTTGCATGGTAAAAGACCCTATTTTTAAAATTTCCATATTCAGCATTGAATACTAATGCATAGTCAAACATAACCCCCCCCCCCCAAAAAAAAAAAAAAAAAAAAAAAAATCATATGCAACATCATTATGTTTCTAATATATATATATATTAATAATATTTTAAAACATAGTGAAAGCCGAGAAACAAAAAGATCACTGAAATCCCATAGACCAATAAGAATAAATTTTCATCACATTAAAATTACCTTGAAATTAATTGTTGAAACAATTTTTACTTATTGATCCCTAAAGAAAAGATACAAACAAGCAATGAGAAAATAAACTAGTATGTTGTGGCCACCACAAGACTTTCTTCTATATTTTCCTATACATATTCAATCAGTAACAATATTAAAAAAAAAAAAAAAAAAAAAAAAAAAAAAGATTTTTTTTTTTTTTTTTTTTCTTTCTTTTTTTTTTTTTTTTTTTTTTTTTTGTGAAAATTAATTCATATTCAATCACTAACAATAATAAAAAAAAAAAAAAAATCGAATTTTTTTCTTTTTTTTTTGTTAAAAGTAAAAAAAATCGATAACTTTGTTTTAAATTATCACAGATTTATGGTTCAACCATTCGTTTTAAAGGTATTGACGAGATCTTTCGAATGATACCCATCTTCAAAATTTAACCCCCCCCGGGGGGGTACCTCCCCCCCAGGGGGGGAACCGATGCCCCCCCATGCACAATTTTTTTTTCCTAGTTAACTACTACTATCATCAATAATTCAAATTAATTTTACAATCACAAGTTTAAAATAACTCTCATTATGCCCATTTATACGGAATTTTGTCCTATGCTGCCATGTTAAAAATTTGCATAAAATGCGATTACAGCGCCACCTGTTGAGCTATTGATCCCCAAATCTAATGGGCACCAGTTCATGTCAGGGTGCAACTAAATACCAAGTTTGGTTAAATTTCATTCATATGTTCGTGAGATACAGCGTCCACAAAAAAATGATACAGACGCACAGACAGACAGACAGACACACAGACAGACATTTTCTAAAAACTATCAATTCGTGTTCAGGACATCCCAAAACGTGTAGATCCGTCAAAAAACGGAGGTCGAAAATTTTCGAGAATCCAATACTTTCTCTATATTACATATAGAAGAAAGTAACAATCAAGACACTATTTTAGTCAAATTTGAAGTAGGAGAAGCTGAGAAAGGTGGAAAAAACTCATCAGGGAAGACCTTTTTCACTCTTGAGTATCAATGCACAATTTCATTACACTAGTGGCTATAGTAGCAACTTACTAGCTGGTCTACCATCATACATTAAAAAATTGAAGTCAAATCTGAAGAAGAAAGAAACAGAATACAGAGTTTCTATCAGACAGTTTCAGGAGGGTGTTGTGCCCTGCCTGCCCTTTGGTTGGAAAAGTGCCCTTCTTGCCCCTCATCTAAAAAAAAAATTGCCCTCTTATTGCCTTTTTGTATTAGAACACAAATTTAGGAGAAAACAACCTAGAAACTGAATAATAATGATATACTGAAGATAAATATTACATTATATATTAGGATGAAGCTTAAATAAGGGGTAAATTTTGTTTTTCCTTTTTTATTTTTTTAAATCCGATATGCATACCCTCTAATTTTATTCTATTTGACCCTAAACACCTTTAAGCAAAATATCAGCTCTCTGGGATAATGTTAACATGTGCCGAATTATCAGGAAACAACATATTTTCCACATAAATTTATTTATTTATTTTTAAAAATATAATAGATTGGGTAAACCAACCAATGAAATTTTAAAATTACTGGTCCTGTGGACGAGCGACTTAATTTCCACCCTTGTATATTTATTCATATATATTTGCATATGATAAAAAAGTAGTATAATGTAGGAAAAAACTGAAGGCCTAGGTCCCCAACTCCAGTTAAAAATTTGTTTTTGAATTTTAACATTCAACCCACTTCATATTACCCAACTGAGCTAAAGTTTTGCATATACAGTAGAACTTGGATAATTCGAAGTTGAAGGAACCAGAAAAAAATTCGAAATATCCAAAAATTCAAATTACATATACTATTTTGTCAAAAAAAGTGATAAATTAAAAAATTAAAACTCTACAATCAGAGATTTAACACATAAACTTTATATCTAAGAATACCGCTACATTACCCTTTTCACCCCCCCCCTCCCCATTAAATCAATATTTTTAGGAGCTTAATTATTCAACACTTTTTTAAAAATAGTCAATTTTTTTTTATTTCTTTTTTAAGTAGAATCTTTGTGTCATAGCATATGACCTGATACAAAAATAGAATCTTCTACATTACACGACTTTGAATTCACAAAAACCTCGAAGTTCATACATATGCATCATATCTTCTGGTGCACTAGCTAGGGGCTTCTATTGTATTTCCTTATCCTTCTTTTGAAAGACTATAAAAATTGATAATGCACTTCAGATGAGTAAAATCTCGGAAACAAATTTTACTGTAATATTTTAAAGGTAATCGTATGAAAAATTCGAATTATCCACAATTTTTTAACATTATTTTAATACAAAATTCAAGGGACCGTGTGAAATATTCGAATTATCCAAAATTTCGAATTAAACAAGTTCGAATTATTCAAGTTTCACTGTATGTAAATTATCCAAATTCACTAAACTGAAGAGTCAAGTATAATTTGAAAAAAAAGCTTTAAAAAAAAAAAAAAAAAAAAATTAATGTGTTATTTCAGTATACGAATCAGGAGTTATGATTATATAATTTACAGACAGATTTGTTATCTTTAATATTTGTAAAGTTAAATAATACAAAATATTTTGATTTTTTAATTGTAATAACTTTAAATTTTTACCATAATTCCTTATCCCACAGTTTTAAATATTATTAAAACACACATACATCCACTGGCTTTCATAAAAGTCTGGTAGATTGAGAATTTCAAATTATAGAAATTCTATTATATATAAAATATTTCTTATGCAACAAGCTTATAAATATATTGTACATGTAATGTAAATTAAAACATCAAAAAATGTACTGAGGATCACCTATTAAATACTTTTATTTTGAGAGAAGAGTGATTTATTGCTTTCTTCTTTACTTTAATATGCAAACAAATTCTAAATTTCGATTTGTTAAGGGGGGGGGGGGAAGTAATAATGACTATCCTTTTTGATTGATAAAATTAACTAATGCTTTAAATCAACGTTGTTGATGATCTAAATGAAACGGTACATAACTTTTTACAGTAGCGTAATTAAAGGGAATTACTGCGATTCTCTAATCATGAGAGTTAATGTTTGATACCGATGTTCTAAAAACTAAATTTTCAAAATGAAAAGATTATAAAATATATTTTTTTTAAATCGAGGTCTAAAGACCCTGTCTCTCCCCCCCCCCCCTCCACACACACACATACACTAGCTCAGTCTGCTCCAATGGTACACACAATTTCGTAATTGAACGTACAAATAGACTTATGCCAAATTAAGGAAACATAAAATGTAAGCCACAATATGAAAATTGGATTACAAATTTTAAACTAATAAAACAAACCTTACTGTAAATATATATATATATATATACATTTACCAATAGAAAAAAAATGGCACAGTCCACAAATTTTATTTAATGATAATAATAATTACAATTACCCTAGCCCCTTCATTATCAGTTCTTTGTCTTTTAGCAGCATGTCCGTCGAATTGAGCCATTATGTGATAATTAAAAATATTTGTGTCAATCCGGCCGATTTTCAGTTAAAAGTAAACAACTAGTCCTTTAATTTTTAAGACACAAGATCGTTGCCAACCCAATGTTTGAGATAGGAAAAGGGCCCGATAGGTCGTCTATAAAAATCGTGATAAAACACTAATAGCAGATACAAAATTATAAAAATGTATGGAAATATTACCAAAAAATGACATATATTTTTACACAATAAAATCGAAAGCTACTTTAATTTTTATAATCTGCAGTAAAGAATAATTTATAAACAGTGCTTCCAGTTAACTGTATTTGTATTTATAGTTAAATTTCAATACGAGTGAGTGGCATTACGTTGAGTTTGAGTGGCCACGCACGTGTTGTGTTTGTGCTATAGCTAATTTAATATTTAAAATAATCTTTAAAAATGAAAACAATTCTTGCAAGTCAGACGGTAAAAATACCAAAAGGTGTAACAGTTAAAGTAAAATCTCGAGTAGTTACTGTGCGTGGCCCGCGAGGTTCCCTCAAAAGAGATTTCCGTCATGTTCAAGTTGATATGGAGCTCATCGGCAAAGACAAGTTGCGAGTTACTAAATGGTTTGGAATTCGAAAAGAACTTGCTACGGTGCGTACAGTTTGTTCTCACATCGAAAACATGATTAAAGGAGTCACTAAAGGTTATTTGTACAAGATGCGTTCTGTATACGCTCACTTTCCCATCAACATCACAACATCGAAAGATGGTAGTCTGGTGGAAATTCGTAATTTCTTAGGCGAGAAAATCGTACGAAGAGTCCAGATGCAACCCGGTGTTGTGTGTCAGAATTCTTCTGCTCAGAAAGATGAATTACTTCTAGATGGTAACGATGTTGAAGCAGTTTCCCGATCAGCTGCCCAGATACATCAAAGTACCCTTGTTAAAAAAAAGGACATAAGAAAATTCTTGGATGGTATTTATGTATCAGAAAAAACATCTGTCGTTAAAGATGAATAATATGTAAAATGCAACATTTCATTAAAAATTAATGAATGAAGTTTGCTTTTTTTCTTCTTTTTTTCATTATCATAATGTAGTTTAAGACTCTATACGATATTACTTTTATTTACACATTCATATCTGATTATCAATTATGCACGTTTTTATTATTTTCTTAACAAAAAATGATTAATTCAGCTTAGAAGGAAAGTAAAATTTGAGTTTTGAAAGAAATTGCTTTATCTGGTAATAAGTCTCATTCAAATAGAATTCCTGTGCATCTATGCCAGAAAAAATAATTTCTCATTAAAAAAAAAAAAAAGTTTATCACGTTATCCACTTTCTAAACGTATGTGTACATGGTTTATTCTCTAGAAAGCCATAACTGTTAACCATTTCATATTTTAAATAATCAGTATTTTCTAAAGGAAATTTAAGTTCAGTAGCAGTTTCCTGTGATTACATAAAAGAAAAACTTCTATTAAAAAAAATACCGATAGCCAAAATATGGAACAGTTGGCAGCTATGGAAAGTGAATGTTATAATCTATTTTAAAATATAATAATAAATTGTTGCCAGTTCTATGTATGTTATTTACATTTTATTTTTTCAAAAGTATAATTGAATATTTAATACATTCTCATTTTTTGATTGAACGGTGCTAATTCTTGTACTTTTATATATATATACATATAAAGCAATAAATTCCGTGAATCCTAAGGTTAAATTTCAAAACCATACATTATTTTTATTATAATACTGTTTGTTTTCATATGTGTAATTAAAAATTTGATTCAAATCTCCTTGAATCTCATCTCTATCAAATCTTATTTCAGGACATGTATAATTAATAATAGATTCATCCAGTATTTTTCAGTTATCTCAATTAGATGTGCCAATAACAGAGAAGTATTTAAAGATCCTTTATCTTAAGACCTAACTTGAATAGTAACTTTTATTATATCTGTATAGAGTAGAAGTATGAATTGTTAATGGAAAACTTGGCTTGGGATTATAAAAACTAGGCATATAACAATGTGTAGAATGCCAAAAATAAAAAGAAAGCAGACAGCTGTTTCCGTAGCATTTAGCATACTGTCTTCAGTGCACTGAAGACGGTACGCAAAATGCTACCGAAACAGCTGTCTGCTTTTCCTTTATTTATTTTTATGTAGTATTGAAGGTAAGTACAAATTACTATACATGCATATTAATAACTAAACTAAAGGATAATGTAAATATAAAATTGTTGTAATTAACTTTTTAGTAGAAATAGCTTTTAGCAATTAAAACAGGCAAGCAACCAAAATTGGTATTGAGACTATTAATGAAATGCATTTGTTCATTTTAGGTATAGGGGCTGTTTATAGCAGAAATTTAATTATAATGATCCTGTATATATGTGTCTTGCAAAAAATTATAAAAATAAGTACATAATACTGTGCCTATAAAATTGACAGAATGTTTTAAGTGTGGGGGGGGGGGATGCTTATGTAAAATTAACACAAAATATTAGTAAATGTATTTTTGTACAATGATCATTTCGTGTAAAATGAACACTGTTTAAGATAGACCTTTTAGAATTTGAAGAAAGTTAAGTAATCAAAGATCTTTTTATGTATAAAAACACTGAAAAAAATAATCTAGCATGTTATTGAAAAATTATAAATCATTTAAATATTCGTTAAAAATGCTCAAAAACTCAATTTTCTCCAGAACCAGCAAGATAAAAGTCTGAACTTTATCATGTTTTAAAGCTAATTTCACAAGCTTTAATTAGATAGCATGACTAAATTTTCACAAAAAGGACAATTTTGAATAAAATATCACATCTTACAACTCTGTTAAGTTTCGTTTTGTGATCATTATGGGATTTTTATATTATAGTTGTTAGTCTTATACTACTAGTTATGTAAGCAAAGTAAAATGAATTGAAATGTTAGAACTTATTCTGAATAATTACTTACTAGTGAATAATAGAGGTCAAGACTCATGGTCGCCACTCGCCATGTGCCGACTTAATTTGAAAAAGTGGCGATTAAAATAATTGGTATGATCGCCATTTTTTCCGCGAATACGCGAAAATATTTCTTCGGTTTTTTAAAAAATCGCGGATATCGTTCATTTAAAAAAAGAAAAAAAAAAAAACATTAACGGTCGGCGATTGTTTAATGGGATTTCGATGATGATCGCGCCTTCCGATTTCCAATCTTTCTCCATCCACAACATAAATGTCAATATTCATTTAAAACTTGCTTTATGAGATTCTAGAAAGAAATAGAATTGTTAAATATTTCTTGCTCGTGTAATTATTTTTTGCCCCTCTCCCCCTTTTCTTATTTTCAACTAGTGATCGCCGATTAAATGTTCTGCAGTTGTTTCTCAGTCTTTCTTCATCCATGATATAAATGGCAATATTCATTTTAAACATGCTTTATTAGATTCTAGAAGTAGAATTGAGGGTTAATTCCCAGTGAACGGTACGCTCCTTGTCCGCCATCTTGTTTTTGGCGAAACACGACTCCGCGAAGCACACGCCAAGTACCTAAGCCTAACAAGCAGCGGGACACCGACCGTTCGCCATCGCAACATCGGAAAATGTGACGCCGACGATATTCCGATGGCGAGCGGTCGATGTATCTTCGTGTTAGACCTAGAAACTCAGCGTGAACTCTATGGAGTCGTGCTCCGAAAATAGTCACCAAAAACAAGAAAATACAACAAAACAACAGTAAATTTCAAAAATTTTAGAAAGACAAAAAACACTTTCATAAAATCAACAAAGGCATTAACACTTACTTTTTAATTCTCATGATTCTTCATCACTCCTTTTGCTGCCTTAATTTTAGGTGCATCGTGTGTGGCCGGCGGATAAACATCGCGGATTGCATCAAGGAATGTCGTAAATAATTTGGGATAATTTTCTTGATGTATCCGCCGCCACATAAATTCTGATAGATAGGAGTCGAAACCCTCATCAATTTTCCTCACTTGTTTGAGGTTTCTTTTGATGCAGTTCCACATCCCCTCAACCGTATTGGTGTGAGCGCCTGTGTCTGGATCCTTAAAAGTGATACTGTGATTCACCTTTAAGTGAACAAAACCCTCATCCTCCAAACAGTCATACGCCTTCCAGCAATCAGATATTACAGTGCTTCCAGGTAAAACATACTTAGTTAATACATCTAATAGAACAGGTGCACTTCTGTTTTCAACAACTTCTACAAAACAAACATTCGACCCGCGCTCTACACCTCCAAAAACCCATTCGCCTTTTACTCTTTTTCCACGATTGTATTTCCGCTTGCTAAATTTACTTTCATCAATTTCAACAATTTTTCCTGGCCCCCCAAGTATAACACTTTCGCGCACTACCGCTTCAACGCAAACTTCGCGACAAAAATTCATCCAATCAGTTACAGTGTTTTTAGAAATTCCCAATTCATCTGTAATCCACTCACATCGCGTTCTCTTAACCCATAAGTAGGTAAGTTCTAAAATATGTATTAAACTCAGTCTGCTTTCCTCAAACCATGAGCCACACCTTATCGATCGTTTCACATAATGCTTATTATTTCCATACACACGACAAACCCAAATATACCCGTCATCCAAATCTTTCCTTTCAACCAATTTCATATTTTCATTACAATTAGGACAAGTATAATTACTAGCAATCAATCCTACACTCATACAATATTTAACAACATCCAACTTACCTTTCTTTTCCAATTCAAAAAAAAATCTCAAATTCACTTGGTCTTGTTCCTATCCAGGCAAAGACGAAAAAGCCATTATACTTAAAATTTTAAAAACCAGAAATTAAAACTTAAAGCCAAATAGAAATTACAAAAATTTAAATACTATAAAATTAAAAACAAATACTAATTAAGAAATTTAAATACTATAAAATTAGAACAAATAAAAATTTTGAAATAAATACAATTGAAGAGAATGCAGAACTTAACCACTCCACTGGTGAAAAACAGATTGAAATGTAGCAAGCTGCAAAACCGTTAAATTAACGGCAAAAAGTGTTGAAATTCAAACTTAACTCCTACAACTTTTAATATAATTGGATCAAACAAGAATTAGATCATCATGACATCACATCATTCATTGCGCAAGTTACTCCAAAGAGGATCCGATAACGCACACAAACCAAAGGAGAGAACGAGGTTACCATCTTTTAACGGGAGATAAAGGGTGAAGTTGACAAGGAGAAAATAAGTATCGCCCGAGAAATGGTGCCAAAAAAATCGCCAAAATAGCGTACCGTACACTGGGATACAGCCGAATTGAGAATTTAATGTTTCTTATTCATGTAATTATTTTTTTAATTACCCACTGAGTTCATCATGTCCAGTGGCCACTGGCCACTTCTAAAAATTTTAAGGCTTGACCTCTAGTGAATAAGTGTGTGTTATTACTATGCTAAGTCTTTGCTAATTTAAACGTCTACAATTTATTAGAATTAATTTAAGATAATATATATATATTGTGTGCAGTGGTAAAGGGTTAGAGTGAGAGAACCCTATATAACTGAAAACCATTAATATTCAGTTTTTAAAATCTTTTTGAATTATTAATTTAAAAAATTCTTCCGAATGTATTAAGTTTATTTTACTTATATACACAAAATTGACTTATTAACACAATAAATTGCTTTGATAAAATGCAAGGGATTTGCTGAGTAAAATAAAAAGAAAAATTACACTAGCTTGGCATAGTGGTACACATATTATTCACGAAAGTATAAAATTTGTGATTAAAAATTCAAAGATGAACAGTTTTGTAGGTAGGAAGTTTGAAAAAATATATAGAGAATTGCTTTTAGAAAATAGTGTATAAAGTGTCAAAGAAAGAAATGTTTTTAAAAAAATTGTCTGTGTAGAGCGAAGGGGAATTTAAAAAATCATCAGTGACAGAAGATGTATGTTAATAAATAAATTCGATAAATTTTAGACTCTAAAAAGCTAATCTATACTATCATGGGCAATTACCAATTTCTGTTGAAAATTGTCTGAAACTGGCAGAATTCCTAAATCGCTTTTTAACTTCCCGGTTTTGACAAAAAATCTATACATATAATAAAATACGATGTGTGTGTGTGTGTCATTTTGTATGTATGTACAGAGCATTTTAGGAAAACTGCTGATTGCAGAGTTACACAAATTTGCATGGAGGTTCATAATGACTTCTGATGCACCTCGAAGCCCAATTTTCGAATTTTTGATTAGTTTTCTTTTATTTAGAAGGGTTTTTTTAATTATTGAAATTGCATTTTGCCATAGTGTTTCTATGTCATGCTAAAAAAACAAATTGCTTTCATTTGAAAGTAAATGTGAGGTTTTTCTTACATTGGTCTATGGCTCAGTTGGTTAAAGCGTCAAGTTGTTAATGCGATGGTTATGCGTTCGATACTCTGTGGCAGATGTGTTACCTTTTTTGCAGATAATTAATAGCTAAGATGTCAATTGTAAAAGAAAACATTTCATTGCATAAACAATATCCTAAGGAATTCTGATTAGATTTTTTAAAAGCTTTCTTTTAGTTACTAAAACGAACAAAATAAAAATTTAAGTGAAAAAAAAAAAAAAAAAACACTGGAGCTCTAAAAATCATAAAATAAGTATTTATACTTGAAGAGAGATGGCTATAAAAAAATCAACGTGTCATCAATAAGTAAATAACTAAATCAAAATATTTTAAAAAGCATTCGAGATTCTTTTTATATTTGTTAGATTGTTTTTTTTTTTTTTTTTTTTTTTTTTTTTTAATTAATTAAAATATGAAAATAATTTCCTTATAATAATTTGGCAACATTTAAATATTAGTTTTAAATTTAAGTGTTGCCAAAAAAGTCTTCCAGTTCATTGTTTTCGACAAAAAAATGGAAATATATTGTCATGCGAATAATGAAATTTTGCTACTGAATAATGAAACTAAAATATTTAATAGATGTTGAGATACCATCATCTTTGAAATCGTAGTTCCTAAATTACAAATCTACCTTTTGCCGTTAAGTACTAAAATTCAGGTACTCTGAATAGACTTTTCTACAGGCAGTGATAACCTGGACCCAATGCAGTGCAGGTGGAAAAAGACCTGCCTGTAGAAAGCAGGTACCCGAAGCAAGGTTTAGGACGGTTTCAACATAGGTATTTTTTTTTTTTATATAATGTGATATAAAAAATAAACGGTGATTCAATTCTTTTGAAAAATCATTTAAATATAGTGACTAGTGAATCAAGCGTAGTCTGCTAGTTAAATCCATAACACAGGCCTACAAAAATGAAGTTTACAAAATTTGATTTGATGATTTAACTGAT